>OU612004.1:2464229-4898458 GCA_914767915.1 Agriopis aurantiaria | reverse complement strand
ATATAACTCTAGCAGTTTTGTTCGGAAAAACTTTTAGTGATTTTTGCTAATTCTTTTGATGCCAATGAAGCTTATTCTATAGGAGACGTTGATTTTTGCTAAAATTAGGACAATCGGGGACTTTTTATATTCTGAGTAATATAACTCTAGCAGTTTTGTTCGGAAAAACTTTTAGTGATTTTTGCTGATTCTTTTGATGCCAATGAAGTTTATTCTATAGCGGACGTTAATATTTGCTAAAATTAGGACAATCGGGGCATTTTTATATTCTGAGTAAATTAACTCTAGCAGTTTTGTTCGGAAAAACTTTTAGTGATTTTTAGTAATTCTTTTGATGCCAATGAAGTTTATTCTATAGCGGACGTTAATATTTGCTAAAATTAGGACAATCGGGGACTTTTTATATTCTGAGTAAAATAACTCTAGCAGTTTTGTTCGGAAAAACTTTTAGTGATTTTTGCTAATTCTTTTGATGCCAATGAAGTTTATTCTATAGCGGACGTTAATATTTGCTAAATTAGGACAATCGGGGACTTTTTATATTCTGAGTAAAATAACTCTAGCAGTTATGTTCTGAAAAACTTTTAGTGATTTTTGGTAATTCTTTTGATGCCAATGAAGTTTATTCTATAGCGGACGTTAATAAATGCTAAAATTAGGACAATCGGGGACTTTTTATATTCTGAGTAAAATAACTCTAGCAGTTTTGTTCGGAAAAACTTTTAGTGATTTTTGCTAATTCTTTGATGCCAATGAAGCTTATTCTATAGGAGACGTTGATTTTTGCTAAAATTAGGACAATCGGGGACTTTTTATATTCTGAGTAATATAACTCTAGCAGTTTTGTTCGGAAAAACTTTTAGTGATTTTTGCTAATTCTTTTGATGCCAATGAAGTTTATTCTATAGCGGACGTTAATATTTGCTAAAATTAGGACAATCGGGGACTTTTTATATTCTGAGTAAATTAACTCTAGCAGTTTTGTTCGGAAAAACTTTTAGTGATTTTTGGTAATTCTTTTGATGCCAATGAAGTTTATTCTATAGCGGACGTTAATATTTGCTAAAATTAGGACAATCGGGGACTTTTTATATTCTGAGTAATATAACTCTAGCAGTTTTGTTCGGAAAACTTTTAGTGATTTTTGCTAATTCTTTTGATGCCAATGAAGCTTATTCTATAGGAGACGTTGATTTTTGCTAAAATTAGGACAATCGGGACTTTTTATATTCTGAGTAATATAACTCTAGCAGTTTTGTTCGGAAAAACTTTTAGTGATTTTTGCTAATTCTTTTGATGCCAATGAAGTTTATTCTATAGCGGGACGTTAATATTTGCTAAAATTAGGACAATCGGGGACTTTTTATATTCTGAGTAAAATAACTCTAGCAGTTATGTTCTGAAAAACTTTTAGTGATTTTTGCTAATTCTTTTGATGCCAATGAAGTTTATTCTATAGCGGACGTTAATATTTGCTAAAATTAGGACAATCGGGGACTTTATATATTCTGAGTAAAATAACTCTAGCAGTTTTGTTCGGAAAAACTTTTAGTGATTTTTGGTAATTATTTTGATGCCAATGAAGTTTATTCTATAGCGGACATTAATATTTGCTAAAATTAGGACAATCGGGGACTTTTTATATTCTGAGTAAATTAACTCTAGCAGTTTTGTTCGGAAAAACTTTTAGTGATTTTTGCTAATTCTTTCGATGCCAATAAAGCTTATTCTATAGCGGACGTTGATTTTTGCTAAAATTAGGACAATCGGGGACTTTTTATATTCTGAGTAAAATAACTCTAGCAGTTTTGTTCGGAAAACTTTTAGTGATTTTTGCTAATTCTTTTGATGCCAATGAAGCTTATTCTATAGGAGACGTTGATTTTTGCTAAAATTAGGACAATCGGGGACTTTTTATATTCTGAGTAATATAACTCTAGCAGTTTTGTTCGGAAAAACTTTTAGTGATTTTTGCTAATTCTTTTGATGCCAATGAAGTTTATTCTATAGCGGACGTTAATATTTGCTAAAATTAGGACAATCGGGGACTTTTTATATTCTGAGTAAAATAACTCTAGCAGTTTTGTTCGGAAAAACTTTTAGTGATTTTTGGTAATTCTTGTGATGCCAATGAAGTTTATTCTATAGCGGACGTTAATATTTGCTAAAATTAGGACAATCGGGGACTTTTTATATTCTGAGTAAAATAACTCTAGCAGTTTTGTTCGGAAAAACTTTTAGTGATTTTGCTAATTCTTTTGATGCCAATGAAGTTTATTCTATAGCGGACGTTAATATTTGCTAAAATTAGGACAATCGGAGACTTTTTATATTCTGAGTAAAATAACTCTAGCAGTTATGTCCTGAAAAACTTTTAGTGATTTTTGCTAATTATTTTGATGCCAATGAAGTTTATTCTATAGCGGACGTTAATATTTGCTAAAATTAGGACAATCGGGGACTTTTTATATTCTGAGTAAAATAACTCTAGCAGTTATGTTCTGAAAACTTTTAGTGATTTTTGCTAATTCTTTTGATGCCAATGAAGTTTATTCTATAGCGGACGTTAATATTTGCTAAAATTAGGACAATCGGGGACTTTTTATATTCTGAGTAAAATAACTCTAGCAGTTTTGTTCGGAAAAACTTTTAGTGATTTTTGGTAATGATTTTGATGCCAATGAAGTTTATTCTATAGCGGACATTAATATTTGCTAAAATTAGGACAATCGGGGACTTTTTATATTCTGAGTAAATTAACTCTAGCAGTTTTGTTCGGAAAAACTTTTAGTGATTTTTGCTAATTCTTTTGATGCCAATAAAGCTTATTCTATAGCGGACGTTGATTTTTGCTAAAATTAGGACAATCGGGGACTTTTTATATTCTGAGTAAAATAACTCTAGCAGTTTTGTTCGGAAAAACTTTTAGTGATTTTTGCTAATTATTTTGATGCCAATGAAGTTTATTCTATAGCGGACGTAAATATTTGCTAAAATTAGGACAATCGGGGACTTTTTATATTCTGAGTAAAATAACTCTAGCAGTTTTGTTCGGAAAAACTTTTAGTGATTTTTGCTAATTCTTTTGATGCCAATGAAGCTTATTCTATAGGAGACGTTGATTTTGCTAAAATTAGGACAATCGGGGACTTTTTATATTCTGAGTAATATAACTCTAGCAGTTTTGTTCGGAAAAACTTTTAGTGATTTTTGCTAATTCTTTTGATGCCAATGAAGTTTATTCTATAGCGGACGTTAATATTTGCTAAAATTAGGACAATCGGGGACTTTTTATATTCTGAGTAAAATAACTCTAGCAGTTTTGTTCGGAAAAACTTTTAGTGATTTTTGCCAATTCTTTTGATGCCAATGAAGTTTATTCTATAGCGGACGTTAATATTTGCTAAAATTAGGACAATCGGAGACTTTTTATATTCTGAGTAAAATAACTCTAGCAGTTATGTTCTGAAAAACTTTTAGTGATTTTTGCTAATTCTTTTGATGCCAATGAAGTTTATTCTATAGCGGACGTTAATATTTGCTAAAATTAGGACAATCGGGGACTTTTTATATTCTGAGTAATATAACTCTAGCAGTTTTGTTCGGAAAAACTTTTAGTGATTTTTGCTAATTCTTTTGATGCCAATGAAGTTTATTCTATAGCGGACGTTAATATTTGCTAAAATTAGGACAATCGGGGACTTTTTATATTCTGAGTAATATAACTCTAGCAGTTTTGTTCGGAAAAACTTTTAGTGATTTTTGCTAATTCTTTTGATGCCAATGAAGCTTATTCTATAGGAGACGTTGATTTTTGCTAAAATTAGGACAATCGGGGACTTTTTATATTCTGAGTAATATAACTCTAGCAGTTTTGTTCGGAAAAACTTTTTGTGATTTTTGCTAATTCTTTTCATGCCAATGAAGTTTATTCTATAGCGGACGTTAATATTTGCTAAAATTAGGACAATCGGGGACTTTTTATATTCTGAGTAAATTAACTCTAGCAGTTTTGTTCGGAAAAACTTTTAGTGATTTTTGGTAATTCTTTTGATGCCAATGAAGTTTATTCTGTAGCGGACGTTAATATTTGCTAAAATTAGGACAATCGGGGACTTTTTATATTCTGAGTAAAATAACTCCTAGCAGTTTTGTTCGGAAAAACTTTTAGTGATTTTTGCTAATTCTTTTGATGCCAATGAAGTTTATTCTATAGCGGACGTTAATATTTGCTAAAATTAGGACAATCGGGGACTTTTATATTCTGAGTAATATAACTCTAGCAGTTTTGTTCGGAAAAACTTTTAGTGATTTTTGCTAATTCTTTTGATGCCAATGAAGCTTATTCTATAGGAGACGTTGATTTTTGCTAAAATTAGGACAATCGGGGACTTTTTATATTCTGAGTAATATAACTCTAGCAGTTTTGTTCGGAAAAACTTTTAGTGATTTTTGCTAATTCTTTTGATGCCAATGAAGTTTATTCTATAGCGGACGTTAATATTTGCTAAAATTAGGACAATCGGGGACTTTTTATATTCTGAGTAAATTAACTCTAGCAGTTTTGTTCGGAAAAACTTTTAGTGATTTTGGTAATTCTTTTGATGCCAATGAAGTTTATTCTATAGCGGAAGTTAATATTTGCTAAAATTAGGACAATCGGGGACTTTTTATATTCTAAGTAAAATAACTCTAGCAGTTTTGTTCGGAAAAACTTTTAGTGATTTTTGGTAATTCTTTTGATGCCAATGAAGTTTATTCTATAGTGGACGTTAATATTTGCTAAAATTAGGACAATCGTAGACTTTTTATATTCTGAGTAAAATAACTCTAGCAGTTATGTCCTGAAAAACTTTTAGTGATTTTTGCTAATTATTTTGATGCCAATGAAGTTTATTCTATAGCGGACGTTAATATATGCTAAAATTAGGACAATCGGGGACTTTTTATATTCTGAGTAAAATAACTCTAGCAGTTATGTTCTGAAAAACTTTTAGTGATTTTTGCTAATTCTTTTGATGCCAATGAAGTTTATTCTATAGCGGACGTTAATATTTGCTAAAATTAGGACAATCGGGGACTTTTTATATTCTGAGTAAATTAACTCTAGCAGTTTTGTTCGGAAAAACTTTTAGTGATTTTTGCTAATTCTTTTGATGCCAATGAAGCGTATTCTATAGGAGACGTTGATTTTTGCTAAAATTAGGACAATCGGGGACTTTTTATATTCTGAGTAATATAACTCTAGCAGTTTTGTTCGGAAAAACTTTTAGTGATTTTTGCTGATTCTTTTGATGCCAATGAAGTTTATTCTATAGCGGACGTTAATATTTGCTAAAATTAGGACAATCGGGGACTTTTTATATTCTGAGTAAATTAACTCTAGCAGTTTTGTTCGGAAAAACTTTTAGTGATTTTTGGTAATTCTTTTGATGCCAATGAAGTTTATTCTATAGCGGACGTTAATATTTGCTAAAATTAGGACAATCGGGGACTTTTTATATTCTGAGTAAAATAACTCTAGCAGTTTTGTTCGGAAAAACTTTTAGTGATTTTTGCTAATTCTTTTGATGCCAATGAAGTTTATTCTATAGCGGACGTTAATATTTGCTAAAATTAGGACAATCGGGGACTTTTTATATTCTGAGTAAAATAACTCTAGCAGTTATGTTCTGAAAAACTTTTAGTGATTTTTGGTAATTCTTTTGATGCCAATGAAGTTTATTCTATAGCGGACGTTAATAAATGCTAAAATTAGGACAATCGGGGACTTTTTATATTCTGAGTAAAATAACTCTAGCAGTTTTGTTCGGAAAAACTTTTAGTGATTTTTGCTAATTCTTTTGATGCCAATGAAGCTTATTCTATAGGAGACGTTGATTTTTGCTAAAATTAGGACAATCGGGGACTTTTTATATTCTGAGTAATATAACTCTAGCAGTTTTGTTCGGAAAAACTTTTAGTGATTTTTGCTAATTCTTTTGATGCCAATGAAGTTTATTCTATAGCGGACGTTAATATTTGCTAAAATTAGGACAATCGGGGACTTTTTATATTCTGAGTAAATTAACTCTAGCAGTTTTGTTCGGAAAAACTTTTAGTGATTTTTGGTAATTCTTTTGATGCCAATGAAGTTTATTCTATAGCGGACGTTAATATTTGCTAAAATTAGGACAATCGGGGACTTTTTATATTCTGAGTAATATAACTCTAGCAGTTTTGTTCGGAAAAACTTTTAGTGATTTTTGCTAATTCTTTTGATGCCAATGAAGCTTATTCTATAGGAGACGTTGATTTTTGCTAAAATTAGGACAATCGGGGACTTTTTATATTCTGAGTAATATAACTCTAGCAGTTTTGTTCGGAAAAACTTTTAGTGATTTTTGCTAATTCTTTTGATGCCAATGAAGTTTATTCTATAGCGGACGTTAATATTTGCTAAAATTAGGACAATCGGGGACTTTTTATATTCTGAGTAAAATAACTCTAGCAGTTATGTTCTGAAAAACTTTTAGTGATTTTTGCTAATTCTTTTGATGCCAATGAAGTTTATTCTATAGCGGACGTTAATATTTGCTAAAATTAGGACAATCGGGGACTTTTTATATTCTGAGTAAAATAACTCTAGCAGTTTTGTTCGGAAAAACTTTTAGTGATTTTTGGTAATTATTTTGATGCCAATGAAGTTTATTCTATAGCGGACATTAATATTTGCTAAAATTAGGACAATCGGGGACTTTTTATATTCTGAGTAAATTAACTCTAGCAGTTTTGTTCGGAAAAACTTTTAGTGATTTTTGCTAATTCTTTCGATGCCAATAAAGCTTATTCTATAGCGGACGTTGATTTTTGCTAAAATTAGGACAATCGGGGACTTTTTATATTCTGAGTAAAATAACTCTAGCAGTTTTGTTCGGAAAAACTTTTAGTGATTTTTGCTAATTCTTTTGATGCCAATGAAGCTTATTCTGTAGGAGACGTTGATTTTTGCTAAAATTAGGACAATCGGGGACTTTTTATATTCTGAGTAATATAACTATAGCAGTTTTGTTCGGAAAAACTTTTAGTGATTTTTGCTAATTCTTTTGATGCCAATGAAGTTTATTCTATAGCGGACGTTAATATTTGCTAAAATTAGGACAATAGGGGACTTTTTATATTCTGAGTAAAATAACTCTAGCAGTTTTGTTCGGAAAAACTTTTAGTGATTTTTGGTAATTCTTGTGATGCCAATGAAGTTTATTCTATAGCGGACGTTAATATTTGCTAAAATTAGGACAATCGGGGACTTTTTATATTCTGAGTAAAATAACTCTAGCAGTTTTGTTCGGAAAAACTTTTAGTGATTTTTGCTAATTCTTTTGATGCCAATGAAGTTTATTCTATAGCGGACGTTAATATTTGCTAAAATTAGGACAATCGGAGACTTTTTATATTCTGAGTAAAATAACTCTAGCAGTTATGTCCTGAAAAACTTTTAGTGATTTTTGCTAATTATTTTGATGCCAATGAAGTTTATTCTATAGCGGACGTTAATATTTGCTAAAATAAGGACAATCGGGGACTTTTTATATTCTGAGTAAAATAACTCTAGCAGTTATGTTCTGAAAAACTTTTAGTAATTTTTGCTAATTCTTTTGATGCCAATGAAGTTTATTCTATAGCGGACGTTAATATTTGCTAAAATTAGGACAATCGGGGACTTTTTATATTCTGAGTAAAATAACTCTAGCAGTTTTGTTCGGAAAAACTTTTAGTGATTTTTGGTAATTATTTGATGCCAATGAAGTTTATTCTATAGCGGACGTTAATATTTGCTAAAATTAGGACAATCGGGGACTTTTTATATTCTGAGTAAATTAACTCTAGCAGTTTTGTTCGGAAAAACTTTTAGTGATTTTTGCTAATTCTTTTGATGCCAATAAAGCTTATTCTATAGCGGACGTTGATTTTTGCTAAAATTAGGACAATCGGGGACTTTTTATATTCTGAGTAAAATAACTCTAGCAGTTTTGTTCGGAAAAACTTTTAGTGATTTTTGCTAATTCTTTTGATGCCAATGAAGCTTATTCTATAGGAGACGTTGATTTTTGCTAAAATTAGGACAACCGGGGACTTTTTATATTCTGAGTAATATAACTCTAGCAGTTTTGTTCGGAAAAACTTTTAGTGATTTTTGCTAATTCTTTTGATGCCAATGAAGTTTATTCTATAGCGGACGTTAATATTTGCTAAAATTAGGACAATCGGGGACTTTTTATATTCTGAGTAAATTAACTCTAGCAGTTTTGTTCGGAAAAACTTTTAGTGATTTTTGGTAATTCTTGTGATGCCAATGAAGTTTATTCTATAGCGGACGTTAATATTTGCTAAAATTAGGACAATCGGGGACTTTTTATATTCTGAGTAAAATAACTCTAGCAGTTTTGTTCGGAAAAACTTTTAGTGATTTTTGCTAATTCTTTTGATGCCAATGAAGTTTATTCTATAGCGGACGTTAATATTTGCTAAAATTAGGACAATCGGAGACTTTTTATATTCTGAGTAAAATAACTCTAGCAGTTATGTCCTGAAAAACTTTTAGTGATTTTTGCTAATTATTTTGATGCCAATGAAGTTTATTCTATAGCGGACGTTAATATTTGCTAAAATTAGGACAATCGGGGACTTTTTATATTCTGAGTAAAATAACTCTAGCAGTTATGTTCTGAAAAACTTTTAGTGATTTTTGCTAATTCTTTTGATGCCAATGAAGTTTATTCTATAGCGGACGTTAATATTTGCTAAAATTAGGACAATCGGGGACTTTTTATATTCTGAGTAAATTAACTCTAGCAGTTTTGTTCGGAAAAACTTTTAGTGATTTTTGCTAATTCTTTTGATGCCAATAAAGCTTATTCTATAGCGGACGTTGATTTTTGCTAAAATAAGGACAATCGGGGACTTTTTATATTCTGAGTAAAATAACTCTAGCAGTTATGTTCTGAAAAACTTTTAGTGATTTTTGCTAATTCTTTTGATGCCAATGAAGTTTATTCTATAGCGGACGTTAATATTTGCTAAAATTAGGACAATCGGGGACTTTTTATATTCTGAGTAATATAACTCTAGCAGTTTTGTTCGGAAAAACTTTTAGTGATTTTTGCTAATTCTTTTGATGCCAATGAAGTTTATTCTATAGCGGACGTTAATATTTGCTAAAATTAGGACAATCGGGGACTTTTTATATTCTGAGTAATATAACTCTAGCAGTTTTGTTCGGAAAAACTTTTAGTGATTTTTGCTAATTCTTTTGATGCCAATGAAGCTTATTCTATAGGAGACGTTGATTTTTGCTAAAATTAGGACAATCGGGGACTTTTTATATTCTGAGTAATATAACTCTAGCAGTTTTGTTCGGAAAAACTTTTAGTGATTTTTGCTAATTCTTTTGATGCCAATGAAGTTTATTCTATAGCGGACGTTAATATTTGCTAAAATTAGGACAATCGGGGACTTTTTATATTCTGAGTAATATAACTCTAGCAGTTTTGTTCGGAAAAACTTTTAGTGATTTTTGCTAATTCTTTTGATGCCAATGAAGCTTATTCTATAGGAGACGTTGATTTTTGCTAAAATTAGGACAATCGGGGACTTTTTATATTCTGAGTAATATAACTCTAGCAGTTTTGTTCGGAAAAACTTTTAGTGATTTTTGCTAATTCTTTTGATGCCAATGAAGTTTATTCTATAGCGGACGTTAATATTTGCTAAAATTAGGACAATCGGGGACTTTTTATATTCTGAGTAAAATAACTCTAGCAGTTTTGTTCGGAAAAACTTTTAGTGATTTTTGCTAATTCTTTTGATGCCAATGAAGTTTATTCTATAGCGGACGTTAATATTTGCTAAAATTAGGACAATCGGAGACTTTTTATATTCTGAGTAAAATAACTCTAGCAGTTATGTTCTGAAAAACTTTTAGTGATTTTTGCTAATTCTTTTGATGCCAATGAAGTTTATTCTATAGCGGACGTTAATATTTGCTAAAATTAGGACAATCGGGGACTTTTTATATTCTGAGTAATATAACTCTAGCAGTTTTGTTCGGAAAAACTTTTAGTGATTTTTGCTAATTCTTTTGATGCCAATGAAGTTTATTCTATAGCGGACATTAATATTTGCTAAAATTAGGACAATCGGGGACTTTTTATATTCTGAGTAATATAACTCTAGCAGTTTTGTTCGGAAAAACTTTTAGTGATTTTTGCTAATTCTTTTGATGCCAATGAAGCTTATTCTATAGGAGACGTTGATTTTTGCTAAAATTAGGACAATCGGGGACTTTTTATATTCTGAGTAATATAACTCTAGCAGTTTTGTTCGGAAAAACTTTTTGTGATTTTTGCTAATTCTTTTGATGCCAATGAAGTTTATTCTATAGCGGACGTTAATATTTGCTAAAATTAGGACAATCGGGGACTTTTTATATTCTGAGTAAATTAACTCTAGCAGTTTTGTTCGGAAAAACTTTTAGTGATTTTTGGTAATTCTTTTGATGCCAATGAAGTTTATTCTGTAGCGGACGTTAATATTTGCTAAAATTAGGACAATCGGGGACTTTTTATATTCTGAGTAAAATAACTCTAGCAGTTTTGTTCGGAAAAACTTTTAGTGATTTTTGCTAATTATTTTGATGCCAATGAAGTTTATTCTATAGCGGACGTTAATATTTGCTAAAATTAGGACAATCGGGGACTTTTTATATTCTGAGTAAAATAACTCTAGCAGTTTTGTTCGGAAAAACTTTTAGTGATTTTTGCTAATTCTTTTGATGCCAATGAAGCTTATTCTATAGGAGACGTTGATTTTTGCTAAAATTAGGACAATCGGGGACTTTTTATATTCTGAGTAATATAACTCTAGCAGTTTTGTTCGGAAAAACTTTTAGTGATTTTTGCTAATTCTTTTGATGCCAATGAAGTTTATTCTATAGCGGACGTTAATATTTGCTAAAATTAGGACAATCGGGGACTTTTTATATTCTGAGTAAAATAACTCTAGCAGTTATGTTCTGAAAAACTTTTAGTGATTTTTGCTAATTCTTTTGATGCCAATGAAGTTTATTCTATAGCGGACGTTAATATTTGCTAAAATTAGGACAATCGGGGACTTTTTATATTCTGAGTAAAATAACTCTAGCAGTTTTGTTCGGAAAAACTTTTAGTGATTTTTGGTAATTATTTTGATGCCAATGAAGTTTATTCTATAGCGGACATTAATATTTGCTAAAATTAGGACAATCGGGGACTTTTTATATTCTGAGTAAATTAACTCTAGCAGTATTGTTCGGAAAAACTTTTAGTGATTTTTGCTAATTCTTTCGATGCCAATAAAGCTTATTCTATAGCGGACGTTGATTTTTGCTAAAATTAGGACAATCGGGGACTTTTTATATTCTGAGTAAAATAACTCTAGCAGTTTTGTTCGGAAAAACTTTTAGTGATTTTTGCTAATTCTTTTGATGCCAATGAAGCTTATTCTATAGCGGACGTTAATATTTGCTAAAATTAGGACAATCGGAGACTTTTTATATTCTGAGTAAAATAACTCTAGCAGTTATGTCCTGAAAAACTTTTAGTGATTTTTGCTAATTATTTTGATGCCAATGAAGTTTATTCTATAGCGGACGTTAATATTTGCTAAAATTAGGACAATCGGGGACTTTTTATATTCTGAGTAAAATAACTCTAGCAGTTATGTTCTGAAAAACTTTTAGTGATTTTTGCTAATTCTTTTGATGCCAATGAAGTTTATTCTATAGCGGACGTTAATATTTGCTAAAATTAGGACAATCGGGGACTTTTTATATTCTGAGTAAAATAACTCTAGCAGTTTTGTTCGGAAAAACTTTTAGTGATTTTTGGTAATTATTTTGATGCCAATGAAGTTTATTCTATAGCGGACATTAATATTTGCTAAAATTAGGACAATCGGGGACTTTTTATATTCTGAGTAAATTAACTCTAGCAGTTTTGTTCGGAAAAACTTTTAGTGATTTTTGCTAATTCTTTTGATGCCAATAAAGCTTATTCTATAGCGGACGTTGATTTTTGCTAAAATTAGGACAATCGGGGACTTTTTATATTCTGAGTAAAATAACTCTAGCAGTTTTGTTCGGAAAAACTTTTAGTGATTTTTGGTAATTCTTTTGATGCCAATGAAGTTTATTCTATAGCGGACGTTAATATTTGCTAAAATTAGGACAATCGGGGACTTTTTATATTCTGAGTAAAATAACTCTAGCAGTTTTGTTCGGAAAAACTTTTAGTGATTTTTGCTAATTCTTTTGATGCCAATGAAGTTTATTCTATAGTGGACGTTAATATTTGCTAAAATTAGGACAATCGTAGACTTTTTATATTCTGAGTAAAATAACTCTAGCAGTTATGTCCTGAAAAACTTTTAGTGATTTTTGCTAATTATTTTGATGCCAATGAAGTTTATTCTATAGCGGACGTTAATATATGCTAAAATTAGGACAATCGGGGACTTTTTATATTCTGAGTAAAATAACTCTAGCAGTTATGTTCTGAAAAACTTTTAGTGATTTTTGCTAATTCTTTTGATGCCAATGAAGTTTATTCTATAGCGGACGTTAATATTTGCTAAAATTAGGACAATCGGGGACTTTTTATATTCTGAGTAAATTAACTCTAGCAGTTTTGTTCGGAAAAACTTTTAGTGATTTTTGCTAATTCTTTTGATGCCAATGAAGCGTATTCTATAGGAGACGTTGATTTTTGCTAAAATTAGGACAATCGGGGACTTTTTATATTCTGAGTAATATAACTCTAGCAGTTTTGTTCGGAAAAACTTTTAGTGATTTTTGCTGATTCTTTTGATGCCAATGAAGTTTATTCTATAGCGGACGTTAATATTTGCTAAAATTAGGACAATCGGGGACTTTTTATATTCTGAGTAAATTAACTCTAGCAGTTTTGTTCGGAAAAACTTTTAGTGATTTTTGGTAATTCTTTTGATGCCAATGAAGTTTATTCTATAGCGGACGTTAATATTTGCTAAAATTAGGACAATCGGGGACTTTTTATATTCTGAGTAAAATAACTCTAGCAGTTTTGTTCGGAAAAACTTTTAGTGATTTTTGCTAATTCTTTTGATGCCAATGAAGTTTATTCTATAGCGGACGTTAATATTTGCTAAAATTAGGACAATCGGGGACTTTTTATATTCTGAGTAAAATAACTCTAGCAGTTATGTTCTGAAAAACTTTTAGTGATTTTTGGTAATTCTTTTGATGCCAATGAAGTTTATTCTATAGCGGACGTTAATAAATGCTAAAATTAGGACAATCGGGGACTTTTTATATTCTGAGTAAAATAACTCTAGCAGTTTTGTTCGGAAAAACTTTTAGTGATTTTTGCTAATTCTTTTGATGCCAATGAAGCTTATTCTATAGGAGACGTTGATTTTTGCTAAAATTAGGACAATCGGGGACTTTTTATATTCTGAGTAATATAACTCTAGCAGTTTTGTTCGGAAAAACTTTTAGTGATTTTTGCTAATTCTTTTGATGCCAATGAAGTTTATTCTATAGCGGACGTTAATATTTGCTAAAATTAGGACAATCGGGGACTTTTTATATTCTGAGTAAATTAACTCTTGCAGTTTTGTTCGGAAAAACTTTTAGTGATTTTTGGTAATTCTTTTGATGCCAATGAAGTTTATTCTATAGCGGACGTTAATATTTGCTAAAATTAGGACAATCGGGGACTTTTTATATTCTGAGTAATATAACTCTAGCAGTTTTGTTCGGAAAAACTTTTAGTGATTTTTGCTAATTCTTTTGATGCCAATGAAGCTTATTCTATAGGAGACGTTGATTTTTGCTAAAATTAGGACAATCGGGGACTTTTTATATTCTGAGTAATATAACTCTAGCAGTTTTGTTCGGAAAAACTTTTAGTGATTTTTGCTAATTCTTTTGATGCCAATGAAGTTTATTCTATAGCGGACGTTAATATTTGCTAAAATTAGGACAATCGGGGACTTTTTATATTCTGAGTAAAATAACTCTAGCAGTTATGTTCTGAAAAACTTTTAGTGATTTTTGCTAATTCTTTTGATGCCAATGAAGTTTATTCTATAGCGGACGTTAATATTTGCTAAAATTAGGACAATCGGGGACTTTTTATATTCTGAGTAAAATAACTCTAGCAGTTTTGTTCGGAAAAACTTTTAGTGATTTTTGGTAATTATTTTGATGCCAATGAAGTTTATTCTATAGCGGACATTAATATTTGCTAAAATTAGGACAATCGGGGACTTTTTATATTCTGAGTAAATTAACTCTAGCAGTTTTGTTCGGAAAAACTTTTAGTGATTTTTGCTAATTCTTTCGATGCCAATAAAGCTTATTCTATAGCGGACGTTGATTTTTGCTAAAATTAGGACAATCGGGGACTTTTTATATTCTGAGTAAAATAACTCTAGCAGTTTTGTTCGGAAAAACTTTTAGTGATTTTTGCTAATTCTTTTGATGCCAATGAAGCTTATTCTATAGGAGACGTTGATTTTTGCTAAAATTAGGACAATCGGGGACTTTTTATATTCTGAGTAATATAACTCTAGCAGTTTTGTTCGGAAAAACTTTTAGTGATTTTTGCTAATTCTTTTGATGCCAATGAAGTTTATTCTATAGCGGACGTTAATATTTGCTAAAATTAGGACAATCGGGGACTTTTTATATTCTGAGTAAAATAACTCTAGCAGTTTTGTTCGGAAAAACTTTTAGTGATTTTTGCTAATTCTTTTGATGCCAATGAAGCTTATTCTATAGGAGACGTTGATTTTTGCTAAAATTAGGACAATCGGGGACTTTTTATATTCTGAGTAATATAACTCTAGCAGTTTTGTTCGGAAAAACTTTTAGTGATTTTTGCTAATTCTTTTGATGCCAATGAAGTTTATTCTATAGCGGACGTTAATATTTGCTAAAATTAGGACAATCGGGGACTTTTTATATTCTGAGTAAAATAACTCTAGCAGTTATGTTCTGAAAAACTTTTAGTGATTTTTGCTAATTCTTTTGATGCCAATGAAGTTTATTCTATAGCGGACGTTAATATTTGCTAAAATTAGGACAATCGGGGACTTTTTATATTCTGAGTAAAATAACTCTAGCAGTTTTGTTCGGAAAAACTTTTAGTGATTTTTGGTAATTATTTTGATGCCAATGAAGTTTATTCTATAGCGGACATTAATATTTGCTAAAATTAGGACAATCGGGGACTTTTTATATTCTGAGTAAATTAACTCTAGCAGTTTTGTTCGGAAAAACTTTTAGTGATTTTTGCTAATTCTTTCGATGCCAATAAAGCTTATTCTATAGCGGACGTTGATTTTTGCTAAAATTAGGACAATCGGGGACTTTTTATATTCTGAGTAAAATAACTCTAGCAGTTTTGTTCGGAAAAACTTTTAGTGATTTTTGCTAATTCTTTTGATGCCAATGAAGCTTATTCTATAGGAGACGTTGATTTTTGCTAAAATTAGGACAATCGGGGACTTTTTATATTCTGAGTAATATAACTCTAGCAGTTTTGTTCGGAAAAACTTTTAGTGATTTTTGCTAATTCTTTTGATGCCAATGAAGTTTATTCTATAGCGGACGTTAATATTTGCTAAAATTAGGACAATCGGGGACTTTTTATATTCTGAGTAAAATAACTCTAGCAGTTTTGTTCGGAAAAACTTTTAGTGATTTTTGGTAATTCTTGTGATGCCAATGAAGTTTATTCTATAGCGGACGTTAATATTTGCTAAAATTAGGACAATCGGGGACTTTTTATATTCTGAGTAAAATAACTCTAGCAGTTTTGTTCGGAAAAACTTTTAGTGATTTTTGCTAATTCTTTTGATGCCAATGAAGTTTATTCTATAGCGGACGTTAATATTTGCTAAAATTAGGACAATCGGAGACTTTTTATATTCTGAGTAAAATAACTCTAGCAGTTATGTCCTGAAAAACTTTTAGTGATTTTTGCTAATTATTTTGATGCCAATGAAGTTTATTCTATAGCGGACGTTAATATTTGCTAAAATAAGGACAATCGGGGACTTTTTATATTCTGAGTAAAATAACTCTAGCAGTTATGTTCTGAAAAACTTTTAGTAATTTTTGCTAATTCTTTTGATGCCAATGAAGTTTATTCTATAGCGGACGTTAATATTTGCTAAAATTAGGACAATCGGGGACTTTTTATATTCTGAGTAAAATAACTCTAGCAGTTTTGTTCGGAAAAACTTTTAGTGATTTTTGGTAATTATTTTGATGCCAATGAAGTTTATTCTATAGCGGACGTTAATATTTGCTAAAATTAGGACAATCGGGGACTTTTTATATTCTGAGTAAATTAACTCTAGCAGTTTTGTTCGGAAAAACTTTTAGTGATTTTTGCTAATTCTTTTGATGCCAATAAAGCTTATTCTATAGCGGACGTTGATTTTTGCTAAAATTAGGACAATCGGGGACTTTTTATATTCTGAGTAAAATAACTCTAGCAGTTTTGTTCGGAAAAACTTTTAGTGATTTTTGCTAATTCTTTTGATGCCAATGAAGCTTATTCTATAGGAGACGTTGATTTTTGCTAAAATTAGGACAATCGGGGACTTTTTATATTCTGAGTAATATAACTCTAGCAGTTTTGTTCGGAAAAACTTTTAGTGATTTTTGCTAATTCTTTTGATGCCAATGAAGTTTATTCTATAGCGGACGTTAATATTTGCTAAAATTAGGACAATCGGGGACTTTTTATAAGATAAGATAAGATAAGATAATTTATTCAAACAACGAACACTCCTAAATACTATTGCCTAAAAGCAATAATACCCATGTGGTGCACGCTATGTCTCGTCAAGAACAAAATACAATTCACTTAAATTCATATTAAACATTGTTGTTCATAATAATTGTTTCACATTCAAATTAATAGGAAAAACTTAACACCCTATTATATAATTATTAAACCTGCTGTATAGGGGCATAATTTACAATTTACAATCAAATAGGTAGGTACAGAACTCCATAAATATCAACATAAATTATTATCCGTAGTCATTGTCTAAGAATTCTTTTATTGTGTAAACCGTCTTGTCCAGCAACAGGAGTCTGACTTTATTAAGAAAAACGGTGTCACTCGTCAGTGTTTGTATCGCTTCTGGAAGTTTGTTATATAGTTGCCGGCCTCTTATGATCGGGATTCTTTTGGACATACCCAGTGTGTAATGTATTGGCTCTAAATATATTCTCATTTTACAAGGTCTTATGCTGTTAGTTACATGACGTTTGTACTCATTTAGATTATGTCGAGCATACTTTAGAATTTCATAAATATAAAGAGAAACCGATGTCAGGATTTTTAAGTCTTTAAAGTGTTTTCGGCATGATTCCTTATATTTTCCATTTACTAGGACTCTAATGGCACGTTTCTGCATCTTCAAAATTCGCTCATAGTCTGTTGCACTTCCCCACATGATAATTCCATACGACATAATCGAATGAATGTAAGCGTAGTAAGTTTCTATAAGATAGTCGGGTGTTGTTATGTGTTTTAATTGTTTAAGCGCAAAAATTCCTTTAGACATTTTCTTACATGTAGCATCTATATGGCCTTTCCATGTCAAAGTTGAGTCGAGCTCAAAACCTAACAGTTTAACAATATTTGTACTATACAAAGTAGAAGCTCCCACATCTACCGCAACACTGTCTACTTTTGGTGATTTGGCATTAAAAAACATAATGTTTGTTTTGTCCGAGTTTAGTTGAAGTCCATTTATGCTGAACCATTCGTCTAATTTGCAAAGAGTGTCATTTATTTTAATTTTTAGGTTTTCAGTGGTATCATCCGATAGTATAATTGTGGTATGTGGTATATGTGGTATATATATTCTGAGTAAATTAACTCTAGCAGTTTTGTTCGGAAAAACTTTTAGTGATTTTTGGTAATTCTTGTGATGCCAATGAAGTTTATTCTATAGCGGACGTTAATATTTGCTAAAATTAGGACAATCGGGGACTTTTTATATTCTGAGTAAAATAACTCTAGCAGTTTTGTTCGGAAAAACTTTTAGTGATTTTTGCTAATTCTTTTGATGCCAATGAAGTTTATTCTATAGCGGACGTTAATATTTGCTAAAATTAGGACAATCGGAGACTTTTTATATTCTGAGTAAAATAACTCTAGCAGTTATGTCCTGAAAAACTTTTAGTGATTTTTGCTAATTATTTTGATGCCAATGAAGTTTATTCTATAGCGGACGTTAATATTTGCTAAAATTAGGACAATCGGGGACTTTTTATATTCTGAGTAAAATAACTCTAGCAGTTATGTTCTGAAAAACTTTTAGTGATTTTTGCTAATTCTTTTGATGCCAATGAAGTTTATTCTATAGCGGACGTTAATATTTGCTAAAATTAGGACAATCGGGGACTTTTTATATTCTGAGTAAATTAACTCTAGCAGTTTTGTTCGGAAAAACTTTTAGTGATTTTTGCTAATTCTTTTGATGCCAATAAAGCTTATTCTATAGCGGACGTTGATTTTTGCTAAAATAAGGACAATCGGGGACTTTTTCTATCTGAGTAAAATAACTCTAGCAGTTATGTTCTGAAAAACTTTTAGTGATTTTTGCTAATTCTTTTGATGCCAATGAAGTTTATTCTATAGCGGACGTTAATATTTGCTAAAATTAGGACAATCGGGGACTTTTTATATTCTGAGTAATATAACTCTAGCAGTTTTGTTCGGAAAAACTTTTAGTGATTTTTGCTAATTCTTTTGATGCCAATGAAGTTTATTCTATAGCGGACGTTAATATTTGCTAAAATTAGGACAATCGGGGAATTTTATATTCTGAGTAATATAACTCTAGCAGTTTTGTTCGGAAAAACTTTTAGTGATTTTTGCTAATTCTTTTGATGCCAATGAAGCTTATTCTATAGGAGACGTTGATTTTTGCTAAAATTAGGACAATCGGGACTTTTTATATTCTGAGTAATATAACTCTAGCAGTTTTGTTCGGTAAAACTTTTTGTGATTTTTGCTAATTCTTTTGATGCCAATGAAGTTTATTCTATAGCGGACGTTAATATTTGCTAAAATTAGGACAATCGGGGACTTTTTATATTCTGAGTAATATAACTCTAGCAGTTTTGTTCGGAAAAACTTTTAGTGATTTTTGCTAATTCTTTTGATGCCAATGAAGCTTATTCTATAGGAGACGTTGATTTTTTGCTAAAATTAGGACAATCGGGGACTTTTTATATTCTGAGTAATATAACTCTAGCAGTTTTGTTCGGAAAAACTTTTAGTGATTTTTGCTAATTCTTTTGATGCCAATGAAGTTTATTCTATAGCGGACGTTAATATTTGCTAAAATTAGGACAATCGGGGACTTTTTATATTCTGAGTAAAATAACTCTAGCAGTTTTGTTCGGAAAAACTTTTAGTGATTTTTGCTAATTCTTTTGATGCCAATGAAGTTTATTCTATAGCGGACGTTAATATTTGCTAAAATTAGGACAATCGGAGACTTTTTATATTCTGAGTAAAATAACTCTAGCAGTTATGTTCTGAAAAACTTTTAGTGATTTTTGCTAATTCTTTTGATGCCAATGAAGTTTATTCTATAGCGGACGTTAATATTTGCTAAAATTAGGACAATCGGGGACTTTTTATATTCTGAGTAATATAACTCTAGCAGTTTTGTTCGGAAAAACTTTTAGTGATTTTTGCTAATTCTTTTGATGCCAATGAAGTTTATTCTATAGCGGACATTAATATTTGCTAAAATTAGGACAATCGGGGACTTTTTATATTCTGAGTAATATAACTCTAGCAGTTTTGTTCGGAAAAACTTTTAGTGATTTTTGCTAATTCTTTTGATGCCAATGAAGCTTATTCTATAGGAGACGTTGATTTTTGCTAAAATTAGGACAATCGGGGACTTTTTATATTCTGAGTAATATAACTCTAGCAGTTTTGTTCGGAAAAACTTTTTGTGATTTTTGCTAATTCTTTTGATGCCAATGAAGTTTATTCTATAGCGGACGTTAATATTTGCTAAAATTAGGACAATCGGGGACTTTTTATATTCTGAGTAAATTAACTCTAGCAGTTTTGTTCGGAAAAACTTTTAGTGATTTTTGGTAATTCTTTTGATGCCAATGAAGTTTATTCTGTAGCGGACGTTAATATTTGCTAAAATTAGGACAATCGGGGACTTTTTATATTCTGAGTAAAATAACTCTAGCAGTTTTGTTCGGAAAAACTTTTAGTGATTTTTGCTAATTATTTTGATGCCAATGAAGTTTATTCTATAGCGGACGTTAATATTTGCTAAAATTAGGACAATCGGGGACTTTTTATATTCTGAGTAAAATAACTCTAGCAGTTTTGTTCGGAAAAACTTTTAGTGATTTTTGCTAATTCTTTTGATGCCAATGAAGCTTATTCTATAGGAGACGTTGATTTTTGCTAAAATTAGGACAATCGGGGACTTTTTATATTCTGAGTAATATAACTCTAGCAGTTTTGTTCGGAAAAACTTTTAGTGATTTTTGCTAATTCTTTTGATGCCAATGAAGTTTATTCTATAGCGGACGTTAATATTTGCTAAAATTAGGACAATCGGGGACTTTTTATATTCTGAGTAAAATAACTCTAGCAGTTATGTTCTGAAAAACTTTTAGTGATTTTTGCTAATTCTTTTGATGCCAATGAAGTTTATTCTATAGCGGACGTTAATATTTGCTAAAATTAGGACAATCGGGGACTTTTTATATTCTGAGTAAAATAACTCTAGCAGTTTTGTTCGGAAAAACTTTTAGTGATTTTTGGTAATTATTTTGATGCCAATGAAGTTTATTCTATAGCGGACATTAATATTTGCTAAAATTAGGACAATCGGGGACTTTTTATATTCTGAGTAAATTAACTCTAGCAGTATTGTTCGGAAAAACTTTTAGTGATTTTTGCTAATTCTTTCGATGCCAATAAAGCTTATTCTATAGCGGACGTTGATTTTTGCTAAAATTAGGACAATCGGGGACTTTTTATATTCTGAGTAAAATAACTCTAGCAGTTTTGTTCGGAAAAACTTTTAGTGATTTTTGCTAATTCTTTTGATGCCAATGAAGCTTATTCTATAGCGGACGTTAATATTTGCTAAAATTAGGACAATCGGAGACTTTTTATATTCTGAGTAAAATAACTCTAGCAGTTATGTCCTGAAAAACTTTTAGTGATTTTTGCTAATTATTTTGATGCCAATGAAGTTTATTCTATAGCGGACGTTAATATTTGCTAAAATTAGGACAATCGGGGACTTTTTATATTCTGAGTAAAATAACTCTAGCAGTTATGTTCTGAAAAACTTTTAGTGATTTTTGCTAATTCTTTTGATGCCAATGAAGTTTATTCTATAGCGGACGTTAATATTTGCTAAAATTAGGACAATCGGGGACTTTTTATATTCTGAGTAAAATAACTCTAGCAGTTTTGTTCGGAAAAACTTTTAGTGATTTTTGGTAATTATTTTGATGCCAATGAAGTTTATTCTATAGCGGACATTAATATTTGCTAAAATTAGGACAATCGGGGACTTTTTATATTCTGAGTAAATTAACTCTAGCAGTTTTGTTCGGAAAAACTTTTAGTGATTTTTGCTAATTCTTTTGATGCCAATAAAGCTTATTCTATAGCGGACGTTGATTTTTGCTAAAATTAGGACAATCGGGGACTTTTTATATTCTGAGTAAAATAACTCTAGCAGTTTTGTTCGGAAAAACTTTTAGTGATTTTTGGTAATTCTTTTGATGCCAATGAAGTTTATTCTATAGCGGACGTTAATATTTGCTAAAATTAGGACAATCGGGGACTTTTTATATTCTGAGTAAAATAACTCTAGCAGTTTTGTTCGGAAAAACTTTTAGTGATTTTTGCTAATTCTTTTGATGCCAATGAAGTTTATTCTATAGTGGACGTTAATATTTGCTAAAATTAGGACAATCGTAGACTTTTTATATTCTGAGTAAAATAACTCTAGCAGTTATGTCCTGAAAAACTTTTAGTGATTTTTGCTAATTATTTTGATGCCAATGAAGTTTATTCTATAGCGGACGTTAATATATGCTAAAATTAGGACAATCGGGGACTTTTTATATTCTGAGTAAAATAACTCTAGCAGTTATGTTCTGAAAAACTTTTAGTGATTTTTGCTAATTCTTTTGATGCCAATGAAGTTTATTCTATAGCGGACGTTAATATTTGCTAAAATTAGGACAATCGGGGACTTTTTATATTCTGAGTAAATTAACTCTAGCAGTTTTGTTCGGAAAAACTTTTAGTGATTTTTGCTAATTCTTTTGATGCCAATGAAGCGTATTCTATAGGAGACGTTGATTTTTGCTAAAATTAGGACAATCGGGGACTTTTTATATTCTGAGTAATATAACTCTAGCAGTTTTGTTCGGAAAAACTTTTAGTGATTTTTGCTGATTCTTTTGATGCCAATGAAGTTTATTCTATAGCGGACGTTAATATTTGCTAAAATTAGGACAATCGGGGACTTTTTATATTCTGAGTAAATTAACTCTAGCAGTTTTGTTCGGAAAAACTTTTAGTGATTTTTGGTAATTCTTTTGATGCCAATGAAGTTTATTCTATAGCGGACGTTAATATTTGCTAAAATTAGGACAATCGGGGACTTTTTATATTCTGAGTAAAATAACTCTAGCAGTTTTGTTCGGAAAAACTTTTAGTGATTTTTGCTAATTCTTTTGATGCCAATGAAGTTTATTCTATAGCGGACGTTAATATTTGCTAAAATTAGGACAATCGGGGACTTTTTATATTCTGAGTAAAATAACTCTAGCAGTTATGTTCTGAAAAACTTTTAGTGATTTTTGGTAATTCTTTTGATGCCAATGAAGTTTATTCTATAGCGGACGTTAATAAATGCTAAAATTAGGACAATCGGGGACTTTTTATATTCTGAGTAAAATAACTCTAGCAGTTTTGTTCGGAAAAACTTTTAGTGATTTTTGCTAATTCTTTTGATGCCAATGAAGCTTATTCTATAGGAGACGTTGATTTTTGCTAAAATTAGGACAATCGGGGACTTTTTATATTCTGAGTAATATAACTCTAGCAGTTTTGTTCGGAAAAACTTTTAGTGATTTTTGCTAATTCTTTTGATGCCAATGAAGTTTATTCTATAGCGGACGTTAATATTTGCTAAAATTAGGACAATCGGGGACTTTTTATATTCTGAGTAAATTAACTCTAGCAGTTTTGTTCGGAAAAACTTTTAGTGATTTTTGGTAATTCTTTTGATGCCAATGAAGTTTATTCTATAGCGGACGTTAATATTTGCTAAAATTAGGACAATCGGGGACTTTTTATATTCTGAGTAATATAACTCTAGCAGTTTTGTTCGGAAAAACTTTTAGTGATTTTTGCTAATTCTTTTGATGCCAATGAAGCTTATTCTATAGGAGACGTTGATTTTTGCTAAAATTAGGACAATCGGGGACTTTTTATATTCTGAGTAATATAACTCTAGCAGTTTTGTTCGGAAAAACTTTTAGTGATTTTTGCTAATTCTTTTGATGCCAATGAAGTTTATTCTATAGCGGACGTTAATATTTGCTAAAATTAGGACAATCGGGGACTTTTTATATTCTGAGTAAAATAACTCTAGCAGTTATGTTCTGAAAAACTTTTAGTGATTTTTGCTAATTCTTTTGATGCCAATGAAGTTTATTCTATAGCGGACGTTAATATTTGCTAAAATTAGGACAATCGGGGACTTTTTATATTCTGAGTAAAATAACTCTAGCAGTTTTGTTCGGAAAAACTTTTAGTGATTTTTGGTAATTATTTTGATGCCAATGAAGTTTATTCTATAGCGGACATTAATATTTGCTAAAATTAGGACAATCGGGGACTTTTTATATTCTGAGTAAATTAACTCTAGCAGTTTTGTTCGGAAAAACTTTTAGTGATTTTTGCTAATTCTTTCGATGCCAATAAAGCTTATTCTATAGCGGACGTTGATTTTTGCTAAAATTAGGACAATCGGGGACTTTTTATATTCTGAGTAAAATAACTCTAGCAGTTTTGTTCGGAAAAACTTTTAGTGATTTTTGCTAATTCTTTTGATGCCAATGAAGCTTATTCTATAGGAGACGTTGATTTTTGCTAAAATTAGGACAATCGGGGACTTTTTATATTCTGAGTAATATAACTCTAGCAGTTTTGTTCGGAAAAACTTTTAGTGATTTTTGCTAATTCTTTTGATGCCAATGAAGTTTATTCTATAGCGGACGTTAATATTTGCTAAAATTAGGACAATCGGGGATTTTTTATATTCTGAGTAAAATAACTCTAGCAGTTTTGTTCGGAAAAACTTTTAGTGATTTTTGCTAATTCTTTTGATGCCAATGAAGCTTATTCTATAGGAGACGTTGATTTTTGCTAAAATTAGGACAATCGGGGACTTTTTATATTCTGAGTAATATAACTCTAGCAGTTTTGTTCGGAAAAACTTTTAGTGATTTTTGCTAATTCTTTTGATGCCAATGAAGTTTATTCTATAGCGGACGTTAATATTTGCTAAAATTAGGACAATCGGGGACTTTTTATATTCTGAGTAAAATAACTCTAGCAGTTATGTTCTGAAAAACTTTTAGTGATTTTTGCTAATTCTTTTGATGCCAATGAAGTTTATTCTATAGCGGACGTTAATATTTGCTAAAATTAGGACAATCGGGGACTTTTTATATTCTGAGTAAAATAACTCTAGCAGTTTTGTTCGGAAAAACTTTTAGTGATTTTTGGTAATTATTTTGATGCCAATGAAGTTTATTCTATAGCGGACATTAATATTTGCTAAAATTAGGACAATCGGGGACTTTTTATATTCTGAGTAAATTAACTCTAGCAGTTTTGTTCGGAAAAACTTTTAGTGATTTTTGCTAAGTCTTTCGATGCCAATAAAGCTTATTCTATAGCGGACGTTGATTTTTGCTAAAATTAGGACAATCGGGGACTTTTTATATTCTGAGTAAAATAACTCTAGCAGTTTTGTTCGGAAAAACTTTTAGTGATTTTTGCTAATTCTTTTGATGCCAATGAAGCTTATTCTATAGGAGACGTTGATTTTTGCTAAAATTAGGACAATCGGGGACTTTTTATATTCTGAGTAATATAACTCTAGCAGTTTTGTTCGGAAAAACTTTTAGTGATTTTTGCTAATTCTTTTGATGCCAATGAAGCTTATTCTATAGCGGACGTTAATATTTGCTAAAATTAGGACAATCGGGGACTTTTTATATTCTGAGTAAAATAACTCTAGCAGTTTTGTTCGGAAAAACTTTTAGTGATTTTTGGTAATTCTTGTGATGCCAATGAAGTTTATTCTATAGCGGACGTTAATATTTGCTAAAATTAGGACAATCGGGGACTTTTTATATTCTGAGTAAAATAACTCTAGCAGTTTTGTTCGGAAAAACTTTTAGTGATTTTTGCTAATTCTTTTGATGCCAATGAAGTTTATTCTATAGCGGACGTTAATATTTGCTAAAATTAGGACAATCGGAGACTTTTTATATTCTGAGTAAAATAACTCTAGCAGTTATGTCCTGAAAAACTTTTAGTGATTTTTGCTAATTATTTTGATGCCAATGAAGTTTATTCTATAGCGGACGTTAATATTTGCTAAAATAAGGACAATCGGGGACTTTTTATATTCTGAGTAAAATAACTCTAGCAGTTATGTTCTGAAAAACTTTTAGTAATTTTTGCTAATTCTTTTGATGCCAATGAAGTTTATTCTATAGCGGACGTTAATATTTGCTAAAATTAGGACAATCGGGGACTTTTTATATTCTGAGTAAAATAACTCTAGCAGTTTTGTTCGGAAAAACTTTTAGTGATTTTTGGTAATTATTTTGATGCCAATGAAGTTTATTCTATAGCGGACGTTAATATTTGCTAAAATTAGGACAATCGGGGACTTTTTATATTCTGAGTAAATTAACTCTAGCAGTTTTGTTCGGAAAAACTTTTAGTGATTTTTGCTAATTCTTTTGATGCCAATAAAGCTTATTCTATAGCGGACGTTGATTTTTGCTAAAATTAGGACAATCGGGGACTTTTTATATTCTGAGTAAAATAACTCTAGCAGTTTTGTTCGGAAAAACTTTTAGTGATTTTTGCTAATTCTTTTGATGCCAATGAAGCTTATTCTATAGGAGACGTTGATTTTTGCTAAAATTAGGACAATCGGGGACTTTTTATATTCTGAGTAATATAACTCTAGCAGTTTTGTTCGGAAAAACTTTTAGTGATTTTTGCTAATTCTTTTGATGCCAATGAAGTTTATTCTATAGCGGACGTTAATATTTGCTAAAATTAGGACAATCGGGGACTTTTTATATTCTGAGTAAATTAACTCTAGCAGTTTTGTTCGGAAAAACTTTTAGTGATTTTTGGTAATTCTTGTGATGCCAATGAAGTTTATTCTATAGCGGACGTTAATATTTGCTAAAATTAGGACAATCGGGGACTTTTTATATTCTGAGTAAAATAACTCTAGCAGTTTTGTTCGGAAAAACTTTTAGTGATTTTTGCTAATTCTTTTGATGCCAATGAAGTTTATTCTATAGCGGACGTTAATATTTGCTAAAATTAGGACAATCGGAGACTTTTTATATTCTGAGTAAAATAACTCTAGCAGTTATGTCCTGAAAAACTTTTAGTGATTTTTGCTAATTATTTTGATGCCAATGAAGTTTATTCTATAGCGGACGTTAATATTTGCTAAAATTAGGACAATCGGGGACTTTTTATATTCTGAGTAATATAACTCTAGCAGTTTTGTTCGGAAAAACTTTTAGTGATTTTTGCTAATTCTTTTGATGCCAATGAAGTTTATTCTATAGCGGACGTTAATATTTGCTAAAATTAGGACAATCGGGGACTTTTTATATTCTGAGTAAATTAACTCTAGCAGTTTTGTTCGGAAAAACTTTTAGTGATTTTTGCTAATTCTTTTGATGCCAATAAAGCTTATTCTATAGCGGACGTTGATTTTTGCTAAAATAAGGACAATCGGGGACTTTTTATATTCTGAGTAAAATAACTCTAGCAGTTATGTTCTGAAAAACTTTTAGTGATTTTTGCTAATTCTTTTGATGCCAATGAAGTTTATTCTATAGCGGACGTTAATATTTGCTAAAATTAGGACAATCGGGGACTTTTTATATTCTGAGTAATATAACTCTAGCAGTTTTGTTCGGAAAAACTTTTAGTGATTTTTGCTAATTCTTTTGATGCCAATGAAGTTTATTCTATAGCGGACGTTAATATTTGCTAAAATTAGGACAATCGGGGAATTTTATATTCTGAGTAATATAACTCTAGCAGTTTTGTTCGGAAAAACTTTTAGTGATTTTTGCTAATTCTTTTGATGCCAATGAAGCTTATTCTATAGGAGACGTTGATTTTTGCTAAAATTAGGACAATCGGGGACTTTTTATATTCTGAGTAATATAACTCTAGCAGTTTTGTTCGGAAAAACTTTTTGTGATTTTTGCTAATTCTTTTGATGCCAATGAAGTTTATTCTATAGCGGACGTTAATATTTGCTAAAATTAGGACAATCGGGGACTTTTTATATTCTGAGTAATATAACTCTAGCAGTTTTGTTCGGAAAAACTTTTAGTGATTTTTGCTAATTCTTTTGATGCCAATGAAGCTTATTCTATAGGAGACGTTGATTTTTGCTAAAATTAGGACAATCGGGGACTTTTTATATTCTGAGTAATATAACTCTAGCAGTTTTGTTCGGAAAAACTTTTAGTGATTTTTGCTAATTCTTTTGATGCCAATGAAGTTTATTCTATAGCGGACGTTAATATTTGCTAAAATTAGGACAATCGGGGACTTTTTATATTCTGAGTAAAATAACTCTAGCAGTTTTGTTCGGAAAAACTTTTAGTGATTTTTGCTAATTCTTTTGATGCCAATGAAGTTTATTCTATAGCGGACGTTAATATTTGCTAAAATTAGGACAATCGGAGACTTTTTATATTCTGAGTAAAATAACTCTAGCAGTTATGTTCTGAAAAACTTTTAGTGATTTTTGCTAATTCTTTTGATGCCAATGAAGTTTATTCTATAGCGGACGTTAATATTTGCTAAAATTAGGACACTCGGGGACTTTTTATATTCTGAGTAATATAACTCTAGCAGTTTTGTTCGGAAAAACTTTTAGTGATTTTTGCTAATTCTTTTGATGCCAATGAAGTTTATTCTATAGCGGACATTAATATTTGCTAAAATTAGGACAATCGGGGACTTTTTATATTCTGAGTAATATAACTCTAGCAGTTTTGTTCGGAAAAACTTTTAGTGATTTTTGCTAATTCTTTTGATGCCAATGAAGCTTATTCTATAGGAGACGTTGATTTTTGCTAAAATTAGGACAATCGGGGACTTTTTATATTCTGAGTAATATAACTCTAGCAGTTTTGTTCGGAAAAACTTTTTGTGATTTTTGCTAATTCTTTTGATGCCAATGAAGTTTATTCTATAGCGGACGTTAATATTTGCTAAAATTAGGACAATCGGGGACTTTTTATATTCTGAGTAAATTAACTCTAGCAGTTTTGTTCGGAAAAACTTTTAGTGATTTTTGGTAATTCTTTTGATGCCAATGAAGTTTATTCTGTAGCGGACGTTAATATTTGCTAAAATTAGGACAATCGGGGACTTTTTATATTCTGAGTAAAATAACTCTAGCAGTTTTGTTCGGAAAAACTTTTAGTGATTTTTGCTAATTCTTTTGATGCCAATGAAGTTTATTCTATAGCGGACGTTAATATTTGCTAAAATTAGGACAATCGGGGACTTTTTATATTCTGAGTAATATAACTCTAGCAGTTTTGTTCGGAAAAACTTTTAGTGATTTTTGCTAATTCTTTTGATGCCAATGAAGCTTATTCTATAGGAGACGTTGATTTTTGCTAAAATTAGGACAATCGGGGACTTTTTATATTCTGAGTAATATAACTCTAGCAGTTTTGTTCGGAAAAACTTTTAGTGATTTTTGCTAATTCTTTTGATGCCAATGAAGTTTATTCTATAGCGAACGTTAATATTTGCTAAAATTAGGACAATCGGGGACTTTTTATATTCTGAGTAAAATAACTCTAGCAGTTATGTTCTGAAAAACTTTTAGTGATTTTTGCTAATTCTTTTGATGCCAATGAAGTTTATTCTATAGCGGACGTTAATATTTGCTAAAATTAGGACAATCGGGGACTTTTTATATTCTGAGTAAAATAACTCTAGCAGTTTTGTTCGGAAAAACTTTTAGTGATTTTTGGTAATTATTTTGATGCCAATGAAGTTTATTCTATAGCGGACATTAATATTTGCTAAAATTAGGACAATCGGGGACTTTTTATATTCTGAGTAAATTAACTCTAGCAGTTTTGTTCGGAAAAACTTTTAGTGATTTTTGCTAATTCTTTCGATGCCAATAAAGCTTATTCTATAGCGGACGTTGATTTTTGCTAAAATTAGGACAATCGGGGACTTTTTATATTCTGAGTAAAATAACTCTAGCAGTTTTGTTCGGAAAAACTTTTAGTGATTTTTGCTAATTCTTTTGATGCCAATGAAGCTTATTCTATAGGAGACGTTGATTTTTGCTAAAATTAGGACAATCGGGGACTTTTTATATTCTGAGTAATATAACTCTAGCAGTTTTGTTCGGAAAAACTTTTAGTGATTTTTGCTAATTCTTTTGATGCCAATGAAGTTTATTCTATAGCGGACGTTAATATTTGCTAAAATTAGGACAATCGGGGACTTTTTATATTCTGAGTAAAATAACTCTAGCAGTTTTGTTCGGAAAAACTTTTAGTGATTTTTGGTAATTCTTGTGATGCCAATGAAGTTTATTCTATAGCGGACGTTAATATTTGCTAAAATTAGGACAATCGGGGACTTTTTATATTCTGAGTAAAATAACTCTAGCAGTTTTGTTCGGAAAAACTTTTAGTGATTTTTGCTAATTCTTTTGATGCCAATGAAGTTTATTCTATAGCGGACGTTAATATTTGCTAAAATTAGGACAATCGGAGACTTTTTATATTCTGAGTAAAATAACTCTAGCAGTTATGTCCTGAAAAACTTTTAGTGATTTTTGCTAATTATTTTGATGCCAATGAAGTTTATTCTATAGCGGACGTTAATATTTGCTAAAATAAGGACAATCGGGGACTTTTTATATTCTGAGTAAAATAACTCTAGCAGTTATGTTCTGAAAAACTTTTAGTAATTTTTGCTAATTCTTTTGATGCCAATGAAGTTTATTCTATAGCGGACGTTAATATTTGCTAAAATTAGGACAATCGGGGACTTTTTATATTCTGAGTAAAATAACTCTAGCAGTTTTGTTCGGAAAAACTTTTAGTGATTTTTGCTAATTCTTTTGATGCCAATGAAGTTTATTCTATAGCGGACGTTAATATTTGCTAAAATTAGGACAATCGGGGACTTTTTATATTCTGAGTAAATTAACTCTAGCAGTTTTGTTCGGAAAAACTTTTAGTGATTTTTGCTAATTCTTTTGATGCCAATAAAGCTTATTCTATAGCGGACGTTGATTTTTGCTAAAATTAGGACAATCGGGGACTTTTTATATTCTGAGTAAAATAACTCTAGCAGTTTTGTTCGGAAAAACTTTTAGTGATTTTTGCTAATTCTTTTGATGCCAATGAAGCTTATTCTATAGGAGACGTTGATTTTTGCTAAAATTAGGACAATCGGGGACTTTTTATATTCTGAGTAATATAACTCTAGCAGTTTTGTTCGGAAAAACTTTTAGTGATTTTTGCTAATTCTTTTGATGCCAATGAAGTTTATTCTATAGCGGACGTTAATATTTGCTAAAATTAGGACAATCGGGGACTTTTTATATTCTGAGTAAATTAACTCTAGCAGTTTTGTTCGGAAAAACTTTTAGTGATTTTTGGTAATTCTTGTGATGCCAATGAAGTTTATTCTATAGCGGACGTTAATATTTGCTAAAATTAGGACAATCGGGGACTTTTTATATTCTGAGTAAAATAACTCTAGCAGTTTTGTTCGGAAAAACTTTTAGTGATTTTTGCTAATTCTTTTGATGCCAATGAAGTTTATTCTATAGCGGACGTTAATATTTGCTAAAATTAGGACAATCGGAGACTTTTTATATTCTGAGTAAAATAACTCTAGCAGTTATGTCCTGAAAAACTTTTAGTGATTTTTGCTAATTATTTTGATGCCAATGAAGTTTATTCTATAGCGGACGTTAATATTTGCTAAAATTAGGACAATCGGGGACTTTTTATATTCTGAGTAAAATAACTCTAGCAGTTATGTTCTGAAAAACTTTTAGTGATTTTTGCTAATTCTTTTGATGCCAATGAAGTTTATTCTATAGCGGACGTTAATATTTGCTAAAATTAGGACAATCGGGGACTTTTTATATTCTGAGTAAATTAACTCTAGCAGTTTTGTTCGGAAAAACTTTTAGTGATTTTTGCTAATTCTTTTGATGCCAATAAAGCTTATTCTATAGCGGACGTTGATTTTTGCTAAAATAAGGACAATCGGGGACTTTTTATATTCTGAGTAAAATAACTCTAGCAGTTATGTTCTGAAAAACTTTTAGTGATTTTTGCTAATTCTTTTGATGCCAATGAAGTTTATTCTATAGCGGACGTTAATATTTGCTAAAATTAGGACAATCGGGGACTTTTTATATTCTGAGTAATATAACTCTAGCAGTTTTGTTCGGAAAAACTTTTAGTGATTTTTGCTAATTCTTTTGATGCCAATGAAGTTTATTCTATAGCGGACGTTAATATTTGCTAAAATTAGGACAATCGGGGACTTTTTATATTCTGAGTAATATAACTCTAGCAGTTTTGTTCGGAAAAACTTTTAGTGATTTTTGCTAATTCTTTTGATGCCAATGAAGCTTATTCTATAGGAGACGTTGATTTTTGCTAAAATTAGGACAATCGGGGACTTTTTATATTCTGAGTAATATAACTCTAGCAGTTTTGTTCGGAAAAACTTTTTGTGATTTTTGCTAATTCTTTTGATGCCAATGAAGTTTATTCTATAGCGGACGTTAATATTTGCTAAAATTAGGACAATCGGGGACTTTTTATATTCTGAGTAATATAACTCTAGCAGTTTTGTTCGGAAAAACTTTTAGTGATTTTTGCTAATTCTTTTGATGCCAATGAAGCTTATTCTATAGGAGACGTTGATTTTTGCTAAAATTAGGACAATCGGGGACTTTTTATATTCTGAGTAATATAACTCTAGCAGTTTTGTTCGGAAAAACTTTTAGTGATTTTTGCTAATTCTTTTGATGCCAATGAAGTTTATTCTATAGCGGACGTTAATATTTGCTAAAATTAGGACAATCGGGGACTTTTTATATTCTGAGTAAAATAACTCTAGCAGTTTTGTTCGGAAAAACTTTTAGTGATTTTTGCTAATTCTTTTGATGCCAATGAAGTTTATTCTATAGCGGACGTTAATATTTGCTAAAATTAGGACAATCGGAGACTTTTTATATTCTGAGTAAAATAACTCTAGCAGTTATGTTCTGAAAAACTTTTAGTGATTTTTTGCTAATTATTTTGATGCCAATGAAGTTTATTCTATAGCGGACGTTAATATTTGCTAAAATTAGGACAATCGGGGACTTTTTATATTCTGAGTAAAATAACTCTAGCAGTTATGTTCTGAAAAACTTTTAGTGATTTTTGCTAATTCTTTTGATGCCAATGAAGTTTATTCTATAGCGGACGTTAATATTTGCTAAAATTAGGACAATCGGGGACTTTTTATATTCTGAGTAATATAACTCTAGCAGTTTTGTTCGGAAAAACTTTTAGTGATTTTTGGTAATTATTTTGATGCCAATGAAGTTTATTCTATAGCGGACATTAATATTTGCTAAAATTAGGACAATCGGGGACTTTTTATATTCTGAGTAAATTAACTCTAGCAGTTTTGTTCGGAAAAACTTTTAGTGATTTTTGCTAATTCTTTCGATGCCAATAAAGCTTATTCTATAGCGGACGTTGATTTTTGCTAAAATTAGGACAATCGGGGACTTTTTATATTCTGAGTAAAATAACTCTAGCAGTTTTGTTCGGAAAAACTTTTAGTGATTTTTGCTCATTCTTTTGATGCCAATGAAGCTTATTCTATAGGAGACGTTGATTTTTGCTAAAATTAGGACAATCGGGGACTTTTTATATTCTGAGTAATATAACTCTAGCAGTTTTGTTCGGAAAAACTTTTAGTGATTTTTGCTAATTCTTTTGATGCCAATGAAGTTTATTCTATAGCGGACGTTAATATTTGCTAAAATTAGGACAATCGGGGACTTTTTATATTCTGAGTAAAATAACTCTAGCAGTTTTGTTCGGAAAAACTTTTAGTGATTTTTGGTAATTCTTGTGATGCCAATGAAGTTTATTCTATAGCGGACGTTAATATTTGCTAAAATTAGGACAATCGGGGACTTTTTATATTCTGAGTAAAATAACTCTAGCAGTTTTGTTCGGAAAAACTTTTAGTGATTTTTGGTAATTCTTTTGATGCCAATGAAGTTTATTCTATAGCGGACGTTAATATTTGCTAAAATTAGGACAATCGGAGACTTTTTATATTCTGAGTAAAATAACTCTAGCAGTTATGTCCTGAAAAACTTTTAGTGATTTTTGCTAATTATTTTGATGCCAATGAAGTTTATTCTATAGCGGACGTTAATATTTGCTAAAATTAGGACAATCGGGGACTTTTTATATTCTGAGTAAAATAACTCTAGCAGTTTTGTTCTGAAAAACTTTTAGTGATTTTTGCTAATTCTTTTGATGCCAATGAAGTTTATTCTATAGCGGACGTTAATATTTGCTAAAATTAGGACAATCGGGGACTTTTTATATTCTGAGTAAAATAACTCTAGCAGTTTTGTTCGGAAAAACTTTTAGTGATTTTTGGTAATTATTTTGATGCCAATGAAGTTTATTCTATAGCGGACATTAATATTTGCTAAAATTAGGACAATCGGGGACTTTTTATATTCTGAGTAAATTAACTCTAGCAGTTTTGTTCGGAAAAACTTTTAGTGATTTTTGCTAATTCTTTCGATGCCAATAAAGCTTATTCTATAGCGGACGTTGATTTTTGCTAAAATTAGGACAATCGGGGACTTTTTATATTCTGAGTAAAATAACTCTAGCAGTTTTGTTCGGAAAAACTTTTAGTGATTTTTGCTAATTCTTTTGATGCCAATGAAGCTTATTCTATAGGAGACGTTGATTTTTGCTAAAATTAGGACAATCGGGGACTTTTTATATTCTGAGTAATATAACTCTAGCAGTTTTGTTCGGAAAAACTTTTAGTGATTTTTGCTAATTCTTTTGATGCCAATGAAGTTTATTCTATAGCGGACGTTAATATTTGCTAAAATTAGGACAATCGGGGACTTTTTATATTCTGAGTAAAATAACTCTAGCAGTTTTGTTCGGAAAAACTTTTAGTGATTTTTGGTAATTCTTGTGATGCCAATGAAGTTTATTCTATAGCGGACGTTAATATTTGCTAAAATTAGGACAATCGGGGACTTTTTATATTCTGAGTAAAATAACTCTAGCAGTTTTGTTCGGAAAAACTTTTAGTGATTTTTGCTAATTCTTTTGATGCCAATGAAGTTTATTCTATAGCGGACGTTAATATTTGCTAAAATTAGGACAATCGGGGACTTTTTATATTCTGAGTAAAATAACTCTAGCAGTTATGTTCTGAAAAACTTTTAGTGATTTTTGGTAATTCTTTTGATGCCAATGAAGTTTATTCTATAGCGGACGTTAATAAATGCTAAAATTAGGACAATCGGGGACTTTTTATATTCTGAGTAAAATAACTCTAGCAGTTTTGTTCGGAAAAACTTTTAGTGATTTTTGCTAATTCTTTTGATGCCAATGAAGCTTATTCTATAGGAGACGTTGATTTTTGCTAAAATTAGGACAATCGGGGACTTTTTATATTCTGAGTAATATAACTCTAGCAGTTTTGTTCGGAAAAACTTTTAGTGATTTTTGCTAATTCTTTTGATGCCAATGAAGTTTATTCTATAGCGGACGTTAATATTTGCTAAAATTAGGACAATCGGGGACTTTTTATATTCTGAGTAAATTAACTCTAGCAGTTTTGTTCGGAAAAACTTTTAGTGATTTTTGCTAATTCTTTCGATGCCAATAAAGCTTATTCTATAGCGGACGTTGATTTTTGCTAAAATTAGGACAATCGGGGACTTTTTATATTCTGAGTAAAATAACTCTAGCAGTTTTGTTCGGAAAAACTTTTAGTGATTTTTGCTAATTCTTTTGATGCCAATGAAGCTTATTCTATAGGAGACGTTGATTTTTGCTAAAATTAGGACAATCGGGGACTTTTTATATTCTGAGTAATATAACTCTAGCAGTTTTGTTCGGAAAAACTTTTAGTGATTTTTGCTAATTCTTTTGATGCCAATGAAGTTTATTCTATAGCGGACGTTAATATTTGCTAAAATTAGGACAATCGGGGACTTTTTATATTCTGAGTAAAATAACTCTAGCAGTTTTGTTCGGAAAAACTTTTAGTGATTTTTGGTAATTCTTGTGATGCCAATGAAGTTTATTCTATAGCGGACGTTAATATTTGCTAAAATTAGGACAATCGGGGACTTTTTATATTCTGAGTAAAATAACTCTAGCAGTTTTGTTCGGAAAAACTTTTAGTGATTTTTGCTAATTCTTTTGATGCCAATGAAGTTTATTCTATAGCGGACGTTAATATTTGCTAAAATTAGGACAATCGGAGACTTTTTATATTCTGAGTAAAATAACTCTAGCAGTTATGTCCTGAAAAACTTTTAGTGATTTTTGCTAATTATTTTGATGCCAATGAAGTTTATTCTATAGCGGACGTTAATATTTGCTAAAATTAGGACAATCGGGGACTTTTTATATTCTGAGTAAAATAACTCTAGCAGTTATGTTCTGAAAAACTTTTAGTGATTTTTGCTAATTCTTTTGATGCCAATGAAGTTTATTCTATAGCGGACGTTAATATTTGCTAAAATTAGGACAATCGGGGACTTTTTATATTCTGAGTAAAATAACTCTAGCAGTTTTGTTCGGAAAAACTTTTAGTGATTTTTGGTAATTATTTTGATGCCAATGAAGTTTATTCTATAGCGGACATTAATATTTGCTAAAATTAGGACAATCGGGGACTTTTTATATTCTGAGTAAAATAACTCTAGCAGTTTTGTTCGGAAAAACTTTTAGTGATTTTTGCTAATTCTTTCGATGCCAATAAAGCTTATTCTATAGCGGACGTTGATTTTTGCTAAAATTAGGACAATCGGGGACTTTTTATATTCTGAGTAAAATAACTCTAGCAGTTTTGTTCGGAAAAACTTTTAGTGATTTTTGCTCATTCTTTTGATGCCAATGAAGCTTATTCTATAGGAGACGTTGATTTTTGCTAAAATTAGGACAATCGGGGACTTTTTATATTCTGAGTAATATAACTCTAGCAGTTTTGTTCGGAAAAACTTTTAGTGATTTTTGCTAATTCTTTTGATGCCAATGAAGTTTATTCTATAGCGGACGTTAATATTTGCTAAAATTAGGACAATCGGGGACTTTTTATATTCTGAGTAAAATAACTCTAGCAGTTTTGTTCGGAAAAACTTTTAGTGATTTTTGGTAATTCTTGTGATGCCAATGAAGTTTATTCTATAGCGGACGTTAATATTTGCTAAAATTAGGACAATCGGGGACTTTTTATATTCTGAGTAAAATAACTCTAGCAGTTTTGTTCGGAAAAACTTTTAGTGATTTTTGCTAATTCTTTTGATGCCAATGAAGTTTATTCTATAGCGGACGTTAATATTTGCTAAAATTAGGACAATCGGAGACTTTTTATATTCTGAGTAAAATAACTCTAGCAGTTATGTCCTGAAAAACTTTTAGTGATTTTTGCTAATTATTTTGATGCCAATGAAGTTTATTCTATAGCGGACGTTAATATTTGCTAAAATTAGGACAATCGGGGACTTTTTATATTCTGAGTAAAATAACTCTAGCAGTTATGTTCTGAAAAACTTTTAGTGATTTTTGCTAATTCTTTTGATGCCAATGAAGTTTATTCTATAGCGGACGTTAATATTTGCTAAAATTAGGACAATCGGGGACTTTTTATATTCTGAGTAAAATAACTCTAGCAGTTTTGTTCGGAAAAACTTTTAGTGATATTTGGTAATTATTTTGATGCCAATGAAGTTTATTCTATAGCGGACATTAATATTTGCTAAAATTAGGACAATCGGGGACTTTTTATATTCTGAGTAAATTAACTCTAGCAGTTTTGTTCGGAAAAACTTTTAGTGATTTTTGCTAATTCTTTCGATGCCAATAAAGCTTATTCTATAGCGGACGTTGATTTTTGCTAAAATTAGGACAATCGGGGACTTTTTATATTCTGAGTAAAATAACTCTAGCAGTTTTGTTCGGAAAAACTTTTAGTGATTTTTGCTAATTCTTTTGATGCCAATGAAGCTTATTCTATAGGAGACGTTGATTTTTGCTAAAATTAGGACAATCGGGGACTTTTTATATTCTGAGTAATATAACTCTAGCAGTTTTGTTCGGAAAAACTTTTAGTGATTTTTGCTAATTCTTTTGATGCCAATGAAGTTTATTCTATAGCGGACGTTAATATTTGCTAAAATTAGGACAATCGGGGACTTTTTATATTCTGAGTAAAATAACTCTAGCAGTTTTGTTCGGAAAAACTTTTAGTGATTTTTGGTAATTCTTGTGATGCCAATGAAGTTTATTCTATAGCGGACGTTAATATTTGCTAAAATTAGGACAATCGGGGACTTTTTATATTCTGAGTAAAATAACTCTAGCAGTTTTGTTCGGAAAAACTTTTAGTGATTTTTGCTAATTCTTTTGATGCCAATGAAGTTTATTCTATAGCGGACGTTAATATTTGCTAAAATTAGGACAATCGGAGACTTTTTATATTCTGAGTAAAATAACTCTAGCAGTTATGTCCTGAAAAACTTTTAGTGATTTTTGCTAATTATTTTGATGCCAATGAAGTTTATTCTATAGCGGACGTTAATATTTGCTAAAATTAGGACAATCGGGGACTTTTTATATTCTGAGTAAAATAACTCTAGCAGTTATGTTCTGAAAAACTTTTAGTGATTTTTGCTAATTCTTTTGATGCCAATGAAGTTTATTCTATAGCGGACGTTAATATTTGCTAAAATTAGGACAATCGGGGACTTTTTATATTCTGAGTAAAATAACTCTAGCAGTTTTGTTCGGAAAAACTTTTAGTGATTTTTGGTAATTATTTTGATGCCAATGAAGTTTATTCTATAGCGGACATTAATATTTGCTAAAATTAGGACAATCGGGGACTTTTTATATTCTGAGTAAATTAACTCTAGCAGTTTTGTTCGGAAAAACTTTTAGTGATTTTTGCTAATTCTTTTGATGCCAATAAAGCTTATTCTATAGCGGACGTTGATTTTTGCTAAAATTAGGACAATCGGGGACTTTTTATATTCTGAGTAAAATAACTCTAGCAGTTTTGTTCGGAAAAACTTTTAGTGATTTTTGGTAATTCTTTTGATGCCAATGAAGTTTATTCTATAGCGGACGTTAATATTTGCTAAAATTAGGACAATCGGGGACTTTTTATATTCTGAGTAAAATAACTCTAGCAGTTTTGTTCGGAAAAACTTTTAGTGATTTTTGCTAATTCTTTTGATGCCAATGAAGCTTATTCTATAGCGGACGTTAATATTTGCTAAAATTAGGACAATCGGAGACTTTTTATATTCTGAGTAAAATAACTCTAGCAGTTATGTCCTGAAAAACTTTTAGTGATTTTTGCTAATTATTTTGATGCCAATGAAGCTTATTCTATAGCGGACGTTAATATTTGCTAAAATTAGGACAATCGGAGACTTTTTATATTCTGAGTAAAATAACTCTAGCAGTTATGTCCTGAAAAACTTTTAGTGATTTTTGCTAATTCTTTTGATGCCAATGAAGTTTATTCTATAGCGGACGTTAATATTTGCTAAAATTAGGACAATCGGGGACTTTTTATATTCTGAGTAAATTAACTCTAGCAGTTTTGTTCGGAAAAACTTTTAGTGATTTTTGGTAATTCTTTTGATGCCAATGAAGTTTATTCTATAGCGGACGTTAATATTTGCTAAAATTAGGACAATCGGGGACTTTTTATATTCTGAGTAAAATAACTCTAGCAGTTTTGTTCGGAAAAACTTTTAGTGATTTTTGCTAATTCTTTTGATGCCAATGAAGTTTATTCTATAGCGGACGTTAATATTTGCTAAAATTAGGACAATCGGAGACTTTTTATATTCTGAGTAAAATAACTCTAGCAGTTATGTTCTGAAAAACTTTTAGTGATTTTTGCTAATTCTTTTGATGCCAATGAAGTTTATTCTATAGCGGACGTTAATATTTGCTAAAATTAGGACAATCGGGGACTTTTTATATTCTGAGTAATATAACTCTAGCAGTTTTGTTCGGAAAAACTTTTAGTGATTTTTGCTAATTCTTTTGATGCCAATGAAGCTTATTCTATAGGAGACGTTGATTTTTGCTAAAATTAGGACAATCGGGGACTTTTTATATTCTGAGTAATATAACTCTAGCAGTTTTGTTCGGAAAAACTTTTAGTGATTTTTGGTAATTCTTTTGATGCCAATGAAGTTTATTCTATAGCGGACGTTAATATTTGCTAAAATTAGGACAATCGGGGACTTTTTATATTCTGAGTAATATAACTCTAGCAGTTTTGTTCGGAAAAACTTTTAGTGATTTTTGCTAATTCTTTTGATGCCAATGAAGTTTATTCTATAGCGGACGTTAATATTTGCTAAAATTAGGACAATCGGGGACTTTTTATATTCTAAGTAAAATAACTCTAGCAGTTTTGTTCGGAAAAACTTTTAGTGATTTTTGGTAATTCTTTTGATGCCAATGAAGTTTATTCTATAGCGGACGTTAATATTTGCTAAAATTAGGACAATCGTAGACTTTTTATATTCTGAGTAAAATAACTCTAGCAGTTATGTCCTGAAAAACTTTTAGTGATTTTTGCTAATTATTTTGATGCCAATGAAGTTTATTCTATAGCGACGTTAATATATGCTAAAATTAGGACAATCGGGGTCTTTTTATATTCTGAGTAAAATAACTCTAGCAGTTTTGTTCGGAAAAACTTTTAGTGATTTTTGCTAATTCTTTTGATGCCAATGAAGCTTATTCTATAGGAGACGTTGATTTTTGCTAAAATTAGGACAATCGGGGACTTTTTATATTCTGAGTAATATAACTCTAGCAGTTTTGTTCGGAAAAACTTTTAGTGATTTTTGCTAATTCTTTTGATGCCAATGAAGTTTATTCTATAGCGGACGTTAATATTTGCTAAAATTAGGACAATCGGGGACTTTTTATATTCTGAGTAAAATAACTCTAGCAGTTTTGTTCGGAAAAACTTTTAGTGATTTTTGCTAATTCTTTTGATGCCAATGAAGTTTATTCTATAGCGGACGTTAATATTTGCTAAAATTAGGACAATCGGGGACTTTTTATATTCTGAGTAATATAACTCTAGCAGTTTTGTTCGGAAAAACTTTTAGTGATTTTTGCTAATTCTTTTGATGCCAATGAAGTTTATTCTATAGCGGACGTTAATATTTGCTAAAATTAGGACAATCGGGGACTTTTTATATTCTGAGTAATATAACTCTAGCAGTTTTGTTCGGAAAAACTTTTAGTGATTTTTGCTAATTCTTTTGATGCCAATGAAGCTTATTCTATAGGAGACGTTGATTTTTGCTAAAATTAGGACAATCGGGGACTTTTTATATTCTGAGTAAAATAACTCTAGCAGTTTTGTTCGGAAAAACTTTTTGTGATTTTTGCTAATTCTTTTGATGCCAATGAAGTTTATTCTATAGCGGACGTTAATATTTGCTAAAATTAGGACAATCGGGGACTTTTTATATTCTGAGTAAATTAACTCTAGCAGTTTTGTTCGGAAAAACTTTTAGTGATTTTTGGTAATTCTTTTGATGCCAATGAAGTTTATTCTGTAGCGGACGTTAATATTTGCTAAAATTAGGACAATCGGGGACTTTTTATATTCTGAGTAAAATAACTCTAGCAGTTTTGTTCGGAAAAACTTTTAGTGATTTTTGCTAATTCTTTTGATGCCAATGAAGTTTATTCTATAGCGGACGTTAATATTTGCTAAAATTAGGACAATCGGGGACTTTTTATATTCTGAGTAATATAACTCTAGCAGTTTTGTTCGGAAAAACTTTTAGTGATTTTTGCTAATTCTTTTGATGCCAATGAAGCTTATTCTATAGGAGACGTTGAATTTTGCTAAAATTAGGACAATCGGGGACTTTTTATATTCTGAGTAAAATAACTCTAGCAGTTATGTTCTGAAAAACTTTTAGTGATTTTTGGTAATTCTTTTGATGCCAATGAAGTTTATTCTATAGCGGACGTTAATAAATGCTAAAATTAGGACAATCGGGGACTTTTTATATTCTGAGTAAAATAACTCTAGCAGTTTTGTTCGGAAAAACTTTTAGTGATTTTTGCTAATTCTTTTGATGCCAATGAAGCTTATTCTATAGGAGACGTTGATTTTTGCTAAAATTAGGACAATCGGGGACTTTTTATATTCTGAGTAATATAACTCTAGCAGTTTTGTTCGGAAAAACTTTTAGTGATTTTTGCTAATTCTTTTGATGCCAATGAAGTTTATTCTATAGCGGACGTTAATATTTGCTAAAATTAGGACAATCGGGGACTTTTTATATTCTGAGTAAATTAACTCTAGCAGTTTTGTTCGGAAAAACTTTTAGTGATTTTTGCTAATTCTTTCGATGCCAATAAAGCTTATTCTATAGCGGACGTTGATTTTTGCTAAAATTAGGACAATCGGGGACTTTTTATATTCTGAGTAAAATAACTCTAGCAGTTTTGTTCGGAAAAACTTTTAGTGATTTTTGCTAATTCTTTTGATGCCAATGAAGCTTATTCTATAGGAGACGTTGATTTTTGCTAAAATTAGGACAATCGGGGACTTTTTATATTCTGAGTAATATAACTCTAGCAGTTTTGTTCGGAAAAACTTTTAGTGATTTTTGCTAATTCTTTTGATGCCAATGAAGTTTATTCTATAGCGGACGTTAATATTTGCTAAAATTAGGACAATCGGGGACTTTTTATATTCTGAGTAAAATAACTCTAGCAGTTTTGTTCGGAAAAACTTTTAGTGATTTTTGGTAATTCTTGTGATGCCAATGAAGTTTATTCTATAGCGGACGTTAATATTTGCTAAAATTAGGACAATCGGGGACTTTTTATATTCTGAGTAAAATAACTCTAGCAGTTTTGTTCGGAAAAACTTTTAGTGATTTTTGCTAATTCTTTTGATGCCAATGAAGTTTATTCTATAGCGGACGTTAATATTTGCTAAAATTAGGACAATCGTAGACTTTTTATATTCTGAGTAAAATAACTCTAGCAGTTATGTCCTGAAAAACTTTTAGTGATTTTTGCTAATTATTTTGATGCCAATGAAGTTTATTCTATAGCGGACGTTAATATTTGCTAAAATTAGGACAATCGGGGACTTTTTATATTCTGAGTAAAATAACTCTAGCAGTTATGTTCTGAAAAACTTTTAGTGATTTTTGCTAATTCTTTTGATGCCAATGAAGTTTATTCTATAGCGGACGTTAATATTTGCTAAAATTAGGACAATCGGGGACTTTTTATATTCTTAGTAAAATAACTCTAGCAGTTTTGTTCGGAAAAACTTTTAGTGATTTTTGGTTATTATTTTGATGCCAATGAAGTTTATTCTATAGCGGACATTAATATTTGCTAAAATTAGGACAATCGGGGACTTTTTATATTCTGAGTAAATTAACTCTAGCAGTTTTGTTCGGAAAAACTTTTAGTGATTTTTGCTAATTCTTTCGATGCCAATAAAGCTTATTCTATAGCGGACGTTGATTTTTGCTAAAATTAGGACAATCGGGGACTTTTTATATTCTGAGTAAAATAACTCTAGCAGTTTTGTTCGGAAAAACTTTTAGTGATTTTTGCTCATTCTTTTGATGCCAATGAAGCTTATTCTATAGGAGACGTTGATTTTTGCTAAAATTAGGACAATCGGGGACTTTTTATATTCTGAGTAATATAACTCTAGCAGTTTTGTTCGGAAAAACTTTTAGTGATTTTTGCTAATTCTTTTGATGCCAATGAAGTTTATTCTATAGCGGACGTTAATATTTGCTAAAATTAGGACAATCGGGGACTTTTTATATTCTGAGTAAAATAACTCTAGCAGTTTTGTTCGGAAAAACTTTTAGTGATTTTTGGTAATTCTTGTGATGCCAATGAAGTTTATTCTATAGCGGACGTTAATATTTGCTAAAATTAGGACAATCGGGGACTTTTTATATTCTGAGTAAAATAACTCTAGCAGTTTTGTTCGGAAAAACTTTTAGTGATTTTTGCTAATTCTTTTGATGCCAATGAAGTTTATTCTATAGCGGACGTTAATATTTGCTAAAATTAGGACAATCGGGGACTTTTTATATTCTGAGTAAAATAACTCTAGCAGTTATGTCCTGAAAAACTTTTAGTGATTTTTGCTAATTATTTTGATGCCAATGAAGTTTATTCTATAGCGGACGTTAATATTTGCTAAAATTAGGACAATCGGGGACTTTTTATATTCTGAGTAAAATAACTCTAGCAGTTATGTTCTGAAAAACTTTTAGTGATTTTTGCTAATTCTTTTGATGCCAATGAAGTTTATTCTATAGCGGACGTTAATATTTGCTAAAATTAGGACAATCGGGGACTTTTTATATTCTGAGTAAAATAACTCTAGCAGTTTTGTTCGGAAAAACTTTTAGTGATTTTTGGTAATTATTTTGATGCCAATGAAGTTTATTCTATAGCGGACATTAATATTTGCTAAAATTAGGACAATCGGGGACTTTTTATATTCTGAGTAAATTAACTCTAGCAGTTTTGTTCGGAAAAACTTTTAGTGATTTTTGCTAATTCTTTCGATGCCAATAAGTTTATTCTATAGCGGACGTTAATATTTGCTAAAATTAGGACAATCGGGGACTTTTTATATTCTGAGTAATATAACTCTAGCAGTTTTGTTCGGAAAAACTTTTAGTGATTTTTGCTAATTCTTTTGATGCCAATGAAGTTTATTCTATAGCGGACGTTAATATTTGCTAAAATTAGGACAATCGGGGACTTTTTATATTCTGAGTAATATAACTCTAGCAGTTTTGTTCGGAAAAACTTTTAGTGATTTTTGCTAATTCTTTTGATGCCAATGAAGCTTATTCTATAGGAGACGTTGATTTTTGCTAAAATTAGGACAATCGGGGACTTTTTATATTCTGAGTAATATAACTCTAGCAGTTTTGTTCGGAAAAACTTTTTGTGATTTTTGCTAATTCTTTTGATGCCAATGAAGTTTATTCTATAGCGGACGTTAATATTTGCTAAAATTAGGACAATCGGGGACTTTTTATATTCTGAGTAATATAACTCTAGCAGTTTTGTTCGGAAAAACTTTTAGTGATTTTTGCTAATTCTTTTGATATCAATGAAGCTTATTCTATAGGAGACGTTGATTTTTGCTAAAATTAGGACAATCGGGGACTTTTTATATTCTGAGTAATATAACTCTAGCAGTTTTGTTCGGAAAAACTTTTAGTGATTTTTGCTAATTCTTTTGATGCCAATGAAGTTTATTCTATAGCGGACGTTAATATTTGCTAAAATTAGGACAATCGGGGACTTTTTATATTCTGAGTAAAATAACTCTAGCAGTTTTGTTCGGAAAAACTTTTAGTGATTTTTGCTAATTCTTTTGATGCCAATGAAGTTTATTCTATAGCGGACGTTAATATTTGCTAAAATTAGGACAATCGGAGACTTTTTATATTCTGAGTAAAATAACTCTAGCAGTTATGTTCTGAAAAACTTTTAGTGATTTTTGCTAATTCTTTTGATGCCAATGAAGTTTATTCTATAGCGGACGTTAATATTTGCTAAAATTAGGACAATCGGGGACTTTTTATATTCTGAGTAATATAACTCTAGCAGTTTTGTTCGGAAAAACTTTTAGTGATTTTTGCTAATTCTTTTGATGCCAATGAAGTTTATTCTATAGCGGACATTAATATTTGCTAAAATTAGGACAATCGGGGACTTTTTATATTCTGAGTAATATAACTCTAGCAGTTTTGTTCGGAAAAACTTTTAGTGATTTTTGCTAATTCTTTTGATGCCAATGAAGCTTATTCTATAGGAGACGTTGATTTTTGCTAAAATTAGGACAATCGGGGACTTTTTATATTCTGAGTAATATAACTCTAGCAGTTTTGTTCGGAAAAACTTTTTGTGATTTTTGCTAATTCTTTTGATGCCAATGAAGTTTATTCTATAGCGGACGTTAATATTTGCTAAAATTAGGACAATCGGGGACTTTTTATATTCTGAGTAAATTAACTCTAGCAGTTTTGTTCGGAAAAACTTTTAGTGATTTTTGGTAATTCTTTTGATGCCAATGAAGTTTATTCTGTAGCGGACGTTAATATTTGCTAAAATTAGGACAATCGGGGACTTTTTATATTCTGAGTAAAATAACTCTAGCAGTTTTGTTCGGAAAAACTTTTAGTGATTTTTGCTAATTCTTTTGATGCCAATGAAGTTTATTCTATAGCGGACGTTAATATTTGCTAAAATTAGGACAATCGGGGACTTTTTATATTCTGAGTAATATAACTCTAGCAGTTTTGTTCGGAAAAACTTTTAGTGATTTTTGCTAATTCTTTTGATGCCAATGAAGCTTATTCTATAGGAGACGTTGATTTTTGCTAAAATTAGGACAATCGGGGACTTTTTATATTCTGAGTAATATAACTCTAGCAGTTTTGTTCGGAAAAACTTTTAGTGATTTTTGCTAATTCTTTTGATGCCAATGAAGTTTATTCTATAGCGGACGTTAATATTTGCTAAAATTAGGACAATCGGGGACTTTTTATATTCTGAGTAAAATAACTCTAGCAGTTATGTTCTGAAAAACTTTTAGTGATTTTTGCTAATTCTTTTGATGCCAATGAAGTTTATTCTATAGCGGACGTTAATATTTGCTAAAATTAGGACAATCGGGGACTTTTTATATTCTGAGTAAAATAACTCTAGCAGTTTTGTTCGGAAAAACTTTTAGTGATTTTTGGTAATTATTTTGATGCCAATGAAGTTTATTCTATAGCGGACATTAATATTTGCTAAAATTAGGACAATCGGGGACTTTTTATATTCTGAGTAAATTAACTCTAGCAGTTTTGTTCGGAAAAACTTTTAGTGATTTTTGCTAATTCTTTCGATGCCAATAAAGCTTATTCTATAGCGGACGTTGATTTTTGCTAAAATTAGGACAATCGGGGACTTTTTATATTCTGAGTAAAATAACTCTAGCAGTTTTGTTCGGAAAAACTTTTAGTGATTTTTGCTAATTCTTTTGATGCCAATGAAGCTTATTCTATAGGAGACGTTGATTTTTGCTAAAATTAGGACAATCGGGGACTTTTTATATTCTGAGTAATATAACTCTAGCAGTTTTGTTCGGAAAAACTTTTAGTGATTTTTGCTAATTCTTTTGATGCCAATGAAGTTTATTCTATAGCGGACGTTAATATTTGCTAAAATTAGGACAATCGGGGACTTTTTATATTCTGAGTAAAATAACTCTAGCAGTTTTGTTCGGAAAAACTTTTAGTGATTTTTGGTAATTCTTGTGATGCCAATGAAGTTTATTCTATAGCGGACGTTAATATTTGCTAAAATTAGGACAATCGGGGACTTTTTATATTCTGAGTAAAATAACTCTAGCAGTTTTGTTCGGAAAAACTTTTAGTGATTTTTGCTAATTCTTTTGATGCCAATGAAGTTTATTCTATAGCGGACGTTAATATTTGCTAAAATTAGGACAATCGGAGACTTTTTATATTCTGAGTAAAATAACTCTAGCAGTTATGTCCTGAAAAACTTTTAGTGATTTTTGCTAATTATTTTGATGCCAATGAAGTTTATTCTATAGCGGACGTTAATATTTGCTAAAATTAGGACAATCGGGGACTTTTTATATTCTGAGTAAAATAACTCTAGCAGTTATGTTCTGAAAAACTTTTAGTGATTTTTGCTAATTCTTTTGATGCCAATGAAGTTTATTCTATAGCGGACGTTAATATTTGCTAAAATTAGGACAATCGGGGACTTTTTATATTCTGAGTAAAATAACTCTAGCAGTTTTGTTCGGAAAAACTTTTAGTGATTTTTGGTAATTATTTTGATGCCAATGAAGTTTATTCTATAGCGGACGTTAATATTTGCTAAAATTAGGACAATCGGGGACTTTTTATATTCTGAGTAAAATAACTCTAGCAGTTTTGTTCGGAAAAACTTTTAGTGATTTTTGGTAATTCTTGTGATGCCAATGAAGTTTATTCTATAGCGGACGTTAATATTTGCTAAAATTAGGACAATCGGGGACTTTTTATATTCTGAGTAAAATAACTCTAGCAGTTTTGTTCGGAAAAACTTTTAGTGATTTTTGCTAATTCTTTTGATGCCAATGAAGTTTATTCTATAGCGGACGTTAATATTTGCTAAAATTAGGACAATCGGAGACTTTTTATATTCTGAGTAAAATAACTCTAACAGTTATGTCCTGAAAAACTTTTAGTGATTTTTGCTAATTATTTTGATGCCAATGAAGTTTATTCTATAGCGGACGTTAATATTTGCTAAAATTAGGACAATCGGGGACTTTTTATATTCTGAGTAAAATAACTCTAGCAGTTTTGTTCGGAAAAACTTTTAGTGATTTTTGCTAATTCTTTTGATGCCAATGAAGTTTATTCTATAGCGGACGTTAATATATGCTAAAATTAGGACAATCGGGGACTTTTTATATTCTGAGTAAAATAACTCTAGCAGTTATGTTCTGAAAAACTTTTAGTGATTTTTGCTAATTCTTTTGATGCCAATGAAGTTTATTCTATAGCGGACGTTAATATTTGCTAAAATTAGGACAATCGGGGACTTTTTATATTCTGAGTAAATTAACTCTAGCAGTTTTGTTCGGAAAAACTTTTAGTGATTTTTGCTAATTCTTTTGATGCCAATGAAGCGTATTCTATAGGAGACGTTGATTTTTGCTAAAATTAGGACAATCGGGGACTTTTTATATTCTGAGTAATATAACTCTAGCAGTTTTGTTCGGAAAAACTTTTAGTGATTTTTGCTGATTCTTTTGATGCCAATGAAGTTTATTCTATAGCGGACGTTAATATTTGCTAAAATTAGGACAATCGGGGACTTTTTATATTCTGAGTAAATTAACTCTAGCAGTTTTGTTCGGAAAAACTTTTAGTGATTTTTGGTAATTCTTTTGATGCCAATGAAGTTTATTCTATAGCGGACGTTAATATTTGCTAAAATTAGGACAATCGGGGACTTTTTATATTCTGAGTAAAATAACTCTAGCAGTTTTGTTCGGAAAAACTTTTAGTGATTTTTGCTAATTCTTTTGATGCCAATGAAGTTTATTCTATAGCGGACGTTAATATTTGCTAAAATTAGGACAATCGGGGACTTTTTATATTCTGAGTAAAATAACTCTAGCAGTTATGTTCTGAAAAACTTTTAGTGATTTTTGGTAATTCTTTTGATGCCAATGAAGTTTATTCTATAGCGGACGTTAATATTTGCTAAAATTAGGACAATCGGGGACTTTTTATATTCTGAGTAAAATAACTCTAGCAGTTTTGTTCGGAAAAACTTTTAGTGATTTTTGCTAATTCTTTTGATGCCAATGAAGCTTATTCTATAGGAGACGTTGATTTTTGCTAAAATTAGGACAATCGGGGACTTTTTATATTCTGAGTAATATAACTCTAGCAGTTTTGTTCGGAAAAACTTTTAGTGATTTTTGCTAATTCTTTTGATGCCAATGAAGTTTATTCTATAGCGGACGTTAATATTTGCTAAAATTAGGACAATCGGGGACTTTTTATATTCTGAGTAAATTAACTCTAGCAGTTTTGTTCGGAAAAACTTTTAGTGATTTTTGGTAATTCTTTTGATGCCAATGAAGTTTATTCTATAGCGGACGTTAATATTTGCTAAAATTAGGACAATCGGGGACTTTTTATATTCTGAGTAATATAACTCTAGCAGTTTTGTTCGGAAAAACTTTTAGTGATTTTTGCTAATTCTTTTGATGCCAATGAAGCTTATTCTATAGGAGACGTTGATTTTTGCTAAAATTAGGACAATCGGGGACTTTTTATATTCTGAGTAATATAACTCTAGCAGTTTTGTTCGGAAAAACTTTTAGTGATTTTTGCTAATTCTTTTGATGCCAATGAAGTTTATTCTATAGCGGACGTTAATATTTGCTAAAATTAGGACAATCGGGGACTTTTTATATTCTGAGTAAAATAACTCTAGCAGTTTTGTTCGGAAAAACTTTTAGTGATTTTTGCTAATTCTTTTGATGCCAATAAAGCTTATTCTATAGCGGACGTTGATTTTTGCTAAAATTAGGACAATCGGGGACTTTTTATATTCTGAGTAATATAACTCTAGCAGTTTTGTTCGGAAAAACTTTTAGTGATTTTTGCTAATTCTTTTGATGCCAATGAAGTTTATTCTATAGCGGACGTTAATATTTGCTAAAATTAGGACAATCGGGGACTTTTTATATTCTGAGTAAAATAACTCTAGCAGTTTTGTTCGGAAAAACTTTTAGTGATTTTTGGTAATTCTTGTGATGCCAATGAAGTTTATTCTATAGCGGACGTTAATATTTGCTAAAATTAGGACAATCGGGGACTTTTTATATTCTGAGTAAAATAACTCTAGCAGTTTTGTTCGGAAAAACTTTTAGTGATTTTTGCTAATTCTTTTGATGCCAATGAAGTTTATTCTATAGCGGACGTTAATATTTGCTAAAATTAGGACAATCGGAGACTTTTTATATTCTGAGTAAAATAACTCTAGCAGTTATGTCCTGAAAAACTTTTAGTGATTTTTGCTAATTATTTTGATGCCAATGAAGTTTATTCTATAGCGGACGTTAATATTTGCTAAAATTAGGACAATCGGGGACTTTTTATATTCTGAGTAAAATAACTCTAGCAGTTTTGTTCGGAAAAACTTTTAGTGATTTTTGCTAATTCTTTTGATGCCAATGAAGTTTATTCTATAGCGGACGTTAATATTTGCTAAAATTAGGACAATCGGAGACTTTTTATATTCTGAGTAAAATAACTCTAGCAGTTATGTTCTGAAAAACTTTTAGTGATTTTTGGTAATTCTTTTGATGCCAATGAAGTTTATTCTATAGCGGACGTTAATAAATGCTAAAATTAGGACAATCGGGGACTTTTTATATTCTGAGTAAAATAACTCTAGCAGTTTTGTTCGGAAAAACTTTTAGTGATTTTTGCTAATTCTTTTGATGCCAATGAAGCTTATTCTATAGGAGACGTTGATTTTTGCTAAAATTAGGACAATCGGGGACTTTTTATATTCTGAGTAATATAACTCTAGCAGTTTTGTTCGGAAAAACTTTTAGTGATTTTTGCTAATTCTTTTGATGCCAATGAAGTTTATTCTATAGCGGACGTTAATATTTGCTAAAATTAGGACAATCGGGGACTTTTTATATTCTGAGTAAATTAACTCTAGCAGTTTTGTTCGGAAAAACTTTTAGTGATTTTTGCTAATTCTTTTGATGCCAATGAAGCTTATTCTATAGGAGACGTTGATTTTTGCTAAAATTAGGACAATCGGGGACTTTTTATGTTCTGAGTAATATAACTCTAGCAGTTTTGTTCGGAAAAACTTTTAGTGATTTTTGCTAATTCTTTTGATGCCAATGAAGTTTATTCTATAGCGGACGTTAATATTTGCTAAAATTAGGACAATCGGGGACTTTTTATATTCTGAGTAAAATAACTCTAGCAGTTTTGTTCGGAAAAACTTTTAGTGATTTTTGCTAATTCTTTTGATGCCAATAAAGCTTATTCTATAGCGGACGTTGATTTTTGCTAAAATTAGGACAATCGGGGACTTTTTATATTCTGAGTAATATAACTCTAGCAGTTTTGTTCGGAAAAACTTTTAGTGATTTTTGCTAATTCTTTTGATGCCAATGAAGTTTATTCTATAGCGGACGTTAATATTTGCTAAAATTAGGACAATCGGGGACTTTTTATATTCTGAGTAAAATAACTCGAGCAGTTTTGTTCGGAAAAACTTTTAGTGATTTTTGGTAATTCTTGTGATGCCAATGAAGTTTATTCTATAGCGGACGTTAATATTTGCTAAAATTAGGACAATCGGGGACTTTTTATATTCTGAGTAAAATAACTCTAGCAGTTTTGTTCGGAAAAACTTTTAGTGATTTTTGCTAATTCTTTTGATGCCAATGAAGTTTATTCTATAGCGGACGTTAATATTTGCTAAAATTAGGACAATCGGAGACTTTTTATATTCTGAGTAAAATAACTCTAGCAGTTATGTCCTGAAAAACTTTTAGTGATTTTTGCTAATTATTTTGATGCCAATGAAGTTTATTCTATAGCGGACGTTAATATTTGCTAAAATTAGGACAATCGGGGACTTTTTATATTCTGAGTAAAATAACTCTAGCAGTTATGTTCTGAAAAACTTTTAGTGATTTTTGCTAATTCTTTTGATGCCAATGAAGTTTATTCTATAGCGGACGTTAATATTTGCTAAAATTAGGACAATCGGGGACTTTTTATATTCTGAGTAAAATAACTCTAGCAGTTTTGTTCGGAAAAACTTTTAGTGATTTTTGGTAATTATTTTGATGCCAATGAAGTTTATTCTATAGCGGACATTAATATTTGCTAAAATTAGGACAATCGGGGACTTTTTATATTCTGAGTAAATTAACTCTAGCAGTTTTGTTCGGAAAAACTTTTAGTGATTTTTGCTAATTCTTTTGATGCCAATAAAGCTTATTCTATAGCGGACGTTGATTTTTGCTAAAATTAGGACAATCGGGGACTTTTTATATTCTGAGTAAAATAACTCTAGCAGTTTTGTTCGGAAAAACTTTTAGTGATTTTTGGTAATTCTTTTGATGCCAATGAAGTTTATTCTATAGCGGACGTTAATATTTGCTAAAATTAGGACAATCGGGGACTTTTTATATTCTGAGTAAAATAACTCTAGCAGTTATGTTCTGAAAAACTTTTAGTGATTTTTGCTAATTCTTTTGATGCCAATGAAGTTTATTCTATAGCGGACGTTAATATTTGCTAAAATTAGGACAATCGGGGACTTTTTATATTCTGAGTAAAATAACTCTAGCAGTTTTGTTCGGAAAAACTTTTAGTGATTTTTGGTAATTATTTTGATGCCAATGAAGTTTATTCTATAGCGGACATTAATATTTGCTAAAATTAGGAGAATCGGGGACTTTTTATATTCTGAGTAAATTAACTCTAGCAGTTTTGTTCGGAAAAACTTTTAGTGATTTTTGCTAATTCTTTCGATGCCAATAAAGCTTATTCTATAGCGGACGTTGATTTTGCTAAAATTAGGACAATCGGGGACTTTTTATATTCTGAGTAAAATAACTCTAGCAGTTTTGTTCGGAAAAACTTTTAGTGATTTTTGCTAATTATTTTGATGCCAATGAAGTTTATTCTATAGCGGACGTTAATATTTGCTAAAATTAGGACAATCGGGGACTTTTTATATTCTGAGTAAAATAACTCTAGCAGTTTTGTTCGGAAAAACTTTTAGTGATTTTTGCTAATTCTTTTGATGCCAATGAAGCTTATTCTATAGCGGACGTTAATATTTGCTAAAATTAGGACAATCGGAGACTTTTTATATTCTGAGTAAAATAACTCTAGCAGTTATGTCCTGAAAAACTTTTAGTGATTTTTGCTAATTCTTTTGATGCCAATGAAGTTTATTCTATAGCGGACGTTAATATTTGCTAAAATTAGGACAATCGGGGACTTTTTATATTCTGAGTAAATTAACTCTAGCAGTTTTGTTCGGAAAAACTTTTAGTGATTTTTGGTAATTCTTTTGATGCCAATGAAGTTTATTCTATAGCGGACGTTAATATTTGCTAAAATTAGGACAATCGGGGACTTTTTATATTTTGAGTAAAATAACTCTAGCAGTTTTGTTCGGAAAAACTTTAGTGATTTTTGCTAATTCTTTTGATGCCAATGAAGTTTATTCTATAGCGGACGTTAATATTTGCTAAAATTAGGACAATCGGAGACTTTTTATATTCTGAGTAAAATAACTCTAGCAGTTATGTTCTGAAAAACTTTTAGTGATTTTTGCTAATTCTTTTGATGCCAATGAAGTTTATTCTATAGCGGACGTTAATATTTGCTAAAATTAGGACAATCGGGGACTTTTTATATTCTGAGTAATATAACTCTAGCAGTTTTGTTCGGAAAAACTTTTAGTGATTTTTGCTAATTCTTTTGATGCCAATGAAGCTTATTCTATAGGAGACGTTGATTTTTGCTAAAATTAGGACAATCGGGGACTTTTTATATTCTGAGTAATATAACTCTAGCAGTTTTGTTCGGAAAAACTTTTAGTGATTTTTGGTAATTCTTTTGATGCCAATGAAGTTTATTCTATAGCGGACGTTAATATTTGCTAAAATTAGGACAATCGGGGACTTTTTATATTCTGAGTAATATAACTCTAGCAGTTTTGTTCGGAAAAACTTTTAGTGATTTTTGCTAATTCTTTTGATGCCAATGAAGTTTATTCTATAGCGGACGTTAATATTTGCTAAAATTAGGACAATCGGGGACTTTTTATATTCTGAGTAATATAACTCTAGCAGTTTTGTTCGGAAAAACTTTTAGTGATTTTTGCTAATTCTTTTGATGCCAATGAAGCTTATTCTATAGGAGACGTTGATTTTTGCTAAAATTAGGACAATCGGGGACTTTTTATATTCTGAGTAATATAACTCTAGCAGTTTTGTTCGGAAAAACTTTTTGTGATTTTTGCTAATCTTTTGATGCCAATGAAGTTTATTCTATAGCGGACGTTAATATTTGCTAAAATTAGGACAATCGGGGACTTTTTATATTCTGAGTAATATAACTCTAGCAGTTTTGTTCGGAAAAACTTTTAGTGATTTTTGCTAATTCTTTTGATGCCAATGAAGCTTATTCTATAGGAGACGTTGATTTTTGCTAAAATTAGGACAATCGAGGACTTTTTATATTCTGAGTAAAATAACTCTAGCAGTTATGTTCTGAAAAACTTTTAGTGATTTTTGCTAATTCTTTTGATGCCAATGAAGTTTATTCTATAGCGGACGTTAATATTTGCTAAAATTAGGACAATCGGGGACTTTTTATATTCTGAGTAATATAACTCTAGCAGTTTTGTTCGGAAAAACTTTTAGTGATTTTTGCTAATTCTTTTGATGCCAATGAAGTTTATTCTATAGCGGACGTTAATATTTGCTAAAATTAGGACAATCGGGGACTTTTTATATTCTGAGTAATATAACTCTAGCAGTTTTGTTCGGAAAAACTTTTAGTGATTTTTGCTAATTCTTTTGATGCCAATGAAGCTTATTCTATAGGAGACGTTGATTTTTGCTAAAATTAGGACAATCGGGGACTTTTTATATTCTGAGTAATATAACTCTAGCAGTTTTGTTCGGAAAAACTTTTAGTGATTTTTGGTAATTCTTTTGATGCCAATGAAGTTTATTCTGTAGCGGACGTTAATATTTGCTAAAATTAGGACAATCGGGGACTTTTTATATTCTGAGTAAAATAACTCTAGCAGTTTTGTTCGGAAAAACTTTTAGTGATTTTTGCTAATTCTTTTGATGCCAATGAAGTTTATTCTATAGCGGACGTTAATATTTGCTAAAATTAGGACAATCGGGGACTTTTTATATTCTGAGTAATATAACTCTAGCAGTTTTGTTCGGAAAAACTTTTAGTGATTTTTGCTAATTCTTTTGATGCCAATGAAGCTTATTCTATAGGAGACGTTGATTTTTGCTAAAATTAGGACAATCGGGGACTTTTTATATTCTGAGTAATATAACTCTAGCAGTTTTGTTCGGAAAAACTTTTAGTGATTTTTGCTAATTCTTTTGATGCCAATGAAGTTTATTCTATAGCGGACATTAATATTTGCTAAAATTAGGACAATCGGGGACTTTTTATATTCTGAGTAATATAACTCTAGCAGTTTTGTTCGGAAAAACTTTTAGTGATTTTTGCTAATTCTTTTGATGCCAATGAAGTTTATTCTATAGCGGACGTTAATATTTGCTAAAATTAGGACAATCGGGGACTTTTTATATTCTGAGTAAAATAACTCTAGCAGTTTTGTTCGGAAAAACTTTTAGTGATTTTTGGTAATTCTTGTGATGCCAATGAAGTTTATTCTATAGCGGACGTTAATATTTGCTAAAATTAGGACAATCGGGGACTTTTTATATTCTGAGTAAAATAACTCTAGCAGTTTTGTTCGGAAAAACTTTGAGTGATTTTTGATAATTCTTTTGATGCCAATGAAGTTTATTCTATAGCGGACGTTAATATTTGCTAAAATTAGGACAATCGGGGACTTTTTATATTCTGAGTAATATAACTCTAGCAGTTTTGTTCGGAAAAACTTTTAGTGATTTTTGCTAATTCTTTTGATGCCAATGAAGCTTATTCTATAGGAGACGTTGATTTTTGCTAAAATTAGGACAATCGGGGACTTTTTATATTCTGAGTAATATAACTCTAGCAGTTTTGTTCGGAAAAACTTTTAGTGATTTTTGCTAATTCTTTTGATGCCAATGAAGTTTATTCTATAGCGGACGTTAATATTTGCTAAAATTAGGACAATCGGGGACTTTTTATATTCTGAGTAAAATAACTCTAGCAGTTATGTTCTGAAAAACTTTTAGTGATTTTTGCTAATTCTTTTGATGCCAATGAAGTTTATTCTATAGCGGACGTTAATATTTGCTAAAATTAGGACAATCGGGGACTTTTTATATTCTGAGTAAAATAACTCTAGCAGTTTTGTTCGGAAAAACTTTTAGTGATTTTTGCTAATTATTTTGATGCCAATGAAGTTTATTCTATAGCGGACATTAATATTTGCTAAAATTAGGACAATCGGGGACTTTTTATATTCTGAGTAAATTAACTCTAGCAGTTTTGTTCGGAAAAACTTTTAGTGATTTTTGCTAATTCTTTCGATGCCAATAAAGCTTATTCTATAGCGGACGTTGATTTTTGCTAAAATTAGGACAATCGGGGACTTTTTATATTCTGAGTAAAATAACTCTAGCAGTTTTGTTCGGAAAAACTTTTAGTGATTTTTGCTAATTCTTTTGATGCCAATAAAGCTTATTCTATAGGAGACGTTGATTTTTGCTAAAATTAGGACAATCGGGGACTTTTTATATTCTGAGTAATATAACTCTAGCAGTTTTGTTCGGAAAAACTTTTAGTGATTTTTGCTAATTCTTTTGATGCCAATGAAGTTTATTCTATAGCGGACGTAAATATTTGCTAAAATTAGGACAATCGGGGACTTTTTATATTCTGAGTAAAATAACTCTAGCAGTTTTGTTCGGAAAAACTTTTAGTGATTTTTGGTAATTCTTGTGATGCCAATGAAGTTTATTCTATAGCGGACGTTAATATTTGCTAAAATTAGGACAATCGGGGACTTTTTATATTCTGAGTAAAATAACTCTAGCAGTTTTGTTCGGAAAGACTTTTAGTGATTTTTGCTAATTCTTTTGATGCCAATGAAGTTTATTCTATAGCGGACGTTAATATTTGCTAAAATTAGGACAATCGGAGACTTTTTATATTCTGAGTAAAATAACTCTAGCAGTTATGTCCTGAAAAACTTTTAGTGATTTTTGCTAATTATTTTGATGCCAATGAAGTTTATTCTATAGCGGACGTTAATATTTGCTAAAATTAGGACAATCGGGGACTTTTTATATTCTGAGTAAAATAACTCTAGCAGTTATGTTCTGAAAAACTTTTAGTGATTTTTGCTAATTCTTTTGATGCCAATGAAGTTTATTCTATAGCGGACGTTAATATTTGCTAAAATTAGGACAATCGGGGACTTTTTATATTCTGAGTAAAATAACTCTAGCAGTTTTGTTCGGAAAAACTTTTAGTGATTCTTGGTAATTATTTTGATGCCAATGAAGTTTATTCTATAGCGGACATTAATAATTGCTAAAATTAGGACAATCGGGGACTTTTTATATTCTGAGTAAATTAACTCTAGCAGTTTTGTTCGGAAAAACTTTTAGTGATTTTTGCTAATTCCTTTGATGCCAATAAAGCTTATTCTATAGCGGACGTTGATTTTTGCTAAAATTAGGACAATCGGGGACTTTTTATATTCTGAGTAAAATAACTCTAGCAGTTTTGTTCGGAAAAACTTTTAGTGATTTTTGCTAATTCTTTTGATGCCAATGAAGCTTATTCTATAGGAGACGTTGATTTTTGCTAAAATTAGGACAATCGGGGACTTTTTATATTCTGAGTAATATAACTCTAGCAGTTTTGTTCGGAAAAACTTTTAGTGATTTTTGCTAATTCTTTTGATGCCAATGAAGTTTATTCTATAGCGGACGTTAATATTTGCTAAAATTAGGACAATCGGGGACTTTTTATATTCTGAGTAAATTAACTCTAGCAGTTTTGTTCGGAAAAACTTTTAGTGATTTTTGGTAATTCTTGTGATGCCAATGAAGTTTATTCTATAGCGGACGTTAATATTTGCTAAAATTAGGACAATCGGGGACTTTTTATATTCTGAGTAAAATAACTCTAGCAGTTTTGTTCGGAAAAACTTTTAGTGATTTTTGCTAATTCTTTTGATGCCAATGAAGTTTATTCTATAGCGGACGTTAATATTTGCTAAAATTAGGACAATCGGAGACTTTTTATATTCTGAGTAAAATAACTCTAGCAGTTATGTCCTGAAAAACTTTTAGTGATTTTTGCTAATTATTTTGATGCCAATGAAGTTTATTCTATAGCGGACGTTAATATTTGCTAAAATTAGGACAATCGGGGACTTTTTATATTCTGAGTAAAATAACTCTAGCAGTTATGTTCTGAAAAACTTTTAGTGATTTTTGCTAATTCTTTTGATGCCAATGAAGTTTATTCTATAGCGGACGTTAATATTTGCTAAAATTAGGACAATCGGGGACTTTTTATATTCTGAGTAAATTAACTCTAGCAGTTTTGTTCGGAAAAACTTTTAGTGATTTTTGCTAATTCTTTTGATGCCAATAAAGCTTATTCTATAGCGGACGTTGATTTTTGCTAAACTTAGGACAATCGGGGACTTTTTATATTCTGAGTAAAATAACTCTAGCAGTTATGTTCTGAAAAACTTTTAGTGATTTTTGCTAATTCTTTTGATGCCAATGAAGTTTATTCTATAGCGGACGTTAATATTTGCTAAAATTAGGACAATCGGGGACTTTTTATATTCTGAGTAAAATAACTCTAGCAGTTTTGTTCGGAAAAACTTTTAGTGATTTTTGCTAATTCTTTTGATGCCAATGAAGCTTATTCTATGGGAGACGTTGATTTTTGCTAAAATTAGGACAATCGGGGACTTTTTATATTCTGAGTAATATAACTCTAGCAGTTTTGTTCGGAAAAACTTTTAGTGATTTTTGCTAATTCTTTTGATGCCAATGAAGTTTATTCTATAGCGGACGTTAATATTTGCTAAAATTAGGACAATCGGGGACTTTTTATATTCTGAGTAAAATAACTCTAGCAGTTTTGTTCGGAAAAACTTTTAGTGATTTTTGGTAATTCTTGTGATGCCAATGAAGTTTATTCTATAGCGGACGTTAATATTTGCTAAAATTAGGACAATCGGGGACTTTTTATATTCTGAGTAAAATAACTCTAGCAGTTTTGTTCGGAAAAACTTTTAGTGATTTTTGCTAATTATTTTGATGCCAATGAAGTTTATTCTATAGCGGACGTTAATATTTGCTAAAATTAGGACAATCGGGGACTTTTTATATTCTGAGTAATATAACTCTAGCAGTTTTGTTCGGAAAAACTTTTAGTGATTTTTGGTAATTATTTTGATGCCAATGAAGTTTATTCTATAGCGGACGTTAATATTTGCTAAAATTAGGACAATCGGGGACTTTTTATATTCTGAGTAATATAACTCTAGCAGTTTTGTTCGGAAAAACTTTTAGTGATTTTTGGTAATTATTTTGATGCCAATGAAGTTTATTCTATAGCGGACGTTAATATTTGCTAAAATTAGGACAATCGGGGACTTTTTATATTCTGAGTAATATAACTCTAGCAGTTTTGTTCGGAAAAACTTTTAGTGATTTTTGCTAATTCTTTTGATGCCAATGAAGCTTATTCTATAGGAGACGTTGATTTTTGCTAAAATTAGGACAATCGGGGACTTTTTATATTCTGAGTAATATAACTCTAGCAGTTTTGTTCGGAAAAACTTTTAGTGATTTTTGCTGATTCTTTTGATGCCAATGAAGTTTATTCTATAGCGGACGTTAATATTTGCTAAAATTAGGACAATCGGGGACTTTTTATATTCTGAGTAAATTAACTCTAGCAGTTTTGTTCGGAAAAACTTTTAGTGATTTTTGCTAATTCTTTTGATGCCAATGAAGCTTATTCTATAGGAGACGTTGATTTTTGCTAAAATTAGGACAATCGGGGACTTTTTATATTCTGAGTAATATAACTCTAGCAGTTTTGTTCGGAAAAACTTTTTGTGATTTTTGCTAATTCTTTTGATGCCAATGAAGTTTATTCTATAGCGGACGTTAATATTTGCTAAAATTAGGACAATCGGGGACTTTTTATATTCTGAGTAAATTAACTCTAGCAGTTTTGTTCGGAAAAACTTTTAGTGATTTTTGGTAATTCTTTTGATGCCAATGAAGTTTATTCTGTAGCGGACGTTAATATTTGCTAAAATTAGGACAATCGGGGACTTTTTATATTCTGAGTAATATAACTCTAGCAGTTTTGTTCGGAAAAACTTTTAGTGATTTTTGCTAATTCTTTTGATGCCAATGAAGCTTATTCTATAGGAGACGTTGATTTTTGCTAAAATTAGGACAATCGGGGACTTTTTATATTCTGAGTAATATAACTCTAGCAGTTTTGTTCGGAAAAACTTTTAGTGATTTTTGCTAATTCTTTTGATGCCAATGAAGCTTATTCTATAGAAGACGTTGATTTTTGCTCAAATTAGGACAATCGGGGACTTTTTATATTCTGAGTAAAATAACTCTAGCAGTTATGTTCTGAAAAACTTTTAGTGATTTTTGCTAATTCTTTTGATGCCAATGAAGTTTATTCTATAGCGGACGTTAATATTTGCTAAAATTAGGACAATCGGAGACTTTTTATATTCTGAGTAAAATGACTCTAGCAGTTATGTTCTGAAAAACTTTTAGTGATTTTTGCTAATTCTTTTGATGCCAATGAAGTTTATTCTATAGCGGACGTTAATATTTGCTAAAATTAGGACAATCGGGGACTTTTTATATTCTGAGTAATATAACTCTAGCAGTTTTGTTCGGAAAAACTTTTAGTGATTTTTGCTGATTCTTTTGATGCCAATGAAGTTTATTCTATAGCGGACGTTAATATTTGCTAAAATTAGGACAATCGGGGACTTTTTATATTCTGAGTAAATTAACTCTAGCAGTTTTGTTAGGAAAAACTTTTAGTGATTTTTGCTAATTCTTTTGATGCCAATGAAGCTTATTCTATAGGAGACGTTGATTTTTGCTAAAATTAGGACAATCGGGGACTTTTTATATTCTGAGTAATATAACTCTAGCAGTTTTGTTCGGAAAAACTTTTAGTGATTTTTGCTGATTCTTTTGATGCCAATGAAGTTTATTCTATAGCGGACGTTAATATTTGCTAAAATTAGGACAATCGGGGACTTTTTATATTCTGAGTAAATTAACTCTAGCAGTTTTGTTCGGAAAAACTTTTAGTGATTTTTGGTAATTCTTTTGATGCCAATGAAGCTTATTCTATAGCGGACGTTGATTTTTGCTTAAATTAGGACAGTCGGGGACTTTTTACTTTACTCATCACATTTAGTTAATTTTTATTGTTATTGTTAATTTAACTTGTTTTATTTCATATTAATATGTATTTAATTATTAAGAAACAAGTAATGCATGCTGTGCTTCCTTTAAAAGGTAACACATTTAGCTAAGTTCATTTATAAGATTTCAGTGTATGTAATAATGTAGTTATCAATGTGAAGCCTTAATAAATAATTATCAATACCCTATTTGACAGACCATAAGGTCGGCCTTAAGAGGAGGGTAACTGATTAGCAGTAGGTAACCGTGTACAAAGTTTAATTCATATATGCTCACCACGTGATACTTCTCTCGAATCACACTCTCCGGCACGACCCCCTCCTTCCGCACAGAATCTGGTATCGCCTTCAGCACCGACAGTACCAGCTTATCGCCGTCACCTGTCGATTGAAACCCATCCCATAACTACATTTCTGCTGACAGGGTATGGCATAAACAAGGAACCACTTATGTTGATCATCATCATCACTAGGGGAAGGTGGTCTAAGATGGCATAGTAGCAAAATTTCCGCTATTATATGCTGTTTGTAGTCCTGGGGCCTTATGGACAACTGCTATTCATCATCATCATCATCAGCCGGAAGACGTCCACTGCTGAACATAGGCCTCCCCCTTTAACCTCCACACTGAACGACAGCTCGCCTTTTGCATCCACTGGATACCCGCGACTCTCACAATGTCGTCGGTCCATCTAGTGGGAGGCCTCACTACGCTGCGTCTTCCGGTTCGTGGTCTCCACTCCAGAACCTTTCTTCCCCATCGATTATCGGTTCTTCGAGGAATGTGGCCTGCCCATTGCCACTTCAACTTGCAAATTTTAACAGCTATGTCGGTGACTCTAATTCTTTGGCGAATATCCACGTTTCGGATCTTATCGCGCAAAGAAACTCCGAGCATAGCTCTCTCCATTGCCCGCTGTGTGACTCTAAGCTTTTCCAAAAGGCCAACAGTTAAGGACCACGTCTCAGTACCATATGTCATCACTGGCAACACACACTGGTCAAAGACCCTCGTCTTGAGGCACTGTGGTATCTTGGACGAGAAGATGTCACGCAATTTCCCGAACGCTGCCCATCTGAGTTGGATTCTTCGGGCGACCTCTTTGCCTAAGTTGGACTTACCTTACTGAACAATCTGTCCAAGATAGCAAGATAGGTGTAATGGTCAACAACTTCGAGAGTATCGTTCCCAACGACTACCGGCACGGGTTCAACATGGACATTGGACATGATTTTTGTCTTGTCCATATTCATTTTAAGACCCACCTGTTGGGAAAGGCTACTGAGGTCGCTGAGCATCTTGTTGAGATCCTCCAGCGACTCTGCCATGATGACTATATCATCGGCAAAACGAAGGTGGTTGATGTCGCTTCTGAAAGAAGGAGTTCATCAAATAGAGTTCCTCCTTCTTCATGAAGTCGACCAGCCGCTGGCCTGAAACTAGACAGATCAAAATTGCTAAAAGTGGGAAAAGAGGGCCTTAATACCTGATGCATTCTCAATAGCCTTCAACTCCTTATCGACCTTCACGAAAGAGTCTCCCTTCTTGGTGGCCACCAGTAGGGAGTAGCCCGCGGTCCACAACTCCTGGGACCGCCGAGCCTCGCGCTCCGCTTTTAGACGAGCTGAAAACACCAATCACTATATTTTAAGGTGGGTACAGATTAGCACAATTTTCAGGGTTCCGTACCTCAAATGGAAAAACGGAACCCTTATAGGATCACTTTGTTGTCCATCTGTCCGTCTGTCAAGACCCTTTTTCTCAAGAGTACGTCAAGATATCAAGTTGAAATTTATATCAAATACTCAAATTTACGGTTTCTTACAGCTGTGAAAAAATCAAACTTGTAAATTTACGTGATCAAAAGATATGACCGATTATATCGCATATTTTCGCATATTTTGCGATTTCACAAGGAAATCAAAACCTATAAGTACTTCCCGTTGACCTAGAATCTTGAAATTTAGCAAGAGGCAAGGTCTTACAGCAAATATAAAGGAATAAATCCGAAAGTCATAAAGGAGATGTCCCGTTGTGGTACTAAAATAAAAGAAAAATCTAACATCTACCATAATGCGGTTTTTGGAAAGAGCAATAAAAATCTAAAAGGTACCAACTGAAAAAAAAATTTTTTTAGGCCTGCAATTTCCTGAAAATTATGAAAAAGAAATAATTTCATGTAACGTGAAACGGAACGTATTTTCAGTCATAGTTTTGAGTAACGTAAAACGGAACGTATTATTAGGACATAGTTTTGATTGATAGGCCTTACGGCATAAGCAAAAAAGGTACGTAATTTTTAAAAAAAACATGGCGACACTTATGCAACATGGCCTTAAAGGCTTTAGCCTGCCCGGTAGGCGAAAAAAGTCAGAGACATTGATTAATCACTTACTGACAGCAGTGACAGTTGACTACTATCTTTATTATTTTATTTTATTATCTTTATTATTTATTATTTTATTTTATTTTTATTATTTTATTTTTGGCTCCTTCTCATGTCGCCAGTTCTGCTCGCAGTGTCGGGGCTGCGGCCGAACAGGCCCAATTAAACAAACACAGGAAGTACTCACAGCTCAGCGCACATTATGAGTTTGTTGCGCTAGCTGTGGAGACCCTGGGCCAGTGGTCGTCCGACACAAAAAAAATCTGCAAGGATATTTCGACTAGGCTGGTCCTCGCCTCGGGGGATCCTAGAGCTGGCATATACTTTACACAAAAGCTAAGTATTGCTATACAGCGGGGCGACTCTGCCAGTGTTCTGGGAACCCTGCCGCACGGTGGTGATCTCGACGGCGTTTTTGTTTTGTAGTAGGTAGTACATGTTTGTATAATTTATACAATCATATTTTAGTTTAATTGTACCTTTTATTTAGTTGTTTTAAGTTTTAGTTTATATTTTAAGTTTTTATTTACATATTCAAATCCAATTACAATTGTATTACCAAGATATTTTTTTTATTTACTTTACGTATATATTACGTTTTAATTTTTCACCATAAAACGTTAAGTTACCTAGGTACTTACTAGAATACCCTATTACCGTGTTATTCTGGCTGGATCTGTATGGCGAACGAAGATACTGCTTTCCATATTCATGGATCTATGAGATCGTGCTGCCGTCACTGGTCAAACAAAAGAAATATCGCCAAAAACCACCGCTAATAAACACACAAAAAACCAAGCCAAGCCAAGCAAGACCGTCAATTTAGTTTTACGACTTAACGAACAAAATTAGTTTTTTTTTGTTAAAATTTTCATGACCATGGATTCAATGTCCTTTAGTCGTAATATTAAACAGCTTATGTAGTATTAATAGCGTCAAACAAGTCATAGTCACAGTCAGAATCAAGCTAAGTAAGTCACGGTCAAGTCAAACTCATGCCCCTGTAAAGTGGTGGAGGCTTTACAAGAAGCTTCTATGGAGCTTAGAAACAACACGAAAAGATACGTTTTACCTCGTTATATCACTTTCCCACACTCGAGCACGTTTACGAACACTTAATGAATAATAATTCACCAGTTAGTACACATTAATACTCGAAAATACACAAGTTTAGGAAAATAATCCAACGAGCCGACATGTTTTTTCTACGTTGGCGCCAAAAACTTAAACGAAATTCGAATCGAAGCTAACGAAATAACGAAAACGTTTTTTTTGTTCGTATTTTCATGGCCATGGATACAATGTCCTTCATTGGTAATATTATTCGAATTTACTCTGTATTAAATAGGGCCAAACAAGTTATAGTCATAGCCGCAGTCAGAGTCAAGAAAAACAAGTCACGGTCAAGTCAAATTCATGCCCCAGTAAAGTGGTGCAGGCTTTACAAGAGACTTCTATGGCGTTTTATAAACAACACGAAATAACATGTTTCACCTCTTATATCACTTACCCACACTAGAGTACGTTCACGAAAAATTAATAAATAATAATGCACAATTATTACGCATTAACACTGGAAAATATAGAAGTTTAGGAAAATAATAATGTTTTAATTCCAACTATGTTTTTTTTTCACGGTGGCGCCAAAACCCAGGAACCCTTAATGTGACGAGCAGTGTTGCTGCTTTCGGACATTTTAGGATTGCAGTGTTGCTGTTAATCAATCCAGTATTTCTACTACACATATTTTTATAAAATTTATTTTAAAAAAATGCAGGTGCTTATAATTTTTTTTGTAGCTCATTTAAAGTTGAGATTTGTTAAGAATAAAGTACCAGGCTCCATACTAATTTAGGTACAACTCCTTTGAAGGTACATCATTAATAAAAAAAGTTTTGCTATTACAAACTTACATTTTGCAGTTGGAATGTATGGAATAACCTTATTGTCCACTACAAAGTTAAGTTTGTCTTTCAATATTTCAACTTTTTTGTTGTTTTTAGGGTTCCGTACCTCAAAAGGAAAAAACAGAACCCTTATAGGATCACTTCGTTGTCCGCCTGTCTGTCCGTCTGTCTGTCCGTCTGTCAAGACCCTTTTTCTCAAGAACGCGTAAAGGTAGCAAGTTGAAATTTATACTAAATATACTTGGGTCTACGGTTTCTTTCGGCTGTAAAAAAATAAAAATTGTAAGTCAACGTAATCAAAAGATATGAACGTTTATGTCGCATATTTTGCGATTTCACAGGAGAATCAAAACCTATAGGGTATTTCCTGTTGACCTAGAATCATGAAATTTGGCAAAAGGTAAGGTCTTATAGCAGATATATAGGAATAAATCCGAAAGTCACTAATTTGAAGTTATATCATTTAAAAATAATTATTTTGCTATTACAAACTTACATTTTGTAGTTGGAATGTATCGAAAAACCTTATAGCCAACTACAAAGTTAAGTTTGTCTTTCAATATTTCAACTTCAGTTAGTTTTGTTTATTTTTGGACTCGCGTTTGAGGTCGCGTTTGCGCTCTGAGGGTTCCGTCCAACGGAACCCTCAGAGCCCAAGTCCTACTCGTACTTGTCCGTTTTTTTTTGTTTGGACTCGCTGTCTGAGGGTTCCATCTAACGGAACCCTCAGAGCTACCTACTCGTACTTGTCCGGTTTTTTGACTATGTCCTGGCAAATAAATTATTTGATTTGACGTCTTCAGAGAATTTTTTTTATTTTTTAAAGTATCCAGTGTCCTACCTCGTATTATGAACTCAAATCATGCTAAGTTTCATTAAAATTCATTCAGTAGTGCGGCCAAGTTTACCTTCAAGTTTGTCTTCAACGATCTTCAATTTGAGGGCCATCGCAGCTTTCTCCTTGGCCATCAACTTCCTTTCCACTTCAACTTGCGCTGCGACCATTTTATTAAGTTTTTTTGTAGCCTGGGAAGAGTAATTACAATACAATAACACTTTATTGACACCATGAAAAGCATATTACAATAAGTTAGAAATAGGTACAAAAGGTACCTAAGTCTTATTTATGACCGCTGAGCGCAGCGTAGGACTTCCTCCCACAAGATGGACAGACGACCTAAAAGAGACCGCAGGGAAACGCTGGATGCAGGCCGCTTCCAACCGACTGTTTTGGAGATCGATGACCCCCTTTAACTTCCATACTGAACGGGAGCCTGCCATCTGCATACACTGGATCCCCGCGACTCCCACAATGTCGTCGGTCCATCTAGTGAGAGGCCTACCGACGCTGTCTTCCAGTTCGTGGTATCCACTCAAGAACCTTTCTTCCTCATCAGTCATCGGTTCTTCGAGCGATGTGGCCTGCCCATTGCCACTTCAACTTGCAAATTTTAACAGCTATGTCGGTGACTCTGGTTCTTTGGCGAATATCCACGTTTCGGATTCTATCGTGCAAAGAAACCCCGAGCATAGCTCTCTCCATTGCCCGCATTGTTATTCAGAGTATTAATATGTAATAATGGCGGATTATTGTTCGTGAACGTGCTCGAGTGTGGCTGTGGTGACATAATTAACGAAGAGAAACGTTTTCTTTCGTGTTGTTTCCAAAACTCTGCATGTAGATGCCTCTAGTAGTCTCCACCACTTTCGTATGACTTGACCGTGACTTACTTTGCTTGACTGCGACTGTGACTAGTAAGATAGTTGGTTTAGTTGGTAGTGAACCTACCTTCTGAGCTTGGGGGCGTGGGTTCGATTCCCACCTAGGACAAACATTTATGTGATGAACATTTGTGTTTGTTCTATATTTATTTAAGTACTAGATGCGCCCCGCGGTTTCACACGCGAGTTAAAATGATCGTTATGTTTTCTGAAATTTTCCAATATTCTGCGCAAATTTCTAAATTTTTCTTTCCGTAAGAACCTTCTACAAAGTTTTAGGAAACTTTTTTTTAAATGAAATCGGTAAAGTCGTTCTCAGGTTATAGCGTGACGAAGGTAAATAGAGATTAATTTTTATATATATAGATGTGTTCAAAAATATATAATGTATGTATATCATCTATATCTGTATGGTCTTTGGCAGCCATATTACAAGCTTTGCTTAGTTTGGGGTCGACACACAGTCGTGTGTGCAAAATATTTAATAAGCCTTGAAAATATTTAAAAATAGCAACTATTCAACCAACGTTGACTTATTTATGATGAGGCATAATACTTTTTAAAAATTATAATTTCCAATCACTTCTTACTTTTGATAACACTAAAAATAAAATGGCAAAAAACTAAAATTAAATCTAAAAAAAAAAACATTTCATTTGTATTAGGTTTTATATATTTGCAATTTGTATGTTATTTATTAATTTTTTCTTTCTGGTAACTAATTTATTATCTCTTATGTAAAGACCTCGAATGTTTGTTTTCCAATTACTATTTATCCATCCAGGCTCTAGTTGGTGTTGCAACGGGGCATTTACACTATTTCTAGTTTGTATTAGTGAAAACATGTTTTATGGCTTTTGTGTAACTGTTTATCTTAGGTATATCTACTGTATTATTTAGCAGCTGTATGTTTTCCTTGTAAAATAAAATAAAATAAAAACTTGACACTAAACGCACACTCACTTCGATTACTTTTTGTTCCAGTTTAAGCGCCATAGATTTCCCCTGTTGCTCCATAAGCTGTTTCATCGCCTCTTTAGCAAACCTATCGTTTTCAGCTTTCTGATCGTCGCCCTGAAATTGAATTGCATCATCATCATCATCATCGTCGTTGATTCTGTTACGTAAATTCTTTTCATCCAATAGTTGGAAGATATCGCTTTTAGCGATAAGGCCGCCACTTGTGGCACTAGCTCGTAAGTGTTTTCTATCGTGTTGTAATTTTTATTTGTGGTGTACACAATAAAGAGTTTCTATCTATCTATCATCAGCCAGAAGAAAGAAAGAAAGAAAGAAGAAAGTTTTTTTTTTTTGAAGGCGTCCATGTATTTTGATCGATAGACAATGGCATCGATTCTGATGTACTCTAAACTAAATTTGACAGCTCTAAAATTGTTGCCATCATTCTCTCACATATTAAAATGAAAAGAGAGGCAGATCATTTTATTCCTCTCAGATTGGTTTAGTTTAGTTTGAGTGGTATGACAGAATCGACGCCATTATTCGATAGTTTCGGTTATCAGATATTTTTCTGAGTTGCGCATTGTTGTACTCGGTTTGTTTGTTATGGTTGGTCTACCTAGCCGTTTTTTATTTTATACCATTCCCCCGCGTAAAAAGCTTATTTTATTCACTGAAAACAGTGAATAAAAAGCAAGCATTTAATCACTATTTTGGAGTTTGAATTTAGAACACACTAATATATTCGATCTCCATCCCAATGCTATACAACCTCCTTGCGCAAAAAATAATCGATACAAACTCCTTACATTTTTCATTTTCTCGTAGTCATGGTATAAAGTATAGTAAGCAACTCTTGAATAAAACTGTTTAATATCGAAAAAATGTATAGTATATTATGCAATTAGTGAATAAAGGACGGATTTAAAGCGAGGGCCATAGATGAATCACTCGAGTCGCTCTAGGTTCTAATACTTGAATCACTCGCTACGGTCGTGATTCAGTCGTTAGAATCCTTCACTTGCTCGTGATTCATCTATGGCCCTAGCTTTAAATCCGTCCTTTATTCACTAATTGCATTAATAACTACTTTTTGTAATGTGTGTATTTTTTTCTATTAATAGGCATGTATCCTAATTTTTAATTTGTTACAAACAACCAGCTTAGAGATAAATATAACTAAATATATTACAGATACTGAAAAAAATCAATTAAATTGGCTGATAAATCTCTGAGATATGAGTGTTTAGTTTTAGGTGGGGATAGAGAGGGGATGTTGTATCCCTTTCTCGCAAAGCATGTGCTAGTATAGCATTTGTATGGCGCACCTGAGGCGTGACGTCACGGCTCAGTATAGTGCGCTCTCTGTCTAGTATTAAATTAAAACGCTTATATCTTGTTTATTTATGAACTAATTTTATTTTTGTTTTTGTTGATGTGCTCTATTTATGATCAGCTTTTTTATGAGGTAATAAAAAATATTAGTCATGCCTATTCTCAAAAAATGTTTTTTTTCCTTCCATTAGTAAAAATTTGTCTATCGTCTAATATAAGCTAGGTACAAACATGACGACGTTCGACGTTCAGATATAATTATATTTACCCGTTTTTTAAACTCCACGTCAAGTTCTGCCAATTTCTTCTTGTGCAGCGCTTGGATGTTAGCGTCTCGATCTTTCAGCACTCTGTCATCAGGCATTTTACCGTCGGAAGTCGTGTTCAAAGCTGTCAATCGCAACTATAAATTATAATCGATTATATATACAGGTTTACGCATATAGACTGTACTAAAGCGGAAGGAGATCATTGTACTCATTATGAACAACTATTAATATGGGAGCAAACTTGAAATCGCGTAAAAAATAAATCAGCTGTTCCATAAATTTTGTCGAGTGTCAATACGACCGTTTTCTATGGATTAGCTGGTTTTTTTGCGATTTCATGTTTGGTCCTATAGTAAAAGTTGTTCTTAATGATGAGTACAATTACCACCTTTCGGCTTAGTATAGTCTATTAGCGTAATCTTTATATTATGGTCGAAATAAATAAAATAAATAAATAAATAAATATTTCAGGACATTTTTGCACACACGGTCATCTGACCCCAAACTAAGCAAAGCTTGTGATATGGCTAACAACATTTATACGCAGCAAGCGTTTTGAAAGATAGATAACTCTTTATTGTTCACACCACAAATTTCATACACACGATTAAACAGCTCAAAAACTAGTGCAACAATCGGCGGCCTTATCGCTAAGAGCGATCTCTTCCAGACAACCTTAGGATGGAGAGGTTTTGCCTCCTCTTTCTTAATTAGAACAGCAAAGCAATGGAACGCCTTGCCCCTGTCTGTGTTTCCGAAGCATTACAATCTTGGAATGTTCAAGTTTAGGGTTCATAGGTTATTACTAAGCTAACTTGCTCCACCTTCGACCGCATCATCGTTTTCCATCAGGTGAGAGTGCGGTCAAACGTTAGCCTAGTCCAATGTAAGCTAGTATAAATAGTTGTTTTTAAACTCCCGATAAAATCATAATCTTCAAACTGCTGAACAGCTTTTCTTGGATCATAGCTAGCAATCATCATCATCATCATCAGCCAGAAGACATCCTCTGCTGAACATAGGCCTCCCCCTTTAATCTCCACACTGAACGACAGCCTGCCTTTTGCATCCACTGGATGCCAGTGACTCTCACTATGTCGTCGGTCCATCTAGTGGGAGGCCTACCTACGCTGCGTCACCTAGCTAGCAATGCTCTTGATCAATTAACCTTTCAAACAAAACAAAAAAATCAAAATCGGTGCAGCTTTTTGGGACCTTCGATGCCACAGACAGACCCACACGTTAAACTTATAGCACCCCTCTTTTTGCGTCTGGGGTTAAAAAGGCCGGCAAGATCGTCTGCAGGCTGTTCTCCCCTGATGTTAAGCGATGATGCGGTCTACGATGGAGCACGCTTGCCTGGAAGAAACCGATTCACTTGTGATTGGAAAACACACAGATTGTTACTATCTGGGAATAACCATTCAGGCAGCGCATTCCACAGACTAGCAGTTCGCACAATGTAAGTCGATTCAAGGCGCTTCGTATGGGTTTTCGGAATATCAACCATAATTTGCTGAAGCTTACTTTCAAGACCCCGGTTGACGCGTTCGGTCATACCATCCACTGCTTCAGATAGTTCGGCTTTCAGTTGCTCAACCTGGAATTGATACAAATTATTATTTTGTATGCTTTCAACTTTTCGCAATCACCGAAACAGCAGTGCAAGTACCGTTCTTTTAGCGATCGTCAAATTGACAGTTGAGGTCGTCAAATTCGATAATATGCCATTTTTTCAGTACTCGCTGTGATCGATTCTATGGCAATTTAGCGAATTTTCGATCGCTAAAAGAACGGTACTTGCACCCCTGAATCGCTTAAAACAAGTGACGGTCTATGACGATATAACCACTTGATAGCTTGTCTTTTCCCCCGCGATGAAATTATTCAAAATTTACAGCATAATCCTTTTCAAGCGAGCCAGTGCAAAGCGAAGATAATTTGCTCCACATGTGACCCACCCACACGCCCCTACCCCGCTACCGACGTGGCTTACTCGTACAAAAGCAAATGTTGACTTCCCGCGCGATCAAGTGGTCGAATTATTTTTGGTATACGGGCCCTGAAGCTAAAGCAGTACTGACGTATCTCAAGCTGTGATGCAGCAGAAGGTCTGCGTCTCCCCGCAAGTAAGGCTTCTTGCTCGTGTAGTTTAACTCCTTAGTCATAAGGACATTCTCTCCAGTGTACTTGTCCACTAGCGCTTCTACCTGAAAACATTATTATCATTATTATTATATTAGCCCACTGAAGGGCAAAGGCATCCCTTCCTTCCTTCCATTTCTCTGTTTTGAGCAATTTGACAGTCCTTCAAGTAGGAGTCCAGTTCATCCCTCCATCTCCGTCTGGGCCGTCCAGGGGCCTTACGGACAACAGCTAATTGCGGCACCTAATCCGCTCCGTTGGAAAATCACGCGACCGCAAACCTTATCGGGGCGCGATAAGGTTTAAGTTCGCGTGATTTTCCAACTGAGCGGATTAGGTGCCGCAATTAGCTGTTGTCCGTAAGACCCCAGGTCATTTGCCATTCTGTGGTAGCCACTGTGTTGTGGTTTTGGCTCAACGATCTTCCGACTGATGAGTAGGTACAATGTGAAAACATACACAAACAAAAAACAACAAAATAATTATAATGGTTAAAAAATCTATACTTAGATGTGCGACTCGTTAAAAGAAACCAAAGAAAACCAAACTCGAGTAGCGGGTATTTATTTATTGGTTAATAGGCGTTTGACCATCTTCTCGTCTGATATTAAGATATGATGCAGTCTATAGTCTATTTCAAAGGCACAGAAAAAACGGCAAAAAGCATCAAACGACAGGGAAGTGATGCATAAACGTATGAAGAGCGATACTATAGTTTCCTATCGGTGCTAAAATACCCAAGTCAATTTATGCGTTTTACTCTGTGAAGAGAGTTGGGCAATGTGCAGTGTAGGTACGTACCTCTTTTCCAGTGCCGCCCCGTTGAACAAAAATAGGTTAAAAAATCTAATTGCGTTTTATACTTTCATGACCCGTAACCCGTAACTTTATCAACATTGGAAATATCTCATCACCTCTCCTTTCAAAATCCTTCCTTTTTTCAAATTGCCAAAAATGTTGCGGCGAAATGGAACATGGATTCAAGTTACAGGGATCCAAGCTACGGTACGGTGAGCGATGGTGGCAGAGCAGTAGCATGTGCGCTTTACATCTGACGGCACCCGGATCGATCCTTATTTGGTACATAAATAAATTGTGTCGTTTCGATTCCATCGCTCATAAACGGTGAAGATTTTTTTTTTAATAATTCATAGGCAAACGCAAGTTTGACCACCATCACGCCTGATGTTAAGCGATGATGCGGTCTACGTTGGAGCACGCTTGCTTAGAAGGAACCGATTCACTCGTGATTTGAAGACACCCAGATTGTAACCATCGGGGAACACCCATTCAGGCAGCGCATTCCACAGACTAGCAGTTCGCACAATAAATGTGGAATCAAAGCGCTTCGTACGGGTTTTCGGAATATCAACCATAAAGCGGTGACGATTTTTCGTGCCCACTCTGGCAGTCCGAGAGAAAAGAGGGCAGGAGGGAATTAGATCGTGCAGATCCGATGCACACTCACCGAAATGTATCCGATAAAAAACCGATAGACTAGCAACTTTACGGCGATGCTCAAGACTAAGAAGCTTAGTCCGAACTAAGGATTCATTGCTGATGAGCTTCTTGGCACGTTTCTCTATAGATTCCAATGCCTCAAGTTGGTGCTTAGACTGGAAAAACATCGTGAGGAAACCGGTACATTCAAGAACCTCAAAAACTGAAAGAAATATGACATTCACCAACATGCTCACTGGGCTAGAATAGTGGATTAGGGTACATCCTCACAGCGGGAAGGCCAGAGTTCCAGCAGTGGGAAGATGATAGGCTGAAATGACGATGACAAAGCTACTACGGTACCCACGATGCCATTCGATCTCGTTATAATTTACCTTTTCCCACTCGGCGTCCATTACTAAAGACTTGTCGTTCTCCCACTGCCACTGCATGCGGATAGTTTTGATCTTGTTGTTGTATTCCTTCAGCAGGTCTTTGGTGTTCTTAACGGCGTCCTTGGGAGCTTGAACGCCGCATTCGAAATATCTGGTTAGCTCGTCTGAAATAAAATATATCAACATTACAAATTTTAATTTGAAAGTGACTTTGTAACTTTTTTACGACTCACAGCAGTTCCCAGCACACATATCACCTCGGCACCTGATCGACAAATGATCAGCAAATTTCTGTCTATCTTGTGCCAAGCGGAATAGTTGTTCGACGCTGGCTATGCTGGTCCACTCCCGGATGTTGCGTAACCACGACTGTTTCCTTCTTCTATTGCGTCGTTTGTCTTTGTTTGCGTCGGCTGGCCTTGGTAAAGGCTTATGACCAGTAATGGACGTCAGAATCGAAGGTCAGCTGATTATAATGATGATCATGAAAACTGTAGCGCAAATTATTGTGAGCGGAAACCGCCGCCTATGGACACCTGCAACACTAGCGGTGTTGACGGTGCTTTGCCAGCCCGGAGAGATAGTTGTAGATACCCTTTTTGAAACGAAGCTTGACGGGAAGGCATTCGGGGAAGGACATTCCACACCTTGCAGGTTCGCAGAAGAACGAAGCAGAAAAATCGATGGTATAGCATTTCCAGCTTTGCAAGATGTGGGGTGAGATTTTTGACGGTGTCGGGATGTGAGGTAGTAGAAATAAGATGCAGGAATGAGATCAAAAAACTTTTCAGAGCATTCCCTAACCCACAACCTGGATAGGCTATACTGCCGATGCGATACTTAAGCCCGTTGCAGACTATGCGAAGTACAAGTAGCAAATGTCTACTATGCATCGTTTACAACGAGCTACACACTTCCACTGCCACTACATACATGCATACATGCTACTTAGCACTTCCACTGTGGCAGTGAAAGTTGCACAAAGCAAAAAGTGTGGCAAAGTGTAGCAAATTTACGGCAAAGTGGTAATCTGGGTATTTGAAGCTTTAAGAAGTTGGTTAAATTTGAGGTGTGTGTTGCTAGTGATGACATATGGTACTGAGATGTTGTCCTTAACGGTTGGCCTTTTGAATAAACTCAGAGTCACACAACGGGCAATGGAGAGAGCTATGTTCGGAGTTCCTTTGCGCGATAAAACCCGGAACGTGGATATTCGCCAAAGAACCAGAGTCACCGACAAGGGTATTAAAATTTGCAAGTTAAAGTGGCAATTGGCAGGCCACATCGCTCGAAGAATAGATAACCGATGGGGAAGAAAGGTTCTTGAGTGGAGACCACGAACCGGAAGACGCAGCGTAGGTAGGCCTCCCACTAGATGGACCGACGACATTGTGAGAGTCGCGGGCATCCAATGGATGCAAAAGGCAGGTTGTCGTTCAGTGTGGAGGTTAAAGGGGGAGGCCTATGTTCAACAGTGGACGTCTTCTGGCTGATGATGATGGCTGTTGAGTACCTACAAAAGTATGTACTGACCCAGCTTAGCAGTAGCACACCGCGCCATCCCCACGTGCTCCTTCACCAGCTCCCGGCGTTCTTTGGTCGCGTGATGCAGATCCTTCATCTTCTTCACGCTAAAGTTCATCATCGTATCTTGCACTTGCTGAAAACGTTTACTTGTCATTATGCAGACTGCCCGGTCATTGGACTTAAATAATACGATACTCCATATAAATTATCATCCCACCCCCCGACTTTAAAAAAACCGTCATTGACCTATAAACGGATTGGGAAAATTATAATTTTTATTTGAAAGGATAAGGACGGCTTTGCTTAGTTTGGGGTCAGATGACCGTGTGTGCAAAATATTTATTTATTTATAGGTACGTAGGTATGTAGGTATTAACAGGTGGCCGATGGGGCCGAAAGGTTCTGGAATAAAGACCACGGACCGGTAAGCGCAGCGTAGGACGTCCACCCACAAGATGGACAGACGACCTAAGAGACCGCAGGGAAACGTTGGATGCAGGCCGCTTCCAACCGGCCCTTTTGAAGATCGATGGGGGAGGCCTATGCCCTATATATATGCCATATGTGCCATAGGACGTCCAGCAGTGGAATGATGATGATGTCCAGCGGCTCAAATAATGATGATGATGATAACGTAGGTATACCTACTTTTAGATTGATCCCAAAGAAATTTCAACAAAATCGGTTCAGCGAAATTGCGTATTTACTTATTTAGAAGTCGAGTTTTTTTTATTGATAATTATCTTTGTGAAATCTTGTTTGTTACTATATGTTTTTGCTATATTTAACTTTTTTAACCGTTTGTTTTCCGTCAATAAATAAATAACAGACGAACGTTGTTGTAACAAATGCATGCGTCCCTCGCTGTCATATAGGAGTTTATAGCGGCTTCGGACAGGTCCTTGAGGCAGCTCTCGATCTCGCAGATGTCTTTCGTGAGGATTGGAGGCGCCATCTTGGTGCACTCTTCTTCAGCTTTAATTATACATATTATATTTAAACGTGGTAAAATGAAAACATCCTGAGGGGGGTTAGACAAGACCCACTTTCTGCGGAAAAATGAAATTGTATGAAAATGACATTGGCATCGATTCTGATGTACTCTAAGACAGCTCTAAAATTATTGCCATCCCTCTCTCACATATTAAAAAGAAAAGAGAGGCAGATAATTTTAGTCCTGACAGATTGGTTTAGTTTGGTGAGTGGTATGACAGAATCGATGCCAACGGCATCGATTCTGATGCACTCTAAACTAAACTAAACTAAATTTGACAGCTCTTAAATTGTTGCAATCGTTCTCTCACACATTAAAATGAAAAGAGAGGCAGATAATTTTAGTCCTGTCAGATTGGTTTAGTTTAGCGAGTGGTATGACAGAATCGACGCCATTAGCTTGAGATAATATCTCTCAAACTAATGGCGTCGATTCTGTCATACCATTTAATGTAATTTTCATACAATTTCATCTTTCCGCAGGCGTTAACGCTAACAGAAATTGGGTCTTGTCTAACCCCCCTGGTATTTCTCCAGGGAAACTAGATTGTACACAATTTAACAATAATACTTATAGTGTTAACACACGTATTGATTTGGTTGACCTCAACCGCCGTCTGACCAACGGGAGAGAAAGAGAGAGAAATATGATATTCTCACTCTTTCTCTCCCGTTGGTTGGACGGCGGTCCGTCAACCAAATCCATGCGTGTGTTAACACTATTAGTCTTAAGCCTGTGACTTTTTTATTAGAATTTGGCCTTAATACGTTTTTCTGTCAAAATGCGGGCTGGACCTAACTAATAAATAACAGTAATGAGAGTTTTTTTCCAAAATACCATAGAAGCCTGAAGTATTTTCCACCACTTTAATGGGGCATGACTTTGACATCATGATGATGATGATGATGATGATGAAATTAAATACAACAGAAATTCAGGGTGCATAGGACTACCCTGTAGTTTTCTTTCTGTGTGATAAGCTTGGCAGCTTACCATCAGAAACGCTATCCAGATCGCTAAAGTTGACAATGACATAATCACCTTCCATTGGTTTCTTCGGTGGGGGGCATATCTCCTCGACGGCTGAAAGAGAAATTACAATTACGTGCTGCGTGACCACTTTTGACCCTGCATGAAAACAACGTGACGGAGTATGCGAGAGTCTTGAAATATTTTTTAATTCTATTTTCGTCTCGAATTAGCAGTTTTATTCTTGTCACTTTTTATAAAAACTGTACCCTTACTTGAAGTTATAGAGACTTATAGAGAGATAGAAAACTATTGTACATACCAAAAATTACAAACAGGAAAACAAAGACTTGAAGCTAGTACCTATGTAACAATTAAGCTAGATTTTGCAGGTAAATATATTGCTGTGCGAGCTAGAGGCAAATAAATGTGAAGTAATTTAGCAGTAGGTACATACGTCGTGGGATCGGATTCCCTTCGTCGTCACACAGTGGCGGCTGCTCTTTAAAATAACTATTGATCGCTTTCTTCATATCCGTGACGCATTTTTCTGCGAACTCTCCGTATGTCATGTTCTCTTGGTGTACGACTGCTACTAAATCGTCGAGCCACGGCGCGTTGAGAGTGAGCCAATCACGCAATTCTGGGTTTGACCTAAAAACATGAGTTCAATTGGAATGTATTCTTCACTATGAGCGATGAGTTCTCTAGGCCTAGTCAAAACATTTGACTTATGCAATAGCAACGAGCTTACTTGATATAAACATCAGTCATAATCTCACTTGGCATAAACCCCTCAATCCACTAGGATCTACTGACTCGATCCACCAGTGGGTTGAACACCACTCTGAAGTTCACTGTGATCCACCATTGGTCTGGGTGGATCCTGTAACACTTTAATTAGGATCTACCGTCTGGTTCCACCAGTGGATCGAATAGCACTCCGCGAGTTAGTTGAGACTGCTGTTCTCAGTGGAGCCTGTAGCAATTCCATTTCGATCCCTCAGAATACAGAAAATTCGATCCTTTATGTCAGTTTACTGCAGTTCCGTGAAGAGTTTGTTACTAAAAATATAGGTACAGGCCACTTAACTAACGAGTTTGCTATCTGTTCTCGAATAGATAATCAATGTCATCCATTATTAAAACATATCATAGTCAGTCAGATTTTTGTAAAAATGCACGGCGAAAGTAAAAGTTATTACGTAAAGAATGGTGGTATCCTTATTCTACGACGGCTATACTCGTAAATACCACAAGAAAAGACAATCAAAAAAATCAATCAGTTCAACAAACCGCTAGGGCTTCCTGGAGTGCCTGGGCAAGTCTGATCCCCACCCCCGGCGACGGCCCAAGCCGAGGTTCGTACCTTCGAGGTGCCCTTGAGCTAGTCGCCCAAAACTTAAACCACCAAGTTACGCCGAACGCACTCTGCGTTCGCTAACAAGTCCGGTCAAGCTGTAGAGGCCGTAAGGACAACAGCTAAAGTAAATATTAAAAAAAAACAATTCAAAAATGGATCAGTAGTCATAGGCTCACTTGGCATAAACAGTAAATACTCCAGTCAAGGCCAGCAAAGTTAAAGTTCCCCACAGTAGAGCATCTTCTTTGGGCTTTGGAGGGGGAAGTGGTGGTGGAGGGGGGCAGGGTTCACGTTCCTGAGGGTTCTTGTATTTGTATGTAGGAGGCGTGCGGGTGATGGCTGCCAGTTGGATGTCCAGTCGAGATCGACGGTACTGGAACATAAATACAAATACGAAAGTACGAATGAATGACTAAAATACCAAACAAACTGCTAGCGATTTGATGAACAAAAGAACATACAGAAAAATTAGAATCCTTTCCAGATTTTTTACAACGGTCTAGTCATGCGTTTGACCACAGGCTCACCTGATGGGAAGCTATGATGTGGTCGAAGATGCACACTTGCCTAGGAAATACCTAGTTAACTTTTTTCTTGAACTACCCAAGTTTTTACCTGTTCGGAAAGACTGACACAGATTATCATCACATTACGGCTAGCTATTTAAGTAATGAGAAAAGTTGCGTGGCCGTTTGCGTGATTTTCCGAATTGCGCTGTTTTAGCGCTAATTTGAGACCGCATAAGGAGTAACCGTAAGGCCCATGGCCTCATTTACGGAGACGCGGCGTGTCGGACGGTTAATTTAAACGTTTGACAGCTTAGTTGAATATTAACAACCCCAAGAACGAGGCCTTGGGCTCTTTGATTATTTACCTGGTAAATAAAGCTTGTGCTATTGGTCTCTATCTCGAAACAAACTTATCCGCGTGTTTCCAGTGATTAGGTATAAACTATAGTCGTAGTAATGAGACTATTACATTTGCATAAATTCAGAGACTTCCTTTCCTTAATTTAGGACCCTACACAATAACTCTTGAATAACTCTTATTAGCGTTGCATTTGCTTCAGCCCTTCAAAAAATGTTGCTTTGAAGAATATAGGAGTCAGGCCGCCAATTTTGCCACAAAGTGACATACACGTTACATATATTATATGTAACAATAACATAAACGTTACATAAAACCGTTACTTACAATTGTAAAGCTACGGTCTCATTAAAAAAAATAACACAAAACTTATGATAATATGATAGTTTTTTATTGATATCATTGGCCATAGAGTAAAATTAAATTGGAAACAGCTATTACCCATACATTTAAAAATAATCGTATTGTTCGCAACAATCGACGATTATTATTCACGGCCAATAATTATATTTGTTGCTCTATTATAATCAATCAGTCTTTATAATAATTAACACGAATTTAAGATATCAAACTTATCGAAAATCAATATCACTCAATTTTAATATTTATTTTTGTCAAATCAAATTCAATTTTCTTCCTATAGTGTTCTCGAGATCTATCAGAGTTTTTTTTCATTATTTCTATTAGTTTTTCAGGATTTTCATTCATAAGTTGTAACAAGGGTATTCTGCTAAAACTTCAGTGGCCTTTCAACGGAATGGCGGCTGCTGTGCTGACCCTGATGGTGTCACAGTCCACCGGCATATTTAAACCCCACGGGAGAAACCCAACATCACTAAGAGAGTGACTTAACGCCGGAATTTGGTTGCTTTGGGAAACACGGTTCCTTAAACTACAGATATTGTGTTCTCTAAATCCCACCATTCGCGATAAGCATTGTTTAAGACTCATTCCCTCGCAAAAAGCCGGGACGGCGGTATGGTCTATCTCTAAGATATAACCACCATCCACGCTGGGTAATTGTCACATAGTACAAAGCCCAAACTTTCAACGAAAGATGAATTCGAACCAACACTATAACCAAAAACGAGTTAAATGACACTATAATCAACTACGGTTCCTTCTTCCCGCGACATGCAACGTTAGAAAGGAACCGAATTTCAGATAAATTCACATTCAATCACTATTTACCCCCAAAAAGATCCTAGAACGTTTTTATTTCAGAGTTATCTAGTAGTATAAGATGGCTGCCGAATGACTTCTTATAATTTAAACACGTGTTAATTTAAATCGTGGACAACCAAACGCACTCGCACGACACCGAAAATTAGCTGACGTGTAACTATCCTCGAATCTTACCTAGTCCAGACACAATATCACTATAACATTAATTGCAATATAATTTTAAATGTTGAGCTAAATTCTGAACATAAGTCACGTCCGCTCACGACCGCCATCCAGGAGCAAATGCCTCGACCAACCTGTCCGACTTGACGCCGCCGCCTCCGTTCTCCACGGAATTTGTAGGTATCATTTCCATTTAATCTTCTACCTACCTCCAACTTACTACTCGCGCGCAAGCTGTATTGTTTAAGTAACCAATAAAATTGCCAGTTGATGTACTTATTTGCAGTCTAACAAAATAAACTAGAAAACCCCACCCCTATTAAGCAATTGTCTTATATTTAGTAAAAGTTGAAACATTTGTCTTTAGTGATTTTGTTAATGAGATCAATTTTGCTGTTACTTCTGAAAACTCTTACGCTAGATGTAGAAAAACCCCTGGTTTTATTATTATCATAATATTTAGAACTAATTTATAACATTTAAAGTGTTTCAAAGCATTATTCCTTAACGCCTGACTCAATGCAAACATCGGACAATGCACGTAACTTGCTGTACTGAAAGTTAAATAAAAGAATACCTGTTCCCCATTTATCTAGGCATGATGAAGTAAGGATACTATTTATCCTATTTCATTATTATTTAGTTACCAAAATCCTTTATAGTATAAGACAGCATTTGATATTAAATCTTTATTTAAATTCCTGACCCTCTTTTTCATAAAAAAACTTAATTTTATTTTTCCTTTGGCTTTTTAGATTCGCGTGATTTAGGTATTTGCCATGCACCGTGTACAAATTAATAATGTATTAGAATTTTAAACGAAGCATCTATTTATTTAATTGTTTATTCATGAACGACGAACTTGGTTCTGTTACAAAGTCACTCTCTATATTCCTTTTGCCTTTCGGCAACTGTTTTTGGAGGCATCGATAAACAAACACAATTTGGATTATTCTTAATTTTTTGTTACTTATTATTTTATTAGTGTTTAAAAACCTTATAGGACAAAAAATGTGCCAAGCAATATCATTTTATTTGACTGTTTGCTGTCTCTACCAATCATTTCTACATTTTTTTAAATGAAAATTATATAAATACATACATGTAAATTGATAAATGAGAACATAATAATAATAAAACATGTATAAAATAAAATAAATAATAAATAAAATATAATAGAATAATAAAACATTTTCAGAATACATAATAAATATAATTGGACTTTGACAAAGAATAAATAAATAACAGCCCCATACTTTTGCTGATCGTTTGCACATTGATGAATGCAAACTAAGCTTTACCAAGCTTTATATGTAACGTGACATAAAATTAAGAGTAACGTGTTACATAAACGTTATATACTTGTTACATACTGCTCGAAAATCAAGCATAACTCGTTTAAATTGGAGTATTTCTTGACTAAATGAACATAATGTGATTACATAGCATTGCAAATATAGCATCTCACCTTTTTTTGGTAAAAATCTTGCGTACTTACGTTAATATCTTCGAAAAAAGAGTATGTAACGTCGTGACCATATCCACTTCACCGGTGAAAAAATCGGACTAACTAACAAAATACCGGTCAATGTTCGCCAATCACAAACGTAGCTTACATTGATGTTGCCGCTTATGAAAAATGATTTAGCCAAGCAATTCGTTCAATAATGAACTGACACAAATAAAAAACTTAAGTTAAAACTATTAAATATTCGATTGTTGTAACAAAGTTGTATGTAAATAATAAGCCAATTTCATAATAATTTAGCAGAAGTAATTGTTTAGTTTGTAAACGCAAGGACAAGTTTATGGTGTTAAGAAACATCATGTTACTCAGCACAGGAGACACGCTTATTTTTGTAAAAATAACCCCCTTTTGACTAAGAATATTTATTTATTTCCTTATTTATTATTAAACTACAGAAGAAATTATAATGTCTCGTTTGCCTAAACAGTGGATTCCAGTAATAATTAATTAAAATTCATCCACGTATTATACAATTCGAATAAATTTGAGGAGACAAGAGAGATAAAAAAAAGTGGCAATATTGACGGCCTGACCCATAGGCAAATGCAATCACTGTTTTAAGCATCAATGGGCAAATGTAATATCCTCATTACTTCTTATAAGTTTAGCCTAATCACTGAAAACACGCGGATAAGTTTGTTTCGAGATAGAGATCAAAAGCACAAGATAAGGGAGGCCTAAGGTCTCTTTCTTGGAGAAATAGGCAAATTTAATTGCCTCTTTGACAAAGACACGTTTACGGAAGTCATCTCACCAATAATCTTCTAGCAGTTAAAACAGACGTTGTAATCCTGAACATTATTTTTGTTTGTTTTATTCGCGAAAACCATTCATTGCGCCGAGCGCCATTTGCAATTATCTTGACATCTGCTAGCTGGTATTCATCTGACATCTGTCACATTTAGAATTTCTTCAAGGTTGAATGTAGAAGAGATTAAAGAGGGTTCATTCCAGTTTGATTATCTTACCTCTCTCGGTAGAGTGTGGTATATTCCTTGCCTTACCTGTATGGTACCACAAGAACTTGAACCTTGTGGTACACAAGGTTCACAAAGTGGAATAAATGGCGTCGGATTTGGTTAAAATCATTTCACTTCTTCTTGCGGAGAAAAATGTGTAGACTGAAGCAACTTTGAACCAACGGTAAACTGGGTAAGATAATTAATTTCACAGAATATAAATAACAGTATACAATATACAAATAAGTCAGATCAGAGGGACCAAGGGAGATAATGGTAAGGTGGCGTCATCATCATTTCAGCCATAGGACGTCGCTGGACATAGGCCTCTCCCATCGATCTCCAAAGGGGCCGGTTGGAAGCGGCCTGCATCCAGCGTTTCCCTGCGGTCTCTTTTAGGTCGTCTGTCCATCTTGTGGGTGGACGTCCTACGCTGCGCCTACCGGACCGTGGTCTCCATTCCAGAACCTTTCAGCCCCATTGGCCATCTGTTCTGCGTGATATGTGCCCTGCCCACTGCCACTTCAGCTTGCTAATCCAGTGGGCTAAGGTTAAGGTGGTGTGGCGGATGTGGCGAACTCACCAGACTTGGGGGACCAAGTCGAATTCACCCCACAGACGACCTTGTCGCCCTTGTTGCATGTAGACTATTAATTCTTATCAGTAAATGAGCCGTACTTAATAATTGCGTTAAGAGGTACTATAGCGAAAAATATATGAAAAATTGACATATGAACACGAACGATGATTGTACTAGGCTTCGACCAAAATAAAATGAATGGACAGGCCCAGTAGAAGTGATTTTTGAAGATAACAACGCGATAACGAAACATCTGACAAAATCATGCTTCACATGCTTTCCAGAAATGTAAATACACAAATAAAACCGGGATCTATTTTTTGTAACAAATATACTGTACATTTTTATAATTAGGTGTTGAATTATGTCCGACGGTTTTGACCCGATTTAACTGAGCAATTTCAATGGTTAGGGCCCGTCCATTAATTTTATTTTAGTCGAAGGTACTAGGTATATCCTCACTTGTTTGTCGGATCTGAGACAGAATGCAAGCAGTGGGCGAAGTAAGACGAATTCCACACAAATTTTGAATTTCGAAATTATAATTTGTATGGAATTCGATACGTATTTTACGTTACGTATGTACATACGTAACGATATTACAACGTAACCTATACATCAAATAGGTATATAGTTCGCAATGCCACATTTACTCCAATTTAGACGTTATGTCGCTTGCATAGTGTTCAACGTCGCTTGTCCGCTATGTCATTGTAGCACTGGTATCGCGCGGCGTTGTAGTCGGATCGCGGTTTACTTACAACTAACCAAAAAGTCGGCACAATACGTAGCGTGCGCCGAGTTTTGTTTCAGTATTTTTGCACGTTTGTAACTCTAAAGGTATTGTATCTCGCGGCCTTACTTAAAAACGTTACTTAAGTTAAGCAATGTTTAAAATTACTCTGTCTCTTTTTCACTTGTGACTATTTCCGTCAACAAAATTTGACAGAGCTATTTTAAGCATTGCTTAATTTAAGTAACTTTTATAAGTAAGGCTGTCGATGTTAAGCACCTACAGATTTGAAGACATCAGTCTAAAACCTGCTCAATCTTATTTAGAAACTCAAGGTTGTTATATATGTATGCAAACTGTTGTCACCTTCTCGCTAACGCAATTCGTCATGCATCAAAACGAGACAGCAGTTTTAAGTATTGTTTAACTTAAGTAAGGCCGGCTATATAAAAAAGTTAGCGCCACAATAAAACAAGCCAATCGAAATAAAAATCATTCTTTTAATTTATTTAAATTACAATATTTTTATATTTACATAAGTTACTAAATTAACAGAAACTTGGATTTGAACTGGTACGTTGCTTGGATTTCATAATATTTTTAAATGCAGAGTACCTTATTAAGCTAAGTTGCTAGCTTATAATATGCAATAGGTACTAGTGTAGCCAGCTTCTAGCCCAAAGATAATATAACCACTTGATCGCGCATGAGTCAATTTGCTTGTGCAAATGTCAGCCACGTCGGTCGCGGGGGGGTATCGTATCGCGCTTGTGATTGGAGACTCAAAAGTAAATCATTAAATTCGCGCCTATGCTGTATCTAAATTAGGATGATAATTTTGACAGCTCACAGTAATGATGAGGTAGGGTATAATCGTTAATGAACCTATTCGATCATCGATATTATTCTCATAGAACATGGAATCGATATTTGAATGGTTATGCTGAAAAAATTAAATCATTCATTAGGTAAATAACAGGGTTTTTTTACAAATAAATAATTGCGCGATAGATTATTGCAAATAACTTTAACATTTACAAAAATAATATAGTCAACTATAATTATACATTTTTATTTGTTTGATTTATTTTATTTCAATACCGATTTTGGTTAGTCTGTGGTTGTTCATTATGCGTGGCACTTCACTAAGTGGGCGCCTGGGCGGTACCCATTAATGAAGTGCGACATTATTTGTAGTACATTTTACCGGAAAAAATACGAAACTTCTTGGGCGTGACCTGTCAAAATTATCATCCTATATTAGACAGACCATAAGATTGGCCCGCTCGAAAAAGGTTAAGCTGAAAAAGTGTAACTTTGGCGATGGCGGGGTAAAGGATGAGCAGTCAAGTTGTTATATCGTCAGTGTTCCAGCCTAACAACTTGCAAATCAAACAAATTTTACATTTTTTTATCGTACTCTTCAGTACCTTTATATTCAACATTTAACGAGTTCCTGCGACCACACATTTTTTTAAACAAATAATAAATTAGACATTCGCAACTGCACTTGTTATGTTTGTAACATTTTTACACCTGTCAACCGATTGTGAACCTTCAAACATGTAAAGAAGGTTGAAATCAAGTTGCAACGTTACGTCAAAAAAAGAATGAACAAACAATAAAAAAAAATTATAGATACACAGTATGAGCCGATTTCCGATTTGTAGAGCATAATATTTACAACACAAAAATTTACAAAGCTTGTATAATTATATAGTCTCGAGCATAGTTCGCGACTTGGAGAGCTCAGTTTAGTTCGCAAGTCCTTAGCGAACTAGGTCGTTCTTTTACTTAGTCAGCTCCCGTCTCGAACAAGAGAAAGGCAGATTTTTAGCTCGTTTTGCTGTAGTAGTGACGTGATTAGCTCGGGCGGCGACGAGCTCTCGCTCACTCTCGGTGTTACAAGTCGGTTTTATCAAACGAACTGACGAACTAAGACGGAAGGGATCTGGGAACTAGTTCGCGTAGTTCATCTCTAGAAGCGCTCTAATGACCTAGTTCATTCGCGAACTAAACTAAACAACTCAAAATTTTACTACCTCAATACAAACACTAGGACAATTTTGTTTAACGTCAAATTTCAATCGCAACCAAGAACCGCTAACCCAATTGGATTACGTACCAAATCGACTTACTTAATGAACCATATGTAGTTAACATTAAAGATCAAAATAAATACAGAAATATGAGAGAAAACAGGTCCAAATTAAATAGGAAACCCGTACTCTGCCCCTTTCTCTGGCCAATACAATATGGCAGAATAAGTTGTCAAACAACGTCATTTTCTGATAGAAAGAGACAGATACTCGATCGTCGGACCGAAATTAGATTTTGCATACGCATTCCAGCTTAGATAATACGTTCTTGATCTCAACACGATTGTTGAATCCTAAGGCTGTAGAGTAGTGGCGTTTTTAATCAATCGCATTACGATTAAACTTGACAGCTAATGAAATCAGACAGCCACGAAACAAAGTGTGATTGAAAACAACAGTCGATTATCACTAATTTCTACGGATTATCTATTAAAATAATTTCAAAATACCTTTGCAAGGTCATGATAAATTCGTTCAATTTTGAACCTTATGATAACGTAGTTTTTTTTTACTGCACTGTTACAAAGCCTGTTAACAGAACAAGAAAAAAAAAACAAGAAGGTATATTTAAAACATTAAAAAGGGATTAATAGAATTGTTCGTTTTTTTTGCAACATTTGTCAAAATTTCATTATTGATATAAGGCGATTAAAAATAATACATTTAATCACATTTGGTCGAGACTGGACCAAAAGATGAGACGAATTTATTAAATCCTCAGTAAAAAAATTACAAATACTTTCTTATCTACGTTGCAAGTTGTCTCAATATATAAGTAACGGTACAAGGTATAAGAAACATCTGAAGCTTCAAGTCAACAAATACACACATAAGTAATCACTATTGGTCGGGACTGGACCAAAAGATGAGACGAATTTATTAAATCCTTAGTAAAAAATTAATAAATACTTTCTTGTCTACGTCGCAAGTTGTCTCAATATATAAGTAACGTTTCAAGGTGTAAGAAACATCTGAAGCTTCAAGTCAACAAATACACACATAAGTAATCACTATTGGTCGGGACTGGACCAAAAGATGAGACGAATTTATTAAATCCTTAGTAAAAAATTAATAAATACTTTCTTGTCTACGTCGCAAGTTGTCTCAATATATAAGTAACGTTTCAAGGTGTAAGAAACATCTGTAGCTCTAAGTCAACAAATCTGCAGAAACACATTTTACCAGAGATTTTAATTATGCTTAGTGTCATTATCCTGAAACTAGCCGTAAATAAAGTTTTGAGATGTCTTACTTAACGTCTCAATGTATCTTACTTAAGTCTCAAGATGTAAGAAACATCTTCAGCTGTAAGTAGCTATCTACAGTAAAGCATTTTACTAGAAATTTAAATAAAATGTAGTCTTTAGCTGTTTCATCATCGCTTCAAGCAGTCTCACTAACATTTCAAGATGTAAGTATCGTCTCAAATTATAAGTAACGTCTCAAGTAGTAAGAGATCTACAAGTAAAGGAGGCCTGAGACGGAGGCGTGTGCCATGACCGCTTCGGCAGCCTGTTTGACCTCTAAGTGGCGCTTGGCCGCCTCGAGCCAAGGCTTGGCTGCAGCGCGGGCGCCACCTTGCAGCAAGTTTACGTAGCGCAATGCAGATGGCAGGTCACCATGCTCCATGTGATACCTAGGAAATATTGTAATTTACTACCTTCTTCCTGCGGTTTTACACGAGTTTTCCGGGATGGTAAGTATTCTGTGTCATAGCTAATAACACAGGGTTACGCAGAAAGGGTGTATTAAGCCGAAAGGAGTAGTAAAAGTTACTCATTACTATGAACAACATTGGCTACTGGGCAAACGCTGAAATCGTGAAAAAAATCAGCTGTTCCATAGAATGCCAGGCACACTCAATAAAATGTATGGAACAGCTGTTTTTTTTTTCTATTTCATGATTACCCCATAAGAAAAAGTTGTTCATAATGAAGATTATAATGACCTATCTGCTTAGTACACCCTTTCTGCGTAACCCTGTATACACTAACCTATTGTCAAATTTCATCAAGGCGATCCGATCAAGTCGATCAAAATTAAGGGAGATTTATGAGCAGATGGAAGATGTCTTGCTAGACAGAGAAAGCACTATACTAATAAATGACGTCACTTGTAAGCACGCCAAAAAAACTCCATTATGGCACTGACTAAACACACGCCGGATAGATCAAAGATTGGGATTTATCTGTTTATTTTTTAAAAGGACACTAACTGGGACAGACAGGGTATTTTTTTACTACAAACTGTCAACACGTGGGTGTTGCCAGATGCCTAGTCTGTACCCAGAGCAGATAATTTAATTCATCATTCAAACATGTGCCATTGGGAGGCTAACGCTGCTCCAGTTTTTGCGACCTTCTACTGGTCAGACGTAATATAATGAAACAAAACATTGAATTGCTGACTCAAAATAAAAACATATCTTTCATGCAGCAACAGTTTTGTTTTTTTGGTATATAGTTGCGAGGGCCGGAGAGTGACATATGACAATTTTTATCCCGAAAATATACGGTTCCACGAGGGTTGATATAAATAACTTACTTTGCTCTCTGGATGATGTCGAATGTGTCCAATTTAGAGAAATCCACGGGTGAGTTTTCGAGCTCGTCTTGTGGGATTTCAGCAAACTGGAACAGAACATTATTTCATATTAAATACTGTTATGCGGACTTCAAACAATTCTTTATCTGTACAGCCCAGAAGGAGGGCTATGAATTGGGTGTGCTTTCCTACACGAACATATACAATGCTGATGGTCAATTGTCGGTCTGTCCTGTGGTGCGGAACAGTCTGTTGGTGTTGATCAGCCCTGTGGTGCTGGACAGTTCGTTGATGCCACACAGTCTGCCCCGTGGTGCCAATCTGCCCAGTGGTGCCGGACTGTACTGTGGTGCCCGGACTGTCCTGTGGTGCTAGACAGTCCATTGGTGCCGATCTGCCTGGTGGTGCCGGACTGTACTGTGGTGCCGGACAGTCCGTTGGTGCCACACAGTCAGCTCCGTGGTGCCAATATGCCCAGTGGTGCCGGACTGTACTGTGGTGCCCGGACTGTCCTGTGGTGCTAGACAGTCCATTGGTGTCGATCTGCCTGGTGGTGCCGGACTGTACTGTGGTGCCGGACAGTCCGTTGGTGCCACACAGTCAGCCCTGTGGTACCAATCCGCCCAGTGTTGCCAGACTGTACTGTGGTGCACGGACTGTCTTGTGGTGCTAGACAGTCCATAGACTACTACTGTCCTGTGGTGCCGGATAGTCCGCTGGTGTCGGTCAGTCAGTTGGTGCCGGTCTGCCTGGTGAATCCGGACTGTCATAGGGTGCGGGACAGCCCGGTGGTGCCGGGCTGCCTGGTGGTGCCGGCCAGTCTATTGGTGGTGCCAGACTGCCCTGTGGTGAGAGACAGTCCATTGGTGCCAATCTGTCCAGTGGTGCCAGATAGTCCATTGGTGCCAGTCTGCCCAGTGTATCCGGACTGCCCGATGATGTCAGACTGTCCTTTGTTGCCGGACAGACCGTTGGTTCTGGTCTGCCCGGCGTTGTTGGACTGTCCGGCACTTGACATGAGTTTTTACAATAGATTAAATTGAACAAGCTTTCAGAATCTGGGTATTAATGTAGTTTAATTTTGTGGCCGTCGAGTTTGGGCCTCTGGAACCACCTTCTCGAAACTTACCTTCTGGAAGAGAAGTTTGGATTGAAGCCACGAGAGGAAGTAGATAGGTAGGGCAGCGCCCTCGCGGCCAACTAATGCCACCTTCGCGGCAGATTTCTCCATCTGGAATGTTTGCAAACTATCATTAGGGCATAGTCAATACGTAAACGAAAAAAGTTTTCGAAAACTATCAAATCTGGGACTAACCCCTCTGAAATTTTCGCACAAACTCGAACGGCTTTCATACCGTAAGTGGCATATCACTAATGATCAGGGAATCAGAAATGGGGGGGAAGTCGGAACAACATCTTAGACCGTCGAAGATGATTCATGCGCTTATACTCGGGCATTTTGTGAGGGTTTAGGGAGAGGATGACTGAATAGGAAATATATTATTTCTTACTCAGTCATTATTTATGCAGAAGCTCCGGAAGTGCGGAGGTGGAGGTGCAAACAATTTAAAAAAAACAGAATCTTTTGTTGCCTAATATTATTTGTACTAAAATAAACATTTTGAATTTGAATTAACCCTACGCAATATAATGTTATAAGTTATGTTTATCTGTCATCGGAGATCCTATACTTTTTTTTTTGTTTGAGAGGAGACTTGGTCGATATTGTTCATAGCTGTGATTCCAAAACAACTGTTCAGCCATTTTAAGATTATTAGCACTTTTATAGGTTTAAAAAAAAAGTGCTTGTTTAACTGGACAGGAGAGGCGTTTGAACACAGCTCATGTGATGTAAGGTGTGTTCGAAGATGGTAAGAACACCTAGTTTATTTATTTGTTGTTAACTAAAACAGCTACAAAAAGTCAATATCATTAGGTAATTAAATAAATACATAATAAAATAAAATATTCAGAGACCGACTCGCACTTGGCCGGTTTGTTATTAATTTTTATTTTTTTATTTTATTTATCATAAAAAAAATAAAAGGTATACAAATAGGATATAACAGCATTTAAAAACCACTAAGGTTTATTAGTAATGCCATAATAGGGAATATGCATGTGTTTTTTTTATATTTTTAATTAACTGTTTACATCGTTATATCATAGTAAAAAATATAATTACAGTTGGAAATGCTCAAATTAATTTTTAAAATAATATTTAAAACATTGAATAAATTTGAGCTGTTTGAACGCCGCAATTTTTCGCGGTCCTTGGATGACGTCATAAGCCACGTTCTGTGTTTGTTTACTATAGACGATACAGTTATTTCACACAGATTTTCAGTTTTATTGATATCCAGACCATGGAAGAAGCTAAAAAACATTTTTATAGGTATCGTCTTGTGCCAAAGTGTACAAACACTATTAGAAATACACCCGATAAAGTGTTTTTTTCCTATTCCAAGAGATGCGAAAATACGTAAACAATGGTGTAAGGTTATGAGAAGAGATGAAGTATCTCCAACATCATGTTTGCATTGTCGTGAAGATCATTTCAATGTAAATATGTTATATTTTGATAGCATGGTGTGAGTTAGAAGTATGTTTAGTATTGAATATTATCAAATATTATGCACTCAACAAACAAACAATAAGTAGGTACATTAAGTATTTAGAGTAAACAGTATTCACATTTTAAAAAAAAACTTAAGAATTCACGGAAAATTACGGAACATAAGTAATGTTAGGTATAATTACTTATAAATTATTATAATATAGATAGTAGAGCAGCAAATTCATAACAATTTTAATGACCAATGATTATTTATAGGTTATGTTTTGGTAATTACTGCTGAGTGCATTTATGTGTAAAAACCTATGTAATGGATTAAAATATATCATGGATTATAACAATTACCTTGCCGCTTTCACTCCTTTGATCTCAGCAACTGTAAAATCTGGATTTGATGCAAAATATGCTGTCATTATGAATGCATCAAGATGTTTTTGGTAGATTGTCCGAATGTGCTTTGACAAAACCAGTCTCAGTCATCGTCGTAAATGATCTCTAGTCTCACAAGAATGCTAAAATTACACTAGCTAATGGAAAAAACTACAGGAACTCAATATAAAACGATTTTTCTCTCAAACACTACTAAAACAGTATGAATATCGACGCCGCTAAAGGCAATGTTGTGGCTTTTGACGTCACGTTTCGTTTCGACCAATGGTGAAGCGTTTCGCAAATTTGAATTTCCCTCTTATATTTTGCACTTTTTATTTAATATTTTAAGCAATTAAAATGTAAATAAATAAAAAAAAAATCTTTTAGATATAAAGTCAGAACAATAAAGATTCGGAAAAAAATTATTTCAACCAGATTTAAACCACATGCATATTCCCTATTGTGGAGTTTTAGTCTACGCCGATTTACTATATAATATAATAATCTACTGCAGCTGTCACGGCTAATAAAAACTTGGAGCGCTTCTTATTCTTATTCGAGATGGGGGCGATAAGTCCTGCACTGACGTCCCGCTTGGGGCGTATTGTGCATTTCACCCTACCAGCACCTACCCGAGCCAACCCAACTCCTTGAAACTTCGGAGTGAGGCTCTGGGGCTATGGCACAGTTGCTCCAGTGGCGTAGATGGTAGTGTAAGTAATGATGATGAAAAGCAGTCTAGCTGTTGTGGTGACGTGGATGAAGAAGGCAACGGTGCCTCATGCAACCCGGTAGCGATTCTAGTATCTTCTGTGGCTTCACAATGCCACAGCACATGCTCTACAGTTTACTTGTAAACAAAAAAAATTGGAACGCTTCTTTTTTGTCGGTTTTTCTGTCTATATGTTAGTGTTATCTATCCACAACTAAACGGATGAACAGATCGTGGTGAAATTTCACAAGGAAATGGGTGTGGTCAACAATAATAAGTAAATAGAGAATGGAGACCTTTTCAAACCTATCCCGGAGCGCTTTTTCTGTGATGACGCCCTTTTCGCGAACCTCACTGGGGATGCCCTTTAGTACAGTCTCTACCATTTTATCGCCAACGCCTGAAACAAAATAAAAAAACGTTAAGCACAGGGTTACGCGGAAAGGGTGTAACTAAGCCGGAAGGGATCCATAATAGTGTGTCGAGTGTAGTACCACAGAATATACCAAGGAGCAGAAAGTTCACTCCGCAAATAAATTTAAATAAATTACGACTCTATTTACGAAGCAATAAGTAGCCATTCAACTCGCACAGTCCTGGATACCGTTTTCTATATTCACCTGGAGAGCCGCTCGCTTTCTATCACGTAGCTCTATCTCACCTAACGCGGCAAGTGTAACGCTAGGGTTGTGTTCTAAAAAAATTAATTGCTATTCCATGTTAATTATTCCGTAATAATTGATAATTTATACACCCGTAAACACAACAGTATCTTTTATACGGATTACAAGATCGTTTAGAAGTCATTGTTCGTTGCAAAAAACACTGAATATATGCTTACGGGCGACGTGGATAGCGTGTGAGCCGAGTGAGAGCCAAGCTGCTACTGCCCTGCCATACGCCTGCCCGAAAGGCGCGCCGGCCGAACGTACCTAAACTGCGAAGTGACACCCCCCTCGTAGTACCACATACCGGCTTTTTCAAGCGCCTTGATTTCGTTGGCGATGCTGACTTGAGACGAAGGCCTCCGAGTGGCCGCTAGTAGAGCCTCTGCTGCCGCCCACAGCGACTGCGACCGACGCGCTTCTGCTTCTGCCTTCGCTCTCTCTGTAACGTGACACATTTTATATTATTTAGATATAGGCTCGCGTTTGACCGCCAACTAGGTTGATGTGAAGTGATGATGCGGTCTACGATGGAGCACGCTTGCTTGGAAGCAACCGATTCACTCGTGATTTGAAGCTTTCACCAAAATAAAATTAATTTGAAGACACCTAGATTGTAACTATCGGGGAACAACCATTCAGATAGCGCATTCTATATTAGCAGTTCACACAATAAAACACAATAAAAGTGGAATCAAAGCGCTTCGTACTGGTTTTCGGAATATTAAGCATAAAGCAGTGTCGATTTTTCGTACCCGCTCTGGCAGTCCGATAGAAAAATAATACAATGAGGCGACATGTTTTCTTCATGTAGGCACCAATACCTCTTTTTATTCGACAAAAGTTATATCTGGGTCTTTAATAATACTCTAATCTATGGGTATTATTACAGACCTAAGCAAACTTCCTATATGAAATATATTACAAACTGAACCTCTTTGATCAATTTTAAAAAGGTTCGGTTTACTTTTATGCACATAAAAAGTTCAGGTGGGCAAAATTAGAACTACAGGTTTTTCTTTGTGCATTACTTAGGTGGCAATACTCCGCTAGCGACGCTGTCAACTCGGGGTTAGACAAGATCCACTTTCTATTAGCGTTAACGCCTACAACAATATGAAATTGTATAAATGAGATTAGCTTGATAGATGTTATGTGAAGCAAATGTCATTTTCATACAATTACATCTTTCCGTAGGCGTTAACGCCAACAGAAAGTGGGTCTTGTCTAACCCCACAGAACAGCTAAGATGGTAGGACTGTACACCGGGCATAAACAAGAACTTTACGAGCATGACAACTGACAACTGCTTCAAACGAAGGGTGAATAGAGTCCTCAAAGGTAGGCAGCGCACTGACAATGACCCGGTTATTGTAGGTGTCTCCAGGCGGCGGTGACCGCTTACCATCAGGTGGCCCGTTGCTTGTTTGCCAATTATTCTATAAAAAAAAAAAAAAAAAAAACTGAACAGGGTATTGTTTAGTTACTTTTGAGCGTTGCTTCGATTGCCATCAGCTTGCCAGCCATCGCGGCCAAGTCCTTCTTGAACTGAACGCGTTCCTTCTCCAATTCTTCAGATACACAGCGGCTGAACTTGGCCAATATCTGCAATGGGTAATGGGGAATATTATAAATAATAATCCTTACTTAATATTATAAAAGCGAAAGTAACTCTGTCTGTCTGTCTGGATGTTTGTTCGCTTTTCACGACTAAACCGCTAAGCCGATCTTAACGAATTTTTGGCAGGATGATAGTGTAGATCTTATGGACGGACATAGGGGGTACTTATTCTCCCAGAAAATGCGGGAAAATGGGAAAATCGCGGGTAGCACCGCGGGATTCCTCTAGTTAATAAATAAAAAAAGCTTTTTATTTCTACCGCAATAGGCATGATGATTAATATTTTTTTATTACCTCATAAAAAAGCTGATCATAAATAGAGCCCATCAACGAAAACAAACTTGAAATTAGTTCAAAAATAAATAAGATATAAGCAGATATAAGCATTTAAATTTCATGCTAGACAGAATGCTAGAGCGCACTATACTGAGCCATGACGTCACGGCTCAGGAGCGCCATACAAATGCTATACTAACACACGCTTTGTGAGAAAGGGATAGAGCATCCCCTCCCTATCCCCACCTAAAACTTTAAACGCTCATATCTCAAAGATTTATCAGCCAATTTAAATAATTTTTTCAGTAAGTGTAATGTATTAATTTATATTCCTCGCTAATCCGGTTATTTGTAATAAATTAAACATGAGGACACATGCCTATTATACGGTTTTGGATTGAAGCATAATTTTAAAAAAGGCAGTTTCCATTGTCATATTTAAAATGTCAAATTTTCATAAGGGTTGACGTCATATCTTAGTATAGTATAAGGCCTATACTATACGTCAACCCTGACGGCGTATAGGGCAAATGTAACATAGCTTAAAATTATCTATTCCTCAGCTCAGGAATTTATCTACACCCTGCTAGAGTCAGACCCATTTCGGCTTCGAACACCCTTGCCGCGTAATCTCTATCTCAACATAGTATAAATTAAAGTCGTTTTCCGCGTCTGTCTGTCTGTATAACCGCTAACTCCTCCTAAACCACGCAACGGATTTTGATGCAGTTTTAACTATCAGTTAGGTAATTTTTCACGGAAGGTTTATATACTAGCGACCCACCCCAGCTTCATACGTAAATTACACCGGTGCGAAGCCAGGGCGGGTCGCTAGTCCTGTATAATGCAAACTCTCGCGTCGCTCGCTCGATCATAGGCGTCGCAATGTTATAGTACGCAATTCGTACGCTCGACAACATCACGCATCATGCGAAATTCCTCCTACGCAGGAAATCAGGCCTTATTGCACAACCGTGCAAGTTCTAGAGTTGAGATGGCTAGAGTGAAAGATGAGTTAGCTTGGGTAAAGAGTTGAGTTGGCTAGAGTGAAAGTTGAGTTAGCTTGGGTAAAGAGTTGAGATAGCCTGCAAGGAGTTGAGTTAGCCCGTAAAGAGTAGAGATAGCGTGTAAAGAGTTGAGTTAGCCCATAAGGAGTTGAGATAGCCTGTAAAGAGTTGAGATAGCGTGTAAAGAGTTGAGTTAGCCCGTAAGGAGTTGGGATAGCCTGTAAAGGGTTGAGATAGCCTGTAAAGAGTTGAGTGAGGCTAAAAAGAGGTGAGTTGCGTTAGAATAGATCACATACCTCTTTCTCTTTCTTCGCAAGTGCCACCGCTTGCACTTCTTGTTGAATTTCGACTTGCTTCAACAATTGTTCTTTTAGCTTTCTATTCGCTTCCGCTTGAAGGAAGAGTGACTAAAAAGTAAACATTGGGTGATTAAAGTTATAATCAGACATTGTTCAGAAATCTCGCCTAGGGCGCTGGTACTCCTAAAACCGGCACTGGGCTTGAGTGTAAGAACATTATAATGTGCATACCTTCTTTTGATATTCTAACTCTCTTTTGATCTTTTCCGCTTTGACCATATCTTCGACCTTCGCTTCTATAATTGCCTTCTCGTCGTGGCCTGAAAATTAAAATTTACCCACTGCACCATAAAGAGGATAATGTTTTTCAGGTGTATGTTTACGAGTATATTTTTACCACCCAAGATGGAACGGAGAAAGTATAAGCGTTTGGCGTACAAGGTTGTGTGTCCAAAACGGCTAGACCAATTTGAATGTAGTTTGCTTATAATACGAGTCTTTGAGTCGTGAGTGAATCGGTTTCTCTGAAATGCATGCTTTATCGTAGATAGCATAGTTTGCCCCGTAGCCTATGAAGAGTTTTTTTTTCTATATAAGTTTTTTTTCTTTCTAAATTCGTATTTTTTTGTGTTAAAAACTTACACTCAATGGCTCTGTTGATCTTGAGCTCCCGGACAGTTTGCAACTCGGCCAGTTCATTTTGCAGGAATTGTACCTGAAACATAAAGCTAATGAGACACGCTTATAACCAATGACGATATAACTACTTAACAGTTAGTCCTTTCCCCTCCGCGATGAAATGATTCCAAATATTTAGCATAATCTAGCCTTTGCTCTTGAGATGAAGCTTTGCCCACGTACGGCCAAAACTGCACTCATGCAAAAAAAAGTGTATTCTGTATGGCTCCTTTAATATATACTTAAATTCCTAAAATTATCAGACTTAAATATTGGAATGTTTAAAAAAAAATTGCTATAGAGATAGAACATAACATGTTTCTTTTGTTATAAAAATACAACCAAACCAAAATATCATTTTAACAATATTTTAACATAGACATAATTTAGTTTTTTTTAACTTTAACAAAAATTTATAAACATTTATGTACAAAAAAACTAACATTTGTACGCTGTAACAGGCAAAGACATGAGATACGTTTGCATTCTTACGACCATGTGTGCTACTTTTTATGTATGTGTACCTACCATGTTCTGATAAATAAATATTTTCAATTTGAAATTGAAATTTGACTTCTTTTTCGAGCGGGCCAATCCTAGGCGCAAATTTTACGAATGACTTTTGAGTATCTAATTACAAACACTATTCGATGCATTTTTAAATTGACGTGCTCTTTGTACCTGTTTTAAAGTGTACAGCAAGAGAAGATCTGTATCCCCCTTGCAGTTCAGTTTGCGCGCGCACAGGTCGATGCCGGGAAACAAGGCTTGCAATTCGTCTTTGTACATTCTACGGGCTGCGTCAACCTGTCAACAATAAAAAAGTTGGTTCTATTATAAAATAAAATAGGTATTAAAAAAAATAGTTATTTATGATACAAGTGCGGAAAGTTGGTTATTACAAACGAGTAGATGAATGTAAGCCCGAGACGAAGTCGAGGGCTTACCATAGTCACGAGTTTGTAATAACCAATCCGCACGTGTGCCATACAACGTTTTACAACACATTTGCGAGAAAAAAAACAAAAAATGGAAATTAAAAAAATACCGTAACGTGCACGCACGGTGCTATACAACGGAGCGTGCGGACAAATTCATTACAGCACGCTCCGTTGTATGATGCGTTTCATTATAGCACGCTCCGTTGTATGATCCACAATGTTTAACTTTCGAAAGATGTATGTATTCAGTTATCGTAAGTGCACTTTTTGAGCAAATGTGTTGTAAAATAGTTTTTCTTATTCTTCTCAGCAAATTCTTTCATTTGATACCCATATCATGATGGTAGATAAGAAAATTGTGTCAGCCATCGTGGGGTGTCCGCCATATTGGTTTTTGTGTGACGTAATTTTATTTTTCGTATTCTTCTCAGCAAACCTTTTAATTTGATACCCATATCATGGAGGTGTATAAAAAATATCTGGTCCGCCATATTGGATTTTGAATGACGTAACTTAGCTAATAACGCATTGTCATCCAAACTGAACGAGTATGCAATATATCGGCTAATTCGGTTGAGGAAAACAGGGGGAGCCTTACGCCGAGCTGTTTTAAGCAATCCAGTTTAGGTGATGAAAAAAGTTGCGTGACCGCAAACCGTATCTGGGCGCGTTAACGGCCGGTTATCCGAGTCGCGTAGGCAACAAAACGCTCCCTCAGCCCCCGCCAAGTTAGAGCGACGATGTATTTTGCCACGCAACAGTCAGGACGCCCGCGGGGGGGAGTGCAACGACAAAAACGAACATAGGTCCGACCTCGATGACGCCTGGCGCGGTACTGAACGCGGCGCGCGCAAATTCTCGAGACCTTTTTACGCTTTTAATCCCACTAAAAAACTAAACTATTCACTACCAAAAATCTATCCAAAAAAATTTTTTTTTAATAAAATTGCCTTTCAGTACATGCAATTTCCAGGTTGTTACGAGCTTTCATTAGAGCATAAAACGAAAAAATAAACTAACTCGACTTTGTTGCTATGCTGCGAAACTTGACTGCGATACTAGCGCTAAGGTAATTTGTAGAACCCTTTCGTACATTATCTGACTGCAGCGCTTACGGAAGTTCGAGACAACCTATATCACGCTCAATTACGGCGCCATCTAAGTTCATACTGTTTTAGGCAAACATCCGAGCTACGCTCTAATGTTCCGCTATTGTCTTTCCTTTTAGCTATCTTCCTTGATTTTACAAACAGTGGTCTAAAGGTTCAACATCTTACCTTGTTCCAGTATTTATCGCTAAGCACCGACTTCTCCGATTCCGCTCTGTAATCGTCCTCAGCCTTCTCTAAGTCCAGTCGGAACTGCTTGATGTAGCGTAATGTTTGCGTAACGCTGTCCGGGGGAGCTGCCACGCCTGCTTTGATCATGCGGTCCAGGGTATCTGGGAACAATTATCAATTAATATTAAAAAAACTGTATTTTTAATGGCGTGTCATATTTTTTCCAATTAAACGACAACTGGAAAGTAATGGAAATGTTTGCTGCATCGACAACTGGGGTGTAATATATTGTTTTTACGGTCCATAATAAAAGTAGCTAAGTTTATTTAAGACGAAATATGCTTCAAATTTGACGATTCGTCATCACGAATATTCAAAAGTAGACCTTTAAAGTAGATTAATTGACATTATTTATTTATGTGTAATAAATGTTCTTGAAATATTTTACTCGGATGTGTTCACCGATACACGATTAAAGAAATTTGGCTCGATAGAAAAAAATCGTAAACTTTCCTAAAAAACATCCGTTTTTACGTTCCCTTCAATGGATTGAATCAACTTCATTCAAATTTTAAATAAGATATTTTTTTCAAAAAAAATTGTGTGTTATCCTAACAATCATTCAAATACTTTAGTGGTCGTAGTTTTTTATAAAAGCGTAAGATTATTTGTAGAAAATAAAGAAAACAAAAATATTGAAAATATTTGAAAGCGCGCACGCCTCATTACCGTCATACAAATGTACGATTCTCAACCAATTACCATGTCGCCTTAATATTATTGTATCTAAATTTGTTTGTAATATTTTACCAAATACTGCATTAAAGAAAAGCATGTTGTGTATACATATTCAGGATGTGGTTTAGTTTAAAAAAAAAACTATAATAGCTTTAAATTGTTTTGACTAAATTTTGTTTTGTGTGCCAATATACTAAATAAATAAATAAATTGCAGTGTAAACTGTATATATAGCGACACTTTTGATGCATTTTGATGACGGCGCTTTTTATTTCGTTTTTGATTGTTAAAATCATTATCATTTTACTATTATAATATGTATTTACTAGTATAGTATAAAATTTACTAACAACAAACACAAATATTGATACAAATAACAACGCTTAATGCATTTATAGTTATATGATTATTTACGGTGTATTTACCACCCAACCCGCATTCTTCAGTCTTCCCGTGGACATGGTGCATGTAACTGCGCCGAAATATCGGGAGCTCATTCCACAACCTTACCACGGTAAATATCCCGTAAATAATAATATAACTTTAGTGAACAACCGTGATAGTTTGAAACAGTGTTTTATTGCATATAGTCTGTTATCTTCGTCTACGAATGATGCCGACAGTCGAGGTTAATACAAGGTGAATACGAGGGGTTAGAAAGTGGGTACTTGTTTGTTGCTTAATAATAATTATTGATTATTTATGTATTTATTGAAACATTAATTACATCTAATAACGACATAATGACGTATTGTAGTCGTTATTTAAAGTGGGTGTGATGCTACATAGAGTGTATCACAACAACAAACAACAAGGTAAACCAATCTATGTCAAGTAATTTCAACGTTTTAGGGAGTTTGTCGTTAAATCGAGTGTCACGATATAGAGTTTACACTGTATTTTGATTTAAAAACCAAACAATCTGATCAATTAATAAAATTTCTATGGGCCCAATCTATAAAAAATGTCCTATGAATATTATTTTTTACTACAAATCGGTTTTTTAATGACGGAGTTATGAGGTAACAAACATTAAAAAAGACAAACATACAACTGAATTGAGAACCCCTTATTTTTTGAAGTCGGTTAAAAATTGACCTTAACACTCGACAAAATGGGGCAGCTGATTTTTTTTTTTGCGATTTCAGTGTTGGTCCCATAGTAAAAGTTGTTCATAATAATGGGTATTATGGATCCTTTTCGGCTCAGTACTCCCTGTCTGCGTAACCCGGAATACAACTTGTGGCCACTTACCGATGGCACATTTGGCACTAGCCGCGGCATCTTTAGACTTCTTGAGGGCGATGTCCTTTTCGTTCGCCGCGCTATGTAGCGACGTGAATAATTTAGGTTCGAGATCTCCAATTGAAGACTCTACTACCTGTGAAATTAAAACAAATAAATAAATATTTGGGACATTTTTGCACACACGGTCATCTGACCCCAAACTAAGCAAAGCTTGTGATATGGCTGCCAGAGACTGATATACATACATATATAGTTTTAAATACATACTTAAATAGATATGAATACCCAGATATAGAATAAAGTTCATCACATCTATAATCTTTGATCACATGAATGTTTGCCCTAGGTGGGAATCGAACCCACGCCCCCAAGTGCAGAAAGCAGTTACCAACTGAACCAATATTAACAACCAGATATAGAACAAACACAAATGTTCATTACATAAATGTTTGTCCTAGGTGGGAATCGAACCCACGCCCCCAAGCTCAGAAGGCAGGTTCAATACCAACTGGACCAACGAGCTATCTACAAAATTATATCACGGATTGGTGATTGCAAAACCATTAGAAAAAAGCCTAGAGCAAGTACAATTAATTTAATAGATCGGCCAAGTGCGAGTCGGGCTGACGCACTGAGGGTTCCGTTCCACCACAAAATACAATAACAAGTTTGACGCTTGTAGGTATTACCATTTTACATTAGAGCTAATACAAAAATACGTTTGTTGTATGGGGACACCCCACTTTCGTTTTAACTTTTTTATTATTAAAGTTATATGATTATTTACGGGATATTAGTTAGTTAGTTGTTAGTTATTAACAGTGTTTTTTATTATTATTTGTTAGTTAATCCGCCGTAACATTAAATATTCTGTGAAAATTTTAACTGGCATCTATTACGGTTCGAAAGATACAGCCGTTAATAGGTAGGACAGATGCACAAACAGACAGACAGACGAACAGACAGACAGACATCGTAGGTTTAGTAATAGGGTCCCGCTTTTACCCTTTCCCTACGATGACTGTCTGTATGTCTGTCCGTCCTTCCGTCTGTCTGTCCTACATATTAACGGCTATATCTTACGAACCGTAATAGATGGACAGTTGAAATGTTTACAGAATATATAATGTAACAAACAATAAATTTAAAATACTATATACAAATAATAATATAATAAATAATAAAAAAGTCAAAAAGTAAAAACGAAAGGGTCCCCATACAACAAACATATTTTTTTAAACGAATTTTTGTATTAGCTCTAATGTAAAAACGATAATACATACAAGCGTCAAACTTGGCACGATTGTAGTACACACTCTAAAGTATAACAACAAATAATAAATAATGGCCAAGTGCGAGTCGGTGACTCTGCTCATTACCAAGTTATTATACTCGAGCGCCTGTAGCAAACGGCGTAGCAAATTACTTACGATAATTTTGGAAGGCGTTTCAATAAGTAATTCGGTTACTTGGACAACCTTATTGTATTTTTTGGTGGTACGGAACCCTCAGTGCGCGAGCCCGACTCGCACTTGGCTGGTTTTAAATAGTTTTTGTTTTTTTTAATTATAAAGTTTATTTTTAAGTACACTTGAAAAACATTAATTGAAAGAAAATTGGTTGATTTGGTCTTGACTGTATCTTACCTTGAAAAGCGCTTTATTATAATCAGCGCAGTGTTTAGTGGCTTGTTTGTAGTTGTCTATAGCTATTTTGGTATTCTCATGCATATCATGCTCTACTTCCACCATGTTCTTAGTAATCTTAACGAGCGGCGGCGAAGAAGGCTCGCATTTGTCGGATTGGATAAGGAGCGCTGGAAAAAAGAGACAATTTTTTACTCTCTCTAATCAAAAAATGCAGGAGTACATATGCGGTAAGACCTTTAGGCGCTGCGCAAGCGTAGACACTTTTTGTTGCCGACACGGCACACCCAGTACCAATCAAGTGGCAGCAACTGGAAACAAAGTCTGCGCAGGGAGTGGCTCATTTCATACTGGTTATATAGAAATCAAATATTCATTGGTAGCTTGTATCCGACACAAGACACAAGTGTCTACGTGTGCGCAGCGCCTTATCCTCAGAAAATAAATGAAGTGTTGTACCTACATTCCTTTGTTTGTTTTCTATTTAGGACTTACACAATGTTTCAGTGTTTATCCCTGCTTGTGTTCGACACAAGACACACTAGCGCAGCGCCTTGTAGTTACTAGTGGCTTGTGTCGGACACAAGACACACTAGCGCAGCGCCTTGTAGTTACTAGTGGCTTGTGTCGGACACAAGACACACTAGCGCAGCGCCTTGTAGTTGCTAGTGGCTTGTGTCGGACACAAGACACACTAGCGCAGCGCCTTGTAGTTACTAGTAGCTTGTGTCCGACACAAGACACACTAGGGCGGCGCCTTGTAGTTACTAGTGGCTTGTGTTGGACACAAGACACACTAGCGCAGCGCCTTGTAGTTACTGGTGGCTTGTGTTGGACACAAGACACACTAGCGCAGCGCCTTGTAGTTACTAGTGGCTTGTGTCCGACACAAGACACACTAGGGCAGCGCCTTGTAGTTACTAGTGGCTTGTGTCTGACACAAGACACACTAGGGCAGCGCCTTGTAGTTACTAGTGGCTTGTGTCGGACACAAGACACACTAGCGCAGCACCTTGTAGTTACTAGTGGCTTGTGTCCGACACAAGACACACTAGCGCAGCGCCTTGTAGTTACTAGTGGCTTGTGTCTGACACAAGACACACTAGCGCAGCGCCTTGTAGTTTAAGCACTTGACTTGTTCATAAATGTTGAATAATAATATTCACACGATTCTCGTACCTGGTGTATCAGCTTCTTCGGGCTTGATAATTATCTCTTCAACGTAAAGGGGTTCGAATTTCGTCGGCGGCACTGTTACAAGCAAATATTAGTTGCATGAGGATTTAGTTACAATGCGGTTTTAATGTGTAATGGTTACATAACTAGTGAAAATATATGGTGAAATAGTAAAACAGTTATTAGATAAATTTAACAGTTTTTAAAGCAAGAACATTGTGAAAAATCCATTGAGATACAATAGCCTCTAGCATACACCTATAACATCTAAATCTCGAAGTGAAAACAGTCAAAAATCGTCTGAGCGTCGTTGTACATACCTAGATATCAATTATATAGTTTGCAATGCCACGTTGACTCCAATTTAGAAGTCATGTCGCTTGCATAGTGTTCAATGTCGCTTATCAGCTATTTCATCGTAGCACTGGCATCTCGGTTGCCTTACAACTGACCAAAAAGTCGGCGCAATCTGTAGCGTGCGTCGAGTTTTGGTTCGGGCATTTTTTGGCACGTTTTGTGACTCAACCAACTCGAAGAGGTATTGTATCTCGATGGAAAAATCTTATTGTTAAGGACGTAACTTGTATGATTGTGTTTTCAAGTTTTGCCGGGTCAAAACTGTGTGTAAATTAGTTGGTACGTTAAGAAAAAGACTACAGGTCATTGTACAGATTGTTACGAAAAACTTTTACAATGGGAACAACCCTAAAATTGCTCCGTCTTACCACAAAAGATTTAAGAACGCTTTAGACATGTGTTTAGCAATTGTTTCACAGCGAAATATATGCTAAACCATTGTCTAAAGCGTGCTTAAATCTTTTGTGGTGAGACGGGCTATGTTTAAGCAGCTGTACCATAACATTTCCTTGAGATAACTCTTTATTAAAAGACCACAAAAACAAGTATAGCATATACATTACAATAAAACTATTATCTAGGCTTTTAACAGACAGCCGTATCACTTAAAGCAATCTCTTCCAAGCAACCGTGATTTAAAATCATTTCTCTGGATCATTGGATTTTTGTAGCAATTTTAAGGTTGGTCCCATTGTTCAAGTTGTTCATAAGGATGAGTATAATGACCTCGATCTGAGTAACCTTGATTAATCACTAAAAATTCTCATCAGGTAAGTTATTTATTGAAAAAACAGAATGATGATTTTTTTCATGTGCAGTACAATGCTTTTGTATTTGGTTACTGGAATGAACTGTTAGATAATGAATTTTTAGCATAAAACACTCTCAGAACTTGGTATAATATGGTTGAAACAAGAGTGTATCTACGCACGTTCATATTCCTTTTTAGCATAATGCTTCGCTGCATCAGCATCTATATCTTGTTCAGGTCTTTGCTGAAAATCCATTGGTGACACTCCTTCCTGTAACATGAAAAAGTTGTTCAAAACGGACCCCTTTCAGCTTAGTACACCCTTTCTGTGTAGCCCTGTATAAACGGCCAACATGTGGATAGCTTCACAAAAACTTAGTCCATATTTTGGTTGGCATAGGTGCAATCAAACTACAAACATTACTAACCACATATAAACAGTAGGAGTCATTCTGTATTAATTTCCCTACGCTTGCATTGGCTGAGGCTTAGCAAGCTATGGTTGACCACAGCTCACTGAGCCTTGTATTGCCAGTTTGAGACGAGGTATTTGTCTTCTTTCTTTACTACAACTTGCACATAAGCATCTGCATTTTTTGGGAAGTTTTAACTTACCTTCTTATTCTGCTTTTGTCAAAAGTTATGCATGAAAAGAGTTGAAAAACAATGATTACTAAATAAACTCCTCAGAAGAAATATGAAGATAATATTCCTAAGTTTTCAATGGTAGTTTGAAACCGTTTTTGAGTTTCAAAATAAGTGCCAATAAGGATACTTTTTGCTTACCTTTCCAAACATAAAGTGGCTCAGTCTAGTGGTGAAATTATTGAACTGGTTGACGGAAAATTTCCAGTATGTAGTGTTCTCTTGGTACACAAGTGCCACAAAATCGTTTGCCCAGGGGGCGTTGGACTCCAGCCAGTTGCGGGCATCTGGACTTCGTCTGGAATTAAGTAACAAAAAATAGCTTATTATCTTGTACCTATTTTACAAAAACAGTTGGTTTGACCGTTGCAGGTCTAGTGACAAACCAAATGCTCAAGTCCATTACCGGTTGGCAGGATACCTATGCTGGGTTTGCTGATAACTTGAATTGAGCTGGCAGCATTACTACATCATCATCAGCCAGAAGACGTCCACTGCTGAAAATAGGACTCCCCCTTTAACCTCCACACTGAACGACAGCCTGCCTTTTGCATCCACTGGATGCCAGCAACTCTCACTATGTCATGTTTTAAATGTCACTATGTCGTCGGTCCATCTAGTGGGAGTAGCATTGCTACGCTGATTGGCAATGCTTATGCGTTGAGCCAGAAAAACACCGGCATTTTGGTCTCGCTTTTCGAGCGTTTTTGCGTAACAGGGTTAGACTTCTACATATTTGATACTTACTTAGCATAAACAACAGCAGCTCCAGTTATTAGTGTTGCTCCAATCACTCCGTAGTAGAGAATGCGCGATTTCGGAGGAGGCGGAGGGGTCGGGCAATCGGGAATGGTGGCAGTTTGATGTTTTGGTGGTATACTTTGGTGCCGGACCTGGTTCTTTAAGTGCGGTTGGGACCGCATTACTATTAAGGCCGAACATGATCCGTCGACTAAGTGCCTACGAACCTGAAAGTTTAAGTTTGTCGTCATCAGCTGTGTAGATGATTGGTAAATGTTTGTAGGTTATTTACGAATGACGTTTGCCGATTATGTAAGGGCAACAAAATTGAAGGTCTGCAATAACTTTAGTATTATCAACACCGTTATATACTAAACCTAAATCTATTTAGCAGCCAAATAAGTAAAAAATACATCAAAACATGGTGTAAAACTATCAAAACATTGGGAAAATTTATCACCTCTAGGAGTAAAATTATTAAGTATTTTGCCAAGACTAGTCAGGATTTGCTGTAATAAGTAGAAAAGTTTGTAAAAATGTAGGTACATACCAATACCAGTTTAGTATTGGAGAAATTGTTCGTAAATTTTAACATTTTCGGCACAAAACCCTTTCCACTTGGGCTGTCAAAAACCAGAAACCACAGACACTAGAGGTTGAACCATAGACTGTAGAATTGACTTTATTAGTGAAGTGCCTGTCGATCTTGTTAAAATGAATCATCATTGTCTATTGTTACTCGATTTACAGAAGGGCGGGATTCGTTCTAAAAAATATCAATTCAATGAATGAATGAAAAGTTGAGATCAAAAATATCATACATAAAATTCATTACACTTTTACACTAAAATGGCAAACACTCACAAGTACTAACCCTATATATTATTACTTACCTTTAATACGAACAGTATTAAAGAGACGATTGAGCAAAACAAAGGCTCCAAAGTGTTTGCAAGACACATGTCTATTGGGCAAAGCCAGCTGACAAAGCTGAAGAGGGAAGATGGTAGTGTAGCGTCGACCAAAGCTGAGGTTTTAGGGGAAATCGAAAGGTTCTATGGACAGCTATACACTTCGGTTGCTAAACCTGTGAGCAGCTCGGCCAAAGACCCAAGAGCCAAGCTGAGCCGACACTATACCGAAGATATCCCGGACATCAGCCTGTACGAGATTAGGATGGCCCTGAAACAGCTCAAGAACAACAAGGCGCCGGGGGACGATGGAATCACATCAGAGCTTCTGAAAGCGGGTGGAACACCGGTACTCAGAGTCCTTCAGAAGCTCTTTAATTCTGTCTTACTCGAAGGTATAACGCCAGAAGCATGGAACAGAGGCGTGGTGGTGCTGTTCTTTAAGAAAGGTGACAAAACCTTGCTGAAGAATTACAGACCCATCTCGCTTCTGAGCCATGTTTATAAGCTGTTTTCGAGGGTCATCACGAATCGTCTCGATCGCAGGTTCGATGACTTCCAGCCTATCGAACAAGCCGGTTTCCGAAAAGGCTATAGTACCATAGACCACATCCACACGCTACGCCAAGTTATACAGAAGACCGAAGAATATAACTTGCCACTATGTTTAGCGTTTGTGGACTATGAGAAAGCCTTTGATTCGGTCGAGACATGGGCGGTGCTTGAGTCTCTCCAGCGATGCCGTATTGACTATCGGTATGTCGAAGTGTTGAAGTGTTTGTACAATAACGCCACCATGTCGGTCCGAGTACAGGAGCAGAGTTCGAAGGCAATTCCATTGCGAAGAGGCGTGAGACAGGGAGACGTTATCTCTCCGAAACTGTTCACTGCCACAATGGAAGATGCCTTCAAGCTCCTGGAATGGCAAGGACTCGGCATCAACATCAACGGCGAGTACATCACTCACCTTCGGTTTGCCGACGATATTGTGGTCATGGCAGAATCGATGGAGGATCTCAGCATGATGCTCGAAGGCCTCAATCGAGTCTCTCAACAGGTGGGCCTTAAAATGAACATGGACAAGACAAAGGTCATGTCAAATATCCATGTTGTGCCCACCCCAGTATCAGTTGGGAACTCAGTTCTTGAAGCTGTTGACGCGTACGTCTACCTAGGACAAACAGTCGAACTAGGTAGGTCCAACTTCAAGAAAGAGGTCAATCGGCGAATCCAACTCGGCTGGGCAGCGTTCGGTAAACTACGCAACGTCTTCTCGTCCAAAATACCTCAGTGCCTTAAGATGAAAGTCTTCGACCAGTGTGTGTTACCAGTGATGACATACGGCACTGAAACGTGGTCTCTCACTATGGGCCTCATAAGCAAGCTCAAAGTCGCACAACGAGCTATGGAGAGGGCTATGCTCGGGGTTTCTCTACGAGATCGAATCCGAAATGAGGAGATCCGTAGACGAACGAAAGTCACCGACATAGCCCACCGGATTAGTAAGTTGAAATGGCAGTGGGCAGGGCACATATCACGCAGAACAGATGGCCGATGGGGCCGAAAGGTTCTGGAATGGAGACCACGGACTGGTAAGCGCAGCGTAGGACGTCCACCCACAAGATGGACAGACGACCTAAAAGAGACCGCAGGGAAACGCTGGATGCAGGCCGCTTCCAACCGGCCCTTTTGGAGATCGATGGGGGAGGCCTATGTCCAGCAGTGGACGTCCTACGGCTGAAATGATGATGATGATGATGATGATGATATTATTACTTTACTCTTTGGTACTAACATTATACTCGGTTCCTAGTTTTTATATATTGAAATAAACTCACAAATAAGTAGTATAGTTTGTACAATTTTTTTAGCACATCACTAATAATTTTATTTGGTATTCTGATTGGTTTCGAAAATGAAAAATTGAAAAGTACGGAAAACAGTGAAAATGCTTCGTTGTGTTTTTAATGGTAAACCGAAGTAAATAACTATTGTATAGGAAACAGTATGCAACAAAGAAACTTTTTAATGTTCGCGATACTATTGTGTAATATTATTGTTTTTGATGTTTTCAAAATTGAGGTTATTTTTTTCTTTTTTAGCTGCTCGTATCATCCGGCCTCTTGCTGTTGCCAATTACAATGCTGCCAGAATCATTTGCGGTGAAATAAAAACTATTTCGACAAGGACCAATGCTTTCCAACTTTCTTCCACCATGGGTCTTCCCCAGAGATCTCTATTGGACAACAAACAGATATTAGACATCTCAAGTAACATAGCCTCTGCTCAAGTAAGGACAGTCACTAAATTCAGCTTGAAAAAGGGTAAGAGAAAGACTGTGAAGGCAGCTCTAAAGAGGTTCTACCGCTTAGACTGGGGTGGTTGGATAAGACCTAAAGTTGGTAGAAACAAAAAGTTATGGAAGAAAAGTCCAGCGCAGAAAAGGCGACTGAGACAGCATGTATTTTGTAACTCCACTCAAAGCACAATGCTTGATAAAATGGTTACCAAGTTCTGGAAACGGCCAAAGTATTACGTCGAAGATCCTTACAGACCTTATCATTCAAGAGAAGAGTTTGCTATAACTCGTAAGAAGCCAGTAGTAAGAAGTTAATATTATTTTAGTTTCAATAGCTCATAAAGTCTTGTTTTAAATGTCTGTACAATTCTATTAGATAAAATAAAATGCTTAAATACGACAACCTTTATATTTTAGTGTTCAGCAAGTGTAGAAAGCCAGGCATGCGGCTTATTATGGATGTCGTTTCATGATTGCAATCACGTGCCATCTCGCTTACACGCTTGGTGTGAGTAAGTAGATGTAGAAGTAGATGCATATGTGATAACATTCATGCATGATTGATCACAATGCGAATCACGAACAAGTTTCCATAATAATCCTGATGGTGGAGCGATTGCATTATTGTTACTTCAATTAATTAATCAATCATATTCAAATAATCAAGAACAGCTACTTACTTGTTACTTGTGTAGCGGGCATTTTCTGCAACTAGGCCATTCATTGGCCCATTTTGCGTCATCCAGCTGCAGCTAATTCAGCCACCCGATCTCCTCCAGGAAAGCCAGCAGCTCGCTTATGCCTGCGCAGGCCTCCCAGAGCGTCCTCGGTGATCCAAGGATAGTGTTTCGTTGTTCTGCCACGCTGCTGCACTCCAGCAGCGTGGACCAGCATCAAGAACAGCAATATGAGTTCTGCAAAGCGCGATGGTTGCCAATCGGCAAGACAAGCTTGTGTGCTTTACAATCTGATGGTTCGATCCAAAGCCCTGCTCCAATAACTGATTTAGTATTTACATAAATCATGTGTAGTTTCGATGCCATCGCTCAAAAACTGTGAAGGGTGAAGGGAAACATTGTGAGAAAACCAGTATGTCCAATAACCTCTATATCCTAGTTGCGATACATGTTGCGCAGCTGTTGAAGATGTTTACTACTTCCTCATGGAGTATGTCCAGGGCGCATCTATGAGAGAAAGTTTGTGTAGAACTTATAAATTAAATTTATTAGATGTAGGACTTATTCTGAGCGTCTTAGCCAAGGAACTATTATTACTCCTAGCAGAGTAATAATGGTCTTAGCGGCGCCAACAACTAGCGCAGCTAGGACGCTCTGTCAGTCGAGCCTACGAGCTATTTAAGGATAAACCCTAGGATATAAACTTGGTGATTCCTATGAGACTGATATTATACTCTTTACGACTAAATGTCCCCAATAAAAAAAAAACTTCAGTTCAAAGACATCTTACGACATTCAACAGCATGCACTGGGCCAGTTGGGCCAGCATGGTGGATTAGGGCCATCCTCTCTCCGAGTCCAAGCAGTGGGAATATGCTAAGCTAATAATGATAATGAGTTCTCAAAATTTCCGTGGGACTAGGCCAGTTAAGAAAGTTGTAGTGCTATGTTTCCTACGTAGGCAGGTGGTCTTCTCTTTACGTGGCCCTTCCGTCGCAGCCTACTCTCCTGCAGCTTGTCAGAGATGTCGCGAGATGGCTTGCTCGCACGTAGTCGTTCCGGATTTTATCGAGCTAGTTAAACCGCACATCGACCTCAGCATCGTCATTTCGGCAACTTGAACAGTATATGGACGTTTTTCTGAGTCATTGCCCACGTTTCACTGCCATACATTAGGACCTTATGATAGTTATATCAGACCTTTAAGCTTAACTGACAGACATCCTGTTTTCTCTGAAATCGCGAAAAACAGCTGATTGTATTCTCTTTGAACAGCTGTTTCACAGAAAACTGTCATTCCCTCACACTCAACAAAATGTATGGAACGGCTGATACTTTTTTTGCAATTTCACACACATCGCCTTTTATAATATAGGTCTATAGGAGAACTGGGGCCTTACGGACAACTGCTATTACAGGCACCTAATCCGCTCAGTTGGAAAATCACGCGACCGCAAACCGTATCTGGCCGCGATAAGGTTTGCGGTCGCATGATTTTCCAACAGCGGATTAGGTGCTTGTAATAGCAGTTGTCCGTAAGGCCCCTGGAGAAGGATGGTCTGTGAAATACCGGCGGAAATACCTAAAACGAGGCGGTATGACTTTAATAACCTTAACTTGTCCAGCAACGGGCAAAAAACATGTCAAATGTCAAACTTTTCTGACAGTGACATGACAGTAAACTAGTAGGGTTAGTACACATTAGCAGCGTGTCTAAAATACGACCTTGAATCACCTTGAATAGTGCGCCTGCTAGCTGTCATTTTGGCCGATGATAAAATTGATAGTACAAACTAGTGTAGCCAAATTATCGATAGTACAATAATATCGATTCTGTCGAAAGGATAATTAGTTTTAATGCAATACAATCGATAGCATCAAGACTATCGATAGGATTATTACTTATATACTTTTGAGTGTCAACACCATCGATTGTATCGATAGTTTCGGACGAAGTCATTATAATTAGTGTTTGATCACCATCGATACTATCGATATCATCGAACTTATTCCAATATACTTTTGAGCGTCGACACTATCAATTTATTGTTAGTTTCGGACAAAGTCATTAATATTGTTGATCGCCATCGATATTATCATCAAACTTATTATAAACTATCGTTGCTATTATTGCTATCGTCTCTGGCACCCATATCACAAGCTTTGCTTAGTTTGGGGCAAAGAGTATTATAATATAGGGGGTTTGGGGTCCACTCAGATGACAGTCAAGTGTGTGAAAAAATGTCCCGAATATTTATTTATTTATTTATTGAATTGCCGAGGATTATCGATAGGCTGTCAATTATCCAAATACTATCGATATTCAACTATCGATCGCAACAAACACTAACTAGCTCCGGCCGGCCGGTTAACGTTACGTAATCATCAGTTTAGAGGATTGTTTACGCGTTTCATTCAAAACAGTGACAAAACAGTTGTGAGCATGAGTAGTGGACTTTTAGGTCGAACTACGTTATCTAACGTCAAGAACCAGTGGATAAGATTAAGTCACAAAACTCTCAGTAACAGTCTAAAATTGAACTCTGCGAGGTGTTTTTCAGTTTCAACCAGTAAAAACATGAAGTTATTACAATTTACTAAATCATTCTCCCCATGTGATGTTCGTGTGGGATATTTAGATGGACACAATGTTGTTGACATCAATAAGGCGGATCCGAGTTTGTCTTCTACATTGTTGCAAATCCTACAAAATAACCAGCTTGAGAGAGTAAAACAGTAAGTTCATATAAAAGCACATTCAATGGGCTTGTTCAAACTACTAAAATCACACTAAAATTAACTACAAACTGTATTCATCTAAAACTGGGCACAACTTTTGCTAGGGAACCAACCCTGAAATCGCGAAAAAATACGTAGGTTTATTTGTATCCTACATCTATTTTTTTTTTTTTTGAGTTTGATGTATTGACAGTTTTCTGTGGAACAGCTGATAAATTTTTCGCGATTTCAGAGCTGGTCCGTTACAAAAACAGGATGTCTTTTAAGCTCAAAGGCGGGGTTGGGCAGTATTTGAATTACAAATAATTACGTAATTGAAATACAAATACGTATTTGGTATTTGTATTTTAATTACTTCCTTAAAATGTATTTTGTAATTAGTATTTCAAATACTTGAGGCTTCAAAATACATTTAACCTTAATTTAGCGATAGTGAGTGTGAGTGCGAGGCGAGATTATAATGATGGTACAGCAGTAGAGTTGGCTACACTGCACCTGTATTTATACCATATACTGTACGCTATGACTGTACGTCAAAATTGGCCAACAAAACGCAAAAAAATGAAGTCAAATTGTCAATGTCAAGCTAAGATGTCAAGTCATAACGGTTTGTTTTTAGTTTTTTCATGGAATAAATAAATAAAGCTTCTGTTCTGTGTAGAATACATTTGTATTATTAGCCCATGCTAGTCTAGATTACTTATTTTGTAATTTGTATTTTGTATTTCATTTCAATTACAAATAGCTAAAATACTGTATTTTGTATTTTATATTTTAAATACCTTACTTAAAAGTATTTTGTGTTTCGTATTTTAATTACTTGCGAAACAGTATTTTTTAATTTGTATTTCAATTAAAGCAAACCATGTATTTTGCCCAGCCCTGCTCAAAGGTCTGATATAACCATTATAAGGCCAGGGCCCCGATTCTACTAAACAAATTGTTTTTAAATTGTAATTGTTTCAATTTTAATTTTTAAATAATTGCCTCTAAATTGAGTTTTTTTTTTATACTAGAAAAATACCACCACCTAATAATATAAATTACTAAGTATAAAAAATAATTTAAAACTCAATTTTGAGGCAATTATTTAAAAATAAAAATTGAAGCAATTACAATTTAAAAACAGTTTGTTTAGTGGAATCGGGCCCCAGTTTCAATGTATGGCAGTGAAACGTGGGCCATGACTCCATACCCTTCCAAGTTGCCGATATATTTATTTTGTTAATAATAATTTGTATACTAATATAAAATTTACTCCTCATGATTAGTTTAAGAGTTTCTTAATCTGTATCAATTAATTAATTAATTTACAAAAAATAATTATTTATTTGAAACGCATTTTACAATTTTTACAGACCTGCCCCCCGATTCTACTAAACAAATTGTCTTTAAATTGTAATTGTTGCGATTTTAATTGATAATAACTGCCTCAAAATTGACAGTAAGTATATTAGGTGGTTGTATTTTTCTAGTATAAAAAATATTTAAAACTGTCAATTTTGACGCAGTTATCTAACAATTAAAATCGCAACAATTAAAATTTAAAGACAATTTGTTTAGTAGAATCGGGGGGCAGGTCTGTAAAAATTGTAAAATGCGTTTCAAATAAATAATTATTTTTTGTAAATTAATTAATTGATACAGATTAAGAAACTCTTAAACTAATCATGAGGAGTAAATTTTATATTAGTATACAAATTATTATTAACAAAATAAATATATTATGTCGAAAATTATGTTTGATAAAAATAAAAGAATATTCCATATACCTTTCAGAGAGATAGAAACTCTTTATTGTGTACACCAGAAATTAATATTACAAACAGATAGAAAACACTTACGAGCTAGTGCCACAAGTGGCGGCCTTATCCGCTAAAAGCGATCTCTTCCACGCAACCATTGGATGGAAAGAATTTACGTAACAGGATCGATGGGGCATGCTAAAACACATTGCTATAACTAAATATTTTCATTTCATCAATAATTATTGCTTCGTTCGCATTAAACAAATACTTTCATCTTCCAGGCTAAGCAGTCAAAGCAAAAAACACACTACGATACCTCTATCTGAAGTGCAGATTTTAGCGCCCATAACATGCATGGATAAGGTGCTCTGCATAGGTCTGAACTACAAGGATCACTGTGCGGAGCAGAACCTCAATCCACCGCCCGTGCCGATGATATTCAACAAGTTCCCCAGCACCGTGGTCGGACCTAGCCAGCCGGTGACGCTAAGGACTAAAATTACTCAGGTAAGGTTGTAATGGTTTCAATTGAATTCAATTCATTTATTCCCAATATTTATAATTTTACAATATTCACCTAACATTTTTAACAAGTCTAAAATTAACAATTCATTTTGAGTGTAAGTACCTTTCTGTAGGTATCTCGTAAACAGCTGTTCTAGGCAGACCTATGTTACAGCTGCTATATAATGGTTACTGGCTTGCTTTCATCGAGGTACATAAAATACCTATAAAGTCACAGTCTCCAAGTGAAAACAGTCAAAAATCGTCCCTTTCTTTTTGTTTATTTTTTGTTATAAAACAGGTGAACAACTAGTAATGCCTCGGTTAAAGGTATAGAACATTCCATTGTTCCTTCCTGACTATCTCAGGGTCCATTAAACATTCAGAGAGCAAAATTCTTTTAGTCATCAAAGAATAGACATCATTCCTGCCTGTCTAAGGGTCCATGAAACATTCAAAGAGTACATTCCTTTATTCATCAAAGGAGAGACATCCTCCTGCCTGTCTAAGGGTCTATGAAACATTCAGAGAGTACATTCCTTTAGTCATCAAAGAAGAGGCACTCTCCTGCCTGTCTAAGGGTCCATGAAACATTCAGAGAGTACATTCCTTTAGTCATCAAAGAAGAGGCACCCTCCTGCCTGTCTAAGGGTCCATGAAACATTCAGAGAGTACATTCCTTTAGTCATCAAAGAAGAGGCACCCTCCTGCTTGTCTAAGGGTCCATGAAACATTCAAAGAGTACATTCCTTTATTCATCAAAGGAGAGACATCCTCCTGCCTGTCTAAGGGTCTATGAAACATTCAGAGAGTACATTCCTTTAGTCATCAAAGAAGAGGCACTCTCCTGCCTGTCTAAGGGTCCATGAAACATTCAGAGAGCAAATTCCTTTAGTCATCAAAGAAGAGACACCATCCTGCCTGTCTCAAGGTTCATTAAACATTCAGAGAGAACTTTCTGTTGTTCATGCAAGGAACCTATCTCCGGAACTATGATACAAAGAGACCGCTACGCTCTTTGCTTATAGCTATGTGCTTCTAGAAGTCTAGAGACATCCTACCCTGGGGAGTAGATCTCCCCCGACTGGCCAGTCAGCTGGTTCTAAATTCTTTACTGGTGAGAACGTAGTGATATAGAACCTTATCTAAAGAACCATAGCTTGGCACATTGTTAGCATAATCTGTCAGAAGTCAACATATTTTTGGCACATTTTTGGCATATTTTTGGTGATTAGAATCAAAGACTACTATATATATACGGAGATAGACTGGCAACTCAGCCATATTTGAAATCAATTATATGTGCCTCCATCTATCCGCCACTAACGGTACTACATTTAACCTACAGATGAATAGCAGGTTGTATTAATTCTATTCTACTACAGAAAACGCTTGTAGTTTTATACAAAATGTATGAGATTTACACAACTGGTGAAAAATTCACGTGACCAATCCCATACATTCCGTAAAAAACTACAATCATTTTCCATAGTAGAAAAAACATCTTGCCTACTGTAAAAATTAAGTCCGCTAAGCATAAGTTTGGCTGCAGCGCTCCGTCTACTTCAGAAATAATAAGCTTTTTTGCGAGTTTTAATAAAATATTTTATTAAACGGCTGTACAGTTTTATACAACTCATAAATACAATTATCAAATGAATACGCTATAATGTAACACAATTATATCTTGAAGAAATAAACAGAAATTTGTCACTGACTCGCACTTGGTCATTTATTATTGTTTGTTTATATACTTTGGAGTGTGTACTATAATCATGCCAAGTTAGACGCTTGTACACGCTTGTTGACATGGACTTTGAAAGCAGCGGATCGAGGTCGCATCGATGCTTTTGAGATGTGGTGCTGGCGGAGAATGCTTCGAATACCATGGACAGCACACCGGACCAACGTATCTATTCTACACCAACTCAAGGTCACGACAAGACTCTCTACCATCTGTCTCAAACGTGTCCTTGAGTACTTTGGCCACATTGCTAGGAAACAAGGCGACAACCTGGAAAAGTTGATGGTAACAGGGAAAGTCGACGGCAAAAGATCACGAGGTCGCAGCCCAATACGTTGGTCCGACCAGATTCGCACCACTCTCGACACCTCAGTCTACGACGCACTCCATGTTGCTGAGGATAGAAGACGATGGAAAGACATCATCAGAGAGAGATTGATGGAAGGTGGTGGTCACGACCCTCAGACATGAGGAATACGATTTAAGGAGGAGGAGACGCTTGTACGTATTACCGTTTTTACATTAGAGCTTATACAAAAATACGTTAAAAATGCATTGGTTTTAATTAAACATTATACTATGCTAAATCTTATTTAAAAAAAAACACCTGATTACGTTAAATTTTTTGTTTTATGTTTTGTATAATAATCAAAAGCAGCTTTAACAATCTCCGTCTCTGTGATTTTCCTGACAATATGTTTAAGATTAGTTTGCGCCAATCGATATTAAAAAACTCTGCAGGCGTTGTTTGTGCAATTTAGACTTTAAAAAGTTTAAATCTACATTTATAGATATTATCAATTGTATGTATTCTGCGATTTAAAAAAAATTACTGTGTTTGTCTAAAATCATAGGTAATATTATGTATTATAATTATGTTCCATTTCGCTCGAAGAACCGATAAACTGGAAGAAAGGTTCTTGAGTGGAGACCACGAATGGTAGTTCCTCATGGTTTTCGAGGTCTTTATTGCAGGTTTTACAGTGGTTAACTAAATATTATTTTTTTCCTTTCTGACTATCCATCCACTGCAATAACCAACAGCTGCACAATTTTCTACATCACTAGTGGATGCGTTCATCATCATTGATTGAGTGTTGATGGGATCAATGAGGATCAGTAACGTTTTTAGTTGAGAATGCAGATTTATAGAGCTAAGAAATCCTTAACATACAGTGCAAAAATATTGTTTTACGACAAAAAATAACGAAGTTATGACCAAATTACTAGCGAAATTCACTGGTCGGCCGGCGTGATAGCTTGTGACGTCACTGGGACGTTCGTCGCCAGTTACCCGTTGGCAGCTATAAGGCGCGCAGTGTTTTGGGTGGATAATTGTGATTTTCGATACAAATTAAGTGCCCGATTTGTGTCTAATTGATCTTTTAACTATGTACAAATATTGAATAGTGCCGAAATGTACAAACAAATAAAAACGCTCTATTAAAACGCCAGAAAAACTATTTTTTTTACTACTTCGTAAAATATGGTACTCCGTTGTAAAAAGAGATGATAAAACTCCACCGTAGTAAAAATATAATAGTAAGTTATCTTCGAAGAAAGATACATCGTGCGGCTTGTATGTGCGCATGCCTGTACGCACGCACCGCAGCACGCACACAAATACAAATGTCTGGGGTACAATAGTATTTTCAGTCAGGGATCAAAGTGGAATAGACCGACTGTACTACGCCGAAAGGAGGTCTTATACAGGGTTACGCATATAGACTAATAAGCTGAAAGGAAGTCATTATACAGGGTTACTCATATAGATTGAACTAAGCAAAAAAAATATGTCATTACACAAGGTTACGCATATAGACTGTCCTATACTGAAAGGAGGTCATTAAACACGGTTAGGCATATAGATTGTTCTAAGCCGATAGGAGATCATTATTATATACAGGGTTACGCATTTAGTATAGACTGTACTAAGCTAATATTAGACACAAATCGGGCACTGAATTTGCATCAAAGTCACAATTAACCACCCAAAACACTGCGCGCCTTTTAGCGGCCAACGGGTAGCTGGCGGCGACCGTCCCAGTGACGTCATACGCACCCACGTACATTTCTTTTAGCGGCAGCAACGGCATAATGTTTATTACTTAATATCTTCGTAAGTAATGGTCCGATTTGGATAATTCAAAAAGATATGTCATGAAGAATAAAGTGAGTACTAGTTCTATTGAATTTGCTACTACTTTACTAATATGGTACTGAGACGTGGTCTTTAACTGTTGGCCTTTTGGAAAAGCTCAGAGTCACACAGCGGGCAATGGAGAGAGCTATGCTCGGAGTTTCTTTGCGCGATAAGATCCGAAACGTGGTGGATATTCGCCAAAGAACCAGAGTCACCGACAGCTGCTAAAATTTGCAAGTTGAAGTTGCAATGGGCGGGCCACATCGCCCATTGCCATCGCATTGCCATTGCCATCGCCCATCGCAGAACCGATAACCGATGGGAAAGAAAGGTTCTGGAGTGGAGACCACGAACCGGAAGACGCAGCGTAGGGAGGCCTCTCACTAGATAGACCGACGATATTGTGAGAGTCACGGGTATCCAGTGGATGCAAAAGGCGGGCTGTCGTTCAATGTGGAGGTTAAAGGGGGAGGCCTATGTTCAGCAGTGGACGTCTTCCGGCTGATGATGATTACTGATCCTCATTATAAACTCTTCCTCATCAATTTCGATATTTTCTTTTTCATTTGATTTTGAGCTCAAATATCAAAATAATCGCGTATTGTTTGTAAGCCGGCTGAAGTATCTTTTTCACAATTCGCTCCTTGCGAATCACCCATTGATAAATTATTTATTAAAAGTGATTTATATTTGCTTTCAAAAACAAATGCACCAGGCATTCTATTGCATATGCTCAGTGACCATATGGAGCCAAACATATTTTCTAATGGGTCCTGTCATCCTGTGGTTGAAATTTATTAACTATATAGTTAAGTTGATTTTTGTGTAAAGAATTTACAAGCATTTGGAATCCTTCTTTAGTCTTAATCCAGCTTGTTATGGACCGAACAACCTTTTCCCTCCCGTCATTTAAATATCGTAACGATCTTAAAACTGGAAGAGCTTCACTCCAAAATTTCTGATGTGGTGATTTCGGCGTTACAGCAGCAAAGTAAAAATGTCTTCCCAGAATTTCACTGTAAGATCCATTCACCGAATCAAATAATTTATCGAAGAACATCAAAAGATGTGCAGTTTCTTCACATTCTTTTGGTAACTTCAAAAATCAAGCAACATTGTTTTCTATAAATCTCATAATTTTGAGATTGCAAACACAAACCAATCTCGAAAATCTTCTTAAAAATCTTTTTCTTCTTGTGTATCCGATGTTACACCACCTTCATTAGGAACCATTGCAGCACTTGTATCATTTACATTTGTAAGTCCTGCGTTTGGTTGAGATTGCATGCCTGAAACACAAAAATATTACTATAGCTTTGCCAGAGTCTCTACCTATTATAGACAGCTGTCATCCGAAATGAAGATCTCGACGAGATCTATCACTTTTGCAAAGGAACTGCTAGTCCAGGATCGACGGTTTCTGAGATATCGCCCAAGCAAGTTTGACAGCTGTCATCCGAAATGAAGATCTCGACGAGATCTATCACTTTTGCGAAGAAACTGCTAGTCCAGGATCGACGGTTTCCGAGATATCACCTAAGCAAGTTTGACAGCTGTCATCCGAAATGAAGATCTCGACGAGATCTATCACTTTTGCGAAGGAACTGCTAGTCCAGGATCGACGGTTTCCGAGATATCGCCCAAGCAAGTTTGACAGCTGTCATCCGAAATGAAGATCTCGACGAGATCTATCACTTTTGCGAAGGAACTGCTAGTCCAGGATCGACGGTTTCCGAGATATCGCCCAAGCAAGTTTGACAGCTGTCATCCGAAATGAAGATCTCGACGAGATCTATCACTTTTGCGAAGAAACTGCTAGTCCAGGATCGACGGTTTCCGAGATATCACCAAGCAAGTTTGACAGCTGTCATCCGAAATGAAGATCTCGACGAGATCTATCACTTTTGCGAAGGAACTGCTAGTCCAGGATCGACGGTTTCCGAGATATCGCCCAAGCAAGTTTGACAGCTGTCATCCGAAATGAAGATCTCGACGAGATCTATCACTTTTGCGAAGGAACTGCTAGTCCAGGATCGACGGTTTCCGAGATATCGCCCAAGCAAGTTTGACAGCTGTCATCCGAAATGAAGATCTCGACGAGATCTATCACTTTTGCAAAGAAACTGCTAGTCCAGGATCGACGGTTTCCGAGATATCACCTAAGCAAGTTTGACAGCTGTCATCCGAAATGAAGATCTTGACGAGATCTATCACTTTTGCGAAGGAACTGCTAGTCCAGGATCGACGGTTTCCGAGATATCACCCAAGCAAGTTTGACAGCTGTCATCCGAAATGAAGATCTCGACGAGATCTATCACTTTTGCAAAGAAACTGCTAGTCCAGGATCGACGGTTTCCGAGATATCACCTAAGCAAGTTTGACAGCTGTCATCCAAAATTGAGATCTCGACGAGATCTATCACTTTTGCAAAGAAACTGCTAGTCCAGGATCGACGGTTTCCGAGATATCACCTAAGCAAGTTTGACAGCTGTCATCCGAAATGAAGATCTCGACGAGATCTATCACTTTTGCGAAGGAACTGCTAGTCCAGGATCGACGGTTTCCGAGATATCGCCCAAGCAAGTTTGACAGCTGTCATCCGAAATGAAGATCTCGACGAGATCTATCACTTTTGCGAAGGAACTGCTAGACCAGGATCGACGGTTTCCAAGATATCGCCCAAGCAAGTTTGACAGCTGTCATCCGAAATGAAGATCTCGACGAGATCTATCACTTTTGCGAAGGAACTGCTAGTCCAGGATCGACGGTTTCCGAGATATCGCCCAAGAAAGTTTGACAGCTGTCATCCGAAATGAAGATCTCGACGAGATCTATCACTTTTGCGAAGGAACTGCTAGTCCAGGATCGACGGTTTCCGAGATATCACCTAAGCAAGTTTGACAGCTGTCATCCGAAATGAAGATCTCGACGAGATCTATCACTTTTGCGAAGGAACTGCTAGTCCAGGATCGACAGTTTCCGAGATATCGCCCAAGCAAGTTTGATGATGATGATGAATTAGGGCCCATCCTTTCTCTGAGAGAAGGCCTGTGTTCCAGCAGTGGTTTAAACTTCTTTGCTTTTGGGAAATAACATAAAAAACCGACCAGCGTTAAGAGGTAGGACGGACTGACAGACATAGCGTAAGCTTAGTAATAGAGTTCCGTTTTCACCCTTTGGGTACGGTACGCCGTACGAATCCTTTAAAAGTATCTACTGTTCTGTTCTACCCATAGTACAAGTTTTGATAGTATTCGAAAACTTTTTTCGTTTTCGTATTGTTCCATACATTGCTGGGCTGAAAGGTATTCGATATTTTTTTCGTACTATAGTGAAGCAATCTATACCGCCGTTTACTACCGATTTTAGTTCTTTCGCGTTTCCGCTGGAGGCGCTTTACTAAAATGTATGGAACAATACGTAAACGAAAAAAGTGTTCGAAAACTATCATATCTGAGACTAAGGGTAAATCGTAATTATATTATAGTAATAAATACCTTGGATTGCTAATTCGAAAAGTCTATTCATTGGGTAATGGTCATTAGTAATACGGTACCATTGTGTTTACATTCTCTTTCGTTGTAGGACACGAATATGTTAACAGTTTTAATATGAAATTACCTTTTCCATCGCTCACGTTGCAACCAGCAACTTGAATGACATCTTGCAATACAGTGATAATAATATAGGTAGTGAGTCCTGTATAGTATACGTAGTATAGTATGAAATCTTTGTGGGGGGCAACGATACGTAGTAAAATATGAAATCTCAGTTCGAAGGTAGCTAAATTGAAACGGTGGCACATGCGTTCAAATTAACACTAAAATAGGTACACAGAAACTTTGAATCACTCTACTGATAAAACTAGAGATATTACCGTGAAATTTATCGAAGAAATGATAAATTAATTATTAATAATGTTCAAAGAATAATTATTGTTGACGTTATGTTTTTTATTTTGAAACATTTTTGATGGATGATATTGACCACAGAACACTTATACCAGAGGATATTGACACAGTACGTTATGTTGTTTTAATTAGTTTAGTTAGGCGTAGCGTCGAGTTACATTCTCTTTCATCTCTTTGGTTAGGCGCGGATGGATGTCAGCAGCCTTAGAGCGTTCCGCCACTAATGTTCTAAATTACCACAGCATGATTAGAATTCTGTTTGATTCAGTTTGATTGTTTAATTAGATTCAAGTCTCCGATATAGTAGTTATCTGGGTTCAAAAGCGAATATTTTATATGGAAAAGTTTTAGATAAGATGTTTAGTGTACCTACTGATTAGAGCCCTCAGAATGCAGATGTATTCTGAGTTAGAGCCTTGTGCTAAAAAGCCATTATATTTTCCCGTGGTATTCAACATGATAAATATTTCCTTTGTATATTACATTTCACAGTATTAAAATCAATGAATTTAAGTATTTAGTAAGTACATAATATAAGTACTGGGCTGGGTTGGTTTTGGGTGACTGGTTAGACAGTGGAAATATTCGGGGATGTCATTTACTCATCATTGTGAACTAAAAACTGCGAAAAAAAACAGCTGTTCCCCAACTGTTCCCGGTTCCATACATTTCGTCGAGTGTCAATGAACTATTTGTATGGAACAGTTGTTTTTTCTCTCGCTATTTCATGGTTGGTTCCATAGTAAAAGTTGCTCACAATCATAAGTACCTACAATGATATCTTCGAATATTTCCATTGTCTAACTAACCCAATGATCTTACAGTGTATTGGTCTAACCAGTCACCCAGTATATTACTTAATCACTTCATCAAAACAGAAAATTCAGTACATGAATGCACAGAATGGTCCCTATTATTGGTCTATTCCACTTTAATCACCTGGGTGATAAAAGTCGACTCTTTAGTCGACTTTGATCTCCTGGGAATATAATCACCTGGGTGATAATAGGCGACTCAGTTTAAATTATTATTTGAGTATCCTTTGATCACCTGCACTTAGGTGACCATAGGCGACTCGATTAAAATTATTGTTTTGGTATCTTTTGATCACCCATGAATAAAAAATGGTTCGAATTAGAAATATCGTCATTTATTTATACTGTCCTTTGTATCAATGATATTAATAACAAGTTTTCCTAACTGGCCACCCAGGTGAACAGCTGGTGGTCTGTTAAGAACATGTTTTCCTAACTTACCACCCAGGTGGATGGTTTGGGTGGCCCGTTAGTAATAAACGTTTGCCAATATTAGGTAGGTACCTGAAATGGTTTAGAATATTTTTATGATAGGATATAATCCAGTGCAAGTTTATACGTTACACGATTGTTTATGCGTTTTTCAAAACAGTTGAGATGTGAACTTGTGAGCATGAATGGACTTTCTGGCTGGACTACGTTATCTATCCTCAAGAACTGCTGGATAAGTCCTAACACTCTTAACTGTCTAAATATGAACTCGACAAGGTGCTTTTCAGTTTCAAGCAGTAAACACATAAAGTTATTGCAGTTTACTAGATCTTTTTCTCCATGTGATGTTCGGGTGGGATATTTAGATGGAAACAATGTTGTGGACATCAATAAGTCGGATCCGAGTTTTTGTTCTACTCTGTTGCAAATCCTAAAGAATAATCAACTCGAGAGAGTTAAAAAGTAAGTTTATTTATTTAAAAATAAAAGCGCCCAAACGTGAGTCGGGCTCGTGCACTGAGGGTTCTGTAGCACCACATAAATTGTTAACTAGAAAAGTACAAAAAAGTTGTGTAAAAAGACATCATAGCCAGGCAGGCGGTGACGAGTCATCGTACGAGAACTGGTAGCGAATAGAAATTTGTCGCCAACTTTTAATTGTCCAGTATTTATTATTTGTTGTTTTACTATAGAGTGTGTACTATAATCATGCCAAGTTTGACGCTTGTAAGTATTCCGTTTTTACAATAGAGTAAATACAAAAATACGTTTAAAAAAACGTTTGTTGTATGGGGACCCCCCCCCTCTAGTTTTTACTTTTTGACTTTATTATTATTTCTTAGCTAATCCGCCGTAACATTACATATTCTGTGATTATTTTAGCTGGCTGTCTATTACGGTTCGAAAGATACAGCCGTTAAAAGGTAGGACGGACAGGCAGCGTAGGCTCAGTAATAGGGTACAATATACAATTTCATTTTTCCGTAGGCGTTAACGCTAACAGAAAGTGGATCTTGTCTAACCCCCCTGGTGGTCTGTTAAGAACAAGTTTTCCTAACCGACCACCCAGGTGGATTGTTTGGGTGGTCCTTTAGGAACTAATCGTATTTAGCTGGTAGATTTGTTACTTCAGGGTTGATTTGTAGAAAAAAATATACATCAAAACCGAACTGTAGCGAATGTCTACGACTTCATAAGACGTTGTTTGATATCATATTATATACTGTAGTATTTGTTTGATATAAATGAAGTTACAACTAGATTTAACTGTACCTACTCTTTATCATATAGGTACACTTTCAACGCTTATCACCCGTTTATACAAATATTTTTTCTTTTGATAACATGTACAAATATATTCTTTTGATTGTTAAATGACGTATATAGGAGCTGTATAATATCATCATCATCATCATCAGCCAGAAGACGTCCACTGCTGAAATTAGGCCTCCCCCTTTAACCTCCACATTGAACGACAGCCTGCCTTTTGCATCCACTGGATGCCTGCGACTCTCACTATGTCGTCGGTCCATCTAGTGGGAGGTCTACCTACGCTGCGTCTTCCGGTTCATGGTCTCCACTCAAGAACCTTTCTTCCCCTTCGGTTATCTATTCTTTGAGCGATGTGACCCGCCCATTGCCACTTCAACTAGCAAATTTTAACAGCTATGTCGGTGACTCTGGTTCTTTGGCCAATATCCACGCTGTATAATATACGACATTAACAGTAAACAGTAAACAAATAAACGTATAAACGTATACGTAACGTAACGTTACGTAATAAACGTATAAACGGGAATAACAGTAAAACCGGCCAAGTGCGAGTCGGGCTCACGCAGTGAGGGTTCCGTACCACCACAAAATACAATTATCAATATAAAAGAAACTATTTGGTCCGACTTAACGCCTACCAAAATAGCCAAGCAATTGTTACACCTCCACATAGTTAATATTTGCAAGTGACGCTCGGTATAACTTTTAATGAACAGAAATTTGTTACCGACTAACACTTGGCCAATATTTATTATTTGATGGTATACTTTAGAGTGTGTACTATAATCATGCCAAGTTTGACGCTTGTATACGTATTACCGTTTTTACATTAGAGCTAATACAACAATACGTTAAAAAATACATTTATTGAATGGAACCCCTTTCGTTTTTACTTTTAGACTTTTTTATTATTTGTTAGTTAATCCGCCCTAACATTACATATCACCCTTTCGGGGGTAGGCTAAAAGTCCAGCAGTGGACTGATGTGGACAGCAGTGAAAAAGGCTGATTATGATGATGATGAACATAACATATTCTGTGAAAATTACATTTGTCTGTCTATTACGGTTAGAAAGATACAGCTGTTAATAGGTAGGACAGACAGACGGACAGACAGAAAGACATCGTGGGCTTAGTAATTTGTATTTGTATTTGTTTATTCAATTAATACGGCTTGCGCCAATTACACCAACGAGATAATGTTACACAATATTATGATAATAGGGTCCCGTTTTTACCCTTTGGGTACGGAACCCTAAAAAAGAATGAGCATTATTTTTTTGTGTTTACACATTACATTGTATTTACATATCTTAGCAATTTACACATAAGTATCTTACTTACTTGTATCTTCTAGGCTACCTTGTCAAGGTAAACAACACCCTACGATCCCTTTGTCAGAAGTCCAGCTCACAGCGCCCATAACTTGCATGGACAAGGTGCTCTGCATCGGTTTGAACTACAAGGATCACTGTGAGGAGCATAAACTGAAGGCTCCCCCCGTGCCGATGATATTTAACAAGTTCCCCAGCACTGTAGTCGGCCCGAGCCAGCCGCTGAGGATTAGGACTAACGTGACACAGGTACTTTCAATACAGAAATCAGCCATACAGTTTTTTAAATTTTTAGTACTCATAGAAATCGAAACTGATAAGGTGAACGAGTATTAGAATAGCGGTGCGTCATAGTTTATTTTTATTTTATAAAAGTAACATTACAGATTTAATTAATACGTTACATTTATGACTTAACTACATTGAGTCACAATCGTGCCAAAAAAATGTTCGGACCAAAACTCGGCGCACGCTACGAATTGCGCAGACTTTTTGGTTAGTTACAAGGTAACCGCGATCCGAGAACTACGCCGCGCGATGCCAGAGCTACGATGACATAGCGGACAACTTACGTTGAATACTATGCAAGCGACATAACTTCTAAATTGGAGTAAATGTGGCATTGTGAATTATATAATTGATACAATGCATGTACAATGACGCTCGGACGTTTTTTGACTGTTTTCACTGAGAGATTGTGACTCTATAGGAATTGTATCTCGATGCTTAAGTACTATAATATAAACTAATAACTAACTTATTATTATTTATATACTAACATTCCTATTAGAAACTTATAAATACAACAAAAATTAATTAGTAACCACCACAGAAACAAATAATATCTTTTAAGACAATAATTAATAATAATAATATATAATAATATCTTTATTTAATTTAATTTAATTAATAACAATGAAGTACAACTTATGACCATAAAATCTCATGGCATAAGTTGTAATTGTAATTTTAGGCTTTATTTTACAAGGACGTTATGTGGAAGTCAAGCACGGTTCGATTTAATCGATTGTTTTGCCACGTACCCAGGGGCCGTCCATTAATCACGTGATGTTTTTTTTTTGCATTTTTTGACCCCCCTCTCCCTTGGTGAGGTTTAAGACCCATTGTTTGTGTATTGATTGTGATATTTCGTGATTTTTGCTAAACCCCCTCCCCCCCCTTTCAAGCCTCACGTGATTAATGGACAGTCCCCTACCTGTAATTTGTGGAATGACCACCTTTAGTTTTTCGTCCGAAGTATAATTTGGACTATTTCAAACGAATTTTGAATAGTCTTAAGGTAGGCAACGCACTGACAATGCTCCGGGTATACTTACCATAGCTTACGTAGGTATGCTTACCATCAGGTGGCCAGAAGCTTGTTTGCCAATTATTATATATTTTTTAATAAGACTATGTTTGGGCAAACATATTGTAGGACACTCTGCGGCCAGGTGGAGTGACGACCTGCGTAAAACGGCGGGTAAAAGCCGGATGCGGAGAACTGCCAGCCGAGCTCGGTGGCGTGCATTAGGAGAGGACTATGTCCAGCAGTGAACGTTTTGAGGCTGATGATGATGATGACACTCGATTTTTTAATTTAATTTTTACCTTGGCGCCAAAAGTCACTCGAATCCTCATGTCACCCTCAAGTGATGTTTTTATATACCAAAATACAACTTGAGGGCGACGTGAGGATTCGTGGTATATACCTTTATTTACGTCCATGAATATGAGGGTAAGTTTCCTAACCCTAACTAACCCTAAATATAAGCTAATAAAAGGCATTACATTTTTCCGCTGGCTTTGCTCGCGTACATTTACTGCATCTAATTGTTGTTCTCGAGCTGGCACCATTAGCCTTCCCTTGAAAATCCTGTTATATTCGCTTATTTTATAATAAAAAAACCGGCCAAGTGTTAGTCTGGCTCGCGCACTGAGGGTTCCGTGAATCCGTGCCACCACATAACTTGTTAGCTACTAAAGTTACCCCTAGGCCTGATTACACTTTTTGCCACTTTTGAACCTATAGCAAAATTTTACGTCTTTACGAAAAATCTGAATTAAACTCACCACTGAACCACGCCACTGAATCAGTCCAAATTCATTACCAAAATTTTATTAGGGACCCAGGAGCTATTTCTAAGTACTAATAAAAGTTAAACTGTCCACAGTGACATTATATCATAATGAAAGGCCCACCTACGCCCGCTGCATTACGAACTCAATCTACTTCAATAATTGACCCTAATTTGGGGCGAGGCTCGCGCCGGGGTCAGATTCGTCTCATGATTCATTGCACACATTTCTGACCCCGTCTACTGGTAAACCATAAGCTGCCTCATATAATAATGACGTGTGCTAGATACTATTTTGCAGTGTATTGCTAGATACTATTTTGCAGTGGACGGGAATTTGTACATTTTCGTTTGGCGCGTATTAAGGGCGTATCGAGCACAAAAAATATTATTTAGCGCTTTGAAATCTGACGGCACCCGGTTCGATCCTCGGCCAAAAGTCCAGCTAGTTCTATCAAAGGAATAACCAATGGAACTAGTGGGAACTATTCACCCTGCACTATATTTTAATGACTTATTTAGTATTCAACTTAAATAAATTATGTGCAGTTTCGATGCCATCGTCCAAAAACGGTGAAGTAAAACATCGTTAAGAAACCGGTATGTCCAAGAACCTCAAAAGTTCGAAGACATAATATGACATTCACGTTCACCAACATGTACTGCGCCAGCATGGTGGATGTTGCATCCTCTTTCTCTGAGAGAAGGCCTGTGTCCCAGCAGTGGGAACATGATAGACTGAAATGATGAGCACCAAATTTACACATAACTTTGCTAAACCAAATCTTGAAAAGTGAAGATTTTTTTACCGGTGACGAAATGGCAGCCGTTCCAGATTTTATCATGCAAAGAAAACCCGAGCATAGCTCTCTCCATTGCCCGCTGCGCGACTGAGTTTTGCCAAAAAGCAAGAAGTTAAGAACCACGTCTCATTGAATAGGTCTTTTAAAATGAAATTGGTACATCATTTTTTGATTGCCGTTTTCGAAATACGACTAGCCAAAGTTCACAATATGTCTCTAAACTGCTCAACATACTTGTGAACAAAAATTAGTAAAATGAGAAGAAATGAAGAGCTTTTTGATCTCATTCCGGCGTTAGACTTCCACTACCGGTCTACCGCACATCCAGACACCGTCAAAAAGCTCACCCCCACATCTTCCAAAGCTGGAAATCCCACACCGCCCGATTTTTTCGCTCCTCTATTCCACGGACCTGCAAGGTCTGGAATGTCCTTCCCCCAAAGATTTTCCGCCGAGCTTCAACATGAAGCGTTTCATAAAGGGTGTCTACAACTACCTCTTCGGGCTGGCAAAGCACCGTCAACACCACTAGTGTTGCAGGTGTCCATAGGCGGTGATTTCTGCTTACCATCAGGCGGACCGACAGCTTGTTTGACGCTCTTTATACAAAATAATACCGTCAGAGTTCTCTTAAAACATAGAAACTTGTCTACATTCTCACTTACCGTCTCTGTTTCCAGAAAGTAGACTGGGAGATAGAACTGGCTGTGGTGATCGGCAAAAAAGCCAGCTCCATCAAGGCAGCGGACGCGTACGACTATGTGGCTGGATACACGATTGCACAGGACATCAGTGCTAGAGACTGGCAGAAGGATAAGAATGCGGGACAATTCTTACTTGGCAAGGTATTCATTTCATCATCATCATTGGAGGCTTCTTCAACCGTTGCAGGGCATAAGCCTCATTTCGCCAATTTTCTCGGCTTGGCGTACAATATAAAATTAATAGAAGTGATATATCTACAGTTTCCCCTTTACCACTTACATCCCCTCTTGGTCGCCCTTTTGATCATCTCGTGTGCAGTTGTGTGCCGCTCAATATTGAATTGTGCATTTGTAGAACTTGTAAGAATATGTCAGTGTGTGCAATTCGTGTTTACTTCACTCCCTTCAGTTTTTGGCAGACTTTTCCGAAACTCAGAAACAGATTTCGTCTCTCTCACACCTCTAAACACTCACTTGACACTCTTATATTTCTATCACTATCTTCAAGTCGATTGATACATTCTGTCCCGTACATCCGAGTATATGTATGTCCTCGGATGACCATCACTAACGAAATCCCAAACCCAGGGAATCTCAACATCTCATGTAGTTTGAACATTGCTGTATATTGCTGAAACAGAAGAACAAAATTATTTCCCTCTTTTTTTCTTATATTTATAAACACGCACGTATTTTTATTACTCTCATCAAGTATTTGGACTTATTCAGCTCCATCAGTCAGTGCGGAATACCAGCAGCCTATCCTCCGAGTATCAAAATCTGAATTCCGTACTCTTAAACATTATCAAAGTTATTTTTTCCGTCTCTGTCGCACCAATAAACACTCATCTGTTTCAATCTCTTTCTTCAAGCCAATGGACACATTCTGTCCCAACACTATTAAAGCATTTTTTTCTGTCTCTGTCCCACCAATGAGATCGCTCTTAGCGATAAGGCCGCCGATTGTTGCACTAGTTTTTAAGCTGTTTTATCGTGTGTATGAAATTTGTGGTGTGAACAATAAAGAGTTTATCTATCTATCTATCAATAAACACTCATCTGTTTCTATCTCTTTCTTCAAGTCAATGGACACATTCTGTCCCATCGGCCCTTGGATGACCACCACTGACGAGATCCCAAACCCGGAGAAACTGAACATCTCGTGCAGTTTGAACGGCGTATTGAAGCAGAAAAGTAATACTGACCAATTGGTGCATAAGATACCTGACGTGCTGGAGAGACTTACCAGGTAACACGTTTCTTTTAGAATGCCATTACACAGGGTTACGAGCGATGGTGGCCGACCGGTAGCATGTGCGCTATACAATGTGACAGCACCCGGTTCAATCCTCGCTCAACAACGGTGAAGGAAAACATCTTGAGAATCTAAAGTAAACCTTGAACCTTGGTATGTCTAAGAACCTTACATTCATCAAGACGTTGACATTCACCAACAAGCACTGGGCCAGCAGGATGGATTAATTACTCAGAGAGGAGATCTGTGTCCCAGAAGTGGGAATATGATAGGCTGATAATGATACAGGGTTACGCGGAAAGGGTGTACTAAGCCGAAAGGTGTCCGTTACACTCATTATGAACTACTAGATAGCTACAATCTGAGTGTCTTCAAATCGCGAATGAATCGGTTTCTTTTATGCAAGCATGCTCCATCGTAGCATCATCGGCGAGGTAGCGGTCAAGCACAAACCTCCGCCTCATCAGTTCGTTTGCTTCCTGCTGGGCGTCATTACTATCATCACTACGCTGCGTCTTCCAGTTCGTGGTCTCCACTCAAGAACCTTTCTTCCCCATCGGTTACCGGTTCTTCGAGCGATGTGGCCTGCCCATTGCCACTTCTAACTTGCAAAATTTAATAGCTATGCCGGTGACTCTGGTTCTTTGGCGAATAACCACGCTCCGGATTCTATCGTTCAAAGAAACTCCGAGCATGGCTTTCTCCATTGCCCGCTGTGTGACTCTGAGTTTTCCAAAAGGCCAACAGCTAAGGATCACGTCTCAGCCATAAGTAACCGTCCAATTTCGGCTTGGTACACCGGACACCCTAGACCACAATGTTTCGACGAAAATTGGACTTAAAGGCCTCGACCGTTGCTAAGTAATTGGTGGTCATAGGATTAAGCTGGTTTATGAATCATCGCCGATTATCTGATCTGAGGTCCTGTCAGTTAGGTCGAGTGGGAGGCACAGATTCTGAACATGCCTATTGGCTACATCACCCCAATTGCGTCTCAGGCAATGTTACGTCACTCGCAATAAATGTGACTGCATGTGTGATTCATGAATCGGCTTATTTATTTGATCACCAATTAGGGGCCGTCCATTAATCACGTGAGGCTTGAAAGGGGGGGAGGGGGTTCAGTAAAAATCACGAAATATCACAATCAATACACAAACAATAGTCTTAAACCTCACCAAGGGGGAGGAGGGGGTTAAAAATGCAAAAAAACATCACGTCATTAATGGACGGCCCCTTACTTAGCAACGGTCGAGGCCAATCCAATTTTTTACCGACTTCGAAAAAGGAGGGTTTCTCAGTTCGGATGTTTTTTCTTCTTCAAATGTTTGTTACCTTGGATCTTGTCATTTATAAACAGTTATTTTTTTAAAGATATACTTATTTTCAGATTGGTGGATAGAATTTTTATCAAAATCGGTCAAGTAGCTTGGTTTTTAAATCAAAATAACTGGAAAAAGATAGATCGTCCAAGTAAACGAAATTGCGTATTTACTAATTTTGAAGTCGGTTTTTTTATTAGTAATTATCGTAGAAGCATTGCACTCTTTTGAGAAACGTGTAAAAAAGCTCATCAGCAAGGAATTCCTAGTTCTGACCATGGTATAATAATAAATACTCCGCCAGGTATGGCAATCCGAGAAAAAAATTCCAAGTGGGCGTCCCGCAATGATGTCATGATGTCAATTTACAACAGGTTCGAGAGAGATGACGATACACCACGTAACAGCTGATTGGATAAAATGGCAACTGGACAGTGACGTCATTGCGGGACCACTCCCAGATTGCTAGACCTTGTTTTCTTAGATCATGGTTCTGACTAAGCATCTTAGTCTTGAGCATCGGCGCAAAGTTTCTAGTCCATCGCTCTTTTATCGGATACATTTCGGAGAGTGTGCGTCGGATCTGCATGATTTAATTCCCTCCTGCCCATTTTTCTATCGGACTGCCAGAGTGGGCATGAAAAATCGACATCTCTTTATAGATGATATTCTGAAAACCCGTAACGAAGTACTTTGTTTCCACTTTCATTGTGCGAACTGATAGTCTGTGGAATGCGCTGCTTGAATGAGTGTTCCTTGTTAGTTATAATCTGGGAGTCTTCAAATCACGAGTGAATCGGTTTCTTTTAAGCAAGCGTGCTCATCAGGCGAGTTGGCGGTCAAACGCAAGACTGTTAATAAATTAAACATAAATAAAAAAAGCATGTTCTTAAAAAATATTGGCCCTCATGGGACGCCCGGTAGATGTGAAACATGACGGCATAAGAGAGCATATGGCGTCACGCCCATCACGGCATACGAGTCGGCGGTCATCTATTGGCGGCGGTAAGGTGCGCCAATATATGTTTCACTTCAAAAAATACACACACGCACACTCATCAGCCAGTAAACGTAGTGGACGCTGCACAAAGGCCTGGAGTGAAGAGAAGAGAAGGGTGTTGCCATAATCCCCACGCTTGGCAGGCGGCTTGGGAATCGCAGTACGTTCACCGTGTACTAAGTCCCCGCTGCTGCCCATCCTCCGGTGATTCTGGTCGCAAAAAATAGACACACTATAATTGTAATAAATGTAATTTTAATCATCCTTTTTGTAATTTCCAGTGTGATGACTCTTCTGCCTGGTGATATTCTGTTGACGGGCACACCCGGCGGCGTGGGCATGTATCGCAACCCGCCAGAGTACCTCAAGCCTGGAGACGTACTCACCAACGAGATCGAAAACATTGGCGTGCTCGAGGTTAAGATTGCTGATTACTAATTAACTAATGTTTAAATTTAAACTATGTTTAAGCAAAGATATTTGTAAATTTACGTGTTTAAGGCATCGAGATACAATACCTATGTATAATCTCTAGTATATAATCTTTGGTATAATATAGAGTCACAGTGAGCAAAAAATTCGATCCAAAACTCAGCGCACGCTACGCATTTTCGGTTAGTTATAAGGCAACCGCGATCCGACTACGACGCCGCGCGATGCCAGTTCTACGATGACATAGCGGACAAACGACATTGAACACTATGCAAGCGACGTAACGTCTAAATTGGAATAAATGTGGCATTGCGAACTATATAATTGATAACGTTATAAGATTATTTACGGGATATTTACCATGATAAGATTGTAGAATGAGCTCCCGATATTACTCTGTAAATATCCCGTAAATAATCATATAACTTTAGTGAACAACCGTGATAGTTTAAAACAGTGTTTTATATAATACTAGCGACCCGCCCGACCGGCTTCGCACGGGTGTAATTTACGTGCGAAGCCGGGGCGGGTCGCTTGTTATATATATATATAAACCTTCCGCGAAAATTATCTTAACTGATGGTGAAAACCGCATCAAAATCTGTTGCGTGGTTTAGGAGGAGTTAGCGGCCATACAGACAGACAGACGCGGAAAGTGACTTAGAGTAGAGATTTGTTGATGTCTAGGTATTTACAACGACGCTCAGACAATTTTTGACTGATTTTACTTAGAGATTGTGACTCTATAGTACCTATTGTATTTCGATGGTTTAAGGGCCAGAATACCAGGTGCAGCGATCTCGCTCGCGCATTTCTTTACCTGTAATCCCATATTTTGTAGTCATAAAAAAAAAAAACTAAACTCTGTCTGTGACTTATTTCATGATGTCTTAAAAACTCTAAAATATTGCCTTATATTTTTCACTAAGCCTGTTATTTTGAACAAAGAAATCGCATATCCGATAGCATTATTCTCGAAAATAACTGTTTTACGGTTCCATACCTAATAGTTAAAAACGGGACCCTATTACTAAGCCTACATTGTTTTTGTTATGGCTTGGTTCAGTCAGAGTTAATCAGAGTCGTTGAGTAAGTAAGTAAGTCAGAGTTTTGTACCGGACTAGTGCCTTTAGGCCTTCCGCACATGTTGCGACGCGTTTGAAACTGCTTTACGCATCGTTCACACGACATTGATTATTATTCTTTACAAAATCACCTATTTTTATATTTATTTATTTATCTCTATTGCACATATTTACTTATATTTGTCAATAAACAATTTTTTGCTGTTTTGAACCATATATTGACATATGTAAGTAATATGGTGCGTTACTGTTAAATAATTGTACATTATAGTGTAAAGAACAGCCAACAATTTGCGCTAACAATGTGTTATTTTAAAATAATTACCCGGCCTAGCTACAAAGACATATTTTTTATTGAAATTTGAATTTCCCGCCATAGGTTAAACGTACCACCTTAACGCGTCGCGTTACGAGTGTGTTTGTTAGTTGGTTAGTGAATCGGGGCCCTTGACTCTAAAATTCATACTATGCTGATATTTTGAAGTGACATGGTCATATTTTAGCAATGCGCGACCATCAAAAGGGAAAGCCCAGTTTGAAACGTGTTGTACTATGTGGAAGTCCACATGTGTTGACTTTAAGATGGTATGAGGTTTAAATTGTTGCATTTATACGATGTTTTTTTGTTATTTCTCTGCAATAAATGTATATAATCATCATATGTTTTCTATCTGAATTATTATTTAAATGTTATAGACAATACAATCTGACGGCACCCGGTTCGATTCTCGGTCCTGCACCAACGACTTATATAGCGTAACATTTTAAAGTTTAAAGACATGACATTCACCAACATGCACTGGGCCAATGGGTCTCATGGTAGATTACCCCCCCCCCCCCCCCCCCCCCGCTCACTCCCTTTCTCTTTCTCTGAGAGAAGGCTTGTGTCCCAGCAGTGGGAACATTAAGGATGACGAATAGGAATTGAAACTCATTATTAATAAGAAAATAAAAAATTTAGTCCACCGCATTGAATTTATACATTGCCAAAGAATCACCGTTATACCAGGACGCTTCCCTTTTTGCACAGACTCACTACATTTTCTTTGAATTTTTGTGTGATGGTACATTTCGACAGGTACCGCGACAATGTCGCCGGCCACGGGCTCATACCTTTGTGGTGGAAATTCCATTTAGACTCACTGTCCGTCTCCAATCCACTTTTTTGGACAGAACAGCAGTCGAACTCCTGCGTCTCTCTTTCCGAACAGGTATACAATCCGGGGTTGTTGAAGAAAAAAGGAAATACGTATTTCCTATACAAGTGTGGGAACATGATAGGTTGACAATGATGATGATGAGATGACACAAAAATTAAATAATATCCTAAATAAAAAACTAGAAAAAAAGTGAATCCTCAATACTATACCAGGGAAACGCTCCCAAAAACAAAGACTGGTGATAGTGCTGGGGGCTTAGTCCCAGATTTGATAGTTTTCGAAAACTTTTTTCGTTTACGTATTGTACCATACATTTTAGTAAAGCGCCTCCAGCGGAAACGCGGAGGAACTAAAATCGGTAGTAATCGGCGGTATAGCTTGCTTCACTCTAATACGAAAAAAGTTTTCGAATACCTTTCAGCCAACAAGGAACAATACGTAAACGAAAAAAGTTTTGAAAACCCTGGTGATTGCTGCTACAATTAATAATAGGCTTGCGTTTGACCGCCAACTCTGTTTCGGACCCTAGGCTCTACTGCGAGGCTCAACTAGTAGAGCCGTTCGCCTGATGTTAAGCGATGATGCGGTATACGATGGACCACGCTTGCCTAGGAGAATCCGATTCAGGATCTAAGTATGTCACCCAAGATTTGAGTCAAAATTAGCCATAGCAGGTCGCTGATTGGTGAATGAGACCACAATTGGACCAATCGCCGTCTTCCGCCCTAACAGGAAGACGTACTTGCGATAGTTGACGCTCCTTTTCATTCACCATTAAAATCCAAGGGGACTTTATTGAGTTAACTGGCATACGGGCTGACCAGTTAACGCGACCTCACATGCCAGGCAGACTTCAAAGCGTAATAGGTCTGAGTAAATTGGCCTGGTCGCGCCCGCAGATTTGATGCGCAACGGATGAGATTCATTGAGGGATATTCGAAAGCAATTTTGTTATTGAGATTGCAATTTTACATTTGGTTATGCAATTGTTCGCGTGTGATATTTTATTGGGTGATGGTTGGATGCAGGGCGATGTGATCAATGGTACCTACTAATAGAAGTTGATTAGGTATATTAATGGATTTCATCATAGTCATTCACACGGGGCGCATGAATGGGCGTAGCCAGGTTTTAATTTAAGGTAGGCATCGAGATACAATAGGTACAAATTCGTGCTAAAAAAAATCCGAACTAAAACTCGGCGCACGCTACGAATTACCTCTAGTATATAATCTTTGGAATTACGCACTTTTTGGTTTTTGCGAATTGCGCACTACAACGCCGCGCGATGCCAGAGCTACGATAACATAGCGGACAACTAACGTTGAACACTGCAAGCGACAACGTCTAAATTGGAGGTAATTAAATTGGAATTGCAGTATAAAAGTGCCGTAAATTTGAAAAAAAAAAACGCCTCTTTTATTATTTTACTAAACTTGTGTAATTACGATTGTAATGATGGTTGTATTGTTTATTGTTCCTGAACGTGCTCGAGTGTGGGAAAGTAATATAATGAGGTGAAACGTGTATTTTCGTGATGTTTCCAAAACTCTACAGAATCCTAAAAGTTTCCACCGCTTAACTAGGACATGACTTAGATTTGACCGTAAAGTGGTACACCGCAGATCACAGCGTTGCTTAATATGAGACAAACAGAACTGTGCCCAAGTGCGAATAATTAGTCTCAGGTATGGCAATCGCGGACGAAGTCAAGGGTACAGCTAGTATTTAATAAAACTTGTAAAATCCATACTTGACACTGGCAAATGTACAAGACGTGCGACGCCAATATACCCTCAAGAGGAAAGAAGGAAAAAAGGCCTTACTCACCAAATAGTAGGTAGGTACCTTCGTTTTGCTGAGGTCACAGGCTGAGGTAGATCATGTACGTTCGATTCTTCCTTCTGTTTTTACTTCTGTTCATATTCTTTTTGCTGAAATGACTAAAACCTCATTGGTATTCTTCCTTCTGTTTTTACTTCTGCTCATGTTCTTTTTGCTGAAATGACTAAAACCTCATTGGTATCCTTCCTTCTGTTTTTACTTCTGTTCATATTCTTTTTGCTGAAATGACTAAAACCTCATTGGTATTCTTCCTTCTGTTTTTACTTCTGTTCATATTTTTTTTGCTGAAATGACTAAAACCTCATTGGTATTCTTCCTTCTGTTTTTACTTCTGTTCATATTTTTTTTGCTGAAATGACTAAAACCTCATTGGTATTCTTCCTTCTGTTTTTACTTCTGTTCATGTTCTTTTTGCTGAAATTACTAAATCCTCATTGGTAAGCACTCAGGCTGCAGGAGAAATACAAAACACTCCTGCGGCACTAGTACTTAGGAACAAGACTTAGTTTGGCGTGGCTTTCTTCTTTTTGTTATTCTTCTGCATCGTTCCTCATAGCTCTTCTTCGATCTTAAGCGGATACATAATAAAGGGAATCAGATATTGTGGAAGGCAAAAATAATACCTACTATAAGGTACCTACCTACAATGATAGACAATTGCAAAAGAAATATATGCTTATTCGTTTTGCTTAGATTTTACTCGTATTCATTATTTAAAAAAGAAATGAGATCCGCAGACGAACGTAAGTCACCGACATAGCCCACCGGATTAGCAAGTTGAAGTGGCAGAGGGCAGGGCACATAGCACGCAGAACAGATGGCCGATGGGGCTGAAAGGTTTTGGGATGGAGAGCACGGACCGGTAAGCGCAGCGTCGGACGTCCACCCACAATATGGACGGGCGATCTAAAAGAGACCGCAAGGAAACGCTGGATGCAGGCCGCTTCCAACCGGCCCTTTTGGAGATCGACGGGGGAGGCCTATGTCCACCAGTGGACGTCCTATGGCTGAAATGATGATGATGATTATGATTTTGAATTCGCGATCAAGATATACACAAGATATAGGATCGTATAGGGAGACCTCCTCACAGGATTTTGGCGTCACACGTCTTGTGCATTTGCCAGTGTCAAGTATTGAAATTTTTAAGTTTTATTTAATATCGAAAATTTTGTCATGGTCGCAGTCAGAGTCAATGAAAGTAAGTCACGATCAAGTCCAAATCATGCCCTAGTAAAGTGGTGGAGACTATACTAGAGGTTTCTGGAGGTTTGAAACATTACAAAAATACCTGTTTTAACTCACTTTATAATTTTCCTACACTCGAGCACGCTAACGAACACTTAATAAGCAATAATCCACCATTATTACACATTAACACTCAAAATAACACAAGTTTAGAAAAAAATACAATGCAACGACATGTTTCTTTTCACGTTGGCGCCAAAACTCCAAGCATAGACTCTTACCACAGAAGACATAATAGGCACTCTTACACAGTGTGAAACGGTCTTCATTCCCGGTTAGAAACAAACCTGCGCTTACGCCGCCGGTCCTGAGCGTATTACTCATAATAAATTACGAACTCAGACGCCTTAATTTGTTCTAAGCGGGAGGAGCTAACCGTCTCTTGTTTTAAAATTTAGAAACACCATCATTTTAGCGGTAACTATAGTAAAAAAATAGGTAAAAACTGGAGACATTTGAACACGAAGGAGTACTTTGGCATATCTCCTTGTTTGTTTGATCTGAGGTTCCTCTGTTGCTGCGTGAAAGAGGAACAAATAACACGCACACTTTCGCAAGTTTCTATTCCTATAAAGAGGTCTACATCGCTTGAAGAACCGATAACCGATTGGGAAGAAAGGTTCTTGAGTGGAGACCAGGCACCGGAAGACGTAGCGTAGGTAGGCCTCCCAATTGATGGACGGACGACATTGTTAAAGTCGCTGGCATCCAGTGGATGCAAAAGGCAGGCTGTCGTTCAGTGTGGAGGTTAAAGGGGGAGGCCTTTGTTCAGCAGTGGTCGCCTTCTGGCTGATGATGAGAGAGGTCTAATTATCTCAAGGTGACAAACATATAGGTCTGTGTGTCAAACGCAGCGCTTTACGAAGAAGGGCTAAGCTTTACCCAAGGATGTTTTATAACAACCTCCTTGGCTTTACCGCAAAGGATTTTGAAAGACGAAAAAAAAGTTGCATTGAAAATATAGCATAGAAATATAGGGATAATCGTGACATGTCAAAACTTAGACAAAGTGCAAGGAGTTTAAAACCTACGTCCTTGATAAAGTTATTTTCATGAAAGAAGTCCTCCAGACGCGGCGCTGTCATCTCGTATCAATCACTATGAGTATCAGTTCCAGAGCAGGGGCCTTACGCCTAGCTGTTTTAAGCAATCCAGTTTAGATGATGAAAAAAGTTATGCGACCGCAAACCGTAGGTATCTGTTGGGCGCGTAGATGTTCACGTTCGCGTGATTTCCCGAACTGCGCTGTTTTAACGTTAGTTTGAGACCGCGTAAGGAGTTGGGCGTAAGGCCCCAGCACTTTTAACAACTTTAGGCCTAAGCTTTAGGCATCGTACACGACTCTAGAGTAATAAAAATCTCACTAGCGTCCAAACGCAGTAACACATCTGACGACTACTACATGGAAATTTAGTTCCACTGTTTGCCGTGAGACTTATATTTTATGAAAAGCTGATTATCAATTTAAACAACTTTTACCAATAAAAAAAAAAGTTGCAGTGAAAAGGGGTCCATAATACCCATCATTATGAACAACTTTTACTATGGGACCAACCCTGAAATCGCGAAAAAAATATTTCAGCTTTTCTATAGAAATATAATATTGTCATTCAATCTCAACAAAATTTATGGAGCAGATGGTATTTTTTTTCATGATTTCTAGGTTGGTCCCTTTACTGAAAAGAGAAGTAAATAAAATGTATGGAGCAGATGTAATTTTTTCACGATTTCTAGGTTGTTCCCGTTACTGAAAAGAAAAGTAAATAGAACGGAAATGAGAAGGAAAATTTGTCGCCAGGCATTATGAGTGAACCTTCATTGAACATTCTTATTTATGTCAACGCGTCGAACTCCGCATCCAAAGAACTAGGACCTTACCTTTTTGCGTTAGGTCTCAAAGTTCTTTGTCCGCATCCCAGTTGCTAGCTTATTTCGAATGACTGACGTTTCGTTTATATGGGTGCAACTGGCTACAACAAATTTCTTACAAAAAGCCTTGACATTCGTTTAATTTAAACAAAAAAAAAATCTATGGGTCCCATAGTTGAAGTTGTTCGTAATTATGAGTATAACGGATCCTTTTCGGCTTAGTACACTCTTTCCGTGTAACCCTGTATAAGGATAAGCGTGACATGTCAAAACTTAGGTATCAAAAGCAGCTCATGCCTCATGCAGGCAAACCGAACTTGTACAGGGTTTAATTGCTCAATTGGTCGCATCCGCGCGCCGTAGACTTAGGTAACGTATAGACATACCAAGAGTTTAACGGTTTTTTAAATTTATTATTTAAGTGTCTCCATTTCGCGGTTTAACGGTATTGTGTAAATTTTTAAAAAAATTGCCAGTACAACATAAAAAAAAAAACTTGTAAAGTTGCTTTTCATATAAACCTTAATATTTATTTCGGAGCATCACAGCTGATTACTGTCATCCTTTGGTACTTATTTGAAATGTTTTTTAGCCTAGTATTACTATTTATTTATTAGCATTTTTTGCGTCTATTGGGTTTACAAAAGTTACAGGTGTCGTGTAGAAAGAATGGTTCGGCATTATACTGCCTTTCGGCATGCAAATTCGGACTCCTTCGTCTCAATGTGTGATCCATAATATTACTTATGTGTAATGTTTTTTTTTTACTTGGCTACGGCCCCATTTGTTGTTGGGGCAATTTTGCCTTTATCAGCGACGGAGGAGATAGTGAGATAAAGCTGCATGTTTAAATTAGCCAGAAAAGCTTTGTTACCTCAGTGGATGGTGTACCTATTTAGATTTTATACTGGAGCAGCAATAAGCTTGAGCTGCCACGAAGGAAATAAACCATCATGGTGGTTAGATACTTCATAGTGGTTGACTAGTTATATCTACATAATTATTATGTGCCCTAGCAGCTAACGGTGTTTCGGTAGAACGCCTTGCTTGTCTAAATCATAAATAAATAGTGGTAGCCCTAACTCATCCAATCTCTTGCAACAATTAAAGCTAATTCTATAATAGCAGATTGAGGTGAGCCCCGATTGGTCGGTTTATTGGATGATGAGGGCACTTAAATCAGACACTTTGACATCTTTAAATTGACCTGCAGGCAAACCGCAACCTCTTAATATTTTTATGACGGGCTAGGCGTTTGACCACACCTAATGTTAAGTGATGGTGGAGTTGAAGCTAGTTAAGTACCTAAAAAGCGTTAAAGATTAGCCAACTACCAGTTGGCACTTTAGCAACATACCTAGTTTTTTTTTGGTAAAATTTTTATGACCGTGGATTCAATGTCCTTTGGTCGTAATCTTAAACAGTTTACATAGTCTCGAGCACGTTTACGAGCACTTAATGAATAATACCACCATGAACCACCACGAATGAATTCACCATTTAGTTTACATTAACACTCGAAAATACACAAGTTTAGGAAAATAATCCAACGAGCCGACATGTTTTTTTCCACGTTGGCGCCAAAAATCCCAACATAACTAGTTTTTTTTTTGTTAAAATCTTCATGAACGTGGATTCAATGTCCTTTACTCGTTTACCAGTTTACTTTACCAGTTTACTTTGTCTTAATAGCGTCAAACAAGTCATTGTCACAGTCAGAGTCAAGCTAAGTATGTCACGGTCAAGTCGAACTCATGCCCCTGTAAAGTGGTGGAGACTTTACAAGAAGCTCCTATGGAGTTTTGGAAACAACACGAAAAGACACGTTTCACCTCGTTATATCACTTGCCCACACTCGAGCACGTTTACGAGCACTTAATGAATAATAATTCACCATTTAGTATACATTAACACTCGAAAATACACAAGTTTAGGAAAATAATCCAACGAGCCGACATGTTTTTTCCGCGTTGGCGCCAAAACTCAACATACCTAGCATTCTAGCGAAATTGCCAGGTATTGTTTTATTTGGGCTAATAATGGCTAATGACTGCCATTTTCGCTTGGCGTTTTCTCATCAACTGCATGGACTTTGATATAAAATCATCATCAACCACAGTCTTCATAATCCTACTCATGAGTATAGGCGAGCTCTTATTATGCTGTTTACAGTAGGTAAATAAATGAAGGTAAAAAAAAAATAATCGGGACATTTTTACACACACGGTCATCTGACCCCAAACAAAGCAAAGCTTGTGATATGGCTGCCAGAGACTGATATAATTTTTTTTAATACATACTTAAATACTTAGATAATAAATCCCAGATATAGAACAAACTCAAATGTTCATCACATGAATGTTCGTCCTAGGTGGGAATCGAACCCACGCCCCCAAGTACAGAAGGCAGGTTCACTACCAACTGGACCAACGAGGCTACGGGAGGCTAGGTACTGCGCTCGTGTTCTAGATTTTGACACAGGGTTGGCATGTGACAAAATAGTACTAGCATAGCTGACAGCTTTGCTAAATCTAGCATAGCCTTTTTTCCTCCTACAATTTAATCTTTCACCGTTCAAGCTGTCCTGCTGTGGAATGCGCTGCCTGCTTCTATCAGCAACTTCAACTTGTCTACAATCACTATCTTTCTTTATAATTGGTACGTATATACATATATACATGTATATAAATGTATTATTTGTACCTATATTTATACTTAGTATTTATCGAATGTGTAAGTTTATAGTAATAATCGTTTATTCAGTATTTATTTGTAAGTATGTATATACGTATGCATTGTCTACACCGCCGACTCTCTTTCGGCAATATCCATCCAAAGGTTCCTGGAAGAAATAGCTTAAGGCGATAAGGCCGCCTATTAATAATGTTACTGCCGGTTTTGTAGTAATTTTAAGTTACTTTGTATTTTGTTTGGTGTATAATAAAGTGATATTGGCATCGATTATAAAGCACTCTAAACTAAACTAAGTTTGACAGCTGCTCTAAAATTGTTGCCATCCTTCTCTCACATATTAAAATGAAAAGAGAGGCTGATAACTTTAGTCCCGTCAGATTGGTTTAGTTTAGTGAGTGGTATGACAGAATCAGTGCCAATGGTGTTGATTATGTTGTACCATTCTTTAAACAAAACTAAATTTGACAACTCTAAAATTGTAGCCATCCTTTTCTGACGTATTAAATTAAAAAGAGACGCAGATAATTTTAGTCTTGTCAAATAAGTTTAGTTTAGAGAATGGTACAATATAATTGACACCTATGTATTGTAAATATCGTATCGTTAAATGATTAATTTATAGTTTATTTTTGAAATGTTTGACATGTAATTATTATTATGAATAAAATTATCATTATCGTTATCGTTGACCCGTCGCATTGCTAGACTACCAACACATGTGTAAGTACTTCTAATTATTCAAATAACCACGTGTCAATTCTATCTCATGCTCGTTGTAAGGGCTACGTGTTCACCCATATGCTATCGGGATGAATGACCAGCATCAGTCGTTTTCGGTAGCTGGCACATCTCATGTTTCTTATTTCAATCCAGTTAGAGTTCCAAATTCTATACTTTATGGAAACATTCGTTTTCAGTAGCGTTCGTTACTTGAACTTTTTTGTTTTTTAAACGTTTTGGTTTTATTATTGGCTGTTAACGGCCAATAATCTCTGTGTTAGCATACCTAGCATACAAAAACTTTACTTCACATTTTTGTAAATTATTTATTATATGAATTTGACAACAAAAAATTATTATGCAGATTGAAGGCGCTTTGGCAAATATTTACGTACTACATTTTTTTCTACTCTAGAGCAAAACACTATACAGCTTTACGTGAGCATTTTTGAAAATTGGTATTTTGTGAAACAAAAAATACCTACCTGTACAAACAAAACTCATAAATATCACAGCTAAATTCCTCTGAGAATTGCTTCAGCTGACAATAACTTCACTTAAGAGATCGCTCTTAGCGATAAGGCCGCCGATTGTTGCACTAGTTTTAGCTGTTGTAGTACTTAGTTGTTTATAATGTGTATTTAATTTGCGGTGTTAACAATAAAGGGTTTATCTATCACATCAGTAGCCAATAAACGTCCACTGCTGAACAAAGGCCTCCCTCTTAGAGAGGGGTGTTGCCATAATCTCCATGCTTGGCAGGCGGCTTGGGGATCGCAGTACGTTCACCGTGTACTCATTCTTCTCTTCTTTAACTCAAACGAGTTTTTATGTAGGAGGTATCTATCTAACTCCAAAATAGATAATGTTATAAAACAATAGGTTCGGCAACTAAAACAGTCAAAATGAGGCTAAAATACAATTTTGTTCAAAAATTGTCTTTATGACATTCGCAGACGAATGTATTGAATCGTGTGACATTTTTCAAATACAAAAAACGTTTATAAATAACATAGTATTTATGGTAGCGAGTTTCTACTTGCCAATACAGTGGAACCTGGCTAATTGGGATCTCAAGGGACCATGAATGTTGTATAATTTATTGAGGGTTTCCATTAATCCAGTTTTCCAAGTAGGCAGGTTTAAAATTATAGTTGTCTCATTTACAGAGGCTCATCAAACAAACATGACAAAACCTCTCCCACCCCGATTAATTTGTCTCATTTATAGAGGGTATTGAGCTCCAGAGTCCCAATTATAAAGGTAAACATCGAATAAATCCTAGAAATCAGATCTCATTTAACCAGACCACAACCTTACCACGGTAAATATCCCGTAAATAATCATATAACTTCATTTAACCAGGTTCGAAAAGTCCCAATTTAATGAAAAATTACCGGGACCTCATTGCAACTCTCAATAATAGAGGTTTCTCATTTATCCAGGTCCCATTTAACCAAGTTTCACTGATTTTCAACTTTCCGGCACAATTTATCGAACGGTGAACCATAAAAATATTGCAAATTGACTTCATCATCATCGTTTCAGCCGTAGGACGTCCACTGCTAGACATAGGCCTCCCCCATCGATCTCCAAAAGGGCCGGTTAGAAGCGGCCTGCATCCAGCGTTTCCCTGCGGTCTCTTTTAGATCGTCTGTCCATCTTGTGGGTGAACGTCCTACGCTGCGCTTACCGGTCCGTGGTCTCCATTCCAGAACCTTTCGGCCCCATCGGCCATATGTTCTGCGTGATATGTGCCCTGCCCACTGCCACTTCAACTTGCTAATCCAGTGGGCTATGTCGGTGACTTTCGTTCATCTACGGATCTTCTCATTTCTGATTCGATCTCGTAGAGAAACCCCGAGCATAGCCCTCTCCATAGCTCGTTGTGCGACTTTTAGCTTGCATATGAGGCCAATAATGAGAGACCGCAAAATGACTTGGGCGAAGTCTAAACAAGACCGTGTCTATAACTGTAGAACTATAAATAAATAAGAACGGGTGTTTACTTCGATAAGTTCATCACACTAGCTTATAGTTATCAATTTATAATGCGCATCTTTAACTTTTGCCCTTTGGTATCAAGTTGTCACCCTGACTTATCTCCTCTCTCCGCCCTGTACACAGTGCCGTGTCTATCAGTTTATTTGTTCATTGACAGTTTTAACAAAGATGCAGTTTTTTTAGTGCAGTGCAGTCGTTGATAATTTTTTAGTTTGGAGTTAAGTGAGCACAGAAAGTGTTTTTTATTCGCAATTTTGTGTGTTTCGTTGTCTTTGCCAACTCTATACCTACTACTTATTACTGTAAGTACTTAACCAAATAAATAAATATTCGGGACATTTTTTTACACACGTTTATCCGACCCCAAACTAAGCAACGCTTGTGATATGGCTGCCAGAGACTGATATACATAGGTAGGTACATATATATTGTTAAATACATATACTTAAATAGATACACCCAGATATATAACAAACACAAATGTTCATCACATGAATGTTTGTCCTAGGTGGGAATCGAACCTACGCTCCCAAGCGCAGAAGGTAGGTTCACTACCAACTGGAGCAACGGGCTATCAAAATATGATTAAACACATCATAATTTATTTCTTGACCTGAAATTCGGCCTTTCTATTCCATTATTTCGGCTTTATATCAGAATCTATATCAGTGACTGCTTACAATGTGAATTATTTGAAGGTAGCAACATTTTCCGATGACTCTTTACCTACTTTTACAACGCAAGTGTTGGTAGAGAGCATAGTTTGATAGAAAACTTTGCTCCGATTCAAGCCATAAACTACCATTCCTCACAATTTAAAACTCGCTAACTAGCATAGTGTACACTAATCAAGCCTAATTTAACGACACCTAAAGATGCGTGACTCATGCTATATGCTCTATATACGTGGACACGTCATCCCATACGCAAGGCAGTTAGAAATGTGTGAATAAACCATTATCCTTATTGTTTTTCCTCTTTTGAATATGCGAAATTTGTAGATTCTGTCACATACCGCAAAATTAGGTAAACAGTCCCTTTATTTTTCTACAAACTACTTACCTAAAACGAATGGAACATCGCAGTCAGGCAAGACTGTTTTAACGAAAAAAAATTCTTAATTAAAAAAGTTTCGAAACGCTATAGCGAAGTACTTGTAAACAAAATAATAAACACCGATTAAAATACGATCATTTAAAACACCACCTCACGTGAAGTGGTTAAGAAAATCTGTAAAACAGCGCCAATTTGAATCATAACGCCGTTGATCGACTTACCGCCAAAAAAACTGTCACTATCCATCCAAAATATCACTGGCCATAAACACACGAGCGCACGTAACGAATTAAAAAGTTGACTGAATTCAAGATGGCGGGATTGGTGGGTGACGACTCCCCACTCTTACGTCGGTTGCGAGACTACTCCCTAATGAAGTTTGATTAGCTTTAAATAGCAGTTCTTGGTCATATTATCTAGTTATTTCATTGAGAACGATGGAGGTGTGGGATCACTGGCTTCTGTGTTGAGCAAAAATTTTAAGGCTTTACAATATCTGTAGATATGGAGCGGTCACTTATATACGTACGTAAAGGCGGCGAAATGAGGAAACTAACATTTTCCATGTATTAGTTGAGAAAATGCGACAGTGGCTCTTTCACTGAGCTCTACATAATAAGTTGGTCGCTTTGTACTAGGCATTATTATATTTTTCATCCCCCCATCTCGGAAAGGGTATATTTTTTGCTCTTCGATATCTGTGTGCAAAAGCCGTTTTTATCCGCTAGAGGATAAAGTAAATCGAATTTAGAACATCGTGTGCACTAAGTTTGTGAATTCAAAACATCATTAAATCTATTTACTTCTACTACCATGGTGCCGAATTTACAAATTTGTTAAAAACTCAGACTCAGAACCTTCTTGGTGTACCTACTTTTTTTATGTGCTTTGCGCGCGCCATTTTCTTTTCACGTCATATTGTTAGAACCTTGGGTTAAAAACTCAGACTAAATAATAAATCTCAATGGTTAAAAACAAGTAACTTGAAAACAAGTGAAAAACTTCAAATGAGTGATTTACGACGACGAGGGACGAGGGAGTTTATTTGAAGCCGTAATGCGCAAATGTATTTTTTTGCATTTAGTCATATCCTCGCTGAGGTGGGATGAAAAGTTACGTGTTGCACTCGAATGCAAAGATTTTTCACCTCGTGCTCTTTTGATTCCCTCGCTAACGATCTAATCTAGATCAATTTTAGAATCCTTCGCTTGCTCGGTCATCAAAACTGAGCACGCAGTTTAAAAGCAACTTTGCACTCATGTATAACAAATAACTATTGAGGGTTTGTAACCGACGACCAGTGCCTGTGGTTAGCTCTACGTATTTTCCTGAACTTTTACCCGGAAAATCACTTTTGAATTATCTTGTCTGTTCAGTTGTTCGGAGTTATATTATAAAATGCATCGAAAATTTTGCATGCGCATCTTATTTAGAAATTATAGATCTTAAGTACATAGTATGTTATCACATTATCGAGCCTGGGTGTTTTTCCACCAGGGATGTGCTAAGCTGTGTAGCTAAAACCACTTGACAGATCATCCTTTACCCCGCCGTAAGCCAAAGTTACACTTTTTCAGCATACTTACTCTTTTTCGAGCGGGCCAATGCTAGGCGCGAGTAGCTATATACAGATGTGTTTGAAATTCACTGATAAGGAACCTTTATTTTCATACCTTTCAATTCAATTCAATTAAAAAACGCTTATTGGTATTCATTAAAGGCCTATAGGTACATAAAGATCTTAAGTAGGTAGTTTGTATACAAAATGTAAGAAGAGAGGTGAGAAAAAACAATTATGTATCTTAGTGGAACACTGTCCCCCACACTAGGATGACCTGTGTCGTGGAACACAGTTTAGCCTAGCACTGGTGGAAACGGATTCAACGAAGCTATGTTTTTTATAGAGGGACGAGGGACGCGAGCTTCCAACTGAGCGGATTTAACGTTAGTTTGGTGCCGCAATAGCAGCTGTCCCCTGGTGGCTAGCTAGAGTAACCGCTCCTCGTGCTATACCTCAGGCCAGGGCCGGCACCGGCCAGCTTTTGATCAAGGGTGATCAAGGTAGAGCGAGATTGTCTTTCGGCGCTTTTCATTTCTGAAAACTACAGTATAGGAAAAAAATATCCCGAAAAAATAACAATTTTTGTAGGATAGCAGGTGTAACCGCAGGCGCTGCTGGTAAAATAAATGCAAACGGCGAAGTGCAAGTTGGGCTCGCGCACTGAGGGTTCCGTACTACCACAAAATACAATAATTATCAATTTAAAAAATCGACTTTAAAATTAGTAAAATATGGTACTTAATACGATTCGGTGAAAGAAAATGAGGTCGACCCGTCAAACTACAGGCCAATTGCGATTACTTCCGTACTCTGCAAGGTGATGGAGCGAGTGATCAACTCTCAGCTTCTGAGGTACCTGGAAGATCATCAGCTGATTAGTAACCGCCAGTATGGCTTTCGTCACGGTCGATCAGCTGGGGATCTCCTAGTGTATCTCACTTACCGTTGAGGTGAAACTATCGATAGTAGGGGCGAAGCTCTCGCTGTCAGCTTAGATATCGCTAAGGCATTTGATCAGGTATGGCATAAAGCAATTTTAGAAATATTACTTTCTTACGGCTTACCTGATGGGCTTTGCAAGTGGATTGGTAACTTTTTGCATGGTCTCTGCATAAGAGCGATCGTCGATGGCGCTTGTTCTGCGACCTTGTCAATTGATGCCGGAGTTCCACAAGGTTCAGTGCTATCGCCCACGCTATTCATCCTGCATATTAATGATTTGTTGCAAATTAGCAATATCCATTGCTATGCGGATGATAGCACGGGTGATGCCCAATATTCTGGCCATGCCAACGCTCTTCAAGATGAAATGGTGGAAAGGAGAGCGGAGCTTGTGTTAGGGGATGAGCAAATGTTGCGCGACCGTAAACCGTATCTAGGCGGGTTAAGGTTCACGTTCGCGTGATTTTCCAAACTGCGCGGTTTTAACGTTAGATTAAGACCGCGCAAAGAGTTGTTGCTATAACTTGGAAATAGTAAGACATTGACGTTTGGAATTGTTTTTTTTCTTTTTAGAGTGCGAGGTCGGGACTGATTCTAACGAGAGACAACATCCTGCTCAGCAGCAATCGCATTTATTGCACGTCCCGTTTAGATTTCATGAAACGATTTATCAATTGAGCTATATGCGCCTCACATCCCGCCCTTTTAACTACACCGATGCAAAAAATCAGTTGCACTGCGTGGGAAAAACAAATAAACCCACTTACTTATATTTTGGAAAAAATCGGGGAAAAACCCGGAAAATTTTCAAATTCAGGAAAAACTGAACGTCCTTTTTCTATGGGATTGTTGTTTGAACTCGAGACCATTCAAACGTGGATAGGACAATGTCTGTCGATTTCATAATATTTTTTTTTTGTTGATATTGAACGGCTGTCAAGGCAGCCTAGTTGTAGCCAGTTGCGCCCATGCACATAAGAGAAACGTCAGTCATTCGAAATCAGCAACTGTGATGCGAAGTTCGACGCGTGATCTAAATAAGAATGTTCAATCAAGTTTCACCCATATGCATGGTGACAGATTTTCCTTCTCATTTTCGTTCTATTTTCGTTTTAGCCCGTTGGTCCAGTTAGTAGTGAACCTACCTTCTGAACTTGGGGGCGTGGGTTCGATTCCCACCTAGGGCAAACATTTATGTGGTAAACATTTGTGTTTGTTCTATATCTGGTTGTTAATATCTATTTTAGTATGTATTTAAAACTATATATGTAGGTATGTATGTCAGTCTCTGGCAGCCATATCACAAGCTTTGCTTAGTTTGGGGTCAGATGACCGTGTGTGAAAATGTCCCAAAATATTTATTTATTTATTTACTTCTCTTTTCTGTGGTAGATTCTATCTTCTCACTTTCCACCTTCCATCTTCTATACCTAAAAATCAATTACCGTGCATTAGTCTCTGTTTTTTTTTGTTTTGTTTTGTGCTTGGTTCGTTTAAAAAAACACTGGATAATTTGCCGGAAAATTGGAAAAATTGCCGTTTTTAGCCGACTTCAAAAAAAGAGGGGTTCACAATTCGGTTGTATTTTTTATAATGTTTGTTACCTCAGATGATGCGATGACGCGGTCTACGATGGAGCACGCTTCCCTAGAAGAAACCGATTCACTCGCGATTTGAAAACATCCAGATTCAGTGCCAGTTTTAGCATTACCAGCGCCCTGGGCAAGACTTCTATGGCGCACCGCGCCCCATCGTGCCATTCAAACCGAAAAAGGCAAAGTGTAGAAAATCTCTAGATTTTTATATACCTGCGGCGCCCCTTTATAGGCGCCTCTGGCGCCCCTTTTTATCTGGCGCCCTAGGTGTTCGCCCAACCAGGCCCTACCCTAACGCCGGTACTGCCCAGATTCTAACTATGGGCATATGAGGGAACATATTCAGACAGTGCATTCCACAGACTAGCAATTCGCACAAGTGGAATCAAAGAGCTTCGTACCGGTTTTCGGAATATCAACCATGAAGCGGTGTAAATTTTTTGTGCCCGCTCTGGCAGTCCGATAGGAAAATGGGCAGGAGGGAATTAAATCATGCAGATCTTGCACTCTCCCCATCGCTCCCAAAACAAAGTTAATGCAATTAAAATCAATCCTGTGAGTGAGCGGTCACGTTTCCGCAGGATGTGTTATTGTAAATAGGAAGTTCCTTGTTATGACTCACTACTTGTCGCTCTTTTAAAATAAAGCTTAGATTAGCAGGTGGTTGGCTCGATTACACGGATTGTAGGCATTGGCGGATCCAGGGGGAGGCCATAGGGGCCATGTCCCCATGCATCTAATTACTACAGTCGTATAATATAATAAATGTTTGTTTACACGTGTGTGGGTGTGTAGCATATAATAATAATAATAATAATAAATAATAATAAATTTTTTATTTCTTTAACACGATTTACAAAATATAAAATGTAGGCAGGAGCCCTCTTTTAGACATAAAATGTCTGCGCCAGAGGGCCCCGCTCTTCCGTCTCTACATTAATTATAATATAACATATAGATATATAGTTTTACTTTAATTAAAACGTACAAAAACCAGATCGTGTGTGTGTGTATTGTGTGCGTGTGGGTGTGTGTGTGTGTGTGTGTGTGTGTGTGTGTTTGTGTGTGTGTGTGTGTGTGTGAGAGAGAGAGGGGGGGGGGAGATAATATAGTTATATACATTTTAAGTAACTGTCTGTAAAAATGCCTCAGATTCTTCAAAGGAAGATAATTTTAGCCAGTCAGTAATGATAGATTTACACTCATAATACTGTTTATTGCAAATGTTAAATTTTTTATTTATTTTATTGTATATAAACTCTGAACGCCTCTTAAATTGCATACTTGCAAACTTTGTTTTAGCTTGAGATACAGGAACTATATTTTTAATACGCCTATTGCCTTCATTATCAATGTTACTCAATTTTATAGTTTTATGGATTTTTAATATGATTTGTGCCAAGTATAGTTTTCTTACTGATAACAAACCACAGTCCTTGTAAAGGGCCTCAGTGGAATATAGTTTTTTTTTGAAATGCATGACCTTAAGCAATGCTCGCTGTGCTCGCTCAACTGCTATAAATTTCGTTTTCGCTGCACCTCCCCATACAGGAATACAGTATGATAATACGGACTGTACCAAAGCGATATAAATATAATTTAGTAGACTCTTTCCGTTTGGTAGACTCGAGTTTGATGGGACAACATGTCGTAATGTTTTAAATATCCAAATGAGTTTTCTAACTCTGCTCGTAACTTGTTCAAGATGTGGGTACCAGGTTAATTTTTCGTCAACTATGACACCAAGATACTTAGTGTGTTTAACTTTTTTGATAGTTGGGCAGTTACAATTGTGATTATTATGAGTATTACAGCTGTGTACTTTTATTTGGAGATCTTCTTTAGGTTGAGTACTTTCATTAATAGTGAAACAAATATAATTAGTTTTAGATGCATTTAACGTGAGTTGATTATTTTGAAGCCAATCTCCTACTTTAACTAAACCGGTCTCAACACTACGTTTAACACTTTGCCACGTTTTCCCGTAAAAAATTACAGCCGTATCATCAGCGTAAGAAAAAACTTCAGCGTTTGATATACCTAGGTTACACAGGTCATTTATATAAATTAAAAACAAGGTGGGACCCAGGACACTTCCTTGGGGAACGCCGTATGATACCTCTGCATCATCACTAACATATTTTCCCACTCTAACTCTTTGTTTCCTATTGGTAAGGTAATCTTTAAATAGTTCCAATGGCAAACCCCTAATTCCTATCCTCTCTAACTTGTTTACCAAGATGGGAACAGAAACAGTATCAAATGCTTTTTTAATGTCTAAAAATACAGCGAGAGATTTGCGACTTTTGTCCAGTTGATCAGTTATTATTGAAGTCAAAGCAGTAACTGCATCTTCTGTCGATTTTCCTTGCTGGAAACCAAATTGAGAGGGCGATATTATTTTATATTTGTCCAAATATTTTAGGAGTCGTAAATTTAATAATTTTTCAAGTACTTTTGATATTGACGGTAATACTGAGATAGTATAGATAGTATAGATAGTATAGATAGTATAGATATAAATATTGTTTTTTATTCATTTTGCACTAGACTAGACGTATTTTATAAAAAAATGATATTCGTTTAGATACAGTTTCTAAGATTAACTTCCGCAAAGTAACGCCTGATTCAGTCAACAATCAAAACAAATGTAACTATGTACCTATTTATAGTAATGATGACTTTACATATTTTTTATTTAGATACTATTAGGTACTTAGTCAATCAGCAGCCATGTTGAATAATTTGATATTACGATAATGTATCTATCTATATATACCTATATAAAAATGAATCCCTTGGTCACGCCATAACTTGAGAACGATTTTATCGATTTCATTCATATTTTTTTAAAGTTTCTAATACTTTGTAGATGTTTCTCTGGGAAGGAAAAATTAAGGAAATTGCGCAGAAAATTGGAAAATTTACGAAAACTTAACGACGATATTAATTTCTGTCGGGTCAGCTTCAGCTAGTAGATCATAACGTAGGTACCTAAACGGAATTACAGGACGGATTACGGGACGGATGCCGAGTTTGATCGGACAGGGTAGACCTGTATTAGAGAAGATTATGGAACAAATGCAGGACTGGCACTGTAAGGACGGGACGGAAGAAGAGTAGATTACGGGATAGATTCGGGCCTGGAGCGGAAAGAGCGTAACGGGAGTAGAGTGGATTTAGAGGCGAATGCAGAACTGGAACGGAAAGGGTTGTACAGGAGTAGTGTGGATTACAGGACGAATGCGAGACTGAAACTAATGAAGTCGGTTAAAAAAGACGGGAGGTAGTAAAGTAGATTTCAATACTACGCGAACGAAGCCGCGGGCAACACCTAGTAATACATATAGTACATAATGATAAATTGACTATAATCACAGACTATGCTCAAAATATCTAATCGTCTAGCAGATAAAGTTTGATACGAATGAAGTAAGCCTCAGTTTAAGTATTGACTCAAAGTGCGCTGTGGTGTTGGTCGTTTTAATTTAGTATGTTTTTTGTTTGAGTTGATATAAGAAAATGTTTAGTGCGAAAAATACGATTCTTTTTACATTGTTCGCGGCAAATTTAATAGATCAGCCTACCCTGGTGGTAAAGATAGAGCAAGGTTTGGTAAGCGGAAAACTCAGTTCTGATGGAACAATTTACGAATATACTGGAATACCGTACGCAACCACTAGGGGTAGATTTCAAGTAAGTACCACATTTTTGCTCTTTTCTTTTAGTTATGGTAAGATACTAGATGATAGAAGACGCAGCGTAGGTAGGCCTCCCACTAGATGGACCGACGACATTGTGAGAGTTGCGGGCATCCAGTGGACGCAGAAGCCGGCTGTCTTTTTTTAAATAATTAATAGGCTTGCGCTTGACCGCCAACTCGCCTGATGTTAAGCGATGATGCGGTCTACGGTGGAGCACGCTTGCCTAGAAGAAACCGATTCACTCGTGATTTGAAGACCTCCAGATTGTAACTATCGGGGAACACCCATTCAGGGTCATTGTTGTTCATGGGGGAGGCCTATGTTCAGCAGTAGACGTCTTCTGGCTGATGATGATGATGATGATGATGAGATAAATAGATAACTCTTTATTGTTCACACAAGAAATGACATACATTATACAAAAACAACTTAAAACTATTGTGACAATTGGCGGCCTTATCGCTATAAGCGATTCCTTCCTGACAACCTTGGAATGGGGATGAGATACAAAAGAGGTAAAAGGCGGGGTATACATACATTTATAATATTGGCGTCGATTCTGTCATACCACTCACTAAACTAAACCAATCTGACAGGACTAAAATTATCTGCCTCTCTTTTAATTTTAATATGTGTGAGAAGGGTGGCAACAATTTTAGAGCTGTCAAATTTAGTTTAGTTAAGAGTACATCAGAATCGATGCCAATATACTCCGCCAGGTACGCTAATCCGAGACACAAAGGTCACGTGGGTGACACAAGCCTACGACATCGACGCCAATCTGCTTGTATTACATTTGGGAATCCGATGATAAAACTATGTGGTTTTTAGGGTTCCGTACCCAAAAGGTATAAACGGGACCCTATTACTAAGCCTACGACGTCTGTCTGTCTGTCTGTCTCTCTGTCCGTCTATCCGTCTGTTCGTCTATCTTTTCGAAACGTAACCGCCGCGAACGGAACCATAATAGTCAGTTGAAATTTTCACAGAATGTGTAACGTTACCGTACAGAAGACATAACGTACCTACTTATGTATTAGCTCTAATGTAAAAATGGTAATACGTACAAACGTCAAACTTGGCTCGATTATAGTACACACTCTAAAATATAACAACAAATAATAAATAATGGCCAAGTGCGAGTCGGTGCCAAACTTCTGTTGGTCTCGCTTCTCATCATTTTCATCATCAACATATCTACCTAATTCTTTTAATAGCTTCGCTTCTCTAATATCTTTCAGGTGCCTTTTCCAGCCCCGTCATGGAAAGGAGTCTACAAAGCGGTGCTCGGACATTATCAATGCCCTCAAGCTATGGAGATTGGATATATCGGAACAGAAGACTGTTTAAGAATCAATGTTTACGTACCATCACAAACAGACAAAACTTTACCGGTCATGGTGTATATCCATGGAGGTGCCTTCATGGTAGGCTCTGGAGGTAAAATGATGGCAGGACCAGATCTTCTAGTAAAACATGACGTTATTCTTGTGACGTTTAACTACAGACTTGGAGTTCTTGGTTTCCTGTGTTTAGGAATCGAAGAAGCGCCAGGAAATATTGGACTGAAAGATCAGATTGCAGCTTTGAGATGGATAAAGAAGAATATCGCAGCATTTGGCGGTGACCCTGATAAAGTTACTATTTTTGGACATAGTGCTGGGGCAGTGTCAACATCCTTACTCATTGCAAGCGATGCCACAAATGGATTGTTCAACAAAGCCATAGCCCAGAGCGGGGCTTCGTTTGCTTTCATGTCGAGCGTAGATGGAGTTAAAGTCGCTACGTCCGTAGCCAAACGACTCGGCTATAACACCAATGACCCCAAAGAACTCTACGACATCCTATCAAAAGTTCCACTCAGAGATTTAGTTACGTATGCCACACCATCACATGACCCCGTACTTCAGTTGATGAGATCTGACTTGATGCCAGGACCTTGCGTTGAGAAAAGCTTCCCTGGTATTGAAGCAGTTTACTCTGAACTACCGTATGATATAATTGCAAGAAACCCTAAAAATATTTCTGTCATATATGGAATTACTGATAGGGAAGGTTTTTATTTGGTAGCTATGGAAACTGAGGAAACTTTGAAAGAATTTGACAAGGAGTTTTACAATTTCCCTGATCTTGAATTTACTTCTAAAGCGGAAGCTGAAGCTGTGGCGAAGAAAGTAAAAGACCATTACTTTGGTGACAAAGACGTTAGCAGGGAAACAATAAAGCAACTAGAGCATTTATCTGGTGATATATTTTTTGACATACCAGTGATTTTAGAGTCTGAAATGATGGTTAGCAAAATAGATGCTCCAATTTATAATTACAATTTCAAATATTCTGGTGGAAGGAACTTGCTTAAATCAATATATGGCAAAAATAAGAATGAGCCTGGAGCAAGCCACGGTGATGACATCCTGTACACATTCTCTTCATTCATATGGCCATACAAAATTAATGAACGGGACCAAAAAATCGTTAATTGGATGACTAAAATGTGGACTAACTTTGCAAAATACGGGTAAGAATGAATTCATTTATTCCAGACAAAAATTACGCAACCCCGAAACCGAAGAACGCGGCGTAGGTAGGTCTCCCTATAGATGGACCGATGACATCGTGAGAGTCGCGGGCATCCAGTGGATGCAGATGGCAGGCTGTCGTCGAGTGTGGAGATTAAAGGGGGAGGCCTATGTTCAGCAGTGGACGTCTTCTGGCTGATGATGATGAGACAAAAATTATCTGTGGTATAGATTTTGAAGGCACCTCCAAAAACTCTGAAGTATGGCCGCTGAAAGTCTGTATTGCCATAACATTGTAAAAGTGGTAAAAACTGTGGGCGAAGTTACAAATTGTCGCTACGTAAAATACGTATTGAATTTCATACAAATTTAAATTTCGAAGTTCATGTATGAAACTCGATAGGTACCTACGTATTTTACGTAGCAAAAATTCGTACTTTACCATTACTTTACCCACTGAACGAGTAATTTCAGTACAGTAAATTCTGATCAATTTTACTTTTTGAACGTAAGTGTGAAGTAACTTGCTACAAGTTATAAGTTACTCAAGTTAAGTAAGTTACTACAGTAAAATGTAAAAAAAAAATTTTTATTATATATTTTTTGTTTCACAAATTTATTGCAGTTGTCCTATGCGTTTTCTCAGCGGCCAGACTGTTGGCTATAATTTGTCTCGTGTCACAATGTATATGTTTGTTTGTCTGTTTGTTTGACATAAACCATAGACAAAAATGTAGTAAATACATGTTTGCTTATGGTTTATGTCAAACAAATAACACAAGTGTCAATACTGTTTTATCTACAGTCTGTATCAAAGAATTTGGACCTAACTTTTTTTCAGTGTAGTCATTTAAAGAATTTTAAATTTTCCCGTCGTTTTCTTGTAACTAAAGCTATCTAAATTTTTCAGGGATCCTACTCCAGCATCAGACAAAGATTTACCAATCAAATGGAAGCCAAGCACAAAGCAAGCTTTGAACTTCCTGAAAATAGATGACAACCTAGAGTTGGGACCGACACCCAATCCTGAGAGATATCAGTTATGGAAAGATCTGTATCGTAGATATAGGAAAAAAATAACACGCTGAAAAAAATATAATTGTTTATTTTGAATAACAATTTTGATTACTTATGTATATTATAAGAAATACAATTTTGTATGTATAACGACAGACACATTGTGAGAGTCGCGGGCATCCAGCGGATGCAGATATGATAGGTCGTTCAGTAGGTATGTTGCCTGTGTTCAGCAGTGGACGTCGTCTGGCTGATGATGATGATGTATAACGAAGGATGATGATGAGGAGCGATAATGGCCGACCGGTAGCATCGACGCTTTACAATCTAGTCGCACCCGGTTCGATCCTCGGCCATTAATGACTTAAATAGTACCAAAATAAATTATGTGCAGTTTCGATGCCATCGCTCAAAAGCGGTGAAGGAAATTAACAGCGTGAGGAAACCGGTATATCCAAGAACTTCAAAGTACAAAGACATAATTATGACATCACCGAATGCACTAAGCCAGCATGGTGTATTAGAGCCCATCCTTTCTGTCTGGGAGAAGGCCTGAGTTCCAGCAGTGGGAACGTGATAGACTGAAATGATGATGATGAACGAAGGATGACACTAATTGTCCTTGATATAATAGAGTTATCTAAACAGGGGCCTTACGGACAACTGTCATTACAGGAACCTAATCCGCTCAGCTGGAAAATCACGAGTCCGCAAACATTATCGCGCCCAGATACGGTTTGCGGTCGCGTTATTTTCCAACTGAGAGGATTAGGTGCCTGTAATAGCAGTTGTCCGTAAGGCCCCTTAAGTCAAATATTTTTATTTATAACAGAGGCAATGAGTAGAACGGTGAAACTTTCACACAGGTGGCGCATTCTGAATTATCTTAAAATTATTAGATGTATTTAGAAAATTAATTTTAGACACAAATATTAGTGACAATCTCACAAAAACACAACTTCGACAATTGCCGTTATTATAAAATCTATGTTAAGTCTACGATTTTACCGTCTTATAGTGTCGAAAAAAGAACTAAAAACTCTTCACTAAAAACTGATCCGTTGCCAGTTCTGAACAAAGTATAAGAAGAGTTCAGACGCCTTTAAATACAAACAAAGCCGTCCAAAATCTACTTACACCTTCGACAGAATTACTGAAGAAATTATATCATCCTTGGCCAAGCCATATTTGGACTTCTCCAAAGACATTGATATAGCAACGCAATCACCTTCCAATATTTTCATATCAAAACACATTTGAAGTCCCTCTTCATGAAATACATTCTGTTCTTATTCTTCAAATAGTAATAAACTTCAGTAGAAGCTCTCTGGCTTTTGATGAACAAAGCCAGAAAAGGTCTACTTAAATCTACAACAATTTGCGATAGAAAAAATCCAGAGTAGCTGGAAAACTTGTGAAATTCTCAGACTTCAATTAAAGTAGGGTTTCTCCGACTGAAATAACGAACCAGTCGAATAAAACCTACTTAAATTGACGCTGAAGATCAATCAGGTACGTAAAATATGCTGCACTTCAATAATCTTCAATTTAAAATTAACGCGTTATTCTACCGTAAGATAAAGAAGATTAAGTCTGGCTTCAATGGAAAAAAGTCGGACAAATATCTACTTAAAATCACAGCGAAAATGTCTGAACTTGAACACTGGGTAACCACTGCAATAACACTGAAACTAAATTCACTAAACTAATGTTTAACTTTAAACTTTACTATACAAAACAAACGTTGCTACTGATTCATTGTTTTGGGATGCACGACGTTTTATGTTCACGAAACGTCATTACGGGTAGATCCTCGTTAAGGAATATTTGCCTTGTATGCATTGAGATACAATTCCTAAAGAGTCACAATCTCTCAGTGAAAACAGCCAAAAAACGTCCGAGCGTCATTGTACATTGTATCGATTATATACTTCACAAGACCACGTTTACTCCAATTTAGACGTTATGTCGCTTGTATAGTGTTCAACGTTATTTGTCTGCTATGTCATAGTAGCTCTGGCATCGCGCGGCGTTGTAATCGGATCGCGGTTACCTTGTAACTAATCAAAAAGTATGCGCAATTCGTAGCGTGCGCCGAATTTTGGTTCGGTTTTTCTTTGGCACGATTGTGACTCTATATGTAATGTATCTCGATGCTTGTAGGTATATTATCAATCTCGTTGTTTTCAATAACTATGTTTACTTTAAATAAATTACTTATACTTACTTCCGTAATGATCTTGTTTTGATTGTTAATGTTGTGATTTTCTAGTTAAAATATTTCTATATTGGTTTAATTTTGTTTCTGAATTCGTAGAAGTGTTTGTTGATATTTTGCCTAAGTAGGTAATGGGCTAAGACGATCCAAAAGAGACCGCAAGGAAACGCTGGAAGCAGGCGGCTTCTAACCGGCGCTTTTGGAGATCGATTGGGAGGCCTATGTCCATCAGTGGACGTCCTACGGCGAAATGATGAGGTAATGGATTAAATGCTATCTACTAAACAACGCACTTTCAACATCAAGGGCCTTACGGACAACAGCTATTACAGGCACCTAATCCGCTCAGTTGGAAAATCACGCGACCGCTAACCTTATCGCGCCCAGATACGGTTTGCGGTCGCGTGATTTGTCAACTGAGTGGATTGGGTGCCTGTAATAGCTGTTGTCCGTAAGGCCCCAGGTCAAAAAAGGACGCAAAAATCAGCCAAGTGCGAACCGGGCTCGCGCAATGAGGGTTCAGTACCAAAATTAAATAACGAAATTACCAGTTATAACTTGGTAATGAACAGAAACTTATCACCGACTCGTACTTGGCCATTATTTATTACTTGTTGTTATTTTTTAGAGTGCGCACTATAATTATGTGACTTTTCATTAATTATTAATGAAATTAATTCCTGGCAACGGCCTTCAGACTACCGGTGTTTAACTGTACAGAAAACAGCAGCCATATTGCATAACTTTTCTGGTACGCAATGGCTTTCAGGATGTCAATTCTAGGTTTATTTAAAAGTTAGTATGGTAATAAGGGCGTTGTCTCATTATATGCTAGTTTCCTATAGGTAGGTAGAGGTGCCTACCTGAATTTGGTAAATATCAACATGGCACAAAATCACATTGATATTTACTGATGGTAACTTCCTCAGTGAAGTTTTTACAGTAAAATAAAACGCTCTTTTTATTTCTTCTTATGTCTTTTAATTTAATTTTAAATTACACTAATTAGTTGAACTCGTGCCCGGACGATCCTGGATCATCATCGTTAGCCTGTATCGATCGACCCATGTACGTATAGGGTCTGCTGGGTATAGACATCTTCTCCGTTGTGCCGTTGCTCGTTCCTGGGTCGGAAGGAGGAAGGGCAGGTACATGGGTAAATGCCTGATTTAAGGCAACGTGAGTCCCAACTAGGGGCCTTTCACTAGATGGACCGCCGACATTGTAAGAGTCACGGGCATCCAGTGGATTCAGATGGCAGGCTGTCGTTCAGTGTGGAGCTTAAAGGGGGTGGCCTATGTTCAGCAGTGGACGTCTTCTGGCTGATGTGTCCCAAAATTAGCACGTCGAAACGTTTTAGCAGAAGCATTCGGTTAAAGCACTAATTCAGTCCGCACATCAGAGCGATGGTTACGTCTAACTACGGTCTATACCATCTACGTATCTAAATATAATGTTTAATCTTTTTGATGGATAAAAAATCATATAAATAAACCAGCCAAGATCGCGTCGGGCTCGCGCACTTAGGGTTCTATACCACCACAAAATACAATGAGTAGAGCAAAAAACAGCATCACGCCCAGGCGGTCACCCATCCAAGTATCGACCGCACCCTACATTGCTTAACTAGGTAATGAACAGAAATTTGTCACTGACTCACACTTGGCTATTAGGTATTTATTCTTTGATGTTATACTATAGAGTGTTTACTATAATCATTTATACCCCTATTATTAAACTTGGAGTAGCCTTGGAATGGTTACTCCGTCTTTTGTCTTTTTCGATCGAGTTCAAATTTTGAAAGAGAGAAGAAGACAAAACACTGCGTAGCTATTCCAAGACTACTCCACGTTTATTAATAAGGGGGGTTATGTTTAACGCTTGTACGTATTACTGTTTTTACATTACATAGAACAAATACAAAAATACGTAAAAAGAATAGCTTTTTGTACCTATACGCCCTTTAGTTTAAACATTTTGACTTTATTATTTGTTAGTTAATCCGCCGTAACATTCCATATCCAATGAAAATTTCAACTGCTTATCTATTACGGTTCGGGAGATACAGCCGTTAGTAGGACAGGCAGACAGATAGACAGCGTAGGCTAGGGTCCCGTTTACACCCTTTGGGTACAGAACCCTAAAAAATTACTAAAACAATGATATACCTACTAGGTAATTATAACCACCGTATTTCATCTATCTGTATCTATACTAATATTATTGAGAGGAAAGATTTGATTGTTTGTTTGCATTGAATAGGCTCCGAAACTACTGAACGAATTTGAAAAATTCTTTAACTGTTGGGTAGCTATATTATCCCCGGGTATAATATAGGCTATATTATATTTTCAAAAAAAGTATAGAGATCCTTACTAAAACTCCAATAATGTAATCCAAGGTGTAAAAAAAATAAGATTTACAATTTTAACTTTGCGTGTTTGACAGCTCTAAGACAGGACAACGTCTGTCAGGTCTGGGGTGCAAGTACCGTTCTTTATCGGACGTCAAATTCGCTAAAATGCCATAGAATCGATCACAGCGAGTACTGAAAAAATGGCATATTATCGAATTTGACGACCTCAACTGTCAATTTGACGATCGATAAAAGAACGGTACTTGCACTGCAGCTAGTAACTAATATTACGACTACTCGTACATATATTATCTACGTTAAAAACAACAAAAAACACAAAAACAAGGCGACAAAAAGAAACAAAAATAGCTATCTATCTATCATTAGGTCATTACCTAGAGCCAGGCGTTGTGCTCCAGACCGGTTTCATCGTTTATTAATTTGTTTTTCAATTTACTACTTCAATACTTAATTACCAATTAACTTAATACTAAACAAACAACGACACTCATTGCAAGCTATACCTACTTAGCTGACATAGCCTACCGGATTAGCAAGTTGGAGTGGCAGTGGGCAGGGCACATATCACGCAGAATAGATGGCCGATGGGGCCGAAAGGTTCTGGGATGGAGACCACGGACCGGTAAGCGCAGAGTAGCACGTCCACCCACTAGATGGACAGACGTGAGACGACCTAAAAGAGACCGCAGGGAAACGCTGGATTCAGGCCGCTTCCAACCAGCCCTTTTGGAGATGAGGGAGGCCTATGTCCAGCAGTGCACGTCCTATGGCTGAAATGATGATGATGAATTTTTGGTCCATAGGGTCCACTTAAGTACCATTTCACCAAAATTTCGCCACGATTAGTCGACGTCGCTGCTGGTAATAAAAGAGCTGGCTCATTTTTAGGGTTTCTTACCTAAAGGGAACCCTATTACTAAGCCTACGATTTCTGTCTGTTTATCCGTCCGTCCGTCTGACCTACTCTTTCGAACCGTAATAGATAGCCAGTTGAAATTAACTAAGATTAACGGCGGATTAACTAAGATATTATACCTAATAATTAAGTCAAAAAGTAAAAACGAAAGGGTTCTGCTTATACTGGGTATAGGTATATACCTAGTATAAACAATTGAAAACTGTGCATGCTTACACAGTAAAAATTATCAGTAAAATTCTTCGTGTCACATAGTTTCTTGCCCATAGCGAATCCAGTGCTGCATGTCATGCTGTGTTCTTGTATCTTCTATTTCTTCTCTTCTAACCGTCGATTATAGTCAAGTGAGTTCATTTTGCGATCGTCAAAACGGGCAAATTTTAATATCACTGCCCGTTAGTGACGGTCACAAACCAACTTCGCTTAACAAAATGGTGAAAGGTTCTTCTTTCTTCTTCTAACACTTTTTAGATAGGTATTTCTATATTCTTTGCTTCAGTTTCTTTAGTGTCGGGATTTCTTTACTGCATCTGAAACAGTTTAGGTTCTAAGCTTTTTAAGAGCCCGCGGAAACGCTGTGCATGGATGAAATGTTATAGGTAATTGATAAATGTTATAGGTAAATCAATTTAAAACCCGACTTCATAATTAGTAAATACTCAAGTTCGTTTACTCATATGACATATTTTTTCCGTTTATTTTGAATTAAAAACCAAACTATTTTGTTGAAGATTATATCGGACCACATCTGAAGTATTGCCTGTCAAACAAAAAATAATCATCAGAAACAATTCATAATTGGAGGGGTAGTCGCGTAACAAACATACAAAAAAAACATACAGTTGAATTGTAAACCTTATTTTTTAAGTCGGTAAAAAAGGCAAAAAAACGGTCATTAGAAATGATCAATAATTTACAATTTAACTTTTAGTAAGCTAGTAGCTAGAAGCTCATTTTTGAGCTTTGACACGGTATTTTTTTGCCTTACTAGCTGTTGCTTGCAACTTCGTACGCGTAAACTTTCCTGGAAACTTTTAACCCCCTATTGCTCTCCTTAATTCAGCCCTTTCGCAAAACCCTTCCTTAGCGGATCTCTGCAATGCTCAGGAATTTACTTGCCAAATTTCAACATAGGCACTGTTGCCAGCGACTTCCTACGTGCATGTAGACATTCATAGAAACTTCCAACCCCCTTTTGTCCCACATAATTCAGCCCTTTCGTAAAATCCATTCTTAGCGGATCTCTATACACCCCACTTTACCACCCCTACATAAGGAATTTAATTGCCAGATATCAACAGTGTAAGTCTTGTAGTTTTCGAGATTTCGTGATGAATGAGGGAGTGAGTGGTATTTCCCTTATAATTATATTAATAATAATAAACTAGACATAAATAGAATATAATAAATAGACTATAAATATTCGGAGACATGTTTGCACGCACGGTCATCAGCTGACCCCAAACTTAGCAAAGCTTGTACTATGCCAGAGACATTCATATGTATTTTTAAATACATACCTACTTATAAATAGATATTAACACCCTAGAACAAACACAAATGTACATCACATTAAAGTTTGCCCAAGGTGGGAATCGAACCCACGCCTCTAAACGCAGAAGGCAGGATCAACCAACTGCACCAACGGGGATGCTAACAATTTGCAAATATTGCACAATAGTTGTATAACATCGTACTAGTTATTTTTTTTGTGTGTAGATGTATAAACGAATACAAAAATAACTTTGAAGCATCAACTTAAACCAACTTGAGCCTCTTGATGCATTGCAGCGTAGAGCTGTAAGAATTGTCGATGATCCCAAGCTCACCGAACACCCAGAGCCGCTCAACATACGCAGAGATGTGGAGTCTCTCAGTATCTTTTATCGTATTTACAACGGGGAGTGTTCTGAAGAACAGTTTGATCTGATGCCGGTGTCATGGTTTTATCATCGTACTAGCTGTCACCGCCTGAAAGTTCATACACATATCATAGAATAGATCAATGGGAATCGCACACTGATTCACACGATCTTTCTTGCCTCATACCTGCAAAATGTGGAATGAGCTACCTTCCACAGTGTTGCCGAGAAGCTATCAACATGATGTTCTTCAAAAGGCGAGTTAATAGTGACTGCTTACTATCAGGCGGCCCGCCTCCTTGTTTGCCACCTATGGCATTAAAAAAACCTCAATCATAATTATTCTCAAGAGTTTTCCAATGCAATGTATAACCGTCCTCCATGAACAGACGACCAACAATGTGGCAAGGCAACACCTGAACAAATAGTGGCTAAACCGTTTGAGTCACTCGACGAAATGTAATTACACTCCAAATAACGCTCTGAAATGTAGAGAAAGCAAAATCAATAAAAAAAAAATCGAATATAGTTGCGTTTGAGTGCTAAAAGGGTTAATACTTTCATGGAGGTACCCCAAAACCTTTCGGGCGGCTTCCCAAATACATTATACACACATTCCAACCGCATCTAACATAACATTGTAAACATCTGAACGAAACACTTTCTATCAATTTTACTTTCACAGCGACCCGAAGTGGGTCTTCAAGAGAACGCCATCAGCCCCGGTCACGTGCTGTCTCTTGCCAGTCGGCGAGTTCGAGCTTCGCAAGTCCGACTCTCTGGCATATTTCCTAATATTTAGGCCGGTCGATAAGTCGGCGGCATGGAACTCCAAGATGCATCTTCTTGAAATTGTGATTTTCTCCCATTCTCAGCAGGTGGCTGTCCAGTGGAGTCTCTGGACTTTGGTCTCTCCGATGATGTGTATCTCAGCGTTAAGCTCCTCAATCTCTACGTTTTTCCAGACTCAACACCTGTTTTTTTCTCCCAATAATCATTGTATCTATTTTTAGTAGTTCTATCTGGAACAAAATTTGCGTGTCCAAATTGTTTGACTAGAATTGTTTGTCTTATAACAAATTGGAATGGTTTTGTCCAAACATATTCCGTCTTACTACAAAAGATTTAAGAACGCTTTAGACATGTGTTTAGCATATTTTTCGCAGTGAAAAAATTGCTGAACACATGTCTAAAGCGTTCTTAAATCTTTTGTGGTAAGACGGATTGTGTTGATCATCGAACTAATAGTCCGAGAGAATGGAATAAACGAATATTTTACTGTAGGTAGTATATTGGTAGCTACAATTAGCGTTCAAAATAAATGTGTTCTTTCTTTCTCTCTTCAAAATGGTACTAAAAGTGATCAGAGTATATGTGTATATGGCAACTATCAGACGCATTGCCTCAGCGGCTATGCTTTGTTAGTTTTTTTCCGTACAAAAACAAAAGTACCGATTAAAATAGGCTTTGAATGGAACTTTACGTGGTCTAAAATGAGAAGCAAGATCCAGCCGGATGAATATCATAGGAACCGGCTCTACATAAAGCTAAATTAAAATCCCACACAGACATCAAAACATCTTGTTGGATTGTAATTTGTACCTATTAAGTTTTGTAAAACTCATCTGAATCTAATAGAACAAAGTAATGGCAGCTGCCTGCGAGAGATTTTTAGTATATTAAAAATAATCTACGTGCCTTGCCTCGCGATGATAGTCTACGATGACTATACGATGGCAAAGGATGATATCATAAGAAACGTACCTACTCTATCAGAACCGATCTTGATGGAATTTAGAAAGGCGTGTTCATCTGTTCATCATTAGAACCTTCGATGATGTTAGTGCCTTAAATTCGAGAAGAGAACGGCCATGTACGAGTATTTTTAAAATCTTAATACGGGAAAATGCGAAAAACGTATGAGGAACCGACACTTGTAACACTACAATATATTTTCCGACCATCTGGCTATTCATCTGGAGTTGAACATTCTTCTACATGTTTCCTGATTTCTTATTCGCGTTCATTTTATTGAAAACCGAACCAAACATTTTGTTACATGAATCAGAAGAGTTCAATTTCGATTGTGCGCTCGATCGAATCGTAGAGAAGTAAGGTAACTTAATAACACAACTTGAGTAAAGGACTCCGGACGGTTAGTGCAAGGGTGTGCACTTGGACCTTAATTCTTGTTCTAATATATTCTGTGGATTTAGTATTTTCGTGGTTTTGATATTCTTTAGAATTTGATTACAATAAAACTACCTTTGGTATGTAGCGCGTTCATCTCACCTGGTACTTACATAGATTTTCAGTCACCATTCTACGTTAACGCCTTCCACGCCTTCGAACTCTTATAAGCACATGTTCTATGTATTTTTGGCCAATAAATGTTGCAAAAGGTACTGTTTCAGAAGCTGGTCTGAGCTGGACTGAAGTAGAAACAGGCTGCGGTGTGGTTCTGTTGCCAGTGCCGTAGAGCCTTCGATCTACAGGGGTGTACTGAGGACTGATGGGAGAGCTTGTTTAATAATATATTTTTATAGTTGTCTGGAAGATTCTAATCCTAAAAGAGCTGTTTGAATAACGGCGTAGCCTACTCATTGAAGAGGTGGTCTTGGTTTTCGTGCAGATAATTTGTTTGAAATCTCTGAATTGAATCTGGTTATTAGCTGTGTGTTCCATGACATTCATGACCTTTGAAAGTGAAGTCTAGAAACAATACAAATGCTCAAGCCCACTCAGAAGGCAGCGCACCCAACATGTTGGTGGCCAGGCTGAATAGCAAAAAGTTTACCAAGAGTGATTTGATATTGGCCAGTGACTAAAGGTAGAGCACGAAACTGTTTAAAGAAAATTAACTTTTTCTGTACTAATTGACTGTGAGCACAGAACCGGAGAAGATGGCGCGCTGAAGAGGAGGCCTATAACCAGCAGTGGGTGGAAAACGGTTGATGATGAATTTTATTGACTGTGTGTAAATTGCCATTGAGACTGCCTATGGGTAAAATCATATTTTTTTGCAAAGGCATGCGTTAATACTGTTAAAATAGCAAAAAAAAAAACAAAACAACAACACGACATTGCTGGTCAGCAGTGCAAGTACCGTTATTTATCGATCGTCAAATTCGCTAAAATGCCATAGAATCGATCACAGCGAGTACTGAAAAAATGGCATATTATCGAATTTGACGACCTCAACTGTCAATTTGACGATCGCTAAAAGAACGGTACTTGCACCCCAGGTACATACTTCCTATAAGTATATTTGGGATTGCATCGGGTCTTGGCCAGGCGACTGGTGGAGGCGTCGGGTGTCCAGAATGCTGGCTTTTATTTCGCACAGAAATTGATCATTGCCATTCAACGTGCAATATCGCCAGAATTATTTGGACCTTTCCCTCCACTAATGGTCAATCAGATAAAGTTTTTAGTTACTTATTTTAGGTTTTTAGTTTAAGTATGTTTACGTTGTCATTAGGTGTCTGTTTTTTAAGTTGTGCATGATAAAATTTATAATTTTGATAGCCCCGTTGGCCCAGTTGGTAATGAACCTGCTTGGTGCGCTTAGAGGCATGGGTTCGATTCCCACCCAAGATAAACATTCATGTGATGAACATTTTGTGTTTGTTCTGTATCTGGGTGTTAATATCTAGTGATTATTTTTTTATACACTTACGTATAAAAAAATATGTATGTACCTATATATATCAGTCTCTGGCAGCCCAATTACAAGCTTTGCTTAGTTTGGGGTCAGCTGACCAAGTGTGCAAAAATGTCCCGAATATTTATTTATTTATAATTCCTATTATTTTACATCATACTCTTGTTTTAAGTATTACTTTCATTGTTCTTACTTACCTATATGCTATAGGTACTTAATTATTGGTAGAGTACAGCCCTGTACTCTTGTGGTTTCATGTGTGTTCAAGTGTCCGATATATTTGTTCTAATTCCCGCGTAAGAGTAACTCGCAGAACGTCGCTTAATTTTTTTTCATTGTCTTATTCATTGTTGAAATCTACGAGCGAGCTATACAGGGTTATTGATAATTAGCTAAAAACTTCTCGTAAACAGCTTCTATATATCTAGGGCATCAAATTGGACAGTCGTACCGAAAAAAACTCGTTTTTTTATCAAAAATTATATACCCACTTGATCGCGCTTGTACTTAGTCGAAATTCCCTTTTGCAAAATGATGCCACGTCGATCGCGGGGGGCAGCGTGTGATTGGAGAAACTATGGTACAGTATAGTTAAAAAAAAAATCTGTGAACAACTAGTGGATAGGAGAACAGATATATAGGATGAGAAACGGCACCTGCCTAATCTTGTCTCAAAATACATTTAGGCAAGTGATGACTTGCCACCCACTAAAAGGGCACCATAAAAGCTGCCGCATATTGGCGCCGGAGGGGCAACATTGGGTGTCAAGAGGTGTGCGGCCCTTTCACTAAACGCTAGTCGCGGCATTGTTTTCTAATACGGGCGTATTAGAAAACAAAGCTCTTGCGGTTTCCACCCCCAGACGGCCGGTTAAGGCCCTAGCGTTTTGCCCCATGGAATCGAGATGCACGGTTTCGCCACTCATCGAACGGCTCGCCACAAAGTAGTAGTCGCCTTGCGTATTTTGTTTCATTATTATTACACTAAGTATCGTGTTTTTATTACATTCCTTCAATTCTAATTTCATTATATTGTATGTCGTTATTTCGTATGTCAACTCATAAATTTATTCCGGTGTAGATGTCGCCTCTTTGGCGTAGGCCTCCCCCAGTTTTGAACGTATAATTATTTTCCGGACTCTAGATATTCCCATCCACTCCTATTCATGTCCTTTCGGCCTTCCTTTTTGCCTTTATCTCATCTCGGTAGGTACATATCCATTCTTTGATATTCTTAGTACATCTGTCGTTTCCCATTCCAATTACATTTTAATGTTTTAGTATAGTTTCAATTATATCTTTTTTCCGTCTGATTCTATTGTTATTTATTTGATCAGATAACTTCATCTCAAGCATACTCTTTTCCATCTTTCTGTGACACACAATACTGAGCGTATATGGACGAAAATCTGGATACGTAGGTATAGCCACTAGGGGCTACGGCTGGTGGCTCAGCTTGGCCACCGCTAGTTGTCGCCACAGGTGGTCAATGTACGCAAGATGGATCCTTGGTGTACAGTAGCACATACTGTCGCTGCGGTCGTGCACTGTTTCTGCCGCCTGCTGCTAAGCTCTTTATCATTCCTTTGCTCATTCATCATCATCATAATTTTAGCCATAGGACGTCCACTGCTGGACATAGGCCTCATCGATCACCAAAAGGGCCGGTTGGAAGCGGCCTGCATTCAGCGTTTCCCTGCGGTCTCTTTTAGGTCGTCTGTTCATCTTGTGGGTGGACGCTACGCTGCGCTTACCGGTCCGTGGATCATCACCTTCATCCTTTCACCATCAGCCTTTGCTCATTGCCTTAATATAATTATTTTTACACGTGTAAAATAAGTAATTCAGTTGCCATCTTCTTCAAGTCCGTCAATATTGGTACGCTTGCAAAGAGAAATTCGGAGAGTCGTTCAGACGCAGTTGTGTAAACATAAAGTTTACATTGATACTGCCCCCAATGCTACGTGGATTATTGTTTTAATTAATTTTACTTCTATTCAAACTCAGCCACGAATAATAGAGTGCGTATGTTAAATTTGTGTCGAACAAAGTCTGTAATTTGACTGATTTAGGCCATCATTATAGGTGCCTTGAAGTATCTACCTTTTGTCGTTACCTCCAAATACCTATTTGCTCTGCCAGCTGCAATAACAATTGTAAAAAAGTTGAACGAAAACATTATTTTCACATCACCTGCTTGACAATGTCCAATAAAATTACATATCATGCGACCTCAACGTAAAGTAAAGCATGTATGAAACTCCGCGCGGGAATAAAATGATTTAAATTTAGAACGTCAAATTCGTGTGGAAACTCTTGGAAAACTCGTAAGTAAAAAAATGCCCATATGGCATTTAAAGAGGTTTGTTCGAAAACGGAACTGGCCACCATAAGCAGAACTCAAAAAAAAAAAGTTGCGTTTACAAAGAATGTGAAACAAAAGACGTCAATATTTAATTTATAGAGCCCTGGCTTTTTATTATCTCGCAGAAGGTGTGAAAAGTACAGTATGCTCATTTGGAATAAAGCCTGTCTTCATCTTGGGCAGCTTGAACCCCACGATTCACTCAGGCAGGACTCTATATGACTCTAGAGTCTCCCTCATTACGCTCAGGGTTCAATATGCCCGCGACGTAAGACACTGCTTTATTCTTTTAGTGCATAATCTACTATTAAATATCTGGATTGTGAAGTCATGTGTATGTCCTTTGTAGAGGGTTAAAGCCACCAAGAAGATATGATATTTAACAAAGAAGAAGATAACACCGACCAACTGCGTGAAGCTGACACTTCATCGTCCTCCGACCGGCCAATCTATAAAATATTTAGGTACCTACTACCTTGAAACAAGACATTGGCAAAGTTGCGGCAACACCGTACACAAGCCATGAACAAAACTTGTAGTTGAATTTTATTGTAAGATTATAGCTATATTATGATACTGAAAATATTTATCATCATTATCATTTCAGCCTTAGGACATCCACTGCTGGACATAAGTCTCCCCCATCGATCTCCAAAAGGGCCGGTATGGAAGCGGCCTGCATCCAGCGTTTTCCTGCGGTCTCATTTAGATCGTCTGTCCATCTTCTGGGTAGACGTCCTACGCTGCGCTTACCGGCCCGTGGGAACCGTTTGGCCCCATCGGCCATCTGTTCTGCGTCCTATGTGCCCTGCCCATTGCCACTTCAACTTGCTTATCCGGTGGGCTATGTCAGTAACTTCCGTTTGTCTACGCATCTCCTCATTTCTGATTCGATCTCGTAGAGAAACCCCTAGCATAGCCACAGAAGAAATAATAGACAGCATAGCCCTCTCTAAAGCTCGTTGTGCGACTTGAGCTTGTTTAAGAGACCAACTGTGCCGTATGCGTATGTCATGACTGACAACACACACTGGTCGTAGACCTGAGGTATTTTGGACGAGAAGACGTTGCGAAGTTTACCGAACGCTGCCCAGCCGAGTTGGATTCGTCGATTGACCTCTGATTGAAAGGAAAATATTGTCATAAAGTTTTTTTTTACAATTTTATTACAACTGTCTGAATAAAACTAATGCTGTCTTGGCCAAAATCACCGGGCCCCGATAACTTGCCTAACTTTATTCTAAAAACGGGTAAAAAAACATCTTATTTCTCCACTTTACCATATTATAAATATATCTCTTAAAATGGGAAGTACCCTGATAAGTGGAAGTTATCCAGGGTGACCCCGATTCCTAAGAGTCGTAATAGAACTTCGGTTGAAGAATACCGTCCAATAGCGATTCTAAGTGCGCCCGCTAAAGTTTTCGAGTACTTCCTACATAAGGAAATATATAGACAGGTGAAACAACAAATAGGTGAAGAGCAGCACGGCTTCAGACCGGGTCGCTCCGTAAATACGAACTTGTTAGGCTTAGTTGATTATATATCCGATGCCATGGATCGTGGTTCTCAGGTCGACATCATATATTTTGATTTTCAAAAAGCTTTTGATAAAATTGATAACGATATATTATTACAGAAGCTATGTGACCTCGGCTTTTCTCCCAGCCTCCTAAATTTCTTTGCGGACTTTATGAGAGACCGGCGGCAGTATGTTAAGCATGGTATCCACATTTCGGGACCCTATCACACCAGATCTGGTGTAAGCCAGGGTTCCATCACTGGTCCATTATTATTTCAAATAATGGTCCACGACCTACCTAAATGGCTGACTACTGCCAAATGTCTCTTGTATGCTGACGACCTTAAGCTTTTTCTCGAAATAAAATCTCCCCGCGACTGCCTAGCCTTACAAGAGGACATAGATAGGATCTGTGCATGGGGCTTGAAAAACAAAATGACATTTAATGTGACCAAGTGTAATGTAATGACGTTTGACCGTAAAAGAAATCCCATCAATTCGTAGAGGGTTATACTGAATCTATGCATCAATTATAATTATCATCTTGACAATCTATGTATAAATCGGGTAAATAGCATTAAGGATCTGGGAGTGACATTTGATCGTACCCTGAATTTCCATGATCACATCTCTGATCTCGCCAAAGAGGCCTATCGTCGTCTGGGCTTCGTATTACGAAATGCCAAAGATTTTTAAAATCCGTTAGTTATTAGAACATTGTACAACTCGTTAGTCAGAAGCAAGCTGGAGTCGAGCGCATGTGTCTGGAACCCGCACCATGTCACCTATGTGCGGATGCTTGAAAAAGTTCAAAAGGCAAGATCGCTGTATAAAAAGCTTCACCGTTTACCCGTTCATGTACCCAAATAAGTTCTTGCTCGGCCAGCTCGGCTACAACTCACTAGAAGTGAGAACGATGTCGGATTAGCTTGCTACTTGCTGCAAGGTGCTCAGAGGATCGGTTGCCTCCTTGCATCTGCACAATTTACTGTGCACTTTGTTTGTGCCAGATAAACCCGGGTTTCCGACTAATAGGCGTGGAAAATTGCCCAAGTTTTTCCACGTGATCACAGCCGCACCGTGGCGCGCTCCATGTCTCCGCTGATTCGCGCCCGCCGCCACTTCAATGCACTCCTTTCCGCCAAAACTGATTGTGATATTATTTGTGACAATTGGAAAACAGTAACGAAAGTGTTTATAACTTATTGTAAAAAAATTACTGATCAATGGGACAGGGGCAAAAAAGCCGATGACTATAATGGCAATTTATATGACATACTAATTTTATGTTGACATATTTTTACAGCAATTTGTTGTATTTATTATATTAGTAATTTTATAATATTATTCCTATTTTTACTAGGAAATCTATTTTAGTTTTAACAGTATGTGAGATAAATGTTAGTGGAATTCGTCCGTTTTTATTCTCAATAAATAATTTGAATTTGATTAATTTAATATAATTCGCTACCAGCAACAATCTTTCTTTCAAAAGGCTAGTAAAATGATGATGATTATGATGAACATTTATATAATAAATAATAATATAATATAAAAATATATATAATACTTATAAAAATTATAATCTATTCTAATATTATAAAGAAGAAAGATTTGATTGTTTGTTTGTTTGCATTGAATAGGCTCCGAAACTACAAAACCGATTTGAATAATTCTTTCACTGTTGGGAAGCTATTCTATCCCCGGGTGACATAGGCTATAATCTATACTCGTGCGAAGCTGGGTCGGACCGCTAGTAGTTATATAATTATAAGAAGGGCAGGTTAACTACCAACTGGAACAACGAGGTTACAAGAAATAATAATAATAATAAGAAAGCTAAACTAAGATGGGGCTAATGTAAGATTATTATAAGAATGTTTTTTGTGTTGTGGTAGCTCCCAGGACTATTGAAACTATTAAAGAGGCATGTTCATTGTTCAATACCTACAAAACCAACTGACTTACCATCTATGCTACCATCTATGTCAATGTGGTAGGTACTACCTACTTATTATGTAGGTAATTAGCACAAGCTTCTAGCGTTACGCGGTTCAAAACCACATCAGATAAACTTACAAGGGCTTTGTTCAAGGGTTGGGGGAAGGGTGGGAGGGGGCAGTTGGGCGCCAAATATAATACAATACAATACAATACAAACTTTATTAAAATACCACAAAACAAGGATCAGCGAACTAATAACTAGTGCGCTTAAATATTCGGGTCGGGATCGGAAGCACTACAAACGAGTTACCCACAGGCAGGCGGCTTTGGACTTTCAGCATCGGTGGGCATCAGGCGGGCAGGTGGACAGACAGACAGACAGCGTAGGTAGGCTTAGTAATAAGGTCCCGTTTTTACCCTTTGGAACCCTAAAAATCGTCAAACAAGTTATATTTAAGTAATGGTCAAGTCCAAGTTAGGTACCAGTAACTACATACCTTCTTGGAGTTTTGTAATCACGATAAGACCCTTTTCAACTCATCACTTGGCTTGGCGACATTCGAACACGTTAATCGAACAATAATACCACAAAAAAGTTGTAACTGTAAAATCCACAGAAAAGAGAAGTAGACGAAAACTAAAACAAAAACACGATTTTTTTTCTCTTCTGTGTTAAAATCCTAATTTTCCCGCCAAATAAAGTTATTACCTTGTTTTTTTTTTCATTTCTCTTGGGAGGATTTTGGCTTCGCACGTCTTGTGTATTTGCCAATGTCAACTATTGAGATATTTATGTTGTGCTGTGAACATTGGCGGATCCATGGAGGCCATGCCTCCCAGTAATTCCATACATTCAAAACCCAGCAATTCCATACATTCGACTCAATTTTTCGATTTGATTCCTTCGAACCTTGTCAGAATGCCCCCCCCCCCCAAATGAAATCCAGAATGGCCCCCCCAAAATGAAATCCTGGATCCAGCCCTGGCTGTGAAATAGCTAATGTGACGAAAAGGTGTCAGAACCATTTAAATTAGGGTATCAGTAGTTACTGTCATCTGCTCAGAATAGGGTATTTGACTACTTTTGGGAAACTATTGCACATTATTGTCTGATAAAAAATAATGTATACTGCATTTATATTTTCTGGATATCAGTCGTATTTGCGATATAAATCGATGTTAAAGTTTGAATAAAAAAATATCGCGCCAAAACGCAGACCTGCGTCATAGCTCCGATCACGTGACTAATTGACGTCACACAAAACAAAACGACTGCAGCCAGGCTGCAAAAGTTTGATAATTAATTAATTTCTAATAGAAGTAATGGTTTATAAATATTGTGTAGTGCCAAAATGTACAAATACTTCCATAAAGACACCGGATAAAATATTTGTTCCTGTTCCAATGCACCCAAAACTCCCCAAAACTCGAAAAAGGTGGTTGGAACTAAGTAGCTCGTAGAGAACCCAAAAGTATTGGAGCTAATTCAAGTGTTTCTATGTGCGAAGATCATTTTGAGGTACATATTTGAGTCTATATCCCTTCCCGCGCAATGGGCTGACTAGCCTCTGTTGCCAGAAATGTGAGAGTCCAACCGAATTTTCGAAAACTAACCGACTGTAAAATAAAATATATTTTTTTCCTATTAATTTGACATTTTATGTTCATATATTATATATAATATTAATCGTCTTGAATTGCTGTATGATATTTTCATGTATTATATATTTAATTACTCACCATTAGTACAAAATCTCGTGATGAAATTATAATTTCTGAATTTTCTTGCGCCATCACGCACTTGTTGATAAAAATATGCTATTTTTTTACAATAAATTACAATCACACCACTTTCACAACAAGGGAGCACTATTTCCGCAACTTTTACACTAATTACTTGACACTAATAGGCAATATTCACTTCAAAAACTAAAACTTTATCGCGAACCATTTTTACGTAATGTTTCCGCCATGTCAGTTTGCCGAACACTGGCTAAACGGGGAAATCCCACTCACAAAGTACTGTTGCCAAAAAAAATGTTTATGTGAATAATCGTAACGGTTATTCTTATAATTATCAAATCGTGTTCTAGTGAATAATTTCCAAAAAAATTATACTATTGTTAATAAATATTTAGATTTTCTGTAATGCAGAGAGGGATTTCCCTATGGTGTAAAAATAAAACCAAATAATTGTTTTTTAAGTAATATATAATTCAAACACTAAAAATAAGTACATTTGCGATTATGTATTCAAAATGTCTCTCATACTAAGTAACATTATAAATGCGAAAGTGTATTTTTTTGATGGCTTGTCGGTTTGTTTGTTTCTCTTTCGCGCTGCTACAGAGCTACCTGACTTTTTGCATGGATATAGTTCAAGTACCGGAAAATGACATAGGCTACTTTTCATCGTCATCATCACAATTTTTCGTCGCTACATCACTACTATATACATATATAATTATATATATTATTTTATTATAAAATATTTAGATTCACTGTTATGCAGAGAAAGATTTTCCTAAGTTGTAAAATTAAAACCAAATAAATGTTTTTGAAGTAAAATATAATTCAAACACTAAAAATAAATACACTTTCAATTGTGTGTTCAAAATATCTATCATACTAATATTATAAATGCGAAAGTGTGTTTGTTGGCTTCTTGGTTTCTTTGTTTGTTCCTCTTTCACGCAGCAACATAGCAACGGATCAAACTGATTTTTGCTTATAGTTACAGTGCAGGAAAGTGACGTAGGCTACTTTTCATCATCATCATCATCATCACTACGCGGATGAAACCACGGAGTGAAGCTATTCATCTATATATAATTATGTATCTGAAGTTAAAATGCTTACAACTATACATATCAACGCACAGCCTAACTACTGATGGTAGAATAATGAAAAATACAGTTATTTCCTATTACTATGCGTACCTTGTATAAGGGAATTTGCGATATTCGACCCACAAGAGGGTGAAATGGGACAATAATGCACGTATACATGTATGTATATGTATGATATGTAATGTAGACTAAATAATTAACATAAAATCGAGACTAGGTAGTAGGAAAAAGTAAAATAATAATAATAGCTTATATTGGTGGTTATAAACATCTAATTAAGGTATAAAATACAACTAAACCAAAATATAATTCTTACAATATTCTAACAGACATAATTTAGTTTTTTTTTCTTAACTTTATCAGAAACGATTAAAATATAATTATATATAAAAAACTAACATTTGTACGCTGTAACAAGCAAGGACATGAGATACGTCTCCATTCTTACGACCATGTATGCTACTTTATATGTATGTATACCTACCATGTTCTGACAAATAAATAATTTGAATTTGAATTTATCGCTTAACGTCAGGTGAGATGGTGATCAAACGCAAGACATTCATCAAGACATCAGACACAAGAAGAATTTATGAAAAAAAAAAAAAAAAAAACTATCTATCTAAAGCTGTATATAATTAAATGCGCAGCGCGTTCACATGGCAACGAATAACGTGATACAATACAATAACTCTATTATGACACAACAAAAAGGAAACCATAAGATGAAAATACATATAATTCTAGATTATAATAATTTTACACGAGCAAAGCAACGCGGGCAAACTTTATCAAATTAAAATATGATATAACACTGACTATAAGATTTTTATTTAGTTCTCCTATTTTGCCGTCATTCGGCATGTGAATTTGGTCATGATATTATATTAATGTTAAGTATACAAAATAAAATAAAAACATAGCACACAACTCAATGTTGAATGTTTGGCTAAAGTAATATTAATAAGACGGTAGATGGTAAAGTATACATTATGTTTTGACATACATGTTTTGTTTGATTACAATATCAAGTTAATCGGTATTTCAATTTGGTTATAATAATTAATGTACTTATGTATAAAGGAAAATAAATGGAAAGTATATAATTCAATGTTGAGTGCGTGGCCAAAATTAATATTAATAGGTTGGTAGATGGTATGGTGTTCACAATTTTTATGTTTGATTACAATATTACGTTAATAATATAACGCTGACTATCATTTACAATAAAAAACAATCAAAATAAAATTACAAATTAATTAATTACAATGAAAATATACATGATTCTTAAATACACTATATACAATATTACCTAACTTACCTAGAAAAGCTAACCAAACCTGCCGAGAAATTTTGAATTCTATTTTACTCGGGACAGTGACGGCAATGAGCGAAATAAAAACCACAAAAACAGAGGCTGTTTAAAATGTTCATGAGTTTGAAAGCCCCATATCAGTAACGAATATCCCTAAATTATTTATTTACTTACTTACTTACCACCTCCCAATGCCCCATGTCCAACTAAGCGGCAAAAAAAAAAAACAACTCTGCCTAGTTATGATTAATCCAAAAGTAAAATCTGGTATTTACAATTGAACACGAATGACCATTGTCCTAATTATTGCAAGAATTATTTGGGAAACAAACATCACAAACTAAGCCAATCAAATCTCGCTTTCACACACTTTTCACACACAAAAAGTTGTGAAGACTCATTCGCGTCGTCTTTTCCGCCCACGAATTTCATGCCCTTTGAGCTCTGCGAGAGAATGCCACTCTTCCCAGCAGTCCTCAAAGCACAGAAAAACGTCACAGGTAACGCATTTCGTATGTACAACTTTTCGGATTCCTTGTCTTTGGTGAATCACACAACGCTTTATGGTACTTTTGCCCGGCAAGTACTTTGGTACGTGCATGACATCCATTCTCAACCTCGTGTCTTTGTACACGGGCTCGCTAATCTCCTGACGAACAGGACGGTGGTGCTCGACCAGAGAATTAGCCAGCGCGTAACGAAACTCACGATGCGTCACGGGCAGCTTGTCACGTCGTTTCAAAGAGCTGGCGTACATAACAAAAGCGTTATGGGTGCTCACGTTCAGCAGCCTCTTAAAAATCTTTATATACCACTTCACACATCTCTTCCGCTCCAACAAATACATTGAGAGTTTTTGATCTTTGAGATCAACACCTCCCATTGTATTGTTGTAATCTCTCACACTCACAGGCTTCACTAGCGGTTTACCTGCCTTCGATCCAACGTAGGTGTCGTCGTTGTGATAGGTGGAGATCATCGTCACCAATTTGGAGTCTTTCCATGCTAACACGGAAAGATCACCACATTGACGCGCGATGATGGTCCCCTTTTTCACATTCTTCGGTACTTTCGCGATGTCCTGAGGCACGTGCTTACGATTTGTGCGCAAAGTTCCCAAACAATCAAAACCCAAGCTCTTGAGATGCCGCGCTAACGCTGGGCAATTATAAAAATTGTCCATCGTTACGTTTTTACAGTGTCCCAGATTCTCGAGACCTTGTAATAATTCGAGTACCACTTTGGTACTCTTGCCACCCAAATCAGCACTAGGCGCAACGTCGCCGGTACTTGCAGAGTTTTTCCCCGTGTAGATTTGAAATTTGTACAAGTACCCCGTTCGTGACTCACAGAGCTCGTAAGACTTTATGCCAAAACGCGCAGCCTTTGTCCTTATTGCTTGAACCCAGGACAAGCGGCCCTTGAATAAGGTCAATGACTCATCGATAGAAATTTGTCGTTGCAAGTTATAGAGGGAGGAAAATTTGCCGTTGAGGTTTGAGATCACAGGTACTATTTTCGCCAGTTTCGGTGAAAGCTCAAGTTTTTCATATCGTAGATAGTCCTGACTTACATCAGCATTATCGACGAAATGCAGAAATTTGCTCAGCAAAACATACCGATCGTAAGTCATCAGTTGCTTGAAATTGGACAACGTTAGGCAACCGAGTGACTTCCAATATTCATGCTGCGATGTCCGCTGGTCAATGCCCATGAACATGAAAACAGCAAAAAGAATCATTATCTCGTCTGCATCAGTGTCAGTCCACTGATGAAGACGAGACGATTTCTTCAACGTCTCGTTGGCCCTCATATGATCGATTGTTTGTTTCGCGTACCTATTAGTTTCTAGGGCGATAAGCTCTATGATGTCATTACTCCAGATATCAGTAAAAGCATCATAAGGCGTATCGTAGTCTTTGAGTGGCCCCGGGGTCGGACCTGAAAATACTTCAGGAACACCACGAAACGACTCAAATTTACTTTCCCACGTGAAAGTATTAGAGACGCCAAGCAAACAATCAGCTGCTTCATCCATTGCCCTCTCAACAGAAGATAAAATATCTCGAACAGGTTCTTCTAGTTCCTCGTTATCCGGAATTTCCCTCCCTATGCCAGCAAAGACGTTGGTTTCGATAGGAGCTACGTCGAACTCGTCGTCAAACTCGCTATCTAAATCACTGCCTTTACATGCCTTGCGCCTAGTGACTCGCTTAGATGTGGTTGTCACCCCCGAACATGACGGACGAACATCAGCATCTACGGAGGAAACATTCGCTACGCTTCCAGGCTGAATGCTAGTTCCTTGCGGTTGGAAACTAGAATTTCCCGAAGCACTGCAAAAGTTTTCCTCGGCAGCAGTGCTAGGCGTAAGTGGCCTAGGTGAGGCAAATCCCTGATCCTCCACCCACCGCCTCACCTGCTCCATGGCGTCGTCCGCCTCGTCGTCGGTGAGGTCCATGGCCTCCACTCGCTCCACCACACTGGTGCTGCAAGGAAATGTAACATTGTAACAAACTATTTTGAACACTTACCTGATGTTAAACAAAGGCTTAGAATATCAGCCATGATGTGTTCAAACGCAAGCCTATGTTAAATAAAAATATATATGAAAAAACGTACCTGAGCGAAGGCATGGGCTCCAACTCCATGACTCGACGGACGGTACCACCTGGGGTTTGTTGTATGGGGACGGTGTCCCCAGTAATTTTGAAAGAACCGCCAGGAGTGACCTGGACGGCAATTCCTAATGACCTAAAAAGTGAAAAATTTACAATATATAATATAATATACAATTATGTAAAAGTGAGTTTGTGAATTATGGCGAAATTTAGATTAAATTAACTTTTAGGATACTTTCATTGCAGTAGTCTCTATTTATTACAACCTGATTATAAGCATCATGAATAATATTTAAAAAAAAGCAGAAAAAGGTTGGCATACCGGGGAAGGACCTCTGGCGGAGGCATCTCAGGGTCGCGCGGCGCTGCGTCTGCCGCCAGCCCCATTAAGAGAGCACGTCGTGCGGCAGAGGGCCGTGGGCCTCTGCGCTCGGAGCTGGGCGTCACAGATCGTGAACGCCCAAACTCCGAGCTCGTCGACCGCAATCTAGCTAATCTAAAAACAATAAAAATAAGTCTGATGAAATATCTACACGACCAACACATTTCTACAAGTAAGTAATTTACTACGTACGTACTTTTCAAAAAGTTGATTGAAGAAAGGGTAAAAATTCGTGCAAGGTATACACTACAAGCAGCAGAATTCATTATCAGAAAAAAAAAAACATTGATTTTACAAAAAAAAAACGGATATAATAAAAATGTACTATCTAAATGTAATCTATCTGTTTCAATTCAAAAATTGATGATGATGATGAAAAACATACATACGCTACATACATTTTAATTATCTAACGAACTGTTTTTTATTTTTGAATATTTTTTTATAAATAATTTAATAGTTGCGTTGCCGGAGAAAAAAAGTTTAAAAAAAGGTTAAACGTTTCGATCTATAAAATCTATTTTGTATGGGCGAGTTAGCAATCGTAATTTTTTTTTGTCGACTGTACTTCCCGTGTTGAAATGAAATGGCCGACTTCTTATTTTAGAAAAAAGGTTACTATATGATATTAATGCACTTAAATGAGAACCTGTTTATCAAGAAATGTTTCAAGATACATTATTTACAAACTTGGATGCGATTTTACATTTTTACAGGCAAGTTTGTCGAATTATCAGCTAAAAACTGCCGGCACCAAGCGATCGTTTTATTGCAATTAAAAGTTTTTATGTTTTTTCTCATTTATTTTTGCCACAAATACATCCTAAAACACTTTTAACACACTCTATACACATTTTTCAGTAATTTAAAAGCTTTTACTCACCGTTTTCGCCTTTGTAACATTTTCTTGACATAAAAACATAAACCGATTCGACAGTAAAATTTCACAATATGGCTATCGCACTGTCAGTTCATTCTTTTTGGTCAGGCGGAGTTGTATTTTATTTTTTTCAAACCTCTATAGGCCCCCTGACACGGTAAGAATGCATCGATTCTCTAGTGATTGAAGTAAGCTAGAGGCGAAAGAACTTAAATTGTCTTTGGAACGTTCATTCGAGCGGGAATAAATTGACGAATAGCGGTGATTTCCTTACGCACCGCTCCGGTGCGTAACGCGCGTCGAGCACTTTTCGCTTACGCCGACATGCGGTGCGTAACACATTCAAAGGGATATATTTCTAATATAATTTGTGTTTTTATTGCATTAAGTACTATTTTATGTACTGTTACTTTCTTTTTAAACATTGTAAAGCTCGACATAACCTAACAAAATAGTTATATCCACTTACTACAACATACTTTTTGCTTGGAGAACAATTAAAAATTAATACTTACATTGTAGTTTTTACGTTTTGAGTTCTGCAGCGTAGAAACAATGACGTGGATTATTATTAAAGAAATATGCAACCATAAAAACATTAATTTTGGGTAAGTTACTGCTGTCTGCTTGCACAAAATGTTTCTCCATTCTTCTCACATTTAACCTCCGGAATGTTTTTGGTGAATATTTCTGGATAAATCGCTCTCAAAATAGCTTTACAACATTAAATTCGCAAATATCAATACAAAATCTGTTTGTTTAGATTTGTGTGACGTCACTAGGGATGAAGCCAGTTACAGACCGTTTTCGATCACGTGATCAAATGTCGAAAATACAGTTATTTTATTCGCGTTTTTTACAAAAAATAAGCATATTTTTATCAAAAAATCAATGAAATATGCTATTTCATTATGTCATGTTTATGGATGGCGTCAATTGGCATAATATTTTTAATACAGTCAAGTACCCTATTGCTGTAAAGGTCTGTAGTGTCCTCAGTCAGTCCCTGTGGTACAGTTTAGACGTTTAGCGCCAACGTAAAAAAAAACATGACGCTTTATTGTATTATTTTCCTAAACTTGTGTTATATATGGTTGATAATCGACTGTAGGTAACCGAATTAATGACGTGAAACATGTATTTTCGAGATTTTTTCAAAACTTCACTGAAGCCGCTAAAGTCTCCACCACTGTACCAGGGCAAGATTTGGACTTGACTGTGACTTGCTTTGCTTGACTATGACTTGTTTGACGTTATTTATTACATGAAGGCCAATACAATGTAGGCGCAATATTATTTCGACTTAAGGAATCTGTATCCATCAGTATCCATGGTTACGAATATTTAAAAAAAGTGGTGCTGTCGACTCAAGGATCTGCTGCGACCATTTGTTTCGACCGTGAATGGTGTCGACTCATTGACTGTAAAGATATATAATATACATAGATTCAGTATATAATACATAATTAAATAATATGTAAAAATATAAAATATATAAATTTTTCTCTGAGGTTGACTGAACCAAGGCTTAATTCGACTGTCAGTGTCAGAAGTCAGTTCTCAGTTGTCACTCTCTCTGACAACTTGTCATTGTCAGTTGTCAATGTCAGTCAGTCAGTAGTTTAAAGTAAGTCTGAGTGTTACACAGATCTAGGCTGCGTTCCAAAACACACAGTCTTTTGTCGAGTGAAATTCGTCGCATGAATTTTGGTTTCGGAACTGGGCTTTTGCGGGTAATATTCACGCGGAGTGAATTATGTTTTGGAACGCCTCATGATTCTGGTGCGCTCGAGATTATCTTAGTATCGGTCTGTCTCATTGTGAATATCTTAAGTGTGACAGTGACCTAAGTAATCTCGAGCGCATTCAGAATAAGGATTAGTACAATTGATTTGACATTTTGTCAATTGTCATAAATCAAGGAATATACTACTATAACCTCAAATATACGTGATCGGTACTTGCTTGTTTGCTGTTTATTTTTTATTAAAATTAAAAGTAATATAACAAGGTGATAGTTTTGAGTTTAAAATGGATAATAGACGAGAAATAGTTATTGCCACCATCAAACTGTCTCAAGAGTTACTTAAAACAATCAAAAGCGTAACCATGGCACTCGTAGAAAACGACACAGATTCTGAAGATGAAGAACTTTTGAAACTGATAGGATTAGAAGCAGACAATCGATCTCGCCCCAACAGACGTCAACCGCCTCAGCTATATGGTTACACAGAAGTTATCGTTCCACAATTTAACCATAGGGAATTTCAGAGTCATTTCAGACTGCATCCTGCTACGGCAAATGAGTTGGAAAATATTATTTCCCCACTTTTGATCCGCCATGGTGACGAAGGGAGACAAACCATACACCCGCGCGTCCTACCTACATACCTACGGTCACTTTCTATCCATTAAATATTTATGAAACTATAGGTACAGAGGGGTTTGCCAGAGTGTTGATGGTAGGCGAAGGTCAAAATACTTACACCTATAAACGTCACGGCGATCAAAAGATAATAATTGTATTTTTTTAAGGATAGGTTTTCTCTTGACCTCAGTTAGGATTCTGGGTACCATATGGTTTGTAATAATGTAGGGTGTGCTTAAGGAATAAGTTATCTATTTATTTATATACTCCTTTTATGTTCCGGTAGAGTACCTATGGGATTTATAAATTAAGTCCTGTGGGTTCTCGCAAAGAAACAGGTGGTCTTCTACCACCACCAACGCCGCCAGCCCCACTGGTGGTGACAAGTAGATGACTCAGGAACAAACAGACTTACTAGACATTTCGCTAGCTAAAAGATAATGTCCTCTTGTCCCTATTTCAAGCTATATTCCCCACTTCGTGGGAGAGAGATGCCCAGGTCTAAGGAAGTGTCTCATCTCCACAAGCGAAGGAGGGGCTTGTGGACCTAGCTTTGAGAACACACTGTCAATAAGCTAGCCACTGGGGAATACTAGAGTAGCTAACGAACTTGTTTATTAACTTTGGAACTTAACTTTAAAGTCACCCTGTATGAATTCTACCCTGTATAGATAATCTATTCCACCCTGCTATCGTTGAAGGTTCAATCGAAGACTCAGTTTAATTTCAGCTTTAGAGATGTTCCTTTAGGAAACTAAACCTTGTTGTTTGTTCCCAATTGCGGGAGCAATTGTTGCAGGATGGTCGAGTGTAACAAAACGGACGCGACGTTGCCTGTGAAACTACGAATGACAGCCAGCCAGCCGCCAAGCTCGCCAAGCCTTTGAGGGGAGTGTATAAAAGCTATCTCTCTGTTCATTTCGATTGCTAAATAAATGAAGTAGTCACCAGTCTTGAGTGTTTCATATTTATGTCATCCTGATTACACATTAAAAAAAAAACACAAAAATATAATTTGACTATCTTTATTACTTACAATAATACTTGATTTAATCAACACTAATTATGTTGTCAACCCGACATTTTTAGTTCAGATGGTGGAACTTTAAATAAATCACTTGCTAGACATGTTTTTAAAAAAGCAAACTCAGATTTCAACTTTTTTTATCTTCAATCATATCATCTTCATCAATCATATTTAAATCAAGGCAACTACTTTCTGAGTACAATGTAATTTTGTTAACGAACCCCTTTAGTTAACAGGTTCGTTATCAACTGAACACATAGATATTATGTACAGTTAGTTAAACAGGGCAAGGTAAAATTATAATTTTTCAATTAAGCGCTCTGTCAGCCTCTCATATAGAGCATTACTGTCTCGCAAAATTTGTAATAACTCTTCATGGCGCCGTGCCCTCGCCTCCTCTCGCTGCCGTGCTTCTACACGAAATTCTTCTGCCCAGCGTCCAACGGTTCTCTCCATTCTGGTACGTCTTCTCGGACCTTGGGGCACTATAAAAAAAAAATCAGTTCAATTTTTTTTAAGGATTTGCACTATTTGGATGTAGCCTAATAATAGCCCTAGGCTACTTTTTACTAAAAAAAATATATATAGGTACAGTTCAAGTTACAAGCAAAAACAATCTAACTGGAGATGGGAAACTAAATAAAACCTAGTAAAAATACCTTGGGTTGAAGACTCCGTACTTAGACCACCTGTCTCTTGTGCTTCTAAGAGATTCTGCTCACTTTCTTGTTCTGTAAAATTTTTGTTAGTGTTTAGTTTATTTTATTTACTTATAATAGTATCACTACATACAATGTATACTACCTAAACCCGGGCTGGAGTTCTCACAAGAAACTGAAAAAAAAAATACAACAAAATTTTAGAATTAGACACGTCCCGTCTTACTACTAAAGATTTAAGAACGCTTTAGACATGTGTTTAGCAGTTGTTTCCCTGTGAAAAATATGTTAAACACATGTCTAAAGCGTTCTTAAATCTTTTGTAGTAAGACGGACAAGGTTTAAATTATGTGGACTCTTCCCAGAACTACTATCTTTTTTTAATACAAATGGATATAAACTCCTGCATTGCAGCAGAAGAGGCAAGAGAATGATGTCTATCTAGAAGAGCATCAAACAAACATTCTCTATTATTGTTAAGAATCTTAGTACCAAAGTCATTAATATTGGGGTTTATTGTTCCACACTTGATTCTCAAAATCTTCTTGTAGTAATTTTTGGAATAGCTTAAACATGTATTTTTTTTCATCATACCATTTCTTTCTTGGCGTTCAGCAATCGGCTTGCAGCTAGTGCTGGGGGATGAATTTGTGGAGATCTCCCAAATAACTCATTCAGCTCCTCATAATAGCTACAAAACCGCTCAGGCTCCCCAGTGGATTTTCGATTTGTATCCACACAATCAGTGTATTTCTTTTTTAAATACTTAAATTTATTTTCCACTTGCTGTGGGGAGAAATCCTGGCCTTTTTTTTAAATTTCATTTGATATTTCCTCCCAAATTACTTCATTCCTGTCAATGTTATTCTCAAATCTTTCGCGTTGTTGGCGCCACAGCTCTATTAGATATAATGTGGCAGCGTGAGTCCACCTCGACTGTCCTGTAAAAAAAAGATGGTAAGCATAAATAAACGACACTCAAATCAACAAAATATCGATTATTATCAATCATAATTACTATCAATACTAAGCTACCTAATACATGCTAATACTAAGCTACTCAAGATTGGATTGTACCATATTCATCCTAAGTATACAGAGTGTAAGAAAACGAAGACTGGTTATAGTGCTGATGATTGCTGATATGTATGATACCAAAAAAAAGCTCATTTTTTTATTGTTTGCAATGTAAAGTAAATAAAATATCAGCTAACTCTACAGACCAATGAACGACCTGCTCTGCGCGCACGCTTTACATTGCTGGTTTGCAATATTCTAAACCAATAAAACAATAAGTCCAAGGCAAATTTCATCAGTATCAGTTATCTATATATATAAAAGCGAAATTCATCTACTCACTCATTAATCACGAAATCTCGAAAACATCTTGACCCACGAAGCTGAAATTTGGCAGGTAGATTCCTTATGGGGTGTAGAGGTCCGCTATGAAAGGATTTTACGAAAGGGCCAAATTAAGGATGACAAAAAGGGGAAAGTTTATATGAAAGTCTACGCTTACGAAGTCGCGGGCTACAGCTAGTTGGTAATAAAATAAAGTCGCTGAGTTAGAAGCATGTTTTTTTAAGTTTAGGGTGAGTTTAGAACTTATACAGAATAGGACGAATCATCATAGGATGAATACGAAACAATCCTCATACTAGCACTACAAAAATAAAATAATGTATTTTGCCTTTTCTGCAAGTCTGTTCAAGCATTGGCTGGGAGGAAGCGGTGGATGGCAGACTGAATGGTGGATGTGAGCTGGGTAATGGTTGCAGGCTGGTTGGTGGATGGTTTATGGATGGCTCGATAAGCGGTAACTGGTTTAACTGTTGTTTGCTATGAAGCTGGTTGTAGCGTGGTTGTTTAAAAGGGTACCGAGGCGTAATATAGGGCTGGGGCGTGATAGGAAGCTGGGGTGTTATAGGTGGCGGGGGTGTGATAGGTGGCTGGGGCATGATAGGTGGCTGAGGCGTGTTAGGTGGCTGTGGCGTGATAGATGGCTGGGGCGTGATAGGTGGCTGGGGCGTGATAGAGGAGTTAGTCGGCAGGTGTGTATTGGGTGACTGCTGGGTAGATTGCATGGAACCTATGCCATAAAAGTCTCTTATTGCTTGGCAGTCCAACACAGCTACTAATTCATCTGTAAAAATTTCAATATTTAGTAATACACATATTTGATATAATTAGTATTCCCTGCTAATATGACTGATTTATTTGACCAGAAAATTTTGATTTGTACATTTTTATTTTGATAACATAAATATCCATGTTAGCTAATGAAGATTAGGGAAGATGTTTTGAAATTAAAACGTCCCTTTTGTTATGAACAAACCGTATCAGTATATGAGGGTTTGTTAAGAATTATTGTGCCAAAATTATGTATCAAATCGTCGCTTAACATCAGGTGAGCTGTGGACACATCATACAAATATACTCATCTGTGACGAGTTGTGATTTCTTAAATTTCTCATACTGTTTGCTCTCTCCCCTCTCATTCTTTTGTTGCCATAATATACTACTTAAGGTAAATCTAAAGGAAAGCTTTTAAAAAAAGCATAAATTGTTTAGTGTCGAGCAAATACAAGTACTACAAAATAAATAAATAATAAATATTTGAGAAATTTTTGCACACACGGTCATCCGACCCCAAACTAAGCAAAGCTTGTGATATGGCTGCCAGAGACTGATATACATACATATAATATAGTTTTAAATACATATTTAAATAGATATTAACAACTAGATATAGAACAAACACAAATGTTCATCACATAAATGTTTGTCCTAGGTGGGAATCAAACCCACACCCTCAAGCTCAGAAGGTAGGTTCACTACCAACTGGACCAACGGGCTATCTATGGGCGACCCAAAGCTTGGGATGGCATCTCTTTCATATTGCTTGTTCCCAATAAACCAACAAAAAAATAAGAGCTCTTCAGGTATGTTAATGATGAATATGATGTAAATAGTTTTTTTTTTTTGTATTGATTACCTGATGAATCAACTAACACTAGTTTGCCGTCCTGCATTAATGGGGCGCCACTGTGATCTACTGCAAGCTTGTAATCTTTTAGAGTCGGTTCGAAACATATAGGTGGTAACTGATCCAAATCATCCTCCACTTCCATGGTCTGAAAACAAACAAACTTCTAAAACTGAGGGAGTTCCTTTCCTCAATAGCTTTCATAGGAAATTCTACAGCAATATGTTGCTATTTTGGCCCAAAAGAGTAGGTACTTACTTACATATAATATTTGTGATCGATGTGGATTTTTGTTAATAAAGTTCAATGGATTACCGTTCAACAAAGCAATACTTAGATTAGAGATAGTTAGGGCTTTGCTCTGGCGACGAAAAAACTGGAGAATCACTGGAAATTATAGATTCTGCAAAGAATAGATATTTTGTAATCGTTCGAAAAAATCTTTGTCTTTTTGCCACAACAATTATACACAATTTCTAATTTAGGGCGTCACTGACAGTGTTCTTCTCATTATGGACGATCAGTTGTCGATTCTTACGTATAGATAAGAACACTGTTCGTTCAAAATTCGACCAATTAAAAAGAAAATAGATGGAGTAGAAATATATTTCATTGTATTTAGTGGCTACAGCTATTGCATTACCTTGTTTTGTTCTTGTAATTGATTATTTTCGAGTATTCATTGAAAATAAACATGTAGATTTTTTTAGGGTTATATCCAGAGATTTCTCTGGAGATTTATGAAAACCGGTAAAATATCCCCGGAGACGAAAATCGCATCCGGAGCAAAGCCCTACGATAAGTCATGGCATCACTATTCCAAAAAAAAACTCTCACTAAGCCAAATGGTGGTTCGATTCAGAGTAGAATTTGTGCTTGGTGATTTCTTGTTGTGGGGACCATAACATCACAATCAGTCGCCCGAACAACCAAACTAAGGTTATTTGTTACGGCGGCGATAGATTAAGAAGTAATTAAGTCATAGATTAGAAATAAAATACGAAAATACGAACAACTCAGTGGAACATAATTACGTACCTTTAATTTGTCAAAGAAAATATTTTACGTTGGCTAATTTATATCCTCTTTGGCTTTTACCGAAGCGTAGTATGGTAGTATTAACTATGAGAATAACTGTGTGAAAAACGACTATATTTACGTACACCACACGTACACTTACAATAATTTAAAATTAAAAAAACCTAAAATCGTGACAAATACGAACATAAGTGTAACTGTCATATTCTGTTTCTGACAGCCGAGTGAATTTCAACCCCGATTTTTGTCGAGTGATTTGTTTCACCTTCCGGTTGAATTTTTACTCTCTCGTAGGCGTTCCAAAACACTAGGGGAAAATTCCACGAGGTGTTTTGGAACCAGCATCGAGTGAATTTCACTCTCATCGGGTGAAATTCGCCTGTTTTGGAACGTAGCCCTTACTACCTATATATCTGTGTTGTGTATAAGTCTGAGTGTCGTGTCGTTTAATTGACTTTGTTTATATATTTTCGTGAAAAATATTAATCGAATTGACCAAAAATGTATATTTACGAGTTGCCGTTCGAAATAAACAAAGAATTATGTCGCTTGCTCGACATAGACGACTATTGGAAAGAGCTCGCTGGTGAACAAATGAAATATTCGCCATTTGATATCAACGTAAGTATTTTGGGTTTTTCCCTGGTGCGCTACGTCTTTATTAATTTTATGATTCTCCGAACCTCTGTGACGCAAATGCGACTTTCCATGAAATGTGAATGTCCAAACTTTGAATGTTCCTATTATCAAGAGAAAGTATCTCGCTAAAACGTAATAATATGTGTCGTAGGTTACACAAGAAATTGATTTGGCATAATAGTTTGCATATATATTATATTATTAAAACACTCATAATATTGCGTCTTGTTCTAAAACTTCCGCAAAATCGTTCAAGTTGAAGTAACTGTTGTGGTATTCTATAAAAAGCGGCAATTTTAAGATGCCAAGACTAAAACAAGTATAAGTTAAAAAATAAAAAATAAATGTAGCCTATAGATGACTGACACTTCAAAAAATGTTTAATATTAAATTTTTTAATTTAGACGATTTAAATTAATTTTTTGCTTTTATATTATACTCTGTTAAATTAAAGGATATCAAAGCAATATAAAAATACAGATCGAATTGAGAACTTTCCTACTTTTATGAGGTCAGTTAAAAACTCTCTTTGTTCGTAATATAATGATAGCAAAACAAGGTTTTGTCACTTTTTGCAAATTCACACTGAGTGATTTTATGTGTCCATTAATGTGAAAATGCGTGAGCGAGAGAATTGCAAAACAGAAGAGCAGCCTTAACATATGCATGAGCATAATTTCTTCATATGCCATAGCAAGTGACAGCTTACGTAATCAGACTGCTGTATCACTTCATCAAAACTCTCATGAGGATTCATTTAAAAAAATTATAACACCGGCTTGCACTCACGATTATGTTTTATCGGTCGAGACTGCTGTATGCTTTGATAATAATTATACAGTTTGGATTTGCCTTAAACTTGAGTTAGTACTGAAAAAAGTCTACCAAAACTGAAGGGAGCGAAGTAAACACGTATTACACACACTGATATATTCTTACTATAGTAAACGCATTATCATCTGAGTCGTCAGGTCATAAATCATTGTCTGTCTGTCTATCTGGCTCGCACCCACATCTCATTTCTGTCTATCTCGCTCGCACTTACAGGTCTTATGGTATGACGTTTATTGCTCAACGACTCAGTTGGTAACGCGGTGACTATAGTTCTACAAACGTACGCTTCAATATTGAGTGGCACACAACTGCAAATGATATGCTCAAAATGAAATCGCCAATAGACAGCCAAGGAGGGGTGTATGTGCTAAAGAGGAAACTGTTAGTATAACTCTTCTATTTATTCATTTTGTCTGAGGCTGTATGAAACATATCTTTCTTCTAGGAAATACAACAAACTGCCAGAGTTTACAACAACTCGCCAACGCACCAATTATTCATCAGATGGGGCCAACTAAACCATAAAGTAGAAGAATTATTCATATTGTTGTACACCATGAAGTATGTTCCTGCGTTGCGATGCCTCACGCCATTGGTTGATAGCCGGTTTCAAAAACTGTTGAATAAATTGGACAGCAAGAATGGATTTAAGAAGAATGACATTGCAAATCATGGTATTTGTTTTTAAATTTATTATCTTACTAGCTGCGCCGCGCGGTTTCACCCGCGTAGTGATGAAAATTTTTGATGGTAATGAAAAGTAGCCTATGTCACTCTCCGACCCTTGAACTATATCCATGCAAAAAATCAGGTCGATCTGTTGCTCTGTTGCAGCGTAAAAGAGGAACAAACAAACCAACAAACAAACACACTTTCGCATTTATAATATTAGTATGATTTAGTATGGAAACTGATGTGGTTTTCAAACATGTATTTTTTATAAAATACGGGAGTTCATGGTATGATACATTTCTCTAACTATAGTTTCAACCACATTCGACGGGAAAGCTGTATACTTAAGAATTCCACTGGCGGAGTGACCCGATGTGGGTCCTGCGCTCGGACACAAGAGAATGTCATTAGTCCTGGGGGTCTAGACAAGAGCCACACACTGTTAGCGTTCACGCCTGCGGAAAGATGAAATTGTATGAAAATGACATTAGCTCCAGATAATTTATCTTATGCTAATGTCATTGTCAATGTCATATTCATACAATTTCATCTTTCCGCAGGCGTGAACGCTAACAGTGTGTGGCTCTTGTCTAGACCCCCTGGTCTCGGGCTGTCATTTCATCATCAGCCATAAGTCATCCACTGCTAAACATAGGCCTCTCCCTTAAAATGCCACACTGAATGACAGCTAGCCATCAGCATCCACTGGATGCTCACTCTAATGGGTCCATCTAGTTGGAGACTTACCTACGTTGCGTCTTCCGGTTCGTGCTGTCACCAGTCAGCAACTTGGAGTTTGCACAAGTCTGACTATAGCACATTTATTGTACGAACTGCTAGTCTGTGGAATGCGCTGCCTGAATGGGTGTTCCCCGATGGTTACAATCTGGGTATCTTCAAATCACGAGTGAATCGGTTCCTTCTAGGCAAGCGTGCTCCACCGTAGACCGCATCATCGCTTAACATCAGGCATCAGGCGTGATGGTGGTCAAACGCAAGCCTATTAATTATTTAAAAAAAAACTTTCCAGGCCTAAGATCTTTCCATCTAAGCTGGCCAATGGGTCAGCAGCTATTGTTTATTCAACAGTCTGTAAAACCGGCTATCAACCAATGGTGAGACATTGCAACACTGGAACATACTTCATCAACTTCATGATGTACATTTTTTGTATGTCAAGAATAAAGCCACGTTTGGCCACCAACTCGCCTGATGGTAAGTGACGATGTGGTCGAAGATGACAAAACTTCTACTTTGTGGTTTAGTTGGCCCCATCTCTTATATAATTGATGCGTTTGAGAGTTGTTGTAGTGTCGGGTGGTATGTTGTATTTCCTATAAGAAAGATTTTATATTATATGCAGCAAACTTATTATGTAAGTTGTCACTTGCTATCTCTATAGAGACATCACACTGTCTCACATAGTGCGAGTAAATTGACGTGACCGGTTTGACACAATAATGATAGTAACAGTTTACGTAATAAGGCTGCAGGTTTGATATAAATCATAGTTAAGTGTAAAATGGTAATCATTATTCGTTTATTGGTCAGGACTAGCGGAGTTCTTTAGGCGAGTTTATTTCAATGTAACAGAGGGGGGAGGTGGATCTAAATATACCCGGCTGTATTAGGGTACAGGCAGGTTATGTAGGAATACACCTAAAACCATCTTGATAGCTTGCCTCCATGGCTGACGAAGGGCACCAGAATATCTAAAGAAACGCAGAGTATGGTCCACACCGCGCCTGCCGTTATCTCCGCCTGGCTTGCTTGAATTGGTCAGATCTCTAAATCTGCCACTCGTCCCTTTTTAATTGGTTTCCAAGAACCTGTATACTAAGACCACTATTCCAGGAACGAACGGCTAGGGCGTCCAAATCCGCCACCCCTATGACGTCATCTCGATGCTCCATAATATACTCCACTGGGCTTGGTCTTCAGTTAACGAACACAGTACCCTTGCCATTTTACGAAGGATGTAGCCTTAACTATGATTTAGTAATCTGCAGCCTTATTATGTAAACTGTCAATCGCTATTGTGTCATCTGCACGCGCAAACTAACATAACTTTAAAGACAGTGAGTGATAGCTTACGTAACAAAGACTGCTCTATGCAATAAAAAATTTATCTTCTAGGAAATAGAACAAACAGCTCGTCGCTATACCAAGTCACCAGCGCACCAGCTATTCACAAAATGGGGCCAATTAAACCACAGTGTAGATGAATTATTCCTACTGCTGTACAAAATGAAGTATGTTCCAGCGTTGAGATGTCTCAAGCCGGTCGTTGACACTCGGTTTCACAGCCGGTTAAATAAACTGGACGGCAAGAATGAATTTAAGAAGAGGGAAATGGCTAAAGATGGTATTTGTTTTTGATGACATTTGCCGTATGGTGTTGCTATCATAAACGCATTAACATCTGAGTTGTCGAGCTATAAACATCATGCCATAAGACCTAGTGCGAGCGAGTTAGACATATAATGATTTATGAGCCGACGACTCAGATGATAATGCATTTAATATGGTATTTTGTTAGACCAAAAACTGCTCTTGCTAAAGGCTCGAGATTTTTTTCTGCAGCCCATTGCAGACCATACGAATTACAAGTAGCAAGTATCTACTACGCATCGTCTGCAATGTTTTGTAGTGCAAGTGGCAGTGGAAGTGCTTAGTAGCATTTCACGCTGGTCCTTGCGCAAGTGAAGCTTCGTTTCCCCGCGCTACTCGCGCGACGCCCACTGCGCATCGTTCGTCTCGTTCGAACACTCGAGCGAGTACGTACTCGCACGCGAGTTGTACGCGTCACCGCTTGATTGGCTATTTTAGTTTGAACGCCTACTTGTACTTGCTACTTGTACTTGCAAGCTACTTCGCATGGTCTCCAACGGGGTTATGGCCAAGTGATTGAGCAATTCTGTTGGCTTTAGCCACTAAGCAAGCCATCTGAGTGTGGTTTTGACCTTACAGATTTCTTGCTCTTGTTTTGGAATATGTTTTTAAACGCCGACGCAAAAAGAGGGGTGTTATAAGTTTCACGTGTGTGTCTACCCTACCCTGAATAATAATTTATATAAAATCTTGTTTTGTTTCCTTACATCGTTTTTAAACGGAAGTTTTAGGAATTTGGTAAGTTAGTTTATCATAATAAACTGTTATTCAGTGACATCCGATAGAGTTTTAGGCACAGATCAGACAAGCAAGGGAGATATGGTAAGGTTGCGTGGCGGATGCAAACGCATCTGGTCTGAATAAAGCTAGATGCATTATTTTATTGTATAAATAGGCTTGCGTGTGACCAACGTCACCTGTTGTTAAGCGAGCCTTAAGTCGAAACTTCCAGCAGACGGCCTTGCCGCCAATTTTTGCTAGTTTTTTAATTGTCTACTGCTTATGCTCTATTGTCCCATTGTTGGGAAGATGCCTCTCTTCACTTTCTCTAACTACTAAAGTAAAAAAAAAAAACAATACTTTTTTTTATAATTTCAGAAAATGGCAACATGTGGTCAACACAGAAAGCAGAAGGCAGTCTGAATTCAATACCATTACCAGTAATGCTCATTCAGCAGGTAAAGTACAGTAGCGGGCAAAAAATAGGGCACTTTCAATGTGACACAGCCGATGTAGGCAATTTTAGCTACATATCTACCCTAATCTGGTAATAATAAGATTCTAATTTATGCACTCATACCGGCCGGCCTTATTATTTAATATTTAGCGTCAGGGCACTAGATGCAATGATTGATAGACGCTAGCGCCACTAGCGACCGTCGGCGATAACGGTAAACAAAAACAATCGCGCAAATGTCATAGGCAACGTAGAATTTTCGATAAGAGGGAGATGATAGTTTTCAATGAAATTACTTTGCGTTGGAACCGTACTGACTTTTAAGCTTGATTTCCTGCTATGCTGACACCGGTCACGCGTAGTAATATATGCGAGCGCACCGTATATCGCATGGTATAATAATAATTATAATCTGCCAGGTATGCTATTCCAAGACGCAAAGGTCACGTGGGTGACACAAGCCTACGACATCGACGTTGTGTTACCAGTAACATGAAATCGTAACTCCCCAATCTCCGTGTTACATGTGGGGAATCTGATAAAACTTTGTAGTTTTGGAACATTTTTTTTTTGCACACACGGTCATCTGACCCCAAACTAAGCAAAGCTTGTGATATGGCTGCCAGAGACTGATATACCTACATATATAGTTTTAAATACATATTTAAATAAATATTAACAACCAGATATAGAACAAACACAAATGTTCATCACACAAATGTTTGTCCTACGTGGGAATCGAACCCACGCCCTCAGGCTCAGAAGGTAGGTTCACTACCAACTGGACCAACGAGCTATCTAAAGTTTTGATTTAAATAATATGTTTATTACATTAGATTCGTATTTAATTTGCATTGCATCCGTTTAGCGAGCAAACAAAATGACAGTTGAAATGCTTTTCTATTTTATTTAATTAACTTTATTTAAAAAAATATTGGACAAATAAGTTTCCCAATTTCTGTGTTTGTTGCAATGGAATGGCAACTAGACAGTGACGTAGGCTTGTGTCACTGCCCGAATAGCGTCATGGTATTTGTAAACTCGCGTGTCCACTGATCAGCGTCGCTGTATGGCGTTTGAAGAACGCAATGTTTATCGTACACGCCCTTTATCTATAATCGACGTCAGCATAGAAGGAAATCAAGCTTAGCATAAGCGCTGACATGACAAACTATTGCCTACTCTTTTTGTTGTGCGAAAGAGTGACAAGACTACGTATTCTTGTCTCGTTTTTCCACCATAAAGAAACTTATTTAATTCCTCTGATTCCTCTGTAGTAGCACAAAATTTCTGTCGGCTATATTTTTTGCAAGGTACTGTACGTATTGTGCAAGTCTTGTTTTGGTATGATCTATTGATGTACGGCTTGTGCTTTTCATGTATGAGAAAGTATTTTCATAACATTTTTGTTTTGTTTGTTGGGTGAACCCATCGAGATACAATACATTTAGAGTCACAATCGTGCCAAAAAAATGTCCGAACCAAACCGCGTGCGGCGCACGCTACAAATTGCGCAGACTTTTTGGTTAGTTACAAGGTAACCGCGATCCGACTACAACGTCGCGCGATGCCAGAGCTACGATGACATAGCGTTGACTAACGTTGAACACTATGCAAGTGACATAATGTCTAAATTGGACTAAATGTGGCATTGTGAAGTATACAACTGATACAATGTATGTTCCATGTAATATCTATACAAAGATTGTGACCTTATAGGTATTGTATCTCGATGGGTGAACCATACATTTGGGGTGGAACCACTTTCCCCTTCAAACATCATCTTCCTGAATCAATATGTATAAAAGACTTTGTCCTTAGAGACTGACTGACTGACAGACAACATACAGTCCAAACCGCTGGATGGAATGTGGAGTACATATAGAGTCCACGAGAAGTGAAAGCGCAAACTTAAATAGAATTTTCAAAAATTCGGATCCTAAAAATGTCCATAAAGGGTTCAATGTTTGATGGACACAAAACTTACAGTAAATACATAAAATACATAAATACAAATGTTTAGGTGAAACAAAAATACGTCAAGGTTTTTACAAAATCACCACCTTCCAGGGTCAAACAGGGTTTCAAATTTCCAATGTTTTTGTGTTAGTATTCGTTCGTTTTGTTTCCTCTAAACTATCTAACCGATTAGCAGATTTGAATGAAATTTAATATCGAAGTATCTTGGTATCAAAAAGGCTAATTTTTATCCTTGAAAAATGTACAGTTTCTGTAGCTCCATAATGAATAAGATTTGAATGAAATTTGGAGTACAGATAGTTTGTACCCTGGATTATTACATCAGCTTTGTTTTATCCCGGAAAATTTACAATTCCTGTGAGAAACAACATATGTAACATCACTGAGGTCCGTAATAGATTAAAATTATATGTTCTTCTGTCTAAATGCGTTGTTAAACTCCTGAATAACGCAAAATCTTAGTTCGTCCCTGAAAAAATACGGTTCCTGCAGGATAATTAAGCTATTAGCGTTCACTAAAACCCAATTTATGAATAGGTTACTTTTGCTCAAACGGTTACAGGAAAAATCATTGTCTAAAATATTTGAAGAATGACACATTATCATATTTCTACGTAATTTGTAATGATTCATCGGTAATCCACAGGAAGAGCTGTTTGAACCTGGGTCATATTCATATCATAACAACAATATCATTAAATTTAACAGCTGTTCGATAGATAATGCTGTAAGGCATGGCGGTGGCAACGCACCGCCAATGCTCCGGGTATTGTAGGTGTCCATAGGCGACGGTGACTACTTACCATCAGGTAGCCCGTCGCTTGTTTATCAACAACCATATATAAAAAAATTGGGCTGGTTTTTTGAATGAATTTGGCTATTACAAGCTTTTATTCAACTTGCCCAGGGGTCATCACGCGGATTAACGCGAAAGTGAACCTTAGCGCACCCAGATACGGATTGCGGTCGCGTGATTTTCCAACTGAGCGGATTTAACGTTAGTTTGGTGCCGCAATAGCAGTTGTCCGTAAGGCCCCTATTAGTATGTATGTTTGTAAGTGTGGGACAAATCTTGAACTCTGAAATCTTCAACTGAATTTTAGACCAGTTACCGATTGAGCTGAAATTTGGCATACTTATGTAAGTTCAGTGACAATGCAATGTTATGGTACCTTCGAGCTGGTCCGATGATGGAGACACACGGTGGCCATAGGAATTCCTAAACAATAATATAATTACATAACTGAGTTACTTAGTTTGGGTTCGTTGTATTTGTCTTCCCAAGCAATTTGGTCCTAGATGATAAATTCAATATGGCGGATGCCCCAAGATGGCAGAAAAATTGTTCTTATCTACCATCATTATATGCGTACCAAATGAAACGGTTTGCGGAGAAGAATACGAAAAACCTTAGAATAACTACACATAGAAACCAAGTACATTCGCAAAATTTAAGCCATTCAAATGTAGTCATATATGGCTCCAAAAAAAAATATTTTACTATGACAATTTGCGCGGTGAAATCTTACCACAACAAATCAGAAAAGCAGCATAAGAGTTATGGTGTGACATTCCACAGGTAATCCATTAATTTTCTTGCTTAAATCGTTTAAAATACCAATCGAAACGTCAGCTACAAAGCGAATTTGTAGCTTACGTTTTGAGAAGGCGTTGTTTGGAAACTTACCTTCTCTGAGTAGTTATTCTAAGACGAAAAACCTTGTTTTTAAATAGTTTTTTTTTAAATTATATGTACCGCCTATCCATAGGGGTCACCGTCGGGTCGCCTATATGTATACTTGTAAGTTACAAGTATATGTATACTTGTAAGTTACAAGTATACATATAGGCGACGCATTACAAGTTGTAACCACCAAGCGGCCCGTCTGCTTGTTTGCTTGGCAATAAAATAGCGGTATATGAAGTAAGAGGGGTAAAATCTCCGCTTCCTACGCTGACACGGGGAAGGAAGGGGTAAAAATTGCTCAAATTCTGCTTACTTGTCATACTTGAATGGTATCTCAGCCTCACTGAGCGATTGTACAGTCAATGTAACACCAGAGGCGTCACAAATACGCTGCCGATCCTTTAGTACTCTATTAACTCGCCTTTTAAAGAACTCTAGGCCTTTCTTTGGGTTATAAACAAAACCACAATGTGACCAACTTATATGCAAAGGTGGCAAAACGGAGGAACTAAAATATTCCAGTCAGTTTTGTACAGAAATACCATTACGGCTCCCCCAACTCTACAGATAAATTGGTCGCATTAACAACTTAACCAGAGCAATGTAATAAATACGATTTTATTTGATTACAGGGAAATCAGCCCAAACCTTCAACTAACGGGAACTCGCCTACAGTTGAATCCAGCAACGACTACTCCAGTAGGGTAAGGAACTTGATGCTGTTAGGCCGCTGATTTTGTAATAGACTTGCGTTTAGCCGCCATCTCGCCTGATGTTAAACGATGATGCGGTCTACGATGGAGCACGCTTGCCTAGAAGAAACCGATTCACTCTTGATTCTTCTTGTTCTTTTTTAACACACTTTTTAACTAACCGACTTCAAAAAAAGGAGGTATTCTAAATTAGTTTTTAAAATGTTTGTTACCTCAGAACTCCGCCATTTATAAATCGATTTAGTTTTTTTTTTTATATGATATTATATATATATTTATTTTTATTCAATAATAGGCTTGCGTTGGACCACCATCACGCCTGATGTTAAGCGATGATGCGGTCTACGTTAGAGCACGCTTGCCTAGAAGGAACCGATTCACTCGTGATTTGAAAACACCCAGATTGTAACCATTGTGATTGTGATTGTTGTTTTCACGTTGGCGCCTTAACTCCATATCTGATTGAATATTAATCCCAATTCGCACAGAATTCAACATCAACCCAGGGCGGCAAAGCTAAGAACATGGCAGACGAAATCATCAGGAAAGTCTCCTCGATCCCGGTCATAAGTTACGAAGAGTTGAGAGCTGCTACTGATAACTGGAGCGAAGACAACCTACTGGGGAAAGGAGGCTTCGGACAAGTCTTCAAAGGTATAGCAGTCGGAAAAATTCTAACAGCGGTGTGGAGCGTGGAAAAGACCCTTGTCTTTAGGCACTGTGGTATCTTGGACAGGAATTCATTCAGTACAATATACGTGTCTAAATAGTTTTTAATAAACTAATAATAGTGGTCTTTACGTCTTGCAGGTGAATGGAAACATCTACCGGTGGCGGTGAAGCGGCTGCGGGACGACGAAGGCAGAAACAAGGAGCTGATCAGAGAAATGTGCCTCAACCAGTACCGACATGACAATATCCTGCCCTTGTACGGGTATAGCTTCGGAGGTTTGTTCCTCACTAGTTCCAATGACACAGAGAAATACTAAAAATCAAGGAATTTTGTGGTACATTGTGAATGTGATTCTAGGTCCTGAAGCGTGTCTGGTGTACCAATTGATGTTGGGCGGCTCGCTAGAACAAAGGCTTAGAGGCAAGACGCACCATCCTCCGTTAACCTGGCCGCAGCGGTATAGGGTCGCTCACGGAGTTGCCAGGTACATAATCTTGTACACACGCATATACACACGCACGCACAAACACACACGCACACGCGTGCGCGCGCACTTACACGCACGCACACACAAGCGCTTTAAGGGAATAAAGAAAGGCGCCATCTATTGGTATGAGTTGAGCTTCTCTTGAAATGCTGCGAAACTTGACTGCGATACGGTAATTTGTAGAACCCTTTCGTACATTATCTGACTGCAGCGCTTACGGAAGTTCGAGACAACCCGCTCAATTACGGCGCCATCTAGATTCATACCGTTTTTAGGCAAATTTCCGACCTACGCTCTAATGTTCCGCCATTGTCTTTCCTCTTAGTCTATCTTCCTTGGAAGTATCCATAGGCGACGGTGACTGCTTACCATCAGGCAGCCCGTCTGCTTGTTTGCCACCTATGGCATAAAAAACACAGGCTTAGACAGAACTGGTATGCTAACCAGATACTTACCCATCATCATCAGCCCGAAGACGTCCACTGCTGAACATAGCCCCCCCCCCCTTTAACCTCCACACTGAACGACAGCCTGCCATCTGCATCCACTGGATGCCCGCGACTCTCACGATGTCGTCGGTCCATCTAGTGGGAGGCCTACCTACGCTGCGTCTTCCGCTTCGTAGTCTTCACTCAAGAAACATTCTTCCCCATCGGTTATCGGTTCTTGGAAAATGAATGGAACAGCTGATTCCATAACAAAGAGTACAATGACCTTTTAGCTTGGGTACCACAATACCATCGCGCTTGTACCTTACCCTATTATAATTTTTTTTAAATACTGCTGTCATTCCCATGTAATAAAGTTTATGGTTAATATTCCAGAGGCCTCCAGTACCTTCACAACATGTGCGGAACACCCCTCATTCACGGCGACATTAAACCTGGCAACATTTTACTGGACCAGTGCCTCATGCCCAAGATAGGAGACTTCGGCCTCGCGAGGAAAGGTCCACCAGAGGACCGCACGCACGTTAAAGTCTCCAAGTAATTACTTGCAATTAGTCTCTTTGACCTCATACATAATGCGGCCTTATTGATCTCATACCACAGAATACAAGTACAGAATATTCACTCCGCAAAATCATTCAAATAAGTAGCGACTCTTGCTACTACACAATAAAGTGCAATTTAGGACGTACGAGCGCTAACTACCTACAGCTATATTAACCTAGAAGTTGCCTCTCTGTCTATCGCGTAACTCTTATTTTTATTTTATTTTATTTATTAAGGAACAGTAAACAGCTATATCATAAAATGTACAATAATGTGGATAAATTAATAAACTTAATAATAATACAGCCAACAGCACTATTCACAGATTACTTACAGAATTATATAAATTTACCGCTAGGAGTAGCTAGCTTGCAAAAAATAATATTCAAATATACATATTATGTTTATTTTGTTTTCTAATAAGCCCTAAAACACAACAATTTAAGAATTATGATTTTATAAAGTTTAAACAATTATTAATTATCATAATAATAACAATATTGTTTCAAAATATGTACTGAAGTTATGAGGAGAGCTTTTGAAGTACCTCTGCTTTAAATTGTGCAGCAGCAGCAGCAATCAGCAGTGCAAGCATGAATGTCAATATTTTGATAAGAGTCATTATACGATTCCACCTATCTCTGTTGTCGCTTGATCTCTGTCTATGGCTTCTGATCTCTGCTTTGTTTGCATGGGGAGTTGGGGACGCCTTATTTTTTACTTTATTATTCTTTATTAGATCATCCGCCGCAACATAACATATTGTGTGAAAATTTCAACTGGCTATCTATTGCGGTACGAAAGATACAGGCGTTAATAGGAGTAGGACAGACGGACAGACAGATAGACAGCGTAGGCTTAGTTAATAGGGCTCCGTTTACACCCTTTGGGTACGGAACCCTAAAAACAATAACACCTCATAAATAGATGTCACATAAAGCTTATTCGCAATACGTAATAATGAACCCCCTTCTAATTATAGCAAAAATATGTGTTTTTTTTTTATCTTTTAATATCTGTTTCCTCAGAGTGATCGGTACACGAGCGTACTTGCCCGACGAGTATCTCCGCTCGAACAATCTATCCCCTGCAGTGGATGTGTTCAGTTTCGGCGTAGTATTGTTGGAGATGGCCACAGCCTTACCTCCTATGGATAAGACACGGTCTTCGGTCATGCTCAGCACTTACGTGTCGATGTTAACACGTACGCAACATGATTTTGGTGAGTGATAGATCTCGCTGGATAGATATACTAACATCTTCAGACCAATACACTTACTATGATAATTGCCTGGGGCCTTACGGACAACAGCCAATTGCGGCACCTAATCCGCTCAGTTGAAAAATCACGCGAACGTGAACCTTATCGCGCCCAGATACGGTTTGCGGTCGCGTGATTTTCCAACTGAGCGGATTAGGTGCCGCAATTAGCTGTTCGTAAGGCCCCTGGTGGGATTTACCCCGTATTGTTATAAGTACCCTTAGTACAAGTTTTGATAGTATTCGAAAACTATTTTCGTTTACGTATTGTTCCATACATTGTAGTAAAGCGCCTCCAGCCGAAACGCGGAGGAACTAAAATCGGCGGTATAGAGTGCTTCCCTCCAATACGAAAAAAGTTTTCGAATACCTTTCAGCCCAGCAATGTATGGAACAATACGTAAACGAAAAATGTTTTCGGATACTATCAAAACTTGTACTAAGGGTAACGGCAATTAAAACATGTGTAGCTAAAAAAAGGTTATATATAGTTATTTTTCAAGAAGCCTTGATATATACACTGATTACTGTAGGCGGTTACACTCATCTTCCTAGGTACAATCGCTGATCTCTATAATCAGATAAACTGATTTCTGATTAAAGAAAAGCGCCATCTACTGGTACGGGTTGCACTTCTCTTGAAATGCTGCGTAACTTGACTGCGATACTAGCGCTACGGTAATTTGTAGAACCCTTTCGTACATTATCTGACTGCAGCGCTTACGGAAGTTCGAGACAACCTATAGCACGCTGAAATTACGGTGCCATCTTAGTTTATACCGTTTTTAGGCAAATAGCCATGTGTCCTAATGTTTAATTTATTACAAATAACCGGCTTAGCGATGAATATAACTAAATACATTACAGATATTGAAAAAATAAATTAAATTGGCTGATAAATCTGTGAGATATGAGTGTTTAAAGTTTTAGGTGGGGATAGAGAGGGGATGCTCTATCTCTTTTTCGCAAAGCGTGTGTTAGTATAGCATTTGTATGGCGCACCTGAGGCGTGACGTCACGGCTCAGTATATAGTGCGCTCTCTGTCTAGTATGAAATTAAAATGCTATTTGTCTTAAATAGGGTATTTGACTACTTTTGGGAAACTATTGCACATTATTGCCTGATATAATTTAATGTATACTGCATTTATATTTTCTGGATATCAGTCGTATTTGCGATATAAATCGATGTTAAAGTTTGAATAAAAAAATATCGCGCCAAAACGCAGACCTGCGTCATAGCTCCGGTCGAGCGACGATTGACGTCACACAAAACAAAACAGCTGCAGCCAGGCAGCAAAAGTTTGATAATCACTAATTTTCTAATAGAAGTAATGGTTTATAAATGTTGTGTAGTGCCACAATGTACAAATACTTCCATAAAACACCGGAAAAACTATTCGTTTCTGTTCCAATGGACCCCAAAACTCGCAAAAAGTGGTTGGAACTAAGTAGCTTGTAGAGAACCCAAAAGTATTGGAGCTAATTCAAGTGTTTCTATGTGCGAAGATCATTTTGAGGTACATATTTGAGTCTATATATTTCTATTACAATTTGTGTTTTTATTGCATTACTATTTTATGTACTGTTACTTTCTTTTTAAACATTGTAAAGACATAACCTAACAAAATAGTGATATCCACCTACTACAACATACTTTTTGTACAACTTGATTGAATGTTTTGCTTGGAGAACAATTAAAAATTAATACTTACATTGTAGTTTTTACGTTTTGAGTTCTGCAGCGTAGAAACAATGACGTAGATTATTATTGAAGAAATATGCAACCATAAATACATTAATTTTTGGGTAAGTTACTGCTGTCTGCTTGCACAAAATGTTTCTCCATTCTTCTCACATTTAACCTCCGGAATGTTTTTGGTGAATATTTCTGGATAAATCGCTCTCAAAATAGCTTTACAACATTAAATTCGCAAATATCAATACAAAATCTGTTTGTTTAGATTTGTGTGACGTCACTAGGGATGAAGCCAGTTACAGACCGTTTTCGATCACGTGATCAAATGTCGAAAATACAGTTATTTTATTCGCGTTTTTTACAAAAAATAAGCATATTTTTATCAAAAAATCAATGAAATATGCTATTTCATTATGTCATGTTTATGGATGGCGTCAATTGGCATAATATTTTTAATACAGTCAAACACCCTATTAAAATCTTATTTGTTTTTGAACTAATTTTAATTTTGTTTTCTTTGATGGGCTCTATTTATGATTCGGCTTTTTTATAATGTAATAAAAAAATATTAGTCATCATGCCTATTTCCGAGCTACGCTCTAATGTTAGATAGCCCGTTGGTCCAGTTGGTAGTGAACCTACCTTCTGAGCCTGAGGGCGTGGGTTCGATTCCCACGTAGGACAAACATTTGTGTTTGTTCTATATCTGGTTGTTAATATCTATTTAAGTATGTATTTACAAAATATATATGTATGTATATCAGTCTCTGGCAGCCATATCACAAGCTTTGCTTAGTTTGGGGTCAGATGACCGTGTGTGCAAAAAGTGTCCCAAATATTTATTTATTATTATTTATTATAATGTTCCGCTATTGTTTTTCCTCTTAGTCTATCTTCCTTGATACGAGGTAGTGGTTTGTAATTAGTGGAAATTTGCAAAAAATATGTTATATCTTTACCAGCGACACTAGAAGACCCAGTTCTGCGCGGCACTGCGTACTCGAACCCTGCCTTATGCTGGCAGTTCATAGAGCTGGGACTGGCGTGCACGCGCGAGCGGCGCATCGACCGCCCCCTCATGCTCGACGCTTACAAGACACTCGACGCCGTCGATTTGCCCGAGAAAAACTACATATAGCCGGAGTCATCGATTATTCGAGTTAAAATCGACAAAAGAACTTACAGTAATTTGTTTCATCACAAATGTTTGGTAAAAATAATAATTGATTATTCGAACAATTGACGATTATTCGAATGGTGATAAATCGGGAACGAATGGTAATAATAATTTCAAAAAATGTCATTTGAAAAATAATCGGTTGTTCGAATATTCATCTTGGAAACTCTAATAGAAAAATAATATAGTAAAAATATTCTAAAATAAAATTGATTATTTAACAGTGTAATTGATTTTAATAGGAAAATTATTGACTAAAAATAATTATAACAACAGTTTACACTCACGATTATCATCATCACCATCATCATCACCTAGAAGACGTCCACTGCTGAACATAGGCCTCCCCCTTTAACTTCCACACTGAATGACAGCCTGCCTTTTGCATCCACTGGATGCCAGCGACTCTTACTATGTCGCCGGTCCATCTAGTGGGAAGCCTACCTACGCTGCGTCTTCCGGTTCGTGGTCTCCACTCGAGAACCTTTCTTCCCCATCGGTTATCGGTTCTTCGAGCGATGTGGCCTGCCCATTGCCACATCGACTTCAACTTGCAAATTTTAACAGCTATGTCGGTGACTTTGTTTCTTTGGCGAATATTCACGTTTCGGATTCTATCGCGCAAAGCCACCTCCATTCTCCACTCCACTCCAGCCAGCCGCCACTGTATTCTCTCCATTGCCCGCTGTGTGACTGAGCTTTTCCAAAAGGCCAACAGTTAAGGACCACGTCTCAGTACCATATGTCATCACTGGCAACACACACTGGTCAAAGACCCTTGTCTTGAGGCACTGTGGCATCTCGGACGAGAAGATGTCACGCAATTTCCCGAACGCTGCCCATCCGAGTTGGATTCTTCGGGCGACCTCTTTGCCTAAGTTGTACTTACCTAACTGAACAATCTGTCCAAGATAGGTGTAATGGTCAACAACTTCGAGAGTATCGTTCCCAACGACTCACGATTATGGTTAAGCCGATTGTGTTCTTTATGTTTATGTTTGTCCTCGTGAGTGTAAGCCTTAATTATAATGTTATTAATCATTGATGAAGAAATAATCGACTGTATGTCTCATTAATGTGGAATCTTTCCCAGTGGTGTGCGTTCACAGAGTAGCGAATTCAACGCACATGCGAGCGATGGACGTCACCACTGGTCCTTACGAGACACAAAACTCCATCGATTTACCTGGCAAACACCTCATGTAGCATCTATAATCATATTGTTCGAACAAAAATCGAACAATTATTTATTTCGCAGAAATAACATTAAATTCCTAATAATATTCGAATATTAATTTTGAAAAAAATCATTTGAAATCGATTAAAATTGATCATGGCTCGCATTTTGCAATGCTTTTGCAATTAATCGATTTTTATATTTAGGTTATGCATTAAATAAAATAAATGTTTCAATTATCGAATATTATACATTTGAATGGTGTTTTGATTAATGTTTTGCGATTTTTTGTGCAGTAATCTATTCTTCATAAATTTTCCAGGGATTGGGATTTAACGCTAATCATGTTTTAGTAAATAAAATAAGTACTTATGTAAAATTATTTATGTTAGGTAGATAAGCTATAATTAATGTTTATAAATAAGGTCACGCGGAATGGGCGCAGAAAGCCGAATGGAGGTCATTGTAGTTTTGCATTATGAACAACTTTGACAATGATGACAAGTCTTATAGCATATCCCCCCCCCCCCCCCCCCCAAAAAAAATAAAACACCTAGCAATTCCATACATTCCAATCAATTTTTCGATTTGATTCCTTCGAACCTTGTCAGAATGTTCCCCCAAAATGCCCCCCCCCCCCATAATGAAATCCAGAATGCCCCCCCCCCCAAAATGAAATCCTGGATCCGCCCCTGTCTTATATGTAGTAACAAGCGGTGCTCCAAAGTGGGAAAATCTCGCCATAATGCTATATATTTAGTAAGTATTTTAAGTCTTCCAGTATAAATATACATATTATTATGTTAATCGACTGATTACATTAGCTCGCCACCATTTACAATGAATAAAATACATATTTTTATGTACAAATTAATGTTTTTTGCTTATTCTGTTTAGTACCTTTTGTAAAAGTTCAGGCAAGCATATATATTACAGATAGTGGTCAGGGAGGCCAAAATAAAAGTCCAAATTGTCACACTTGATCCTCTCTCTATATTCCCGATAAACTGATGCCGTACTTACGTTATTTTCAATACCTCCACCATTTTACCACTCCACCAAGCTAACTTTACGTGGTTCGTCCCTGGATCCGTGGTGTGGCGCTAGTGGTCGATGACGTTTGTAACACATCTCTTCTCTTCTCTTCTAATACAACATTGTTCAGGTGTAGTGATCAACAAATTTATTACAAAAAAAGATTCCGCAAATAGATAAATCTTATGACACCTGCGCCTAACTCTTAACGTGGACCCAAATTAGCGCTGAAACAGTGATGGCGGGGCCTTACTTTTTAGGGTTTCGTACCCAAAGGGTAAAAACGGGACCCTATTACTAAGCCTATGATGTAAAAAAATTAATAACTTTTAGTCAACTTTTATTTAATTGTTTCATGTCCTTGACATTTTTAAATGTTGTTAATGCTGTTTAGCTGTTTGGAAAATGATAGATAAAGTGATAAAAATCATCATAATTATTGCGCTGCTTGAGGAAGATTGCAGCCAATGCTCCGTAGCTCAAAGGCCAAATTTTAGTTGTTCGACATTCCAAAGGACCTGGCAGCGCTATCAACAGACTGGTCCCGCGTCTAGAGAAGGCCTGGTTTTGGGAGAAAGCCATGTACCGAACCACGGCATGATCGTTTTCTGGTGATTCAAACGTTGACAAATCGAAAATCTTCGTATGTGGACCCCAAGAACAACCTCGAAGAAGTAATTAATGTGCAAATTAGTCTATGGACGGTCAGGGGGAGACTTCTCACTGCCAATATAAGTAGTCTTCGCCCAGCCTGCGGCCCTAAATTACTACGTGAGCACCGAGTTTCCAGGCTTAGCTTTGCTCGAAATTGTGTTTAATGGACTCAAGAAAGCTGGGATAGGGTATTGTTCTCCGATGAAGCCATAATATCTCTGTACGGTGAAGACTGACGTCGGCGAGTGCTACGAAAACGAGAAGAACGTTTTGCAGAGGCATGTTTTGAAGAAATCACGCCTCATGTTGGCGGGCTCTGTTATTTTTTGGGCAGGAATAAATTCGTTGGATCGTATGGAGTTAGTATTTATCGAAAATGGCACACTGTCTGGACACCGATAAATAACGGAAGTTCTAATTCCTCATGCACAACCCGCATTGGCTGGTCTTGGCGAAAACTAAATTTTTATGGACGCCAACGCACGCGCCCTCTGGTCTGGCGATGTGGAAGCGTATATGCTAGAGGCGTATATTCATCGTTTAGATTGGCTAGGTCGACGTCCCGACCTCAATCCTATAGAGCATGTCTGGGACGTTCTGAAGCGACGAGTGAGACCAGTACAGCCGGCTCCGCAGACCATCAGAGAGCTAAAGAATGTGATTACGCGGAGTGAGAACGTATTCCGCAAGAAACCATAAGTGATATACTCGCTAACATGCCCAGACGAATGCAAGCTGTGATTTCGGCAAGAGGGGGTCACACTCCATACTAAACTTTTATCTGCACTACATCATTAAAGGAAAAAAAACGTTTTTTATTTTTCTTAAGGAGCAGTAGACTATTGCGGCTTTTAGAGTTTTAACGTTATTTGTCATGAATTTAATCGAAATGTTATGATAAAACTGACGAAAATTATTCCTTGCTAATTAGTTTACAAAATTCTGAGGACAAGACTACCTAAATAAAATTATCAAACAAACTTATAGGAAGAATAATATTGGTTTTTTGCTTAGGTGCCCATTTTTTTTTGCAAATGAGTGTAGTACACACTTTAAAGTATAACAACAAATAATAAATAAATGCGACTCAGTGACAAATGTCTGTTCACTAACAAGTTAAGCAACGTAGGGCGCGGTCAGTACTTGGATGAGTGACCGCCTGGGCGTGATGTCTTTGCGTACGTATTATCGTTTTTACATTAGAGCTAATACAAAAATACGTTAAAATAATATGTTTGTTGTATGTGGACCCCCCTTTTATTTTTTGCCCTTTTTGTTATTTGTTAGTTATTCCGCCGTAACATTACATATTCTGTGAAAATTTCAACTGTCCATCTATTACGGTTCGAAAGATATAGCCATTAATATGTAAGACAGACAGACGGACGGATGGACGGACAGACAGACATCGTAGGCTTAGTAATAGGGTCCCGTTTTTACCCTTTGGGTACGGTACCCTACAAAATATTGAGATTTTAAACGCAATTTTGATGCGTGCGTCATGTCAGGGAGCCGACCGGGTAACTTGCCTCTTAGATTTAATTTTAAATGGACACGTCAGTTGCGTGGGGCGCTGACTGTGCGTCTGCGCCGCGCAGGTACCGTTGTTTTGCAAGGGAAAATGATTGAAGGCGAAAGTGTAGGCTTGTGCCTAGATTTCTAACATGGGCAACGATTATTTTCCAAAAACATTGATACAACATTATTAAAACATTATTAATAACGGGCCAAATGCGAGTCGGGTTCGCGCACTGAGGGTTTCGTATCACCCCAAAATTCAATAACGAAATTATCAGTTATAACTTGGTAATGAACAGAAACTTGACACCGACTCGCACTTGGCCATTATGTATTATATTTTGTTGTTATACTTTAGAATGTGTATTACAATCGTGCGTACGTATTATCGTTTTTACATTAGTGCTAATACAAAAATACGTAAAAAAATACGTTTGTAGTATGGGGCACCCCCCTTTTATTTTACCTTTTTGACTTTTTTATTATTTTGTTAGTTAATCCGCCGTAACATTACATATTCTGTGAAAATTTCAACTGGCTATCTGTTAAGGTTCGAAATAACGTAGGACAGATAGACAGACAGACAGACAGACAGAAGGACGGACAGACAGACAGACATAGGCTTAGTAATAGGGTCCTGTTTTTACCCTTTGGGTACGGAACCCTAAAAATAATGGCATTGAAAACTTGTTTCATTTACGTGATAGTCCATAGAGTAGGTATTTCCTTTCTAAAGGATGTCTTCAGGGTGGTGACGGTGGTGTTACAATAGACAATAGGGCTACCTAAGTACCTACTCAACGTACACCACAAAGTGCGCTGCAAATCAACTGCCAGCTTAAGATGAGCCGTACGTTCAAAGGTTCCTGTACATTCCGGAGGTCAAGTTATTTGGAACTAATACTGAGGGTTGTGATGTCTGTAATTTCTGAAATACGAAAACGATGACCTTGAAATTTTTACGGGACGTTTCCTAATATATGTACTTTCTAACAAAAAAAGAATTAATGAAATCGGACTTCGCGGTAATGAGTTAAAAATAAGTACACATTTTGACTTTCATCCCCTCTCCCAAGGGAACCATGCGCAAAATTTCGGGATAAAAAGTATCCTATAACCTACCTCGTAGTATGAACTCAAATTATGCTAAGTTTCATTTGAATCCATTGAGAAGTTTTGGCGTGATGCGCGGCCCAGATACAGACAGACAGACAGACAGACAAAAATGAAAAAAAATACAGCTTTGACTTCAGTATCGATTATAGAGTGCCGTCCAATTTTTCAAAATATCTTCAATGTACAGAATTTGACCTGTTACAGTTTTATTATAAGTATAGATAGATTCCATAGGCGGGAACTTGTAATTGGCCTAGTCACATAATTATTTTTGTTTACTTATATACTATTAGGCTGCACATTAGGCTGTATATTTCCCTAAAAATGCAAAATAAAAAATAAAATTAAGTTGCTACGGAATTCTACCTAGAGCGTCACGACACGTGGTTAGCTATTTTAGTATAATGATTTGTATAAAATTAAGTCAACAACATCTATCGTTGAAATAGTCAATCTATGTTGTAAATAGACCTCAAACGTAGGACACATCGCAGCAAAAAAATAAACGCTATGTTTGCGATACTGTTGTCTTGTGTGCTTTTATCTTTACTAATATTATAGAAAACTTATAATAATCGAAAGAGAGTGTGCCTGCCGCCTCTGGCAGGAGGAGTCCTACCCATCGTGGGCCATACTTGGCTCGGCTTTGTTAGAAAAGATCGTAAGTATAAACACACACACACACACACACACACACACACACAAAATATCACCACGGAGTAGATCTGTGACCTCGGATGTTTTTTGTCTATGGTACCTATTACCATAGAAAGAAGGATTAGGTAATAACAACTTTTAAGTTTCCTTTAATGCATGGTAAATTAGCTGCGTCCTGCTGTTTCACCCGTGTTATATATCTCCTCAAAGCAACCTCCTTGGTAGCGACAGCAACCTCTTTTGACTTAGATGACATTTTTTTTTCTTTGATATAATTAAATATCAATGTACATATCTGTAGACTTCAATTCAAATCAATAGGCTTATCCTCTTGTGTTTAATTTATTACAAACAATGAATAGTACATATTGGTCAATGATTATATAAATATAATTACGCCCATTGGTACACTCTGCCCCCAGGCCAAAAGCTACGCCCATGACTCTAGGTTCATTGACTTGTAAATTATCTTTGTCTAGACTAAGACAACTAGTTATACAGAATTATGTAAATTGTACCTAGATTTCGTGATACAAAAACTGCATTCAGGGTTCCGTTTCACTGCGGAACCCTTATACCTATTATTAGGTAATACATAGGTACTATTATGTAGGTAATATTTATTAGTTTAATCCTTACTAATATTATAAAAGCGAAAGTAACTCTTGTCTCTCTGTCTGGATGTTCGTTCGCTTTTCACGACTAAACCGCTAAACCGATCATATGAACGGACATAGGGTACTTATTCTCCCAGAAAATGCGGGAAAATTGGAAAATAGCGGGTAGCACCGCGGGATTCGGCTAGTTACCTATAATTTTCGTGTCAGTCTACTGTTATTGTTACTGTCACTTTATGTAGGCATACTCACACTAATTTCACCTAGCAAAAGTATCGCTTAGTAGAAATCCTATGACATCGGCGTTGCATCGGTCCCACGCGACCGTCAACTTACGATTGGCACGTCCCGACACAGAAGACATAATAGCACGTCCCAGTTAGGGCAATGCCTTTACCTTTTCACTTCACTAACGATACTGCCACCGTTCCGATAACGTGTTGTGTGTGTGCAACTGTGCATGCACCTTTATAGATGTTATGTGTTACCTACTAAACCGATATCATAAGATAAGATATTCTTTATTGTCATAAGAGTAAATACCTATATTATTATAATATAAATATAATAAGTGACCGCAGGGAAACGCTGGATGCAGGCCGCTTCCAACCGGCCCTTTTGGAGATCGATGGGGGAGGTCTATGTCCAGCAGTGGACGTCCTATGGCTGAAATGATGATGATGATGAAGTATAATAAATATTACGAATTATATTATATTATGAAGTATAATAAAATCACTAAATTTCTAATAGAAGTAATGGTTTATAAATGTTGTGTAGTGCCACAATGTACAAATACTCCCATAAAGACACCGTTTTTTTTTTTAATATTCGTTCCTGTTCCAAAACTCGCAAAAAGTGGTTGGAACTAAGAAGTTTGTAGAGAACCCTCCCAGGTCATCCGGGAGCAGCCACGTCTCCTGCAGTGCTATCACCACGCACTCGTCACATAGTCGACGGACATCGCCGACAGCCCTTTTGACGTTTTTGCAATTATAGGTAGCAAACTTGTAGGTCGTACTACCCATAACTGGAAAGCAAAGGGCCGCTTGCTGACGTCACTGCGCCAGCTACTTTATTTTTATAATGCACAAAGCGCCTGAATATTATCCCCTCCGGCCATATTTTCTCATCTAAAAATATAGCAACTTGCGACTCCGGCACCAGGAATTTGTAGGCTTTGTGGTTTATGGCTTTCTTCATATTTATTTTCTCCAATGTCACTCTTTCGCGTGTTTTCACCCTTATATAGTCGATGATGTCAGACTCCACGGTATCAAGGTGCACATTGGTTATAAAAATAGGCATTTTCTTATCGGCGGCCTTGAAAGATGAGACAGACGCTTCTGCTTTACCTCTTTCGCCCAAATACCTATATCTCGATGGTTTCTTCCGATTATTCACTGTTTGCCAGCCATTATTTACTTTGTTTTCATTCGACGTCGCCTGGTCTTCCTGCACTTGGTTAGGTACGGGTGCGGGTGCAAATGATATTTGTGTGCACGTACGTGCGCTATCAGTAGATCGCGGAGCAACTTGCACCTCCTCGTTGTGCTCACAGCTGATCGTCTCCGTCTTCCAGTCCGTCGTGGCTGGCACAGGCACCTCCGGCCGCTCCGCCGAGCCCGGCGCCGGCAACGGCGGTGTAGATTATAGTTTTTTTTTTATAGTTATAATAATTTTTATTTATCCTAATATTGTACACTAAATTGAATTGAATTAAATTTAATTAAATACTATATTGATGTAAGTTGATGTAAGTTTTGGATGTATGTACGAAAAAATAAAAACAAAAAGGTTTTCTGCATAAGCCGTTAAGTAGGTAGGTACATACTTGTATTTATTAGTTACATAGTATTGATTACCAATGGTCCCCAAACTAGGCGAAGCCTGGATCTTGGTGGCCCGAATTTAACGGAAAGTAAAGTTGTTATTTAACAGATTATGGCTACGGAACCCTATCTATAGCGTCACGACACGCGGTTGAATATTTTATTTTCATATAAGAAAGTGAGCACGTCTATCTATGAAGTAGTCAACAGTTGTAAGTCGATCTCATACGTGAATCGTCTCAGCAATAAACCGCTATGATCGCGATACTGTTGTCTTGTGTGCTTTTATCTGTATTAATATTATGGAAAACTAATAATAATCGAAAGAGAGTGTGCTTGCCGCCTCTGGCAGGGGGAGCGCTACCCATCGTGGGCCATACTTGGTGGGGGTTTGTTAAAAAAGAACGTAAGTAATAGTACCACACGTAAGCCTATTTAAAGGGACTGGAAGAGGAGGTTTGGGCGTGGGTAGCATTTACTCTACATTGATCAGAGTTATTTCAAAATGTTCCGTCTAACGGAACCCTCAGAGCAGGAGTCCTACTCGTACTTGTCCGGTTTTTATTTAATAAAAATATGCTAATTTTTTGTAAAAAACGCGTATAAAATAACTGTATTTTCGACATTTGTTCACGTGATCGATTAGGCATGATGACTAATATTTTTTTATTACCTCATAAAAAATCTGATCATAAATAGAGCACATCAACAAAAACTAAATTAAAATTAGTTCAAAAATAAATAAGATATAAGCATTTTAATTTAATTTAATTTCATGGTAGACAGAGAGCGCACTATACTGAGCCGTGACGTCACGGCTCAGGAGCGCCATACAAATGCTATACTAACACACGCTTTGCGAGAAAGGGATAGAACATCCCCTCTCTATCCCCACCTAAAACTTTAAATACTTATATCTCAGAGATTTATCAGCCAATTCAAATTATTTTTTTATATGTGTAATGTATTTAGTTATATTCATCGCTAAGACGGTTATTTGTAATAAATTAAACATTAGGAATCATGCCTTTTGGCTTCGTCCCTAATGACGTCACACAGATCTAAACAAACAGATTTTGTATTGATATTTGCGAATTTAATGTTGTAAAGCTATTTTGAGAGCCATTTATCCAGAATTTTTCACCAAAAACAGTCCGGAAGGTAAATGTGAGAAGAATGGAGAAACATTTTGTGCAAGCAGACAGCACTAACTTACCCTAACCTACCTAATTGTATGTTAAATAAATAAAAAAAAATAAAAAAAATAAAAAACCCAAAATTAATGTATTATGTCCTTCCGCCGTTATTCGAGGCCTTTAAACAATATTGAGATATGACTTCTTCCGTTTCCGGCCGTATTTAGATGTTGTAGTTCCATTTTACACCGCAAATATGGCAACTTCCGGCCGCCATGTTCACCAGGTGACACCCCTTGTGCTTCTCTACATTGGCGTCTTGATTTTCGAGCCGTAACGTTTAACGCTGTTAGCGTTCGTGAAAAAATTTTAAGAAAATTTTCTATATTAATAATTTTAAAAGAATATTAAAAAGTTGTCGTATCTAGTTTTAAACGTATTTTATAATCATTTACGTGAAAAAGATAAAAAGTAATTTTTATTAGCTACCCACATAAGATCGAGAAATCGTGAAGTTTTTTTTTTTTGTTTTTTTTTTGCAATTACTACCAAATAATGTCGGAAAGTGAAGAAAACGTGCGTGAGTGTGAACCGTCGTCATCCTCATCCACCAGTGGTGATGAGGACCCGCGAAAGCATCGTAAGCGGAAGCGGTCTCGCAAGGACGATAGAGGTCAGAAAAAGAGTAAGGTATTAGAAGGCCTTACCGAGCAAGTAAGTCAGATTCAGAACTATTTGGCATGTAGTACCTACCCCACTCAGGGTTGGCACCCGGTTGGTACCGAGTATCACCTCCCAGGAGTGTCGAATGAGGATCACCTGGTGCCCGGCCAGCAAGATGCGCCTACTGTCGAGTTGCCCGCCGAGTCGGCTCTCAAATTCGAATTCGATTTGACGACAAATCTAAAAGAACCTACAATTCCATGTGCCTCTTCTGACCATTTGCAACTGTTAAATTCATTGCAACATTTTAAATCAGATAACTGGACAAACGTTCGTTACTCTGAAATTCAAAAATCGTATAATGCTCGTCCGGGGTTCATTGAACTGGAGGTAAACGATGAGATTAAACAGTTCGACAAGTCAAACAATTTGATTGCAACTGATAGGTCCTTAGGTGCGGTAACACATGCGGTAATTATGCAAAGTGACGCGTTAAAAGCGGGGGTATCTGAATTAATGCAGTGGGCCCATGATAGTGACAGTGTTGATAAAGACTCACTGATAACAAAAATTAAAGACACGTTTTCGGGTGATTTTCAAAAAATCTCTCTTGATTGTTTGCAATTACTGTGTGGTCGCCGAGCCGATGTCATTGAACAAAGACGTGAGGTATTTCTCAATTTAGTCAAAGATAAATTCTTAAAATCAACCTTGAAAAAGATACCCCCCATCTTGCGAGTTTTTATTCAGTAAAGTAGAGTTCTCGGAATTTGTAAAAAATAATGGAGGTACTGTAATGATTTTGTAATCATGTCGTGAATTTTATTGTATTTTATACACATTTCTAATTAATTCGTATGGAAGTTAATAAATCACATTGCAGTAAATATCATTACCTACTTAATAGTAGTATTTTAAGTGTTTTTATATAAGCTTGTTTGTTTAAACCTAGTTTTTAAAAGTAGTTTATAAGTCTATTGACTAGATTGTACTTTGCTTTTCTCTGATTGGTCGACCTTGACTGGGTGTTTACCGATTGGCAAGTTTACGTGCGGAGGGTAAACAGTCAGTTGAGGCAGTCTCGAACGAGCTTTCAAAGGAGCAACAGCTCTCTGTATTACAAGTGAAAAGTATAAAGGTGTAAAATAAGTGTTGAGAATGATTGTGTCAATATCTAAATTGTGAAAGGTTGTAAAATAAATAATGTGATTGTACCCAAGGTGTCTGATTTATCACAGTACTAATAAAATTTTCTCAAGACCCTCCTTCTCTGCGCAAGAGAAGAGAGTTACATCTGGATCTCAGGCTGCGCAACCTGGACCCAGTAGTTATAACCAAGCCGGTCGCCCCACGGCACCGTTTGCGTTACGATATCAGACTCCTCAAGGGGTTAGACAGTATGCCCCGATGCAATCGTATGGGTTTAATTATGATTTTCCAGGCTACGCTGGAAACCAACGGTTCTTTCGACCTCAATTTAAACCACAGTCATTTACCGCGGGTCAACAGGCCCCGGCTAATCCGAGGAAACCATTTAGTCAACAAGGAACATCCAGCCAAAGCAATATCGTGCGCGGCAGGGGGCGGGGTATTAGAAAATATTGACATAGCACAACCATTTCAGGGAGGCAGGCTAAGGATGTTCGTGGATGTATGGACGGAGTTTGGGGCGCCGACTTCTTTACTGCACATAATAACAGGGTACAAAATTCCTTTCAAAGCAAAGCCGCCGCCACTTGTTTTACCGCGCCTCACCAGCGGCCGATATCAAACTGCTCCATCTTACGCAATGGATCAGACTATAAACAATTTAATGATGGAAAAATTTTTAGAGTACGCCCCCGAAACGCCGAGTTTTTTATCTACCCTGTTTTTAATCCCGAAAAGCGATGGTTCTATGCGCCCTATTTTCAACCTAAAAAGATTGAATCAGTTTTTAAAAGTAACCAAATTCAGACTCATCTCCGTTCATCGAATCCCAGATTTTTTACAACCAAACGATTGGATGGTAAAAATCGATCTCACACAGGCCTACTATCATTTGCCAATAGCACCATGCCACCGGTGCTTTCTAAGACTGCTTTACCGCGGCCGACTCCTTCAAATGACCTCTTTGCCATTTGGACTTGCCGCCGCTCCCAAAGTGTTCGCGTCTCTCTCAAACTGGACAGCGGAAATTCTAAGAGAGCAGGGGATTCGTGTCGCTGTCTTTCTCGACGACTATATGATTGCGTGTCAGGACAGGTCGAGGTTGGAGGAGCAGACTCAGACCGTTCTCAGAACTCTACGACACTTAGGGTGGGTCATCAACACCTCCAAGTCAGTTCTAGTCCCCCAAAAATCATTGGAATATCTAGGTCTAGTATGGGACACGTGGAAGAACAAGAAAAGTTTGCCCGAGAAGAAAATCCACGGTTTACGGGTCACCATAACGAAGTTACTCAACCGACAAAAAGCGGCTCTTCGTGACGTTCAAAGTTTGGCGGGAACATTGAATTTTGCCCGGCTGGCTGTTCCACAGGGTCGATTAAACTTCCGTTGTCTCTTGACACATTGCAACGACCTACTTCGGAGCAATTCCGAAAACGAGGTTCCCTTTCCTTTACAGACAATCGAAGAACTGGAGTGGTGGATGCAGAACTGCGACAAGTCAACTCGACTTCACCCTCCGTTGTTGACACATTTTCTCACAACAGATGCAGCCGACTCGGGGTGGGGAGCAGAGTTGAACGGCGTGCAAGTACGGGGCGACTGGTTGATCGGAGAAGAGTCAGTTCATTCCAATCAAAAAGAAATGTTGACTATTCTGAAATGTTTGTACCAATTCGGTCCTTATCTGAGTCATTCGTCTGTGCTGCTTCAATGCGACAACAAATCAGTCGTAGCATACCTGAGGAACGAGGGAGGAATTCGATCGGTACAGCTGATGAGTCTGACATATCAGATTTTCAAAATTTTAGATTGTTTCGACATTCACTTGTCGCACATCACATTCCGGGAAAATTCAATGGTGTTGCCGATCGCCTTTCTCGGAAGTCGATACTTCCCGAGTGGCACCAGCTTCCTGCGTTGACAGAGGTGGTCTTTCAAAAATGGGGTGTCCCAGAAGTAGATTTGTTCGCGTCGAATCGTGCCCACGTCGTTCCAAAATATGTCAGCTTAGACCAGACGGACCATGCAGCGTGGAGACACAACGCGTTTGCCTGGGAATGGAAGTTCAAACTAGCGTGGATATTCCCCCCTCCAAATTTATTACCGAGAGTCCTCATGCATCTCAATCGAGCGATAGGCACATATTTAATAGTAGCGCCGAGGTGGCCTCAGGCGTTTTGGAGAGCGGATCTAAAAGCTCGTGCCATAGCACCACCATTCACAGTCCGCCAGTTAGAGTCCAAAGTAATAGACCGGTCGACGGGCCATCCCCCGCCAAAAGTACAGGACATGACGCTCGAAATTTGGAAATGTGGGGGTGGTCTGAAGCAGTAGGGTCTTGGTCTACACAACAAAAAACCTTATTGCGGGCAGGATGGCGGGAGTCCACTCTTAACACGTACAAACCTGCGTGGGCGCGATGGGTAAAATGGTGTCAGAACTGATGTTAATCCTACTAATCCGTCGGGCTCTGACTTGGCAAATCTCCACCTTAAAGAAAAGTTAGCATACAGAACGATTTTGGTCCATAAGTCTGTAGTTTCTACTTTGTGTACTACTAAAGATAGTTGCCAGCTTAGCTCTAATGTTTTAGTTAAACAGATATTAAAATCCATCGCTACAAGTAATGCTAAAACTCGAACTGAAACAAATATTTGGGATACAAATACTGTAATATCTTGGTTGTCAAATAGTGAGTTATCTGTTCAAAATTTGTGGGAAGTCTCACGACGGTGTGCTATTTTACTGTTACTTTGCTCGGGGCGTAGAGTACATGATCTCACACTTTTAAGTGTATCGGACAGTAACTTTATAGATGATACTGATGCGAACTGTCTAACTTTCTGGCCTATATATGGATCTAAAACTGATTCTGCATCGTATACTCAATCTGGTTGGAAATTGTATTCAAATAACGAGAATCCTAATATAGATCCTGTGTTATGGGTAAGAAAGTTGGTACAGATCGGTACGAACAGACGTAGAGAAGCTAAAGTAAATAATCTGTTTGTAACAGCTCGAGGACCAGCCAAAGCTGCTTCTCGAACTATAATCGCGGGCTGGGTTAAATCGGTTTTATCCGATGCTGGTGTTGATGCAACCCCTGGAAGCGTGAGATCAGCTGTAGCATCTAGGGGTTGGATTGACAGAGAACCATTAGACAAAATCTTGGCTAGAGCTAATTGGAGGTCTGAAAATACATTTTCTAAATTCTATAAAAAAGAAATAAGATCTGTGCCTAATGCTAGATCAAATAGTCTGTCATTGCCAGCTCTTTTTGAACCTGTAAGATAGTCATTGGTTAGTTGTCTATTCTGAAAATAAACTAAACATGTTAAATAATAATAATAATATATAGATATATATGTATCTGCTTGTACATTTTATAATTTGTAAATATAGCATTATGTTAGGATAGTTATTAGATACTAATTGAAGTATATTTTAGTACTATGCAATCACATTGGCGTCTCGTTCACCAGGCGAAAACAAACAATGTCTCAATATTGTTTAAAGGCCTCGAATAACGGCGGAAGGACATAATAGCAGAGTTTTACCTACCATTAAAACTCATATTATGTCCGGAGCTTTATTCGAGGCCTTACAGTAAACTCTGCCTGGTGTTAGTTAAGTTATAAATAAGTAGGCTATTGAGACCACAATGAAGAGAAGCACAAGGGGTGTCACCTGGTGAACATGGCGGCCGGAAGTTGGCATATTTGCGGTGTAAAATGGAACTACAACATCTAAATACGGCCGGAAACGGAAGAAGTCATATCTCCATATTGTTTAAAGGCCTCGAATAAGGCTCCGGACATAATATGAGTTTTAATGGTAGGTAAAACTCTGCTATTTATGGTTGCATATTTCTTCAATAATAATCTACGTCATTGTTTATACGCTGCAGAACTCAAAACGTAAAAACTACAATGTAAGTATTAATTTTTAATTGTTCTCCAAGCAAAACATTCAATCAAGTTGTACAAAAAGTATGTTGTAGTAAGTGGATATCACTATTTTGTAAGGTTATGTCAAGCTTTACAATGTTTAAAAAGAAAGTAACAGTACATAAAATAGTAATGCAATAAAAACACAAATTATAATAGAAATATAATTATATACTCAAATATGCACCTCAAAATGATGTTCGCACATAGAAACACTTGAATTAGCTCCAATACTTTTGGGTTCTCTACAAACTTCTTAGTTCCAACCACTTTTTGCGAGTTTTGGAACAGGAACGAATATAAAAAAAAAAAAAACCGGTGTCTTTATGGGAGTATTTGTACATTGTGGCACTACACAACATTTATAAACCATTACTTCTATTAGAAATTTAGTGATTATCAAACTTTTTCTGCCTGGCTGCAGTTGTTTTGTTTTGTGTGACGTCAATGAGTCGCTCAAATGGAGCGCGAGCGGTATGACGCAGGTCTGCGTTTTGCCATGATATTTTTTTATTCAAACTTTAACATCGATTTATATCGCAAATACGACTGATATCAGAAAATATAAATGCAGTATACATTAAATTATATCAGGCAATAATGTGCAATAGTTTCCCAAAAGTAGTCAAATAGCCTATTGCGAATATATTTTATTAGTTTTTAATACAAACCGACACTGCATTGCTATAAAACTTAAAATTGTGTAAACTGGAAGAGTCCATTAAGAGGGGGCATCCGAAATTTTATGCTAATTTGCCATGATATTATAACTAAACCAAATATCCTATCAACGTAATAATTGATACATATGATTTTTCAATTCATGTTTTTTCCGCCATTAAGACAGAAACATAATAGCAAGATATTTACTCGATACTTTAATGTTTTGAAAATGGTGCCTTTTTGCAATTTTTTTTGATTTTACTTGGAAAGTACTTCAGTCACATATCTAAAATAAATACTCACCGAAGGAAAATATAGCTTGTTTTCCAGTGTTAAGACAAAATTTACCTAGATTAATTAGTACTCTCATAATAAATTATATTCGATTTGAGACTTACGTCCTTTAGTTCTAAGCAACTATTCGGTCAAACGGCAAGTCCGACATTCAGTCTTATTCTGTTGCGCTTTGCATCTAAATAGCGAAACATGCTCCGTTCAACCTCAGTACCGCACTGTGCCTCAACGGGGAAGGACGCAAGCCTTGCTTTTTGCCTTGGTTTTATCTTCCGAGTGCAATTATATCAACACCTACTGTATTTTCAAACAAAGGATAATATAAAAATCGATGGCTCGAACGCGACCACTTGACGCGGCAAACAAGTGGTGCCAATGACTTTAGAGCACAGACTAGGTAAAGCTACTACGAAAAAATAACATAGATATGAATAAAATGGATACGACTTGGCCCTAACGCATCCATTATTATGTACGCTCAGTAATATAACTATAAGAGTCGGAGTGTTTCTTTGTGAAAGACAAAAAATATCTTGGTAATAATGAAAGCAAAAAAACCGCTTACCTGTCATAGTAATCTGATCCAAATTGTCTAAAATATCTCCAAAAAAAAATGCACTTCGCTCGTACATTATTTTTGTGTCCTTTGTGCTTTAACCTGCCACATTAATTATGTTTCCTAAAAGGACCAAAATTGTTTTATAAAACATCTTTTTTAAAATATTTTTTTTCTATTTTTTTTTTATCGCGGATAAGTCCGCGTTTGTTTACCAACTCGCCTGTTCGTAAGCGACGTTATTGCGTTCGAAGATGAAGTACGCAGACTTAGAAGATACCTCTGACCTAGTTAAGGCCCAGATTTTATATTATCTCTCAGGAAACAAGGAAGTACGAATTAGAAACGTGGATTCGAAACTTTGGTACCTACGTATCCAAAAAAAAAAAACACAATAGGTATATGGGTGGTGTAGAGGCCCTTTTTTACTTGTTTTGTAGTAGAAAGGGGATGGCAGGATGAGGTCATGTAGCTCTGATGCACATTCTCCTCTCCCATTTTCCTTTTCGGAATTTGTTCGTATACGTTTTTATACCTACTATTTTTTATAATGTCATACTTACCTAATGTCATACTAAATAAAATTGTTTCATTATATTCAGGGCTGTACGAAGTAATACTGGAAAAAGCGTTGGGATCTTTATTGCAAAGAGACGAAGAAATGGCCTATTTACAAATAGGAACCTGGAAATTATACGGTAAGAAATAATTATAAAGGTACCTAATTCTATCTGTTGCCATGACGAAACATTACACAAATAACTAATATTAAATCTTGAGACTTTTACGATTATTAACGGAAATAAATAAACAATGACACAGATTTTTTTATGAAGTAGGTAAATAAAAATAATTTAATATTCGGGACATTTTTGCATTTGACCCCAAACTAAGCAAAGCTAAATGAAATACACGGACCTGAATAAAACATATTAAATTAGTTTTTTTCATTATATTTCTTTTTTTACTATATTTGCTTTATTTTTTAATATAGAAAAATATTTTCTCTTTCTATATATGATTATAATGAAATTCTGTACAAAATTATTGGCCAGACCACAGAAGAGAAAAAAAAATGGGCTAGACCGTAGCCAGCGGGTAATAATGAAGTTCAGTGCAACATTATTGTCCGACCAGAATGTAGCCAGCGGGTAATAATGAAGTTCAGTACAACATTATTGCCTGGCTAGACCGTAGCCAGCGGATAATAATGAAGTTCAGTACAACATTATTGCCTGGCTAGACCGTAGCCAGCGGATAATAATGAAGTTCAGTACAAAATTATTGCCTGGCTAGACCGTAGCCAGCTACCAATGAAATTCAGTACAACATTATTGTCCGGCCAGACCGTAGCCAGCGGATAATAATAAAGTTCAGTGCAACATTATTGTCCGACCAGAATGTAGCCAGCGGGTAATAATGAAGTTCAGTACAACATTATTGCCTGGCTAGACCGTAGCCAGCGGATAATAATGAAGTTCAGTACAAAATTATTGCCTGGCTAGACCGTAGCCAGCTACCAATGAAATGCAGTACAACATTATTGTCCGGCCAGACCGTAGCCAGCGGATAATAATAAAGTTCAGTGCAACATTATTGTCCGACCAGAATGTAGCCAGCGGGTAATAATGAAGTTCAGTACAACATTATTGCCTGGCTAGACCGTAGCCAGCGGATAATAATGAAGTTCAGTACAAAATTATTGCCTGGCTAGACCGTAGCCAGCTACCAATGAAATTCAGTACAACATTATTGTCCGGCCAGACCGTAGCCAGCGGATAATAATAAAGTTCAGTGCAACATTATTGTCCGACCAGAATGTAGCCAGCGGGTAATAATGAAGTTCAGTACAACATTATTGCCTGGCTAGACCGTAGCCAGCGGATAATAATGAAGTTCAGTACAAAATTATTGCCTGGCTAGACCGTAGCCAGCTACCAATGAAATTCAGTACAACATTATTGTCCGGCCAGACCGTAGCCAGCGGATAATAATAAAGTTCAGTGCAACATTATTGTCCGACCAGAATGTAGCCAGCGGGTAATAATGAAGTTCAGTACAACATTATTGCCTGGCTAGACCGTAGCCAGCGGATAATAATGAAGTTCAGTACAAAATTATTGCCTGGCTAGACCGTAGCCAGCTACCAATGAAATTCAGTACAACATTATTGTCCGGCCAGACCGTAGCCAGCGGATAGTAATGAAATTCAGTACAACATTATTGTCCGGCTAGATCGTAGTCGTAGGGCAATAATTCCTTACTTTAAGGTGCAACGTTTCACAAATGGCGGGAAATTCAAATTCCAAACAATTTTCTTGTCCTTGTATTTAGGCCGGGTAACTATTGTAAACGATCATAATGTTTGCGACAATTGATTATTATTCTTTACAAAATCATGTAAAGTTATTTATCTCTAATACACATTATTACTTACATTTGTGAATAAACTAATTTTTGCTGTTTCAAACGGTTTATTGACAAATGTAAGTAATATGGTGCGTTAATAATAAATAACTGTACATGATAATGTAAAAAACACCCAACTATTGTCGCAAGCGCTGTGTCATTTCAAAATAATTACCCGGCATAGCTACAAGGACAAAAATTTCCCGCCATAGGTAAAACGTTTGGTTTGCATGACGTATAATTGGCCAATCGCGTCGATTCTGTCATACCACTCACAAAACTAAACCAATCTGACAGGACTAAAATTATCTGCCTTTCTTTTTATTTTAATATATGTGAGAGAATGATGACAACCATTTTAGAGCTGTACAATTTAGTTAAATTAGCACATCATAATTGATACCGTCGAGCAGGTGGTGTGAAAAATATGTATATTAATCACAATTATTTTTAATTTATTTTGTTTATAGTCTGTAAGTAGTTTTACTTATTAATCTTGACATTATGAATATTTTATTATTTTAATTCATTTATTTTGACAATTATTGTGTGATATTTAATTTAATTTATATAATTTAACATGAATTTTTAACTAATGTAATTGGTATTTACCGTTTTAGTTAATAAACAATAATAATAATAATAATGTATCTAGGTAAGAACCTACTAAAAAGAAAGTAGGTACCTAGGTATCTCTATCTCTTCTCTTCTCTATCTCTATCTCTACATAGTATAAATTGAAGTCGCTTTCCGCGTCTGTCTGTCTGTATGGCCGCTAACTCCTCCTAAACCACGCAACTGATTTTGATGCAGTTTTCACCATCCGATAGATAATTTTTCAAGGAAGGTTTATATGTATAAAAAAACCTAATTAAGTTTTTGTGTAAGTACAAAAAGACACCATTTTGCAATCAAGTCGCTGAAAAATAAATTTATATGGCTTACGTAGGTTAAACCTTAAGAGATACACAAAAATGATGTACTAGAGAATTGTAGCTCTTCTAAAAATGTAAGGAAACTCCGCGATGGCATATCCCTATCTGTTATTGTTGACCCACAGTAACCATTTCTTTCATAAAAACTTCATTTTAAAATTGCGTTATACTTCCAAATAAATATAACAGTATTCTTGGGCATTAAATTAAATTTATAATTGTCTTTTACAGCATACAATTCTAATGAATACTTTAGAAGATATCAAAGGTTAAGGCAAACAAAAAATAATGCACGGACCGGTGTCGCTCGGCCACCACAGGCCGCTACGAACTACCGCTTTTCCCGCGCCCCCGCGCTGTTTTGCTATTGTCTACCTTAGGGTTGCGTACCCAAAGGGTAAAAACGGGACCCTATTACTAAGCCTGCGATCTTTGTCTATCTGTCCGTCCATCCGTCTGTCCGTCCTATCTTTAAGCGTCTGTATCTTTAGAACCGTAATAGATAGCCAGTTAATAGATAGAATATTGAATAGTGATGTTACGGCGGATCAAATAAGAAATAATGATAAAGCCAAAAAGTAAAAAGTTAAGGGGGTCCCCATACAACAAACATAATTTTTACCGTATTATTGTAACTGCTCTAATGTAAAAACGTTAATACGTACAAGCGTCAAACTTGGCACGTTTATACACTCATTTGCACAAAAAAATCAGGCTATTGTGTTTTTTTTTCAACCTGAAAAAAATTCAACACGAAAAAGGTTTTAAGCATTTGAAAATTTTATAGGCAGTTTAAAAAAAAAACTGGTGTTTAAAAAAGTACGTTCCAATTTAAAATTTTTGACTGAGGCTGGTTTTTAGGGAAAACAACTTTTTAGTAGGTACCTACTTTTTGTGACGCGAATTCCCGAAAGTTAATAACTTAATATCGACTCTAAATAACTTTTAGTCAATTTTCATTTAATTGTTTCATGTCTTTGACATTTTTAAATGTTATTAATGCTGTTTAGCTGTTTGGAAAATGGTAGATAAAGTGATAAAAGTCAGCATAATTATTGCGCTGCTTGAGGAAGATTGCAGCCAATGCTCCGTGGCTCAAAGGCAAAATTTTAGTTGTTCGACATTCCAAAGGACCTGGCAGTGCTATCAACAGACTGGTCCCGTCTAGAGAAGGCCTGATTTTGGGAGAAAGCCATGTACCGAACCACGGCATAATCGTTTTCTGGTAATTCAAGCGTTGACAAATCGCAAATTTTCGTATGTGGACCTCAAGAACAACCTCGAAGAAGTAAGAAATGTGTAAATTAGTCTATGGACGGTCAGGAGGAAACTTCTCACTGCCAATATAAGTAGTCATCGCCCAGCTCGCGGCCCTAAATTACTACGTGAGCACCGAGTTTCCAAGCTTAGCTTCGCTCGAAATTGTGTTTAATGGACTCAAGAAAGCTGGGATAGGGTATTGTTCTCCGATGAAGCCAAAATATCTCTGTACGGTGAAGACTGACGTCGGCGAGTGCTACGAAAACGAGAAGAACGTTTTGCAGAGGCATGTTTTGAAGAAATAACACCTTATGGTACCTCTGTTATGTTTTTGGGCAGGAATAAATTCGTTGGATCGTACAGAGTTAGTATTCATCGAAAATGGCACACTGTCTGGACACCGATACAAAACGGAACCTCTAATTCCTCATGCACAACCCGCATTGGCTGCTCTTGGCGAAAACTAAATTATTATGGACGACAACGCACGCGCCCACTGGTCTGGCGATGTGGAAGCGTATATGCTAGAGGCGTATATTCATCGTTTGGATTGGCTAGCTCGACGTGCCAACCTCAATCCTATAGAGCTTGTCTGGGACGTTCTGAAGCGACGAGTGAGACCAGTGCAGCCGGCTCCGTAGACCATCAGAGAGCTAAAGAATGTGATTACGCGGAGTGAGAACGTATTCCGCAAGAAACCATAAGTGATATACTCGCTAACATGCCCAGACGAATGCAAGCTGTGATTTCGGCAAGAGGGGGTCACACTCCATCCATACCAATCTTTTATCTGCACAACATCATTAAAAAAAAAAAAGTTTTTCATTTTTACTTAGGGAGCAGTAGACTACTGGCTTTTAGAGTTTTAACATTATTACTCATTAATTTAATCAAAATGTTACGATAAAACTGACGAAAACTATTCCTTGCTAATTAATTTACAAAATTCTGAGGACAAGACTACCTAAATAAAATTCTCAAACAAACTAATAGGAAGAATAAAATTGGTTCTTTGCTTAGGTGCCCGTTTTTTTGTGCAAATGATTGTAGTACACACTCTAAAGTATAACAAATAATTAAAAAATTAAGTATAGTATATAAAGTATAATAAATAAGTGCGAGTCCGTGATAAATTTCTGTTCACTACCAAGTTAAGCAACGTAGGGCGCGGACAGTACCTACTTGGATGAGTGACCGCCTGGGCGTGATGTCTTTTTGCACTACTTTCTGTCTGTTGTGTTGGTACGGAACCCTCAGTACGCAAGCCTAGACTCGCACTTGGCTTGTTTATTTTTCTAAATTATAATAATATGAAACTCTTTTGTGAAATTCTTATGTAATTATGATGGAAATTAAAAAAATACCGTAAATCACACGCACGGTGCTATACATCTGAGCGTGCGGACAAATTCATTTCCGCACGCTCCGTTGTATGATCCGTAATGTTTAACTTTCGAACGATGTATACAGGCTTCGTAAGTGCAGTTTTTGAGCAAATGTGTTGTAAAATTATTGATACATTAGACCAGGGGCCTTACGGTCAACAGCTAATTGCGGCACCTAATCCGCTCAGTTGGAAAATCACGCGACCGCAAACCGTATCTGGGCGCGATAAGGTTTGCGGTCGCGTGATTTTCCAACTGAGCGGATTAGGTGCCTGTAATAGCAGTTGTCCGTAAGGCCACTGGTGTGTTATGTCTCGCTCTCTCGGCTAACGAGAGACCAAGACAAAAGTCAATGTAAGGTTGTTATAAGAATTTGGTTTAGATACACACATTCACTATTAGTACGTTGGTTTGTTTTATTTTAATGCTCTGTTTTTAATATTTCTAGTGTGTATGGATCCTGATGATGGATATTTGCTGTCAAACGCCTGCCTCAAGAAAGATGTTATGTTGTACAAATTTTTTGACCCTTTGTTTGGTGGCGCAGACGGACTGATCAATGCCGATGGTAAGTAGGATACCGACTTACATTACATTACCTTACATTATAATATTATTATTTTGGAGACTGAGTCACCCTCGTGAGCAGCCTTGTTCCGGTACAACGACACGTGGCCCCCGGGTGGTGCCAAACAGATGACATACTGGTGGTAGGCTTCAGCCGTGGATTGGGGGTGTGGGTGGTGGATTGTGATTCACTGCTGAAGCGAGGGTGAGTGTCAAGCACAAGTGACGTACAAAAAAGTAATAAAAAACTTTCGAGGTCGCGTGGTTCGCTGGGCCACAAGTAGACTGCGAGGGTTAGGATCAAGCACAAGTGCTGATGTACAAAAAATGTTAAAAAAGCTTTCTAGGTCGCGCTGTTCGCTGGGCCGCAAGCGGCCTGCAAGAGCGAGTGTCAAGCACAAGTGACGTACAAAAATGTAAAAAAAACATTATAGGTCGTAGGGTTCGCTGGACCACAAATGGAACGCGAGGGCGAGTTTCAAAAAAAGGGAAAGTAAAACGAATTTAAAAAAAAATTGAGGTCGCGTGATTCGCTGGGTTCAGTTATTAAACTCTATTCATCATTCAAATATCTGCCAGGCCAGGAATTTAACCTCTGCTCTCCTGCTCATAAAGCACCATCTACCTACCGACCATCAATATCCAGGATGAAACACATAAAACGTATTTAGTAGCGTCCTAAAATAAAAGTTAATCCAGAGAACTCCATATTTTTTTCCCTAGAACAACGCGGGCGAAGCCGCGGGCGTAAGGTTGTAATAATTAATAATTAAAATTAATCGGACGACTAAACCTGAATATTTTTTATTTTTCTAGTACCGACATGGAAAGTACATCGAAAACTGCTCAATCCTACCTTCAATCAGAGCGTTCTGGACTCATATTTGATAGAATTCAACGCTCGATCCCGACAGCTGGTCACACTATTATCTCAAGAAGTAGGCAAAGGATATTTTGACCAGTTGGCGTATGTAAAGCGAACTACATCGCATGTCGCATGTGGTAAGTTTTCCTTTGTTCAGTAGCAGTCTTCGACCAAAGTAAAGTGAATGGACGGGTCCAGAAGAAGCGTATTATTGAAGATTACAAAATGAGCACCGGCGCTCAGTTCGTGTCAGTCAGTCTCTAGCCGTAGGAAGTGCGACACTAGACTATTGCTACATGATAACGAAACATTTGACAAAATTATGCCTTCGTGTGCTTTCCCGAAGTGTAAATACATAACAAAAAACCGCTATCTATTTTTTGTAACAAATTTACTGTACATGATTATAATTAGGCATTGAAGTATATGTCCGAAGCTTTTGAATCGTTTTTACTGAGCAAGTTCAATGGCCCGCCCATTTATTTTATTTTGGTCGAAGGTAGCAGTACATGTTTCTTAGATCGCAAACCTTACAACTTGGGTTCCAACTTTAATTATGTATTCAATTATTCGAAGACGACCCTTACTTTAAATTATAGACATAAACCTGATGCGTCGTATTTTTGATACCTTTTTTTTTGGACATTAGACTGAAGAGATATAAATCGGTTTTACATTTCTTTAGTAAAGGTTAAGATATCAAAATCCAAATTTAGTTGAAGTGTGTTCTTCAAACTATACAATTTATTACCCAGCTTGGGGTCTTACGGACAACAGGTATTGCGGCACCAAACTAACGTTAGATCCGCTTAGTTGGAAAATCACGCGAACGTGAACCTTTACGCGCCCAGATACGGTTTGTGGTCGTTTTCCGAAGCTGAAATTCAGTGACTCTTCCCGCAAGACGGTTCGTGATAACTTAAAAAAAACTACTTATAAACTTGGCCCAGAAGTGAGATGGGCCAATAAGCAGTTCATCAAAATGGTTTAATCGATTTGAAAAAAAAAAAACAACACCACCACGCTTCTGTGCCCATGTCTGCGAAGTTCTCCCGATGAAGAGGATGCTATTTTAAACAATTCTTGGAGCTCATTAAGTAGCGGTTAAGAGTTCCATCATTTTTTCTTAGAACTATGCAGGCGAAAACACAGACAGGCAGAAGCTAGCCTTGTATTTGAAAAATCATTAAAAAGTCCAGTAAACTTCAACTGAAAAGATTTTTGATATTTGTTTTTCTATTTTCTACTACCGCACATCTCGACACCGTCAAGGAGCTCACATCAACAGGCATTAAACGTCCACTGCTGGACAAATGCCTCCCTCTTAGAGAGGGGGAGAGAGGGGTCGAAAAGCTCACGCGAAAATTAATAAAAATTTGAAATACCAGACCATCTAGTTTTGCCGCACTTTTTTTCCTCGGACCAGTAAGATATGGATGTCCTTCCCCAAAGGGTTATATAAACCCACCGAGCTTCGCCATGGAGCGTTTCACTAAGGGAGTCTACAACCAGCTCTCCGGGCTGGCAAAGCACCGACAACACTGCTAGTGTTGCAAGTGTCCATAGACTGTGGTTTATGCTTACCTTCAGCCAGATCGCAAGCTTGCTTGCCGCTCTATATCTAAAAAAATATTTAATGGGAACATTGCCTATCAAATCGAAATTAGCTATTCTATTCGAACAATACCACAACACTGCTGTTGGTTCAATAACCAGTATAAACTACCTAAGTACCTATATAATATTCTATCTCATAGCAACGACGCTAGGACTCAACGTGGATAACAATGAAGACTTTATTGAAGATTGTGCTAATGCCGTTGATATATTATCCAGTTGTGTGACAGAAAGAATTACAAAATTCTACTATCACAGCGACTTTCTGTTCAATTTAAGCAACTTGAAGAAGAAACAGGACGCAGCTGGTAAAACCACGCATAATTTGCTTTGTGAGGTAAGTTTTCAGTTGTTTTTATGAGTAATTGTCTAGAGCTGATAAAATAATTTAATCATACTTAACTAATTTTGCTTTCGACTTTGAGGTCCCTGCAGACGGAATTACCGGAAATTGCAGTATAATGTTAAGTACTAGGTACTTTTTATTAGTTGTCTATTATAACGTAAAACATCACATAACGCAAATAAAACGGCCAAGTGCGAGTCAGGCTCGCGCATTGAGGGTTCCGTACCACCACAAAATACAACCAGCAATTATTCAGGGTTAACGCCTTCCAAAATAATCGAAGCACGTCGAAGATCCGTGCACCGTCAGCTCAACCCACCAGTGGGATGAGGGGGAATCCTTCGAGAGTTTTGGAAACTCCAACTGGCCGGTACTGGATCCCGGTTGGTACTGTAGGACTTTACCCTACACGCTTTTATTAGTTTCAATTACGAGTAATTAACTGACAATGTAAACAAATCTTGGAAGTCGATATAACCAACTTTTAATTTTTTTTCATCGAACATTTTGAATGTATTTTTATTTTTTATAATAGGCTTGCCTTTTTCCTTCAACTTGTCTGATTAAGCGATGATGATGAATATGATGGAATTCGGTTGACGGTCGTCCATTAATCACGTGATGTTTTTTTTGCATTTTTTAACCCCTCGTTCCCGTTTTCGTGTTCCTGTCTCTTGCGTTGAACTGTTTCGAGAGCTTCAGATATTGCCACTGCCCTGTGAACTCATATACCAGGTTGCCCTGTTCACTCACACACACCTCGATGCATTTCAGCGCAGGGGCGTGCATAGTAGGTACGTTGAATCTGCGGAGCAACGTTAAGAAAGCGCAACTAGTAACGCCATCGCACCGGCTCGTCAAATCAGAGAGATCAGTGTATATCCTAGGGCCCGCGATCTACAACCGCTTGCCCGCTTCCATCCGGGATGCACCATCCACCGCGTGCTTTAACACTAAGCTTAGAGCTTGGCTCTTAGGATTTTTATTTTATAATATTGATGATTTTTTTAAACTGAAAGATTATTGACATTATTATTGAATATTTAGAATTGTAATTATTGTAATTTTAATTATAATTGAATGATTTTTATCCATTTTATTAACTAATTATTTGACTGTGTAACATATGTAATTTTATATTGAATTTTAATTGAAATCGTTGAATGAGAATTGGTTGTACTTTTTAATTCATTTAATGCAAATCTGACTTGTAACTTTTGGTGTTATCAATAAAATCTGTATTCTGTATTCTGTAATACCATTATGCACTCCCCGACTCCATCATTATAACCTCACCAAGTGTAAGGACTCTTAGTTTGGAATTCTTTGGTTTGTTTTAACAAGTTACTCTCTAGTGATTCCTAAAAGTAAACGATTTTAGATTTATAAACTAATTTTTATATTTTTTATTTTAGGCTATAAGACATAAGAAAGCAAAAATATCTCAGCAAAAAGAAACTGGTAAGTCGATTTTTTCTTATTCATACAAATAACCTTCATCTATAGTTAGTTACAATCCCAAAGTGTACTTCTTGTAGCATACATATTTTAAGTCGAAAACAACGCATAGAGCACTATAAATATCGAAATATATCTGTAATAGCTGTGTCCCGCGGTTTCACCCGCGTAGTGATGAAAAACGGTGGTGATGATGATGAAAAGTAGCCTATGTCACTCTATGGCTCTTAAACTATAGGTACCCATGCAAAAAATCAGGTCGATCCGTTGTTCCGTTGCAGCGTGAAAGAGGAACAAACATCCAAAAATTACAAACATACATACAAACTTTCGTGTTTATAATAGGTTCAAGGTCTCAATTTTGATGACCGATCAAGCGAAGGATTCTAATCTAAAATTGATCTCGAGAGTAGCGAGTGATTCAAAAATTAGAATCCTGAGCCTTAGCGAGGGAATCAAAAGAGCACGAGGTGAAAAATCTTTGCACTCGAGTGCAACACGTAACTTTCCATCCCACCAAAGTAAGGAAAAAAGTAAATAATAAAAAAAAAACATTTACGCATTATTAACAGTTTCAGCCAATTCTGTTGGCGTCAAATAAACTTCCTCGTCGCTAAAATCACTCATTTTAGGTTTTTCACCTAATTGTTTTCAAGTTTCTTGTTTTTAACCTAAGCTTTTAACAATATGATGTGAAAAGAAAATTGCGCGCGCAAAGCAAATTAAAATAAAGTACCTACACCAAGAAGGTTCCGAGTCTGAGTTTTTAACAAATTAAAAAAGGTTGTATGATAAATTCGGCACCATGGAGGTAGAAGTCATCATCATCATCATTTCAGCCGTAGGGCGTCCACTGCTGGACATAGGCCTCCCCCATCGATCTCCAAAAGGGCCGGTTGGAAGCGGCCTGCATCCAGCGTTTCCCTGCGGTCTCTTTTAGGTCGTCTGTCCATCTTGTGGGTGGACGTCCTACGCTGCGCTTACCAGTCCGTGGTCTCCATTCCAGAACCTTTCGGCCCCATCGGCCATCTGTTCTGCGTGATATGTGCCCTGCCCACTGCCATTTCAACTTACTAATCCGGTGGGCTATGTCGGTGACTTTCGTTCGTCTACGAATCTCCTCATTTCGGATTCGATCTCGTAGAGAAACCCCGAGCATAGCCCTCTCCATAGCTCATTGTGCGACTTTGAGCTTGCTTATGAGGCCCATAGTGAGAGACCACGTTTCAGTGCCGTATGTCATCACTGGTAACACACACTGGTCGAAGACTTTCGTCTTAAGGCACTGAGGTATTTTGGACGAGAAGACGTTGCGTAGTTTACCGAACGCTGCCCAGCCGAGTTGGATTCGCCGATTGACCTCTTTCTTGAAGTTGGACCTACCTAGTTCGACTGTTTGTCCTAGGTAGACGTACGCGTCAACAGCTTCAAGAACTGAGTTCCCAACTGATACTGGGGTGGGCACAACATGGATATTTGACATGACCTTTGTCTTGTCCATGTTCATTTTAAGGCCCACCTGTTGGGAGACTCGATTGAGGCCTTCGAGCATCATGCTGAGATCCTCCATCGATTCTGCCATGACCACAATATCGTCGGAAAATCGAAGGTGAGTGATGTACTCGCCGTTGATGTTGATGCCGAGTCCTTGCCATTCCAGGAGCTTGAAGGCATCTTCCATTGTGGCAGTGAACAGTTTCGGAGAGATAACGTCTCCCTGTCTCACGCCTCTTCGCAATGGAATTGCCTTCGAACTCTGCTCTTGTACTCGGACCGACATGGTGGCGTTATTGTACAAACACTTCAACACTTCGACATACCGATAGTCATTACGGCATCGCTGGAGAGACTCAAGCACCGCCCATGTCTCGACCGAATCAAAGGCTTTCTCATAGTCCACAAACGCTAAACATAGTGGCAAGTTATATTCTTCGGTCTTCTGTATAACTTGGCGTAGCGTGTGGATGTGGTCTATGGTACTATAGCCTTTTCGGAAACCGGCTTGTTCGATAGGCTGGAAGTCATCGAACCTGCGATCGAGACGATTCGTGATGACCCTCGAAAACAGCTTATAAACATGGCTCAGAAGCGAGATGGGTCTGTAATTCTTCAGCAAGGTTTTGTCACCTTTCTTAAAGAACAGCACCACCACGCCTCTGTTCCATGCTTCTGGCGTTATACCTTCGAGTAAGACAGAATTAAAGAGCTTCTGAGTACCGGTTTTCCACCCGCTTTCAGAAGCTCTGATGTGATTCCATCGTCCCCCGGCGCCTTGTTGTTCTTGAGCTGTTTCAGGGCCATCCTAATCTCGTACAGGCTGATGTCCGGGATATCTTCAGTATAGTGTCGGCTCAGCTTGGCTCTTGGGTCTTTGGTCGAGCTGCTCACAGGTTTAGCAACCAAAGTGTATAACTGTCCATAGAACCTCTCGATTTCCCCTAATACCTCGGCTTTGGTCGACGCTACACTACCATCTTCCCTCTTTAGCTTTGTCAGCTGGCTTTGCCCAATAGACATGTCTCTTGCAAACACTTTGGAGCCTTTGTTTTGCTCAATCGTCTCTTTAATACTGTTCGTATTAAAGGTACGTATGTCATGCCGCAATGACTTCCAAATTTGTCTATTGAGCTGCCTGTATGATTCAGCGCCATCGGAACATTGTAGTTGTAACGAGCGTCGATCAGCCATGAGGTTACGGGTATGGTCGGATAATTTTTGAGGTCTATCTGTGCGCCGGCCAGGTCTAAAAAACTTAGAACCTACCGCATGGATAGTTTCCACTAACCTGTTATTAATCTCATCCACGGAAGCAAAATTCTCCAGGCAATCAAAGCGATTAGACAGCTCGAGTTGAAAGCTCTCGGGGTTTTGAATATGGGCATGGTTCGGTCGGAGCGTGGACTTCATTAGGCGGGACCTCTCAATTTTAACGTTAATATTCAATGTGCCTCTTACTATTCGGTGATTACTACCGGTTTTCACCCTGTGAATCACAGAGACATCATTGAATATTTGCCTCTTGGTGGTCATAATGAAGTCTATCTCATTTCTTGTAGAACCATCGGAGGTAGAAGTAAATAGGTTGAATTCACAAACTTCGTGCACGTGAAGTTCTAAATTCAATCTACTTTATCCTCTGGCGGGCGATCTGAGGTCGGGAATTGGAGGGGGGGGGGGGGGGGGGGGTTTGCCTAATTATAGTAATTATAGAATACGAAAATGTACGAAAATATAACAAAATAAAATATTTTTAGATAATATTAGCATAGATATTTCAGCACCTCAAATAACCTCGCTTCTGGATCTGCTATTCGAGGTGGGTAAGGACGGAGCTCTCTCAGAATCTGATATACAACAAGAGGCTACCACGGTCGTTGCAGCTGCATTTGACACCACCTACCATGCCCTCGGGATGATCCTTCTGACCATAGGTTCATATCCAGATGTGCAACAGAAAGTTTTTGATGAGTACGTTTACATTTTACCTATAAATAAAAACTTGCAACTTGCAAAAAAAAATTGCAACCAATAAGGCAATGGAGTAAGTCTAAACAAAACCAAGTAACTACGCTAAAGGGGGTCAGTCAAAGATAATATTTCCACTTGATCGCACATATCGTCAAAATTCCCTTTTGCACGAGTAAGCCACGTCGGTCGCGGTGGGGTATCTCGAATGGCGGCTTGTGATTGGAGACTCAAAAGTTATTCATTCAATTGGCGCCTAGAATTGGCCCGCTCGATTAAGGGTATGCTAGCAATTACCATAGTAAAAATATAATAGTATGTTATCTTCGAAGAAAGGTACATCGCGCGGCTTGTATGTGCGCGGCTTGTATGTGCGCACGCCTGTACGCACGCACCGCAGCACGCACACAAAGATAAATGTCTAGGGAGCAAGGGGATTTCCATTCGGGGCTATGCCGGTACCCAGCCAGTGTAAGTAAACACGTATACACACGACACATCACCCAGGTGATCAAAGTGGAATAGACCGACTGTACTACATTGAAAGGAGGTCATTATAAAGGGTTACGCATACAGATTGTACTAAGCCGAAAGGAGGTGGGTTACACATAAAGACTGTACTAAGCTGAAAGGAAGTTGTTTGATACAATCGATCACCTTTTTGGGTGGAGTTTTGGTATTATAGCGACCTATGGATTACAGTGTTGTGTCCTTGTGAAAAGTGGCTTAGCATTAGCAGCAGCATCGAGCTAAGAGTAAGATGGAGCATTGGAGGCGTGAGCACACAGCCTACGTCAGCAGCAACTAACCTCGGGAAGAGCTCCGCACGTGTATCACGTGTAGTTATTTTTGCAACGACGAACTGTAAATGTATTGTTAGCAGTGTTCTCATGGAAGTGATGTAACATCTTATATGAGAATAAATGTCTATAAACCTATCAGCAGCCAAGCATCAGCAGAGGAGAGCATTACTTCCAACAAGGGGTTGGTGTCAGCAGCGACTAACGTCAAGCGAGCAAAAAATCGGGAGATTTAGAAGTAAGATCGTTTAATTTTTATATATATCAAGCAGCATGATATGCTACGTAAGCAATCAATTAATTTTAAAGCATTAGTAAGAACATTAGGAAGCATATATGTGGACTCTCTCCGTGATCAGTGGGAGTTTGAAGACGCTCTGGAAGTCTTACAAACTCGCTGGATGGAAGTAGACAAATGTCACTGGGAGATAATGATTGAATCAGAAGAAGACGAAGCATACGAGCTCGACTACAACAAATATGAACTTAAATACAACACCTTAAGAAAGGCCCTCAGAGCAGGGATATGGGCAGAGTAGCATATCTCGAGGAATCCACACCAAAAATGGACATCCCGGTTTTCTCGGGTAACTTTAATCGAAAATCGAATCAATTTCAATCTTCTAATAATAATTATAATTCAAAGAGTAATTATTATTCGAACAACCAGAAAAGCCTTCACCAAAGTCAATGCACGTGTCAGCAGGTCAGTGTCCACTCTGCTTTGCTGACCATGCCCTCTCAAATTGCAGACGGTTTTTAGAACTATCAAATGAAAACAAACTTAAAACTGTAAATGAATTTCGTTATTGCATAAATTGCATTTTTGACCACAATGGAAATAAATGCCATTCAATGAAACGATGTCACACGTGTTATGGAAATCATCACACCGCATTGCACAATTGCTTTACTAAGCAAATACCAAACACCACGTCCGGCCCGACTCATAAAAGGTCATTTCAATAAAAATTTAAAAGAGACGACTCATAACGACAACAGTTACTCTCACGCGTCGCAAAGAGATGCATCAGATATATTGTTAGCGACCGCGATGGTAAGGGTAACAGCAGCAGATAGTACTCAAAAAACTCAGTCAGTGAGTCAATTGGATAGAGGACAGTACGAAGTTCGTATACCTATAGAGCAGCAAGCACTTGAGAAATTGGGGGCATCGAAAGAAATAGCAGCAGCACAATTTAGAAGTTTAGAACGAAACTTCAGCCGCAAAGAAAAGTTAGCGGAGCAATATAAGAAGTTTATGAGCGAATATGAGCAGTTAGACCATATGAAGTTAGCAACTTTCAGCAAGGGAAAAGAATGCTTTTTGCCTCATCATGCAGTACAACGAGAAGAATCAAGTACAACAAAATTACGCGTAGTTTTTAACGCGTCAGCCTAATCTACTTCTGGTCATAGCATCAATGACCTGATGCATAAAGAGCCTAATCTGCAAAAGGATCTACAAGCCCTGTTACTGAAATGGAGACAATATCGTTATGCATATACGGCCGACATCGAGAAGATGTATAGGCAAATACTTATTAATGAAGAAGATCAAAGGCTACAGCAGATATTGTGGAGAGAAAACCCAGAACAGCCAATTCATTCAATCACATATGGAATGATTATTGCCCCATTTTTAGCAATTTTTACACTTCATAAACTAGCAGTAGATGAAGAGCATAATTTTCCGAACGCAGCAAAAAGCTTGAAAGAAGAGTTTTACATGGATGACCTTGTGTCTGGAGCCCATACAATTCCTGATGGACAGCACAAAATAGCAGAGTTAAACAGTGTATTAAGCAGCGCAGGTTTTGTCTTAAGAAAGTGGGCAGCAAACGATGAAAAATTGTTAGGGAATAGTTTAATAAATAAAAATCAGCAAAGCGAAAAAGCATGTAAAAATGTAAAACATTTAAAACCGATAATACATCTAAAACATTGTGCTTGAGATGGGACCCAGTCAAAGATGAATTTTCATTTCGATGCGATAAGCTTAACCCGGATCCTGGAACCCGGACGTCGAAGTTGACGAAGCGAATGCTACTTTCTGAAATGTCGAAAATATTCGATCCTTTAGGGTGGTTAGCACCACTTACCACAAAAATTTGGCTGTTATTTCAGAAACTATGGTTGGAACTGGACCTACAATGGAGTAACCCGGTGCCAACCAAAATAAAAGAAGAGTGGATCAAAATAAAAGCAGACTTGGAAAGTATTAAAGAATTAAAAATACTCCGGTGGTTCCATAGCGAGGTGAACAGCGTCACCGAATTGCACGGCTACTGTGACGCCTCCATAAAGGCATACGCCTGTGTAATATACGCCAGAATAGTGACAGAAACTGGAGCATCAGTAGTTATAATAGCAGCTAAAACTCGGTTAGTGCCCCAGAAGAAAGAGGTATCACTGCCGAGGTTAGAATTATGTGCAGCAGAGTTGTTAGCTAAACTCATGACAAAAGTTACCAGCAGCATTGATAGCATGGAAACGAAGATATTTGGATGGAGTGACTCGATGGTTGCACTCAGTTGGATACAGGGCAATCCAAACAGATGGAAACCCTTTGTAGCGAATCGTGTTAAGAAAATTAATAGTTTAATACCACTTGAGTCATGGCATTACGTAACACGAATCCTTGCTTGGATATTACGAGCAATCAGTCCACTGACACAGAAACCAACGTATCTCACATTACGACCGCGATCGATGCACTGACGCGAGCCGCGGCCGGCGCGGCCCGCGTGCAGTATTGCTGCCTCAGCAGGTGATCGATTGTATCGAACAGAAGTCATTATACACGGTTACGCATATAGATTGTACTAAGCCGAGAGGTAATCATTATACAGGGTTACGCATATAGTATAGACTGTACTAAGCTGAAAGGAGGTTATTATACAAGGTTACGCATATAGATTGTACTAAGCCGGAAGGATGTGGGCTACGCATACAGACTGAACTAAGCAAAAAGGAGGTCATTATACAAGGTTACGCATATAGACTGTCCTATACCGAAAGGAGGTCATTAAACACGATTACGCATATATAATGAACTAAGCCGAGAGGAGATCATTATACAGAGTTACGCATATAGTATAGACTGTACTAAGCTAAAAGGAGGTCTTTATACACGGCTACGCATATAGATTGTACTAAGCTGAAAGGAAGTTAGAGGCAACGCACTGACAATGCCCCGGGTATTGTAGGTGTCTATAGGCGGCGGTGACCACTTACCATCAGGTGGCCCGTTGCTTGAATGCCACTTATGATATTAAAAAAAAAAGTCATTATACAGGGTTACTCATATTTTTTGTTTTTATTTTAATTAATAGGCTTGCGTTTGACCACCATCACGCCTGATGTTAAGCGATGATGCGGTCTACGTTGGAGCACGCTTGCCTAGAAGGAACCGATTCACTCGTGATTTTAAGACACCGAGATTGTATTCATATAGATTGTACCAAGCCAGAAGGATGTGGGTTACGCATATAGACTGATCTAAGCAAAAAGGAGATCACTATACAAGGTTACGCATATAGACTATCCTACACCGAAAGGAGGTCATGAAACACGGTTACGCATATAGATTGTACTAAACCGAGAGGAGATCATTATACAGCGTTACGCATATAAAATAGACTGTACTAAGCTGAAAGGAGGTCTTTATACACGGTTACGCATATAGACTGTACTATGTAAGCTGTCTTATACAAGGTTACGCATATAGATTGTACTACGCCGAAAAGAGGTAACTATACAGTGTTACGCATAATAGACTGTACTACGCTGAAAGGTCATAATACAGGTTTACGCATATTTACTGTATTAAACAGAAAAAACATCATTATACACGGTAACGGATATTGACTACATATAGGCGTGACACTTACCGTCAGGCGACTGACTTGCTCGTCTCGCACTCAGTTGTATATAAAAAAAAAATATACTTACAATAATATATTATATTGACATAATATAATCACAGTAATGGAGATAGCCGTGACCGATGTTTGTTGAAGAGTAAAATTACACTTTTACCGGGTCGTGGATACCCGCTACAAACATTGATTTATTTTAAGAGTACCTCCTCTAGTAGTAGTATTTTAAGAGGAACTCCTAGGGTTGTCTCTTACACCGACCCTCAACTACGGCACCTACCTAGAGTCAAAGGCTAAATTAGCTGGTAAAAAGCTGGGCGTCCTGAGTAAGGTTAGGCGGTATTTCACACCGGGGCAGTTGCTTACTCTGTATCAAGCTCAAGTCCGATCGTATTTGGAATACTGCTGTCATCTTTGGGACGGCTCAGCCAAATACCAGCTCGAAGCTCTTGAATCGGTAGACCGGCGCGCTGTTCGTCTTATAGGCGATGAGAAGTTAGTGGCTAAGAAACTTCTCAGTCTAGAACACCGCCGTAAGGTAGCGAGTCTGTCAATTTTCTACAGGATTCATTTTGGAAAATGTGCATCAGAGCTACATGACCTTATCCTGCCATCCCCTTTCTACTACAGGTCAAGTAGGAAAACGGCCCACTACCACCCATACATTGTGGATTTTCCTTGGATACGTACCAAACGTTTCGATTCTACGTTTCTAATCCGTACGGCCAAAGTTTGGAACAACCTGCCAGCTTCCTTGTTTCCTGAGAGATATAACCTGGGCCTTTTCAAGGCCAGAGTGAATAGGTATCTTCTAAGTCTGCGTGCTTCATCTTCGACCACATCGTCGCTTACCAACAGGCGAATTGGTGGTCAAACGCGGAATTATCAGCGTTAAAAAAAAAAAACCTATGTAACTCATTATTTACAACCGTATTTCCATATATCCGTATCTAATCTACGTAATTACGTATTGTTGTTTCATTATAATATACATAGGTACAGCTATAAAACTCAGAGACAGGGACAACCCTGCGTATTCGGGCATGACTAGGTATTTAAATCTCCTACGGGCCTCGAGTCAACTTACTATTATATTTTTACTATGCAATTACGTATGTACCTATGTAATTAATTATGCATAAGTTCAATAAGTTTAATTCGAGCATTATGAGAACAAATCTACGGAACCCTCTTACTATGGAAGAGTTCCCACTCTCCTCTTACTAAAGAGTTTCTATCTATCTATAGGTACCTACTACCTAGTCCTACTGTTTCTAGTAAAGACTTACTGTCTCTTATAGAGTAAGTGTATAATTATTTTACTTATATTTCTAGATTACAAGCAGTGTTTGAAGGGTTCAAGAGGGATGTAGGAAGGCGCGACATGTCTAAAATGAAGTACTTAGAAGCTGTTATTAAAGAGACTATGAGACTTTATCCAGGTATTCCTTTGATCGGACGAACCGTGGATAAGGACCTAAAGTTAAGTGAGTATAAAATCAATTTATACGAGACCTAGGCAGGAGGTTTGTGACAATTTGCACTTTAACTGGCATGTCTCAGTACAAAAAAATAGTCCTACTTCTATAAACTCTATAACTCAACACATCTAGTTCGGATAAAAACAAATGAAAGTAATCAGGATCTATGAAAACCAAGGACGTTGTGTACCATACTAAAACAACCCATAGGTATCACAAATCTCTTAGTGCCGAGGTAAGTTGTAACAGACGTGTAGATAAGTTGTGACAGCTTTGTATTTGTTATTTTTTGATTGTATAATAGGCTCAATTAAATAATAGGCGTAGTGGGATACAAATTAAGGGGAGGTATGACTTAAGGTGTTTATAACTTTTGGTGAATATAACTTTTTGAGTTATAAATAGGTCATTATAGGTCATTGACCTTTTCGTAAAATGATCTTGTACGCTTTTGGCCAGTTATTTTATATAGCTTACATGTTAACTTTTTTATATTTATTCAGAAAAATATACCCTCCCGGCGGGCAGTAGGTGCTACATCTCTATCTACCACCTGGGGCGGCACCGCTCGTGGGGGGCGGACGCGGACCTGTTCCGCCCAGAGCGCTGGCTGGACGGCAGCCTGCCCACCAACCATACTAAGGCATACGCCGTGTTCGGACTCGGGAGGAGGAATTGTATAGGTGAGACTATTTACCTGGTATAAGGCGAACTCTTACTCGAAAAATATAGTCAAACTCAGGCAAACGCTTTTGGAGACGGAGTCATGCTCGTCATTGGGAAAGCATTCGTATATTTTGAAACTTAACGTGTGGTCTCTGGGTGCTACTAATCAAGTGACAGCTTACTGGTGGTAGACTTCGGCCGTGGCTAGTGACGACCCCACTGGAAAAGCCCGGATGGTATTTCAAACAATTTCGAAGACACGATACGATAAGTGCGTTTTTTTTAATGCCATGGGTGGCAAACAAGCAGACGGGCTGCCTGATGGTAAGCAGTCACCGTCGCCTATGGATACTTTTAGCACCAGAGGCGTCACAAATACGTTGCCGACCCTTTAGGACTCGTTAAACTAGTCTTTTGAAGAACCCCATGTTGTAGCTTCTCGGAAACACCGCGGAAGGTAGCTCATTCCACATTTTGCAGGTATGAAGCAAGAAGGGTCGTGTGAATCGCACAGTGTGCGATTTCCACTGATGTATGATATGTGGATGAGCCTTCAGGCGGTGGCGGCTAGTACGATGGTGAAACCTTCAAGGTCAAACAGTTCTTCAGAACACTCCCCGTTGTAAATGCGATAAAAGATACAAAGAGACCCAACGTCTATGCGCATGCTGAGTGGCTCTAGGTGTTCAGTGAGCTTGGGATCATCGACAATTCTGACAGATCTACGCTGTAATGCATCAAGTGGGTCAAGCTGATACTTGAGTGCTCCGTTCCAAAGATGGGAGCAGTATTCCATGTGAGGTCGGACTTGCGCTATGTAAAACAAGACTCTTTGTCTCGATGTGAAGTACCGCTTCGCCTTGTTGAGCACACCAAGTTTCTTAGAGGAGGCGAGCTTGGCCTTACTCACAGTGTGACCGCGAAACTGTACATTCGTAGAAATGTCGACTCCAACGATTCCAATGCTTTCCTAAAACTTGAGGGGAGTGTTTTGAAAGTGAGGAGCTACAACAAATGGGGCTTTTTAGCGGTGAACGCACAAACTTGCGCCATTGTTGGGTTAAACTGAACCAGATTCAGTTCACCCCAATCTGAGACCTGCTCAAGAGAGGACTTGACTTCAGTCAGACAGAAGTTTGTTCCTACTTTATTCAACTACGGTATGAGTTATTTCGTGTACTGACACGCCTCTTTCATCTCCCCCTTGGTCTTGATTTCGGGACTTGCTCAGGTGCCAAAGTCGTCCAACCTTGAACGTGCAACCGGTGTCCAAAAAAGGTATATAGTCATGCCGACCCTACCAACTACAGGCTAATCTTGGTCACATCCATAGTAACGTATTCTATGGAACGTGTTCTTAACAACATGCTCATGGCGTACCTGGATGCTAATGCTCTTTAGCGACTAGCTATACGAATTCCGCCTAAACCGGTCTACTGGGGATCTTCTAGCTTACGCCACTCACATCTGGAGTGAGGCTATCGAGAAACACTTGAAAGCGCTTGCCATTTCCTTCGACATATTGAAGGCTTTTGACAGGATTTGGCATGACGACAATACTCTCTTTGTTGTCCATTGGTTTCGTTGCGTAGATGTCGAAATTCCTGATCGATTCGAGTGGTCATTAACGGATGCTCGCCCGTAAAAATTGCAATTGATGCAGGTGTTCCCCAGGGATCGGTGCTTTCTGAAACGCTCTTCCTGCTGCACATCATAACGAAGCGTGGTACCTTTGCATATGCATATAACCAGCACCGTTGTATTGTAGATAAGCTATATATCTAAGGCATGTACCAGAGTGGACCACAAAGCTAGTCTATGAGAGAAGCCATGGTTGAGCGCATTAACTTAAGTGTCCTTTAGGATAGTTTCCGATTGAAGCAATTCTAATTTAGAAATATGAATAGAAACATACCTGTTTATTTAGGACAGAATCAAAAGATTATAGACAATATCATCATCATCATCATTTCAGCCGTAGGATGTCCACTGCTGGACATTGGCCTCCCCCATCGATCTCCAAAAGGGCCGGTTGGAAGCGGCCTGCATCCAGCGTTTCCCTGCGGTCTCTTTTAGGTCGTCTGTCCATCTTGCGGGTGGACGTCCTACGCTGCGCTTACCAGTCCGTGGTCTCCATTCCAGAACCTTTCGGCCCCATCGGCCATCTGTTCTGCGTGATATGTGCCCTGCCCACTGCCATTTCAACTTACTAATCCGGTGGGCTATGTCGGTGACTTTCGTTCGTCTACGGATCTCCTCATTTCGGATTCGATCTCGTAGAGAAACCCCGAGCATAGCCCTCTCCATAGCTCGTTGTGCGACTTTGAGCTTGCTTATGAGGCCCATAGTGAGAGACCACGTTTCAGTGCCGTATGTCATCACTGGTAACACACACTGGTCGAAGACTTTCGTCTTAAGGCACTGAGGTATTTTGGACGAGAAGACGTTGCGTGGTTTACCGAACGCTGCCCAGCCGAGTTGGATTCACCGATTGACCTCTTTCTTGAAGTTGGACCTACCTAGTTCGACTGTTTGTCCTAGGTAGACGTACGCGTCAACAGCTTCAAGAACTTAGTTCCCAACTGATACTGGGGTGGGCACAACATGGATATTTGACATGACCTTTGTCTTGTCCATGTTCATGTTAAGGCCCACCTGTTGAGAGACTCGATTGAGGCCTTCGAGCATCATGCTGAGATCCTCCATCGATTCTGCCATGACCACAATATCGTCGGCAAACCGAAGGTGAGTGATGTACTCGCCGTTGATGTTGATGCCGAGTCCTTGCCATTCCAGGAGCTTGAAGGCATCTTCCATTGTGGCAGTGAACAGTTTCGGAGAGATAACGTCTCCCTGTCTCACGCCTCTTCGCAATGGAATTGCCTTCGAACTCTGCTCCTGTACTCGGACCGACATGGTGGCGTTATTGTACAAACACTTCAACACTTCGACATACCGATAGTCAATACGGCATCGCTGGAGAGACTCGAGCACCGCCCATGTCTCGACCGAATCAAAGGCTTTCTCATAGTCCACAAACGCTAAACATAGTGGCAAGTTATATTCTTCGGTCTTCTGTATAACTTGGCGTAGCGTGTGGATGTGGTCTATGGTACTATAGCCTTTTCGGAAACCGGCTTGTTCGATAGGCTGGAAGTCATCGAACCTGCGATCGAGACGATTCGTGATGACCCTCGAAAACAGCTTATAAACATGGCTCAGAAGCGAGATGGGTCTGTAATTCTTCAGCAAGGTTTTGTCACCTTTCTTAAAGAACAGCACCACCACGCCTCTGTTCCATGCTTCTGGCGTTATACCTTCGAGTAAGACAGAATTAAAGAGCTTCTGAAGGACTCTGAGTACCGGTGTTCCACCCGCTTTCAGAAGCTCTGATGTGATTCCATCGTCCCCCGGCGCCTTGTTGTTCTTGAGCTGTTTCAGGGCCATCCTAATCTCGTACAGGCTGATCTCCGGGATATCTTCAGTATAGTGTCGGCTCAGCTTGGCTCTTGGGTCTTTGGCCGAGCTGCTCACAGGTTTAGCAACCGAAGTGTATAACTGTCCATAGAACCTCTCGATTTCCCCTAATACCTCGGCTTTGGTCGACGCTACACTACCATCTTCCCTCTTTAGCTTTGTCAGCTGGCTTTGCCCAATAGACATGTCTCTTGCAAACACTTTGGAGCCTTTGTTTTGCTCAATCGTCTCTTTAATACTGTTCGTATTAAAGGTACGTATGTCATGCCGCAATGACTTCCAAATTTGTCTATTGAGCTGCCTGTATGATTCAGCGTCATCGGAACATTGTAGTTGTAACGAGCGTCGATCAGCCATGAGGTTACGGGTATGGTCGGATAATTTTTGAGGTCTATCTGTGCGCCGGCCAGGTCTAAAAAACTTAGAACCTACCGCATGGACATTTTCCACTAACCTGTTATTAATCTCATCCACGGAAGCAAAATTCTCCAGGCAATCAAAGCGATTAGACAGCTCGAGTTGAAAGCTCTCGGGGTTTTGAATATGGGCATGGTTCGGTCGGAGCGTGGACTTCATTAGGCGGGACCTCTCAATTTTAACGTTAATATTCAATGTGCCTCTTACTATTCGGTGATCACTACCGGTTTTCACCCTGTGAATCACAGAGACATCATTGAATATTTGTCTCTTGGTGGTCATAATGAAGTCTATCTCATTTCTCGTAGAACCATTGGGATCTCATCCTGGTCCATTTCCTGTGAGGCGGTTTCTGAAAGAAAGAGTTCATCATAAAAAGTCCCTCTTTCTCCAGAAAGTCGGCCAGCCTCTGTCCCCTGGGGTTCCGTTGCCCACAGCCAAATTTCCCCACTTTCAACTCACTTCACATCACTTCTCTTGCCCAACTTCGCGTTAAAGTCCCCCATAACAACAGTGAAGTGGGTCTCGGACGTATGTATGGCTCTACTAATGTCCTCATACATAACCTCCACTTCATCATCTGGGTGTGACGAGGTCGGTGCGTATACCTAATGACCTTCAACGAATATCTCTTGGATATTCTGAGTATTAGGTATACATGTTGTTAATGAGGGACTTGTGGATGAGAAAGCCGACACCACCTTGGGACTGTTGGTCGCCCTCCCGGTAGTAGAGTAGGTTACCGGATTTCAGGGTTATCGTGTCCTCGCCCTCTCTACGGACTACGGATAAACCCAAGATATCCCAACGTACCCTACCCATTTCTTCTTCCAGCTCAACAATCTTCTCATCAGTCCTCATGGTGCGTATGTTGTGTGTTACCAGGGCCAGTCGTCGTCGTTGGGGTTGGTAGCCGGGCGTCTGCCGGGGATTCTTAGCACCCCTGGCCCCGCCGTTACCATGACCGCTACCGTAGCCAGGAATAGCGGGGCTGCCGGGGACTGGGGGCCTGGTCCTTTTTGTATCTATCATTGAAAGGGGGGGATTGCCAATACTCGCCACGCTTGGCAGGCGGGTTGGCGAGCGCAGTCGGTGTTTTTATACTCAGAAGACGCTGCTGCCCGTCTTCTGGTTTATCCTTTAGCCGACTTCTACGGCACCCACGGGAAGAGAAGGGGGAGGTCTATTCTTAGGCCGGACCTCAACAGCAATAGACATTATGTATTGTGTTAAAACCGAGAAATACAAAATTTGGTCAAGTTCAATGCACTTAGCTGAATTGAACTTTGTATATCTTTTCTTCGCCAAAAGGAGACTCATTCCAACTCGCTCCTATTTTTTATCGCGAATACGACCACGTTTGACCACCAACTCGCCTGTTGATAAGCGACGATGTAGTCGAACACGAAGCTCGCTGACTAAGAAGAGGCTTATTCACTCTGACCTTGATAAGGCCCAGATTATATCTCTCAGGAAACAAGGGAGCCGGCAGGTTGTTCCAGTCCATGGCCGTACGGATTAGGGGCTATTGCGTAATTTTTCTAATCTTCATGAATTCCAGACTGGGCTTCAAGAAACCTAGTCTGGCTTTCAAGAAGGCTAGGGCCAAAGATTTCGTCCTATACTACGCATGCGGGCCTTTCCAAAAAAGTTAACGAGTGCGTGTCTGTCAGCGGATGAGATCTTAATATTAATTGGATTTAGAATCGTGTACTAAGTCGTTAACCAATCATCCTGTATGACTGAAGTATGAGGAACCCTAAGAATATTACCTAGGTATAATATCTGGTAAAAATATCGTTTTCTATTTTTCAGGCTCCAATTACGCGATGATGTTGATGAAGACAGTTCTATGTCACGTGGTACGTCAGTACCGGATATCCGGTGACGTTACACGCATCGTCCAGAGATTTGATATAGTCGTCACGCCCGTGTCTGGTCACCACATCAGTATAGAACCGAGAGACGAGTAGTAAATAAAGAGAGAATAATCTTAATTAATACTGTCTTATCATTGTGAAGTACGTGTGCCAAAATGTGGGTACTTGGCGAAATGTTTGTTACCTACCTACTTGGGTTAATAAATCAGTTGTGTCACCGACTTGGAGTTTCATTACTTTGCTCCGCCAGAATATCCGTAATATTTAACTGGCGACGAGGAGAAACAATTTAATTGTATTAAAATTTGTGTTGTGAATGTGCGGTGTAACGTCGATAAGATGCCGATCGGAAAAATTGAACAATTTGACCTGTCGAGCAAAAAGTGGTTCGCATATATTAGACGCGTGGAACAATTTATGACATTGAACGCAATTAAATCCGAATTGCATGTTGCCACACTAGTGACGTTGGTGGGTGAAGCAACATATGATTTAATGTGTGATTTATGCGCTCCCGACCATCCTGAGAAAAAAAGTTTTGGGGAAATTTGTCGGTGATCATCTCGAGCCGAGACGCTCTGAGATTGCAGAGCGGCACGTGTTTCGTCTCCGGCGTCAAAATGCAGGCGAAACTCTCGGCGATTATTTGCAAGTACTAAAATACTTGGCGAGTACTTGCAATTTTAAGAGCGGCTTAGAGGAGAACTTGCGCGACCAATTTGTCTCTGGACTCGCCAGTGACGAGTTGAGGTCGCGGCTCTTCGCGGAGTCTTCGCTAACGTACAAAAAGGCGGTGGAGTTGGCGTTCGCGCTCGAGGCGGCTGAACAACATTCTAGACGGAGTAGTTCGGGCTGCGGAGCGCAGATGACGGGAGGCGCGGCCGCGGCGGCCGAGCCGCTTCACCGGGTGACGACAGCGGGCCGGCAGGGCGCGCCCGGCGGCGCCGGCGACGGCGCGAGCAGGCCTGGCCACGGGACCGGCGCTTACAGCTCACAGCCGTGCTGGCGGTGTGGAAAAAATCATCGTGCGACAGAGTGTCGGTACAAAAATTACGCATGTAGGATTTGTGGTCAAAATGGTCATTTACAAATAATGTGTAAACAACGTGCGAGTACTTCTGCAGTGGAAAACAAGCAAGGTATGGTCCGTCGAGGGCAGTATTTCATGGAGAGTGACACTGACTCCGAATGTGATTTATATAATCTCAAAATATGTAACAGTAATGACAAGCCCTATTCAGTGCAAGCGACCGTGAAGGGCAAGTCAGTTACCTTTGAACTGGACACTGGCAGTAAACTATCCGCGATTAATATGGGGTATTACGAAAAACATTTTTCACATCTGCCATTGGTAAACTTTAACATTAAGTTACATTCGTATACTGGCACTTTAATCGAAGCAGCTGGCTATATTATTGTTGATGTGGTAATGGGAACGCACTCGGCGGGAAATCTCAAGTTGTTTGTGATTAAAAACGGTGGACCACCACTGATGGGTCGGTCTTGGTTACGACATTTAAATATCGATAGTATTCAAATTAACGAGATGATTATGAATTTATCGGAAGATAATTTGGTTATTGTATTAGAACGAGAATTCCCGACTGTGTTCGCTCCCGGACTTGGAACGTGCAGTAAAAAAATTTTGTTGAGACTTAGCGACACATTGCCTGTTTTTATCAAAGCAAGATTATTGCCTTTAGCGTTACGTAATAGATGGTTCCCAGAGATGGTTGGATCACTGTTTGGTTACGAAAGCCGCTTTCCAACTTGTAGAATCTGTACATGTTAACCATGGTACTTTTTGGTCAGATCATTTTCCTTTGATGGTGCAGTGTGAAATGGGTAACATAAAACCAAAATTAGTAGCCAAACAATCCATTTCAAACAAAATAATTTGGGGAGAACGTTCAAGGGGTCAAGTTGATAAATATTACTTACTATGCCATGAGAAGCTCAGATATATTAATTTTCCAGATTTATTACGAAATTGCAGTGACACCTTTTGTAACAATGTAGATCATAATTCAATATTGGATAAAATGTATTCTGATATAGTGTCTGTACTAGGTAATGCTGCAATCTTAACGTCAACTAAATCAAAAAGTAAAAATAAGAGACTGGTGCTAGGTTGGAATAAACATGTAGCTGAGATTCACGGGAAGGCGAGGCGTAAGTATCGAGCTTGGATAGATGCAGGTAAGCCAGTTGCAGGTCCATTTTATGATGATATGTGTTCCAGTAGAAAAGCTTTCAAGGCAAAATTGAAGTGGTGCCAAAATCAACAAGATCAGATCAGAATGGACATACTGGCCACTCATCACAAAAATAAAGACTTTAAAAACTTTTGGAAATCTACAAGCAAGCTTAATGCAAGGCCTCGTCTTCCTGTAAGTGTAGAAGGAATTAGCGATAGCAAAGACATTGCAAATTTGTTTATGGAGCAGTTTAGGGTTCAGTCAACTCTTCCTCTCACGCCTAGTGTGCCCGATACACAGGTTGAGGGTACTAAACTAACCATCAAGTTTACTGCTAAGCAAATAAGACAAATAATATATAACATGAAAAGAGGAAAGTCCCCGGGGCACGATGGGCTCAGTATTGAGCACCTGATGTGTGCTGGCCCTCACTTGCCTAGAATCTTATCCATGTTCTTCTCACTCTGCCTAAGCCATAGTCATCTCCCCAAAGAGCTAATGAAAACAATAGTAGTTCCCATAGTAAAAAATAAGACCGGAGACATTTCAGACAAATTGAACTACAGACCCATCTCACTTGCTACCACCATAGCAAAGGTATTTGACGGTGTGCTTGAAAGACAACTTGACGGTCGCTTAAACTTACATGACGCTCAATTTGGTTTCAAAGCTGGTCTTTCCACAGAAAGTGCCATCATGGCTCTCAAGCACACTGTTAAATACTATACTGATAGAAAAACTCCTATATATGCATGTTTTTTAGATTTGTCTAAAGCTTTCGATCTTGTATCGTATGAGAAACTATGGGAAAAGTTACGCGATATAAAGTTACCGGTAGAGTTAATTAAGTTATTTAAAACATGGTATACTAATCAAGTAAATGTTGTGCGATGGGCAAATGAAATGTCAGATGACTATATCCTGGAATGTGGAGTCAGGCAGGGAGGGTTGACGTCCCCTAAACTGTTTAATTTATATGTTAACCAGTTGATCGTTGAGCTCAGTAACACCCGTGTCGGGTGCCACATTGATGGCACAAGCGTCAATAATATCAGTTACGCAGATGATATGGTGTTGCTGAGCCCATCGGTTAGTGGTCTTAGGAAACTATTAGGTTGCTGTGAGAGTTTTGCTGAAGAACATGGCTTGAGATACAATGCTAAGAAAAGCGAAGTCATGGTTTTCAAGGCAAAGAAACATTCTCCACATTTAATTCCTCCCATCTTTCTAAATGGAAATCTTTTAAGCATTGTTACTAGTTTTAAATATCTTGGCCACATAGTGACAGACGATCTCAGGGACGATCAGGATATTGAGAGAGAGCGCAGAGCATTGGCAGTGAGGTGTAACATGATTATACGTAGGTTTGCTCGATGTACGGATGACGTCAAAATTGCTCTATTTAAAGCATTTTGCCAGTCGTTTTACACGAGCAGCCTATGGATATCATTTACCAAAAAAGCTTATAATGCTCTGAGGGTCCAGTACAACAACGGGTTTAGGATGCTGCTGGGGCTGCCACGATTTTGTAGCGCATCAGCTATGCTTACACAGGCGCGAACTGATGGGTTTCACGCCATTATGAGAAAAAAAACCCACTCCCTGTTGAGCAGAATGCGTGGTAGCAACAACAGCATCCTTAGTACAATAACCGATAAGCCTGATTGTTCCATCCAGAGATACTGGAATAATCTTATTATAGGTCTCGTTAGTTAAGTATAGTTTTATATTAATGTTGTATTTTCATATGTATGTAGTATTTTTTAATATTTTATTAATTTTATTGTAAAAATTTATGTTTGTGCCAAAGTGAGTTAATTTTCAATAATGTAAGGAACTCGATCTCATTTGTACCTACCTAATATGGACCACTGTAGTCTGAAATAAAGATTATTATTATTATTATTATAGTAAGCCTGTTGAACAAGAGTTAGAGCGACTCGAGGCAGAGGGTACCGTTCGTAAAGTCGAATACTCTGATTACGGGACTCCGATAGTCCCCGTTTTTAAAAAATCGGGAGATTTACGGATTTGTGGGGATTATATGGTGTCAGTGAATCCTAAACTGATACGGGAACCGTACCCGCTTCCTCGAATCGAAGAATTGTTTGCAGCACTGAGTGACGGTGATAAATATTCGAAAATCGACCTTACTAACGCGTATCAACAATTATTATTAGAAAAAGATTCACAGGCGTGTACGGCGATCACGACGCACGTGGGAACATATGTGTATTTACGAACACCTTTCGGTTTAACATGCATTCCCGAAAAATTTCAAAAATTCATGGAGGAAACATTGAAAGGGCTCAAGGGCGTAGCATGTTTCTTGGATGATATAGCCATCACGGGGGTAGATAGGGCTGAGCATATTGCAAACCTAAAAGCGGTGTTGAATCGCCTACGTGAGGTCGGTTTGAGAATAAAACTAGAAAAGTGTGCTTTTATGCAAGACAGCATAACGTATGTCGGTTTCATTATTGACAAACACGGTTTGCATCCAGACCAGAGCAAAATTAAAGCGATCGTTGATGCACCTGCACCCACGGATATAACACAATAACACAACACACACAATTTCAATCCTGAAATAGTAAAATCTGATTTCTTTTAAACCTACCGAGTAACGTACTCTGTTGTTTCATCCCAGTAAAGTATTGAAGGGAGGTTAAAATTTAAAAGAACAATATTTACTACTATTTTGAATTCATTTATTCCATAAAAATTACAAGGAAAATAAAAATTATCTTAAATAGAAATTTATAACTAAAATTAAAACAAATTTAAATCAAATTCAAATTCAAAATGTTTATTTTTAAAACTAAAACTAACAAGCCGCTACCAGTGGGCAGCGTTCCCAAAATGCTGGCAGCATTGCCACGAAAGCCAAGTTGTATGGCATTAGATTTGAATGGTGTGTGTAGAAACTTTCCATTTGATGCGTTGATGTAATTTACGACTATTTTGGCTACGGTCTTAGAATAACTATACAAAGAAACCAAGTACATTCGCAAAATTTAAGCCATTCAAATGATGTCATATATGGCTCCAAACAATTTGCGCGGTGAAATCGTACCACAACAAATCAGAAAAGCAGCATAAGAGTTATGGTGTGACATTCCACAGGTAATCCATTAATTTTCTTGCTTAAATCGTTTAAAATACCAATCGAAACGTAAGCTACAAAGCGAATTTGTGGATTACGTTTTGAGAAGGCGTTGTTTGGAAACCTACCTTCATCATCATCATCATCATCAGCCAGAAGACGTCCACTGCTGAACATAGGCCTCCCCCTTTAACCTCCACACTGAACGACAGCCTGCCTTTTGCATCCACTGGATGCCAGCGACTCTTACTATGTCGTCGGTCCATCTAGTGGGAGGCCTACCTACGCTGCGTCTTCCGGTTCGTGGTCTCCACTCAAGAACCTTTCTTCCCCATCGGTTATCGGTTCTCCGAGCGATGTGGCCTGCCCATTGCCACTTCAACTTGCAAATTTTAACAGCTATGTCGGTGACTTTGGTTCTTTGGCGAATATCCACGTTTCGGATTCTATCGCGCAAAGAAACTCCGAGCATAGCTCTCTCCATTGCCCGCTGTGTGACTCTGAGTTTTTCCAAAAGGCCAACAGTTAAGGACCACGTCTCAGTACCATATGTCATTACTGGCAACACACACTGGTCAAAGACCCTTGTCTTTAGGCACTGTGGTATCTTGGACGAGAAGATGTCACGCAATTTCCCGAACGCTGCCCATCCGAGTTGGATTCTTCGGGCGACCTCTTTGCCTAAGTTGGACTTACCTAACTGAACAATCTGTCCAAGATAGGTGTAATGGTCAACAACTTCGAGAGTATCGTTCCCAACGACTACCGGCACGGGTTCAACATGGACATTGGACATGATTTTTGTCTTGTCCATGTTCATTTTAAGACCCACCTGTTGGGAAAGGCTACTGAGGTCGCTGAGCATCGTATTTAGGTCCTCCAGCGACTCTGCCATGATGACTATATCATCGGCAAAACGAAGGTGAGTGATGTATTCGCCATTGATGTTGATGCCTAATCCGTTCCAGTCCAAGAGCTTGAAAACGTCCTCCAATGCGTTCGTGAACAGTTTCGGAGAGATAACATCTCCCTGTCTCACGCCTTTCTGCAATTGGATTGGTTCCGTGCTCTCGTCCTGTAATCGGATCGACATGGTGGCGTTTCTATACAAACACTTCAACACTTCGATATACCTATAGTCGATATGACAACGCTGGAGGGACTGTAATACTGCCCAGGTCTCGATGGAATCAAAGGCTTTCTCATAGTCCACAAACGCCAGGCATAATGGCCGATTATACTCCTCAGTCTTCTGTATAATCTGGCGGAGGGTGTGTATGTGGTCTATGGTGCTCCAGCCTTTACGGAAACCGGCTTGTTCGGGAGGCTGAAAGTCATCAAACCTGCTTTCGAGACGGTTCGTAATGACTCTAGAGAACAACTTGTACACATGGCTCAGGAGTGAGATGGGTCTATAATTCTTCAATAAGGTGTTATCACCTTTTTTGAAGAAGAGCACCACCACACTCCTGTGCCATGCTTCAGGCGTAGTACCATCGAGTATGACGGAATTAAATAACTTCTGGAGGACTAACAGTACCGGTTTTCCACCCGCTCGCAGTAGTTCTGTCGTGATTCCGTCATCACCCGGTGCCTTGTTGTTCTTAAGCTGTTTCAGAGCCATTCTAATCTCGTACAAGCTGATGTCTGGGATGTCCTCAGTGTAGTGTCGGGTCAGTTTAGCTCTCTTGTCCTGAGCTGTACTGACAATAGGCTGTCGTGTCGAGGTGTACAACTGTCCGTAAAACCTCTCAAGCTCTCTCAGAATCTCCGACTTTGACGAAATGATACTGCCATCCTCGATCTTCAGCTTTGTCATTTGGCTTTTCCCAATAGACGAATTTTTCGCGAACACTTTCGAGCCCTGGTTCCGCTCAATTGCATCCCTAATACATCTTGTATTGTAGGAACGCAGATCGTGTCGCACCGATTTCGAGATTCGTCTATTAAGTTGGCCATATTCCGACATATCAGCTGAAGATTGCAGTCTCATCTCAGTCCGGTCCTTCATTAGCTTAATGGTTTCGTCTGAGAGCTTCTGAGGTCTTTTTCGGGGTGGGGTCTTAAAGAACTTGGACCCCACTGCTTGGACAGTTTCCACCAGCCCATTGTTTAATTCGTCCACAGTTCCGCTTTCGGCAAGGCCCTGGAAGCGATTATGCAGTTCGAGTTGGAAGTCATTTGGGTTTTGGATTTGGGCATGACCAGGACGGAGCGTGGACTTCACCAGACGCGACCTCTCTAGCTTGATGTTGATATTCAATGTGCCTCTGACAATACGGTGATCACTACCGGTTTTCACCCTGCTGATCACGGAGACATCATTGAATATTCGCTTCTTGGTCGTCATGATGAAGTCGATCTCATTTTTGGTCGAACCATCTGGGCTCATCCACGTCCACTTTCTGGATGGTCGCTTCTGAAAGAAGGAGTTCATCAAATAGAGTTCCTCCTTCTCCATGAAGTCGACCAGCCGCTGGCCCCTCGGATTCCGCCGTCCATACCCATATGACCCCACTCTTAACTCATCGACATTCCGTGTGCCCACCTTTGCGTTAAAGTCACCCATAACAACGGTGAAGTATGTTTCGGAGGAATGTATGGCTTCGGATATCTCCTCATACAGAGCCTCTACTTCATCGTCAGGGTATGTCGAGGTCGGCGCATATACCTGTATGACCTTCAGCGAATAACGATCGGTTATTCTGAGTATAAGGTATGCTACCCTGCTCGACACACTATCGACCTTAATCACGTTGTTAATGAGTGACTTGCGGACGATAAAACCTACACCACCCTGGGACTTTCGTTCTCCTTCCCGGAAGAAGAGCATGTTCCCGGAATCCAGAACTATCGTATCCTGTCCCTCTCGTCGGATTTCTGATAGTCCTATGATGTCCCATCGTATTTTGCTCAATTCTTCCTCCAGCTCTACAATCTTCTCGTCGGTCCTCAGTGTGCGAACATTGTGCGTTACCAGGGCCAAATTATGTTGGGGGTGGTAGCGGGGCAACTGCCGGAGATTTTTCGCACCCCCTGCTCCACCGTTACCTGACCCGCTACCTTGGTCAGGGATAGAGGAGCTGCCGGGGACTAGGGGCCGTGATATTATTTTGTCTGTCATGGGGGGGGGGGGGGGGGTTGCCATAATCCCCACTCTTGGCAGGCGGCAACCTACCTTCCCTTAGTAGTTATTCTAAGGCTGCGGTACAATTTTAAACTAACGATAATGACATATTTTTACATCGTTTTCACGGGAAATCTCAGATGACTTTAATTGTGCCTGCATATTTTTCTATGGAATAGCTTATTTTATGACCCTTTAAGTTAAGCTTATCTATTACCTTTTGCCGACTAATCTAGTATAACTTTTTATTTTTCTAGTACCGACATGGAAAGTACATCGAAAACTGCTCAATCCTACCTTCAATCAGAGCGTTCTTGACTCATATTTGATAGAATTCAACGCTCGATCCCGACAGCTGGTCACACTATTAACTCAAGAAGTAGGCAAAGGATATTTTAACCAGTTGGAATATTTAAACAAAATTGTATTGCAGATCGTATGCGGTAAGTTTTTTTATTGTTGAGCCAAATACAAATAATTATAAGGGTTTTTGACACAAAGAAAAACAATTAATTTGTAAATACGAAGGCATTGCAACGGTTATGTATCAGAGTATTTAAAATTCATTGGACTATTTTCAAAGTGACTAAGGACGAAGTAACTAAATGTATAATTTTATTTAAATATTTCAATCAAAATATTTAAAGTTGCAGACATCAGTTAGGCAGTTTTTGTGTCTAAAAACGTGTCATGTAAGTTCCCGGGAATTTTGTTATCGTTTAACATTTTCATATCAGTAGGTTACTTATTATAAATCTTGAGAGCCGTTACATATGGACTATTATGGTACATACTATTGTTAATTTGTGGCATGAAAATATTACATTTTTGTTTAGTTCGTAAAATAGCAGAACGACTCGATTTTGTTAAAAATAAGAACATCGTTACATTTATGCAGATTTCATAAATATAAATGCAAGTGAGTGTCAGGATTTTATTATTAAAATATTTCACGCAAACTGTAAAAAAATTCTAGTTTAAACACAGATATACACAACTCTAATTCTTATACATCTTTTTTGTAAATGAAGGTTGATTCAAGTTCAACGGAAGCCCCCCCGGAATATCACACTGTAACAACTGAAGGTAACAGCTGGTAGTAATATAATAATAATCTTTATTTCAGACTACAGTGGTCCATATTAGGTAGGTACAAATGAGATCGAGTTCCTTACATTATTGAAAATTAACTCACTTTGGCACAAACATAAATTTTTACAATAAAATTAATAAAATATTAAAAAATACTACATACATATGAAAATACAACATTAATATAAAACTATACTTAACTAACGAGACCTATAATAAGATTATTCCAGTATCTCTGGATGGAACAATCAGGCTTATCGGTTATTGTACTAAGGATGCTGTTGTTGCTACCACGCATTCTGCTCAACAGGGAGTGGGTTTTTTTTCTCATAATGGCGTGAAACCCATCAGTTCGCGCCTGTGTAAGCATAGCTGATGCGCTACAAAATCGTGGCAGCCCCAGCAGCATCCTAAACCCGTTGTTGTACTGGACCCTCAGAGCATTATAAGCTTTTTTGGTAAATGATATCCATAGGCTGCTCGTGTAAAACGACTGGCAAAATGCTTTAAATAGAGCAATTTTGACGTCATCCGTACATCGAGCAAACCTACGTATAATCATGTTACACCTCACTGCCAATGCTCTGCGCTCTCTCTCAATATCCTGATCGTCCCTGAGATCGTCTGTCACTATGTGGCCAAGATATTTAAAACTAGTAACAATGCTTAAAAGATTTCCATTTAGAAAGATGGGAGGAATTAAATGTGGAGAATGTTTCTTTGCCTTGAAAACCATGACTTCGCTTTTCTTAGCATTGTATCTCAAGCCATGTTCTTCAGCAAAACTCTCACAGCAACCTAATAGTTTCCTAAGACCACTAACCGATGGGCTCAGCAACACCATATCATCTGCGTAACTGATATTATTGACGCTTGTGCCATCAATGTGGCACCCGACACGGGTGTTACTGAGCTCAACGATCAACTGGTTAACATATAAATTAAACAGTTTAGGGGACGTCAACCCTCCCTGCCTGACTCCACATTCCAGGATATAGTCATCTGACATTTCATTTGCCCATCGCACAACATTTACTTGATTAGTATACCATGTTTTAAATAACTTAATTAACTCTACCGGTAACTTTATATCGCGTAACTTTTCCCATAGTTTCTCATACGATACAAGATCGAAAGCTTTAGACAAATCTAAAAAACATGCATATATAGGAGTTTTTCTATCAGTATAGTATTTAACAGTGTGCTTGAGAGCCATGATGGCACTTTCTGTGGAAAGACCAGCTTTGAAACCAAATTGAGCGTCATGTAAGTTTAAGCGACCGTCAAGTTGTCTTTCAAGCACACCGTCAAATACCTTTGCTATGGTGGTAGCAAGTGAGATGGGTCTGTAGTTCAATTTGTCTGAAATGTCTCCGGTCTTATTTTTTACTATGGGAACTACTATTGTTTTCATTAGCTCTTTGGGGAGATGACTATGGCTTAGGCAGAGTGAGAAGAACATGGATAAGATTCTAGGCAAGTGAGGGCCAGCACACATCAGGTGCTCAATACTGAGCCCATCGTGCCCCGGGGACTTTCCTCTTTTCATGTTATATATTATTTGTCTTATTTGCTTAGCAGTAAACTTGATGGTTAGTTTAGTACCCTCAACCTGTGTATCGGGCACACTAGGCGTGAGAGGAAGAGTTGACTGAACCCTAAACTGCTCCATAAACAAATTTGCAATGTCTTTGCTATCGCTAATTCCTTCTACACTTACAGGAAGACGAGGCCTTGCATTAAGCTTGCTTGTAGATTTCCAAAAGTTTTTAAGGTAGTGGCTGTTGTTTATAATTTCTAAATTGAATTAGTTTTGTTTTATTAACGTTTAATTTTAAGTTAAATTTTCTAACCATGTACCTACTGTATGTAATGTATTATTTATTTCTATTTCATATTCATGTTTGCTATTATTGTGGTTAAGTATATATACTCTTATGGTTGCGTTGCGTCGTCTGCGAACACTATACACAAGTGTTTTGTAATTTGGGGCAATTCGTTAACGTAAGGTAAAAATAATATTGGCTCTAGAATACTTCCCTGTGGTACGCCAGTCATCATTTCAGGATTTGAAGCCATTTGTTCTATTGTCTAGGTAGATTTATTATAGACATCCAATACTACTGATTGGGTTCTATTATGTAGATATGACTCTATGAGTTTTAGGGCATTACCTCTTATACCCTCATTTTCTAATTTATTTAATAGTGTATCATGTACTACGCAATCAAAAGCTTTGGATAACCTGGTTTCTTTAGGTTAATGTCCTCACTTAATTGCTTTAATATTTTAAATACTGCCGAAGAAGTGTTTTTTCCTTTTTGAAAACCATATTGATTAGTAAGTACTTATTTATTGTGTTATTCTGTTTAAAAAACGATGTAAGTACATCATAGAAAAAATTTCAACAACTTTTCCTGTAGTTGTTTGCATCATGTTTTGAACCTTTCTTATTCATTGGTTTAATTATAGCTACTTTGAGGTATTCTGGGAAAATACCGGTTTCTAATGATAAGTTTGTGACGTGTACAAGGGGTTTTAGAGTAATAAATAAACTTTGTTTGATTACTTGCATCGATATCTTATCATATCCAGTAGTCTTTTTGCTTATTAAACTGTTGAAAATCTTTTTTATTTCTGAATGGTCTACTGGTGCTAGAAAAATAGAGTTACAGTTCAGCTGTTTGTGTCTTTTGGGGTAAGGTTGTCATTGATATTTGAGTTTGTAAAGTGTTTGATCAGTATGTTTAATGGGCAAGTAGAGTAAAAAAAAACCGGACAAGTACGAGTAGGACTCGTGCTCTGAGGGTTCCGTCTAACGGAAAGTCCGTCTAAGCGCGAGACCAAAAAAAAAACTATCTGAAGTTAAAATATTGAAAGACAAACTTAAGTTTGTAGTTGACAATAAGGTCTTCCATACATTCCAACTGCAAAATTTAAGTTTGTAATAGCAAAATAATCATTTTTAAATGATATACCATCAAATTTATAACTTTCGGATTTATTCCTATATATGTGCTATGAGACCTTGCCTCTTGCCAAATTTCATGATTCTAGGTCAACGGGAAGTACCCTATAGGTTTTGATTGGGGAATCAATTGTCGTATGTTTTGCAATTTCACAGGGGTGTGAAATTGCAAAACATACGACATAAAGGAACCCTCAGAGCGCGAGACCAAAAAAAAAACTAACTGAAGTTAAAATATTGAAAGACAAACTTAAGTTTGTAGTTGACAATAAGGTTCTTCCATACATTCCAACTACAAAATGTAATTTTGTAATAGCAAAATAATTATTTTTAAATGATATAACTTCAAATTTGTAACTTTCAGAATTATTCCTATATATGTGCTATGAGACCTTGCCTCTTGCCAAATTTCATGATTCTAGGTCAACGGGAAGTACCCTATAGGTTTTGGTTCCCCTGTGAAATCGCAAAATATACGACATAAACGTTCATATCTTTTGATTGCGTTGACTTACAACTTTTATTTTTTTACAGCCGAAAGAAACCATAGACCCAAGTATTTAGTATAAATTTCAATTTGCTACCTTTACGCGTTCTTGAGAAAAAGGGTCTTGACAGACGGACAGACAGACAGACAGACAGACGGACAACGAAGTGATCCTATAAGGGTTCCGTTTTTTCCTTTTGAGGTACGGAACCCTAAAAAATATTCCATGTTTATATTTAGGGTATCGATAGTCGTTCGTATTAATATATTCATCGATCAGATTTTAATAAAATTTGTATGGGACTAACTAATCCTTTCAAATAAAATAAAATAAACTTTAAATCTTATTTTTAACATTAAACTTATCGCTTTATAAATGACGGAGTTTTGAGATAACAAACAATAAAAACCGGCCAAGTGCGAGTCGGGCTCTCGCAATGAGGGTTCCGTACCACCACAAAATACAAAAAGTAATGCAAAAAGACAACATCACCCCCAGGCGGTCACCCATCCAAGTACCGACGGCGCTCTGATAGTATCGCCCATTGGACTAGTTGGTAGTAAGTCTGCCTTCTGAGCTTGGGGGCGTGAGTTCGATTCCCACCCAGGACAAACATTTATGTGATGAACATTTGTGTTTGTTTTATATCTGGATATTAATATCTATTTAAGTATGTATTTAAAAATATCTATGTATATATATATCAGTCTCTGGCAGCCATATTACAAGCGTGGCTTAGTTTGGGGTCAGATGACCGTGTGTGCAAAAATCTCCCCAATATTGTCCCCAACCGACCGCGCTCTACGTTGCTTAACTTGTTAATGAATTGTCACTGACTCACACTTGGCCATTATTTATTAATTGTTTATATAGCTTAGAGTGTGTACCTACAACTGTGTGTACTATAATTATCTACAGTTTGACGCTTGTACGTACTTGTCACCATTTTTACATTAGAGCAATTACAAAAGTACTTAAAAAATATGTTTGTTGTATGGGGAATTGGGGACCCTTTAGTTTTTAGGGTTCCGTACCCAAAGGTAAAAACGGGACCCTGTTACTAAGCCTACGCTGTCTGTCTGCCTGTCTGTCCGTCCGTCTGTCTGTCTGTCCTACCTTTAAACGGCTGTATCTTTCGAACCGTAATAGATAGCCAGTCGAAATTTTCACAGAATATAATATATTCTGTCAATCCACCGTAACATTATATATTATATAATGTTACGGTGGATTGACTAACAAAAGTGAGTTAAAAAAATATATAAGAAGTCAGAAAGTAAAAACGAAAGGGGGGTGATGGTAGGGGGCATGATTATAGTACACACTCTAAAGTATAACAACAAATAATAAATAATGGCCAAGTGCGAGTCAGTAACAAGTTTATGTTCATTACCAAAATAATAACTGTCTGTCCGTCTGTCCTACTTAACTTTCGAACCGTAATAGATAGATTATGTATTTTCTTGATAAAATAAAACGGGATATTTTTGCAAACACGGCCATCTGACCAAAGCAATGCTTGTAATATACCAGAAACTGATATACATACATACTTAGACATAGAACAAACACAAATGCCCTACCCATGACCACCTTGATGATGCATGATTAACTTTTGGTCAATCGCTGGGGAAAACGCGCTTTCTTTATAACCTTGCTTGCTTGGGCTTGTATTTTTGTTCCGTGGGTTCAGCAGCCAAGCTATTGGGGTGTCTTATCAGACGATGCCTATAGGTTTTGCGGGTTTTTGCATCTTCTCTTTAACTGCGCTTATCTCCAGTTTGTTGTAGACTTTTGCACTGGTTGTGTACCAGCACACTTCGCTTAGCCTATACAATAGCGTCGTAAAATATTGGTAGAATAATAAGAAGAATAAGAAAATCACATAAAAATTTCACAATCTCATAAGAATTTCACTATTTTCTCCTAGAACAACACAATTAAAACTGCGGGTAAAATATAATAATAATTATGATATTGATTGAAGAAGTCGTTGAAGTGGCAATGGGCAGGCCACATCGATCGAAGAACCGATAACCGATGGGGAAGAAAGGGGGAGGATAAAGAGAGAGGCCTATGTTCAGCAGTGGACGTCTTCTGGCTGATGATGATGACGATATTGGTTACTGTAAGCCACGTAAACGAGCTCGCAGACAGAATCTAGTAACCCTGTAAACTATGTTTTAGCAACGATGATGGGGATCAGTGTGGAAGATGATAAAGACCTTATCAAAGAATTTGGTAAAGCCGCTGAGATATTAACGGGTTGTGTGACAGAAAGGTTAAAAAAATTCTACTATCACAGCGACTTCCTGTTCAATTTGAGCAACTTGAAGAAAAAACAGGATGCTGCTGCGAAAATTGTGCATAATTTGTCTTATAATGTAAGTATTTTTTTTTAATTAATGAGGTTTTTAGTTTAGAATTGTAGTCATTTGTACTTGCTGTTCTTCTTTCAATAGAAATGATATTTTTATTATTATTAAATAATAAACTAGTGTTTGACCGCCACCTCGCCTGATATTCCTATTTCTGAAGGTAAATTATGTTCATTGTATATTCATTTTAGGTTATCAAAAAAGCAGAAACATCTACACAAGAATACAAAGGAACTGGTGAGTCAAAGATCTAAACACAGGAAGCCTTCAGCTGAAGGAAGACACAAATCATGATAATATCACAAAATGTTGGGTAAAGGTAGATAGGCAGTTAGGCAGGTAGTACATTAGTCGATGAATATCATGTACTTTCACCACAGAAGAGAAAAAAAATCACTTTCACAGACAATATATATAAAGCGAAAACAGGGGTTGAGTAATCGTTCAAGTTAAGCAGCTCTTGAGTAATGTTGAGGTAGCATATTATGTCAGCGTAATCGATGATTGACCAGAGAAGAATGTTTACTAGGGACATTTTAAAATAGATACCTTTTCTTTTACAACGAACTATGGAATGAAGGTAGGCGTAAAACTTGCGGGAAACTTTTGTGTGTGTGTACACGATTGAATTAAGTCGTTCCATCGCTACTCACGCACATATTTATAAATAGAAGAACAACATTACATATCAAAATTGTATAAAAGATTTTTAATGGTATATAAACATTCTGTTATAGGAGGCAGATACAGTAGAACTCTTCAATGGCTACTAATAAAACCCTTTGAGTTCCCCTACTACTATATACTACCCCGGTGCCATCGTCAGACCCTCGTCTGACCTCGTCTCACCAAGTGTATGTAGTGATTTAGTGTGGTCAAGATACACGTAACGTAAATGTTGACTTGACAGTCTCTAGCATTCATTTCGATTCATGATCGGGAAGTTTGAGGACCCACAGAAACGTTCTACATCTCTTAGAACCATAATGTATTCATATCTATGCCTACATACATAGAAGCATAATTATGAAAGCTCTTGGGTAAAAATTAGGGGATCGTCCAGGTTTCCGATAATGCGTGTGTTCATGGCATTTAGGGGAACCTAATGAAGAGCTTTGTGTGAGACATGATATTTATTTATTTAATTTGCTTAGATACACCTGCGCCTCGATTCAAGTCTTTCCTGGATCTGCTATTCGAGGTGGGTAAGGACGGAGTTCTCTCAGAATCTGAGGTGCAACAAGAGGTTAACACTTTCATTGTAGCTGCATTTGACACCACCTACCATGCACTTGGGATGATGCTTCTGACCATCGGCTCATATCCTGAAGTGCAACAGAAAATTGTTGATGAGTAAGTTTATATTATGTTACCGTAAATATATACAAATCTTAGGTATGCAGTTTCTAAATAAGTACTAGGGATAAAATAATATAGATAATAGATATATGTAATATAATAGATAAAAAATATGAAATGCCCCCGCTGCTGGCATCCATAAATTCTTCTATCAACTATAGATATCATATCACTGGCAAACCTTACACTGATTTGGGGGCAAAGTGGGGGGGGGGGGGGGGGGCGATTTGGGGGTTGTGTAATTTCCCTATCATTCTTTGTTGCCAGATACAGTAACCGACTGGGAGGTAAGGTTTAAAATAACCGAGGAACCCGATGCCACCTAGTCTTGTGGTCCCATAATTCTAGAGTTTATATGTTAGTTTATATGTTACCAACGATGTTTGACCATTGTCAACCACACCTGTTATGGAGCGAAGCGCGCTGATGCGAGCTCGGTCCATTCTTTTGATACCAGCACACGACTTGACATGACTTGACTCATTCCGGAGAGCTTGGCAAGAGGTGGCGGAGGACCGAGATTTGTGGAAGGAAATGGGGGAGACCTTTGCCCAGCAGTGGGACAACATAGGTAAAAAAAAAAAAAAAAACCGTCAATCTGTATAATTCGGGTATTATACTATTGTATAGAGTACGTGAACTATATAGGCAATGTAAAGAATGCCTGGGGCGTTCAGGCAATAGTAATTTTTAAACTTTCGCGATTTGTCCAGGCAATGTTTGAAATATTATGAATATTATTGTCCGTTACATACTTTACCGAGGTAATGTATACAATTCCTAGGGATTGTACATAGTACCTGCTGGTCCACCGGCAATGTATAATGCAAATAGATTTTGTTCTATATTTATCAATGTTGGGTAAGTACAAGTATATACCGCCGTACCGTACCGCTAATAACAATTGGATAGAGCCTCATAGTCTCTATCCAATTGTTATTGCAATCGGACGAACCCTGGAAAAGGATGTAAAGTTAAGTGAGTATGAAATAAATTGGTAGGTATGTACCATACTTTCCGAATGACTATCGATTGAATCGTTCCTACAATACTTCCCTTTGAACCCAAAGTCTTGAATTAGCCACATTTAGTATTCCTGGGGGGTTAGACAAGACCCACTTTCTGTTAGCGTTAACGCCTGCGGAAAGATGAAATTGTATGAAAATGACATTGACAATCACATTAGCTTGAGAAATGTTATCTCAAGCTAATGTCATTTTCATACAATAACGTTAACGCTAACAGAAAGTGGGTCTTGTCTAACACCCCTGGCCTTCTTTAATAGCTGTACTTTTCTGCAAAGGTCTTCTTATATTTACATGAAGGTACTTTGCTCCCGTGGTCTTTTCAAAATACCTCGTAACTGCAGATTTTCTGGCATTTCAAAATGTTGCTGTCAGTTTTTTTTACAATTCTTACATGTCTGACTGTATATCGGGACGCATTATTATTATTTAGGTAAAGGAGACAATTTCTTTTGTTTGAAAAATAGGCCACCCACTAATTATAGCATATAGTAATGAAACTCATGTCGATTTGTTCCTCATAATCTCTAGATTCAGTGGTAATATTAGCTATGTCCGATCTAACCGGAGTATTGAGAAATCAGTTAATGAATCTCACAATAACCCAAAACCTCACAATGAACAATTATATATAAGTAACTTTATTACTTAGGTTCTAGTGATTTACTACCTAATACTAGCGATTGCCTGCGCGATTTCGTTTGTCACAAAAATAAGTGATCATCCCATGAAAACTATGTACCTAGGTTTCCGGGATATAAAGTAGCCTAGTCATTATCAAGATTAAAACTATGTACATATTCAATTTCATCATAATCAATTTAGCAGTGAAAGCATAAGGAGACAGAGTTACTACATTTTTGCATCAGCACTTTTTCTAGCAATTGTGCTGATAATCATTATCAGCACGAGTAATGATTACTTGCGATATTGTATGGCTAGGCGGAATTTAAAAAAAGACTTTGTAGGTAACAAAATATTATTATCATAATAATAATTAAATAGGTAACCCACTCAGAAATAGATTCTTTAAACCTTCGAAAAGTGACAGCAAAGCTATACATTATCTAGCACATGATGCAATTTCGCGTATCGTAGGTATTGTAAAAACACCAGAGAACATTACTTAGGACATACGGAAATGTTCCTACGTTAGACCCTAATACGGAAAGTAGAAGCAGCACGCTTATAATTATACATAGTAAGTGCTGCTGCTGCCCTGAAAATACCGGGCACAGTAAGAGTAGGCATAGAGGTTGGTTGTGGGATATTCTTGCTGTCTTCAATATCCATAAGACGAATTGCCACAGCTCTGTTACCATCTCGTAGCCTCTGCCTGCTCACAGTGCTGGAAACTTTCAGCCACCAAGCCATACAGACTTGTTCTAAGCGTTCTATCTGCACAAAAAGGGATGGTTAGTATATAAACGTTTATTTATTGCACTCTATACAGGAGTACCTAGGTACTAAATAGCAAACTAGAAAAAAGATATACTTAACAAAAATACTACTTAATACTAGATATACTTAATATCTTTATTTTCAATGATTTAACTAAGAATTTTTGAAATTACCTGATAATTTGAAAACTGCAAAATCAATATTCCTTTCTGCAGAACAAGAACGCTGTGTTTGGTGTGTTCTTAAAATGGAACATCCACATGGAATGTAAATATTTCTATAGGTACCCAAATCTTCTTATTGCATCAGGAGTATGGATATTTTCTTGCAAAATTAATAGTAGCAGTATCTGCAAACTGCTAGTTGATTTAGCTGTAAATAAAAGCAGGTAAGTTAAAACAAACAGGGATAATAAAGTTAGTAATATTATAAGCAACACAAGTACGGATACCAACATGGTTTGAGACGTTTAAATGCATTGTTATCTATACCTCCTTAATCTTTTTCTTATATTTATATATATAAGAGGCGATGTGTGTATGTATGTTCCCTAAAAAAAGGCTGGACTGATTTTGACGGGAGTTTCACTGGCAGATAGTTGATGTCATAAGGAGTGTGTCATCTACGCGGGTGAAACCGCAGGGCGCAGCTAGTAATAAATAAAAATCAAATGGTGTTCTTAAGTAACGGCATAATTTGTGAACGTCTGAACCGATTTGACTTTTTAAATGTTTGTAACCTTCAGGGAAAGAAATATTGTCGAAGCCGAAGGCCGAGTCCTACGCGTACGAAATCGCGGGCATCAGCTAATACCTACTTAAATAAAAACTCACCTTGCAAGAAATCCACACACACACAAACGGCACAAATCAAATAGGTAAGATCTTTGGGAAAATCTTCAGTTGTCTCGGACAGTAATTATGTCTTCGCACAATTGTCTACGCGTTGAAATCTTACTGCACAGTTGACAACGGTTTTCTGTAGTAGGCGCTGTACATTGTACATGTTGATTTATTGTAGTTTCATAAAGATACGGAAAAAATTGAGAGCACTATCAGACGATCACGCGAATTGAAACAAACGGAAAGTATGAATAGTGATGTGTGGTGCGAGTTATATCACTATTCACATATTATCATGAACGAGTTGACGAGACAGTTTTGTGCAACTCGAATCAAATCTGTCAACAGTTTGTTACTGCGCCTGACACTGGTGCGAGACTGAGATCGAGTCAACTCAACTCAATAAACTGCTCCGTGTCGGTGCCAGGCCAGCTGGATGCGCTTAGCGATGTGACTGCGCTTAGCTATGTACGAGCGATTTGAGTGGGTTATTTGACCCGAGCGACTGTTCAAACCAATAAAAAAACGAAAGCAGTGCGTGTCACATGTTCCACGGTCCACGTTCAATCAACGGAGTAGTACCAACGAGCAGGACCTATTCGCGTTGACACTTGCATCGAGTTAGTAATCATTCCAGTGTCAACTCATACAAATACTGACGAGACACATCACCAGAACCCACTACCGCCGATTCAAGTTGACTCCAGTTGCAACTCGAGTCAATAGCGCGAGTTACTTAAGTAATTCGAGTCAGAAAAACTAAAGTATGAGACATCACTAGTATGAAGTAATTTGAAATAAGTCATAACTGCTGTCAATTTCAAACCAACAAACGTCAAGATGGCGGATTTACGTTCCATTCCTCTATAATTTTACGAAACCATAGTATTACGGTTTCAGTAAATCAATATTAGTAAATATTTAAAACTAGGATTAAAAACATATTCAAGCCGCTAATTATAAGCGTCTATAATACCATTAGCGACTATTGTATAATTATTTTTACTTTAAAGCCGATTACTATGGCCACTGTTGTAAAATATGGTCTATTTATTTTTGTATATAAATTCCTGAGCATGCATCCTTTTTCGTATTAAAAACGTTCCGGTCAAGTGACTATAAGGGAAATGAATGAATTGTGGCTAAAATCAAAACAACACATTTTATTCTTGATATTATTATTCCGGTTTCATTTTTCCCTTATCTTTCGTCCGAATGGTACAAAAAAAACGACAAATTTTATAGTGCTGATCCCATCAATATATGCTAAATTAGGTGGGCCTAAGAAAAAAAACTTTGGTGGGCCCAAGAAAAATTGTCTTCTTTGGTACCAAATCAAAGGAGACAATTTCTTTTGTTTGAAAAATAGGCCACCCACAAATTATAGCATATAGTAATGAAACTCATGTCGATTTGTTCCTCATAATCTCTAGATTCAGTGGTAATATTAGCTATATCCGATCTAACCGGAGTATTGAGAAATCAGTTAATGAATCTCACAATAACCTAAAATCTCACAATGAACAATTATATATAAGTTACTTTATTACTTAGGTTCTAGTGATTTACTACCTAATACTAGCGATTGCCTGCGCGATTTGGTTTGTCACAAAAATAAGTGATCATCCCATGAAAACTATGTACCTAGGTTTCTGGGATATAAAGTAGCCTAGTCATTATCAAGATTAAAACTATGTACATATTCAATTTCATCAAAATCAGTTTAGCAGTGAAAGCATAAGGAGACAGAGTTACTTTCGCATTTTTGCATCAGCACTTTTTCTAGCAATTGTGCTGATAATCATTATGAGCACGAGTAATGATTACTTGCGATATTGTATGGCTAGGCGGAATTTAAAAAAAGACATTGTAGGTAAAAAAATATTATTATCATAATAATAATTAAATAGGTAACCCACTCAGAAATAGATTCTTTAAACCTTCGAAAAGTGACAGCAAAGCTATACATTATCTAGCACATGATGCAATTTCGTGTATCGTAGGTATTGTAAAAACACCAGAGAACATTACTTAGGACATACGGAAATGTTCCTACGTTAGACCCTAATACGGAAAGTAGAAGCAGCACGCTTATAATTATACATAGTAAGTGCTGCTGCTGCCCTGAAAATACCGGGCACAGTAAGAGTAGGCATAGAGGTTGGTTGTGGGATATTCTTGCTGTCTTCAATATCCATAAGACGAATTGCCACAGCTCTGTTACCATCTCGTAGCCTCTGCCTGCTCACAGTGCTGGAAACTTTCAGCCACCAAGCCATACAGACTTGTTCTAAGCGTTCTATCTGCACAAAAAGGGATGGTTAGTATATAAACGTTTATTTATTGCACTCTATACAGGAGTACCTAGGTACTAAATAGCAAAAGAGAAAAAAGATATACTAAACAAAAATACTACTTAATACTAGATATACTTAATATCTTTATATTCAATGATTTCACTAAGAATTTTTGAAATTACCTGATAATTTGAAAACTGCAAAATCAATATTCCTTTCTGCAGAACAAGAACGCTGTGTTTGGTGTGTTCTTAAAATGGAACATCCACATGGAATGTAAATATTTGATAGGTACCCAAATCTTCTTATTGCATCAGGAGTATGGATATTTTCTTGTAAAATTAATAGTAGCAGTATCTGCAAACTGCTAGTTGATTTAGCTATAAATAAAAGCAGGTAAGTTAAAACAAACAGGGATAATAAAGTTAGTAATATTATAAGCAACACAAGTACGGATACCATGGTTTGAGACGTTTAAATGCATTGTTATCTATACCTCCTTCATCTTTTTCTTATATTGCGATGTGTGTATGTATGTTCCCTAAAAAAAGGCTGGACAGATTTTGACGGGAGTTTCACTGGCTGATAGCTGATGTCATAAGGAGTGTGTCATCTACGCGGGTGAAACCGCAGGGCGCAGCTAGTAATAAATAAAAATCAAATGGTGTTCTTAAGTAGCGGCATAATTTGTGAAAGTCTGAACCGATTTGACTTTTTAAAATGTTTGTAACCTTCAGGGAAAGAAATATTGTCGAAGCCGAAGGCCGAGTCCTACGCGTACGAAATCGCGGGCATCAGCTAATACCTACTTAAATAAAAACTCACCTCGCAAGAAATCCACACACACACAAACGGCTCAAATCAAATAGGTAAGATCTTTGGGAAAATCTTCAGTTGTCTCGGACAGTAATTATGTCTTCGCACAATTGTCTACGCGTTGAAATCTTAATGCACAGTTGACAACGGTTTTCTGGATTAGGCGCTGTACATTGTACATGTTGATTTATTGTAGTTTCATATTGATACGGAAAAAATTGAGAGCACTATCAGACGATCACGCGATTTGAAACAAACGGAAAGTATGAATAGTGATGTGTGGTGCGAGTTATATCACTATTCACATAGTATCATGAACGAGTTGACGAGACCAGTTTTGTGCAACTCGAATCAAATCTGTCAACAGTTTGTTACTGCGCCTGACACTGGTGCGAGACTGAGATCGAGTCAACTCAACTCAATAATCTGCTCCGTGTCGGTGCCAGGCCAGCTGGATGCGCTTAGCGATGTGACTGCGCTTAGCTATGTACGAGCGATTTGAGTGGGTTATTTGACCCGAGCGACTGTTCAAACCAATAAAAAAACGAAAGCAGTGCGTGTCACATGTTCCACGGTCCACGTTCCATCAACGAAGTAGTACCAACTAGCAGGACCTATTCGCGTTGACACTTGCATCGAGTTAGTAATCATTCCAGTGTCAACTCATACAAATACTGACGAGACACATCACCAGAACCCACTACCGCCGATTCAAGTTGACTCCAGTTGCAACTCGAGTCAATACCACGAGTTACTTAAGTAATTCGAGTCAGAAAAACTAAAGTATGAGACATCACTAGTATGAAGTAACTTGAAATAAGTCATAACTGCTGTCAATTTCAAACCAACAAACGTCAAGATGGCGGATTTACGTTCCATTCCTCTATAATTTTACGAAACCATAGTATTACGGTTTCGGTAAATCAATATTAGTAAATATTTAAAACTAGGATTAAAACATATTCAAGCCGCTAATTATAAGCGTCTATAATACCATTAGCGACTATTGTATAATTATTTTTAATTAAAAGCCGATTACTATGGCCACTGTTGTAAAATATGGTCTATTTATTTTTGTATATAAATTCCTGAGCATGCATCCTTTTTCGTATTAAAAACGTTCCGGTCAAGTGATTATAAGGGAAATGAATGAATTGTGGCTAAAATCAAAACAACACATTTTATTCTTGATATTATTATTCCGGTTTCATTTTTCCCTTATCTTTCGTCCGAATGGTACAAAAAATACGACAAATTTTATAGTGCTGGTCCCATCAATATATGCTAAATTAGGTGGGCCTAAGAAAAAAAATTTGGTGGGCCCAGGAAAAATTGTCTTCTTTATTACATGAAATTCTTAATTTTTAATTAGAAAAATACACCCTCCCGGCGGGCAGTAGTTGCTACGTGTCTTTGTACCACGTGGGGCGGCACCGCTCGTGGGGCGCGGACGCGGACCTGTTCCGTCCGGAGCGCTGGCTGGACGGCAGCCTGTCCGCCAACCACACTAAGGCATACGCCGTGTTCGGACTCGGGAAGAGGAACTGTATAGGTGAGACAAGATACCGTACCTGATACTTACTAAACACTTTACCGCAAACAACGAACGAACGTTAGGCGTATTCGAGGACATGATAAAAATGCTAGTAAAATTATTTAGTGATAAGTAAACCAAAGGTTAAATATTTCTCTTAATCTTCTTAAATACTAAAGTTTTGTGCGATCTTTGTAAAACCTGCTGATACCAGCGTTAGCACGCGCTATCAATCTGCCCTACGTTGATTTCTTCATGCACTCACGTCGTTTACGCGTAGCAATATCTTTGCACGCATAATTAAATTGCGTGAATTTGCGTGTAGTAGGACGCAATGTATATTTTTTTACCCGCATCCAGCATAGAAGCGTGTCAAGTAAGCACTTACAATGATGAATTCAAATACCTTTATTGCGTCTAAAAAAATAGAGGTTAGTCAATGACTGATCTCTTAAAACTGACCGCGGACCTGGGGGTCTAGACAAGAGCCACACACTGTTAGCGTTCACGCCTGCGGAAAGATGAAATTGTATGAAAATGACATTGACAATGACATTAGCATGAGATAAATTATCTGAAGCTAATGTCATTTTCATACAATTTCATCTTTCCGCAGGCGTGAACGCTAACACTGTGTGGCTCTTGTCTAGACCCCCTGAGCCGCGCGTCTGTCAGCAGATATGCTGTGTCAAATAGTTTTTATTTGTGTTCAGAATCATATATCACATAAATAGTCAAAGTATGTGCAACGTGAAACCAAACATTGGGAAACCCATAGAATATTGTTGTTATCTATAATTTTCACCACTTATTTTTATTTGTTTTCAGGCTTCAATTACGCGATGATGTTGATGAAGACGGTTCTATGTCACGTGGTGCGTCGCTACCGAATATCCGGTGACGTCACACGCCTCGTCCAGAAATTAGACATGGTCGTCACTCCCGTGTCTGGACATCACATCAGTATAGAGCAGAGAGACGAGTAGTATATAAAGAGAGAGTAATCTTAGTTAATACTGTTTATTCACATATTTATTTATTCCTCTTAAATCTACTTAGGTGTACTACTGAAGCTTTTTTATAAAAGTATTTAAAGCACCTACTTCTATACTTAATATTGTAAAGAAAAAAGATTTGATTGTTTGTTTGTTTTTGCTCCGAAACTACTGAACCGATTTGAAAAACTCTTTCACTGTTGGGAAGCTACACTATCCCCGGGTAACATAGGCTATAATATATTTATTTTTTAAAAGGGATCCTTACTAAATCTCTAATAATGTAGACCAAGGTGTAAAAAAATAAGATTTACAATTTTGACTTTGCGTGTTTGACAGTTCTAAGACAGGACAACGTCTGTCAGGTCAGCTAGTATTATATAAATCTAAACATAGAGTGCGATCGTTAGCAGTGGATACTAAGTTACAGCTGAAAAAGCTGCAGAGTAGACTGAGGAACCTCCGGACATTTTGTGCCGTGTTTGAGGAACCTCCGGACATTTCGTTTCGTGTCTGAAGAACCTCCGGACATTTAGTTATGTGTCTCAGAATCTTCCGGAAATGTCGTGTCGTGTCTGAGGAATCTCCGGACATTCCGTGTCGTGTCTGAGGATACTGCGGTCGTTTCATGACATGGAACAAAATGTTCGACTCTGGAGACTCCGGATTTTTCGAGTTATAATAATAAATAATAATAAAAATTTATTTAGATAAACATTTTGTGGATACAGTTATTATAATGCGTCGTACTCAGGCCAAGGAAACCTGATTCCCGGAGCCGACTTCTTCCCGCGGTGGGTAGGTGTAATTCCAAAATACAAAATCAAAAACAATCTAAATATACCAAAACCATCCAGTTATACTTTTATCAAAAATATCCTATAAGTATTATAAGTACGAGGTACTTAATAAGTAGCAAACACAATCAGCGAATAATCGGCCGTCCAAAAAAGTTGTAAAGTAGTTCAAGTAAAGTTGTATCGAGGATAATTATTGCCTTCTCCAACCATCTAGCGAGTTTATTATACTTTGTTTACCATAATTGTACATTACTTTAATACACAGAAATAGAAGAAGCTGCACTAGTTTTCAATCTAACAGTTCTGTTTATTTATTTCTATAACGAAATATTTTCCTTTTTATAAATGAAGACCTCAGATGAAGACTAACAAGGTAAATTCTACAGCCAACTCTTATGTAAGACAAATTTAGAAAAGCTAGCCTATCTTGTCTACTGTTACGTTAGTTTCTATTCCAGGGGCCTTACGGACAACAGGTATTGCGGCACCAAACTAACGTTAGATCCGCTTAGTTGGAAAAATCACGCGCCCAGATACCTACGGTTTGCGGTCGCGTGATTTTCCAACTGAGCGGTCTCTAACTAATCGGTAATCTAACGTTAGTTTGGTGCCGCAATACCTGTTGTCCGTAAGGCCCCAAACATGTTAATTTAACCATATTTGACTCCAGCGTCATTTCACTGTAGGTTATTAAGTTAGTCGACATACCAGTAGCCTGTAAATCAAGATCTAAAAGTGCTATTGTTAAAACGAAACATCATCAAGTACCGGGGTGTAGTCCAGTTTTGTCACTTTCATAATAGAATCACAGTGGAGTGTCGTGGGAGTGGCAGGCCAATGGGATTTTAAATAAATTAGCAGACTTGACGCCCTGGTCTAAAGTTCTAGTCTGCAAGAGGTGGCGGTACCATAAAGCAGAAGACCGAGCTGTCCGCGTTCTTTCATCATCTTCGTAGTCCACATCGAAAAGACCGAATTTTATACTGAAAAATATATAATAAAGATTTAAAAAAAACTATGTCTAATCAATTATAATAATCATTGGTGTAACCTCATGATGCTCTCTACTTCCTTGCAAAACTTTATCAAGATTAATTCAGCCGTAAGTTTTATAACGGCTAAATTAATTTGTAATAATTATCAATTTAAAAAACCGACTTCAAAATTAGTAAATTATCAATTTCATTTAGGTACTTAATTGGATGAAATATTTTTTCCTGCTTTAAAAACTATGATTAAGACTAAACTATGATTACTTATACTTTAAAAAATATGATTTAAAAACTACTGCGCCATTTTTGGTAAAATTTCTATGGGACCAATTTGAAAGTATGTAAAAATGATTTTTTCTAATCGTTTTGTAAATTACTGAGTACTTAGGTAACAACAAACATAAAGAAAATACAAACTAATTAAGAACCTCATTTTTTGTAATCGGTTACAAACTGATTGAGACTAAACATGAAATTGCAATTATAATCCTCACCTTAGTCCAGATGACCACTCAAAGTTATCCATCAAGCTCCAAGCAGTATACGTGACCACATTGCACCCGTCCACCTCCTTAGCATCTAGAACGTTCGTCAGGTATTCCTTGAAGTATTCCACTCTGTCGTCATCTTCTATCCCTCCAAGATTGCCGAACCCATTCTCCGTGATCATTATCGGGGGATCGTTGCAGTTTTCCTTCACCCAGTTCAAGGCTTTGCGGATTCCGTGAGGGATAGACTGGAATGTGTAAGGGACAAGTTAAAAACTTCGTTTTCAGACTAGTAGTTCTTCCCGATCTGTGACCTTGCAACCCACAAATCTTCGAAAACCCTCAATCGATTTTACCTATATTCGGATTTAAAAATTGTATTGAAATGGACTACTTGCCTACAAAGTTTCATGAAGATCGGATCAACGATAAGCAAGTTAATGCACGCCGAAATGCCAACTTGTGCCATTAGCCATAAGAATCTGATCTTTTAATCTAATCTAATCTCTCTTCGCTCGGTCAACTATGATGGCTCAAGGATAGTTTGGAATCTTTTCTTTGAGCATTTGCTTGTAAATCGATCACTAAGCCAATAAGTATAGAATTGTAAGCATTAAGCACCTATCAAAGACTTTTTTAGATAGTAAGAATTTTGTGGCTTCATCTACTGTGTTTTGGATTAAAGAGAGATGAATCCCAATCAGAGGATATTGTGAAGAGACAACAGCTAGGTAATACTCGTAACTCAGGGTAACTGACGTGCAGTTAAACGACGTAGTGCAGTTCCGTTCAGCCTTGTGAGAGGCTCGGGGGGCCTAAATCTCATAGCTTATACGAATTACACCCGGTCTTGAACTCGTGATGTTTTAAAATCTGGGCGACCTTGCAATGATAAGAGTTACATACCCGTAAAAAAAAAAACCCGTGACAAATTTGGAAAAGAGCTTATAATTTTTCAGCAATAATAATAATATAATATTCTTCGACCCCACCAATGCCTACCAAATGTCCGGGCTAGACCCGTGTTTATATTGAAATAAAGTGATATAATAATATAATTAAATTTTTTTTTTCCTTTTTTTTTTTTTTTTTTTTTTTTAATCAGCTGGATAAAAAAGAAGCTGCTTTCAAATGCAAAAAACCGCACACAAAACATCAGCCTACCATGTGTGTGCTCTCGTGGGATAAGATAAAAAAACTTACCGTGCTGTGTATAATAGCTGCAGGAGGATAGTCCAGGTACCCCCCAACCCCACCCAGGTCATCTTCATACGACGGTATCGTAAAATCTCCTCTACTGTACGGAGTGTAGAACTTGGTGGAGTAGTGGTTAAAACCGTAGAAGTCACTGGTCCCTGGAACCGACACCATCATTACACATTACGATTGCCCTAAAGAGATCGCTTTAGACCAGTGGTTCCCAATTAGTGGTACATCAAGGGGTACACGCGGCAGTCTCTTGACTAAGACAATTATTCAGTATCCCGGTACCAGTATTTCATTTTATATATAATATATCATTCTTACAATAAAAGCTGGAGCGCACGAAATCCAGTTGCAGTCTGGTCCGGTGCAAACGCAGTTTGCGAGGACCAGTAAAGTATAAAATTCGATGAAAGAGGTCACACCGTATGCAGTCCGTTTGTAGTCCGTCTGCATCCAACGGACTGCATACAGCGTGACGTCTTTCATAGAGTTTCATACTTTACTGGTCCTCACAAACTGAGTCTGCACCGGATCGGACTACAACTGAATTTAGTGTGCTTGAGCCGATCTTGAGGAGTACGAGAGTTTGAGGTCTTTCTTGAAATGGTACGCAGGAAAAACTAATTGGGAACCAGTGTTTTAGGCGATATAGTCACCATCACAACTCCTAACTTAACACTATCCAAGTATTTATTTGCTCTGATAACCTTGCCAAAAGATTTATAAATACCTCAAATTCTGATCACTTTTACTAGGTTCTTGAACCCAATATTGATTGACTGTAGATTCTGTAGATTGACTGTAGACTGTACATTGACTGTAGTAGGTACTTCAGTGAAATATTATAAGTAAATGTCTTCAGCTTTTTACAATAGTATTGCAGCTGTCAAATCAAATAAACGAATGGAAATAGTGTAATACCTAAAAACATTTCTGTTTTTTCTTTGTAGTAATCCGATAAGAATTTCCACATCTATATAAGCTGGTTTCAAAAGTTCCATAACAGGTTGAATAAAAGTGAAGAAGTGATGACTATCCATCTAGTTTCTTTTCAAACCGTAGATTGGTAGATTCAGGAGCTATATTTTTCAGGACCAACCTTTCACAAACTCTATTTCTTCTTCCGTAAACTCTGGTAATCTACTCTTTAAGAACCCTTGTTCCTTGCTTCTCTCCGCGACTCTTTCCACCACTCTCTCTGGAAACCCTCCTTTGGCCGAGAAGATTGGATGGGAGTACAACCCCACTTCGAAATCTAACGCCACCAGACCAGCTTCGATATCTTCTGGAGCATCGGATGCACCTTCTCGGAAGTCTGTAGCAATGGTGATGCCACATATACCTAAACAGATTAAAAGAAATGATAATTTGCCTTTTTTTAAAGCGCATTGGCCTAAAACGTCATCATGCTAAATCTTCCTCGTTCCACTGGCCACCTTTGTCGAGTAAAAGGGGCCTTACCACTATCACAACACGGCTAACTCACAACGCGGGCTGAATTAGCGCTGAAACAGTGCAGTTCGGAAAATCACGCGAACGTGAACCTTAATGCGCCGATATACGGTTTGCGGTTGCGCAACTTTTCTCATCACCTAAACAGAATCGCTTAAAATAAGTAGCTATAAAGCCCCAGGCCTCTCATTATTAAGCTATCTGCCTCGATTCTGTGCTAATCAGATTCAGCTCAGATCCACAATTTTGACTATAATATAATTTATATCTTTTTTGACAATTCCTCTCTTTTGTTTGTCTAAAATCTACTAACCTTTCTGCTTCTCTCTAAATTCCTTGTCATAAACATGCCAAGCCTTTGCATGCGCTAGCAAAATATGTTTTGTAGCCAGATAGTCTCCGATTCCCATCGAATTTAAGGCTGGAGCGAATCTCTTCTGACCATACCCATAGATACCAATTTGTTTAGGCTCGTTGATCGTTATCCACGTCTTCACTCTGTCTCCAAAGAGGGTGTACAGACTTCTAGCATAATCTTCAAACCAGTCAGCAATTAGAGGATTAGTCCAACCTCCTAAATTTTGAAAGGACTGTGTCAAATCCCAGTGGTACATCGTAACAACTGGTTCGATACCATTCTCTAGCAGTTCATCTATCAAATTATCGTAGTATCTTTTTCCGTCATCGCTGATTTTGTTAGTAAACCCATTGGGAAAGAGCCTGGGCCAGGATATGGAGAATCTGTAGAAGTCAACTCCTAAGTATTTGATCATCTCTATGTCTCGTTTATAGAACTGGTAAGACTTGCAGGCGTCGTTGCCAGTTGTGTTGTCTTGGATTGCGTTTGGTTGCTGGCAGAAAACATCCCATATGCTGAGAGATTTATCTGTAAACATAATTTTTATAGCTAATAAGCTAGGCGTTTGACTGAAGCTTTGAAACATTATTTCACCTGACGACGTAAAGCAAAGTGGAGGGTTTTTGAATGTTTGTATGTCAGACACACAGACAGTGACTGAACCAAGGACGTTATAAAACCAGAATCATGCTGTGGTAATTTAGAACATTAGTGGCGGAACGCTCTAAGGCTGCTGACATCCATCCGCGCCTAACCAAAGAGATGAAAGAGAATGTAACTCGACGCTACGCCTAACTAAACTAATTAAAACAACATAACGTACTGTGTCAATATCCTCTGGTATAAGTGTTCTGTGGTCAATATCATCCATCAAAAATGTTTCAAAATAAAAAACATAACGTCAACAATAATTATTCTTTGAACATTATTAATAATTAATTTATCATTTCTTCGATAAATTTCACGGTAATATCTCTAATTTTATCAGTAGAGTGATTCAAAGTTTCTGTGTACCTATTTTAGTGTTAATTTGAACGCATGTGCCACCGTTTCAATTTAGCTACCTTCGAACTGAGATTTCATATTTTACTACGTATCGTTGCCCCCCACAAAGATTTCATACTATACTACGTGCCCCCGAACTGTGAACCCATAATATATTTATGCTAAGCTTTGTTCAAATTTCGGAGAAAAAACTCGTGCAGTTATCTAGGCCACGTAGTACAGCTTGAGTAAAGCCCGATGCAGACCTTGCGAAGTACAGGTGGCAAGTACAAGTAGCAAGTACCTACTAGATACTAGTAGTTAGTAGATACTTGCTACTTGTACTTCTCATGGTCTGCAATGGCATAATACTTAGGTGATAATTTGAATTTAGTTTAGGAATCGTGGTAATTTCTGGTAATAACTGTGATGATTACTTGTTTTGCAGTTGTTTGAACACTTTGAACTGATGCAGGACTCACTACCTATATTATTATCACTGTATTGCAAGATGTCATTCAAGTTGCTGGTTGCAACGTGAGCGATGGAAAAGGTAATTTCATATTAAAACTGTTAACATATTCGTGTCCTACAACGAAAGAGAATGTAAACACAATGGTACCGTATTACTAATGACCATTACCCAATGAATAGACTTTTCGAATTAGCAATCCAAGGTATTTATTACTATAATATAATTACGATTTACCCTTAGTCTCAGATATGATAGTTTTCGAACACTTTTTTCGTTTACGTATTGTTCCATACATTTTAGTAAAGCGCCTCCAGCGGAAACGCGAAAGAACTAAAATCGGTAGTAAACGGCGGTATAGATTGCTTCACTATAGTACGAAAAAAATATCGAATACCTTTCAGCCCAGCAATGTATAGAACAATACGAAAACGAAAAAAGTTTTCGAATACTATCAAAACTTGTACTATGGGTAGAACAGAGTAGATACTTTTAAAGGTTTCGTACGGCGTACCGTACCCAAAGGGTGAAAACAGAACTCTATTACTAAGCTTACGCTATGTCTGTCAGTCCGTCCTACCTCTTAACGCTGGTCGGTTTTTTATGTTATTTCCCAAAAGCAAAGAAGTTTAAACCACTGCTGGAACACAGGCCTTCTCTCAGAGAAAGGATGGGCCCTAATTCATCATCATCATCAAACTTGCTTGGGCGATATCTCGGAAACTGTCGATCCTGGACTAGCAGTTCCTTCGCAAAAGTGATAGATCTCGTCGAGATCTTCATTTCGGATGACAGCTGTCAAACTTGCTTAGGTGATATCTCGGAAACCGTCGATCCTGGACTAGCAGTTCCTTCGCAAAAGTGATAGATCTCGTCGAGATCTTCATTTTGGATGACAGCTGTCAAACTTGCTTGGGCGATATCTTGGAAACCGTCGATCCTGGTCTAGCAGTTCCTTCGCAAAAGTGATAGATCTCGTCGAGATCTTCATTTCGGATGACAGCTGTCAAACTTGCTTGGGCGATATCTCGGAAACCGTCGATCCTGGACTAGCAGTTCCTTCGCAAAAGTGATAGATCTCGTCGAGATCTTCATTTCGGATGACAGCTGTCAAACTTGCTTGGGCGATATCTCGGAAACCGTCGATCCTGGACTAGCAGTTCCTTCGCAAAAGTGATAGATCTCGTCGAGATCTTCATTTCGGATGACAGCTGTCAAACTTGCTTGGGCGATATCTCGGAAACCGTCGATCCTGGACTAGCAGTTCCTTCGCAAAAGTGATAGATCTCGTCGAGATCTTCATTTCGGATGACAGCTGTCAAACTTGCTTAGGTGATATCTCGGAAACCGTCGATCCTGGACTAGCAGTTCCTTCGCAAAAAGGATAGATCTCGTCGAGATCTTCATTTCGGATGACAGCTGTCAAACTTGCTTAGGTGATATCTCGGAAACCGTCGATCCTGGACTAGCAGTTCCTTCGCAAAAGTGATAGATCTCGTCGAGATCTTCATTTCTGATGACAGCTGTCAAACTTGCTTGGGCGATATCTCGGGAACCGTCGATCCTGGACTAGCAGTTCCTTAGCAAAAGTGATAGATCTCGTCGAGATCTTCATTTCGGATGACAGCTGTCTGTAATAGGTAGAGACTGGCAAAGCTATAGTAATATTTTTGTGTTTCAGGCATGCAATCTCAACCAAACGCAGGACATACAAATGTAAATGATACAAGTGCTGCAATGGTTCCTAATGAAGGTGGTGTAACATCGGATACACAAGAAGAAAAAGATTTTTAAGAAGATTTTCGAGATTGGTTTGTGTTTGCAATCTCAAAATTATGAGATTTATAGAAAACAATGTTGCTTGATTTTTGAAGTTACCAAAAGAATGTGAAGAAACTGCACATCTTTTGATGTTCTTCGATAAATTATTTGATTCGGTGAATGGATCTTACAGTGAAATTCTGGGAAGACATTTTTACTTTGCTGCTGTAACGCCGAAATCACCACATCAGAAATTTTGGAGTGAAGCTCTTCCAGTTTTAAGATCGTTACGATATTTAAATGACGGGAGGGAAAAGGTTGTTCGGTCCATAACAAGCTGGATTAAGACTAAAGAAGGATTCCAAATGCTTGTAAATTCTTTACACAAAAATCAACTTAACTATATAGTTAATAAATTTCAACCACAGGATGACAGGACCCATTAGAAAATATGTTTGGCTCCATATGGTCATTGAGCATATGCAATAGAATGCCTGGTGCATTTGTTTTTGAAAGCAAATATAAATCACTTTTAATAAATAATTTATCAATGGGTGATTCGCAAGGAGCGAATTGTGAAAAAGATACTTCAGCCGGCTTACAAACAATACGCGATTATTTTGATATTTGAGCTCAAAATCAAATGAAAAAGAAAATATCGAAATTGATGAGGAAGAGTTTATAATGAGGATCAGTAATCATCATCAGCCGGAAGACGTCCACTGCTGAACATAGGCCTCCCCCTTTAACCTCCACATTGAACGACAGCCCGCCTTTTGCATCCACTGGATACCCGTGACTCTCACAATATCGTCGGTCCATCTAGTGAGAGGCCTCCCTACGCTGCGTCTTCCGGTTCGTGGTCTCCACTCCAGAACCTTTCTTTCCCATCGGTTATCGGTTCTGCGATGGGCGATGGCAATGGCAATGCGATGGCAATGGGCGATGTGGCCCGCCCATTGCAACTTCAACTTGCAAATTTTAGCAGCTGTCGGTGACTCTGGTTCTTTGACGAATATCCACCACGTTTCGGATCTTATCGCGCAAAGAAACTCCGAGCATAGCTCTCTCCATTGCCCGCTGTGTGACTCTGAGCTTTTCCAAAAGGCCAACAGTTAAAGACCACGTCTCAGTACCATATTAGTAAAGTAGTAGCAAATTCAATAGAACTAGTACTCACTTTATTCTTCATGACATATCTTTTTGAATTATCCAAATCGGACCATTACTTACGAAGATATTAAGTAATAAACATTATGCCGTTGCTGCCGCTAAAAGAAATGTACGTGGGTGCGTATGACGTCACTGGGACGGTCGCCGCCAGCTACCCGTTGGCCGCTAAAAGGCGCGCAGTGTTTTGGGTGGTTAATTGTGACTTTGATGCAAATTAAGTGCCCGATTTGTGTCTAATATTAGCTTAGTACAGTCTATACTAAATGTGTAACCCTGTATATAATAATGATCTCCTATCGGCTTAGAACAATCTATATGCCTAACCGTGTTTAATGACCTCCTTTCAGTATAGGACAGTCTATATGCGTAACCTTGTGTAATGACATATTTTTTTTGCTTAGTTCAATCTATATGAGTAACCCTGTATAATGACTTCCTTTCAGCTTATTAGTCTATATGCGTAACCCTGTATAAGACCTCCTTTCGGCGTAGTACAGTCGGTCTATTCCACTTTGATCCCTGACTGAAAATACCATTGTACCCCAGACATTTGTATTTGTGTGCGTGCTGCGGTGCGTGCGTACATGCATGCGCACATACAAGCCGCACGATGTATCTTTCTTCGAAGATAACTTAGTATTATATTTTTACTACGGTGGAGTTTTATCATCTCTTTTTACAACGGAGTACCATATTTTACGAAGTAGTAAAAAAAATAGTTTTTCTGGCGTTTTAATAGAGCGTTTTTATTTGTTTGTACATTTCGGCACTATTCAATATTTGTACATAGTTAAAAGATCAATTAGACACATTTCGGGCACTTAATTTGTATCGAAAATCACAATTATCCACCCAAAACACTGCGCGCCTTATAGCTGCCAACGGGTAACTGGCGACGAACGTCCCAGTGAAGTCACAAGCTATCACGCCGGCCGACCAGTGAATTTCGCTAGTGATTTGGTCATAACTTCGTTATTTTTTGTCGTAAAACAATATTTTTGCACTGTATGTTAAGGATTTTTTAGCTCTATAAATCTGCATTCTCAACTAAAAACGTTACTGATCCTCATTGATCCCATCAACACTCAATCAATGATGATGAACGCATCCACTAGTGATGTAGAAAATTGTGCAGCTGTTGGTTATTGCAGTGGATGGATGGTCAGAAAGGAAAAAAATAATATTTAGTTAACCACTGTAAAACCTGCAATAAAGACCTCGAAAACCATGAGGAACTACCATTTGTGGTCTCCACTCAAGAACCTTTCTTCCAGTTTATCGGTTCTTCGAGCGAAATGGAACATAATTATAATACATAATATTACCTATGATTTTAGACAAAAACAGTAATTTTTTTTAAATCGCAGAATACATACAATTGATAATATCTATAAATGTAGATTTAAACTTTTTAAAGTCTAAATTGCACAAACAACGCCTGCAGAGTTTTTTAATATCGATTGGTGCAAACTAATCTTAAACATATTGTCAGGAAAATCACAGAGACGGAGATTGTTAAAGCTGCTTTTGATTATTATACAAAACATAAAACAAAAAATTTAACGTAATCAGGTGTTTTTTTTTAAATAAGATTTAGCATAGTATAATGTTTAATTAAAACCAATGCATTTTTAACATATTTTTGTATAAGCTCTAATGTAAAAACGGTAATACGTACAAGCGTCTAACTTGGCATGATTATAGTACACACTCCAAAGTATATAAACAAACAATAATAAATGACCAAGTGCGAGTCAGTGACAAATTTCTGTTTATTTCTTCAAGATATAATTGTGTTACATTATAGCGTATTCATTTGATAATTGTATTTATGAGTTGTATAAAACTGTACAGCCGTTTAATAAAATATTTTATTAAAGCTCGCAAAAAAGCTTATTATTTCTGAAGTAGACGGAGCGCTGCAGCCAAACGTATGCTTAGCGGACTTAATTTTTACAGTAGGCAAGATGTTTTTTCTACTATGGAAAATGATTGTAGTTTTTTACGGAATGTATGGGATTGGTCACGTGAATTTTTCACCAGTTGTGTAAATCTCATACATTTTGTATAAAACTACAAGCGTTTTCTGTAGTAGAATAGAATTAATACAACCTGCTATTCATCTGTAGGTTAAATGTAGTACCGTTAGTGGCGGATAGATGGAGGCACATATAATTGATTTCAAATATGGCTGAGTTGCCAGTCTATCTCCGTATATATATAGTAGTCTTTGACCAGAATGAACTGACTTTACAATATATTTTTTTGCATCACAAGACAAAATGCAATTATAGCATCTTAGCCATTCGGCCACTGACGCCCAAATCAGCCTAAAGAGGTGTTTGTAGACACCTTTTGAAATGCTCCATGTTAAAACACAGTAGAAACCTTCGAGGGACATTCCACATCCGGGAAAAAACTGGATGGTGTGGGATTTTCAACTACTCAAGATGTGAACCTTTTAACGGTGATTTTTAATATGCTGTATTGGCATACCGACGCAAGAAAGAGATAAAAATCTCTTCAGAATCTGTATTGGTTATGGTATGTACTGTAGGTACTATTATTAAGTTAGGTTAGATACTTCATCGTCATCATCATCATCATTATCAGCCAGAAGACGTCCACAGCTGAACACAAGCCTTTCCCTTTAACCTCCACGCTGAATGACAGCCCCCCGCCATCTGCATCCACTGGATGCCCGTGACGCTCACTATGTCGTCAGTCCATCTATCATCGGTTCCTATTCTCCACTCAAGTACCTACCTTTCTTCCTTATCTGTTATCGGTTCTTCGAGCGACGGCCTGCCTATTGCAACTTTTACTTGCAAATTTTGATAGCTATGTCGGTGACTAAGTACTTACCAGCCGCGTTCCATCCTCCCTCAATCTGGTAGGCAGCAGTGGCAACGCCAAATTTGATATTGTCTGGTAGTTTTCTCATTCTTGTTGACAAACTGGAAAAAGTATAAAGATAAATAAATTGACTACTCATCGAATCAGTAAATCTCAATAACTGCTTGACCTACGAAATTAAAATTTGGAAGGTACTCCTTAAGGAGTGTAAAATTCGTCTAAGAAAGGATTTTGCGAATTAGGAATCTACACGTATTAAGTCGCGGGCAACAGCAAGTACCTAATATAAGATGAGCACCATTTCTGCTTATTCTATACTTAGAATCAACTTCATCTTTCTTTGATCTGGCAAAAAATCTGGAAGTCCATCCACAGTATAAAGATTGATTGGATTGTCGGCTTGTCTGGTGATCTAACGCGACGCTTTTGCATGTATTTAGGTTTTGTCATCGACAAAATAGGTGTGGGACCTATAGACAGCATCGGCGCAGAGTTGCTAGTCTATCGGTTTTCTATCGGATACATTTCGGAGAGTGTGCATCAGATCTGCATGATTTAATAGGCATGAATATTTTTTTATTACCTCATAAAAAAGCTGATCATAAATAGAGCCTTAAATAAATTAAAATTAGTTCAAAAATAAATAAGATATAAGCAGATATAAGCATTTAAATTTCATGCTAGACAGAGAGCGCACTATACTGAGCCGTGACGTCACGGCTCAGGAGCGCCATGCAAATGCTATACTAACACACGCTTTGTGAGAAAGGGATAGAGCATCCCCTCCATATCCCCACCTAAAACTTTAAACGCTCATATCTCAGAGATTTATCAGCCAATTTAAATTATTTTTCCAGTATGTGTAATGTATTTAGTTATATTCCTCGCTAAGCCGGTTATTTGTAATAAATTAAACATGAGGACACATGCCTATTCCCTCCTACCCATTTTTCTATCGGACTGTCAGAGCGGGCACGAAAAATCGACATCGTTTTACGGTATTTAAAAAAAAACTTATTGTAAAAACTAGTGGTAGTTTTGTGTAATACTTTGGTTCAGTCAGTCAATTTCACTCTTATTCATGGTTCTCAAAGGGACATTTTTCGGTACATTTTTTCACACAAGGTCATCTTGACCCCAAACTAAGCAAAGCTTGTGATATGGCTGCCAGAGACTGAAATACATACATGTGACCGGCTTAATCTTACGTGAGTAATTCCCGTGTAATATAAATAAAAATACATACATATGTTTTAAATACACAAATATTAACACCCAGGTATAGAATAAACACAAATGTTCATCACATAAATGTTTGTCCTGGGTGGGAATCGAACCGACGCCCCCAAGCTCAGAAGGTAGGTTCACTACCAACTGGACCAACGGGCTATCTCAAAAAAAAAGGACCTAAAAGTAGGACGTGAAATAATTATTACAGTCTTATAATTATCAATTTAGAAAACCGCCTTTAAAATTAATTAATTATCCGCGTTAAAAAAAAAAAAACAATAATTGGAATGTTCGCTTACCTACTTGGATGAAAATCTTACTAAGACATAACAATCTTACTAATACATAACAATCTTACTAATACATAACAATCTTACTAATACATAACAAATATTGTCATTATTTATTGTATTCGAATTTTCCAATAATTTTGTTTTAAAAACCAAACTACTGAACCAATTTTGATGAAAATAATATGGCAGCAATCTGTAATGTATTGATGTATGGAATGAAGATTTTATCCTTGCTTTATCATCAGATCAGTTCTATTGTACCTACCTACTTACTAAATTATTGTATTGTTTTTCAGATTTCATAACATATTTGTAAAATATCAAAATACATCAATATGAAGGCGTCTTTCATGATTTGTTTACTTATTTAGGTGTTACAAAAATAGCAAAAAAATATTAAATCGTATTAGTTTCTAACCTGCTGTTAGAATTTGCAGCAACTGTCGTAAAAATTTGAACGGTCACCATAAACCAGCAAAGTTGTTTCCTCCTGAAATAGTTTTTTCGTCGGTTAAAAAGTTACATAAAGTATTTATAGATATACATAGTACATATACATAGTTATCAATTGGCGTTCATTGACCAAAGATTATTTCTTTCACAATTTTCAACATATCTGAAGAGAAAAATTACTGAGTGAGAATTTTACAAAACGGAGTAGGTACCTATTAAATAAAATAAAATAAAATAATATAAAATAAAATAAAATAAAATAAAATAGCCTTTTATTTCCTCAACCTATAAATAAATACACCTGCATGCATTTGGTTGTTGTTTTTTTAAGTGTACTTAATGGTTATTATAATATTGAAATTTGTAGATGTAGGTACCTATTAGGTAGATATAAATAGGCTTAGAATAACTACCACTTAAACCATTCAAACCATTCAAATGGTGTCATATATGGCTCCAAAAAAAATATAAAAATTTTACTATGACAATTTGCGCGGTGAAATCGTGCCACAACAAATAAAAAAAACCGGACAAGTACGAGTAGGACTCTTGCTCTGAGGGTTCCGTTAGACGGAACCCTCAGAGCGCAAGACCAAAAAAAATACTAACTGAAGTTAAAATATTGAAAGACAAACTTAAGTTTGTAGTTGACAATAAGGTTCTTCGATACATTCCAACTACAAAATGTAAGTTTGTGATAGCAAAATAATTATTTTTAAATGATATAACTTCAAATTTATAACTTTCGGATTTATTCCTATATATGTACTATGAGACCTTGCCTCTTGCCAAATTTCATGATTCTAGGTCAACGGGAAGTACCCTATAGGTTTTGAATCCCCTGTGAAATCGTAAAATATACGACATAAACGTTCATATCTTCTGATTGCTTTGACTTACAACTTTTATTTTTTTACAGCCGAAAGAAACCGTAAGCCCAAGTATTTATTATAAATTTCAACTTGCTACCTTTACGCGTTCTTAAGAAAACGGGTCTTGACAGACGGACAGACAGACGGACAGACAGACGGACAACGAAGCGATCCTATAAGGGTTCCGTTTTTTCCTTTTGAGGTACGGAACCCTAAAAAGCAGCATAAGAGTTATGGTGTGACATTCCACAGGTAATACATTAATTTTCTTGCTTAAACCGTTTAAAATACCAAGCTTAAACGTTTTGAGAAGGCGTTGTTTGGAAACCTACCTTCTCTGAGTAGTTATTCTAGGTAAATAGGGCTTTATCTTTCAATTTCCATTTGCTCCCCCTAGCTCGAAGTCCATTCTGGTATGACTGGCTGTGGCATCCTCTCAAACGGCTGAACCGATTTTGTTTTTTTTTGTTTCATCGAGAATATTCTTGGCTATGATTGGCAATGATGATGATTGATGAATGGCAAGAAAATCTCTTTATCCGATTGAAGATTATCACCACTTTTAGCGGGAGTTAAAAAAAACTATATTTAATACTTCTTAATATAACATTCACTTACTTGTTCATTTCCATTTTTGTATGGTTCCCGCCTATTCTCCAAAAACGGTAGAAGTACTTTAAATACTACGTACCTAAGTACTATCGTTGAGACATATCAGCAATGTCTATTATAGAAATAAGAGTTTTTTTTTTTTTTGTAGGCCAATTGTTTTTAAATAACACTACAAAACTGACTACCCATAGACCGTCCAAATGCTCAAGCCCACTATAGGTTGGCAGCTGCGTGCCTACCCATTTAAATCTATATAGGTACTTATGTGCGATATATAGATATTATTTGCAACAAATAAGATATAGATCTTGTTTATGGATAAGTAAAGATTATGTCACTCAATGTACTGTATGTAGCAAATATCGTTTTAAATCTCCGTTTTGGTTTGGAGGTCCATATGTAAAAACACTCGATTAAATAACACTTGTTTAATTTTGATTTTCATAATTTTAACTTATTAGTTTTTCGTTTGACCGTCAACGCCTGATGAAAAGCGACGATGCGGTCTACGATGGAGCACGCTTGCCTAGAAGAAACCGATTTACTCGCGATTTGAAGACACCCAGATTGTAATTTTCGGGGCACGCACAGATTCCACAGATTAGCAGTTCGCACAATAAAAGAAATTAAAATTAATTATGTATCACATACGCTAACCTCAATAAACCGGAAACTTAAAAAAAAAAAAAAAACAACATTTCAAAGTGTTTTGACTAGAATATAGGTACTCAATAAAATAAGGTATATGCTTAGAATAACTACACAAAGAAACCAAGTACATTCGCAAAATTTAAGCCATTCAAATGGTGTCATATATGGCACCAAAAAAATATGAAATTTTTACTATGACAATTTGCGCGGTGAAATCTTACCACAACAAATCAGAAAAGCAGCATAAGAGTTATGGTGTGACATTCCACACGTAATCCATTAATTTTCTTGTTTAAATCGTTTAAAATACCAATCGAAACGTTAGCTACAAAGCGAATTTGTAGCTTACGTTTTGAGAAGGCGTTGTTTGGAAACCTACCTTCTCTGAGTAGTTATTCTAAGGGTATCACATACGCGAACCTCAATAAACCAGAAACTTAAAAAAAAAACAATTCAAAGTGTTTTGATTAGAATATAGGTAATATTCTATATAAATAGAAATAAGGTAAATGCATCCACGATCAAAATTATAAATTGAAGTGTTCTGCAAACGTGCACTGCAATTAAAGTGAATACCTGACAGTTAACTTTCTTTTGTTTCAAGCTGATTAATTGAACCTTATCATTCCTAGGGTTCCGTACCCAAAAGTGTAAAAACGGAACCCTATTACTAAAGAAAACCTACGATGTCTGTCCGTCTATCTGTCTGTCCGTCCGTCTGTCCTAACTCCTACCTTTAAACGGCTGTCTTTCGAACCGTAATAGCCAGTTGAAATTTTCACAGAATATGTAATGTTACGGCGGAAATAATAAAAAAGTCAAAAAGTAAAACCGAGAGGGGGGTCGCCATACAACAAACGTATTTTTGTATTAGCTCTAATGGAAAAACGGTAATACGTACAAGCGTCAAATTTAGCACGATTATAGTACAAACTCTAAAATATCATACCAATACTTAGAATAACTACTCAGAGAAAGTAGGTTTCCAAACAACGCCTTCTCAAAACGTAAGCTACAAATTCGTTTTGTAGCTTACGTTTCGATTGGTATTTTAAACGATTTAAGCAAGAAAATTAATGGATTACCTGTGGAATGTCACACCATAACTCTTATGCTGCTTTTCTGATTTGTTGTGGTAGGTACGATTTCACCGCGCAAATTGTCATAGTAAAATATTTATATTTTTTTTGGAGCCATATTTGACACCATTTGAATGGCTTAAATTTTGCGAATGTACTTGGTTTCTGTGTCATTATTCTAAGTACCAATATTATAAATTCGAAAGTGTGTTTGTTTGTTGCTTTGTTTCTTTCACGCAGCAACGGACCAACGGATCGACCAAATTTTTTGCATGGGTATAATTCAATGCCAGGTAAGTGAGATAGGCTACTTTCATCATCATCACCATCACCATTTTTCATCACTACGCGGGTGAAACCGCGGGGCGTAGCTAGTAATAAATAACGCCCAAGTGCGAGTCGGTAACAAGTTTCTATTCATTACCTAAACTGGTTTCGTTATTGAATTTTGTGGTGGTACGGAACCCTCAGTGCGCGAGCCCGACTCGCAGTTGGCCGGTTTATTTGTTTTATTGCTGCTTTGTATGTATTATGTGCAGATAATATAATTGCTTTATTGGGTACATTTTAATGCCTAGATAATATACAATTAGGTACCACTAAGTATATAGGTACCTAGATACAACGATTGTTTTTCTGAATGACTAACCATTTTGGGATTAAAATAAATATAGATATCGATGTATGTATGTTCCCTATGGACTCCAAAACGGCTGGGCCGATTTTGACAGGACTTTTACAGGCAGGTAGCTGATATTATAATGAGTAACTTGGGTTACTTTAATCCCGGGTATACCGTATAGCTTTATTTATTGCTTTTCTCTGCTCTTCTCTGATTTGCGCTACTCTACATGGACACTTTTTTATTATTATAAATAGGCTTGCGACAACTCGCCTGATTTTAAGCGATGATGCGGTCTATGATGGAGCACGCTTGCCTAGAAGAAACCGATTCACTCTCGATTTGAAGACATAGACTGTAACTATCGGAGAATACCAACCAATGACACAACCACTTGACTGCTCATGTTTTACCCCGCCGTAAGCAAAAGGTTCTAAAATGGCAACCTAAACTATTTCGAGCGGGCCAATCCTAGGCGCGAATTGAATGAATTACTTTTTTGCCTCCAATCACAAACGTCGAGTCGCGTCGAGTCTCCAATCACTAGCTGCCCCCCCCCTCCCCGCGATCAATTACCTAGTTATAATACCTCTGGGGAACACCCGTTCAGGCAGCGAATTCCACAGACTAGCAGTTCACACAATAAATGTGGAATCAAAGCGCTTTGTGCGGGTTCTCGGAATATCAACCATAAAGTTGTGTTTTTTCGTGCCCGCTCTGGCAGTCCGATAGAAAAATGAGCAGGAGGGAATTTAATCATGCAGATCCGATACACACTCACCAAAATATATGCGATAAAAAACCGATAAACTAGCAACTTTGAGCCGATGCTCAAGACTAAGGAGCTTAGTGTGAACCAGGGATTCGTTGCTGATGAGCCTCTTGGCACGTTTCTCACTAGACTCCAACGCCCCAAGCTGGTACTTAGCTGATCCATCCCAAAGGTGAGAGCAGTACTCCATGCACGACCGAACTTGTGCTTGGTACAGTGAAAGCAACTGGCAAAATTTTGTGGTGTACTGCTAGAAGTAAAAGGTTAGATACTAATCAATAGTTAAAGTTGTTAAACAGTAAATTACGAAACGAGTAACTAACAGTGGGTGAACCGGAACTATCGAGGTCCCTTGATTGACAAGACGTTCAAACTTCGATAATAGAACTAGCTGTATAATCTTTCTATGAAACATCGAGATACAACACCTATAGAGTCACAAACGTGCTAAAAAAATCCGAACCAAAACTCTGCGCACGCTACGCATTGCGCCAACTTTTTGGTAAGTTGCTAGGGAACCGCGATCCAACTACAACGCTGCCCAATGCCAGTGACGCGATGACATAGCAGACTAGCGACGTTGAACACTATGCAAGTGATATAACGTCTAAATTGGAGTTAAATGTGGAACTGTGAATTATAATATATTATAATTGATGTCGAGACACTCGGACATTTTTGACGGTTTTCACTTAGAGATTGTGACTCTATTCGATCTATCTCGATCTATCTCGATGCTTTGAAACTAATAAATTCGTACGTAGAACATAAATACCTACATCACGTCATCAGCAGCCATTATACGTCTACTGCTGAACAAAGGCCTTCCTCTTTTTCGAAGTCGGTAAAAAAACAGGATACAATTTTGCACATATTATGATATTTTATAGGTATACCTCTTAAGTCAATGACCTAAATTAGCTTTTGTAGATTGAATAGACAAGTTTGCAGAACTAAATCCTTTTAGATTAGAGTAGGTACATATCTATTTATCCACGCCATAATATTAATATCTGCTGATTAGATAAGTATACCTAGTATGCATAGTATCTTGGTACTCAGTGATAACTTTAGTATACAGGTAGTATAGGTACCAAAGATAATAATTAGGTATAACCTCTTTGACTTTGACTTGATCGCGCATGTAGAAAAAAATCCTTTTTGCAAAAAATAATAATCATTAATTACTTTCCTATAATTTTATATAGGGCACGGATTTACTGAACGAATGTACTAAGCCAATCAAAAATAAAGAAAAAACAAAATAATTGTATTTTAGACACAAGCTATATAAGTCATAATAATTACGTAGAATAATTAGGACCTATAGTAAAGAAAAAATAATAATAATTGTAACACAACGTCAACATTGAAATAAATAATAATTTAATTCAGCAATAAAAGTAGGTAGGGACGTCATTGGTAGGGATCTATACATATTTGGAATCATAATAAACTTACCTAAATTAAAATTAAGACATAAACATTAGAATAACTACTCAGAGAAGGTAGGTTTCCAAACAACGCCTTCTCAAAAAGTAAGCTACAAATTCGCTACGTGTGCTGTGTTTACTTGCCTATAGAGTGAATAATTTGTTTTCACAATTTTGATATTTTATACGATTTAAGCAAGAAAATTAATGGATTACCTGTGGAATGTCACACCATAACTCTTATGCTGCTTTTCTGATTTGTTGTGGCATAATTTCACCGCGCAAATAGCCATTGTAAATAATTGTAGGTATATTTTTTGGGAGCCATAAATATGGCTCCGTTTGAATGGCTTACATTTTGCGAATGTACTTGGTTTCTATATGTAGTTATTCTAAGACATAAACTTACCTAAATTAAAATAAATTAAACTTCACTAATCTAAGAAACCGTTACCCGAAGGCATCGTTCCCAAAATGCTAGCCGCGTTGCGTTGTCGCGTTGCATTGCAATGCAATACTCAAGATACCGACCAGCATTTTGGTCACGAGATGCTTCGACCAGACTATTAGATAGTTCTTTAAAAATATTTTTGTCACCCGATCCCCACGGAACCCAATAAGTATAGTTTCGAACCCAAAATGTTCCAACGTGTACCCACCGCTTAGGCTACTATATTTGCGCCTTTTAAGGCCTTCTCTGGATAAAAAATAAATTAACATAATTTAATAAAGTTGATTTTAATTTAAAAAAAAAACGACTTCAAGACTATATCTAGGTGTGTCTTCTGTGACTTAGGTACAAGTGGGTACAAAATAAATATCAAACTAATTAAAAAAAACTTATAACAGAGATTGCGATTTAATTAATTACTAAAATCTTCAAAATAATCATCAGCAACGTCGTCTGCCCCTTCACTTATTACAGCAGCACTAGAACTAACTAAGGTGCCTGATGTACCGCCGACTACTTCGGCTACATCGCTAAGGGCCTCCCCTCCGGCAGCGCTTGATGTATCAGCGAAAGCGCGAGTGGCATCACTCCCTACGTCACCCGCAACACCACTGGCTGCACTTTCTACGCCAGCTAAAGCACCAGTGGCATCACTCCCTACGTCACCCGCAACACCACTGGCTGCACTTTCTACGCCAACTAAAGCACCAGTGGCATCACTCCCTACGTCACCCACAACACCACTGGTTGCACTTTCTACGCCAGCTAAAGCACCAGTGGCATCACTCCCTACGTCACCCGCGACACCACTGGCTGCACTTTCTACGCCAGCTAAAGCACCAGTGGCATCACTCCCTACGTCACCCGCAACACCACTGGATGCAGTTTCTACCCCAGCTAAAGCACCGGTGGCATCACTCCCTACGTCACCCGCAACACCACTGGATGCAGTTTCTACCCCAGCTAAAGCATCGGTGGCATCACTCCCTACGTCACCCGCAACACCACTGGCTGCAGTTTTTACCCCAGCTAAAGCACCAGGGGCATCACTCCCTACGTCACCCGCAACACCACTGGCTGCAGTTTCTACCCTAGCTAAAGCACCGGTGGCATCACTCCCTAAGTCACCCACGACACCACTGGCTGCACTTCCTACGCTAGCCAAAGCGCCAGTGGCATCACTCCCTACGTCACCCGCGACTCCACTGGCTGCACTTCCTATGCCAGCCAAGGCACCCGCAGTAGCGGTACCTCCAGCTAGGGTGGAGGCAGCTCCTGTTACGCCCAGCTTCGCGAGCAGACCAGCAACCAACGCCGATGCTTCAGCCCCTCTGCCGGTTGCTGAAACATTTTTAATGGTTAACAGGTGTTAGAGTGAAGCCCGTTGCAGACCATGCGCATGCAGTAGCTTGCGCATGCAGTAGCTTGCGCAAGTACAAGCGCCAGCGTTCAAACCTAAATAAGTGTGAGCACGTTGCTCTAATTTCATAGGAATAAAATTGAAATTTACCTCTCATGACGGACAGAGCAATCATAAGCCCCTGAAAGAAAAATTATCAGAATTATAACTTAAACAAATATACGATTGTTAGGTATTCTTTTAATTATTTTTTTCCCGAATATTTTCATTTTTAATTTTCTCTATATCCGCAGCTCCGTGCCACATAAAATCATTTGCGCTATAGTGTAGTGCAGGGGCGTAGGCAGGCTATTCTTGATTTGCATTGCAGTTGGGAAAAATGCAACGTTATTTAAAATTATTTACTCATAATTGAAAAGCTCCTGGAAGCTCTTTGAACGAACGCGTACATCTTACTAACCCACAGCCACACTGTCCAGGTACCTACCTGGCGACGACCCCCTAATTTTACAACACGTACTTAAGTACGTACAATTTTGGTGAAACTCGGTCAAGGTATCTATACGTTTTTCATTCAAATTATTGCTAATTTAAATTAAATATCATCTACAAAACTTAATAGTAACCTTGACCGAGTTTCACCATAATTGTAGGTACGAGTAATTGTACGAAATTTTTTCTCGTTCATATTTATTTTATAAGAAGTGAGCTTTCCCATATTAAAAAGTAGGTACTCTTTGAAGTCGACCCTGCACCAATGACTTTTTTTTAAATATATGCTTGCATTTGACCGCCAACCCGCCTGATGTAAAGCGATGATGCGGTCTACGGTGGAGCACGCTTGCCTAGAAGAAACCAAATCACTCGTGATTTGAAGACAGTTATAATATTTATTTACCTATATACTTATATACGTAATTAAAACATAAATTAAGTGCAGTTTCGATTGGATGCTATCGCTCAAAAACGGTGAAAGAAAACATCGTGAAGAAACCGGTAGGTATGTCCAAGAACCTCAAAGTTCAGACATGATATTCACCAACATGCACTGGGCCAGCATGGTGGAATAAGGTACATAATGAGGCCTATTCTGTCATACTCACTCACTAAACTAAACCAATCTGACAGGACTAAAATTATCTGCCTCTCTTTTAATTTTAATACGGCAACAATTTTAGAGCTGTCAAATTTAGTTTAGTTTACAGTGCATCAGAATCGATGCCATTATCCTCTCTCTCTGAGGGAAGGCTTTATGCCTGCGTCCGAACAGTGAGAACATTTGTAAGTAAAAAAAAACACCCAGGTAAAGACCTGATAATCTTCAAACAGCTGTACAGATTTTCATGAATCATAGCTAAGAACATCAAGTAGGTAACCTTTCCAACAAAAAAATACAAAATCAAAATCAACTCAGCCGTTTGGGCTGCCACAGCAAACACAGTACAGACACACACATTAAACTTTGTAACCACTCTTTTTGCGTCGGGGGTTAAAACACTTACTACAATTCCCAGGATGGCTGTGGTTATGAGACCCATAGTAAAAATGAAAAACTATCTAAGAATACGTGTGCAAGATGTTTAGAATTTAAGTAATACCTATACCTAAATCTAAATCGAATACGCTATTTATATCGAGCTAATTTGACTAATATCTAAGTATGTTAATTACTTGCGTTAACTGTGTTACCGACATCTAGTTAAAGTAGGTAATTCACAGCTTGACTAGGTAAAAAAGCTAGGTAGCAAAATGTACCTATATTTGTGAAACAGGTAACCTAACCAAGGGGAAAAAGTACCTATATTCCATAGGCTTTGCTTTCTCCCTCTACGCTATACTCCGTTTTTTAATCTTAAATCTTAGAATAACTACTCAGAGAAGGTAGGTTTCCAAACAACGCCTTCTCAAAACGTAAGCTACAAATTCGCTTTTACGTTTCGATTGGTATTTTAAACGATTTTAGCAAGAAAATTAATGGATTACCTGTGGAATGTCACACCATAACTCTTATGCTGCTTTTATGATTTGTTGTGGTACGATTTCACCGCGCAAATTGTCATAGTAAAATATTTATATATTTTTTGGTGCCATATATGACACCATTTGAATGGCTTAAATTTTGCGAATGTACTTGGTTTCTTTTTGTAGTTATTCTAAGTCTTAGATATTTTATGTAAACAAAGGGGTTACCAGCGAAAAAAATATCTTTTGTAATGGTAGTATACAATATTTGACCTAAAAGATATTTTATTAAGTTTTTCTAGTCGTAATATGATCAATCATTAAATAGCAATCGTTTTGTACTATTTATTTTAGCGTAATATACAAAGTTATGATAAAAAAATCAATTTTTGACAGAAAATATTTCGCACCATCCATGGAAGACTGGCGTAAACACATTTGCGTCAAATATTTTTTGTTTCAGCATTGGATAGAGGAAAACCCAATACACGTACTCAAAATTCCTCAAATTTTTATTCCAATAAATGACGGATATATTTTGATTTAAAAAAACCAGTACGAAAATATTTTTTTCATAAATTCCCTGGTAAACTTATGCAAGTTTTGTTACGCTAATTACTGTTGTAGAGTTGCCTTTTAATATTACCTTAAACGAAGTTACGCAATTATTATACGTCTTTCTAAAAAAACTTATTCACATAAATGAACTCACATACTTTTTCCACGTGATAAAATACAGAAATATACGCGCATATACAAGTTACTATAAATTTTCTCATTATTTTTCCGTGGAAGAAAATAGTATAATTTTTTACGTACAAATTTATATGAAAGTGGGCTGCAATAAAGACTTAACTCGAAATACAACTAAGTATTTCGTCTAATTTCCGTAGCAACAAAGCGTTAACATTAGATGTTTCTAAATTTCATATTGTTATTCCGGGGATTAATGGAGTAACCACCAAATTTCAGGTTTCGAAATTTTTTGCAAATTTTTCCTAAAAATGAATTAAATAGGTATCTGCAAGGTAATTTTTGCCAGCATGTTGCCAAAGGAACTAATTGTCTAGGTCTTCTAATTTCTCCGCAAATCAGTTTTTTGACGCTCCTGAAAAGTTGGTGTTTTCAACTTACGCCAGTCTTCCATGGGTAGTGCGATTTTATAAGACTGGTAGGACAGTAGTGGTTTCAAACATTTCTGGCCACCGTTTGATTTGACCTCTATTTCCTCAAACATAATAGTCAACGCCTCTATAATCAACGCCATCTATTACAATCTATTAATACATAGATTCAGTATAAGTACGAATCTATGTATTAATAATGTTTTTTATGAAATTTTTGAACTATCAGATTATCCCCCGTTGTTACCGCGCGAGAGCAAAACCGAAGAAAATAGAAAGTAAAAATATTGATCATAAGCACAGATATACACAACGTGATCATAAGAGAAAAAAGTTTTGAGTAACTGGCATTTCACTTTGACAGTGACTTTTCGTGACATTTCTTTGTTTACATAAAATATCTAAGATTAAAAAACGGAGTATAGTTTACAATTTAATAATTGATTGAATTCATTGTTTATCCCGCCATATCTCGCTAGCTTAGGTAGGTACTCGAACGAAAGCCACCCATGAATTTAAGTAGGTAGATTAATAATTTATACTAATATTATGTTATTCATATTATATTATATTATTATTGAAAGATTTGATTGTTTGTTTGTTTGTTTGTTTGCATTGAATAGGCTCCGAAACTACTGAACAGATTTGAAAAATTCTTTCACTGTTGGGAAGCTACACTATCCCCGGGTAACATAGGCTATATATCTATAGCCGTGCGAAGCCGGGGCGAACCGCTAGTAGATACAATAATAAATTGATGTAAGTATTTACCTACTCTTCTTTATGAGCGATGACATCGAAAGAAAATACCAGTGGGTCATAGCATAGCAGAGGGTCCACGGGGAAACCCCCAATTTATTTAGGTCATATAATAGGGTATTTGACTACTTTTGGGAAACTATTGCACATTATTGTCTGATATAAAATAATGTATACTGCATTTATATTTTCTGGATATCAGTCGTATTTGCGATATAAATCGATGTTAAAGTTTGAATAAAAAAATATCGCGCCAAAACGCAGACCTGCGTCATAGCTCCGGTCGAGCGACGATTGACGTCACACAAAACAAAACAGCTGCAGCCAGGCAGCAACAGTTTGATAATCACTAATTTTCTAATAGAAGTAATGGTTTATAAATGTTGTGTAGTGCCACAATGTACAAATACTTCCATAAAACACCGGAAAAACTATTCGTTTCTGTTCCAATGGACCCCAAAACTCGCAAAAAGTGGTTGGAACTAAGTAGCTCGTAGAGAACCCAAAAGTATTGGAGCTAATTCAAGTGTTTCTATGTGCGAAGATCATTTTGAGGTACATATTTGAGTCTATACATTTCTATTATAATTTGTGTTTTTATTGCATTACTATTTTATGTACTGTTACTTTCTTTTTAAACATTGTAAAGCTCGACATAACCTAACAAAATAGTTATATCCACTTACTACAACATACTTTTTGTACAACTTGATTGAATGTTTTGCTTGGAGAACACTTAAAAATTAATACTGACATTGTAGTTTTTACGTTTTGAGTTCTGCAGCGTAGAAACAATGACGTGGATTATTATTAAAGAAATATGCAACCATAAAAACATTAATTTTGGGTAAGTTACTGCTGTCTGCTTGCACAAAATGTTTCTCCATTCTTCTCACATTTAACCTCCGGAATGTTTTTGGTGAAAATTTCTAGATAAATCGCTCTCAAAATAGCTTTACAACATTAAATTCGCAAATATCAATACAAAATCTGTTTGTTTAGATTTGTGTGACGTCACTAGGGATGAAGCCAGTTACAGACCGTTTTCGATCACGTGATCAAATGTCGAAAATACAGTTATTTTATTCGCGTTTTTTACAAAAAATAAGCATATTTTTATCAAAAAATCAATGAAATATGCTTTTTCATTATGTCATGTTTATGGATGGCGTCAATTGGCATAATATTTTTAATACAGTCGAGTACCCTATTAAGTCATTGGTGCAGGATCGACCTGGGTGCGACGGTCATATTACCGCTCGGCCGCCATCTTAAGTTTTAATTAGTAAATATTCGAGAAATTTTTAATAATGAGTCATTATATGAATCGCTATATTCGCTATTCATATTTCTCTACTGACTGTAACATGTTAATATTTTTTATTGCTCTATAGGCTGTTTTATTTATTTAACTTTAATTGGCGTTTTATTAGTTTGAACAATTTGAAATAAATTATTTACCGAAATGTCTGTTTTGGGTACATCCCTACTTTGTAGTAAAGTTGTGAGAAGGGATCGATCTAGATACCTACATAATAATGTAGAACCCATAACTCACCTTCGATACCTATGCTTAAGATGACAATAAAATTAAGGCTCGAAAGTTAAACAAACTTTAAACCATCCTAAAAAACATGGCCTACCCTTCGACCAAAATAAATGAATGGACAGGCCCAGAAGAAGCGCATTTTTGAAGATTACAAAATGAGCGCCTGCGCTCACTTCGTTTCAGTCGATCTCTAGCCGTAGGAAGTGCGACACGCGTCTATTGTTACATGATAACGAAACATCTCGCAAAATTATGTCTCTGTGTGCTTTCCCGAAGTGTAAATACCTACACAACAAAAAACCGCTATTTTTTGTAACAAATGTACTGTACATGGTTATAATTAGGTGCTGAAGTATATGTCCGACTGTTTTGACTCGTTTTTACTGAGCAAGTTCAATGGTTATGGCCCGTCCATTCATTTATTTTGGTCGAAGTACCTACCTACATTATATTTACTAGCTTATAAAAATAAGTCAAAATGATCATTTAATTTTATAATCAGTCTATCATGTTCCCATGTCCATTATGTTCATATTCATTTGTGTCGTGGTGGTTATGGCCCAATCATGTAGGCTAAAATCCAGCAGTGGACTGTTAGAAGGCTGATGATGATGATGTTTCCACTGCTGGGACACAGGCTTTCTCTCAAAGAGTAGGGCCCTAGTCCACCATGGCCCAGTGCATGTTAGTGAATGTTATTGTCTTAAAAAACCTTCCAGTGAAAGTCTCGTCAAAATCGGTTCAGCCATTTTTGAGCCCATAGAGAATATTATACATACACATAGAAACACGTTGCCTTAAATAGTAGATATCTATAGGTAATAATTAATATTATTTTTTGTTGGAAAAATGATCAAATTCTGCAGAGCATTAAAAAGTCCTTGCAGATAAAATCTGACAGTGACAACAACAACTTCTAAAAACAGCTTGATACCCTGACAGTGACAGTTCTGTTTGAGTTTGACGCACATCATTTGCTCATTTTATTTGGATTATGGATTTGGATTAGGTTTGGGAAGCTTTGTATTTCCATGAATTAAAATCTGAATTGATTTCTAATTAAAAAACTCGAGAATACTCCACTTCCTTGTCTTGTTGACTAATATCACTTCAAATATGGTAATCTGAACCATTCCTAATATTGAGATTGTTTCTAGTTGTGTAGGCAGATAGTGCAAAAGTGGAACATGGCGAATAACAGAATTCCTTCGGGGCCGAACACGCCTGGAAGCCAACAGACCCCTACACAGCAAGGAATCAAGATTTTTATACAGAGAGACTATTCCGAAGGCACATCAGTAAAGTTCCAGTCGAGGTTTCCACCGGAACTCGAAAATAGGGTAAGTGAAAGTGATTAAATTCGACGTCTCGATCGTGTTTATCTAGTGTCAAATGGTGACCTCAGTTGATAAATACTGATGTCTACGATTTTTGAACGATAGTATAACCTTGTTTTTATGCTAGGAGACCGTGAGGCAGTTTAAATGCATGTAGATATTTTCTACCTAGGTACTTATCTAATGATATCACTATATATTTTAAGAGTGCCAAAACAATCAAACTAATTGATGTTTTTGATAAGTAGTGTACACCAAGAGGTCGGTCATAGAACAGTTTTTGTCTTTAAGAGTAGTAGGTTAAGGGGAAGCTAAAGTTTGGAGGAATTGGCAGCGTGGGTTAACCTTCTTGTCGAAGCTGGGCTCTAAGGGACACTGCTCGCGGGAAATTTGTCTTAGAGGGCACGAGTGCCCTCTGCACCCCCTCTGTGACGTGGTGGGAGGGTGCGAGCATGCTCTTAGCGACTGACCTGTTGACTGCCAGTGGCTGACGGGGGCCCATGCTTAGCTGCAACTCTCTCTGATGAGGTATTCAGCGGCAGAGTGATGCCACTAACTAGTGAGTGGTGTAGTGTCACTAACCATGCGCAGGAGCGCGGAGTGGGTGCACAGGGCAAGGTGTTATGTGTATCTGAAGAAACTATAAGGTAACAGACATAAAAAACCCGGACAAGTACGAGCGCAAGTCCAAACAAAAAAATAAACAACAAGAAAAGTTGTAATATTGAAAGACAAACTTAAATTTGTAGTGGACAGTAAGGTTCTTCGATACATACCAACTACAAGTAAGTTTATAATCTCAAAACAATATTTTGTATGGACCCCTGGATGAAAAGAAAAAAATACTAGAATCCCTTTTTTGAAGTCTGTTAAAATAATTTGCAACCTTCGATGACACACTGCAGTTTCCAATTGCTGTTGCAAAGGTGTACCAGGTATCCGATACCACCATGAAATAACTGGTAACCTCTGCAGTTCACAAGATGGTTATAAAGCAGATTCCAAGGTTATAAAGACCTCTTCCAGAACTTCACACAACTTATGAATGAACCATCTTAAGTATACCAATTCCTCTTGTAGCCGCAAAAAACTTATCATCCATGTTGCCAGTGTTACCAGTTGGTGAGCCCTGCACTTGCTCAGGGATTCATAGCACCCTCTTCATCATCATCTTCGTTTCAGCCATAGGATGTCCACTACTGGACATAGGCCTCCCTTATCGATGACCAAAAAGGCCGGTTGGAAGCAGCCTGCATCCAGTGTTTTAGCTCATCTGTTCATCTTGTGGGTGGGCGTACTACGCTGCGCTTACCGGTCCGTGGTCTCCATTTGAGAACCTTTCAGCGCCATTGGCCCTCTGTTCTGCGTGCTATGTGCCCTGCCCCCCTTGCCCTGCCGTAACCATTGCCGCTGGCGCCCCTTTGACCAGAGACAGTAAATAGCTGATCAAGTAACATGTTCTATTTCTACCATTACAGATAGACAGACAAACGTTTGAATACACAATGGAGAGGTTGAACGAACACTTTGAAATGGCCGAAACGGCGGACTGCAGTACGTATTGCGAAGGGTGCCTCGCATGTTTGACTGCGTATTTCATTTACATATGCACAGAGACGCATTATGAAAAGGTAAAATTATTCACTTTTGATTTACTTACTCTATGAAAGAGTAAAATTATTCATTATTTTTTAACTACTCTAAGACTTGTAGTTCGCCTTGAACCTTTGTCGTCAAGACCTTTATATCTCAACCCAATTTCTTCTTCAAAACTCACATGAGGATTCATTATAAATTACTATAAACACAGCTAACACTCATAATCACAATCTCTCATCATCATCATCAGCCAGAAGACGTCCACTGCTGGACATAGGCCTCCCCTTTTAGCCTCCACACTGAACGACAGCTTGCCTTCTGTCACACACAATCACAAAGTCAGGCTCACAATGTTGTCGGTCCATCTAGTGAGAAGCCAAATACGTGCATTTGCATAAACTTTTCGAGTGTTTGTTGATTATAATAATTATGGTCTTTAATTTTCACCATCTCTTCTTTCGCAGCACCTGAGAAAAGTATCAAAATTCATAGCGACACAGAATGAACGAGTGTACAATCCACGAGGTATCCACATCACAGACCCGATACTCCGCGGACTCCGGGTCATAGAGATCACAGTGATAGATGTGCCCAACTGCCAGAGCCCCACAGGAAACATGAACTCGAGGCACACATGACCACCACACGAAAACAGGGAGTTCTTTATGTAACATAGGGCTTATTGGTTCTAATCTGTTTTAGGGTTTTGGTGCTGATTTTGGTGATTTGGAGGTAATGACATCACATTACCTATAGAATATAGAGGGTTACACAGAATGTGGTGAGGTAGTGGTAAACCGAAAGGAGGTCAATACTGCACTTATTTTTTTTTTTTATATAAAATGCCAAATCGTCTGAGTTTAAAGCGATGCTGCGGTCTACAATGGAGCAAGCTTGGCTAGAAAAAACTAATTTACTCTTTATTTGAAGACACCCAGATAATCAATAGGGGAACACCAAAGACAATATAAGTTATCTTTCGGGAACACCCATTCAGACAGCGTATTCCACAGACTAGCAGTTCACACACTAATAATATAAACTCCATTGAAATATGTGGTTCACACTACAAAATACGAGTGAATCTGTTTCTTCTAGGCAAGCATGCTCCATCGTAGACCGCATCATCGCTTAACATCAGGCGCGGTAGCAATACACGTTTTTTTTTAATGTATGGCAAAACAACACGTTCTAAAATCCATTGCAAGTGTTTCAATTAAATTTATGGAAAAGCTGATATTTTTTCGCAATTTCAAGGTTGGTTCCATAGTAAAAGTTGTTCGTAATGATCTGTACAATGACCTCCTTTAGTCTTAGTAACACTGTTCTATGTAACCCTTTTGGAACTTGCATCAATAATTATCACCAGATAATGTTTTTTATTCATTTTTATAAAGGCTGGTGAAGATTTGACGTTGAATAGTGACTTAAAAAAAGTTACACATTTAAGGCCTTACCTATAAACGCTACTTAAGTTAAGCATTGCTTAAAATTGCTCTGTCTTGTTTTCACCTGTGACAATTTCCGTCAATGAGAAGTTGACAGCAATTTTAAACATTGCCTAACTTTTAAGTAACGCTTATAATTAAGGCCGCTAGAATATATTTTCTTTTTAGAACGACTCAAAAATGTAGGTCACCAATTAGCACCATAATTTTAGAACAATTGAACCAATATCCATTGGATTAATCTTGACTAGATTAGATGTTTTCTTTTTTGGGTCATTGTGAAGAAGGCATTATAGAAAAAGTGTTCTTGGTACTATATTTATAATGACAAAACCTCTGATAGGGCGTAAAAACGCTTATTAGTGGGTCCATGTAGTAAAAAAAGTCACAACACAAGCTCAATGCCTTATCGAATGACTCAAAAACTTCTTTATGACTGAACTTATCTTGCTTAAAAGGACTCCCCTGCCAAATGTATCTTCCAAAAAGCTTTTTTGTAACAGCTCCGGTATACGTGAAATTAATGTAAAGCTTGATTCACATCCTCCTAGTCCCAAGGTGGTCTGAGCCCAGACGGGCCCTTATAGTAGAGTGAGCCATAATTCTTGTCACATACCGAAGAATTTACAATGTATGGTCTGTCTGAAACAACAAGTGTGATGTGCTTTCAATATTTGCCATTGGGTATTCTGCTTTAAAGAGATAAGCTTACATGCTTTTATTTAAATTGCCCTGTTAGTATATTGTATATATGTGTGGGACAAATTTTCAGTTGCAAGATTTGTCCCACACATATATACAATATACTATACTGTCTGTATGTATTATATATTGTCTAACCTATTTAAAATTCATCTAAATTTCAGTTGCAAGTTTAGATGAATTTTAGATAGGTTAGACAAGACTCATTTACTGTTACCATTTAGCGTTAACGCCTGCGGAAAGACGAAATTGCATGAAAATGTCATTAGCTTGAGATGGCATCTCTCAAGCTAATGTCATTGTTAATGTCATTTTCATAGCTTTTTGTATTTTTTTTTTAGCTTTGCTTAGTTTGGGGTCAGATGACTGTGTGTGCAAAAAATGTCGCGAATATTTATTTATTATTATTATTATACAGTTTCATGTTTCCGCAGGCGTTAACGCTAACAGAAAGTGGGTCTTGTCTAACCCCTTAGTTAATCCCAACCGATTGAGCTGAAATTTTACATACATGTTTAGTATGAATGACAATGCATGGTTAGCTATGTGACGTCATTCTAAATCCAATATGGCGAACTCCTAAAGATGGCGGACCATCGCCATCTCGCCTTACTTTAAACGATGATGCTATCCACAATGGAGCATGCTTATCTAGAAGGAACCGCTTCACTCGTGACTTGAAGGCTTTCAGAGTGGAATGGATTTAAGGATGAAAAAAGCATTTGCCACAAGGCATGAATATGACACTGGACCACAATAAATAAGTAATACAATAGAAAAGCTAATCTAAGGAGAGACTACATCATGATACAAATTCTGCTATGTGACATGATAGGGCACAAATTTCAATGTCAGTGTCAGTCCAGACCCGGACAGGCCCAAATGTGAATCAGGCTCAATTCTGTCTGATTTTCTATCTTGTCCAAAAATGTTAATAGAGATGATATGACACAAAATATCTTCTAAACTATCTGCGCCCCGCGGCTTTACCCACTATCGTACAGGGACCATGTGTGTGTCTAAGTTTTGATATAACCATCCTTCACTGTGCTGTGCCCGACTGTCCATTTAAGGCTATGTATTTGCTAATTTTAATATTTTTACCACCTTGTATTAGTTGTATAGGAGTTGTATAGGAGCAATCAATAATCTGAATCTGTTTTTCTGGGATAAAAATGTGTTATAGCCAATGTGTTAATCCAAAATAGACAATAGACAAATTTTATTTTATGGAAGAAAAAATAAACATAATTTCGAGAACTAATGAATACACACACATTGCAAATTGTTTTCCTCCACAACCGGTTCCAACTCAGCATAATGCTGGTTGCGAACAACCAGCGCTGATCTTCCGTTGGAACCGCCGGAAGTATTCCTGGAATATTTCCTGGGAATATAAGATACAGTTGAGAGTGGACAAACACACTTACATGCCTACCAAATTGAACTAATTTCTATGTTGGAAGTTTTTCGTTATAATGAACGACGTTATAAAGAGGTTACTTTGTATACATCTAATTACAATACCTATAGAGTCACAATCTCTAAGTGAAAAATCGTCAGAGCGTCGTTGTACATACCTAGACATCAATTATATAGTTCGCAATGCCACATTTACTCCAATTTAGACATTACTAGCGACCCGCCCGCCCGGCTTCGCACGGGTGTAATTTACGTGCGAAGCCGGGACGGGTCGCTAGTTATATATATAAATTTTCCGTGAAAATGTATCTAACTGATGGTGAAAACCGCATCAGAATCCGTTGCGTGGTTTAGGAGGAGTTAGCGGCCATACAGACAGACACACGCGGAAAGCGACTTTAATTTATACTATGTACATATACAATATACATACATATATGTAGAGAAGAGATGTCGCTTGCATAGCATGTTCAACGTCGTTTGTCAGCTATGTCATCGTAGCACAGGCATCGCACGGCGTTGTAGTCGGATCGCGGTTGCCTTACAACTGACCAAAAAGTCGGCACACTGCGTAGCGTGCGCCGAGTTTTTTTTGCATGCTTGTGACTATGGGTATTGTATCTCGATGTTTGTATGGGATAATTTTCAATCAGATTTGAATATGTACGGTCCTTATCAGATTTGCGCGGCACAGCTGATAGCACCACGGTATTGATTGCCAATTCTTGTCAATCGGCCATAATTGTATACATTTTTGAACAAGTAAAAAAATCGACTTACCTTGTTACTTTGACTAGTTTGTTTCTATTCTAGCTAGATTATAAATTGTATTGTGGGGAATTGTGTTTGAAAAGAGAGTTAAATAATATACTTGAAGCATACTACTGGCGCCATCTTTTGAGTGAATCGTTAAAAATAAGTTTAGTAAGAGTGCGTTTCGAATCACATCAACAGCGCCAACGACGCCACCAGCATAAAGTTTTTTTTTTCTCATTAATGCTGTTGGCGTTAAAAAGGAACGCGCCCTAATTACGTGATTTATCCAGAAACTTGATTACGTTAGCCATGAACCGTAATCGCGTTATGGTACGATTACGTTTGGCAGTTATCGTAATCGTGCTGGTCTTTAGCTTTACTAGATGGCGCTGTTTTCACAATTAATATAATTTTTTAATTAGTTTATTTCTGCATTTAAATAGGTAAGTACATGAAATTAATTTCACATGGCTTTTTGACATTACCTCTCGGTAACTACTACTGTAACTACATATAGGTACTATGTAAAATATATTTAATTTTTGTTGTAGAAAAATAACTCAAATTCAATGGGGATGCATGCCCTTCCCGTATTATGGTAGCAACAGAAAAGAAAAAATAATGTTTAAATTAGAACGGCTGTCAAGGCATTTATGTAAGAAATTTGTTGTAGCCAGTTGCACCCATATAAACGAAACGTCAGTCATTCGAAATCAGCAACTGAGATGCGGACAAAGAACTTTGAAACTTAATCCAAAAAGGTAAGGTCCAAGTTCCTTGGATGCGGAGTTCGACGCGTTGACAAATAAGAATGTTCAATCAAGGTTCTGTCATAATGCCTGGCGACAGATTTTCCTTCTCAGTTCCGTTCTATTTACTTCTCTTTTCTGTCGTAGCATTTCGATGTTGGAGCGACCGACAGCGCGGCTGCTATATCAGGGATAACTTACTTTATTGTTAGGTGATTATGGTGACTATTGGCACAAAAGCGGTTAGCACGACGCGGTAGTTTGCGATTTCCCCTCTTTACCGCCTTACAATACGGGCGCATATAAATCATAAATCGCTCGAGCTTTAGCCCGATTTGTTTGATGAGTCACTGAAAGTTGTCATGCTTTATCCCCATGACTCATGACACAGCCGTGGAGATCATTTTTATTTTTTTATTTTTTTTTTATTAGAGAAATCTAATTCCATAGAGAATCCTTGGCAGCTGAAAATTTTGACATTGACAGTAAATTGTTACAACATTGGAATGCCACCTCTTATTTTCTATTGCCACAACAAATCTTAAATAACCTGGTTTTAGGTTTGTTTAATGATAGTCTATCTGCGTACCTTAATTAATTTAATGTTATTAATTTGATTCTTTTGGTTATGGTAACATATATATTAGTAAGTTCTTATGCCGCAGTCACACATTGACACCCTGTTAGCCCCAAATCCCCAATATCCCAATATCAATAAAAATCTTTGTCAGGTTTAGCATCTTCTGCTTTTAACGCTCTAAAATACTGGATTTAAGTCCAGTCTAGTTTTAAAGTTTTATTTTCAATATGTTTTAAGCAAGTACAGGGATTATGAAGGTACAGTCAGCGTCAAATGATTTTAGCGTTCAGGGTACTGAATCAAAAAATTACATGTATCCAATAAAAATTCGCATATTTTACCTTTAAGCATCCAAAGTATCCTTGCAACAGTCGCAACATAGTTGACTTGAACTCTTAGATTTGAGGCTTCTGCGACTATGGTCACAATTCTGCCATTGGATAACATAATATGGAGTGCAAAAAAATGCTCGAGAATGTTTTTGGGGCAAACGCGGTCAATGTGTGGACACTGTCTTAGTAACTGTAATTTATTTTATTCCAAATATTATTTAATCACACGAATGTTGTATGAATAGACCATAAGTGTCTAGGAATAAGACTCTATTTATAAGAGCCACTTTTAAATGAAGGATTTTGTATGATAAGTCAATGATAATGTCTTACCGTATTTTAATATTTATCATTATTTTAAGAAAATATCATTGATAACAAAAAAATAATTTAGCAAGTTACTTACATAATTTTTAATAAATTATTTAAAAAGCACAGATAGGGTATACTAAAATGATATTAGCTGTAAATTATTTTAAAGTAAATATTCTTCTGACTAAGGGCTCTATGCTAAATTTTCACTCGTATTTGACCCGGAAAAATTGGAATATTTTTATGTTTTAATTTGTCATCTCACATAATTGAGGAACGCCGGTAATAAATTACCGGACTGTTTTTTTGTTGTCTTATAAAAAGGCTGATTATAAATAGAGCCAATCACCGAAAAGAAAATTGTTTATTTTTGACAGAAAAATAATAATTACACATTGTTGGGAATCAAAACAAACTAAACTAAATTAAACCTGGTAAGATTGCCTGGAAGAGATCGCTTTTAGCGATAAGGCCGCCAGTTGTTACACTACTTTTTAAGAGTTTTTTTTCCTTTGTATCAAATTTTATGGTGTGAACAATAAAGAGTTAATCAATCAATTAAACTAAATTTAAATGTTTTTTAATATTAAAGAAGATTTAAGCATTTTAATGTCATGCTAGAAAGAGCGCACTATACTTACGAATGACGTCATCTGTAAGTGCGCCATACAAACTCCATACTGACTCACTTTGCGGGAAAGGGACAGAGCATAACTCCCCAATGCGACCTAAAACGCACGCTTTGAACGCTTATATCTCGAAAATTTATTAGCAGATTTAAATAGTTTCTTCAGTATATGTATTAAATTAAATTTAATTTTTCACTAAGTCTGATATTTTTAACAAATTAAACACAACGGGTTCTTAGTTTGTTTGATAACCTATTGAACGAAAAATATGGTAATTTTTTTTTATATGCCTTTGATACTGGTACCTACTTTCAAAAAGTTTGTCCGAGTCAAAAATGTGTGAAAATTAATTGCTAAGTTGCCACCTTAATGTTAGTATTTAAGGTATAGATATATTGTGAATTATATTATTGACATTAAATAGTTATTTGTAATTATTGAATTACTGTTTTATCTTTATTCTATGGTTTCAAAGATACTGGATTAACGCTAATTGTAGAGTGAAGGCGGTGTATTAGTTGTCATGGAGAAATCGACTCTTTGCAGATTGTATAAGATTCAAAATTGTACCTCATTTATTTGAAATACTGACAAAAAGGTGCGGCCAGACAATTTTGAACGTTCGATAAAGCGGAAAGGTTTGACTGTTCAATGACCACTTGTACGCTGCGTTTTTTGTGCTGTGCTTTTTCACCAGAGACGTGCTACGCTGTGTAGCTACGGATGTGTTTGAATCCACCAATAAGGAATCTTTTCATAGCTTAGCTTAGCACTGGTGGAAAAGGGTTGAAAGCTAAAAGCCCATACAAGCTGTTTTTTGTACAAAACAGAGTACACTAGTCGCGAATCTTCATAGCACATCTTAAAGGGGGGTTACATCATCATCATCATCAGCCAGAAGACGTCCACTGCTGAACATAGGCCTCCCCCTTTAACCTCCACGCTGAACGACAGCCTGCCTTTTGCATCCACTGGATGCCCGCGACTCTCACGATGTCATCGGTCCATCTAGTGGGAGGCCTACCTACGCTGCGTCTTCCGGTTCGTGGTCTCCACTCAAGAACCTTTCTTCCCCATCGGTTATCGGTTCTTCGAGCGATGTGGCCTGCCCATTGCCACTTCAACTTGCAAATTTTAACAGCTGTCGGTGACTCTGGTTCTTTGGCGAATATACACGTTTCGGATTCTATCCCGCAAAGAAACTCCGAGCATAGCTCTCTCCATTGCCCGCTGTGTGACTCTGAGTTTTTCTAAAAGGCCAACAGTTAAGGACCACGTCTCAGTAGCATACATTGACAATGACATTAGCTTGAGATAACTTCTCTCAAGCTAATGTAATTTTCATACAATTTCATCTTTCCGCAGGCGTTAACGCTAACAGAAAATGGGTCTTGTCTAACCCCCCCGGTCCGTTATACCTTAGCATTACGGAAACGGTCCCATATTTTCGTAGCTTAGCTTTACCTCGTTCATAGATTAGCTGCATAGTACAGTATGACATAAAGGAGTAGAAATAGAACTAACATTGCTATCTGTCAAGTTTCAGAGTAAAAATCAAATATATTTTTAATGCGCTGGTGTGTAAAGAAGAATCTATCAGATTATCTACTGAAAACTATTCAGTGTCAGTTGTTTTAGTGCCGTATTTATTTGCGATGGTGGCGTCCTTATTATTTTCTACTCTTTTATCGTCGTGTGTTCTTCCTCACTGGAGGAGAGGTAGGGATACCGACCTTCGAGGTAGTACCTCCTTGTCGGGGCTGGACTCTGAGGGACACCGCCCTCAGGGAGATTGGAGGGGCGAGTTTCGAGTTTCGACCCGGCATAGTGTGGCCGAGTGGCGTCTCGAGCACTCGTGCGAGATCATGTTAGTGGTCCAATGGTGATGTTTGGTGGTTGTCATGTCCGATACTTAGTAGGTCTCATGGCCTCGTTCTGGACTGCCGCCTAATGTCTTCTGTGCTGCCGCCTTCATCCTCTTCGTGGTCACCTTCCGCTCCAGCCAAGAGGAGAGCACGCCAGGTACGTAAGTCAAGGACTGTTATACCGCACTGTAAATTTTTTGTGAAAATACACCTTTACTCTCCAGTAGGCCCACGCCCAGAGTAAGTACCTATATTAGTACTTTTGTTATATTATACCTACTAGGTAGGTACATGGTTTATTTACTAGCTACTCGAAGTAGTAGCTTGTAAACAAATCGTAAATATTAACAACAATCATGTTGTTAAATAAAACTTGTCTAACTTCTGATACTTTTATGGTAAAACGCTCTGAAGATTTCCCAGTAGAGTCGTATAAATAACTGTAGTTGTGAAGTTGTATGCATACCACTTCGTCGCTTGTGATCCGACATAACCAATCCACACTTAATAGTAAAAGTTTTTAAATCTATGCGGAATCGAAAGGGGGATAGATGCACTGACGACATATTTTTTTGGGATTTGGTCTGGCTACAAAGACCTTTCTTTGATTAAAAAAAACGTGCATATCGCAATTTCTATTTTTCTGTCAATATATATTCTGTATTAAACGCAGAATCTAATGGGAAAGGTTACGGAAACTGTGTTTCGTCTACAAAGTTAAACAGTTTTGCTGTGAAATAAAACTCAAACTGCGATTTTAGGGTAAACATCTTGTCGATAACTTCAGCGAAATTATGTCACATCCAAGTGGCAATATTGCGCAGCCCTTTCATTTCGGACCACCACCTCCCGGAGCCTACAAGCTATAACCTCTTGTAATTAGAGTATTAGAACCCATAAATCTTTTTACGATCCTTTAGAATTACGTACCTACGCGATCTGATCAAAAAGGGATTCGCGAAGAAGTGATTGTTTTTGTATTAAGTATGTTTTTGTAATTGCGCACGAATGTTAACATGTAGATATACCTAGGTACCTAGGTATGAAAGTACTGTACCTATGTGGAGGTAGGCATATAGGTACCTATAGGTTAGGCTTTATCCAAAGGGTGATATAATTCAAAATTATTAAATTTTGAATTATAGCATTTGAATTATATTTTGAAATTTTGAATATAATTAGTCAAAATTATATAATTTTGAATTATAGCGCGTGTGGTGGTGGCTAGTGCGATGGTTAAACCGTGAAGCCGGCTTCAGACCAGAAGAACTGTTTGATCTGATGCCGGCGTCACGGTTTTATCATCGCACTAGCCGCCACCGCCTGAAGGCTCATCCACGCATAGATCAGTGGAAATCACACACTGCATTCACACGATCCTTCTTGCCTCACACCTGCAAAATGTGGAATGAGCTACCTTCCAGCCTTCCGCGGTGTTTCCGAGAAGCTACAACATGGGGTTCTTCAAAGGCGAGTTAATCGAGTCCTAAAGGGTCGGCAGCGTATTTGTGACACTTCTGGTGTTACAAGTATCCATCGGCGACGGTGACTGCTTACCATCAGGCAGCCCGTCTGCTTGTTTGCCAACTATGGCATTAAAAAAAGTTTCGTGGAAATAACAGCATAGCTGACCAGATATGTACTTAGGTACTTACCTACAATTTCGCTATACAACGAAGACTCAAATCCAAAATGTTTGCAAATTGAGTTCTGGTAAGACAAATATTGTCTAACTACGGTAATTAAATACAAAATGCTCAAGTCAAACTCGAAAATTGAATAATAAACTTAGCGAGCGACATCGTTTGGTGGGATCTTGCTACGCAGTTACTTAGCTTGCCCCTGGCGACTGGAAATAGCAAAATAGTAGCTTTTTACACGAAAGATACAGCCGTTTAAAAGTAGGACGGACAGACAGACAGACATCGTAGGCTTAGTAATAGGGTCCCGTTTTAACACTTTGGGAACGGACCCAAAAATTTCGTTTCAATTAAGAGATCATCAAAATTGGACTGCTCAGTAAAAAGTTATGCATGGTCATTCAATTATACAAAAATTAATATATTTATGAACTCACCGAATAGACGAAAATATGATTCTTTTTACCGACTAAAATAGGAGAAGGTTCTCTATTCGATGCGTTCATACCCTCCTTCTTTGGCAGTCAGGCAAAAATAAGCACTATCTACTTCTGTTTCAAACTACAATGTGAACTACAATGGCGGTCCAAACGAAGTTGACTTCAAGCACAGATATACACAGGTAGTGTGCAGGTAGTAAATCTGTGACTTCAAGTTTGCGTAGGTAGGTAGGTATATTTCGCAGTTACCTCTTTAGAGAGGAAAACAATGTGGATTGTCAACCTACCAAAAAGGTTCGATTTTTACCGACTTTAAAAAAGGAGTTTGGGGCGTACTCGTTGCGTTTTTAGGGTTCAGTAAAGGGTAAAAAGTAAAATAGAACCCGATTACTAAGCCTACGATGTCTTGTCTGTCTGTCTGTCTATTTGTCTGTCTGTATGTCTATCCTATATTTAAGGGCTGTATCTTTCGAACCGTAATAGATAGCCAGTAGAAATTTTCACAGAATATGTAATGTTACGGCGGATTAAATAAGACATAATAAAAAAGTAAAAACGAAAGGGTGAAACCCTCACAACAAACCATTTTTTTACGTATTTTTTATTAGCTCTAATGTAAAAACGGTAATACGTACAAGCGTCAAACTTGGCATGATTATAGTACACACACTAAAATATAACAACATAATTATAATAAATAATGGCCAAGTGTCTGTTCATTACAAAGTTACAACTGGTAATTTCCTTACTTGGATGAACTTATCATATTATTTGCTTCCACCGAATCGAAATTCCATATTTTATAAATTTTGAAGTCGGTTTTTTAATTTGATAATTATTGTATTTTGTGCTGGTACGGAACCCTCAATGCGTGAGCCTGACTCGCACTTGGCTGGTTTGTTTTTTTATTCTTTCCTCTTGAGAGGATTTTGGCGTCACACGTCTTGTGCATTTGCCATGTCATGATTGAGACTTTCAAGATTTTTTCTATAAAAAAATACGGGCTGAATTTAGAACCGTCCTCCTTTTTGAAGTCAGTTAATGAAAGGATGGGGAAGAAAAGTTCTTGATTAGAGACCATAAAAGTAAAGTAAAGTAAATTTTATTGCATAAACTGTGTACACAATGATGGAACAAATGTTTAGAGTTTCAACAGTGTGTCCTAGCGGACGTGCAATATTTTTGTATTATAGGTACATAAATCAGTAGTAGGTACTACTATTTAACCTACATTTTTACACAAAAAAATTAAATAACAAGCAGCCACATAATTAAATAAATATTTAATAGATATCTTAATTTCTAATCTAGTAAAATATTTAAGTACATAAAGACAAGTCAAGTTACGCTGCTATGAATGAAGTCGGGTAAAATGAAAACTTATAACATTTTAATAAAACGCCCACACTGTTTCACGTTTATACACAACTTGTTTTAAATATTAAAGAAATCCTTTTGATGAAAGATTTGTGCAAGAAAAGTAAAATACTCTAGACCCTAGAGGTGAAATGAAAACTTGAAGTGTTCTTAGAATTGCGAAGCTGGAGAAATAAGGTTTTTAATATAAATGCCGGTTCAAATTTGAACAGTAGGAAAATTGTAGCAGACCTTTTTCAGGAATTAAGGAGTTTACCTACTTTTAATCGTCTTATTATTATTATTCCCTTTATTTGCAATCATTCTCGGGTCTAGCCGGACATTTGGTAGGCATTGGTGGGGCTGAAGCCAACAGCAAGAGGCCCCGTTGAATATAAAAATACATTTATGGAATGTGTATAAAATGGATTATAAAACTATTGTATAGTATGGGATATAAAAAGTCTGGGCTATGAGGTGAACAACTTGTGGGTGGGATAACAGATCTATGGTATAAGGTACGGCACCTGCCAATTTTATGCCTCATTTATTATTATTTTATTCCATACTAGCGATCCGCCCCAGCTTCACACGGGTATAGATTATAGCCTATGTCATCCGGGAATAGTGTAGCTTTCGTAAAAGAATTTTTCAAATTTGCAACAAACAAACAATCAATCAAATCTTTCCTCTTTATAATATTAGTATAGATCTTAGATCAGGAACGTCATTGGTATAAATAATCTTTGTTGGTATAAATGTGGCAAACAAGCTAACGGGCCACCTGGTGGTAAGCGATCACCGTCGTCTATGTATACCTGTAACACCACGCATCACAGGTATACGTCGCAGACAATTAACACCCCTCTTGAAGTATTCCATCTTATAGTTTTACTCGGAAATGCCGTAGATACGGAGCTTCGACCATAATAAAATGAATGGACAGGCCTAATAGAAGCGCATTTTTGAAGATAACAACATGAGGGCCGGCTCTCATTTCGTTTCAGTAGGTCTATAGTCGTAGGAGGTGCAACACGTGTCTATTGTTACGTGATAACGAAACATCTGACAAAATTGTGCATTCATATGCTTTCCCGAAGTGTAAATACACAAATAAAACCGGGATCTATTTTTTGTAACAAATATACTGTACATTTTTATAATTAGGTGTTGAATATGTCCGTCGTTTTTACTGAGCAATTTCAATGGTTAGGGTAGGGCCCGTCCATCCATTTTATTTTAGCGAAGGGTACGGAGCTCATTCCATAAATTGTAGGTGTGAGGCAAAAAAGTTTGCGTAAAACGCACAGTGTGCGATTTCCACTGATCTATGATATGTGGATGAACTTTCAGGCGGTGGCGCCTGGTAAGATGATAAAACCGCGACGCCGGCATCAGATCAAACAGTTCTTCAGAACACTCCCCGTTGTAAATTACTTTTAGAAAAAAATACCAACATACTGTATACACGCGGGCCGTCGCTCGAAACCGGCTTTGCACGACTTCACGTACAAACAATACCTACGGGGAACGGACCGCTTCGTATTTAGTTCCTCGTTTAATTAATAATCTACCTTCAGATTTATGTAAACAAATTACTCCATATAATATTAAAACTAAATTAAAATCCTACTTTTTAACAATCTGATGTAATTGCCTCGCTCGCTGCCAGTTGTGTACTTACTTAGATATTAAAACATTATTATATAGTAAATCAGCGTAGACTAAAACTCCATAATTATGGCATTACTAATAAACCTTAGTGGTTTTTAAATGCTGTTATATCCTATTTGTACACTTTTCTTTTTTAAATAATATATAAAAAAAATAAAAAAAAATGCGATTAAAGACACAAAGAGACCCAACCTAACGTCTGTCTTAAGTTGACTCAAAGCTCTAACTACCACGCCGCATAATCGAGTTAAATCTCCGATTTTATAAAAACTTAGAATAAACAATAGAATTATTGACTTATAAAATACTAGCGGTCCGCCCCAGCTTCGCACGGGCGAAAGAACAGTGAAAGAACTTATCAAATCGGTTCAGTAGTTTTGGAGCCTATTCAATGCAAACAAACAAAAAATCAAATCTTTCCACTTTATAATATTAGTATAGACTAGAGGTCCGCCCCAGCTTCGCACGGGTATAGATTATAATAGCCTATGTCAAATTCAAATTCAAATTATTTGTCACCCGGGGATAGTGTAGTTTCCCAACGGTGAAAGATTTTTTCAAATCGGTTTAGTAGTTTCGGAGCCTATTCAATGCAAACAAACAAACAAACAATCAAATCTTTCCTCTTCATAATATTAGTATAAGTAGATAGAAAGTGGCAATATAAACGACATAATTATGTTGCATGTTTTATGTTGGTGTTGCGTGTTTGTAATAGTGTGCGTTGATATGAACAGGATTTTGTTTTGCTTGTGTGCATGTATCTGTAAAGGTGTGCAATTCGTATTTCACGCCATATAAAAATTTGTAGAAAAAAATGGTTGCGGATTATCGCGTTTGCGTCTCCGGCGGCTAAATGCTCAAAGATACTTACTACGGAACCCAAGGGTGCTACAAAACACGGGGTACCTCAGAATCTAAAGATAGAATAGGTCCATTGTTTATTCTATTTGTATTGTCTTTCATTAATATAATTTGGGCGCACCCAATTTATAGAGCTATTTATTTGATTGTCTCTACTATTGTATACTCTACCTATGTATGTATATTTGAATTAGTATTCTGTGGAAGTTCCATTTTTTTTTGTTAAAATCTTCTTGAGCGTGGATTCAATGTCCTTTACTCGTAATATTAAACAGTTTACTTTGTCTTAATAGCGTTAAACAAGTCATAGTCACAGTCAGAGTCAAGCTAAGTAAGTCACGGTCAAGTCGAACTCATGCCCCTGTAAAGTGGTGGAGACTTTACAAGAGGCTCCTATGGAGTTTTGGAAACAACACGAAAAGACACGTTTCACCTCGTTATATCACTTGCCCACACTCGAGCACGTTTACGAGCACTTAATGAATAATAATTCACTATTTAGTACACATTAACACTCGAAAATACACAAGTTTGGGAACATAATCCAACGAGCCGACATGTTTTTTCCGCGTTGGCGCCAAAACTCCCGTGGAAGTTCCATATTTTTTTTTTTTTTTTTTTTTTAAATCTTCGTGAGCTTGGATTCAATGTCCTTTACTCGTAATATTAAACAGTTTACTTTGTCTTAATAGCGTCAAACAAGTCATAGTCACAGTCAGAGTCAAGCTAAGTAAGTCACGGTCAAGTCGAGCTCATGTCTCTGTAAAGTGGTGGAGACTTTACAAGAGGCTCCTATGGAGTTTTGGAAACAACACGAAAAGACACGTTTCACCTCGTTATATCACTTGCCCACACTCGAGCACGTTTACGAGCACTTAATGAATAATAATTCACCATTTAGTACACATTAACACTCGAAAATACACAAGTTTAGGAAAATAATCCAACGAGCCGACATGTTTTATCCGCGTTGGCGCCAAAACTCGTGGAAGTACCATCTCTTCAAGTGTTACCAGTTTACAGATAAAATGACGCCAATTGTAGCTATAACTTGATTTTTATACATATATAGTTACTCCAAACTGTCAAACCTTAATTCCGCGACAATATACCGCGGCTGGCGGCTAAAGGCTGTTAATAAAGGCTATATTTTTAGATAATTATAATTAAATACTCATGAAATATTTTTTTACGTAAGTATTAATTTGGATATGTTAATATGAAACGTTTAAATTTTTCCAATAGTGTATTTGCTTTGGTGACGTTTTATTGCATGCAGTAGGTAAGCGACGTCATGGTTAATCGATGTTAAATATTTATTTATGCATGTCTACTGTTATATAAAACAATGTGTACAATAACCAGAAGCTATGGCTATAGGGCGCCCAAGATACAGGCTTTGCCTAGTTTAGGGCTGATTGGCACAACTATTTTTGCGGCTAATAATTTTTTCATTAGTAAATTATTTTACGATTGTTAATTTAAATAACTGCATGTGTGATTAAAAGAAACGAACTATTAAAATAAAATTAATTATTACTATACATTTAAATATTTCTTCTAAGTTTGTTCTAAGTAGTAAGTAAATAAGTATGGGCAGTCTAACTGTATTTGTAGTGTTAGTTTTAGCTTGTATTTTGTTTAGTTATTAAAGGCACTTGCCCAGTAAAAAAAAAAAAAAGTAAATAAATTTACAAAAAGCCAAATCTTCAATATCTCTTTCTGAATAAACATTTCGTATGAAGAGAATAGAACGTGCCTAAGGTGTAAATATAGGCCGAAATAAAGCTAGAGAAAAACGTAAAGCAAGCACTGGCAGCCCATAAAATGTCTAGATAGCAATATTTTATTGAATCAAGCCACCGGCAGTTTGGTGGTTTTACGATTGAAAAGGATACACTAAAATGTAAGTATTTTCTGTGACTCTGCTTCATCATCATCATCATCATCATCAGCCTGTAAACGTCCACTGCTGAACAAAGGCAAATTTCTGTGACTCTGCTTGCCCAAAGTTTATTTTAAACATACCTAAGATCATTCCTTAGACTCCTTAGAGCATATTTTGAGGTATTTTACTAGGCAGCATTCATATTATCATAATTATATTTACAATGGTATATTTATCAATGGTAGGCATACAGAAGAGCTCTTGGAGTATGCCAGCGAGCCATGGAGTGCAGTATCTTAGGAGTGAAACTTATACACAAGATAAGAAAAAAAAGCTTGCCTTGGGTCATGTTAGTCGAATGTCGGAAGATCGTTGGGCCAAAACCACAGCACAGTGGATACCACAGAAAGGCAAACCACCTCCCGGACGGCCCAGACGGAGATGGAGGGACGAACTGGACTCCTAATTGAAGGACTGGACTCAAATTGCTCAAAACAGAGAGAAATGGAAGGAAGGAATGGAAGCATTTGCCCTGCAAGACGATGCAGGCTAATAAAATAATAATACGCACGTTTCGCGGATGATCTAAAAATCCTAGCTAATAACGATGCTTACCTTCAGATTATGCTCACAAAACTACTTTAAAAATATCTGAAAGTTAGTCTTAAGATGAACGTTTAACAAGACTTGATCATTACAAGTCACGACATTGCGACCACCGGGTAGAACAGCTCACTGGTCGTATGCCATCACTAAGGCAGCAGAAAAACACTGCGGGAGAAAGCACAAGACCGGAAAAGATGGCGTGCAGAATAAGATACTTATACACAGGAGTACGTGGGAAATGGTTGATGATGATGATGATAATGTATACTCAGTCTAAGTTTAATTTATTTTCATTGTAACTACGAGCAAATAATAATAAATTGTTTACTAATAACGAAACAGAAGTGAAGTCTGTCTGCAAATTCAGCACCAGCCAGCCAGCCGCCATGTCACTTCCCTTCACGTCATGCCACCGCCAAGCTTGCCAAGTATTTGGAGGCGGAAGTGTATATAAGCCAACCAGCCAGCCAGCTATATCTCTGTTCATTTCGATTGCTAAATAAATGAAGTAGTTTTCACTCTGAGTGTTTCATATTATTTCATCCAATAGGCATGTGTCCTAGTGTTTAATTTATTACAAATATAACTAAATATATTACACATACTGAAAAATATATTAAATTGGCTGATAAATCTCTGAGATATGAGTGTTTAAAGTTTTAGGTGGGGATAGAGAGGGGATGCTCTATTCCTTTCTCGCAAAGCGTGTGTTAGTATAGCATCTGTATGGCACACTTGAGGCGTGACGTCACGGCTCAGTATAGTGCGCTCTCTGTCTAGCATGAAATTAAAATGCTTATATCTTATTTATTTTTGTTTTAGTTGATGTGCTCTATTTATGATCAGATTTTTATGAGGTAATAAAAATATTAGTCATCATGCCTATTATGTATAGTAATCGTCGACGAAAATAATTTTATTTTAGTCGAATATAGTAATGGTATTTTTTTTCCGGGTGTTGCTATCTCGGTATAAATTGGAATTCTACTCTCCCCCCATTTAGCTAACTCTCCAAACTTCCAAAACCCTATCTATAAAATAAAACTGTTCAAAATTCATGTAGCATCGTACCGAAACCTGACCATCAAGTTCCTGGCAGACTTCCAAACGCCTTTTGTTTCATGCGAGCTAAATCGCTGGCTCTATCCCTCATGAAGGCTGCTTCAGACTACGCTTTTTAGATGTTGACACTCAGAAAAATTGTCTTGCGTTTGACCACCGTCACGCCTGATGTTAAGCGACGATGCGGTCTACGTTGGAGCACGCTTGCCTAGAAGAAACCGATTCACCCGTGATTTGAAGACACCCAGATTGTAACAATCGGGGAACACACATGTAATCCAATTTAGACGTTATGTGGCTTGCATAACGCAGCGTAGGTAGGCCTCCCACTAGATAGACCGACGACATTGTGAGAGTCGCGGGCATCCAGTGGATGCAAAAGGCAAGCTGTCGTTCAGTGTGGAGGTTAAAGGGGGAGGCCTGTTTAGCAGTGGACGTCTTCTGGCTGATGATGATGTGGCTTGCATAGTGTTCAACGTCGCTTGTTGGCTTTGTCATCGTTTTACTGGCATAGCGCGGCGTTGTAGTTGGTTCTAAGCAAAAATTCGGCGCAATGCGTACTTATCGTGCGCCGAGTTTGGTTCAGGTTTTTTTTGCACGTTTGTGACTCTATAGCTATGTACTGTATATCGGTGACTTTAGTAAAGATTCTACCACTTCACCGGGGCGTGATTGATTGTGATTACGATCTTCTAAAACTTTTTTTTTTATGCAACTCCATGGACTCCAGGGTCCGGGACTTTATTATACTTGACTACAATTTTGTTAACTTAAACGAATTTACTTAGTTATTCACAATACAGCACGTACGTGCTTCTAAAACTTGATAACATCGACTATAAGAAATATGAATAATTTAAAAAAAAAAAAAAAAAAAAAAATATTGACCTTGGCCGAATTGCTAAGATGTATAACTCTGTCCAAGTATTTATTTGCTCTGACAGCTGCAATAACATTCTAAAAAAATATGAGTTCTGATCACTTTCGCTAGGTTTTTGAACGTAAGACTAGCAGGTGCCAGGTAATTGATATTCTTCAGTGAAATATTAAAAGAAAATGTTATATTCAGCTTTTTACAAAGCTTTTTATTACTGTAGACCCAAATATCGTAAAAAAGGAACCCTTACTCAGTAGTAAAGCAACCATCCGTAAGAACCCTTTTTGCAGAAAAACAATTTTCAGTACACTCAATAAAAATTTATCATAAAATTAATAGAATCAAAAATATTTACTTCATCAATGTAAATAATGTATATTAACATGGTTTAAGCTACTTGATTACGAGCAATCGGAGCACTTACTCACTCATTGACATAAACACATACACGCACATTAACCACCCTACTTTAATTTAAAACTACCCTACATAATTATAAACTGTTTATAAATATAAATGTGAAATTACGATGTAACAACGAAAGAGCGGTCTCTCCTAACACAGGTTGTCAAAACTTAACAGGAGAGGCCAAACACCTGTATTTTATAAAAATCAGTTAACAAAGTTTTTTTTTTTTTAACAGCTGTCCCAGTAAATTTAACGATTGGAAATAGTGTAGAGCCAAACATTAAAAAAAGGTTAGATATCCGTGGAACAGTAGGTACCTATAATATCATAAAAAAAGAGGGAAAAGAGCGTAGATCGTTATGTCTGCACCTAACTTTTTAACTGTTCTCCAACCACCCGCATTCTTCAGTCTTCCCGTGAACATAGTGCATGTAACTGCGCCGAAATATCGGGAGCTCATTCCACAACCTTACCACGGTAAATATCCCGTAAATAATCATATAACTTTAGTGAACAACCGTGATAGTTTAAAACAGTGTTTTATAATATCATAGTCTGAAAAGCAGGGCGTGGGGAATTTTAAGCACCATTTCGCTGATTTTTTTTCAGGGGCCCCTGTATAATGACCCATTTGTAGGGGAGCTAATGCTATCATACTTACCGCCCTGGGTAATAAATTTGCTAACAGGTGAGACGAGTAGGCCCTACTCGCCCTACTAGTAGGGAAATGTAGATAATGGTTTGGAAGAATTTCCTTAAAATTATTTTAGAGCTAGGCGAAGTGATACGAAACGGGACTCTATTAGTAAGCCTAAGATGTCTGTATGTCTGCCTGTCCATCTGTGCTTCCTATAAACGGTATCTATCGAACCGTAATAGATAGCTAGTTGAAATTTTCACAGAATATGTAAAGTTACGGTGGATTAACCAAAAAAAAAAAATATTAAGAGGGGGTCACCAAACAAAAAACGTATTTTTGTATTAGCTCTAATGTAAAAACGGTAATACGTACAAGCGACAAACTTGGCATGATTGCAGTACAAACTCTAAAGTATAACAAATAATAAATAATGGCCAAGTGCGAGTCGGTGTCAAATGTATGTTATGTATGTCGGGATTTTGTCTTTTTGCACAATTTTTTGTACTTTAGTAGGTACGGGTTCCGTACCACCACATAGTTTGTTAGTTGCTCAGTGTGTTAGCCCGGGTAAATATCCCTATAGCTCAAGCCTATAATATCTTAGAGTAGACTACTCTAAGTACTTATTCAGTTGTGAGATAAAAAGATTTATCTTTTTAAAAACATAGATTTATAAACAATTTTTAGGTAGGTTGTTTTAAATTGTTTTTTTTTCCCGCAAAATTTTTGTTTATATGCCGTAAGTGTAGTATTTTGTTTTTCCTAATTTTGTAAATGTTTTTTTTCCTGCAAATTTTTTGTTTATATTTTAGTTACAGAAATGGACAGTGTTTACGTTTTCTTTTTTTTCTATGTTGATTACACATTTACATAATTAGGAAAAACAAAATACTACACTTACGGCTAGAGTTTAGGAGATGAACAATTTTGCGCGACCGCTAACCGTATCTGAGCGCGTTAAGGTTCACGTTTGCCTGATTTACTGAACTGCGCGGTTATAACGTTAGTTTAAGACCGCGTAAGGAGCTGGCAGTAAGACCCCAAAAAATAAATACTTTTGAAATAATATGGCGATTCACAATTAATAAAAGATTACGACAACACAGTAGGTTACTATATAAAACAAAAAGATACTTAGCGCTTTTAATTTTTTTATAAGTAGGTTAAGATTATGTTTCAAATTAAGTGCTTTTATATCTTTGAATTGAACCTACTTATCTGTATTTCTAAAGATGTAGTTCAAAACTTCATCATCATCATCAACCAGAAGACGTCCAGTGCTGAAAATAGGCCTCCCTCTTTAACCTCCACACTGAACGACAGCCTGCCTTTTGCATCCACTGGATGCCAGCGACTCTTACAATGTCGTCGGTCCATCTAGTGGGAGGCCTAGGTAGGTACCTACGCTGCGTCTTCCGGTTCGTGGTCTCCACTCAAGAACCTTTCTTCCCCATCGGTTATCGGTTCTTCGAGTGATGTGGTCTGCCCAAACTTGCACGGTACCTAATTAAAAATACATTACACACAATCTATCAAAACAAGACAATGAAGTGTCCATAGACCTCCCAGAATCTAGATAAAGCTAATTGTTTCATGAATGAAACATTTTTCCCTCTGATCAGAAACAAAACATGTCCCTAGATTTCATAGATGAGGTATGGTTGCAGAAGGGACTTCTGTGAAAAACAAGCAGGTTTTCTTTTTAAACAGTTATGGGTAGATTAGGTACTTAATTAATGATGGGTAATGTACGAAATTCACGAAGTGAAGCAAAAAAAACTTTTAACTATATTTTCGATATTTACATTTTAGAAATACTGACAAACAAATTCAAAACATAAATTGTCAAAACAATCTCTGATTTAGCATAGCTTTAGCATAACTTATTTGTACAGTTCTAAATATCTGGGTGTTTATTTAGGTTTATGTATTTTAAAACATATTTATATACTATAACCATGTGTCTGGCAGCGAAGCCAAATTTCCGATAGCGAAAAGTTGACAAAGCAATTATTTAACTTTAGTATGGTTTTACTTAGATAACATTTTAAAGTCAGACCGTAAATACACATACTTATTAGGTTTTAGTCTTCTTTTGGCTTGAAAACTTTTGAGAACAATCCTTTTTAAATATCTATGACGAGCCTAGATACGTAATTACATACATACATGTATAAGAATGGTAAAGATTGTCCCACATTTTGTCACCAAGATCACATGGCTCACGTTTTATATCACTTGTCAACTAGCAATGCTACGATGCTACGGGGGGAAAATGTCTAATGTTTCGTAGCAACGTCTAAACCACCTGCAGTCCTGCAAATAAATCTAAAAATCAAATATTACACAAGGTAATTTTCCAAGATGACTCTGATATTAATTTACTATTTACAATAGTTTCAGACAATGTTATCTCAGTCAGGCATTGATACTGTCATTTAGCATACGTACCTACTACACAGTCTAACCTGGCCTTGACCAACAATTTACTTACTTATTTATGTTTTTAACCTCGACAAACAAACTCGCAAACATGCCACCATCTCGCGTATTCATTATCGACTTATCAATAAACAAAGCGCGTGTTATCGCATCTGCGAGCTCTAATCTTTGGCTAGTAGACGCATGCGAGGGCGCGCGCGGGCGCGAAGGGAGAAGGGGGAATATCGGCCCGGCCGGCTCGCGAGCCTTCAGTCCGCGCCTGACCTCCGCCCCGGATGCACGTCGTTCCAAAACGCGAAATCAGTCCAAACGTGCGCCGCCAAAAAAACAATTCCTAAATTAAATTGCTTGTGGAAACCCGTTCAGCGACAGTGTTTTGTTTTTCTGCTGCCTGTGACGTCGCTGCCGCACCTGTCAGCCTGTTTTCGCGGGCGCGTCAATAAGGCACCCCACGTAAGGCGATCTATTTGAGGGCAAAACAGAATTTTCACTGGTAAGTACACACGGTCCAATATACATTAGTGCTCGGCCAATTTTGTCACAGTAGACAGCTTGATGTTTCGTTGCTAGCTTATTGTAGTTAGTTGGCTTCATCCCTTTTAGCTATCGAGTCCAGTCGAAAAGTGAACAATTGTTTGTGAGATGGAAGATTATTGTTTCGCCGTTTCACCTGTCTAGGTTAGTGCCAATCGATTTTGCACTGAAATAACCGCACAAACAACGCAAAATGTTAATAAATACTATAAGTACATACCTAACGAAGAATGGAATATTTTCCTTGTGTAGATAAATGTAACATTTTCCTATCACCGTCATAAATAAAATGTAATCTTCTGTATCAGCTTCCCAACAATAAACGAGATAAAATTCGAAAAACTTACTGTTTTTATGCCTAGTTTTTAAGTACGATTGAACAAACCTATGTACCATTGATAACTCACTCAGTATAGTTACCTATATATTCTGTAGGTAGGTGTATATGACTGTTATGAAATGACCGCGCATGCATTCATGTAATGCCAGTGAGATAAAAAGTGAGGAAGTAAAACAGTAAAATGTACATCTACATTTTACTGTTCAAAATGTAGAATCCTTTTCATAAATAATTATCAATTATATAAAACGACCTCACAATTTAAAAAAAATGTAATTTCGGTTACTCGGTTGACATAAGAGACATTTTGTCATCAAATTAACCAAATTTTCCAGTTATTTGATTTAAAAGCCGAACTACTGGTCTGATTTTGATGACTCTTATGGCATTAATCAGAAAGTACTATATATATATACCTATATCCTTTCAATCCGTCTACCTAGGATAAACAGTCTGACTAGGTAGGTCCAACTTCAAGAAAGTGGTCAATCGGCGAATCCATCTCGGCTGGGCAGCGTTCGGTAAACTTCGCAACGTCTTCTCGTTCAAAATATCTCAGTACCTTAAGACGAAAGTCTTCGACCAGTGTGTGTTACCAGTGATGACATACGGTACTGAAACGTGGTCTCTCACTACGGGCGTCATAAGCAATAGCTCAAAGTCGCACAACGAGCTATGGAGAGGGCTATGTTCGGGGTTTCTCTACGAGATCGAATCCGAAATGAGGAGATCCGTAGACGAACGAAAGTTACCGACATCGCCCACCGGATTAGCAAGTTGAAATGGCAGTGGGCAGGGCACATATCACGCAGAAAAGATGGCCGATGGGGCCGAAAGGTTCTGGAATGGAGACCACGGACTGGTAAGCGCAGCGTAAGACGTCCACCCACAAGATGGACAGACGACCTAAAAGAGACCGAAGGGAAACGCTGGATGTAAGCCGCTTCCAACCGGCCCTTTTGGAGTTCGATGGGGGAAGCCTATGTCCATCAGTGGACGTCCTACGGCAGAAATGATTATATCCTGACCATAAAAAAAAAATGCCAAATTAGTTCAAAAATGACGGAGTTCTGCGGTAGCAAACATTAATAAAAAATAAAACCGAATTGCGAACCCCCTCGTTTCTTAAAGTCGGTTAAAAAATGCGGGAATTTAACGGTCACTTATACCAAATTTGACGGTTTTAAATCAATTTTATTCACTTAAATTACAATATTTGAGCTGGAAAAAAATACATGTCACAGATACATCTGTGTTTGAGTTTATGACTTGGTTCAAAACACGATAGAATAAACTTTCCTCGATCAAAAAAAAATCTGAAACAAAGTCGAGTTAGTTTATTTTTTTTGTTTTATGCTCTGATGAAAGCATGTACTGAAAGGCAATTTTATTCAACATTTTTTATTTGGATAGATTTTTGATAGTCGAGGTCGGATCTGTGTTCGTTTTTGTCGTTGCATACCCCCCGCGGGAGTCCTGACTCTTGCGTGGCAAAATACATCGTCGCTATAACTTGGCGGGGGTGAGGGAGCGTTTTGTTCCCTACGCGGCTCGGATAATAGGCCGTTAAGGGCCAGAACACCGGGTGCAGCGATTTCGCTAGCGCATTTGATGTAGGTATTTAAGATACATTATGACAGCGTCTACTTTGAAAAACATATCAAAATATTTACTTATATTCATCATCATCATTTCAGCCGTAGGACATCCACTGCTGGACATAGGCCTCCCTCAACGATTTCCAAAAGGGCCGGTTGGAAGCGGCCTGCATCCACGTTTCCCTGCGGTCTCTTTTAGGTCGTCTGTCCATCTTGTGGCTGGACGTCCTACGCTGCGCTTACTTATATTATTAAATAAGTAGGCATATTATTATATTATATTATTACATTATGATTATATACTTCTATAATAAATACCGTACCTAATAACATAGGCCAGCTTAACTAATTAAGAAACCACCACAGCAGCCCCTATGTTGGAGATGCCATAGAATAATACCTACGCAACGAAAATGACAACTTCCCATTTTTCTATCGGACTGCCAGAGCGGGCAGGAGAAATTGTCACAGCTTATGGTTGATATACCGAAAACCCGTACGAAGCGCTTTGATTCCACATTTATTGTGCGATCTGCTAGTCTGTGGAATGCGCTGCCTGAATTCCTTGATAGTTGCAATGTCTTCAAATCACGAGTGAATTGGTTTCTTCTAGGCAAGCGTACATTTTGTAAAACACTGTTTTAAGCTGTCACGGTTGTTCACTAAAGTTATATACTATAATTACGCAGTGACACAGTGAGTGTGTTTTGTCGGGACTTAGGTTCGAGTTCGAGTTCCAGTGATAACCGTAGCAAAAGACTAAGAAAGAGGGTAGATCGTTATGTCTGCACCTAACTTTTTAACTGTTCGACCAACCACCCGCATTCTTCAGTCTTCCCGTGAACATGGTGCATGTATGTAACTGCGCCGAAATATCGGGAGCTCATTCCACAATCTTACCACGGTAAATATCCCGTAAATAATAATATAACTTTACATTTTGTAGTTGGAATGTATGGAACCTTATTGTCCACTACAAAGTTAAGTATGTCTTTCAATATTTCAATATTTTTTTTATTTTATTTTTTTTGTTTGGACTCGCTCTCTGAGTCCGAGTCCTACTCCTACTTGTTTTAATTCTTACAAACCATGAGCTAACACAAAATAAAATCAATCTAAACAAAACAAATATATATTTATGTATATCAGTCTCTGGCAGCCATATCACAAGCTTTGCTTAGTTTGGGGTCAGATGACCGTGTGTGCAAAAATGTCCCAAAATATTTATTTATTCTATTTATTTAATCAGCATTAGAAGTTTATCCACCATGGACCTTGTGAATAGAGCCAGGTTAATATCACCAAATTTTACAAACAACGATGTCATTTGGTTATCAACTCAGCTGTCCATGATATCAACATGTCAATCATATCCGTAATGAAAAGGACGAGTAAGTGCGTATACAAAATTTGTGACGCAAAGGTTCTGTACAAAATAAAACACAATTTTATCAGGGCTTTCCGTGCACAAATGCACATAACGCGAAAAATATATATAGAATTAAAAAAAAGCAAAAAAAAAGCATTTTATGAATAAGTGTAGATTGGGCCGTTGTTTAGTAATATTATTACGGTTAAGTATTTGAAAAATGTTAAGACGTGCCAAAGACTTGGTAAATAGGTAACAAGGTAACAAAAACCAGCAAATAAAGCTAAGGGAAACGACTACTTAAATATTTGAACTGCTTGTTTATTCCGTTGATGTAGCAGCCAGAAACTCCAAAGTAGATTTTGGCCTACCGGGGGTGACTTGAACTAGCGTAGGTGTGACTACGTGGGGCTGATCTTTGCCTGCAAGGCCCGAGTCCCTGAAACCAACGACGAAGCCCGGATGTCGATCAAAAATTTTAAGATCCAACCACAAAAACTGCAGTATTGTTTTTAAAGGTAAACTTCCGTGCTTCGCGATCGATCGCAACCACGCGCGTCTAAGGGCACTTGCAGTTTGCTTATTGCAAGTAGCAGTGGAAGTACTACTAAGCACAATCACTGCCACTTGTACTAAGCAAAACGTTGAGAAGATGCGTAGTCGCTACTAACAACTTCTACTTGTTACGTATACTATGCACCGTCTGCAAGTGTCCTTAGGCATGCGTCAAACGCGCGCGGCTGATGCGATTTGAAAATATATGGTGAAGTCAGAAGACACAGACCTCGGAAGCGGCACCATACATTTTCATAGTGAGAAGGCTTGTCGCATCAGCCGCGCACGGCTGCGATCGGCCGCAATGCAAGGAAGTCAACCTTTAAACCCGCAGTGGCGTCGGGCTAGCAAAGAACTTAGTGTTTCTAAATCAGATCCTTTCTCTACGATGTAATTCCAACGGACAATAACATTCATTCAATTTCATTTCATTTTACTACAGCTAAACGTAATGAACGAAAATACTTTCATTCCACAATGCACGGAACCCTAATAATCTCGTATCTTATCAGCCTCTCAATGTGAGCCTCTTCCAACGAAACATTTATCAAAAACACTTGTAGATATCAAACGAACGAGTTATTTCTATGGGTGAAAATTTCCGTAATATTTGGTTATTGTTTTAACTCGATTGACAATGGACAAGAATTTATTAATGTTTATTTATTAGATATCTTTTAATCTCATTCTATTCTTCACCGTGTTTTATTCTATTGGAACAGAGAAACAATTCATTTTAAGGCGCCGTGACTAGCTGACTTTTATGTTTTTGAGGGGGTGAAGCAGAGGCAGTGACGGCCGACTACAGCGGGGCGCACCGCGTGAATCTCGCAGAAACGTGACGACCTTCACCTATACACAGCTAAAGACAAGTAATTTCGTCGGTCCACAGCAAAGCTCTGTTGGCCTAGTGGTCTGGCACCGCGCTGGTAAACCACGAATGCCCGGTTCAAATCTAGTGCTATGTAGATATTTTTGGACTCAATTTTTTATCATAACATTACGCATTATGCAAAGGGACCCTCCCTTTGCATAATGCGTAGGTATAAAAGTCGTACTACTACACGCGCACGGCCCAGACGCACACAGCGACGGGACGACGGAGAACAAACAAACCATAATTCAATCAAACCAACTTGCTAGTTTTAATTATTAAAATTTACTTTCGTCGTACGTTTCAATATTTTATGTTTCTTTTTTGCACCAAATATTTTACCTATTATATTTATAGTTTATAGACTTACTCCTGGTATGATTCTACTAACTTGATGGTAGAGTTCGGAGACTGCTAAAACTGCTAAATAGGGAAAGCGAGATAAGTCAAGGTTGGGCTCGTTTTTTTAGTCTTAGTGAGAATTGTTAGTCAAGGAATGATTTGACTGAGCTGATGGTGGAATTCGGAGACTGCTGCTGGAACTGCTAGACGGGGATGGCCTGATGTGTCGTGTTTGGGCTGGTTTCATTAGTCATCATGAGATCTTTCTCCGGGAATGTTTTGACTGACCTGATCGAGGACTTCGGAGACTACTATTGGAACTGCTAGACGGAAAGAGCTAGAAGTGTCGAGTTTGGGCTCGTTTCATTAGTCATGATGAGATCTTCTTCCAGGAATATTTTGACTGACCTGATCGAGGACTTCAGAGACTGCTACTGGAACTGCTAGACGGATAGAGATAGAATGGTCGAGTTTGGGCTCGTTTCATTAGTCGTGATGAGATCTTCTTCTAGGAATATTTTGACTGACCTGATCGAGGACTTCAGAGACTGCTACTGGAACTGCTAGACGGATAGAGATAGAATGGTCGAGTTTGGGCTCGTTTCATTAGTCGTGATGAGATCTTCTTCTAGGAATATTTTGACTGACCTGATCGAGAACTTCAGAGACTGCTACTGGAACTGCTAGACGGATAGAGATAGAATGGTCGAGTTTGGGCTCGTTTCATTAGTCGTGATGAGATCTTCTTCCAGGAATATTTTCACTGACCTGATCGAGGATTTCGGGGACTGCTACTGGAACTGCTAGACGGATAGAGATAGAATGGTCGACTTTGGGCGTGTTTCATTTGTCGTGATGAGATCTTCTTCCAGGAATATTTTGACTGACCTGATCGAGGACTTCGGAGACTACTACTGGAACTGCTAGACGGATAGAGATAGAATGGTCGAGTTTGGGCTCGTTTCATTAGTCGTGATGAGATCTTCTTCTAGGAATATTTTGACTGACCTGATCGACGACTTCAGAGACTGCTACTGGAACTGCTAGACGGAAAGACCTAGAAGTGTCGAGTTTGGGCTCGTTTCATTAGTCGTGATGAGATCTTCTTCTAGGAATATTTTGACTGACCTGATCGAGAACTTCAGAGACTGCTACTGGAACTGCTAGACGGAAAGACCTAGAAGTGTCGAGTTTGGGCTCGTTTCATTAGTCGTGATGAGATCTTCTTCCAGGAATATTTTGACTGACCTGATCGAGGATTTCGGGGACTGCTACTGGAACTGCTAGACGGATAGAGATAGAATGGTCGACTTTGGGCTCGTTTCATTAGTCGTGATGAGATTTTCTTCCAGAAATATTTTGACTGACTAGATCGAGGATTTCGGAGACTGCTAGTGGAACTGCTAGATGGATAGGGCTAGAAGTGTCGAGTTTGGGCTCATTTCATCAGTCTTGATGAGGTTTTCTTCCAGGAATATTTTGACTGACCTGATCGAGGACTTCGGAGACTGCTACTGGAACTGCTAGACGGAAAGAGCTAGAAGTGTCAAGTTTGGGCTCGTTTCATTAGTCGTGATGAGATCTTCTTCCCGGAATATTTTGACTGACCTGATCAAGGATTTCGGAGACCGCTACTAGAACTGCTAGACGGATAGAGCTAGAAGTGTCGAGTTTGGGCTCCTCGATCAGGTCAGTCAAAATATTTCTGGAAGAAGATCTCATCACGACTAATGAAACAAGCCCAAACTTGACACTTCTAGCTCTATCCGTCTAGCAGTTCCAGTAGCAGTCTCCGAAGTTCTCGATCAGGTCAGTCATAATATTCCTGGAAGAAGATCTCATCACGACTAATGAAACGAGCCCAAACTCGACACTTCTATCTCTTTCCGTCTAGCAGTTCCAGTAGCAGGCTCCGAAATCCTCGATCAACTCAGTCAAAATATTCCTGGAAGAAAACCTCATCAAGACTAATGAAATGAGCCCAAACTTGACACTTCTAGCTCTATCCGTCTAGCAGTTCCAGTAGCGGTCTCCGAAATCCTCGATCAGGTCAGTCAAAATATTCCTATAAGAAAACTTCATCACGATTCACGACTAATGAAACGAGCCCAAACTCTACACTTCTAGCTCTTTCCGTCTAGCAGTTCCAATAGTAGTCTCCGAAGTCCTCGATCAGGTCAGTCAAAACATTCCCGGAGAAAGATCTCATGATGACTAATGAAACCAGCCCAAACACGACACATCAGGCCATCCCCGTCTAGCAGTTCCAGCAGCAGTCTCCGAAGTTCTCGATCAGGTCAGTCAAAATATTCCTAGAAGATCTCATCACAACTAATGAAACGAGCCCAAACTCGACACTTCTAGCTCTTTCCGTCTAGCAGTTCCAGTAGCAGTCTCCGAAATCCTCGATCAGGTCAGTCAAAATATTCCTGGAAGAAGATCTCATCACGACTAATGAAACGAGCCCAAACTCGACACTTCTAGCTCTTTCCGTCTAGCAGTTCCAGTAGCAGTCTCCGAAATCCTCGATCAGGTCAGTCAAAATATTCCTGGAAGAAGATCTCATCACGACTAATGAAACGAGCCCAAACTTGACACTTCAAGCTCTTTCCGCCTAGCAGTTCCAGTAGCAGTCTCCGAAGTCCTCGATCAGGTCAGTCAAAATAGTCCTATAAGAAAACCTCATCACGATTCACGACTAATGAAACGAGCCCAAACTCTACTCTTCTATCTCTTTCCGTCTAGCAGTTCCAGTAGCGGTCTCCGAAATCCTCGATCAGGTCAGTCAAAATATTCCTGGAAGAAGATCTCATCACAACTAATGAAACAATCCCAAACTCGACGCTCCTATCTCTTTCCGTCTAGCAGTTCCAGTAGCAGTCTCCGAAATCCTCGATCAGGTCAGTCAAAATATTCCTGGAAGAAGGTCTCATCACGACTAATGAAACGAGCCCAAACTCGACACTTCTAGCTCTTTCCGTCTAGCAGTTCCAGTAGCAGTCTCCAAAGTCCTCGATCAGGTCAGTCAAAATATTCCTGGAAGAAGATCTCATCACGACTAATGAAACAAGCCCAAACTCGACACTTCTAGCTCTATCCGTCTAGCAGTTCCACTAGCAGGCTCCGAAATCCTCGATCAGGTCAGTCATAATATTCCTGGAAGAAGATCTCATCACGACTAATGAAACGAGCCCAAACTCGACACTTCTATCTCTTTCCGTCTAGCAGTTCCAGTAGCAGGCTCCGAAATCCTCGATCAACTCAGTCAAAATATTCCTGGAAGAAAACCTCATCAAGACTAATGAAACGAGCCCAAACTTGACACTTCTAGCTCTATCCGTCTAGCAGTTCCAGTAGCGGTCTCCGAAATCCTCGATCAGGTCAGTCAAAATATTCCTATAAGAAAACTTCATCACGATTCACGACTAATGAAACGAGCCCAAACTCTACACTTCTAGCTCTTTCCGTCTAGCAGTTCCAATAGTAGTCTCCGAAGTCCTCGATCAGGTCAGTCAAAACATTCCCGGAGAAAGATCTCATGATGACTAATGAAACGAGCCCAAACTCGACACTTCTATCTCTTTCCGTCTAGCAGTTCCAGTAGCAGGCTCCGAAATCCTCGATCAACTCAGTCAAAATATTCCTGGAAGAAAACCTCATCAAGACTAATGAAACGAGCCCAAACTTGACACTTCTAGCTCTATCCGTCTAGCAGTTCCAGTAGCGGTCTCCGAAATCCTCGATCAGGTCAGTCAAAATATTCCTATAAGAAAACTTCATCACGATTCACGACTAATGAAACGAGCCCAAACTCTACACTTCTAGCTCTTTCCGTCTAGCAGTTCCAATAGTAGTCTCCGAAGTCCTCGATCAGGTCAGTCAAAACATTCCCGGAGAAAGATCTCATGATGACTAATGAAACCAGCCCAAACACGACACATCAGGCCATCCCCGTCTAGCAGTTCCAGCAGCAGTCTCCGAAGTTCTCGATCAGGTCAGTCAAAATATTCCTAGAAGATCTCATCACAACTAATGAAACGAGCCCAAACTCGACACTTCTAGCTCTTTCCGTCTAGCAGTTCCAGTAGCAGTCTCCGAAATCCTCGATCAGGTCAGTCAAAATATTCCTGGAAGAAGATCTCATCACGACTAATGAAACGAGCCCAAACTCGACACTTCTAGCTCTTTCCGTCTAGCAGTTCCAGTAGCAGTCTCCGAAATCCTCGATCAGGTCAGTCAAAATATTCCTGGAAGAAGATCTCATCACGACTAATGAAACGAGCCCATACTTGACACTTCAAGCTCTTTCCGTCTAGCAGTTCCAGTAGCAGTCTCCGAAGTCCTCGATCAGGTCAGTCAAAATAGTCCTATAAGAAAACCTCATCACGATTCACGACTAATGAAACGAGCCCAAACTCTACACTTCTATCTCTTTCCGTCTAGCAGTTCCAGTAGCGGTCTCCGAAATCCTCGATCAGGTCAGTCAAAATATTCCTGGAAGAAGATCTCATCACAACTAATGAAACAATCCCAAACTCGACGCTCCTATCTCTTTCCGTCTAGCAGTTCCAGTAGCAGTCTCCGAAATCCTCGATCAGGTCAGTCAAAATATTCCTGGAAGAAGGTCTCATCACGACTAATGAAACGAGCCCAAACTCGACACTTCTAGCTCTTTCCGTCTAGCAGTTCCAGTAGCAGTCTCCGAAATCCTCGATCAGGTCAGTCAAAATATTCCTGGAAGAAGATCTCATCACGACTAATGAAACGAGCCCAAACTCGACACTTCTAGCTCTTTCCGTCTAGCAGTTCCAGTAGCAGTCTCCGAAATCCTCGATCAGGTCAGTCAAAATATTCCTGGAAGAAGATCTCATCACGACTAATGAAACGAGCCCATACTTGACACTTCAAGCTCTTTCCGTCTAGCAGTTCCAGTAGCAGTCTCCGAAGTCCTCGATCAGGTCAGTCAAAATATTCCTATAAGAAAACCTCATCACGATTCACGACTAATGAAACGAGCCCAAACTCTACACTTCTATCTCTTTCCGTCTAGCAGTTCCACTAGCAGGCTCCGAAATCCTCGATCAGGTCAGTCAAAATATTCCTGGAAGAAGATCTCATCACGACTAATGAAACAAGCCCAAACTCGACGCTCCTATCTCTTTCCGTCTAGCAGTTCCAGTAGCAGTCTCCGAAATCCTCGATCAGGTCAGTCAAAATATTCCTGGAAGAAGATCTCATCACGACTAATGAAACGAGCCCAAACTCGACACTTCTAGCTCTATCCGTCTAGCAGTTCCAGTAGCAGTCTCCGAAGTTCTCGATCAGGTCAGTCAAAATATTCCTAGAAGAAGATCTCATCACAACTAATGAAACGAGCCCAAACTCGACACTTCTAGCTCTATCCGTCTAGCAGTTCCACTAGCAGGCTCCGAAATCCTCGATCAGGTCAGTCAAAATATTCCTGGAAGAAGATCTCATCACGACTAATGAAACAAGCCCAAACTCGACACTTCTAGCTCTATCCGTCTAGCAGTTCCACTAGCAGGCTCCGAAATCCTCGATCAGGTCAGTCAAAATATTCGTGGAAGAAGATCTCATCACGACTAATAAAACGAGCCCAAACTCGACACTTCTAGCTCTATCCGTCTAGCAGTTCCGTAGCAGACTCCGAAGTCCTCGATCAGGTCAGTTAATCCGTTTCTGGAGAAAGTAACATCACGACTTACCAAACTAGCTCAAACTAAACTAAACTAAAAATTGGTGCTGATGATGACGATGATGATGAAAAGCAGCATTTTTTCCCCTCGTTATAACATCAGCTATCTGAGAGTGAAAATCCCATCAAAATCAGTTCAGCCATTTTGGAGTTTATACGTAATATCATCATCATCATCATCATCCTTCATAGGGAACATACATACATCGCTTTTTATATGTATATAGAAGAAAGATATACTCAAAGAAGACTGTAACACCTTTTTAGGGTTCCGTAGAATTACAAGCAACCCATATAAGTTCGTTCTGCCCATCCGTCTCTGTCTGTCCATCCCAAGTTGTTTAGGATTTCCTAACCATTATAGTAGACTGCGCCCCGCGCATTCACCTGCGTAGTAATGAAAAAATTGTGATGATGATGATGATGAAAAGTTGCTCGAATTTTTTTCAACATCAGCTATCTTACAGTGAAAATCCCATCAAAATCGGTCCTGCAGTTTTCGAGTCTATAAAGAACATTAGAGACATACGCACACGACGAAATATTTCAAAAACATTATAAAAATAACATGGATATGTGAGAATTGAACCCGGAGCCTACTGAGTCACAGGAACTAATCCATTGCGTCAACCACTCTTCTAATTGATCTATGACGCAAGCGGTGAAATTATGCTTCTAATCTATAAAATAATATAAATGTACAAAGAAATCGTCACAAAATGTAATTTTCATTCGCCTGCCTGTTTAGTACTAAGTACTTACTTGAAGCCTGACCAAAGGAAGTAAGGGTGAGACCAATTTGTAAATTTTACGCGTAAATTACGTACTTTTCAAGGTATCAACTGGAATGTCTAATTAAACTGGACGGAAAGCTATTTTGTATGATAACGTCGCTGACTGTCCACTTTGTGTGACCTCTGCAAATGCTCGAGACTGCTTTGTTCTTATATTGCCCTGGTACACCGACCACCGATACTTGGAAGTAAATTATTACTATGCCTCTCCACTTATGTCACTCCTCCGTTAGACGGAACCCTCAGAGCGCGAGACCAAAAAAAAAACTAACTGAAGTTAAAATATTGAAAAACAAACTTAAGTTTGTAGTTGACAATAAGGTTATTCCATACATTCCAACTACAAAATGTAAGTTTGTAATAGCAAAATAATTATTTTTAAATGATATAACTTCAAATTTATAACTTTCGGATTTATTCCTATATACGTGCTATGAGACCTTGCCTCTTGCCAAATTTCATGATTCTAGGTCAACGGGAAGTACCCTATAGGTTTAGATTCCCTTGTGAAATCGCAAAATATACGACATAAACGTTCATATCTTTTGATTGCTTTGACTTACAACTTTTATTTTTTACAGCCGAAAGAAACCGTAGGCCCAAATATTTAGTATAAATTTCAACTTGATACCTTTACGCGTTCTTGAGAAAAAGGGTATTGACAGACGGACAGACAGACGGACAACGAAGTGATCTTATAAGGGTTCCGTTTTATCCTTTTGAGGTACGGGACCCTAAAAAAGTAGACTAACTGTGCTCTGCGGGTTTACCTGCGAAGTAATGAAAAAATGGTGATGATGATGATGATAAAAAAGATGCCAATTTTTTTTCTCCTCATGGAATCAGCTATCTGACAGTGAAAATCCCGTCAATAACGGCCCTACCATTTTCGAGTAAAGAACATTACACACATGCATACAAACACAAACATACACACACCCACGCACGCACGCACGAACATGACGAATTATTTTAAAAACATAAGAAAAATTACAAAAATTAAAATTATTGGTGACTATGAGATTTGAACCCGGAGCTTACTCACAGAGTCGCAGAGAACTTATCAATTGCGTCAAACCATTCGGCCAACTGGACTATGACGATTTTGGTGAAATTATCCTTCGTAAACTAATATATACAAACAAATCGTTACAAAATGTAATTTTCATTCGCCTGCCTTTTTAGTACTTATAATGCAAGAAAACATTGCAGATAAGGTAGGTACTTACTTTACAACTTACGTCAAGGTGTTTTTGTGTCATAAAGTTGAGATTATATTTTGGAGCGGTTAGCGGAACAAAGCGACACACGTCCGTCTAGCAGCGCGCCTCAGCGGTCTCTGTCACATCGCGTAAAAATAAAAGAGAAGTGAAAAGGCGCCGCGGCGGCACGACGTTTCGTTCGACACGTTCGAGCCAATTTATGATTAAATTAATTAATAGATAGAAAAATTGAATTTTTATCAATAAATAAAATTAATGATGTTATTTGTTACAATATTTAACATCATTCTTGTAAATTTTGTAAAGATTTGTTCATTAATACTCGAGATAAAATTGTATGCGTTTAGGTAAATTTCAAGGTTAGAGGTTATTTCATGATTTTTTTCTATCGAGAAAATTTATCGGAAACGTGTTTTGGAACTAATGGTACACCCAGAAATATGATCAAGATTACCACATATTTTTTTTACTGCTTTAAAATGAATATATTGTCTTAATATTTTTTTCTGTGAAGCCTTTTTTGTCTGAAAGACCGCCTTAAAAATCTAAAAAATATTTCCCTATAATGTATGTGCAAAAAAAAGCGTCGTGCAATAACGGTGAACTAAAAACAGTAAATTTGCACACGCACGCCTTCAATCCCTACGGCGCTTCTCTTTTTGTAGACTCTACCTATTGATAATTTTATACAAATAGCAAGAATCCATTATACTTTTTAATCCCCGAAGTAAAATGAGGGCAGTTTTATCTAGTATGATGATGGCTAGAAATAATAGACTAAATCAGAAAGAGGGCATGCGTCGAACACACCAATAACTTTTCGTTTGTAAATTCAAACATAACCTCTGTGCATTCGCCTTTTTAGGGTTCCATAGCCCGACAAGGAACCCTTATAAATTCGATCTGTACGTTCGTCTGTCTGTCCGTCCATCCGTCTGTTCGTCTGTCCGTCCGTCCAAATTTTTCTGTAACTAACGTCTTGTCTTACTAACTCTACTAACTAACTCTTGTTTGTAATGTTACGATAGACACCAAGACATGATTTTGTTACTTTTTGGAAATTCACACTCATTGATTTTATATCTTCAATTATGTGAAAATGTGCGAGCGAGAGAGCTGCAGACGGGAACAGCCCAATTAACACGCCGAAATACGGTTAGCATCATTGTACACAGTTTTATGCAATAAAATTTTACTTTACTTTACTTTACTTTAGCGGTCTGCGGAGCTGCAGACGGTATACAGGCCCCTTAAATACTGGATTGCAGGTTTTCTATGGGTTACGACCACAGAAGAGAAAAAATTTTCGTTTCGTTTTCTTTTCTGTGGTTACGACTGAATGTAAAATGACTTCCGCGTTTCCACCACCATGAGGAGATTTGTACTCGGACCACTTCGATCTTAGTTTTTGGTCATGGAAATCCAACATCATCATCATCAGCCTATTTTCTAATGTATAACTTTTTCTTACCCATTTTCAACATCATAACCGTTTTCTTCAACTTTTAGACGTCGAAGTATAATATGGCCCCCACTCTACTTAAAAATTCACACATTAAATACGATATTTGAGAAAAGAATATTTTATTGCCGAAATTGCGATTTCAATGAATTTTAGCTTAACACGACAGAAATCTGCTCAAAATGACTCCTTTTTTCCTTTAGTGACGTCAGATCTTACCTAGTCAACTATCCACTCTCTAAAGGTTTTCTGGCAATCTCTTTGGGACCATAACACTTACTCATCCAATTTCCAAGTCTTATTTTCCACATCAGCAGCGCCTATTTTGAAGCGGGTGGACTTGGTCACAGAATAAACGGTAGTACAAGACGTGGTCTATTCTGTAGTGTGACAAACTTATAAATGTAGTTGAGTGGGGGAGGCACCATCGTATTTCCAAAAAAAAACTGTGAGCCGCCCGTTGAATATTTTAGTTCCTACATTGTACCGACTGTAAAGATAAGATGGTTCCACGGTAGGTATCTGTTTCCAGGCTGCGCTCCATTGCTTTTAGCTTGAACGAGTAAAATAAGGTTGCCTTTTGTAAGGGGGCGTTTGTATTTTAAAGTAATTGCATTGGATGAATTCGCTTCATGGCTCAAATCAGGCAAACATGGAAGATATTAATTAGTAATTTTAACCCAACCTGAAACAATAAACCGGCCAAATGCGGGTCGAGCTCGCGCGCTGAGAGTTCCGTACCACCACATAAAATACAAAAAAATTATATAAAAAGAAAAAATCTCTTTTTTAATCAAGCCTATTTCTCAAAAAATAAAATAACAAGATTTTAATTAAGACCATTAAGCTACATAAATTATTAACTACTAATGTACAAAAAAGTAGTTCAAGTACCGACCGCGCCCTACATTGCCTAACTTGGTTGTGAACTAAAATTTGTCATTGACTCGCACTTGGCCATTATTTATTAATTTACATTAGTGTGTGTACTATAATCTTGCCAAGTTTACTGCTTGTACTGATTACCGTCTTCACATTAGAGCAAATCCAAAAATACGTCAAAAAAAATTGTTGTTTGGCAACCCCCCATTAGTTAAAAATTTTAACTTTATGACTTTAATATTATTTCATAGTTAATCCACCGTAGTATTAATACGCTCTGAAAATTTCAATTGGCTATCTATTACGGTTCGAAAGATAAAACCGTTAAAAGGTAGGACGGACGGACGGACAGACGGCGTAGGCTTAGTAATAGGGTCCCGTATTCACCTTTTGGGCACGGGACACTGAAAATATAACAAAAATAAATGTGTGTATGTTTCTTAAGGACTCCAAAACGGCTGGACTGATTTTGACGGGACTTTCACTGGCAGATAGCTGATGTTATAGGAGTAATCCACGCGGGTGAAACCGCGGGGTGCAGCTAGTTATACTGGGTTATGCGGAAAGTGTGTACTAAGCCGAAAGGGGTCCATATTATCCATAAATAAGAACAACTTTTTCTATGGGAGAATCCCTGAAATCGCGAAAAAAATATATGCTGTTCCGTAGAAAACTGTCATTTATATTCGACAAAAGCAAAATTATAAATTATTTTCATCCCCCCATCTCGGAAAGAGTATTTTTGCTCTTTGATATCTGATTGCAATAGCCGTTTTTATCCGCTAGAGGATAAAGTAATTTGAATTTAGAACATCGTGTGCACTATGTTTGTGAATACAAAACACCATTAAACCTATTTACTTCTACCTCCATGGCGCCGAATTTAACATACAAACTTTTTTAATTTGTTTAAAATTCAGACTTCTTGGTGTACTTTTTTTTTAATTTGCTTTGCGCACGCCATTTTCTTTTCACGTCATATACTTAAAACCTTTGGTTAAAAACAAGAAACCTGAAAACAAGTGAAAAACCAAAAATTCTAGCGACGAGGAAGTTTATTTGACGCCAACAGAATTGACTGAAACTGTTAATAATGCGCAATTTTTTTTTGCATTTATACATTTCCTGGCTGAGGTGGGATGAAAAGTTACTGTTGCACTCAAGTGCAAAGATTTTTCACCTCGTGCTCTTTTGATTCCCTCGCTCAGGATTCTAAAACTCCTTCGCTTGCTCGGTCATCAAAATTGGCAACTTTGCACTCTTGTATAACAATTAACTATTATTTGTCTGATTTTTATAATTTAAGGGGTTTGGCCTCTCCTGTTAAGTTTTGGCAACCTGTGTTAGGAGAGACTGCTCTTTCGTTGTTACATCGTAATTTCACATTAATTTGTATAAACAGTAAACAGTTTATAATTATGTGGTTAATAAGTACCAAGTTCAAAATTAAAAATTTAAATGTGTTAACGTTCGAAATAATTTATATAAGTATAAGTAGAAACTTTTAAATGGCCCCTTTGTCTCTAGCTAATTATTAATTCTGTTAATTAAGACCGTTAGTGTCTCTAAGATTTAAAAAAAAAGCACTTTTAGGACTTTTTTTAGGACTTCAGTATTGGTCCCATAGTAAAAGTTGTTCATAATGATGGGTGTTTTGTACCCCTTTCGGTTTAGTACACTCTTTCCGCCTAACCCCGTAGATAAATTAATATCGAAAGATTGTAATGACGCTAATTAGTAAAATGTATCCTCGACATGTAGGCTCGACTTCAAGTTACCAGAAACACCCCAATTATTGCTTTTTCTACGCAATTAGGAGGAGAAAAGGTCGCGTTCTTGTTTGCTGAAAACACACTCCACGTGGGAGGGAGGTACTGGACGATGGTTACAGAGAGGCACTGAGGATAAAGGCCTCTTCAGACTACACTATATAACATCATCATCAGCCAGAAGACGTCCACTGCTGAACATAGGCCTCCCCCTTTAACCTTCACACTGAACGACAGCCTTTTGCATCCACTGGATGTCAGCGACTCACTATGTCGTCGGTCCATCTAGTGGGTGGGTGGGTAGCCTGAGGCCTCCCACTAGATAGACCAACGACATCGTGAGAGTCGCGGGCAACCAGTGGATGCAGATGGCGGGCTGTCGTTCAGTGTGGAGCTTAAAGGGGGAGTCCTATGTTCAGAAGTGGACGTCTTCTCGCCGATGATGATAATGGTTGTCGCGCAGTCCGAATAGGCCTTTAGTAGCAATGACACTGAACAGTCCACATACACCTACTGACCTTACAGTGTTTTGGGTATGTCGTCAAAAGTAAAAATTAAATCACACCTACGTCCTCCTAATGATATTAATTTTATTAGAGACGGGTCCTATTCTTTGTAAATTTTTTTTGCTTTAGTTTTTTTTTATTAATTTTAAAATGTAGCTTGTTGCCACTATGATAGCTCGTTGGTCCAGTTGGTAGTAAACCTGCAGTCTGCGCTTGGGGGCGTGGATTCGATTCCCACCTGGGACGAACATTCATATTGTGATGATCATTTGTGTATGTTCTATATGTAATTTAAAATTATATGTATGCACAGATAGTAGTAGTCTGTGTATGTATGTATATCAGTCTCTGGCAGCCACAGTACAAGCTTTGCTTAGTTTGGTGTCAGATGACATTGAACAAAAATGTCACTTTTTTTTTTTTTTTTTAATTTATTGTGCTACCAGACGCTCGAACGCGGCTGACGGACCGCCCTCCAACCAACGTGAGAGAAAGTGTGAGAACATCATATTTCCCTCTCTTTCTCTCCCATTGGTCAGACGGCGGTTGAGGTCAGCCGCGTTCGAGCGTCTGTTAGCACTATAACATTGAAACACATTGCAACTAAAGACTAAACTTAAAGATTTCATCGCGTGTACTTTACATTATTTTAATTTCAACGTTTCGAACACTTTGTAGTGTCCTTAATCACAAGTACAAATCATCTGCACAAATCGCTTTGACTTGACAGTGACTTACTTTGCTTGTTTCTGACTGTGACTGGCTTATTTGACTACATTTCATCAAACTTGGTAATAATTTAATACTTGACACTGGCAAATGCACAGGAGTGCGACGCCAAACTCCTTACAGAGGAAATAATAACGCACGTGATGCACGCATAAAAGTGACGCACTTCATGTAGCTTGTAACTGTAGCTTTGTGGGACTGAGTACAATATGGGCTTACTAAATACAATTCGATGGCTGTAAACCTTCAAGCTATAATATCCCAGCTGTCCATACCCCAGACCCTGAAATCATAGCGGACCATAAATTGTAATGTTACGTCGCTACAGAACCCTTTTGGTTACATTGAGTTTGTAAGGCTGAAATCACACTGGCTGGAGCTATAGAAATAGAATAATTATATGTCAAAGGTAGCAATCAAGCAGACGGGTCGGTTATGGAAACTTGGAACACCATAGGCATCACAAATACGTTGCGGATCCTCTTATTAACTCAACTTTTGAAGGACCCTATGTTGTAACTTCTCAGAAACACCGCGGAAGGTAGATCATTCCACATTTTGCAGGTGTGAGGCAAGAAAGATTGTGTGGATCACACAGTGTGCGATATACACTGATTTATGATATGTGGATGTGCTCTCTTACAGGATATACTTATATTTAATCACCCAGAAACAGAAACAGAAAAAAAATAAGTAAAAAAAAAAAAAAATATTCTGTTATTTTAAATCTATGACAGTGTAGACCACATACTAAGTAAAGCTACTTTGATCCAGCCAGACATAAAAACATGTCAAACATACATAATTAGTTTCTACTTACACCACAAAAAAATATTTTCCAGTTGAATCTACATATAGTTTGAAATATTTTTGCACTGCATGCGGTTCCAGCCTAACGGTAACACGAGATGGTAAAGGAGGGCGCTCGTAATTAATATCTTAATTTTCAATTAAAATTATACATATATTCCAGTTGAATCTACATATAGTTTAAAATATCTTTACTCGCAGTGTGGTTCCGGCCTAACGGAAACACGAGATGGTAAAGTACCTAGGCCGCTCGTAATCAATGTTTTGTCAATCATGTTTGCCATGTTAACTGCTCATGAAACTAATATGAAACCTTCAACCTAGCTTGCATTGGTGGATCCAGGGGCCATGCCCCCCACCTAGCAATTCCATACATTTGCCTCAATTTTTCGATTTGATTCCTTCGAAGCTTGTCAGAATGGCCCCCCAAAATGAAATCAAGGATGCCCCCCAAATGAAATCCTGGATCCGCCCCTGCCAGCTTGCGAATAATGCAAATACGTAAAACCGTAATTTTCACTCAACTTTGTTTCATCATCATCATTTCAGCCATAGGACGTCTACTACTGGACATAGGCCTCCCCCATCGATCTTCAAAAGCCGGTCGGAAGCGGCCTGCAGCGTTTCCCTGCGGTCTCTTTTAGGTCGTCAAGTTTAACGTCAACTTTATTTAAGGTCATCTTTTCCCACTTTTAACATAATTATTTGATCATAGTAGTTTTTGTCTACTTCCATGGTTAGCTTAAAATTATAAAATTGTTTTTATCTTGGAAACTGTAAAGACCGTAACACGATTAAGGACATTACATAAAATCATTAACTCCCGACCAAATAAACCGGAGTTATTTTTCTCGCGCATTTTGATAAGTCGTAAAACAAAAGTTGTTTGTTTTGACGTATTGAAGCTCTTAAGGCCCTCTTTTCCGACTTTTAGCAACTTTGGTCTTATTAGTTTAAGTGTGTCTACTTCCATGGTTAGCATAAAATTATAAAAAAGGTGACATATCAAAATCGAAAAATCAAAAAATGACGCTTAATGGGCAAATGTATGGCCTAGTTATGGAAAACGCCCGCTACATAAGTAAAACATCAAAATTGAATGTTTTATCTAGAATCCCCAAAGACCGAAATACGATTAAGGACATTTCGCTCGATAGAAAAGAAAATATAAAAGTTACACTGATTTGAGCTTTTATCCCTGTTTTTTTTGGATTCATTCAAATACATATTTATTAAATGATGTACAGATTTTATAATTATGGAAGAAACCGCAAAAGTACATTTTACACTTTTTTTTTTTAATTTATTTATTTACATTGCCATATAATGCGTTGTAACATTTAAAATGCACTAGATACACATTACACCCTGTTTATAGGGTGTTGCAAACAGTAAATGGTTTTACTTATTCTACTTAAAATTACACTAAGAATAATGTTCATAAAATACTTATGAGATTTTACAGCTATACATTTCGAAAAAAACATACAGTCGAATTGATAACCTCCCCCTAAAGTCGGTTAGAAATACGAGGAAAACCTCAAAAATAGAATTAGCGAAACGCACGACTGTGTGTAAGCGCCATGGTTTTGCTCCACTAAATGCGACTTTAATACAATATATTAAGCCTTATGGTCATCTGTAATAAGCATAAGCATAATAATAATCTGTAAGAAGCGTTGCTTAAAAGTGGTAAGGATGCAAACTTATTACCAGTAACCCTGTAGGATATATCTACATGAAAACTATTTAATTGTCTTGAAATCACGTTTTATTTAATTAATATTAATATTACACAAGGTGCAAGAAATGGCCGTGGCCGCTAGCGTTGTAAGAAGAAAGCTACAAAAAAATGTTGCCAGCTCCCCAATAACAGTCACAGACAATGTATGCTCATGCCGACACGATCAAGCCAGCTTGATCAAGCTGGATTGATCGAGTCGACCTGAACATAATTGGGGGCCGGCTTGGCTTAAATTAACTTAATTATAATAATATATTAGGATATAGGCAGTGGACATAAACGTTTTATTGATCTACGATATACTTTGTTTTTCATTTTTATGTCAACCACCCTAACCCTATCATCCTGACCTGGATATGTTTTTACAATACGAGCCATAGGCCACTGTAGAGGGGCGGTGTTCATATCTCTAACAAGTACTAAATCACCCTCTTTTAGATCAGTCTCTCCATACTTCCATTTGGGACGGCTTTGAAGTTGAGTCAGGTAATCTTTGGACCAAACCTTCCAAAAATCTTGCTTGATTTTAGTACATACATTCCAGAACTTCAAACGATTTGTTGGAACCTCTGTTAAGTCTGTTTCAGGATAATTAGTGAAAGCCGTTCCACACAGAAAATGTCCAGGTGTTAAATATTGACAATCAACAGAGTTTGTAGCGAGTAGAGGCCTTGAATTCAATATTCCTTCAATTTGTACAACTACAGTATTGAGTTCTTCATAAGTTAAACAAAGATTGCCTACTACTCTCTTAAAATGATGCTTGAAACTCTTTACACTACTCTCCCACAAACCTCCAAATTCCGGGGAATAACTCGGTATGAATCTGAATTTAATATAGTTATTTGAACAAAAATTATTAACCTCTTGAATATGCTCTTTGGAGCGTTGAAGCTCATATAAGTTTTTCATTATATTAGATGCACCATGAAATGTTTTAGCATTGTCACAAAAAATGTTTGTGGGCATGCCTCGCCTCGAAATGAAGCGTTGAAGAGATGCTAAGAATGCTTGGGTTGTAAGAGACGACACTAATTCCAGGTTTACCGCCTTGGAACTAAAGCAAACATAGACAGCCACGAACGAGGGCATCACAACCGGTTTCCTAACTCGAGCTACCTTTGTGTCAAACGGTCCACAAAAATCAACTCCGACATGCTGGAATGGTCTTGACGCAGTAACTCTCTCTGGTGGAAGTGAACCCATCAACTGCTTGGCAGCTTGAGCCTTGAGTCGAAAACATTTGACACATTTGCGCACTACCTTCTTGACCTCTCGAATGCCACTGACCAATGAGTACCTTTGCGATAGAGAACTTAAAACTAATCTAGGTCCTGCATGCAAGAGCCTTAAATGTTCCCTACCTATTAAAAGGTCTGTGATGTGACAATGCTTTGGAAGAATAGCTGGATGCTTTTTATCATAAGAAATAGTATCGGCATTATGGAGCCTACCACCTACTCGTATAATTCCTCTTTGATCGAGAAATGGATGTAGATTACCTATTCCCGTTTTTATATTTTTACCAACAGCAAGCAATTCCACCTCACTAGGAAAATGTTCCCTTTGAGTACAACGCACTATAACTGACATAGAATCATGCAGTTCCCGAGGAGATAAGCTTCTGTCCATAATTTTAGTTTTATTTTTTGTACAGTTATTACTGAATCTGTATATGAAAGCAATCACTCTTTGTAATTTATTTATATCTGAAAACCGTCTGAACAGTTTTTCTGTAAAAGATGGCTCTATATTTTCAGTTGTATTGCATTGTAAACATTGTTCACTTCGCTGTGAGCTATCTAATCTTTCATCTGTGAGTAACTCATCAGATTTATGAATTTCTTCTGATTTGGTGTGTGTAAAATTTTTATCAGACAAATACTGTGGACCATGCCACCATATAAAACTTTGTTGCAACTTGTGTGGCAAAACTCCCCTCGACAATAAATCAGCCGGGTTATTGTTTGTTCTGACAAATCCCCATGAAGCCTTCTCTGACAACCCTACAATTTGCTTGACTCTATTGTTGACATAAACATTTGATTTTATACTACCTGCTTTTATCCAAGCTAAGACTATCTGAGAGTCACTATATAAAAATACTTTTAAATCTGGAAATCTACTATCCAAAACTTTAGCCACTCTGTGGGCAAGCAGAGCCAAAAGAAGGGCACTGTTAAGCTCTAGCCGTGGAATCGTCAGACTTCTATTTAACGGGGCAACGCGGGATTTAGCGCACAGTAGTTCTGTTTTCACTGACCCATCCTTACTGAAAACTCTCAAATAGAGACAACATCCAAAAGCTTTAATTGATGCATCGCAAAAGCCCACCAATTCTATTGAAGATATATTTCTATTATTCACACACCTTTTAACTGTGATTTTTCCCATCTCTAATAATTTGTTTAAAAAATTATTCCAGTATAGAAACTGTTCGTGTGGAATTTTCGAATCCCATTCTATTTGCATAGAGCACAAAGTCTGCATAAACATTTTTCCTAAAATAATTATTGGGCAAATCATCCCGAGCGGATCATACATCTGTCCTATAAAACTTAGTATTTTTCTTTTTGTATCTAATTTGTGATTCTCGTCAAACTTGGGACTTGAGAATGTGAAAGTATCCGATGTGATATCATACATTAAACCCAAAGTTTTAACAAAATTAGTCCTACTCATGTCAATATCTTCAAATTGTTTTTGCTCATCCGGGATATCCCTTAAAACTTCAGGTGAATTTGAGCACCATTTGTGCAGTGAGAAACTTCCTAATTTGAGGAGCTCCACCAACTGGTCTTTTAATTCATAAAGCTTCCCTTCACTATCAGTTCCACCCAAGACATCATCTACAAATGTGTTATTGAACATCGCTTGCGCAGCAAGAGGCAAGTCATCTTTGTACCGATGAGCTAACTCAACTAGACAACGAGTGGCCAAGAAAGTAGAAGCTTTTAGCCCAAATGTCACCGTTTGCAGCTGCAAGCAGGTGATAGGCTTTCCGGGTTCATCACGCCAGAGGATATTTTGAAGACACCTTTGGTGTTCATTTATTTTAACTTGATTAAACATGCGTTGGATATCGCAAATCAGTGTGAACAGGTAAGTTCTGAATAAAATTAGAATATCAAACAGCTCACTCTGTACCACGGGACCATTCAGCATGACGTCGTTGAGGGAAACCTTACTTCGTGACTTCATACTGCCATCGAACACAACACGTAGCTTAGTTGTCTTACTGGCCTCGTTTATGACTGCATGATGCGCTAGAAAGTAAACAGGATCATTGTTAACGTCGTAGATCCCAATATCCACCTCCTTAGCATGTCCCCGTTCTACATACTGATTTATAAACAGTTTATATTGTTCGAACAACAAAGGGTCCTTTTTAAATCTTTTTTCTAATGATAAAAGTCTCTGATATGCTACCGAAAAAGAATCCCCGAGCTGCAACTCTTCCAGAGGAGCGGTGAGTGGCATGTCAACATGAAAGCGATTGTCTTTCAAACTCATGGAGCTCTGAAAATTTTCTTCCGCCTTTATCGACTCATCACACCTCATTTTCGCAGGCTCGGGCATCCTTTCTGACATCCAAAAGTTTTCCATAATGTTTTCCAATTTAATATGGTCGCTTATTGCAAAATTAGTCACTAATTCACATGAACTACTTACATTGTTAGCACAATCAGCCGTTGAAACATTGCCTCCGATTACATAACCAAAAAGTGTGTTCTGTAGCACTGGACCGTTCTGAATTTTCACATAACCATCTAATAAAATATTGAAATATAGATCAGCGCCCAGTAACAATGATATTTCTGACGGTACATTGAACCCATCGTCGGAAAGCTTTACATTTTTTGGCAAGTTCCAATCCGATACATTAATGAACTGTTGTGGTAACTTTGTTGTTATGGAATCTACAATGTGACATTTTATATTGAACTTTACATTGTTGTTATGGCAAGGTAGCACATTTAACTTTACAAACTCATTTATTTTAGAGTGTTTATTGCCAATACCTATTATATTATTGGTCTCATTTACAACGCTCAGTCCTAGCTGCTTTACAAGATTACACGTAGCAAAACTGGCCTGAGAACCCGAATCGAGCAAAGCCCGAACAGATATGAGCTCACCGCATTGATTTATTACATTTACTTTTGCAGTAGGAAGCAAAATATTACCAGACACAGGTCCTGATAACAAAGTCACAACTGGTTGCACCGGGCTGGACCGATCTTGATGTAAAAGACTGTTGTGATCTGACGACCTACAAGATTGACATTTAAAGTTGTACTTACATTTACCACTGTGAGGCTTTAAACAAATAACACATAACTCACGGTCTCGCACAAAGGTTTGGCGGTCTGTGAGCGCTGCCGTGCGAAATTGGGGACAACTGAAAAGAAGATGATCTTGTTTATTACAAAATTTACACAAATTCTTAACTTGTGAGGCAACATTGGTCACCTTAGCTGGTGTTGCTTTATATTTATTTGTACTTTCATAGGAAGTACTTTTTGGAGGCGGGCTATCTTCCAGCGCCATAGCACGCTTTTCGAGAAATAGCATGAAATCCGCGATGTTGGGCATCTTCTCAGTGTCCCTATCTAATTGATAAGCCCTGTTTGTGAATTGATCTAGCTTTCTAGTCAAAATTGAAATTAATAACATATCCCATGACTCGATGGGTTCGTCTAAATTTTTCAGTGCATGCAATTGTTGCTGCACCTCGGACACAAACGACCTTATAGAGGCTGCTGTGCCCTTTTGCATCGAAGGTAAATCTAATATTAGATTGATGTGATTAGTGATTAACCGCGCTTTGTTATCAAAACGTCTGTTCAGTAATAATAATGCTTCTTTATAAGATTGATTTACTAGCGGCAAGTTAATAATAACTGCCAAGGCATCATCGGACAAGTATTTTCTTAAATAAAACAGCTTTTGTACATCGGACAAAGCTCGATTGTTGTCTATTATAGCCATATATAAATCATAAAATGGTTTATATTTTGTGAAGTCTTTTCCATCAAATGGAGTAATATCGATGTTAGGTAATTTACATGTATTGACGTTATCCGGCTGTATATAGATTTATCTATCTATTCCACAATTACGCCAAAGGAGGTTGATAAAGACTACTAGGATACCTACACAAATACTAAATAGATACAGTTCAGCGCAAACTTCTCTGTAGAGTTGGCCAAATGCAAGAACTAAAAAGTTTCAATAGACGGTTTTCACTTATGTTAAAAAAAATACGACAGTGGTGCCTTCACTTACCTAACTATAGAGATAAGTTGTTTTGCTGTCTCGTCCATAGATCATTATTAGAATAGACTCCGCGAGCATGTAAACTCAAAACTCTGCGTGCCGTATTTATGTACCTAGTACCTACCATGACCATGACGTCACAAGAGTGATTTAGTGGCAATTTAACAACATTTGCACGGTCAACTACTTTCGAAGAGATTTCACAGTTTCCTATGGTGAAATTTGGGATTTTTCTATTCGCACCTCTGTTGTGCTACTGCCAAGATGACTGAGATCGAACTGAATTATGCGGTGTTCTAGTTGGAGCATTAAAGGGGCTCTTCCTGTCTGAGGGCCTTACCGCTATCTGTTAAGAGAACTGCAGATGGAAAGAGGGGCTCTTTCCATCTGCAGTTTTCTCGCTCTCACATTAATCACATCACATTATTGAAGATATAACTGAGCGAGTGTAAATTTGTTTGAAACAAAGCATATTGTTTTGCTGTCTATTATAACGTATCAAATAAATACATTTTCGTTTCAATATATTTTAATTGTAAAATGGTAACTATAGTAAACGCATTATCATCTGAGTCGTCAGGTCATAAATCATTATTTGTCTATCTCGCTCGCACCCACATGTCATATTTGTCTATCTCGCTCGCACTTACGGGTCTTATGGTATGGAGTTTATTGTTCGACGACTCAGATGATAATGCGTTTACTATAGCCAAAATTTCGGTTGTTGTATTTCGTCAACACAAAGATATTAAAACCGTTTTTTTTAAACGCGCATAGTACGTGAACTTGCGGTGTCTTTCGTGATAAAAGTCTGCTGTCTCGTTTCATCGTCACAAGACTTAATTCAATTCTGGAGCCCTCGAGCAATCTTGTCCTAAAATGTCAACGTGGAACATTCTAGCATTTTTCTTGAGGAAAATTGTTTCCACGTAGTAGGTTAACTATCGAGGTTGAAGCGATGCCGATGGAACAAATAGGTTTCGAAAGGAAAAAGGCATTTTATCAATTAATCCCGCTTTTCGCCGCCGGCTATCTAAAAATACTGAAGCGAAAGGAAATAAATATTAAGGGGCCTGTATACCTTCTGCAGCTCACTTGCTCGCACATTTTCACATTATTGAAGATATAAAATCAATGAGTGTGAATTTCCAAAAAGTAACAAAATCATGTCTTCGTGTCTATCGCAACATTACAAACAAAGATGACTATGATGTCTGTCTGTATGTCTGTCTGTCTGTCCGTCTGTCCGTCTGCCTGTCCTACCTTTAAACGGCTGTATCTTTCGAACCGTAATAGATAACCAGTTGAAATTTTCACAGAATATATAATGTTGCGGCGGATAGACTAAGAAAGAATTAAAAAAGCTAAAAGTAAAAACGAAAGAGGGAGTCCCCATACAAAAAACCTATTTTTTTAACCGTATTTTTGTATTAGCTCTACCTAATGTAAAAACGGTAATACTTACAAGCGATAAAATAAATAATGGTCAAGTGCGAGTCGGTGACAAGTTCTGTTCATTAGCAAGTTATAACTGGTAATTTCGTTATTGCATTTTGTGGCGGTACGGAACCCTCAGTGCGCGAGCGCGACTCGCTCTTGGCCGGTTTATTTTTTCTGGCGAGCCACAGTGTTTGCTCTCTCCACGTACCAATCCGAAACGGAGCGCGGAGCAAGAATACTAATCTGAAAAGGGAGGAAGGGGTGCCAACCTGCAGAAAAAGGGGGTAAAAGTATCTTACCCCCTTTTTACCCCGGCGATGGCTTGCAGTTGCACAAAGAAAGGAACATCAGTAGAGACAGCCTCTCAGAGATTTTAGAAGAGCTAAGTTTGTTTTACCAAAGGCGTTTGTAAGCTAACAAACCAATACTATTTTATCTGTGTATTTTATGATGTTTTAACCGACTTTTTTATCTTTCCTCTTTAAAGGATTTTGGCGTTGCACGTTTTGAGCATTTGCCAGTGTCAAGTATTCAATAGTTCAAATTTTCATTAATGTCTTCAAACAAGTCAGAGTCAAGCAAAGTAAGTCACAGTCAAGTCAAAGTGTCTTACTAAAAGTTCTGGTAAGCTTTAAAAAGTCAACGTGATGAAGTTGTATGGTTATGACCTTTGCAATACCTACTGTGTGATAAAAAAATTACAAGACTAAATTTAAATGTAGGTAATTCGTATAAGACGAAAATAACACACATTGAAATGTACTATACCCATTTATAAATAAAACGGGGTTTTAGTAACAGCCTGTACTTATTGTAAATAATGTACACCCTGTAGCATAAATACAGTGAAGTCAAAAGGAAAATGCCATATATTATTGCACTTGCAATAACGTGAACATCAAAGCGGTTTATTTACGTTTCGGTCTCAAGCGGCCGCTTTTAGGTCAAGAAACACTGCCACTGATAGGGTTGTCACTCTATCAAAATGTTTCTTATTGGTTTATAATTGAACTTTCTTATTTGAAACCAGTCAGAAATTTATCAAGGCTCTGCTCAACGGCTACAGCTATTTCTTCGAGCGTTTCTAAAATTTTTAGTTAAAAAAATTGTGAGTCGGTTTTAATTATTCTTTGTTTATTGAATAGGTTGATCCCAATTTAATTTGAAAACAAAAAAAATTTAGGAATAATGCAGTTTATAGAATTTCACAAAATTTTTGTATAGTCAGATTATATTTATATTATGTAAAAAACTACTTATTATCCTGAAATGTTGCAAAACTAGGTTTTTTTAAAAATAATAATGCTCAGTTTCCATTGTGTTTTCATAAATGTTTCAACCCTAACCTAGATGTTGATGTCAACGGACGAAGAATGTCAACATGAATATAGAATCTAATATGGGTAAAACGCACTATCCAATAAACATAAATATCTAAATTTATATTATGTAGTAGTTTGAGTTCAAGAAATCACGCCTTTGTCATCTAGTAAATCTAAATGAAAGATAGAGAAAATACAGGGTGACTTGTGAGAGAGTGGAAATTTTCGGGGAGATCATTGCACTGTGCTAATATCAGCTCTAAGCATTAGACTCGGTAGAGAGACGGGCCATTCGACTAATTAATAACGAAGCGCTGGTTAAAGGGAAGATGTCGCATAGCCTCTAGCACAGGCGGAAGGTGGCTTGTCTGTCCATTTTTTATCGCCTTCATTTTGGAGAATATGCACAGGAGCTGTTTAAGCTGATCCCGTCAATCAATTCCCGCCATAGGTCATCGAGGCGGACATTCCATACTTAAAACGTGAAGTTTGGTAAAATCCGCACGCAGCGTTTCCAAAATTCCTTCCTAATACAAACTGCACAGGAATGAATGCGCTCCCTGCCTCGGTGTTCTCTACAAGGTACGACCTGGGTCTCTTCAAGACAAGAGTGAATAGGCACCTCATGGGCAAGCGTGCCCCATCTTAGACCGCATCGTCACTTTCCATCAGATGAGTTGTGGTCAAACGCTAGCCCATTTTAACATAAAAAAAAACATCATTAACAATTTTTACTATGCGACTAACCCTGAAATCGCAAAAACAGCTGTTCCATACATTTCGTCAAATGACAATGAGCTTTTGTATGGAACAGCTATTTTTTCCTGCGATTTCGGGGTTGATCATAACAATGATATCCCCGAATATTTCCACTGTCTCCCCGGTCACCCAGTATAATATAGGGTTATTGATATTTAGTTACCATCCTCCAAGAAAACGGCTTCAATACGTCAAGAATAACAACTTTTGTTCTACGAGCTGTCCAAATTCGCGGGGAAAACATCAGCTGGTTTATACATTTTGTCTGGAGTGAATGATTTTTTTGTATGAATCGGCTGATTTTTTTTTCACTTCTATACTATACTAATATTATAAACAGGAAAGATTTGATTGTTTGTTTGCATTGAATAGGCTCCGAAACTACTGAAACGATTTGAAAAATTCTTTCAATGTTGGGAATCTACACTATCCCCGGGTGACATATGCTATAATCTATACCCGTGCAAAGCCGGGGCGGACCGCTAGATTTTCATAAAGTCATAGAACGATAGTATATTATGCAATTAGGAATAAAGGACGGATTTAAAGCGAGGGCCATAGATGAATCCTGAGTGACGCAAGTGATTCATGGCCTTCGATGTCGAAGTTTGGGTTCGTTGGATTTTTTTTCCAAGCGCTTTGGTCCTAGATGATGAACGGCTGCCTATAACTTTATTTAAAACTCATAATTTATTTTATCATTCGACAACTCCTAATTTCACATAATTACGGAGAAGTCACACACAAAAAAAAAAAATTCACACCACCTGCTCGACTATGTCCAATTACATATCATACAACCTCAACGTAAAGTAAAGCATTATCTCTTAAGGGATATAAAACTGTATGAAACTCCCTAAGGAATAAAATGATGAATGAGTAAAAAATATGCCCATATGGCATAGTAAAGAGGTTTGTTCGAAAATCGAACTGGCCACCATAAGAACTCGAAAAAATAGGTTGCGTTCACAAAGAATTTGAAACAAAAGACGGTGTTTGGTGCTGTGCATGATCCAAGAAAACAAGGTCTGCTACTCTGGCGGTTGTCCCAGAATTACGTCACTGTCTAGTTGCCACTTTATTGCAACAAACACAGCTATTGGTTTTTTAATTTTTATAATCTATTAAATAAAATACAAAAAGCATTTCAATTGTCATTTGGTTTGTCCGCTCAAGCAAGTTAAGCACGAATTGAATATATTAAACACAATTTTATCAAAACTACATTGCTTTATTGGATTCCCACAGGTAATATACAGATATTGGGGAGTTATAATTTCACGCTACTGTTAACACAGAAAATCATAGAGAGTCCGCCATTGTTTCGTGTATCGTCATCTCTCTCGAACTTGTTGTAAATTAATTATTCTGCTCTTGCTTATGCACGTGTACGTGTATCCATGACATTGATGACATCATTGCGGTACGCCCACGTCACATTATTTCTCGGAGTGCTATACCTGGCGAAGTATATTAATATACCTACCATGGTGCTGTGATTTTCAGTGAAACCTGGCCTTTCATTGTCTCGCAGAAGGTGTGAAAAGTAGAGTATGCTCCTCTGGAATAAAGCCTGTCTTCGTCTTGGGCTGCTTGAACCCCTCGCTTCACTCAGGACTCTATATAACTCTAGAGTCTCTCGTTACGCTCAGGGTTCAATATGCCGCTCGCGACGTAAGACACTGCTTTATTCCCTTAGTGCATAATCTAATATTCTTGATTATGTGAAGGGAGAACAACAAAGTAAAACAAAAACGGTATGCATACTTGTCAAGTTTATGCGGTACATAGTTGTGTCAACATTAAGCGTTGAGTTAATACCGCAGTATTACAAACTTTGTATTGACTGTTCGTACATAAAGTGACTAAAATATTCGAAGATTGATACTTAACTAGAGTTGGGATTTGGAATCCTAACAGACCTCCCACTGACCTACCATCGCAAAAAATCTTGGAAGGGCTTTCCGTAACAATTCTAATAATACTTTAAATGTCTCCCGCATCTTAGATCGGCAGTCATGCTGAATACTGGAAAAGATCCCAGCTTCAACCTCTTCACAGAGGCGAGCTATTAGAACTGTTGACGATCCCAAGCTCACAAACGAGCTGGATCTGGCTATGCTCCTGAAGAGAGGTGGGTTCCCTCTGCATTTTCTATCGCTTGTTTTTCAGGGAATGCTCTAAACAGATTTTTGATATATTCCTGCTTTAGATTTCCACTATCGCACATGTCGACACCGTCAAAAAGCTCACCCCCACATCTTGCAAAGTTGGAAATTCAACACCGTCCGATTTTTCCGCTCCTTTATTCCGCGGACTTGCAAGGTGTGGAATGTCCTTCTCCAAAGGTCTTCCCGCCGAGCTTCAGCATGAAGCCTTTCAAAAAGGGTATCTAAAATTACCTCTCCGGGCTGGCAAAGCACCGTCAACGCTGCTAGTGTTGGTGCCATAGGCGGTGGTTTCTGCTTACCACCAGGCGGACGGCATGCTTGTTTGCTGTTCTTTTTAATAATAAAAAAAGGGGTTGTTTATAAAGTCGATACGATAATTTTACGTGATGACGCTTAGGCCAATCGTGCCTCTCTATCGCTTCTTCCGCGCTCTCGCTTGCAAGCGCGGCTCAGTCGGAACGTGACAATTTTTCGTGCGTGTATCTAGCGTTCATCGATTTATAAGACGTTATCACGTCAAACCGTGGAGTGGAGACCGTGTATTGGCAAACGAAGAGAAGGACGCCCTGCAGGCAGGTAGAGTGACGACCTGCGAAAGGCTGGTGGCAAGTGGATGCGAAAAGCAGAAGATCGTGACTTGTGGCGTTCTTTAAGAGAGGCCTACGTCCAGCAGTGTACGAACATCAAATAAGCTGATGATGATGATGATGATCACGTCAAAAAATATTTTTGTGTCGCAGAGTATCTGATTCCTGGTATCAGTTACCTTGAGTATCTAATACTTTAGTACCAGATACACAAACTAGATACTAGATGCACGAACGGCCGTAAGATTATGGTTATGTTTGTGTGTTGTGGTGACGTCTAGTAATAATTATTTAATTGTGGAGATGAAGACGGGTTGGCTGATCGGTTTAATTAGCTCGGTATGCGGATAGCTAGAGCTATAGAGGATCTTATTGATCAGCCACGTATGTATCTACGTAGAAATGCTAGCCAGAAGAGCTAGCTTCTTGCTATCAGCCAGAAGACGTCCACTATTGAACATATCAAGCCAGTGCAAGAGCAAGCCGGTGATATAATAATTTATAATGAATCCGCACGCGAGTTTTGATGAAGTGGTAGCCCACCCCCATAAGGGAGACACAACACACACTGACATAACTCCACACTGAACGACATCCTGCCATCTGCATCCACTGGATGCCCGCGACTCTCACGATGTCGTCGGTCCGTCTAGTGAGAGGCCTACTTACGCTGCGTCTTCCGGTTCGTGATCTCCACTCAAAACCTTTCTTGCTCATCGGTTATCGTTTCTTCGAGCTATGTAGTCTGACAATTGCCACTTCAACTTGCAAATTTATAATAGTTAAGTATGTCGGTGACTGGTTCTTTGGCGAATATCCCTACGTTGTCTGAACAACTCTACGTAAGTGACAGGAAATCCTAATTAATAATATACCTATCAATAGTTAGTAATATTTACTCACAAAACTACTACTTGAATAAAGGAAACTATTTCAATGAATCACAATGCGTAGTTCTCGTAAAATGGTTATCGAGGAATGACGCACTAACCGCGATGGGTTAAGGAAAAGAACAGCTTTTAGCAGAAATATAGTTTTTTTAATAATCAACTTTGAAAAAACGAAAAATTCGTTAATTTAGTGACGCATGTTTTTTTATTATTAATTAATTGAACTTTGACTGAACCTGTCTTAGCTCCTAAACTCGGTCCAATAATTTATTTGCTCTGACAACTGCAATAACATTGTAAAAAGCCGAATGAAAAACCAAGAACTCCGATAATTTACGTTGGGTTTTGAACGAGTGAGAGTAAGAGTGTATCAGGTACGTACTCGATATACTTTAGTTAAATATAATAAACCGGCCAAGTGCGAGTCGGTTTCGCGCACTGAGGGTTCCGTACCACCACAAAATACAACTCTTATCAATCAAAAAACCAACTTCAAAATAAGTTTAAACATATTATGGCATTTCGATTTGGTGAAAAAAATGAGAAGGTCATCCAGGTAACCCAATTACCATTATAACTTTGTAATGAACATAAATTTGTCACCGACTCATACTTGGCCATTATTTATTATTTGTTGTTATACTCTAGACAGTGTACTATAATCATGCAAAGTTTGACGCTTGTATATATTACCGTTTTTACAATAGAGATTATACAAAAATACGTTAGTTGTATTTAAACTTTTTACTATTAGTTAATCCGCCGTAACATTACATATTCCGTGAACATTTTGAGTGGCTATCTATTACGGTTCGAAAGATAGGTACAGCAGTTAATACAGGTACAGCAGGTAGGTAGGACAGACGGGCGGACAGATGGACAGACAGACATCGCATAGTGATAGGGTACCGTTTTTACCCTTTGGGTACAGAATCCTAAAAAATAAATGTTTCATTCGGCTTTTTACTATGTTATTGCAGTTGTCAGAGCAAATAAATGCTTGGACCGAGTTCGATTAATCATATTTCAATTCTATAGATTAGAGATCATCATCATCATCATCATCATCATCATCAGCCAGAAGACGTCCACTGCTGAACATAGGCCTTCCCCTTTAACCTCCACACTGAACAACAGCCTGCCTTTTGCATCCACTGGATGCCCGCGACTCTCACAATGTCGTCGGTCCATCTAGTGGGAGGCCTACCTACGCTGTGTCTTCCGGTTCGTGGTCTCCACTCCAGAACCTTTATTCTCCATCGGTTATCGGTTTTTTGAGCGATGTGGCCTGCCCATTGCCACGTCAACTTACAAATTTTAACAGCTATGTCGGTGACTCTGGTTCTTTGGCGAATATCTACGTTCCGGATTCTATCGCGCAAAGAAACTCCGAGCATAGCTCTCTCCATTGCCCGCTGTGTGACTAAGTTTTCCAAAAGGCCAACAGTTAAGGACCACGTCGTAGTACCATATGTCATCACTGGCAACACACACTGGTCAAAGTTTGTACCTACTTTTTACTAGGTACTAAATATTTTATTGTATTTAGTGTTTTTTTTTAATTTGCTGAGTTTGCTCTACATAATGATGGCTACACTCGAAATATATAACCCTCCTTCTTGCGCAGTCGGGTAAAAAGGCAAAGTTGTTAAAAATTGCCGCAACGTTACTACCTTAATCCAGAAAAAGGTATAACCAAATCGAAGCCGATACAAAATTATAATAATAACATCCACTTTAATACCCTCTTCGTTCAAAACTCAATAACGGCTAAAATCAAGTGCCATTCAGCAAAAATACAAATATTGGGTCGACTTGCCCCAGAAATTCGAAATTATAATAAGATTTGAATTTCCATGAAGCCTCAGTTAAAAGCTCGGATGGTTGAAATTGCCCCTCGCCTTGCTATTTGCGTTTGACCCAGTAATATAAAACAGGGGCGGATTAGTAAGGCGAAGGGGGATTAAAATTTGAAATGTAAAAATAAATTGAATGTATAGAAAAGTCTGACTTGAACTATATTAGGCAATGAAAACAAAGAATACGGTGAATGTGTTCAAAATTTATTTATTGCTGCTTACTGTTTATTTTTTTATTTGATAACAGGCTTGCGTTTGGCTGGCAACTTGCCTGATGTAAAGTGATGATGCGGTACGCTTGCCTAGAAGAAACAAATTCATTCGTAATTTGAAGATTGTAACTATCGGGGAACACCCATTCAGGCATCGCATTCCACAGACTAGCAGTTTACATAATAAAAGTGGAATCAAAGCGCTTCGTACGAGTTTTCAGAATATCTACCATAAAGCGGTGTCGATTTTTGTGCCCACTCTGGCAGCCCGATAGAAAAATGGGCAGGAGGGAATTAGATCATGCAGATCCGATGCACACTCTCCGAAATGTATCCAATAAAAAAACCGATAGACTAGCAACTTTGCGCCGATGCTCAAGACTAAGGAGCTTAGTCTAAACCAGGGATTCATTGCTGATGAGCCTCTTGACACGCTTCTCAAAAAACTAACGCCAAGCTAAAAAACCGTTGTTAAAGTTTTAAAAAAACCGGACCGAAAAGTGTGAGTAGATTTCACACCCTGAGGGTTTCGTTAAACTTAGTAAATATGTATGTAGATAGTTCAACTATACCAGATAGCGAGTCTAGACGAAAAACGGTTAAAAAGGTTGAAATATTGATGGACAAACTTAATTTTGTAGCTGGCAAACAGGGCCCCAGGGCCCCAGGGTTGGCTCCCATGTATATCAACTACAAAATATAAGTACATATAAACTCGAGGGGTTTACCTACCTTCGGCGGTGTTTCCGAGAAGCTACAACATGGGGTTCTTCAAAAGTCGAGTTAATAGAGTCCTTATGGGTCGGAAACGTATTTGTGATGCCTTTGGTGTTACAAGTATCCATAGGCGACGGTGACTGCTTACCATCAGGTGGCCCGTCTGCTTGTTTGCCACCTATGGCATTAAAAAACCTACTGGAAACCAATACAAGAGAAACCAATAAAAGTGAAAAGGTTAAATAAGATCGTCTTCAGGTGTATCCAAGATGTGACCTTACTCGAAGGTTGTCTTATTTATTTAGATACACAAAACAGAATAGAAATTAATTATATTACACGGGAATTACTCACGTAAGATTAAAAAAAAAAAAAATTAAAAAAAAAAAATAATTATTAAAAATATAAATAATAATTATATTAATTATTATTATTTTTATTGATTAATTATTAAATTAATTAATTCCTTAAATAAGTACTTATTAAAATATTACTATTATCGATAAAGTAGTAATTGTGGTAAATTAAAGTTAAGCATTAATTTCTGAAACTCTTTTTAGGGTTCCGTAGCTCAAAAGGAAAAAAATGGAACCCTTATAGGATCACTTCGTTGTCCGTCTGTCTGTCCGTCTGTCAAGACCCTTTTTCTCAAGAACGCGTAAAGGTATCAAGTGGAAATTTATACTAAATACTTGGGTCTACGGTTTCTTTCGGCTGTAAAAAAGTTGAAATTGTAAGTCAACGCAATCAAAAGATATGAACGTTTATGTCGAATATTTTGCGATTTCACAGGGAAATCAAAACCTATAGGGTACTTCCCGTTGACCTAGAATCATGAAATTTGGCAAAAGACAAGGTCTCATAGCACATATATAGGAATAAATCTGAAAGTCACAAATTTGAAGTTATATCATTTAAAAATAATTATTTTGCTATTACAAACTTACATTTTGTAGTTGGAATGTATAGAAGAACCTTATAGTCAACTACAAAGTTAAGTTTGTCTTTCAATATTTCAACTTTAGGTTTTTTTTTGGACTCGCGCTCTGAGGGATCTGTCCAACGGAACCCTCAGAGCACGAGTCCTACTCGTACTTGTCCGGTTTTTTTATTATCACATCTGTGTAGGTATACCTACGTAGCTATCAATTGTAACTAACATAGTTATCAATTGTAACTAACATAACTAACATTCAGTGGACCCCAAACTCTGCTAGGTCGATCTCTTAAGACCCAGTTTAGATTTGCCTATAGGTATTTGATTTAATGCGGGCGCTTAGGGGGTGTTAATTACAACAGTAATAAATTAAATCAAAAGTAGGTAAACTAAAGTTAAGTTAAATTTACATTCATTCAATGTTGGTTTATGGTTATAATAAGCTAAAGACCACCTTTTGTGCCTCTGTTTAATGTATTCTTCTTGTAATATTCTTAATGTAGTGTTTAATGTATTCTTCTTTTAATGTTCTTTTTTAGGGTTTCGTACCTCAAAAGGAAAAAACGGAACCCTTATAGGATAACATCGTTGTCCGTCTGTCCGTCTGTCTGTCCGTCTGTCAAGACCCTTTTTCTCAAGAACGCGTAAAGGCATCAAGTTGAAATTTATATTAAATACTTGAATCTACGGTTTCTTTCAGCTGTAAAAGAATAAAAGTTGTAAGTCAACGCAATCAAAAGATATGAACGTTTATGTCGCATATTTTGCGATTTCACAGGGGGATCAAAACCTATAAGGTACTTCCCGTTGACCTAGAAACATGAAATTTTGCAAAAGGCAAGGTCTCATAGCACATATATAGGAATAAATCGGAAAGTTACAAATTTGAAGTTATATCATTTAAAAAATAATTATTTTGCTATTACAAACTTACATTTTGTAGTTGGAATGTATTGAAGAACCTTATTGTCAACTACAAAGTTAAGTTTGTCTTTCAATACTTCAACTTCAGTTAGTTTTTTTTTGGACTCGCGCTCTGATGGTTCCTTCCAACGGAACCCTCAGAGCACGAGTACTACTCGTGATTGTCCAGTTTTTTGGTATCAATGTGGATGGCAAGTACCAGCATTCTTAGCTATAATTAGTGAAAATTCGTTCAGCCGTTTGACGATTATCAGCTTATTATAGGACGTTTAAAAAAAACTATTTATACTTGTTTTATACCTATGCGCAACGAAATTTCGTATATTATCAACATTTTAATAGATATTTAAAATAATTATACAAAATAGATATCTGTGGCCAGTGAGCGCGGTCTTAAATAAACTTGAGATAACTTCTCATAGACCATTATATTATAGTCTATGTCTTTATCATAGTTTTGAACCGGAAGACGCAGCAGCGTAGGTAGGCCTCCTACTAGATAGACCTACGACATCGTGAGATTTGCAGACATCTAGTGGATGCAGATGGCAGGCTGTCGTTCAGTGTGGAGGTTAAAGGGGAAGGCCTATGTTCAGCAGTGGACGTATACTGGCTGAAGATCTTATCATAGAAATATTTTCAGATGGATGCAATCTTTCTAATAGTTTTCCATCTAAAATATTTGACTTAGTCCGTCCCATTCCAAGTAGGGGACAGTTCTAATTGAATTCTGCAAGATTATGCACGACGCATCGCCGGTGACTGCACCGCGGTATACTTAGATGTAAAAGGCGCTGGGATGGAGTTTATATTCCAGATTGGCAGATTAGGAACTTTGGTTTGATTGCTCTCAGAATATTTGCCCCCCGATTCTACTAAACAAATTGTCTTTAAATTGTAATTGTTGCGATTTTAATTGTTAAATAACTTTCTCAAAATTGACTGTTTAAAATATTTTTTTATACTAGAAAAATATAACCACCTACTATTATAACTGAGTATAAAAAAATATTAAAAACTGTTAATTTTGAGGCAGTTATTTAACAATTAAAATCGCAACAATTACAATTTAAAGACAATTTCTTTAGTAGAATCGGGGCACTGAATTTGCGGTAGGAAATCGTAGAGACCAGACAGACGTCGTAATCGCCCATCTAAAACCAATGAACCACAGCATAATGTATAAGGGACCTATTATCTCCAACATCACCTAAAATATACCGAATTCAATCATCATCATCATCAGCTAGAAGACGTCCACTGCTGAACATAGGCCTCCCCCTTTAACCTCCACACTGAACGACAGCCTGCCTTTTGCATCCACTGGATGCCCGCGACTCTCACAATGTCGTCGGTCCATCTAGCGGGAGGCCTACCTACGCTGCGTCTTCCGGTTCGTGGCCTCCACTCCAGAACCTTTCTTCCCCATCGGTTATCGGTTCTTCGAGCGATGTGGCCTGCCCATTGCCACTTAAACTTGCAAATTTTAGCAGCTATGTCGGTGACTCTGGTTCTTTGGCGAGTATCCACGTTTCGGATTCTATCGCGCAAAGAAACTCCGAGCATAGCTCTCTCCATTGCCCGCTGTGTGACTCCGAAACCGAATTCAATAAGGGATCTAAAAACGAATCTAATAAAGATAAATTAAAAGTTTTAGTTGAGATATGTTATTACTAAGATCTTTTAGGACGTTTCATACCCTAGGTGTAAAACGTTCTAGATTCACACTCATCAAACTAGTGAACCGTCAAAAATCGTCGTTAAGTTTTCTGAAATTTTCCTATTTTCTTATTTTTTCTTTCCGTAAGAATGTTTTACAATTTGTTCAAGCCGCGCCCTTGGAGTTAAAATCGTCGTTAAGTTTTCTGAAATTTTCCTATTTTCTTATTTTTGCTTTCCGTAAGAATGTTTTACAATTTGTTCAAGCCGCGCCCTTGGAGTTAAAATCGTCGTTAAGTTTTCTGAAATTTTCCTATTTTCTTATTTTTGCTTTCCGTAAGAATGTTTTACAATTTGTTCAAGCCGCGCCCCGCGAGTTAAAATCGTCGTTAAGTTTTCTGAAATTTTCCTATTTTCTTATTTTTTCTTTCCGTAAGAATGTTTTACAATTTGTTCAAGCCGCGCCCCGCGAGTTAAAATCGTCGTTAAGTTTTCTGAAACTTTCCAATTTTCTGCGCAATTTTCTAAATTTTTATATCTGTTAGAACCTTCTACAAAGTATTAAAAAGAAAAAAAAAATCGATAAAGTCGTTCTCAGGTTATGGCGTGACCAAGGTAAATAAGTATTTATTTTTATATAGGTATAATAGATGTGTATGTATATCAGTCTCTGGCAGCCATAGTACAAGCTTTGCTTAGTTTGGGGTCAGATGACCGTGTGTGAAAAAATGTTCCGAATGTCCCAAAAAACAATAATTCGTGTCGTTGTTTTAACTGAATATTCAGAACATGAAACCACTAGACACAAGCACTGAATAAACGAACAAGTCTTATATCCCTCTCCCTGGTTCCTTCTCATGCATATTTATACAGCACACTATTTACATTATCCTCTGACGCGTCGTTCACACTACAGACACGTTTGCACGCGTCCTAAAGCCCGTTGTAGACCATCCAAAGTAGCTTACAACTCTTGCAAGACGCAAGTACAAGTAGCGAGTACAGGTAGCGAGTACAAGTAGCAAGTACAAGTAGCACTTGCTACTAGTTGTGCTTGCTACTTGTGGTTGCAATTAGCATACAGAAATAGCATATAGGTACAAGTAGCGAGTACAAATAGCAAGTATAAGTAGCATTTGCTACTAATTGTGTTTGCTACTTGTACGTGCTCCTTGTACTTGCCACGTGTACATGCTACGTGTACTTGCTGGGTGTACTTGCTACGTGTACTTGCTACGTGTACGTGCTACTTGTACTTGTACTTGCAAGCTATTTTGCGTGGTCTGCAACGGGCTTTATGCCTAGCTAATACTGTAAAGTTGAAAATCTATCCTCAGTCTTAGAATAACTACTCAGAGAAGGTAGGTTTCCAAACAACGCCTTCTCAAAACGTAAGCTACAAATTCGCTTTGTAGCTTACGTTTCGATTGGTATTTTAAACGAGTTAAGCATGAAAATTAATGGATTACCTGTGGAATGTCACACCATAACTCTTATGCTGCTTTTCTGATTTGTTGTGGTACGATTTCACCGCGCAAATTGTCATAGTAAAATTTTTATATTTTCTTTGGAGCCATATATGACACCATTTGAATGGCTTATGGATATTTTGCGAATGTACTTGGTTTCTTTGTGTAGTTATTCTAAGTCCTCAGTTTTAAATGTTTATCGGGACTTATCACGTATTATTTTATTTAGGTAAAAACAAGTACCTCGTGACCACGGCCATTGTAAAATGGTCGAAACGTCGAGCGAAAGGTAACAAATTTTTACCTAAATAAAATAATACGTGATAAGTCCCGATAAACATTCAACAAATGTGTCAAATCGCGAAAGTTTATAATTACTATCTAATATCTAACCTAACCACCTGAAGCACCTAACGCTGTTTTATAGACAGACATCACATATTGACAGGGTTCTGTTTTTACCCTTTGGGTACAGAACCCTAAAAATAAATGTTTCATTCAGCTTTTTACTATGTTATTGCAGTTGTCAGAGCAAATAAATGCTTGGACCGAGTTCGATTAATCATATTTCAATTCTATAGGTTAGATATAAACTCTTAAATTTTATTAAAATCGGAAAGAGAAAGACGTTTTGTTTTCTTGACATCTTTGTAGTACGTCTGTATTATTATAATAATATAGCCTTTCTTACGACCCCGAGACGACGCAAATCAATAAAGATAATTTTGAGGAAAAAAAAAAGAACCGACTTCATGACTATACCTTCATTTACAAACTGAAACTAAAAAGTAGAAAATAATATTTAAATAACTTCAAAGCAATGAGCATTAAAGGACAATCAACGAAATTATTAATACATATATTACCTACTTATATACATATTTACAATTTATAATCAGCAATTTTTGGAGTGTGATATGACCTACCAACCAAAACAAGAATCATCAAAAACAATTCTAAATTGGCGGAGTAATCGCGTAACAAATACACAAAAAAAAGGGAAAAAAAAAAAAAAAACATACAGTCGAATTTATAACCTCCTCCTTTTCGAAGTCGGTTAAAAAGGAAGACTTGGGCAGGTATCTATGTATGATATAGAGTAAAGTATGTTTTAACATAATTGTCATCAAAACCAATTCTTACAATATTTTACCGAGAACTCAATCTTAATGGATTAGGTTGAAAATTTGATTCAAAATAAGTTATTGAGAAACCTACTTTGTCATCATCATCATCAGCCAGAAGACGTCCTCTGCTGAACATAGGCCTCTCCCTTTAACCTCCACGCTGAACGAAAGCCTGCCATCTGCATCCACTCTCACAATGTCGTCGGTCCATATAGTGAGAGGCCTACCTATAGGCTACGTCTTCCGGTTCGTATGTACTTATGTATCAATAGGTAAGCTTATAAAAGCGAATGGTAATAAAGTTAGAGTTCCGATATATTATTATGTGTGTAAGCTATCCCCAACTTGTACCCAAATACCACATTTTCCCTATAATTGGGAAGGAATATCTAATTTGGCAACGTCAAGTTATCTAGCCAATTTTCCCTGTACAAGGTGGGTAGGTATTATCACCAGTACATTGCAATACATGGTATATCCAAACAAAGAACAGGCAACGTACGGGACAAAATTGAGTTTACACGTCCGTCCGTTGTCGTCACATTCGACGGGTTCCCGGGAATCCAATAAAGGTAATGCTCCACTAGCATGTAGAGGCATGAAGGCATTTTTTACTCCCGACGCAAACAGGGTGTTATAAGATTAACGTGCTTCGTAGCTCCCAAAAAACTGAACCGATTTTGATCTAGTTTTATTTTTTGTTTCAAAGGTGGCTTGATCGAAATTGTTCTTTTCGGCTGATTGAAGATTATACGTTTTTTATTGGGGTTTAAAACATATCTATACTAATGTTATAAAGAGGAAAGATTTGATTGTTTGTTTGTTTGCATTGAATAGGCTCCAAACTACTAACCCAAAAAAATATTCGTTCACTGTTGGGAAGCCACACTATCCCCGGGTGACATAGGCTATAGATTATAGCCTATGTCACCCGAGGAATACCCGTGCGAAGCTGGGGCGGACCGCTAGTTCAATATAAAATTTGCAAAATATACGCAATTTCGTTTAATTGGAAAAAAAAAAGATGAAAATTTGGCCGCCAACGAACGTGATTTTTCCGGTTATTTTGATTTCATACTTGAAACCACTGAGCCGATTTTGATGAATTTTTTGGGACCACTGGAATCTGAAACTATTGTGGATCTATGGAATCTATGTATCCTTTCAATTAATGTTTTTTTTTTAAATAAACGAATGGGTTTATGAGGTTACAAAAAAATACAACCGAAATGAGAACTCCTTGTTTAAAGTCGAGTAAAAATTGAAGTTTGTTACATAATTTTTCATTTAGGTATTCGCTTACGAAATATTATGTTCCATCTAAATAACGTAGTCAAGTTTTTTTTTTAGAAGCAAATTTGTTGAGTGCTTTGCACCGTAGTGTGGCCATACCTTTATGCAGGCATGCCGGGAATAGTAAATCGTGAGAAATAGCGTCAGATCAAAGCAAAAGACTTGCAGTTTGTTTATATGATGACCAAAATAATATCAGACAATAAACACAGCGCAGAAAAGAGAAGTAAATAGAACGGAAATGAGAAGGACAATCAGTCGCAAGGCTTTATGAGTGAACCTTGATTGAACATTCTTATTTAGATTAACGCGTCGAACTCCGCATCCAAAGAACTTGGACATTACCTTTTTGGGTTAGGTCTCAAAGTTTCTTGTCTGCATCACAGTTGCTAACTGATTTCTAATGAGTGACGTTTCGTTTATATGGGTGCAAATGGCTACAACTTTCCTACAAAAACGCCTTGACAGCTGTTCTAATAAAATAAAATAAACTTTTCTGTGAGATACTACACAAAATAATACACACAGTCAGAAATACAGAGACAGACAGAGAGTGACAGACATGTATTGTGTTTGTTTATTTACCGTGTATATGTTTTTCTCATAAAAGAGCCAAGCTTTACCATATCTCACTTGTTTGTCTTATCTGAGGTGTTTAATATCTGAGGTGAGGTGTGGTCAACCTTCGACCAAAATAAAATGAATGGACGGGCCCAAAAGAAGCGCATTTTTGAAGATTACCAAATGAGCGCCGGCGCTCACTTCGTTTCAGTCGGTCTCTAGCCGTAGGAAGTGCAACACGCGACTATTGTCACATGATAACGAAACATCTGACAAAATTATGCCTTCGTGTGCTTTCCCGAAGTGTAAATACACAACAAAAAACCGCTAATGTTTTTTGTAACAAATGTACTGTACATGATTATAATTAGGTGTTGAAGTATAAGTAGGTCCGACGGTTTTAACTTGTTTTTATTGAGCAAGCTCAATGGTTATGGCCCGTCCATTCATTTTATTTTGTTCGAAGTGGTCAACAACCTAGTCTTTCACCTATAAAACGTAGAATTAAGCTAGAAATAAATAGGTAATCAAACATGCGTTCCATTTCATCTTCAAATGATAAGAAGAACATTTTCTTAAATCTTTAATGAGACCGGAAATACTTGTCAAATCCTTGAGACCCTCATCATCAGCCAGTAACCGTCCACTGCTGAACAAAGGCCTCCCTCTTAGAAGTTGCCATGGTGTTGCAATAATCCCCATGCTTGGCAGGCGGCTTGGGAATCGCAGCACGTTCACCGTATACCAATAGAACGTTGCTGCCCATCCTCTGATAGTTCTGGTCGCAGTTTTAAGAGTTATTCCCCGGGTCAAAAAAAAAAAATCTAAAGAGGCACTGTATCTTGTTTATCTAATTAGTGACGAGTAACTGGCTCCAGTAATCGGGTTAGTCAGCTGATGCAATCAGTGGCTCGTTAGTCGACAATGCAAGGCAGCACGCAATGCTTACTGCGACACTGCGACCTACACTGGGCAATCAAGTAATCTAAGTATAATAAACCGGCCAAGTGCGAGTCGGGTTCGCGCACTGAGTGTTCCGTACCACCACAAAATTCAATAACGAAATTACCAGTTATAACTCGGTAATGAACATAAACTGGTCACTAACTCGCTTGACGATTGAACCTGTCTTAGCTCCTAAACTCGGTCCAATAATTTATTTGCTCTGACAACTGCAATAACATTGTAAAAAGCCGAATGAAAAACCAAGAACTCCGATAATTTACGTTGGGTTTTGAACGAGTGAGAGTAAGAGTGTAGCAGGTACGTACCCGATATACTTCAGTGAAATATAATAAATCGGCCAAGTGCGAGTCGGTTTCGCGCACTGAGGATTCCGTACCACCACTAAATACAACTATTATCAATTTTAAAAAACCGACTTCAAAATTAGTAAGTAAAATATAATGTTATGGCATTTCGATTCGGTGAAAGAAATGAGAAGGTCATCCAGATAACCCAATTACCATTATAACTTTGTAATGAACATAAATTTGTCACCGACTCATACTTGGCCACACATTGTTTATTATTTGTTGTTATACTTTAGAGTGTGTACTATAATCATGTAGTATAGTTGTATATTTATTTAAAATAATTTTAAGTAATAGTGTGTATTACTATTACAATGTATGTGTATGGTATAAGTAAAAATTTTATAGTCTATCCTCTAATGCACACCCCGTCTTCTACAAATCCTTTCCATCCTAAGGTTGCCTGGAAGAGATCGCTTTTAGCGATAAGGCTGCCAGTTGTAATACTAGTTTTTAAGAGTTTTTTGTCCTCTGTATCAAATTTCATGGTGTGAACAATAAAGAGTTAATCAATCAATCAATCAATCATGTTCAGTTTGACGCTTGTATAAATATTAGCGTTTTTACATTAGAGCTAACACAAAAATACCTTAAAAATACGTTTGTTGTAATACAAAAAGTAATAACGAAAGAGAACGACCCTTTCGTTATTAATTTAAAAAAAAAAAAAAATTGTTAGTCAATTCCATCACATACATATTCTGTGAAAATTTCATCTGGCTATCTATTGCGGTTCGAAAGATACAGCCGTTTAAAGGTAGGACATACAGACATACAGACATTGTAGGCTTAGTAATAGGATCCCGTTTTTACCCTTTGGGTACGGAACCCTAAAAACTAAATGCTTATATGAATCTCTAGTGTATTTCCACTTTAACTTCGTATCAAGTACAATAACTTTTTAACCGACTTCAAAAAGGAGGAAGATTCTCAATTCTTTGCAAACCATATTGAAAACATTCAGACGGCCTGAAAACAGATACTAAGGCTGTCCACTAGCAGCCTGTACGAACTAAATTAACCTACTTCATATATCGATCTTTATTGTAATCGTATGGAATCAGCTCTATCGAAGTACCTACTGACGGTGCGACAATAATGTCCCTTTGTATTCCATGCTATAATCCGAGACCAAATTGGACAATGCCATTGAATTGAGACGTTTTCATGATTCATTTCTAGTTCAATTATAGATGATACTGCCCAATCCTGGGTTAAACGTAGATCAGTTCTGTTAAAATGCTCATAATCATTAAGTGCCAGTGATCATCGTCATCATAAGTCAGAAGACGTCCACTGCTGAACATAGGCCTCCCCTTTAACCTCCACACTGAACGACAGCCTGCCTTTTGCATCCACTGGATGCCCGCGACTCTCACAATGTCGTCGGTCCATCTAGCGGGAGGCTTACCTACGCTGTGTCTTCCGGTTCCTGGTCTCCACTCCAGAACCTTTCTTCCCCATCGGTTATCGGTTCTTCGAGCGATGTGGCCTGCCCATTGCCACTTCAACTTGCAAATTTTAACAGCTGTGTCTGTAACTCTGGTTCTGGTCGGTGGTTCTGAAGTTTGGAGGTAAGTAGACAAAAAGTCTTGCGATCCTGAGATGCATTCACACATCACATCATCAGTCAGTAATCATCCACTGCTGGACAAAGGCTATCCCCACGCTTGGCAGGTGGCTTGGGGATTGCAGTACGTTCATCATTCATCATCATCATTTCAGCCATAAGACTTCCACTTCTGGACATAGGCCTCCCCCATCGACACTGTTTTAAACTATCACGGTTGTTCACTAAAGTTTTATGATTATTTACGGGATATTTACCGTGGTAAGGTCCGTGGTGTGGAGCTCATTCCACAACCTTACCACGGTACCCCTAAATGATAACAATTCTCCCATCGATCTCCAAAAGTGTCGGTTGGAAGAGGCCTGCATCCAGCCTTTCCCTGCGATCTCTTTTAGGTCGTCTGTCCATCTTGTGGGTGGACGTCATACGTTGCGCTTACTGGTCCGTGGTCTCCATTCGAGAACTTTTTGGCCCCATCAGCCTTCTGTTCTGCGTGATAATATGTGCCCTGCCCACTGCTACTTCAACTTGCTAATCCAGTGAGCTACGTCGGTAACCTTCACGGACGCAGTATGCGTTCACCGTGTACTAATAGGATGCTGCTGCCCATGCCCGGTGGTTCTGGTCGCAGTTTTAGGACATACCCATAGGATGTACCTATTCGGATGTTGGTAACTTAGTTTCGTTTCTTAGATTAATGATAGCACTAGAAACCACTAAAAGAAAGGAGACTATTGTCTTTCCTTTTCAGGTGCAATTCGTAACATGTGCGACTTAAATTGCATCGTAGGTCTACATAATTTAGCTTTCACCATGGCTACGCTTAACGGCTGTCTATCCACATATATTTCATGGGGCTAAATACGCTTTTAACGTAAGCATTACTACACGGAACTGCCATTATGGCTTTTAATATTTTCTTCAAGTTTGGGCTTACTTTTAAAAACGTCTTCCATGAAAAGGTATTTGCAATGGAAGAAGCTTGGCATTTCATTGCGTCCAAGGTTTTTTGGATAACGATGAGGATCTTTTCGTACAAAGCATCTTTTTTAATATTGTCATTGCGGAGAAACTGAATTAACCAAACCACTCTTCGGTATTTTGTCATACCGAACATACTCCTGAAATACCGAGCGGTAAGGTAAAATATCGAAAACCTGCCAGGTCTGATGGTCACACGTTTAAGTATTCTTTCAGCGGCCTTACTTTATATAGTGTACTTACCAAATTTATGTAGCTAGCAGATTAGTGGAAACAAATTTGAAAAACCGGCTTCCTCATCCAAAACTGGAGGCCTGACGGTATGACACTTGTTCCCTGGAGGTTGGGGCAGCTCCTTGTATGGGCTGCCCTAACCTCCAGTACTTCTTACTCTTATACTTTGGTGCCGTCACATATTCCTGAGACAAGGTAGGGGTGGTGCGGCTGCCAATTTGGCAGAACAGCACAAGCGACGTAAATATGCCAACCTCGGCAGTGGTTACATATTTAAGGCGTGTGGGGTCGAGACATTGGGGCCTTGGGGACCGGGAGCTCACCTCATTTTCAGAAATCTTTCGCGAGCCTCGTTTAATGCGACGCGTGATCAAAATGCTAGCGTGTTTCTGGCTCAACGCATACGCATTGCCATTTAGCGTGGTAATGCCGTCAGCATGCTGGAAACGCTGCCAACTTATAGTAGGCTTGAGCATTTGAATTGTTTTTAGACCTTCAACGGTCACTATGGGCAGTCTAACTGTTTTTGTAGTATTTGTGCTAGCTTGCATTTTGGTTAGTTATTAAAGGCACTTGCCCTTAAAAAAAGAACTGAAGTAACATAATCCCAATTAGTGAGCCTTAACCCCCTTACTAATAAGCGTGGAGTAGTCTTGGAATAGTAACGCCGTGTTTTGTCTTTTTCTCTCTTTCAAATTTTGAACTTGATCGAAAAAGACAAAAGACAGAATAACTATTCCAAGGCTACTCCACGTTTATTAGTAAGGGGGTAAGGGTATGGGCTATTTATTTTTGAGTTTATTTATGAAAATAATACGTACCTACAGTTGTTAACAAACACAACACTAATGTATTCAAAGACGCCATGTCCCGTGGATCGTCGTTAAAACGTTCACGTCTGCCATCGATCGCGCATTGTCCCGTGTGTATACACGGGAGGTTATTTTTACAAGCGAATTTAACATTTATCGTTTTTTTATTGCATCTAAACAAAAACGTATAATTTTTCAGTTCCAAATATAAAATTTGTCGATTGATAGTTATCATAATTAACTACCATATTTGCAGCGTTTATGATCCCATAAATAACTAGCGACCCACCCGGCTTCGCACGTAAATTACACCCGTGCGAAGCCGGGGTGGATCGCTAGTTATTTATAAAATAAACCTTCCGTGAAAAATTATCTAACTGATGGTGAAAACCGCATCAAAATCCATTGTGTGGTTTGACAGACAAAACAGACGCGGAAAGCGACTTTAATTTATACGTTGTAGAGTTGAATCCTTTTCTTCTCGCCTCTCCTATGGAAATCTATGTACTTAATAACGTACACACAGGATAAATAGACCGTCTCATTACAATGACAAATAGATTCATATCTGTCCGACGGACAAAAAGTCCTTCGTCTGGTCAGTAACTAAATGTCACTACTAGCTTAATAATAGATACTTGCCTAACTTAATAATATAATTATACTTAAATAATCACCAATTTTATTTTATTTTATTCGGAAAATATACAGTGATACACTTTTAAATTACTGAGAATTTGATTATATAAACACCATTTAGCAGTTTTCGTAATAATGCAAATAATAATACATAGATAACTCTTTATTGTTCACACCAGAAATGACATACATAAGACAAAAACAACTTAAAACTAGTGAAATAATTGGCGGTCCTATCGCTATAATAATGTGCATTAAAACAATTTTTAAAATTAATTGTATCTACCTACACAAAACGGCCAACAAGCTCCCTCAATTCCCACCCGTATGTACACAAAGCGCGTAGGCAATAAACCAATTGCGGACGACCACCGACATTGCGTAACTGTTGGACTAATAGGGAAAGTGGAGACGAGGTGATACTTCTAGATCAGTCTGGCCCTTATTTTATCTACAGGGTTACGCATTTACCCTGTTGTCGGCGCCACTCGTTCAACTGAAGATGGTGAATATGGACATGTCTCTTCAGCAGTGGCACCGACTTGGGTACTTATTCACTCTTGATTTCTTCCTGTTCACGAAGGTTCTTGATCTTGAGCGTTCCTTGAGTCTTGAGAGTTCCTTGTTCAGCTGAGGGTGAAGATGAGGGTGAATGCCTAAATAGGCATAATGACTAATATTTTTTTATTACCTACCTCATAAAAAGCTGATCATAAATAGAGCCCCTCAACGAAAACAAAATTAAAATTAGTTCAAAAATAAATAAGATATAAGCAGATATAAGCATTTTAATTTCATGCTAGACAGAGAGCGCACTATACTGAGCCGTGACGTCACGCCTCAGGCGCACCATACAAATGCTATACTAACACATGCTTTGCGAGAAAGGGATAGAGCATCCCTTCCCTATAGCTAAAACTTTAAACGCTCATATTTCAGAGATTTATCAGCCAATTTAATTTATTTTTTCAGTCTGTGTAATGTATTTAGTTATATTCCTCGCTAAGCCGGTTTGTAATAAATTAAACATGAGGACACATGCCTATTCTCGGAGCTGGTCGGCTCGCCTGTCGCTAACACCTGTACTAAGCCGAAAGGAGGTGACTTTACTCATAATTATGAACAACTTTTACTATGGGACCAACCCTAAACTCGCGACAATGACGGGGTGACACAAAAATTTCATTAATTAGGGTTCAGTAGTTTTTAAACCAGCTCAAATAATATGGATTTTTGCTAGAGCGCCTACGAATTTCGCGATAACAAACCACTACAATACTTTTCTTTTGTTCGAGTGAAAACAAGGACTTGTAATCGTATCAATAAATAAACCAGTAATTCTCCCTGAACAGAGTTAAAGAAGGTTTTAAGCATTCCACTATCATAGGTGTTTTATTAAAAATTCTAAAATAAATTCTTTAAAAAAAAAACGACTTCAAAAAACCACAAAACAAAAACATTCTAAGTCAATATGCCACTACAAAAAACAAAATTATAATTTTACACGGATTTTGAAGACGGGTGAAAACAACTACAAAATATTTAAAAAAAAAACTATTAATAATAAATATGATAAGAGGCTCTCGCTAGACGGTTGGGTCAAGGGTCAGATGCAGAAGGCGGTAATCCTGGACACGGCTCGCATTGTCAGGAGGTTCCTCACTCTGCAGCCCTAACCACCGGTAGCTTGAGCCCTGCCCCGCTGCTGGCGGCACCCTAGGTTTAGGTTTTTTTTATAATATTTTGTTTTTATAGGAAATATTGTAAAAAAACGTAAATTTAAGAAGGAAAATAAATATGTGAATAAATATGATAATAAAATATAGTTCCCGCCCGTCTTCAAAATCCGCGTAAAATTCTTATTTTGTTCTTTGTAGTGGCATATTAACTTAGAATGTTTGTGTTATGTGATTTTTTAAACATAATTTTATTTTAATATAATTACTATCGCTAATCCGCTGAACACAAGAACTATACGACACACTCACAATTTTTTAACGCCCGACCCAAAAAGAGGGGGTGTTATAAGTTTAAAGAGTGTATAATGTGTCAGCCTCCGTCTTTTTCGTGGGGGGCTAAAACTTACTTAGTAATAAAACTGTACGAACCGCTAGACTAAGGAATGCGCTGCCTAAACGATATTGTCCCAATACAATCTGGTTGCTGGCATGAATTTCTTCTAGGCAAGAGTGTTCTATCGTAGACCGCATCATCGCTTAACATCAGGCGAGATGTTCGTCAAGCTCAAGCCGATTATTTTATCCAAAAAAAAAACATACAGCTTCTAAATAAATGCTAATTAAATGCTGGAATAATATTCCCTCGCCGATGAGGAACCTGCAGAATTTTATTTTTATTACACGGGAATTACTCACGTAAGATTAAGCCGATCAGCTGCCGTTGACATCACGTGCGCACCGCGCAGCGGTCCGTAGTGCCAAGCGAGACGAAGCCGCGCGCGCGTATTCACCTTGAAAAAGACTGCCTAATGCGGTTGAAACTATAGTCGGAGTGACCGGCTTAATCTTACGTGAGTAATTCTCGTGTAATATAAATAAAATGTGTGAAAACAACGTCAGTTTCTATAATAAAACCTGCAGAAGGAAACAGTTTTAGTTATAAATTTAAAAAATTTATTACTGCACATCAGCAAAAAAATCAAAATCTAAATATATTTATTGCAGTTTGTTGGTAAACCTAGATGTAATTCAGCAACAAGAGGTAACTTAAAAGCACGACACGAGTGCAATATAAGTAAATATGCAATCAAAAAATATAAAAAAGCAATAGGTAAAAGTTACCTATAATTACCTACCTCATTGTCATCATTATTAGTGTTTGTTTTTAGATTGGTTTATTTATATGATTATTTACGGGATATTTACCGTGGTAAGGTTGTGGAATGAGCTCCCGATATTTCGGCGCAGTTACATGCATAACTTTAGTGAACAACCGTGATAGTTTAAAACAGTGTTTTGGTTTATTTATATTATTATTTTATTTATATTTATGTTTTGTAGTGGTGTACTGTGTGTGTGCCTGTACCGAGACATCACCAAACGGCACCAACGGAAGACCAGCGCTGGTTAACAGCCGGCATTATGCTGAGTTGGGGCCGATTTGTGACCTTATACCTTGTGTTTTTAAACTATTTAAAAAAAAAAAATATTTGGTCTCAAATAAATTTTTTCTTTCATTCTTTCTTTCTTTTACAGCCTAATTGATAACTTCCTCCTTTTTGAAGTCGGTTAAAAACAGTATTCATCTCAAACTGTGATCTCAAACTATATTTTTGCCTAATAATCGCATAATGTTTGACATTTTCCTGACAAAAACTTACCTTCTAGTTCCGGCAACTTTTCTCGCAGGTTTTTGGTTACACAAAGAAGGCTTTTTGTAAAAGATTAACTTTTTCCTGTTTGCGAAGGAGAACTATTTATTTGCGGTGAAAGGTATTTGGTTAGGGCGTTATTTAGGAACATTAACGAAGAATAAGTCTTGTTTACGCGATCCTAATAAGAATTTTGTAAAAAATATGGAAAGAGTCTTCACCATTCACATTATTCCACTGCTAGACAAAGGCTACTCTCAAGACGTATTGGCGAGTTAGCAGTCTTCTTACTTTAAGAAATTTCTTCACGGCAACCATTGAATGGAAATAACCAATAGGATTGGAATATAGCTTAACACCTTCAATTAACGAATTAATTCAAGGGGTATTGGTGTATTAGCAGTCTTCTTACTTTAAGAAATTTCTTCACGGCAACCTTTGAATGGAAATGACCAATAGGATTGGAATATAGCTTAACACCTTCAATTAACGAATTAATTCAAGGCGTATTGGTGTATTAGCAGTCTTCTTACTTTAAGAAATTTCTTCACGGCAACCATTGAATGGAAATAATCAATAGGATTGGAATATAGCTTAACACCTCCAATTAACGAATTAATTCAAGGCGTATTGGTGTATTAGCAGTCTTCTTACTTTAAGAAATTTCTTCACGGCAACCATTGAATGGAAATATATATATATATATATATATATATATATTCGGGACATTTTTGCACACACGGTCATCTGACCCCAAACTAAGCAAAGCTTGTGATATGGCTGCCAGAGACTGATATACATACATATATATTTTTAAATACATACTTAAATAGATATTAACAACCAGATATAGAACAAACACAAATGTTCGTCACACAAATGTTTGTCCTAGGTGGGAATCGAACCCACGCCCCCAAGCTCAGAAGGCAGGTTCACTACGAACTGGACCAACGGGCTATCAATAGGATTGTAATATAGCTTAACACCTTCAATTAACGAATTAATTCAAGGCGTATTGGTGTGTTAGCAGTCTTCTTACTTTAAGAAATTTCTTCACGGCAACCTTTGAATGGAAATGACCAATAGGATTGGAATATAGCTTAAAACCTTCAATTAACGAATTAATAGCCGATCCGCTCTGTTTTCATTTACGGACGTAAAATTCGAAAGTTTGTAAGCCTCAATCACTTCATGTTCACCAATGAGTTAATTTGTAAATGTTTGTAAGCCATCTTACTATTTGATTTACAACGCATACTAGGTACTTGTTTTAAGAGCCTGCTTTCTCCCACAGCTATTTTGCTTACACATTTCAGCATTATTAAAGACTTTAATCATCGAGATACTATACATATAGAGTCACAATCGTGCCAAAAAAAATCCGGACTAAAACTCGGCGCACGCTATGACTTTTTGGTCAGTTACATTACAAGGTAACCGCGATCCGACTACAACGCCGCGCGATAACATAGCAGACAACTAACGTTGAATACTATGCAAGCGACATAACGCCTAAGTTGGAGTAAGTGTGGCATTGAGAAGTATAATAATTGAACCAATGTATGTACAATGACGCTCGGACGTTTTTTGACTGTTTTCACTGAGAGATTGTGACTCTATAGGAATTGTATCTCGATGACTTTAATCGATGACATAAATAATCAAGCGATATGACGTTCCCACGTTGGCGCCAAAACTTTTTAATGGTACATAATTTACTTATAGCCAACATTGCAACAATGTTGTAAAGGTTGCAACGAGGAGTTTTGGCGCCAACGTAAAAAACATGTCGGATCATTCTATAATTTTCTTAGACTTGTATATTTTCGAGTGTTAATGTGTAATAATGTGGATTGTTATTTATTTATTAATTGCAAGTGAACGTGCTCAAGTGTGGTCAAATTATTATAACGAGGCGAATCATGTAGTTTTGTATTGTTTCTAGAGAAAGAAAGAAAGAAAGAAAATTAATTTTATTCGACACTTTTACAAAATCTTATATCTAAAGGATACAATCAGTGTCGAATGGGTCCGTCTCAGCATTAATGCTGAAAGTCAAGGACTATCAGCGCCGGTTTTCAGACGAACCCTTGAGTTTACACTTACATAGAAGAGCTCCATAGAAGTCTCTTGTAAAGCCTCCGCCGTTTTACTGGGGCATGAGTTTGACTTAACCGTGACTTATCTACTTGACAGGGACTTGTTTGACATTTAATTAAACTTGAAAATATTTCAATACTTGACACTGGCTAATGCACAAGAAGTGCGACGTAAAATCATCTCAAGAGCAAAGGAGAAAAAAAAGTTGCCACAGACTTGTCAAATAATAGATACCTCCAACGACCAGTGATAACTTCATCTGTGGATATGACCTCCGACCCTTAGATTAGGCGGTCAAGGCTTAGTTTAAAGGTCAGTAGACCAGGGGTCTTGAGACTTGGTAAAACTACTTCAAACATCTCAGCTTGGTACTTTGTTCAATATCAAGACTGACATTTGATAGGAGTTTGAATAGAAGTTTACTACAAAGTTTTGAGATATGTCTAATACGTTAACACGGTTCAGGTTCACAACGTAGGGTAACGTAAAAAATATTTCGACCAAATTTAAACCACATGCAATATGCATGTGTTTTAAATTTGGTTGAAATATTTTTTTTCCGAATCTTTATTGTTCTGACTTTATATCTAAAGATTTTTTTTGCATTTTAATTGCTTAAACTATTAATTAAGTAATTGAAATGCAAATAAATAAATAAAATATCTTTTAGATATAAAGTGAGAACAATAAAGATTCGGTAAAAAATTATTTCAACCAAATTTAAACCACATGCATATTATACCTAATAGGGAATAATTTGGTTGAAATATTTTTTTACCATTCGTTTCTACTTTCGTGATTTGAACCCATATTTTGAAAGTGTCATCATCATCATCATCGTCATTTCAGCCATAGAACGTCCACTGCTGGACATATGCCTCTCTCGCCATCGATCTCCAAAAGGGCTGGTTGGAAGCAGCCTGCATCCAGCGTTTCCCTGCGATCTCATTTAGATCGTCTGCCCATCTTGTTGGACGACTTACGCTGCGCTTACCCCATTTAAATGTGTAATAGGCACCTATTTTTATATTAATATAATAATGTGTGATAAATCCCGATAAACATTTAAAACAACATTGATATATTATTACGAAAACATACCAGCTATTCCATAAATTATGTTGGGTCTGAAAAAATATTTCTAAATTGTTATCTTTTTCGCTATTTGAAGAAGCCATATTCCCAATGTTTATCAATACGAATTTTGACTATTTTAATAAGCAATATTTAATATTTATACCGATATAAATTATGGTGTTTCAGGAATAGTAGGTATACCTACCAAAGTAAAAGTTGTTTAAAATATTGCTATCAATGACTTAGGCTTAGTATCAAAAAAATTATTGATTCCATTGGAATAACGCAGTGGAAAAGACAATAATGGAAATTACTGCAATGATGACCACAATTCAGTAAATATTTAAAACGTGTATCTGATTGAAAAACCAAAACTAACAATGGGTAGGGGTAGGTAATATGTTTACCTACTATTATACTAGTACATACTGATTACCTAAAGTTTAAACTAATAAATGAATTAATTTATCCTTATAGGAAAAGAACAAAGTAATACAATACTTAAATACTTACATCTTTTTCCCCACACAAAAAGTACTTATGAACTTCCATCGTCTTACTTTTCGATGTACCATCAAGGCCTTCAATGGAATCTCACAAAGTAGGTAACAGCAATAGACGGAATAGTTTTTTGAAATATGTATTCTATTTAATAAAAAGATAATCATCCAAATTAAATGACTAACAAGTATACATTTAAATTAAAAAAACAACCAACAATCTATACTGAAATGCGCACTTATTTTTTAAACCGTTGCACATATTTTGATCAAATTTAGCTAAGAACAACCGCGATAAAACCCCTAGTACATAAAGGTCTAATAATTTTGGAGGAAAAAAGGTAACACAAAAAAATATACGAAAATCATACATATACACTAACGCCTTACCTCTTACCCCAAATGCATTTACTTTTCCCGTTCTGTAGTAGAAAAAAATTGGATATATTTATAAATTTGTCATCTATACTAATATTATAAAGAGGAAAGATTTGATTGTTTGTTTGTTTGTTTGCATTGAATAGGCTCCGAAAGTACTGAACCGATTTGAAAAATTCTTTCACTGTTGGGAAGCTACACTATCCCTGGCTAACATAGGCTATATTATATTTTCAAAAAAAAATAGGGATCCTTACTAAAACTCCAATAATGTAACCCAAGGTGTAAAAAATAAGATTTACAATGTTGACTTTGCGTGTTTGACAGTTCTAAGACAGGACAACGTCTGTCAGGTCTGCTAGTAGAATATAAAAATGTTTGCAATGAAATTGAAACTACTCCCACCATTGATTCAGTTACTTCAAAATCTAATCGCTTTCTCCTTTGTTACAGGTACTCAAAAGTCTAGAACATCAAAGAAATGTGGAAGACAAGAGAAGCTAACATCTATTGCGACCCAACCCAGAGCTAAACTCCAACTGCCATGACTTCGGAAGAGCCCGTAGATGTCGTCAAAAAATCAGACGCGAAGAAAACGGACTCATGCGCCAAATTCACAGAAGAAACGGAGAGAAAAGACAAAACATCCGACGAAAAACAAAAAAGATCACACGAACTAATGAGGCTAGTCTACGAGTTACCTGAAGAAATAAAGAAACCTGAGCTTATAAACAACAACATGCTAAAAGATAACCCACCGCTAACTTTAGTTGAAATTACGGAACACAACGGTTGTGAAACAGAACTGGGAAACACCGGTGATAATGGTGTTTACATTACTGTCGGAAGTCCAGAAAACTTAGGCAATAAGGTCGTATACGACGTTTTAGCTACTAATGAACTGATAATGAATTGCGCCGAAGAATATAAAGAAGTGATAGATAGAGCATCACCGGATGATAGTACTGATGAAGATTTGGTAGAGTTGAAGAGGATATTGGAAGCAAAGCCGAAGGTTTTGGATAGGTATTTGCGGGAGTGCGCGACGGTTGAAGAAGTGAATAGGATACATAGTGTGACGTCATCGGGGCCGCTGTCTCCGAGGCCTCATCATGAGGCGAGGAGTACGTCGGTGACGTCGGACCTGTTTCAGCTTTGGCTGAGTTCTTCGCCGATAAAGGTAAGTTTAACGGGTTTTTTTCTTAGTAACATGCTAAGTGATCTGATGACAAGTGACGTTGGGATCAAAGAAAAATACGTCTAGCCTGGAATAAACATTATCAATGTACGTGTCTCATATAGTGGTGCTATGGACTTTAGGATTTTACCTACTCGCCTTTTAAGACTGCTATAAACCTGTGTTTCTATAATAATAATAATATTCATTTATTTCAGACACTTTTTTTTTTTTTTTTTTTTTTGTTGTTCCGTCTATACTTTCTCCGACACATGTCGGAGACATTGTTAGACCAAACATATTGCATAGCAGTTTACTATATTTTTTAGATTCTCGGCGATAATCACCTTTGATATTATAATTTGATAAATACATATATAATAGACAAGTAGGTACACATAATTAGTATTACGATTATTAAAGTAACGGCCAGGGACTTGGCCAGGCGATTAGTGGAGGCGTCGGGTGTCCAGAATGCTGGCTTCTATTTCGCCCAGAAATTGAGCATTGCCATTCAACGTGGCAATGCTGCCAGCATTCTGGGGACCTTTCCCTCCACTAATGGTCTTTTAGTTTAAGTTTTTAGTTTGTATTTAGTTATTTTAAGTTTTAGTTTTTAGTTATTTATTTAAGTTTTCGTTAATTTTCTGTTTTTTTAGTTGTGCATAATAAAGATATTTACCTTTTTCCAATCATTATTAAAGTAGTTATTTTTTTTTTTTTTTTTTTTTTTTTTTTTTTTTTTCACCGTAGTATCGTAGAGACTTATATATATTTATTAACTAGAATTTACTACAAAACAAAAGCTCTGAGTGTCATGTATCACCACGAATGGAGCCTCCATGTATACAATTATCATGTTTGCTTCCATTCACAGTACTTAGCAACAGCAATTAATTGAAGTTGTGCAATATAGTATAATATATTGTCACACCTTGTACATATTTTAATTAGCGTTAGGAGCTTTGTTAGTATACCTAATAATTTTTACATTGCAACCATTTTATTTTCTACTATTTGCATAGATTCCCATATATATATGTAATATATTCTTAAATATATTTATATATATAGTTTTCACATACATATTATTCTAATTAATATCAAAAATATATATAGTTATGTATATTTCAGACACTGTCCATATTATGTTACAAATTAAAATGAAAATTACAATATTCTATATCATTACTTAATTCAAAATGTCTAATTATTAAAGAATAAATAAATAAAAACAAATTAAAAACAGTAATGCAAGATAATAGAAAAATATAGAGAACTTAAATTATCTTAGCTTAAACTTCGGTTTGGATCCGGAGTGCTCGACGTGCACACTGGTCCAGTGCTGCATTATTGGGCACTCCAGGTCCATCCGCCAGGCGAACAGCTGCAGGTGGCTGTTGTCGCTGCCCCGCACACGGCGCATCAGGGACGCGACTCGCTTGCGCATGATCGCTGCGAATCCATCTATGTGCGCGTCCGCAAACATCCCCGATGCGCTGCAGTGGCGCGGCAGCCACATCAGCGCCCTGTAGGCGTTATTATATTGGACTCGCAGGGCGCTGTAGGGTTTTTTTTGTGTACTTAACCCATAGGCACGTGTAGAAAGACTGATAGTAAGCTCTAAAAAGAGTAGCTTTCACTTGACCATTGCATCGTGCAAACCTACGGGTCAGCACGGGACTATAATCGGCGTAAACGAATATATTATAAAGCCGTAATTGTCAAGATAAATATAAAACAAGTAAAATATAACATTAAAATTTATAATTTTATGTCAGTAATTTAACGACATCCTCTCAAACTTTCTATCCGTAAGTTTTACGAAAAACTACTTATGTAAATAATTGAAAGTACTAAGTTGATAATGTTGAATTTTTCCAAAATTAGAAGCCGTTATTTTTCATTAAAAAATACAAATCTAGTTAATATACCTACTAAATTATTGTTTTAAACTATCACGGTTGTTCACTAAAGTTATATGATTATTTACGGGATATTTACCGTGGTAAGGTTGTGGAATGAGCTCCCGATATTTCGGCGCAGTTACATACACCATGTTCACGGGAAGACTGAAGAATGCGGGTGGTTGGAGTACAGTTAAAAAACTTGTTAAAAAACTTTTTAACTGTTCTCCAACCACCCGCATTCTTCAGTTTTCCCGTGAACATGGTGCATGTAATTGCGCCGAAATATCGGGAGCTCATTCCACAACCTTACCACGGTAAATATCCCGTAAATAATCATATAACTTTACTAAATTATTATTCACGAAATGTATGGAACAGCAGATATTTTTTCGCAATTTCAGAGTAGGTCCCATAGTAAAAGTTTTTTACAATGATGACTACATTTCCGTGAAAGCATTAGTAAATTTATGATCTACGCCTATCTACTTTGTGACGTGATATTAATGACTATGGGCTACCACTCAAAATAAAAACAATGGCAATAAAAGCAATTTTAAGTATTCCTTAGCTTAAGTAACGTCTCTGAGTGCAGCTGTAAATGCGGGACTAGCAGTAAAGCAGTGCAGTTTGGCGCGCAACTTTTCTCACCATAGTTATATATATCTTCATTATCGGCTTATAAGAATAACTAGCTGTTGCCCGCGACTTCGTACGCGTAGACTTTCATATAAACTTTCAACCCCCTTTTGTTATCCTTAATTCGGCCCTTTCGTATAATCGTTAGCGGACCTTTACACCCCGTAAGGAATCTACCTGCCAAATTTCAGCTTCGTAGGTCAAGTAGTTTTCGAGATTTCGTGTTTAATGAGTGAGTGAGTGAGTGAGTAGATGAATTTCGCTTTTATATATAGATTAATAATAATAAAAAATGTGCGATTAAAATGCTTTAAAATTATCATAAGCCCAAATTATAATATGACCCCAAACGTAGCAAAGCAATCTCAATCCAATGTCTGTCCAAGCCCCTCGTAGACCGTAACAGCTGATGCTGATAGGGTATCATTTATTCATTTATCCCACAAAGCTTGGTTACGAGATGGTGTGAGGCGTGAATAAATAATGTCACTCAGGCTGATAAGGACGTAAAGGATTTCTCCCGCAATAAATAGATAAGTATGCCGACAACCGACAACCCACTACACTTACTCACGATTCTCGCGAAGCTGCAAATACGAGCGTGAAAAAGGCTCAGAAGTCAAGGACTAAAGCATAGAAGTAGTAAACGAAAAAAAAAAAAAAACTCGATCATTTCGAGTACCTACGGATCTAATGGTATTTTATCGAATTTGTCGATTTCAACCGTCAATTTTGTCGATCGATAAAGACCGGTACTTGCACTGCTGGTTAGGTTAGGTTATGTAACATTAACTTTTTTAGTTTTGCTAAATATTAAGGTAACGAATTCTATAAGAGAGTTTAGTTTTGAGGACATGTTTAGTTTAAGTTACTTATAATTTAAATTATAACTAACTAAATTAACTAAATTATAACTAACGTTTAAACCTAACCTAACCTTAGACAGGTTTTCAATACTCTCTGTGCTCTCTTATAGAAGTTTACCTTAATATTTGGCAGATTAAAAATGCTTAATGGGATATAACTTAACCTTACCAGAATCCTGATCTGTATAACCTACAAGGATAGGCTATAATTTAACCTAACCTAACTTTAGACAGGTTCTCAACACTAAACTCTCTTATAGGACTCGTAACCATAATGTTTAGCAGACTAAAAAAAGTTTATTGAATCGTATTTACAAATATTTCCAAAACATACAAAAAAAACAACAATGCTGAGCTCAATTGATGTGCCGTATTCAATCGCGAGGTATGTTTAGTACTTCAAACATAATAATAGAGACATTATTTCGGACAAACTTAAATCAACTTTTTGTCTTCTATCACGCGAGTGTTTCGGTCTTTACGGTTTCCTAGATAAAACATTCACCGTCTTACCACAAAAGATTTAACCACGCTTTAGACAAGTGTTTAGCATATTTTTCGCAGGGAAACAATTGCTAAACATTGTCTAAAGCGTGCTTAAATCTTTTGTGGTAAGACGGTCAGTTTTAATATGGCAACATTATTATAATTTTAAGCTAACCGAGGAGTTTTGGCGCCAACGCGGAAAAAACATGTCGGCTCGTTGGATTATTTTCCTAAACTTGTGTATTTTCGAGTGTCAATGTGTACTAAATGGTGAATTATTATTCATTAAGTGCTCGTAAAAGTGCTCGAGTGTGGTCAAGTGATATGACGAGGTGAATCGTGTCTTTTCGTGTTGTTTCCAAAACTCCATAGGAGCCTCTTGTAAAGTGTCCACCACTTTACAGGGGCATGAGTTCGACTTGACCGTGGCTTACTTAGCTTGACTCTGACTGTGACTATGACTTGTTTGACGCTAATAAGACAAAATTAACTGTTTAATATTACGAGTAAAGGACATTGAATCCACGCTCATGAAGATATTACAAAAATAAATAAATTTAAGCTAACCATGTAAGTAGCCAAACTAAAACTAAAATGACCAAAATTGCTTAAAGTGAAAAAAGAGGGCCTTTAAGTTAGCTCTAATAAAACCGAATCATCAAGCTTTAGTAAGCAAGCTTTGATAAATTAATAAATGAAACCTTATCATATTATCAGATGTTACGATCTCCGAGGGATATAAATAAATAATATGAAACTTTATCATATCAGCTGTTACGATCTGTAAGGGATTTAAACATACTAGTACGAGAGCCCATGACCAAATTTTTTGTCTCATAGCAATACAGCCAAAACCGCATCAAATTTGTAGGATCGATTATTCTGAACTCGAAAGTACAATTATCAGACATTTTCCGCGTAGCGTTTCACCTGACCGAATTTTCATAAATGTCAACAATTTTTACCGTACTGTAACATCATAGCAACTGTCTGATTTTCAGACTTTAGTGGAATGATCGCTCTAAGATATCTAAAACAGAACTCAGAAGAGTAGCGCGAACTCGGAAGATCACAAAAAAATTGAGGCCTCAAAAATTATCTTAGTAACCCGTCTGAAAAAATTCTTTACGAGTAAATTTGGGTTAGTTGATGTGAAAAAAAAAAGTCAGAAGGAAATTTGAAAGCATTAAATTACGGGACCGTTTTGAAAATGTTAGAAAATTTTACCGTTCGGTAACATAACAATATGTCTGAAAATTGTTGAAAGTGATAAAATGAGTTGTCAGAAGTTGAAAAAAATTATATCAGAAAAAAATAGTGTAGGACCTTCTTTATCAGAAAACATTTTGATGGGGCAGGAGCGTAACACCCGAAAAGCCGTTCCCGCCACAGGAGCGTAACAAGTGCTGAGACGTCTGCCAGGTGATTCCGAAACGGTTTTTGGGAGTATATGAGACATCGAAAATTTCTGAAAACAGTTTTTTGGTAATCTCAGCAGCTATACGAAAGGTTTAAAAAAATATATCCGGGCCAACCAATAATACATCGACTAAATGTTTTGACATTTTTACAAATGTGCTCTGGCTATAAGCTACTTGTATGATACATGGTTTTGGTCGTGGGCTCTCGTACTATACGAAGGAGTTGAGACCGCTATCTGTCACGATCTGCGTCATAGTAATGTAGGGTCAGAATAATTAGGCTTTTAGTTTTGACGTTTTAACAAATATAGGCGTGACGCAGATATTTTAATTGGCCTGGCCTAATGTTGCCTGGAAGATATATTGATATTGACGTCGATTCTGATGTACCATTCTCTAAACTAAACTAAATTTGACAGTTCTAAAATTGATGCCATCTTTTTCTGACGTATTGAAATCAAAAGTGACGGTGATCATTAATCCTATCAGATTAGTTTAGTTTAGAGAGTGGTACAACAGAATTGATGCCACTTTTTAATGTAAAACACTGTTTTAAACTATCACGGTTGTTCATAAATTATATTATTATTTACGGGATATTTACCGTTGTAAGGTTGTGGAACGAGCTCCCGATATTTCGGCGCAGTTACATGTGCCATGTTCACGGGAAAGTTTTTTTATTTTATTTTTTCTGCGCAATTTTCTTTAGTTTTCTCTCCGTAAGACCTACAAAGTATTGGGAAACTTTAAAAAAAAGATGAATGAAATCGGTATAGTCGTTCTAAAGTTATGGCGTGATAGGGATTCATTTATATGTAATAATATATAGATATTTGGATTTGCTCTAGTGTAAAAACGGTACCAATGGTTCTCGAATGGAGATCACGGACCGGTAAGCGCAGCGTAGGACGTCCACCCACAAGATGAACATACGACCTAAAAGAGAGCGCAGGGAAACGCTGGATGCAGGCCGCTTCCAACCGGCCCTTTTGGAGATCGATGGGAGAGGCCTATGTCCAGAAGTATGGACTATGGACGTCTTATGGCTGAAATGATGATGATTATGAAGAAATAAATTATGTGCAGATTCGATGCCATCGCTAAAAACGGCGAAGGTATCGTAAGTAAACCGGTACGTCCAAGAACCTTAAAAGTTCAAAGCCAATATGACATTCACCAACATGCACTGGACCAGGGTCCCGATTCTACTAAACAAATTGTTTTTAAATTGTAATTGATTCGATTTACATTTTTAAATTATTGCCTCAAAATTAAGCTTAAAAAAATACTAATTTATAATATTAGGTGGTGGTAACTTTATAGTATAAAAAAAAAAAAACTAAATTTCGAAGCAATTATTTAAAAAAATTAATTGACACAATTACAATTTAAAAACAATTTTGTTTAGTAGAATCGAGGCCCAGTTGTTTCAATTTAAATTTTTAAATAATTGCCTTAAAATGAGTTTTTTTTAAACGGAGTTATAATATTAGGTGGTGGTAACTTTATAGTATAAAAAAAAATTAAACTAAATTTTGAGGCATTTATTTAAAAATTAAAATTGAAACAATTACAATTTAAAAACAATTTGTTTAGTAGAATCGGGGCCAAGCATGGAGGATGATGTTTCATCCTCTCTCCCTATAAGAGAAAGCCTCTGTCCCAGCAGTTAACGGCTTCTTATAGTAAATTTGACGGTTTTAAATCAATTTTATTCAGTTAAATTACAATATTTGAGCTGAAAAAAAAAACATGTCACAGATACATCTGTGTTTGAGTTTATGATTTGGTTCAAAACACGATAAAATAAACTTTCCTTGATCAAAAAAAAAAATCTGAAAAAAATAAACTGAATCGACTTTCGAATCAGTTTATTTTTTTCGTTTTATGCTCTAATAAAAGCTCGTAACAACCTGGAAATTGCATGTACTGAAAGGCAATTTTATTCAACATTTTTTTATTTGGATAGAATTTTGATAGTGAATAGTTTCGTTTTTTAGTGAAATTAAAAGCGTAAAAATTTGTCGCGAGAATTTGCGCGCACCGCGTTCAGTACCACCAAAGACTATTATATATATACGGAGTACCACGCCAGGCGTCATCGAGGTCGGACTTATGTTCGTTTTTGTCGTTGCACTCCCCCCGCGGGCGTCCTGACGTTTGGGTGGCAAAATACATCGTCGCTATAACTTGGCGGGGGCTGAGGGAGCGTTTTGTTGCCTACGCGACTCGGATAACTGGCCGTTAACATTATAAGCTGATAATGATGATTACGTTGTTTGAACCTCTTTTTTAGGGTTGCGTACCCAAAGGGTAAAAACGGGACGCTATTACTAAGCCTATACGATGTCTGGCTGTCTGTCCATCTGTCCATCCATCCGTCCGTCTGTCCGTTCGTCCGTCCGTCCGTCCTTCCGTCTGTCTGTCCTACCTATTAACGGCTGTATCTTTCGAACCGATGGCTAGTTGAAATTTTCACAAAATAAGTAAGGTTAGTAATAAAAAAGTCAAAAATTAAAAACGAAAGGTCCCCCATACAACAAATTATTTTTTTACGTATTTTTGTATTAGCTCTAATGTAAAAAAGATAATTAATGTATAAGCGTCAAACTTAGCATGATTATAGTACACACTATAAGTATAACAACAAATAATAAGTAATGGCCAAGTGCGAGTCGGCGACAAATTTCTGTTCATTTCCTATTTACGATTGTGTTATACTCGAGCGCCTGTAGTAAAATAATTAACAGTGGCTGTTGCTTCTACAATAATTTTGGGAGGCGTTATAGTAACTGGTAATTCGGTTACATGGACAACCTTATTGTATTTTGTGGTGGTACGGAACCCAGACTCGCACTTGGCCTGTTTTTATTTGTACTTTAGTAGTTATTTGGAGGCAGTACCTCCAAATAACTTGTTAGAAACTAAAGTACAAATAAAAACAGGCCAAGTGTGAGTCGGGCTTGCGCACTCAGAGTTCCGTACCACCACAAAATACAATAAGATTCGGCCAAGTGCGAGCCCGACTCGCACTTGGCCGGTTTATTGAAGCTGGTTAAAAATTAGCTATAGGTATTACAGATACCTACCAGTGTAGCAATGGCGGCTGATATCGTACCGTATCAATCATGCTTAGTGCACACTTCACCCACTAAGTAGATAAAGTTAAAAGCCTCTCTAAAGGGATCAGATACCCGGACACTAACTTTTATTAGACAGGCGTTCGACCACTGTTCATCATCATCATCATCGGCTTTTCGTAACTGCCTTATTTAAACAGGGTAACATAAAACGGTGGTGCTTAACCGAAAGGAAGTCTAATCACTATTAACAACTTTTAATAGAAGACCAGTCATGAAAAACCATCGAGATACAATACATATAGAGTCATAATCGAGCCACCAAAAAAAACGAACCAAAACTCGGCGCACGCTACGAATTGCGCTGACATTGACGCTTGTCTTGATGACCGTGTGTGAAAAATGTCCAGAATATTTATTTATTTATTTATTTATTTTGGTTCGTTACAAGGTGATCGCGATACAACGCTGCGCGATGCCAGAGCTACGATGACATAGCGGACAACTAACGTTGAACACTGCAAGCGACATAACGTCTAAATTAGAGTAAATGTGGCATTGTGAAGTATCTAATTGATACAATGTATGTACAATGACGCTCGGACGTTTTTTGAGTGTTTTCACTGAGAGATTGAGATTCTATAGGAATTGTATCTCAATGTGAAAAACTTATTAGCTTGAATCATAGGCACATTTCGTCGAGTGTGATCTCAGAATTAGTGCTAGTAGTTCCAAAAAACAAACGTTGACAAAATAAGTCATGAAAAAACTCCCAAAGGTCCCATAGTAAAAGTTGTTCATAATGATGAATACAATGACCTCTTTCGGCTTAGTACAGTCTACATGCGTAACCCAGCACAAAAAAAAATACACGTCGACTAGACGACCTCCTCTTTTTTTCGTTGGTTAAAAAGTATTACGTTTTATAACCATTGTCGAACCCGACTTAGGTCATATCAGTTGGCTATCGACGGTCGTTGTCATGAAGCAAATCTAAATTCGCCTTTTACTTCAACTTCTGAAAAGGTATAAATTGAAAAGGCCGTCGGCGAAAATAGAGATCTTTTGAAGGTTTTGAACGCGCCAATGGGTTTGAAAGGTGAAAGATTTGTGAGAAGTATTTATTGACACCTTTTGATGTCTATAAAGAGATAGTTGTCTTACTCCAGGTCGAACTGACAAATTTAATCATAGCTACTTACTATCATAACTTCTATATAATTATATCGTCGTTGCATAACTTTTACCATATTTGGTAGTAATAGTTTTGGGTTTTAAATATCTGTATTTAAAATATTTTTCGTGTAAATAAAAAGTAACAGAAAAAAAAACCGTAGTCATTTATTAATAGTAGTAAAAATAAATAACGCAGAATTATATTATTATTATTACATTCAACGTCAACAGATATCCCGTTGATCTAGTTCAGTGGTTCCCAATTAGTTTTTCCTGCGTACCACTTCAAGAAACTTCGACCAAAATAAAATTACAGGACAGGCCCAGTAGAAGCGCATTTTTGAAGATAACAAAATGAGCGCCGGCTCTCATTTCGTTTCAGTCTGTCTCTAGCCGTAGGAAGTGCAACACGTGTCTATTGTTACGTGACAACGAAACATCTGACAAAATTATGCATTCATATGCTTTCCCGAAGTGTAAATACACAAAAAGAACCGCGTTCAATTTTTTTGGAACAAAATATACTGTACATTTTTATAATTAGGTGTTGAAGTATATGTCCGACGGTTTTGACTCGTTTTTACTGAGCAATTTCAATGGTTAGGGCCCGTCCATTCATTTTATTTTGGTCGAAGTCAAGAAAGACCTCAAACTCGCGTACCCCTCGAGATCGGCTCAAGCACACCAAATGCCTTCCGGTCCTTCCTATGTCCTATGAGACCTTGCTTCTTGCCAAGTTCATTATTCTAGGTCAAAGGAAAGTTCGCGGGAAAACAATTAAAAAAAAAACGGAAAAGGGAATCAAAACCTATACCGTCTTACCACAAAAGATTTAAGCACGCTTTAGACAAGTGTTTAGCATATTTTTCGCAGTGAAACAACTGCTAAACACATGTCTAAAGCGTTCTTAAATCTTTTGTGGTAAGACGGATAGGGTTATAGGTTGTGAAATCTCAAATTATGCGACATAAACGGTCATATTATAATAATATCTTTTGTCGCGTTGACTTACAAGTCTAATTTATTCGCAGCTGATAGAGACCCGAATATCTTCTCTTATCTATCTCTACACATAATATAGTATATAGTATATATAGTACATAGTATAAATTGAAGTCGCTTTCCGCGTCTGTCTGTCTGTATGGCCGCTAACTCCTCCTAAACTACGCAACGGATTTAGATACGGTTTTCACCATCAGTTAGATACATTTTCACGGAAGGTTTATATATATAACTAGCGACCCGCCCCGGCTTCGCATGTGAATTACACCCCTGCGAAGCCGGGCGGGCGGGTCGCTAGTTTGATATAAATTTCAATTTTAAACCTCTACGAGGTCTACCTGAGAAAAGGGGTCTTGCTTGACAGACTGACAGACGGACAACAAAGTTATTTAAGGGTTCCTTTTTAGGGTAAAAACGGGACCCTATTACTAAGCCTAAGATGTATGTCTGTCTGTCTATCTGTCTGTCTGACTATTTGTCTGTCCGTCATCATTCGAACTGTAATAGATAGCCAGTTGAAATTTTCACAGAATATGTAATGCCAGGCGGAGCCAGCGCTGCTGCTTCGGCGGATTAACTAACAAGTAATAATTAATTCAGAAAGAAACAAAGGGGGTACAACAAACGTATTTTTGTATTAGCTCTAATTTAAAAATGGTAATACGTACAAGCGTCAAACTGGGTTTGTATCCACGGATCCCGGTATCGGTTTGAATTGTCCACGGATACCGGCGAGTTGTATCCACCGATACCGGGATCCGTTTTTTTCAAAAAAAATAATTTTCATATTACCCGCTGATACCGGTATCCCTGGATACAAGAAAAAAATAATTTTTCAAATTACCCGCTGATACCGGTATCGGTGGATGCAAGAAATTAATACTTGGCATGATTGTAGTAAACACTTTAAAGTATAACAACAAATAAAATCAAAATGCCATATTTTACTAATTTTGGAGTCAGTTTTTTAAATTGATAATTATTGTATTTTGTGGTAGCACGAAACCTTCAGTGCGCGAGCCCGACTCGCACTTGGCCGATTTATTCCTTTTGAGGGTACAGTACCTTAAAAACACATAACCTTACCCAAGTCGTGGACTATTTCCACAGAAGACATTATAGCTATTACTACCTTTTTTTTTTCTTCTCCGTTCCGTAGGTAAAAAGCAATTCCAGTAAATCGTGTCAAAGAAAATATGGAAAAAACATTACTACACTTATTTATATTTTGTTAAATTACGGAGCACGACGGGTTAAAACGTGTTTAACCTTCATTTAATTTCCCTCGGGCATGATGTGATTTCACGAAACGTTCCGTGGGGATGTAGGTTGTTGTTGGAAAAATTTCCTGTTCGTGAGGCAGTAATGTTTTTGAAGAGAATTTAAAAAAAAAAAAATTAAAGCGAAAAAAAAAATTCTTACTTCGACATTTATTTACGTACTTTTTCTGTTTTTTTGTTATATATTTAATAATAGGCTTGCGTTTGACCGCCAACTCGCCTGATGTTAAGCGATGACGCAGTCTATGGTGGAGCACGCTTGCCTAAAAGAAACCGATTCACTCGTGATTTGAAGACACCTAGATTGTAATTACCGGGGAATACCTTTTCAGGCAGCGCATTCCAAAGACTAGCACTTCGCATAGTAAAAGTGGAAACAAAGAGCTTCGTACGGGTTTTCGGAATATCTACCATAAAGCGGCGTCAATTTTTTGTGCCCGCTCTGGCAGTCCGATAGAAAAATGGGCAGGAAGGAGTTAGATCATGCAGACCCGATGCACTCTCTCCGAAATGTATCCGACAAAAAACCGACAGACTAGCAACTTTGAAGCGAAAAATTTTGAATTTTGTTTGGGCATTAAATTCCAATTCCTTTATAATCTTGTGATAAATCACAATCCAGATCTCACTTTTAAATATCTTTATTCATAATTATTACCATGCTTTTGCTAACAGGGGGAGGGGTAAATAACTAAATTGTTTATTTATATAACACGGGAATTACACAAGTACGATTAAGCCAGATGAAATGTGTAAAAACCAGGGCCCGATTCTACTAAAGAAATTGTCTTTAAATTGCAATTGTTGTGATTTTAATTGTCATCACTAGCTAGCGCTCTGTAAGTGGGTCATTAATGGCTCAAAATACGGGCTGTAAGTATCAATTTACCTCCCTAGGGAGGCAAGTACATTCAATTAGTCATCAAAATCGAACTAGTCTCATATCAAAAAATACCATTGAGTAAAAGACCAAAAGTTCAAAAACCGTTCCTTTTCTTGAAGATACCAACAACTTTACAAGTTTAGTATAATTTGAGTTTTTTTAATACCCTCGATGAAGTAGCCGATAATCTTTAAACGGCTGGACAGATTTTCATGAGTCAGTAGCTAAGAACAACGTGGGCATTATGGCAACACCCCTCTCGAAGAGGGAGGCCTTTGTTCAGCAGTGGACGTTTTGTTGTGTATGTGATAGCTAAAAACACTTTGGAAGTCACCTTTCAAACATAAAAAAAAGTTAATCAAAAATGGTTCTTCCGTTTGGGAGATACGATGATAAAGACACCCAAATCAGTCACACAGACACACGTTAAACTTATAACACCCCTCGTTTTGCATCCAGGGGTTAAAAATAACAATGCTTTATACCTACTAACTTACGTACCTAACCTAACCCACCAGTTCACCCGAGCTAAAGCACCTATGTGTTTAATTTAAGCGATTTAAGCGCTGCAATTTGTACCCCGTTTTTCTCCGAGATAAAAAGCTAAAGGACGGCAACCCTAGAGCGCAGACTAATTGGCTGCATTTACTTTGCTTGTGTTCACTTTACCCCAGTGTCCTGTAGTTTATCAAAGAGCTCTGTACCCAGATGTAGGTATATACAGGGTGTAACATAAACGTATGTTACATACATAAGGGTATTTACCATCAAAGCAAACAAGTTTTATGAGCCCATAAAACTTGTTCGAGCCCGACATAGCTCACCGGATTAGCAAGTTGAAGTGGCAGTGGGCAGGGCACATATCACGCAGAAACGATGGCCGATGGGGCCGAAAGGTTCTCGAATGGAAACCACGAACCGGTAAGCGCAGCGTAGGACTTCCATCCACAAGATGGACAGACGACCTAAAAGAGACCACAGGGAAACGCTGGATGCAGGCCGTTTCCAACCGGCCCTTTTGGAAATCGATGGGAGGCCTATGTGAAGCAGCGGACGTACTGTAGCTGAAATTATAATGACGATGCTGATGATGATGATGATGATGATCAATTTTTAAATTATTGTATCACCCAAGTATGTCCGTTAGGTTGACTTCAGTGCATCGCGGCCGATCGCAGCCGCGCGCGGCTGATGCGACAATACTTCGCATTATTGATGCACACAGATTACATACAGACGCATGCGGCCGACAACTGACGTCACCATACATTTTAAAATCGCACCATCCGCGCCCGTAAGCGTCAAACTTGGCATATTGCTAAGTCTCCAGTAAAACAACAAATAGTAAAAACCAGCCGAAGAGTTCGGCGCGCGTTAAAGATCCTGCAGGATACTGAGAAAGGAATAGTACATTGTTACCCCAGGGGTGGAAGTAACTTATTTAGTCCCGAGACGGGGTTTGGCGCCCGAGCGTAGCGAGGGCGCTAATAGTTTGAGGGACTAAATAAGTCTTTAACCCCGAGGTAAACACTGTGCTTTTCATTGCGAATACTAGGAAACTAAAAATAAAAACATGAACCGACTAAAGAAAATATGAGTGAATTTTATTTTACATAAATCAAATTTTTTGGCTTTAAATTTGTTTTCCACTACTGGTTTAGCCTCTTCTTTTATGAAATCAGGCGTTAAATCTATATCAGAATCAGATGAACTCATTGTGTAATATAAATATAAATATAAATCTGCTATACGGAAGTATAAAGAAAACTCTACAATGAAGATCGGATTCCCGCCATTTTTTTGGGAACATCCTGACACTGGCAAATGCACGAGAAGTGCGGGAACATAATCCACTGAGAAGAAAAAAAAGTTGGAACATGGTTCAATCGAAATGTGAAAATAGAACTAGTTTTTTTTAATAATTTCTGTGTGTGTCTGTCAGTTGTCAACTGTCACTGTCAGTTGAAAGTGATCTCCTTAGGGCTGAAATGTATTACTTTCAACCCGCTCGTAATGAAAACACATTTTTGGGTTCAGCACCCTTGGTGCGCAGCTCGCACTTGGCGCAGTTTTTAGGTACCGGCCTTACACCGAGAGTTCTGCGTTCTAAGTCCTAAGTACACGTAGACATACATTTACGTTAAACACAAAATACTTACTCCTTTTTACTTTGATCAATTTTAGAAAAAATACGGAAAGAATTATTGCCAAAATGTTTTTAAATTCGGCATAACTCCGATGTCAACCTCAGAGCACTAGAACCGCGGAAGCAATGACAAATAACTCACGGGATGTGAAACTTTTTGTTTTCCATGAAAACATGGAAAACCAAAAAGTTTCTATTATTGATTTCTATAATATCTAGATATCCTATGTAAACTAAACCTATCTGTTAGGATTAAAATGATCTGAGTCTTTTTTATTTCAATATGTGAGAGAACATAATGGCAAAAAGTTTATAACTGTCAAATTTTGTTTAGTTTAGAAATGATACAACAAAATCCACACCACTATCGTTGACTAAGGTCACACGTTTCTTTCTTAAAAAAATATAGTCAACGGTATATTTGGTGGAGTATATTTCACAAATGTACTGAATAACAAATGATGAACCTAATAGTGCTAACAGATGCTCGAACACGGCTGACCTCAACCGCCGTCTGACCAATGGGAGAGAAAGAGAGGGAAATATGATATTCTCGCTCTTTCTCTCCCGTTGGTTAGATGGCGGTCCGTCAGCCGCGTTCGAGCGTCTGTTAGCACTATACCAATACATGATTTTATTTTAAAAATCTATTTAATAGCGCAGTGATTTTTTTAATATTCAACTTCTATTTACATTCGCCATTTTGTATTTATGTTGAAGTCACAGAAAGCCTGTGTCGCAAAATGTCCCTCTCTTAAATAGTTTTTCCGTATTATGTACTAGCTGCGCCCTGCAGTTTCACCCGCGTAGTGATGAAAAATCGTGATGATGATGATGATGATGAAAGTTCTATGTCACTCTCTGGCTCTTGAACTATAACCATGCAAAAAATCAGGTCGATCCGTTGTTCCGTTGCAGCGTGAAAGAGGAACAAACAAACCAACAAACAAACACACTTTCGCATTTATAATATTAGTATGATTCCGTAAAATGTCAGTGACCGTCTCTGAACTTTATCGACCGTCATTTATCAAAATAATAATTGGTTGAAGCGTTTAGTTTGTGGGTGGAATCATACATACCTACACGCACTTTAAACGAAATACTTAAAAAAACACATATAACCTAATACAATAACTAAAAAATAACTAAATAATATACCTAGATAATATTATATAGTACCTATATAATCATCATCATCAACATTTCAATCATAGGACGATCTACAAATATAGATAGTAAGATTGGCCTTTGGTCCAGTTGGTAGTGAACCTACCTTCTGAGCCTGAGGGCGTGGGTTTGATTCCCACGTAGGACAAACATTTGTGTGATGAACATTTGTGTTTGTTCTATATCTGGTAGTTAATATCTATTTAAGTATGTATTTAAAACTATATATGCATGTATATCAGTCTCTGGCAGCCATATCACAAGCTTTGCTTAGTTTGGGGTCAGATGACCGTGTGTGCAAAAAATGTCCCCAATATTTAATTTTAATTTTAATCTATTATTATAATACCTTTATAATATTTTGAGTTTACGTCGTCGGGTACAAACGCTCGGCTTGTTTTAATGTGAGAAAAGACGAGTTGCATGTCCCGTGATTTATTAGTACAAGCAGATGTCAACCTCTGAACACTCAACCCATCGAAACATGATATTTGTTTGTGATTGTACTTCGTCCGCTGATCCGTAGGTTTTGTTTGCGAAAGCAAGTGGTTTACTCTTGAATGTTTGAATATGATGAAAGGGTTTCGAATGGATTTAAAGAGTTACTTTTTATATTATGTATTAAATACCTACCAATTCAGACTATTCAGGTTATCAAGGTATTAGGGTGGTGCAGCCAGGTTATGTAGGAATGATTGTACCCATTACATGGTTAGAGGTTATTTCATGATTTTTTTCTTTCGAGAAAATTTTTCGGAAACGTGTTTTGGAACTAATGGTACACTCAGAAATATGATCAAGATTACCACATATTATTTTTACTGCTTTAAAATGAATATATTGTCATAGAATTTTTTTCTGTGAAGCCTTTTTTGTCTGTAAGACCGCCTTAAACTAACTTGAAAAATAGGAAGGAGTTCTCAATTCTGTTGGTAATATTTTTTTTGCTACATATCTATCTCTTTTATAAGCCCATATTTAGAAAATTATTATAGAAAAGATATATACCTGTAGTCTCAAAATTTGAACAAAATCAGTATAGTAGTTTGATTTTTAAATTAAAATAACTTGAAAATTTTGTAACTTGGATGACATATAAATATTGTCATCCAAGTAAACGAATATGCGTATTTTACAAATGTTGAAGTCGGTTTTTTAAATTGTTATTTGTTAGAATTGTTTGAGAGAACTTCACTCGTTCGGTATTTATCTTGGACGCACTATAATTACACGTGATTGTCATAATATCCTTTCTCCCCCCCCCCCCCCCCTATTTGATGCCCACGTGATGAAAAGACGACCCTTGACGGGAGAAAAACAATCCCTCAAAATCGCTGTTAAAGCTAAATGTTTGCACGGGTGTAATTTACGTGCGAAGTCGGGTCGCGTCGCTAGTTATATATATAAACTTTCCGTGAAAAATTATGTAACTGATGGAGAAAACCGCTTCAAAATCCGTTGCGTAGTTCTAAAGATTTAAGCATACATAGGGACGGACAGACAGCGACAGCGACTTTATTTTATACTATGTAGTGATAGTGATAGTGATGTCCATTACCTAACAAGTAAGAAGAAACAGAATTGTTAGATAAAAAGCGCACGTAAACAGTCATCTGCATGCGTCTTATGGCATTCAACTATTGCATGCCCGAGACCCAAGCTCAATTGAAAGTAAAAGACGCCAGCTGAAGCTGAAAGCGCACAAGTTTTACCGTGACCACAGAAGACATAATAGACATAATAGACTCCTGACGCGGCACGTGTAACGTTAGGGTTGTCTTCTTGATTATTTACACAGAATCATCATCATCATCAGCCAGTAAACGTCCACTGCTGAACACATGCCTCCCTCTTCAAGAGGCATGTTACACAGAATACTTATTAGTATTACTTACCAGCTATGTAGCTTATGTAGTACCTGCCTATTACTTATATTCTACTTTAATTGGAATGACATTTAATCTGCACAAAAAAACTAACGCTTATTCTAAATTATGTGTCTACTTCCATGGTTAGCTTTAAATTATAAAAATGATGTCACATCAAAATTGAATGTTTTATCTAGGAACCCCCAAAGACCAAAACACGATTAAGGACATTTCGCTCGATAGAAAATAAGAAAGTAACACGTACTTGAGCTTTTCTCCCTGTTTTTTTGGATTTCTACAAATACCTATTTATAAAATTATGTCTGCGATATCTTAATATACAGATTTTACAATAGGCATGTGTCCTCATGTTTAATTTATTACATATAACCGGCTTAGCGAGGAATAGAACTAAATACATTACACATACTGAAAAAATAATTTAAATTGGCTGATAAATCTCTGAGATATGAGCGTTTAAAGTTTTAGGTGGGTATAGGGAGGGGATGCTCTATCCCTTTCTCACAAAGCGTGTGTTAGTATAGCATTTGTATGGCGCTCCTGAGCCGTGACGTCACGGCTCAGTATAGTCCGCTCTCTGTCTAACATGAAATTTAAATGCTTATATCTGCTTATATCTTGTTTATTTTAGAACTAATTTTAATTTTGTTTTCGTTGATGTGCTCTATTTACGATCAGATTTTTTATGAGGTAATAAAAAAATATTAGTCATCATGCCTATTATGAAGGAAACCGCAAAGGTACATTTAACATTACAGCTATACTTTTCGAAAAATATGAGTAAAATCTCAAAAATAGAATTAGCAAAACGCACGACTGTGTGTAAGCGCCATGGATTTGCTCCGCTAAATGCGACTTTAATACAATAAACCAAGCGTTATGGTCATCTGAATACAGATGATCATAAGGCTTGTTTTATTGTATTGACCACAAAACCACTTATTACTAAATAAGCGTTGCTTAAAAGTGGTAAAACCTCACCTTAAACACGTTTTATTGTTAACAAGCGACCCGCCCCGGCTTCGCACGTAAATTACACCCGTGCGAAGCCGGAGTGGGTCGCTTGTTATAGATATAAACCTTTCTCCTGAATTACTCTATCTATTTAAAAAAACCGCTTCAAAATCCGTTGCGTAGTTTTAAAGATTTAAGCATACATAGGGACGGACAGACAGCGACAGCAACTTTATTTTATACTATGTAGTGATAGTGATAGTGATGAAGTGAAGTGATAGTGATAAGCGCTAAAATATTACATGCGCTACGGCGTTTCACTCACTGAAGCTGAAAGCATATTATAACTATGGATATCGCTTACCATAGTGACTTCTAAACATTCAAAAGATAAAATACGGCCGAAGGATGCTAAAAATGATTACAGAAACAGCACATTGTAACGAATAAAATCGATACATAAACACGATAGAAGCCGTAAAATTTATCACTCGCCATTCCACAGACTTGCGAGGAAAGTAGGAAACAGATGCCATTAAATTTGCTGAATTCTGAAATGAAGATATTTCACTAAACTTGCTTCATGTTTTATATTGAACTTCACTATCAGGTAAGCTTCAAAAAAGTTTATAAACTTTAAAGTTGAGATACTTTTTTTTTTTAATGCATGGGACATCATCGATTCTAGTGTCACGGATGTTATTAATAAGACGCGTGGAACAATTTATCTTATTTCTTGGTTAAAACTCGTTATGTAAGAAGAAAAACTTATTCACGACCCAAATCCGTTCTAAATAACGTAGTTTCAGTATCGATGATTGAGAGATAAAAAAGTGCGTGTCGGGCTCGCGCACTGAGCGCGCTCGCGTACGTTCCGTACCACCACAAAATACAAAAAGTGCAAAAAGACACCACGTCCAGGTGCCATCACCCGTCACCCGTCAGTAAAAGCGTAATTTTTGACGCGTTCTTTTTTCTATTCAACATGAATAAGCCAGCGTTTGACCACCATTTTGCTTGTTGGTAAGCAACGATGTGGTGGAAGATGAAGCACGCAGACTTAAACTAAATTCCAAAAAGTTTACCAAATACGAGACGAAAGTGCGTTTAAAATTTAGTTAGGACACTGTTCTGAAAATTTGCTAAACGTCAAAATTTGTACCCGCCCATCACTCTCGCACCCTTGTTTTTTCTTTTTTATTTGTTCACGGGGAGGAATCTTTAAAAGATAGGTGAAGCTGGGTTATGTGAGATTGCACCCACTAAAACCCCCTCGGTGGTCGACCTCTGTGCCAAACGGAAGTACCGGGATCTTCATAGGAACGCACCGGTCACTCTCACACTCTAGCGCCAAAATCATAGAACATGAGTTACGCGGGTTTAGTTTAAAAAAATCGTGTTACAATTTTTTGCAAGCGTAAATGTAGAGTGTATAATTTTTAAGTTCAAAACGTTTGCTCAAATTGAAATATTCGCAAGTAAAAGCGTAGTTTTTAAATTTCAAGCTAGACCTTACGTTATCTATCAAATTACATCTGCGGCCCGCCCCAGACACCCCAACGCGATGGGGGGTAGGCAACAATGTTTCACAAATTGCTTACGTATAGCGCGCATTATCGCTTATCATGCTCTTTTCAATACGTTTTCTATATAAAAGAATCTTCTGGATTAGAAAGTTTAAATTTCAGTAGCACGGAACGGCAACGGTGGTACCAAATAAGTCATCGGGGAAGAGGGCTGAAGACCGAACAGATCCTGTCAATTTTTTTTTTTCACTTTATGACTATGTTGACGTTTGAACGCAAGCTCGCCTGATGGAAAGCGATACAATACAATATGTTACAGGTCGGCTATCATCGCTCTTCTTGCTCAAGTTTTTGTTCGCTGAGGTTGAAAACTTTGTTAAGAACACAAACTTTTCATTAGAGATTATAATTTGCTGTAACGAAAATAAAAGTAGACAGAGAGGCTTTTAGGTCCTTTATTAGTTTTAATATTGCACACGTTTTGCATCCACGTCGCCGAAAACGCCCACAAATACATTATTATTCTGAAATTTATGTAAATCCAGCTTTTGGAATACAAATTATGTATCAGGCGGGCGTTTGTATATATTATCCATAAAACGACAATATTGAAGCCGGGTACGAAGATAGGATAATATTTCATCTTGTCTTTCAATAACTTTATTCGCTTTTTTACCTTTTGATCTTTGTGCTTTTAAGAAAAGCGGTAGTGAAATAACCTTAAATTTTAAGGTTTTATTTCACTACTCTGAATTCAAGAATTCTAATTCAGGCAAGCGAAGAAAGGAAACCTAATTTTTTATGCCATAAAGAGACATATAAACAGATGGACTGCCTGATGGTAAGCAGTCACGTCGCCTATGAATACTTGTAACACCAGAGGTATCACGAATACGTTGCTGACCCTAAAAGACTACTAACTCGCCTTTTGAAGAAATGCTTGTTTTAATTGTTTTAATATTACACTGAAATCTATAGGGTAGGTACCTGCTACAGTCTTGAGTTTAAAAACCTAGCAAAAGTTATCAGTATTCGTAGCTTTCGATATCTGATAATTTGCTGGTAAACTGCTGGGCAGCTGGTTATAGCAACAACCCAAATTTAAGCTGACCGTACTTTAACTAAAAGTTACTACAGGTAGGGACATGAATTGCAAAACAGCCCAAAAGTATGCGTAAAAAGTTAAAACACCATTCATTCGTGCTAAGGCTAGATCCATACTTGTGCGCTTTCAGCTTCAACTTATTTACGTCTAATACATGCATAATGCATAAAACGTCGTAACGCATTCAACAGCGCACACAATAAAATCAATTTAATGGTGACGCATGGGACTGAGGCGTGCTTTTAAGGGGTCCGTCCCAGAAGTATGCGTAAAAAGTTAAATACAAGACCTTTCATAGACTAGATCCATACTTGTATCTACGCTTTCAGCTTCAACTTGTGTTTAAGTCTGATACATGCATAAAACGTCATAACGCAACAGTGCACATGTTAAAACTAATTTAATGGTGACGCATGGTACTGATGCATGCTTTAAGACGCATGGTACAGATACCTCGCGCTACGCGCCCACAAATCACGCACTCGCACTGCTCAACGAGCTAATCACTCACCAGCCTGATATTGATTTGTTTTTTTTACCAATATAAATGTTATGCTTCAGAATTGTATTAGTTATTTTGGCGTTAACTCGATATTACATTCTAGTAACTTAGCTGCGAAATGTTGTTGTAAGAAAAGTTTTTTTATTGTCTCAAACATGTGTTTGGTTTTTAGCTGTAGTTTTTGAGAAATTGTAATCAAATAAAATAAGAGTTCCGTGTATTACAAGGAACTTTAATAACCCTTTCGTCGATCCTGATGTTTAGATTTCGTTCTAATTCAATAGAACCTTCTTACTTCTATAGTTATCAAAGTATGCGCATGAAACTTTGCACAATTACCGTTTTAGTATCGATCTCAATTTTATTATTAAATAAATAATAATAAAAAATTTCATGTTAGGGGTAAGTAGCTCTGTTAAATGTGAAATGGGGATGAAATTATTTTTGCGTGCAGCAATTTTTTTTTGGATTTTTGCTCATTAATTTATTAGATACTAGCAATACGGGGTTAGATATTGCTACGCACGGGTGTTAGTCTTATTTTTTTTACACCTTGGGTTACATTATTGGAGTTTTAGTAAGGATCCCTAATTTTTTTGAAAATAATATTTGCCTATGTCACTCGGGGATATCATAGTACAAATACAAATACAAATACAAATAATTTATTTTCATTATAGTACTTTCCAGAAACAATAACTGCGCATAGTGTAGCTTCCCAACAGTGAAAGAATTTTTCAAATCGTTTCGGTAGTTTCGGAGCCTATTCAATGCAAACAAACAATCAAATCTTTCCTCTTTATAATATTAGTGTAGATAAGCATTTAAAGTTTATGGTGGGGATCGCTCTGTCCCTTTCCCGCAATGCGTGGTATGGCGCGCGTAGGTACATTTGTACATTTTTGTATGGTGACCTGAAAGAGACCACAGGGAAACGCTGGATGCAGGCTGCTTCAGACCGGCCCTTTTGGAGATCGATACGAGGCCTATGTTCAGCAGTGGACGTCCTATGGCTGAAATGATGATGGCGCTTGTGCGGCTTGGCGTCGTAACTTAGTATAGATTGCTCTTTGTCTAGCATGAAATCAAAATACTTATAACTTATTTATTTTTGAACAAATTTTAATTTTGTTTTCTTTAATGGACTCTATTTATGATCAGCTTTTTTATGAGATAATAAAAAATAATTAGTCAACCTATTAGCCTCATGCCTATCATGCCTATTAGCTGCATGCGTCATGAAAGCTCAGGGATGACTGAAAGTTGAAGTTGGAAGTGTTCGATTCTGAACTTAGCTTATGGATGCTAAAATCGAGGTGTGAATGCAAAACAAATGAAGGTTTCCACGTGCTCCAATCGTGAGCCAAAACCCCAGGCATTAAATGTGTATATTTTTTACCTGCTTTATACAATACGTGACCAGAAAATTAAAAATTGTAGCACTGTTTCGGAATACTATGTTTTCAGTGTGTTTGTAATTTTTCCACACGACGTCTAATATACAATACACTCTTGTTGCCAACCACAAAACGAATGTTTGTACCTAATTTGAAAAGAAAAGTAAAAAGTTGGATTTTGCTTCCGATGATGATGAAAAACACGACGAAGCTGTCTAAGAGCGATTTTGACTAAAAGCAGAAACTTGCATCAAGCCTGTGTTAGACCTAATGCGTTCGCACCCGTCACGCCCCCTTACCATATCTCCCTTGTTTGTCTGATCTGACATTTCTGACTGTTGATAGTTCCATATTATTTATACCATAATATTGTTATGAGAACAGATTGAATCTCCAGGAATGCTTTCGGTCCTTGAATCTGGAATCAGACGTGACTGTAATGCCAATGGGCATTCTTTTATCCTGGCTATTTCAAGCGAGCTGACTGGCATGGGCGGAGGGTTTCAACGATTTCCTACTGGACAAACATAAAAACTGAATAAAATAATAATTGCACTAGAATTGTTTTTCAGTGTGTAAACTTGGCCTTTTTTATGACCATGGATACAGAGCCCTTTAGTCGAAATGTTAAACAAGTTGAGTCAAGCAAAAGTAAGTCACGGTCAAGTCGAACTCATGCCCAGTAAACTGCTAAAGACTTTACAAGAGGCTTCTATAGAGTTTTGGAAACAACACGATAAGACATGCTTCACCTCGTTAAACCACACTCGAGCACGTTCACGAGCCCTTAATAAATAAAAAATACACCATTAGTTGACATTAACATTCGAAAATACAGAAGTTTAGGAAAATAATACAACGAGCAACTTTTTCCACGTTGGCACCAAAAATCTCAACTTGGTCTTTGATCAGTCAGTACTCAGTATGTGTTGCCATAATGGTACTGGGACAGGCTAACAGTTGAGAACTAATTAACTGTTAGCTTTTAGGAAAAACTCAGAGTGTCACATCGGGCAATATGGTCGTTCATTCTTCCGAGTTCTTCGAGTTATGTGGCCTGCCCATTTGATTGCCACTTCAACTTGCAAATTTTAACAGCTATGTCAGTGACTCTAGTTCTTTGGCGAATATCTACGTTCCGGATTCTATCGCGCAAAGAAACTCCGAGCATAGCTCTCTCGATTGCCCGCTGTGTGACTCTGAGTGGGATTTGGTGTGGTGGTAGCGTATAAATACTGGATTTTAACACACAATACACATGCTTTTATGACGATAAAAAATAGGTACGGTTCCTGTAGGACAGCGGGTGAATCCACATGGTTCTGCTAGTATTTTATTTTGGTACAATTCGTCATTTATCCGTTTTGTTGACGTTACGGTGCTAGTTCAATAACGAATTCCGCTTGACATTCGTTATTGGATCAAAAACACGTTTCGGGGATTAACCTTGTTGATTCTATAGTTTTTCTTTAATATCGGGAAAGGACAGCAAATGGAAATGAAATATTCGAATAATAATATTATGATGGATGATTATTTTTAACCCCCGACGCAAAAACAGAGGGGTGTTATAAGTTTAACGTATATTCAATTCAGCCCACAACACAGGTCACCCTAGTGTGGGTTTCAGTGCACACCGATGAAACACTGTTAGTAGTAAGGGTCAAATTTGTTACCTTCTCAGCATCCTAGTCACTAAGTTATATTGAACTAATAAAATAAATAAATTCAATTAATTTATTTCGGGTCGTAGGTATAACTAATATACACTTGACGGCGTCATTTACAGGATAAAAATCACAATTTAAAATTAAAATTATACAATGTAGGTACACATTATCGGATATAAAATGGCTTTGTCAATCATTTTGCAGCTGTAAAGAGGCTTTGTAAGATTAATAATAATTGAAAAACAAAATACATTTAGTAATAATAATTGAAATTGAAAACTATGTCATTATTCTAATTCTAACGGCAATTTCTTCTGTAATGATTTTGATACAGATTTTTCCATTGTAATCTGCTTGGCTCATCAAATAATTCTTAATAGTATTTTTAAACTTACTTTCGGTGAGACCTAATAACTGTTCTGGAATGACATTGTAAAATTCAACTCTCTCTGTATACAATCCAAAACCTAAAATTGAACGATGCATTTTGTGATCGGCAAACGCAAACGTTAGGTCACGCAGAGCTATTAGCGGTATTTGCCACAGAAGAGATTTCATTTTCTAATTTTTGTGGTATTTGCTTTTGCAATGGTCGCTGTCAAAAAAACGATAATTGCTTGAAAGGTTGAAGGTTGCGTGACTATTTCAGTTTACAATTAATGCCGCTAATGGGCAGTAGCGCTAGTGTTTCATTTACTAGTTTCCTTATTATTATTTTTGTTTTTTTCTGTTACGACAACAACTATCTAGTTTTAACAGATCTAAAAATTCTGACATTAGCGGTGGTCTTACTCTGCTAGGTACTTTAGGGTTCCTATCGGATGGTTTGTTTGTTTGATATTAAATTGTTTTTTTTTTCAGAGGTCCCGGTCGCCCAGCAACTCGACACAACGACAGCTGGACGAGGCAGACCTTTTTATGGACCTAATAAAAGATGTGGCTAACGAGTTGGACATCGACGTTTTATGTCATAAGGTAAGAAAATTTACGTTTTATGTCATAAGGTAAGAACATTGACGTTTTATGTCATAAGGTAAGAAAATTGACGTTTTATGTCATAAGGTAAGAACATTGACGTTTTATGCCATTAGGTAAGAACATTGACGTTTTATGTCATAAGGTAAGGACATTGACGTTTTATGTCATAAGGTTAGAAGTTATTAGGCAAGCAGTAAGCATGAGATTAGCACGAACCGAAAGACGCAGCGTAGGTAAACCTCACACTAGATGGGCCGACGACATTGTGAGAGTCGCGAGCATCCAGTGGATGCACAAGGCAGGCTGTCGTTTAGGGTGGAGGTTAAAGGAGGAAGCCTATGTTCAGCAGTGGACGTCTTCTGGCTGACTATGATGATGAAACATAAGATGCAACAAGTACAAATACAAAAGAAGAACAATACGAATTTCATTTTGTTAATCTAAATTTTTTCAACATGGCTGCTTATAAACCTTGAAAATCTGTTTTTAATTATTTCCAAGGGCTTAGCCACTTCTTTTTACTGAAACAAAGACACCCCTATAAAAATAACTTGTCTGCATCCCAAATAGGTACATAAAAACCCAAGATAATATTTTTTATTTACAGTAAAGACAAGTAAATACGACCCTGACTCGAGAGGTTTTCACTCTCAAAGGTTTAATAAAAAACGCATAATGGAAGAATTCCCGTGTTGGTAAACTAATTAAAATAAAAATTTTATTAGGACGTAAGGTCCTGTTGTACGGAACACTTGACACGGGCCCTCGTAAAAGTTTAAATGACTGCAGTCTTGTTTACATCCGACGACCACGACACGTTGACTGAACTCAGATCATCTATACTAATACTAATATTATAAAGAGGAAAGATTTGATTGTTTGCATTGAATATGCTCCGAAACTACCTAACCGATTTGAAAAATTCTTTCACTGTTGGGAAGCTACACTATCCCCGGTTGACATAGGCTATATATCTATACTCGTGCAAAGCTGGGGCGGCCTACTAGTGAGAAATAATTTCAAGTTGTTTATACAAAATCAAGGTTGGGCTAAAGCCCAACTTCAAACAAACCAAACTTCATTAGTCGGCGTTACTAATTCAGGGTGTCAAATCTCATTTATATCTGGCCAATCCTTTTGGCCATGTCTTTCAACAATAGGCTGTGTCCTAATGTTTCATTTATTACAAATAACAGGCTTGTTGGTTTGTTTGTTCCACTTTCACGCTGCAACCGAACAACGGATCGACTTGATTTTTTGCATGGGTATAGTTCAAAAGCCAGAGAGTGACATAGGTTACTTTTCATCATCATCATCATTTTTCATCACTACGCGGGTGAAACCGCGGGGTGCAGCTAGTAAATAATAATCTCGTTCTTATTGTTTGTATTTTCTTAACGCCATAAGCTCACGTGCAAAATATGACAGTCGCAATCTTTGTAGTTTATCGTTTAAAATGTCGTGTCGTTGGTCGTAACGTAATCGTTCGTTATAAGTTTGACTGTTGACTCCTTTCTAAGGAAGATGCTGAAAATGTTAAAGGTTGTTGTTTACATAAACGCCCACTGGTATCGTTGGAAAAATAAACTGAGGAATAAAAGCTTTAATGTCAAATGAACAGCAGAATATTTCACCTGTTTATGGGAGGTCGATGATGATTTCGGGGTAGTGGTTGCAGAAATTAGACTTTAAGACGCGGTCTGATCACGATTTCAAATTCGTTTTTTACCCGCTCACGCCATTATCTATTTCCTATCTAAAGCGGCTTTGTTTAAAGTCGATAATCGTATATCATCATATTTGATGATGATGTGCTTGTGTTTATGCTATTTTGAGGGTTTTTCTATACTAATATTATAAAGAGGAAAGATTTGATTGTTTGTTTGTTTGTTTGTTTGTTTGTTTGCATTGAATAGGCTCCGAAACTACTGAACCGATTTGAAAAATTCCTTCACTGTTGGGAAGCTACACTATCCCCGGTTAACATAGGCTATATTATATTTTCCAAAAAAATAGGGATCCTTACTAAAACTCCAATAATGTAACCCAAGGTGTAAAAAAATAAGATTTACAATTTTGACTTCGCGTGTTTGACAGTTCTAAGACAGGACAACGTCTGTCAGGTCAGCTAGTATTTAATAAATTGAAATATAAAAATTAATTTTAACAATTACCTGGTTAAAGTTTTAAAACACTAGTCTGGCTATACAATTAGTACAATAAATTATATTGTTGTCGCTGAAAATTCAGAGTACTTCAATTCAAAAGCTATTTTTGTTGCACATTTTGTTTTTTTTTGTTTTTTTGCTCCAGAGTATTATCGAAATGTTTTTCGGTTAAGATTATTAACAGGTGTCTAGTTGTAGTATTTTTTTAAATCTTATCAGTCAATTTCGTCGTAAATTGCTGGGCTGAAAGGTATTCGAAAACTTTTTTCGTATTAGAGTGAAGCAATCTATACCGCCGATTTTAGTTCCTCCGCGTTTCCGCTGGAGGCGCTTTACTAAAATGTATGGAACAATACGTAAACGAAAAAAGTTTTCGAAAATTATCATATCTGGGACTAAGCCCCCAGGACTCGTTAGCCGTAGGGGAGACCTAGGAGAGTTGTGACAGAGGTGAGTTGTGACAAGCACGATTTCTCCCAACCTATTATAGGTAGCGAGCTGGCAACACCGCATGCATGACGCTTTCGATACGCGCTACTCGACTCAGTACTTGCCGGCGACGCACGAGTCGCTGTTTCGTAAATACGACGGCTGTGTGCAAAAAAAATCAAAAAGTAAGTTTTTCTTCAAAATTTTATTTGAATTTATAGCATTTCTTATTATATGTGCTTTGCTTTTAGTAAAGGAAACGACTATGTGGCCTCTAAATACTCTCTTATATTTTTCGTTGTACAAATCTAGTACTAATGAATCGGCGACAAACGTTTGCGCGTTTTAACACCAGTCAGCGCCATCTAGTTTAGTTTAGAGTAAACTTTCATAAACATTCCGCCCCTCAAAGTGCGTTAGAACTTTCAAACTAAATGTGAAATAACAATAACAATTGACTGCAAGCATAAAATCCAAAAGGGTTTAACATAACTAAAATTCGATAACTATAATTTCAACAAATCTTTAAGAATATTTGAGGGGGTAAGCTAACTAATTAGTTATATTCAAGCAAGTAACTATGAATAAACTTTACTAGAATATAAACAAGTGCTTAAAACTAGATATATTCAGAACAAGTGGACTGTAAACTTGTATATTTTTTTAATGCTATTTGGCATACTAAAATCTAATTAAATAATCTAACAGTAATCACTTAAATGACAAGACTCGGTTCTGTTGGAAGTAGACACAATTTATGTATAGGTCGTTTTAAAATTGAGTCTTTACATTTAAGAGAGACCACCCTGACTAAACCATCTGAACCAGGGTGTGTAGTGATTACCTTGCCCATGAGCCATTTAGTGGGGGGTAATCGGTCATCTTTAACTAAAACTATATCACCAGGCTTAATATTATCCTGACTACGGTTCCATTTATATCTTTTTTGTAAATTGACAAGGTATTTTTGGCTCCATTGACGCCAAAACTTTGAAGCTTTTGTTGTAAATAGATCCATCTTTTGTTATAAGGTATATTTTGATTGTCTAAATTTTCATCTGGAACCACTATTGGTGGTTCACCAATAAGAAAATGACCAGGTGTCAGAGCTATAGTGGTACCAGACTTATCATCATCTAAAGAAGTTAATGGTCTAGAGTTTAAACAACTTTCTATTTGGCACAGTAAAGTGGAATATTCTTCATATGTTAATTTTATTTAGTGTCACCTAAAACTCGGTTTAAGTGTTTCTTCGTGGATTTGATTGCAGATTCCTAAAATTTTCTTATATGTTTAGGTAGATTTCTTTGTAATTGGAAGTTACACATACATTATCGAATTACTATTTTGTTCAAATGTTTTACAGCAATTATGTGATATTTATTTCTAATGTAATTTAACAACAGCTGATTTCCACCATACAAGGTAGTGTCAGCGAGTCTTTTACCATCAGGTAAGCTAATTTACTATTATTGGCTAATATTACAGGATGTTTAGTTTCGATGTTTACAATTGCAGTTTGTATTCTACCACCTACTTTTAGTATACCGTCACTATCTTCTATTGGGTTTAAATTTACTATATCTTTTTTATTTACTATTTCAGATTTCTGCGACATTTTTATCAAGAATTTTGCTGAGTTTTGCAGTTCTTTGGAGTTCAGGTAAGTAGTATTTATAAAATCAGGTAAGTTTTCTTTTCTAGCTTTGCTTTTACATGTATAGTAGAATCGTAGACAATAGCTTGTTACTCTTAACAATTTTCTATAGCTAGAGTATCTATTAATAATGTCATTTGTTTCAGGTTCCGATATAACTCCACAATTCACTAGCACTTTCACTTCAGGCCTTTTTTCTAACTCTGTAGAACTAACTATTTCACTTATGTCTTTCACAGGTAATGCACTATCTTCTCGCAGCCAGGATGGACCGTTCCACCACAGCGCGTGTGACTGCAGCTCAAGTGGAGAAATTCCTCTGGAAGCCACATCTGCTGGATTGTCAAGTGATGCTACGTGATGCCATCTACTTGTGTCTACGGCATTTGTGATCTCTGTCACTCTATTTGCCACAAATGTGTTCCAGTAACTAGGTGGGCGTTGTAACCAAGCCAGAACTATGGTTGCATCTGTCCAAGCGTAAGTGTCGTTCAATGGAACATTGAGTGCTATTCTAATTCTATCTATTAGTTTTGCCAGTAATACTGCGCCACACAATTCCAATCTAGGCGTAGATATCTTTTTTACAGGTGCCACTCTAGTCTTAGCTTCTATTAAAGTCACCTTAATGGAGTCTGGTGAAATTGTGCGACAGAACACAACTGCTGAATAGGCGATATCTGAAGCGTCTGAGAACCCGTGGATCTCTAGTTTTATCGTGTTATCTGTTATGCCAATCCATCTATCAAGTTCTATCTTAGACATTTCGCATAACTGTTTGCGAAAGGTCAACCATTCTGCCTCTAAGTGTTCGGAAATTTCTTCGTCCCAGTCAAAACCTTCTATCCAAAGTCTTTGCAGAAAAACCTTTGCTCTAACTACTATTGGAGCTAACCAACCTGCTGGGTCATATAGCTTGGCTATGTCTCTCAAGATTGAACGTTTCGTCGGCTTTTGAGTAATATCTTTGATGTCAAATCCTAGTTCAAATTTATCTGTTCTATTGTTCCAGTCTATTCCAAGTATTTTTCTATTAATTTCTGATAAATCTTCTGTGTTGACCAAATTGGTTGCCCATTTATGCAGCGTGAAACCACCTTTCTTTAATAATTTCTTTAAGTTTTCTTGCAGTTCAAGGACCCTTTCAGGTGTTGATGCTCCACTAAGTAAGTCATCTATGTAGAAATCATTGGCCAATACATCAGTTATTTCTTCAGAGAAGTTATTCTTTTCATCAACAGCTAACTGTTTCAGCGTTTTTATTGCGAGGTATGGTGCACATGATGTACCATAAGTCACCGTGCAGAGTTCAAACTTCTGTACCGGTTCGTTGGTGTTGAATCTCCATAATATCCTTTGGAAGGCTTTATCGGTTTCATGTACTACTATTTGTCTATACATCTGTCGAATATCTCCTACTAGTACTACAGCATGTCGTCGCCACCTTAAAGTGATGTCACGGATGTCGCTTTGAAGCGATGGTCCTGTCAGTAAGTTGTCGTTCAGGGACTTTCCGTTGCTAGTATTCGCGGAAGCGTCAAAGACCACGCGTAGCTTGGTAGTTAAGTGCTGTTCGTTAATTACAGCATGATGCGGTAAGTAACAACTAAGTTTAGTATCGTTATCCGTTGCAACTGGTTGCATGTGATTCTGTTCTAGGTAATCTGTCATGAACTCGTTGTATCTATTTTGTAAATCTGGATGTCTTTTAAATTTGTTCTCTACTCCTAATAATCTTTTCATTGCTATTTTTTCAGATTCACCGATGTCTGGAGGATTAACGGCAAAAGGTAATTTAACTTCATATCTTCCGTCTTCTTTTCTACTATGGTTTGTACTATAATGCTTTTCACATTTAATCTCATCATTTGTCATTATCTTTTTTCCAGGTACTGCTTCTTCAATTTCCCAGAATCTACGAAGTTCCGCATCTAGTTCTAGTTTCACATGATGAGTGTGTACTTGTGTGTGTTTTCTATTGCTTCTATTGTTACTACCAGATATCAACCATCCTAGTGAGGTCTCTTGTGCCACAAGTGAGTTTGTATCGTTTCTATATACCATCAGACCTGGTTGAATAATGTCAGCGAAGACCTCTGCTCCTAGGAGAAGATCGACACGACCTGGCTGTGTAAACGACGGGTCTGCTAGTTGTATGCTATTGAGTTGTGGCCAATTGACTGTTTGAGTTCGTTGTGGTAGTTGTGATGTTAAGTTACGCAATACATAAGCGTTGACCTTAACTTTCGTCTCTGGGTTGTGTAGGGACATTAATTCCAGTTTTACTAGTGCTTTAATGGTTGTGGGCTTGGAATTAATACCGACTATGTTTCCTTGAATAGATTGTTTCTTCAATCCTAACTCTTGACACGCACCTTCGGATATCAGCGAGGCTTGAGAACCTTGGTCTACAAGTGCGCGAAGGGTGTGTATACTATTGTTTCTATTTGACTGTACTGCTACGAGCGCAGTGGCTAAAATGACAGGGCTCGTCGTGCTATTACTATTGCTATTGGAGGTATTTAGGGTGATGCTATCTAAGGTTCCTATGTTTGCTAGTGGTGCTTCGTGGGTTTCAGGCTCTTTTGTGCTAGGTTCGATGGAATATCCATGCAATAATGAGTGATGTTTTCTATTACATTTTCTACAGGTTGTTTGCTTGCAATCTTTCACTGAGTGACCTCTCTTCAAGCAGTTAAAGCAGAGGTTGTTTTTCTGAACGTACTGTTGCCTTTCATTTACTGGCAGCTGGCAAAAGTCTTGACATGTATAAATTCTATGATCTCCTTTGCAATACGAACAGTTCACAGTTGAGGAGGTGACGCTTGTTGCAAAAGTCTTGGTATTGTATTGAGTGTTTCTATGTTGTGGTGGTGCATCTTTGTATTTGACTGCTTCTAAGGTTCTAAACCGGAATTCCAGAAATTCTGACAAATCTTTCCATGTGGGTAGATTTTCCCGCCCTTCTATACGTTGTTCGAACAGCTTGTGTGACTCTGAATCTAATTTCTGTATAACTACGTAAACGACTATGTCATCCCAATGTTCTGTGGAAATATCAATCGTTTTCAAAGATATTAAACATTCAGACGTGACATCTAACAGGTCTTTAATAGCTTTGGGGGATTCACTAGTTATTCGTTTCTGGTTTAATAGTTTTCCGATATAGGCATTAACCATGTTTCTACGGTTATGATATCTTTTATTGAGTATTTCCCATATAATATCATAGTTTGACTCTGTGACCGAAATTTGTTTAACTAGGTTTTCTGCTTCTCCGTGTAGACTCGACTTTAGATATTGGCATTTGTTGACTTTGCTTAATTTTGCATTATCATGAACTAATGACTTAAATAGATCACGAAATGACAACCATTCTTTGTAGTCTCCCGAGAATTTAGGCAGAGTAATTGGTGGCAATTTCGCAATAGGTCTAAGTGATTCATCACTATTTTCTATGTTCGCACTCGACTTATTTGCAGCTTGACTTTTTTCTACAAATGAATTTAGCTTTTCTTTGATTCTAGTTTTCATATCAAAGTAGACATCTAAGCACAAATCGTATGTGTTTTTGCTGAAATAGTCTGACTTGGGATCTTTAGTTACTGACACCACTAATATATCATGACTCGATTGAAATTTGTTCCAATAAACTTCTAGTGTTTCTAGTCTAGTTTCTAGGTATCCTTGTGTTAGTCTATCTCTCGGAGATTTCTTGAAGTTTTCTAACAAGTTCTTGATTTGGGTAAAAGTTGCTATTTGTAAATCTTCCATTATGTAGTATTGTGGTAAATAAAATATGTAGGTAGTATTAATAATTTATTTGGAAACTTTATTTTTCTATTTACTGCAAGTTGGTCAAATTTCACTGTTTATTTACTGCTCTATGATTTATATAGTTCACTTTATGTATTTAATGTTCACTTCTTATAAACTATGTACTCACGGTTACCAGTCCAATTTATATTCGCTATAATTGTAATCCAGTTGACAGATGCACATCACGATATTTACTTCACTGTATAACCACAGACAGCATTATCATGCACGGTCCATGCATTGCAATCCATAGTATCCACTCACAATAAAACCCACTACTATACACGCGTATTACTTTATCCGGCAGAAGGATCAATAGTAAAGGAAACGACTATGTGGCCTCTAAATACTCTCTTATATTTTTCGTTGTACAAATCTAGTACTAATGAATCGGCGACAAACGTTTGCGCGTTTTAACACCAGTCAGCGCCATCTAGTTTAGTTTAGAGTAAACTTTCATAAACAGCTTTATTATTTTTTCTTAAGTTGTATGGTTATTCAACTCTCAAAACGTTGCAATAATTTTTTGTGTGCGCATCGTATTTAGAAAATATGAATTATTATTCAGATCAAGTCGTCATTTGAAACACCTAGGCGAGTTGTGACAGCCTGTCACAACTCTCCTATATTAGGTTCTCCATTTTTAACCTTGGCTAATTCCTTAATGTTTTTTATTAATTTTTGATTTTTGTTTATGTCTTAGTCGGTAGGTACATAATGTATATAATGGCATACTGCATGCTGAATGGCTCTTTTTTGTTTCAGAATGCCTAAAAACTATACACGAAAGACTGATAGAGGAACCGCTAGTGTCGAAATATACGACCTAGCTTTTGAAGAAGTTAAGTTAAGAAATAACAGTTTAAGAGATGCTGCAATCTAAACTACATGTCTTTATCAAGATATATTAAGAAGAAAGAGACTTTTCAAGCAAACCCAGAAGGCGAAGCTCCGTCTATGAGTAATACCATTCCGACTATTTTTACAGAAAAGGAGGAGAATATATTAAGCGACTATTTGTTAACATGTGCAGCATCTAATTATGGTCTGACAACGAAAGAAACTAGAGTCATTGCATATAAGTTAGCCAAAAATATAATAAAAAAGTTCCAGAGTCATGGGACAAAAATGAAAAGCAGAAGAAATGTGGCTCAAGCTATTTATGCAACGACATCCTAATTTGAGAATGTTAATATGTTAATTTTATTGATACTTAAGCATAATAAAAGTACTTTTTCCTAAAAAAAACATGTTTGATTTATTAATATTAAGTGTTATGATATTTTTTATATCTAATATAATGCTGTCACAACTTACCTCGGTGCCTGTCACAACTTACCTCGGTACTAGGAGAGTTGTGACAGGGGGAGTGGTCTTTAATTTTGTCGATTTTCTCAGAAACCATAATACTTAAATTAGTTTTGGTGATTGGTTTAAAAACAGAAGGAATGCCGCTAAATTAATCACAAGAGTCATAACTGTGGAATGTTTCTTGAGCGAAACATGGCCCCAAAAGTAAAAACTGTCACAACCCTCCTAGGTCTCCCCTACGCCGTGAAATTACTTCAAATAAAACAGGTGCAAACAATAGTATCGTAAATTTGGTACGCCTTATAAAATTATCAGAATTTCCTGTATGTAGGTATTTAAGGGCGCTTTCACATTAGAAGGCTACGAAGGCGAAGTAGAGCGGCATTCCAAAAGGTTTCATATTTTCATATAATTATGTAGTACCAATAATGGTGGGTTTTTCTTGCGATTTTGGGGAAATGTAATAATCAGACTGGAAATATTTGGGGATTAGTTTTAAGATCTGATATTGTGTATTTTAACCGACTTCAAGAGGAGGTTATCAATTCGACTGTATGTTTTTTTTTTGTATGTTTGTTACGCGATTACTCCGCCAATTTAGAATTGTTTTTGATGATTCTTTTTTTTGGTTGGTAGGTCATAACTCATAGGTGGTCCCATATTTTTTTTATCGACATTGATGCAGCTCTTTTTGTCTTTAATACGCATCACTCTGTATTTATCCACAGACCATTAAACAGTGGTAGATGTATACATTTTACTTTACATTGTACACAACAGAAATTAAATACTACATGAATAGATGACTTAAAAAGTATTACAACAGCCGATGGCCTTATCGTTAACAGCAATCTCTTTCAGGCAACATTAGAATTGAGAGGACCCATCCTCTTCAAGTAATGAATACGCCCAACGCCGACTGAAGAGTCAAGCAGCCTTACTAGCGGCTGTGTTTTAAAAGTCATGTCTTCCTCGGGTTTTTTATCGAGAACTAGCGACCCGCCCGCCCGGCTTCGAACGGGTGTAACATACGTGCGAAACCAGGGCGGGGCGCTTGTTACATATATAAACCTTCCGTAAAAACTTATCTAACTGATGGTGAAAACCGCATCAAAATCCGTTGCGTTGTTTTATAGATCTAAGCATACATAGGGACGGACAGACAGCGGAAAGCGACTTTTATTTTATACTATGTAGTGAAGTGATATGTCCACCTTTGACCACTAGCTCGCCTGTAGTTTTTGTAAGTTAAGTTTTCCCGTCGCGCTACCACAGTCACTTAAATATCACAGACAAAGTAAAATTAAAAGCCTGTCTAATAACAAAAGTTTATTAAAGAATATTTTGATGATAGGTAAGGCCCCAGCGCTGGTTAACAGCCGGCATTATGCTGAGTTGGGGCCGATTTCTGACCTTATAACTTGTGTCAATAAGCTATTTAAAAAAAAAACTAATTTGGTCACAAATATACTTTTTCTTTCTTTTCTCTCAGGTATTCAATATTATTCCATTTAATAACTTGAACCAAGAGTCCAATGTAAAAAATACCTATTTTTGTCAAGGTTTATGCGTAAAATTATTTCATTAGTTGTATACATAGAACTAGTTTTTTTAAGTACCTGAAATAAATGAATTTATTATTATATATTAATTGCTGGTTTGCCCGCGTTTACATAAAACTTAGCCTTAGTCACTCAGGGATAGTGTAGCTTTCTATCAGTGAAATAATTTTCTGCATCGGTAGGCAACGCACTGACAATGCCCCGGGTATTGAGAAAATGAGACAAAAGATGTAGTTCTAATTGTAACCACGTGATAGTGGCGCTATTTGCATGTTCGCGCCATTTTCTTATTATATTATAGAAACTATTGTTGTGTTGTGACTGATATTAAGTTATAAACAAAATAATAAAATTGTTTCATTTGTAGCCTTTTTTTCTCGCAAATGTGTTGTAAAACGTTGTATGGCACACGTGCGGATTGGTTATTACAAACTCGTGACTATGGTAAGCCCCCGACTTCGTCTCGGGCTTACATTCGTCTACTCGTTTGTAATAACCAACTTACCGCACTTGTATCATAAATAACTATTGATTCTTGCGACTAAACAGTTCAATACTGTAAATGAGGTACATAAACAGCATAGAGTTGGGATTTTATTGCTGTTTATACTTACGCCGCAACAAAGCTTCGGCTATCCAGTCGGTGTTGAGCCTATGCAACGTTTTACGTCAAGGCATTTGGCTGCTCCCATGCGACTTGCCACGTAATGTGAAAGTGCTTTAACGTAAGCCCTTTTGAAATCACCGAAGATTTATTTTACACCCCTGCTCATTATGGCTTAGACTCGATGAAACGTAAATCTATTGGATCTCATATTAATTTACGAGAAAATTTAACAATTTCACGTTTCTTCACAATGTTGAAAGTCTGTTGGATTGCTAACGATTTAGATTTATTTTTAATCCCCGACGCAAAAAGAGAGGTTTATAAGCTTAACATTTGTGTGTGCCTGTTTTTGGTATTTTAGCTCCCAAATATCTGGACCGGTTTAAATTTAGTTGTTCTTTTGTTTGAAATATGACTTGGACGTAAGTGTTCTTAGCTATTATTCAAGAAAATATGTTCCGCCGTTAGATTAGCCGGATTAGAAACGTACTACCAAAACGTTTGGTACGTATCCAAGGTGAATCCACAGTAATTCTGCTTTTCTGGCCCTGGGGCCTTACGGACAACTGCTGTTGCGGCACCAAACTAACGTTAAATCCGCTCAGTTGGAAAATCTCGCGACCGCGAACCGTATCTGGGTGCGTTAAGGTTCACGTTCGCGTGATTTTCCAACTGAGCGGATTTAACGTTAGTTTGGTTCCGCAATAGCAGTTGTCCGTAAGGCCCCCTGGGATTGGATATTAACGGTTTTCTCCCGTTTTTTTTGTATTATTTTGAACATGGTGCATTAACTGCGCCGAAATATCGAAAGCTCAATCCACAGCTTCATTACAGTAAACAGAACCTTGTATGGTGACTTATGGAATCGTTTGTTACAGATTTTAGTGAACGTGTGTTTGCTGACGTCGGCGGATAGAGGGAGCCTGTTTCTAGCCAAGGGAATGCCACCTCACCGATACTTACACGCGAAGTTATTTGACGTTACTAGAGATACTGGTGAGTTATTTTTAGGGTTCCGTATCAAAAGGCTTAAAACGGGGCCCTAAGCCTACGAGTCTGTCCGTCTGTCCGTCTGTCCGTCTGTCCGTCTGTCCGTCTGTCCGTCTGTCCGTCTGTCCGTCTGTCCGTCTGTCCGTCTGTCCGTCTGTCCGTCTGTCCGCCTGTCCGTCTGTCCGTCTGTCCGTCTGTCCGTCTGTCCGTCTGTCCGTCTGTCCGTCTGTCTTACCGTTTAACGGCTGTATCTTTCGAACTGTATTAGATAGCCAGTTGCAATTTTCACAGAATATGTAATGTTATGGCGGATTAACTAAGAAAAAAGTAAAAAGGAAAGAGGGGGGGGGGGGGTCCACATACAACAAACGTTTTTTTTTTACGTATTTTTGTACGAGTTTTAATGTGAAAACGTCAATACGTATAATCGTCAAACTTGGCATGATTATAGCACACACTGTAAAGTATAACAACAAATAATAAATAATGGCCAAGTGCGAGTCGGAGATAAGTTTATGTTCATTACCAAGTTATAACGGGTTTTTCCGTTATTACTTGCACCGAAGCAGTATTCTAAGACCCGGCTCCAGATTTAGATGATAACCTACCTATCGTTGAGGATCCATTTTGTGTGTGGTCTATACCCATGGCAAGTTAGGCCCAAACCCCTACAAAGGCAGATAGTATTTTTTGATGGCCCATTGTGAATGTGCACTCAAAAGCAATAAAGTTTCCTCACAATGGAAGCCTAAATGGTTATGGTTTATTGATTACACAATATATATTTGCAGACTCACGAATTGGGTAGATTATTATAATATTGTTAATCAATTGTAAATACATTTAATTAGTCACTTATTTAATACTAGCCGACCCGACAGACGTTGTCTTGTCTTAGAAATGAAAAACGCGCGAAGTTAAAATTGCTGTTTTCTGAAATTTTCCAATTTTCTTAATTTTTCTTTCCATGAGGACCTTCTACAAAATGTAGTAACCCCCATTAATTTGCATCTCGTGATTTGCGGACCCGGGTATGTCCTAAAACTGCGACCAGAACCACCGGAGGATAGACATCAGCGTACTGTTAGTACACGGTGAACGCACTGCGATCCCCAAGTCGCCTGCCAAGCGTGGGGATTATTGGCAACACCCCTCTCTAAGAGGGAGGCCTTGTTCATCAGTGGACATTTAATGGCTGATAATGTATGTATGTATGATTTGAGGAACCTTTTGGCATTTATTTGTTTAATAAGATTTAGTAATTTATAGATTTATTAAGTACCTACTCAACTTAAACTACAAAGTGCGTTACAAAGCTATCACCAGCTTAAGATGAGCCTTACGTTCAAAGGTTCCTGTACATTCCGGAGGTCAAGTTATTTGGACCTAATACTGACGGTTGTGATGTCATTAATTTCTGAACTACGAAATTAAAATTTTTACGGGACGTTATTTAATGTACCACATTTCTAACAAAAAAATAACTAATGGAATCGTACTACGCGGTAATGATTTACAACTAAGTACACATTTTGACTTTCATCTCCTCTCCCAAGGGAACCATGCAAAATTTCAGGATAAAATGTATCTTATAACAGTTATGACCTACCTCGTAGTATGAACTCAAATTATGCTAAGTTTCATATGAATCCATTTAGTAGTTTCGGCGTGATGCGCGGCCCAGATACAGACAGACAGACAGACAAAAAAAAAACAGTTTCGACTTCAGAATCTAAAATAGTGTGCCGTCCAAAAAAAAAATATCTTTAATGTACAGAATTGGACCTGTTACAGTTTTATTATCACTTATTTAATATTTATAGTATTTTTCCTATATAGCTAGTTGGTACTTATGTGTACCTACTTAATATTATATTATATATCTTATATTCTTATTATATTCTTCTTCCTTATTCGCACTCAACACTCAAAAGTTGAATGCTCTGCCTTAATTTCTATCTCACAGCCGCACTTAGAGACGTTACTTAAGCTAAGAAATACTTAAAATTCCTTAGCTTAAGTAAAGTCTCCGAGTGAGGCTGTTAGACCATAATGGAAATAGTATAGAGCAGTATGAGATTATTCTATGGCATAGCCGTTCTGGGGCATTACGGACAACAGCTAATTGCGGCACCTAATCCGCTCAGTTGGAAACTCACGCGACCGCAAACCGTATCTGGGCGCCATAAGGTTCACGTTCGCGTGATTTTCCAACTGAGCGGATTAGGTGCTGCAATTAGCTGTTGTCCGTAAGGCCCCTGGTTCGTCAAAATTTTGATGTGAAACATCTATTGGCACGCTTTGGCAGTAAAACCGACTCGTATGCCGTGACGGTGAACTACATGACGTTGTTTTATGCCGTCATGTTTCAGACGTCACTTTTTTATTTATATAAGACCAAAAAAAACGCTGCAGAATTTCCACTTCCAACTGGTAGATCGATGCAAGAAACTCGCAAGGTAAGCTTTTAGTCCTTGTGCTAGATAGGTATTTTATGAAAGAGGTATCCAGGTGTACGAGGGATCTTAATAACCTTTAACAAATACTGACAATAAAAATAAAAAAATAAAAATTTTGCAAAGCAGACCCTTTCCATGGTACCCATAATAATAATTATCATGATGGCAGATACGAAAATGTTGTCCGCCATCTTTGAAAGTCCGCCATATTGGATTTAAAATGACGTCACTTAACTAACCATGCATTGTCATCTAAACTAAACGTGTATGCAAAATTTCAGCTCAATCGGTTGAGGACTGAGCGTTCCATACCACCACAAAATTCAGTAGCGAAATTACCAGTTATAACTTGGCAATGAACGGAAACTTGTCACCGACTCGCACTTTATTATTTATTGTTGTTGGTCATTATTTATTATTTGTTGTTATACTTTAGAGTGTGTACTAAAAACATAGTAAATTTGACGCTTAACCGTAACCGAAGATATAACCGTTAATAGGTAGGACAGACATACAGACAGACGGACGGACGGACAGACAGACATCGTGGGCTTAGTAATAGGGTTCTGTTTTTAACCTTTGTGTACGGAACCCTAAAAACAACCAAACTAAGTTTCTTTTGCCTCCGGGTTTAAAACTGTTTAACTTTCAAACTGCTAATTACGTAAGTGCAAAGTAAAACCGGACCGTTTACACTTGGTTGTAAAAGTACCGCCTGCCTTTGTGAATTACAAAGTTTTCTTAGGGGGGGAATATTGGAATTTATTAAAGGAAAAATTTTATAAGGAAGGCATGAGGAACAGCGGATGTTAAAGTGGAGAAATAGAGAGAGAGGGAAATAAGGATGGAAATATTGGTGATGGGATAATAAATAACATTTTATACTCATAGCTCCTTATTAGGACTCAAAGATAATAATAATATAACCACTTGATTGCGCACGTATCATGAGATGTAAGCCACGTTGGTCGCGGAGAGGGTATCGTATGGCGCTTGTGATTGGAGACTCAACGCGTGTGATTGGAGACTCAAAAGTCATTCATTCAATTCGCGCCTAGGATTGGCTCGCTCGAAAAAATTAACTTTAATTTACAGCGGGGTAAAGGATGAGCAGTTAAGTGTTTATATCGTCATTGCTAGGACTCTATCATACCTAACAACTAACACCCAGACCCAGAGTGCATATTTAAATTCATCATTCATGTATAGGGTTACGCGGAAAGGCTGTACTTAGCCGCAAGGGGTCTACTCGTCATTTTGAACGACCTTTACAATGGGACCTTTAAATATCAGCTGTTCCATAGAAACGGGTCATACACACAGCCGCAAGATCAAAACAAAAATGAGGAGTTCCGTAGACGAACGAAAGTTACCGACACAGCCCACAGGTGTTAGCAAATTGAAGTGGCAGTGGCCAGGGCCATAGCACGCAGATCAGATCTCACCGAAAAGTTCTCAAATGGAGAGCACATACCAGTAAGCGCAGTGTAGGGGTCTACCTACAAGATGGATGGACGATTTAAAAGAGACCGCAGGAAAACGCTGGACACAGGCCGCTTCCAACCGGCCCTTTTAGAGACCGATAGAGGAGACAATGGACTTCCTATGGCTGAAATGATTATAATGATGATAAAACCTGTTAACAGCCCTTTTGAAGAGCCCCATGTTATAGTTACTCCCCCCACCCCATATAACACTTTATCTGGCTTATTTTGTTTTCTTTTCCTTTTCAGACCTAAACGATGCTCTTCGGATAGCGAAGACGCAAGAAATCAAGATCCCGTTTGGAGTAGGAGTGGCTGGTCTGGCTGCGCAGACCAAGCATCCTATCAACATCAGAAATGCCTACTCAGACCCCAGGTAGACTTACATGTTCTCTGTTTACTGTCTTTTTTCTTCTGTAGATGATTTTAGCATCGCACGTTTTGTGCGTCGAAAAATGCCGTGGTAGCCTATTTGGGACCCGCTAGACTTGAAAGCGTAAGGTCGTGGGTTGAAATACCCGGCCCGTACCGATGCGGTCTTTGGAGTTTATGTACGGATCTTCGTATCACTGGCTTTTCGGTAAAGGAAAACATCGTGAAGAATTGCCTCTTACTAAGAAACAGCTGAAATATTGCGGTTTAAGGATTAGTTTTATAAAGTTTGTTTCTAATGTCAACACGCTATGCTCTTGACAGCTCATCTGATGTTAAGTGACCGTGGTTGAGGATGATAAACACACCTAATCTGAAGACAAGTGGTCTCAAGTGAGGCTGCGGGAATACAACGCACACTTGGCGACTAATTCTCAAATTGAAGGTAGTCAGCACTAGAAAGTACCCCTCCACCATGCAATGGGTTTTTTACAAATTCCTTTACGTTCCAGTTCATTATTGTGAGTTGAACCCAGACCCGGCGTGAGATCCGAACGCTTTATTTGAGCGATTAGAATAATGAGTTTAGCAGGTTTACTTTTCCATTTCAGGTTTAACAGCGAGATAGATGCGCGGACGGGTTACAAAACTGAACTGATTCTCTGCATGCCAATCTGTAACTACGAAGGAGATGTGGTCGGAGTTGCTCAGATTATCAACAAGACTGACGGTAAGGTAGATAAATAACTCTATATCAAAATCACACAGACTAAAACCTTCTTTTTAAACTGCTGGACAGATTTTGATTTAACATAAATCCTAAAAAACACCGCAATGAAACTGACTTTCAAATATAATATTATAACACCGGAACTAATTGGTGTAGCCGATTTGGAAGAAAAAGGCACAAACACACAGACAGCCACATACCATACCCAAAACGCATTGTGATTATACCGGGCATGATTTTTGAATTTCGCACGAAAAATAATTAGCAAATTCGAATAGTTCTAACCACTCTTTGCGTTAGCGAATGTGATTATTTCAAATTCGATTCTTATCACAGATAACTTTGTTGTACTGTATTTAGTGCGCATGTCAACTAAAGACGAGAAAAGACAGATGTTCCGTGATAAAGAAAGAAAGAGACAATAGGTTGCAGTCAACTATGTGGGGTCACTTTGTAATGGGCATTCAATGAGAATAATTTTTCCTATGCCTTGTTCGTAGCCTAAAAACCCTGAAGGTATGGTAAATTATGTCCAATTATTCATCTTCTTCAAGTGCCTCTCCACAACTGGAGGTTGGCCGTCAGCTCAGCAAACTTCTCTCTATCTTGTGCCAAGCGGAATGGTTGTTCGACGCTGGCTATGTTCGTCTACTTCTGGATATTGCGTAACCACGTCGCTTGCCTTCAACTTTGCTCATTAAAATTAACTGGAGAAGCTGGTAATTTTCGTGTCGCAAAACGTGGCCAAGATACCCAACTTTCCTTTTCTTTATGGTCTGCAGTAGTACACGACTCTTGCCAATGCGCTGGAGAACTCTGATGTTGGAGAATTTTTGCGTCCAGCTAATACGTAGCATTCTCCGGTAGCACCACATCTCAAAAGCGTCAAATAACTTCAACTGTTAACCCCAAAACCGTCTTTTCCAGGCTCCAAAGAATTCTCGTCCCGAGACGTAGAAGTCTTCCGACGGTACCTCACCTTCTGCGGCATCGGCATTCAAAACGCACAGCTTTTCGAGTCCTCGGTCCTCGAATACAAACGGAACCAGATCCTCCTAGCCCTCGCCAGGAGTATTTTCGAAGAGCAGAGCAATTTAGAATGTCTGGTGACCAAGATCATGACAGAGGCAAGAGAACTGTTGAAATGCGAACGATGTGCCGTTTTCATTTTGGACACGGATCACTGTGAGTCGGTAAGTTTGAGTGACTTTTTAACTGGCTACAGTATCATAATCATAAATCTTTATATATTTAGTTTCGCCCACGCCCACCGATCACGCGTTGTGACCCCCAGGCCCCACGGGGGCACGGATGCACAAAACCGATAATAATTTGCATTTTTTCCACAAAGTTGTAAACGTACGTTTGAGAGAAAATTCGCAAATTGCGACAAAATCTCAGGAGTTTTTCGGTTTCTATTGAGAAATCAGGCCTTTTCGCCGACAAGAATTTTCCATCTGGTAACCCTAGGTGAAAGTACATTGATATCTCGACGAAAGCGACATTTCGCACAACATCAAAGGCGTTGGGCTTACTGTATGGTTTATTACGCTGTGCCAATACGCTTAGCTATGTCGGTTACTTATTTGGCTGTCTTGCTAACTTTGTTCTGGATACAAGAAACGCCAAGCATAGCTCTTTCAGTAGCTGAGCGTCTTTGATGGTTTTCAGATATATATTTATTTAAAACACAGATATTTATAACCTGAAACTATTACTACTCATTAAATATTATGTACCTACCTACCTATAAACAAAATAATAATAATAATAAACGAATCTAAAAGTCTCTCAGTGGATGGAAAATTGGCCAGAATGCTGGCTACATTACTACGCTGGAAGGCAATGCTTATTTTTTGGCCAAAGTAGGCGCTGTCATTCCGATCACCTGTCGTCTCCGCCAAGCGTTTGGCCAAGTCCCAGTATGAATCCAGGGGCGGCCGGTCCCCATGGTCCTAAGGTCTCGACCCCAAACGGCACAAACATATGCACCCTATAGGTTTTCAGTATGTTTGTTATTTTCAGAGTCACCTAGAGCGTATTCTGCAGCGACCCGGCGCGCGTCCGTCCGACATCCCGGCCTTGCCTCCATGCGCGCCGACCAGGTTCCACACCCTGTTTGAGCTCGGTGCGCACCAGTCGCGCACTACCCTCACTCCCAGGCACGACAACAACTCCACCCTGGCGTGCATTGCATTAGCTGTGAGTATCGCCAATGCGAACTTGAAGACCCTACAGTTACAGGGATATTTACCGTGCTCCTTCCACAACCTTACGTTGTGGAAGGAGCTCCCGATATTTCAGCACAGCTACATGCACCATGTTCAGGGAAAGACTGAATAATGCAGGTGGTTGGTCGAACAGTTCAAAGTTAGGTGCAGACAAAACGATCTACCCCACTTTTTTAGTCTTTTGCTATGGTTTTCACTGGAACTCGAACTCTAACAATCGGTGTTTAATACCTCGATATAATTAAAAGACATATACTATTAATTATTTAAAAAAAATGATTCACTATGACGATATAACAACTTGACAGCTCATCTTTTACCCCGCCGTAAGCCAAAGTTAAAGTTTTTCAACTTAACCTTTTTCGAGCGGGCCAATCCTAGGCGCGGATCGAATGAATGACTTTTGAGTCTCCAATCACGAGCGCCATATGGTACATCCCCCCTCCCCCACGACCGACGTTACATTTTGCACAGGCAAATTATGCCTGTGCGCGATCAAGTGGTCATAATTATTATCTTTGTTGTATCATATTATATACGATAATTAGAAGAGATATCATGATACATGTCTTCTTCCAGGTGGCACAGTCGAACAAATCTCTGAACATATCGGACGTGGACGAGTGGAGACGAGATAACAACATGGTGGTAGTGAACGTGGATGACGCGGCTAACGTCAGGACGATGCTCTGCATGCCTATTGTAAACGCCAACAAGGACGTTATTGGCGTGGCACAGCTGATTAACAAAGTAAAGAATTTAATTCACTTTTTCCATATTCCAGAAAAAACCCTTTTTTGAACAAGTAATTAACTGTTGGCCTTATGGAAAAACTCTGAGTCGCACAGTGAGCAATGGAGACTGCTATGATCGGAGTTTCTTTCCACGATAGAATCTGGAATGTAGATATTCGCCAAAGAACCAGAGTCACCGACATAACTATTAAAATTAGCAAGTTGAAGTGGCATTGAGCAGGCTACATCGCTGAAAGAACCGATAACCGATGGGGATAAAAAGTTCTCTAACGGAGACTACGGACCGGTAAGCGCAGCGTAGGACCCACAAGATGGACCGACAATCTAAAAGAGACCGCACAAAAATGCTGGTTGCAGGCCGCTTTCAACCAGCCACTTTGGATATCGATGGGGGAGGTATATGCCCTGCAGTGGACGTCCTATATATGGCTGAAGTTATGATGATGAAACGTACAACCTTGATATGTATGTTTTCAGGAGAATGGCAGCCAGTTCACAGATGGAGACATCTCAATATTCGAAGCATTTGCTATTTTCTGTGGTTTGGGGATCCACAACACCCAAATGTACGAAAACGCTTGCAAGTTGATGGCAAAACAAAAGGTCAGTTTCAACCAAAGATGAAATTCTTTCAATATTGTGACAAGTAATAATGATTTTGGCTAACGTTCAAAGTCTTGTACATTGAGAAATGTTAGGTATATTATCATCTAGTTAAGGAGATATTTCCAATCGAATCATAATCAAAGTCTAGCATAGCAGCTGACTCAAGCAAAGGGGCGGAAACTTGTGATAGCTTTATTACATTTGAAACTGGCTAAATAGACAAGGTGCGTGGAACCAAAAATAAAACATCAACACTACTTAATGGTTAGTCTATTAGTTTTTTATCATAATTATACTAACGGTCCGCCCCAGCTTCGCATGGGTATAGATTATAACCTATGTCACCCGGGTACCCGATAGTAGAGCTTCCCAACAGTGAAATAATTTTTCAAATCGGTTCAGTAGTTTCGGAGCCTATTCAATGCAAAAAAACAAATAAATAAACAAACAAACAATCAAATCTTTCCTCTTTATAATATTATCATAATATTATATTATATATATATAGTATAGATAAGTATAAATATGTACATTTTGGAAATTGTGCAATCGGATCTACACAGATCTACATGATCGAATTTCCTTCAGCCAATGTTATAGAATGGCCAGGGGCCTTACGGCTAGCTTTTTTAAACGATTCGGTTTAGGTGATGAAAAAAATTGCGCGACCGCAAACCGTATCTGGGCGCGTTAAAACTACCTCGCTAATTGACTTGCAAATAATTCCAGGTAGCGCTGGAATGCCTGTCGTACCACGCGACAGCTTCCTCCGAAGACACCGTGAAGTTGTGCCAGGACTTCATACCATCAGCAGAGACTTACAACTTGTACAGCTTTCAGTTCCACGGTAATTAATGGGTTCTAGAATAACGCTTGTATTTTTGACCCGTCTGCCCAAGAAGAGTTTTTATCGGGTGTATAGTAAATAGAAAGAAACAAACAAAATTTTTATGGAATCTCTTTATTGTACACACCTGCCATAAAAATGATATACAGATAAGAGTAACTTATGAGCTAGTGACACAAGTGGTGGCCTTTTCTGGCACCCGATACACAGTCCCAGACTAGTTCGGGAGCATATGGAACAACACGTTAAGGCGCGGTACAATCGTGAAATTAACCAAAGGAAGTGTTTTAAACGCTTAGTGCGATGAGACGAAATTGACTGATAAGATAAAAAAAAAATACTACAACTAGAAAAAACACGTCTTAATAACCGAAAAACATTTCGATAAATTCTCTGGATTCTGAAAAAAAAAATTACAAAATGTGCAACAAAAATTGCTTTTGAATTGAAGTACTTTGAATATTCAGCGACAACAATATAATTTTTTGTACTAATTGTATAGCCAGACTAGTGTTTTAAAACTTTAACCAGGTAATTGTTAAAATTAATTTTTATATTTTGATATATTAAATAAAAACCCTCAAAACAGCATAAACACAAGCACAAAGTCATCATCATCATCAACTATGATGATATACAATTTTCGACTTTAAACAAAGCCGCTTTAGATAGGAAATAGAATAGATAATGGCGTGAGCGGGTAAAAAACGAATTTGAAATCGTGATCAGACCGCGTCTTAAACGAAATTAATGTCAAAATAAATTACTTTGGTTTTTGTTTATTATCGCTCTCCATGTAATTAGTTAGTAATAGTATTTAATTAAAAAAATGTTTAAACATGTTATTAGATTTACGGGAGAGGCATAGTCGAATATCGACAAAACTATATAAAAAAAAAAAAAACGCTAAATTCTATCTCGTCCGGGCACTCATTGGATGGAAAGAATATACGTATTATCATAGACAAAAGTACTAATCTTTCATGATAATATAGAAGGTTCTTGCAACAACACTTTTAATGGCAGGTAGGTACTTAACAACGATTCCCTAGTTCAGACTAAGTTCTTAGTTTTGAGCATCGGTTCAGTTGTTAGTCTATCGGTATTTTATTGGATACATTTCGGAGAGTGTGCAGCGGATCTTTAACGGAGTGGTGGCCGAGGCAAGGTAAGCGGAGCGTTGGTCGTCCAGCTGCAAGATGGGTCGACGATATTATTACTATCGCGGTCGAACCTGGACTCGATTAGCACAGGACCGAGGCAGATGGCATAGCAAGAGAGAGGCCTATACCCAGCAATGGGATAAGGAAGGCTGGATGATGATAATGATGATGATGCAGCGGATCTGCATTATCTAATTCTGTCCTGCCCATTTCCCTATCAGATTATCAGAGTGCGCACAAAAAATCGACACCGCTTTATGGTTGATATTCTGAAAACCCTTACGGAGCACTAAGCTTCCTTTTTTTGTGCAAACTGCTAGATTGTGGAATGCACTGCCTGAATAGTTGTTCCCCGATAATTGTAATATGGGCGTCTTTTGCGAGTGAATCAGTTTCTTCTAGGCAAGCGTGCTCCATAATTATACAGCATCATTGATTAATATCAGGCAAGGGCATTAGACGTATTACACAATAAAAACAATTTAAAAAATCTTATCATCATCCACACCTTTCTTATCCCACTGCTGGGTAGGCTTCTCTCTTGTTATGTAATCTGCCTTGGTTCTGTGTTAATCGAGTCTAGATTCCACCCGCGATGACAATAACGTCGACTCATCTTGCAATTGCAACCAACTCTCCGCTTACCTTGCCTCGGCCACCACTCTGTCAAAACCTTTCTCTACCTTCCATCACTGGACCTAGCATAATGTCCAGCCCAGCTCCACTCTAGCTTCATTACCGCGATTCTGACGTCTCGAACCTTCGTTCTTTGCCGGATTTTGATATCTTATCGGTAAAAAAATTACTTAAGTTAATTTATTTTTACAATGTTTCAGACTTTGATCTATCAGACGAGGATACTTGCAGAGCAACGCTTCGTATGTTCCTACAGTGCAACCTAGTTGAAAAATTTCATATACCTTATGATGTGAGTTTACTTTCTATGCAACCTTTTGTGTACCACGGTTTTACCCATGACTTTCCTGATTTACCACATTTTCCGGGGTAAAAGTGTCCTATCTCTAACCTTGTGATACCCACTACCTCTGTTAGCCTCTGTTAGTTAAGATAGCCCGTTGGTCCAGTTGGTAGTGAACCTGACTTCTGGGCTTGGGGGCGTGGGCTCGATTCCCACCTAGGACAAACGTTTTGTGTGATGAACATTTGTGTTTGTTCTATATCTGGGTGTTAATCTATTTAAGTATGTATTAAAAAAAATATATGTATGTATATCAGTCTCTGGCAGCCATATCACAAGCTTTGCTTAGTTTGGGGTCAGATGACAGTGTGTGCAAAATGTCCCGAATATTTATTGTATGTATGTATGTATGTATGTATGTGTGGGACAAATCTAGCAACTGAATTTTAGAGCAGTTATGCTCTACCGATTGAGGTAAAATTTTGCATACACGTTTAGTTTGTATGACAATGCATAGTTAGCTAAATAATGAAATTCAAAATCTAATATGGCGGACTCCCATAGATGGTGGACTAGTACTTTTCTATGCACCTCCACGATATCGGTATCAAATGAAAGATTTTGCTGAGATGAGTACGAAAAATTAAATGACGTCAATTTTCTTAAAAAACAAGTCAATAAAAAAAAGATTTTTTTCATCCATCACATCAAATGAATAGGTTTGCAGAGAAGAACACGAAAAGCTTGTTTTAAAAGTTATTTCTTCATAGTTATTTTATTTTATGCTAGTAATTTAGCTTGGCTTTATGGCACTCACAAAACAGTTAACCTATTTAACAAAATGAAATCTTAGTTGCGATTGACATAATGGAGAAAACCTTTTCTGTGTGGAAAATAAAATAAAAAAACTCACTAAGTCAAGTAGCAGCTGTAATGTAAACGACACTAAGCTTAAATGCTTCACTTCCAAATTAATTTGTTCTAGGTCCTCTGCAGATGGATTCTCAGCGTAAAGAAGAACTATCGTCCAGTAAAGTACCACAATTGGAGACATGCTCACAACGTCGCTCAAACAATGTTCGCCATGCTGAAGACCGGCAAAATGGAGCGTTTCATGTCGGACTTGGAAATACTAGGCCTTTTAGTCGCTTGTCTATGCCACGATTTAGACCATAGAGGGACGAATAACGCTTTTCAAACGAAGACAGAAAGTCCGTTGGCCATTTTGTATTCGACGTCTACGATGGAGCATCACCACTTTGATCAGTGTGTCATGATTTTGAACAGCGAGAGTAACAATATCTTTCAGGTTAGTTTTTTAATTATTGAAACATTTCCGGAATGAGTTTGTAACTGAAAACCTGCTTAGGTTTTGAGTCAAGCCAATTTTGTTATTTCTCAGATGGGGTTTCTTATTATTATTATTTTTGTGTTTTTTTTTTTTTTAATATGAAGCGATGCCGGCCGAACAATTTATTAACATCTACATAGTGGAATTTATACAGCCAATTGTAGATTTTAAATTTGATTTCTTTGACAAGTTTGTTATGCTTTCAGGCTCTATCACCATGTGACTACAAAGACGTGATGAGGGTAGTCGAGACAGCCATCCTCTCGACGGATCTAGCAATGTACTTCAAGAAGAAATCAAAGTTCTTAGAGCTCGTAGACAACGGAGAGTTCGATTGGCAGAGCCCAGAAAAGAAGGAATGTAAGTACATAATTGCCTATTTCTTCTTAGATGTCCAAACCACAGAAAATAAAATTTATTTTGTGTGGTCCAAACATCATGTAAAAAACTATGGCCGACAGAAACCAATAAAATCAGCGAAAAAATTCAGAGCCGTTATTGGTCGAAAAACACAATTTTAACTCACACAGGCAAGTTGGTGACCGAACGTTAATTTACAATTAGTAAAAATACATCTAAATATCTAAATAACTGTAAGCAAAACAAACAATTAGTTACTGATAGTAACTTCTACTGCTACTAGTGGTAGTGGTGTTACTGGTAATAGTTACTGATTACTGATCATCATCATCATCATCATTTCAGCCGTAAGACGTCCACTGCTGGACATAGGCCTCCCCCATCGATCTCCAAAAGGGCCGGTTGAAAGCGGCCTGCATTCAGCTTTTCTCTGCGGTTTCTTTTAGGTCGTCTGTCTATCTTGTGGGTGGACGTCAAGCGCAGCGCTTACTAGTCCGTCAAAAAAAAAAATGTTTTATATTCCCAGTGCTTTGCGGTATGATGATGACGGCTTGCGATGTATCAGCCATCGCGAAGCCGTGGGAGGTACAGCACAAGGTAGCCAAGCTGGTAGCTGACGAGTTCTTCGACCAGGGAGACCTGGAGAAGCTACAACTAAACCAGCAGCCTATAGCTATGATGGACAGGTACGTAAGTGTTAGGTGTAGCACAAGGTAACCAAGCTGGTGGCTGGTGAGTTCTTTAATCAGGGATACGCTGCAGTTCAAACTGTTTTTTAATAGTAAAAAATTCACTCTTCGAACTGGGTCTGTGCTTTTTTTGACCTTGATTTCAAATATTAAGTATATTGATTTCACAAATTGTCATAATTTCTGGTGGATAATTAAAAGGTGTGGTTCTCACTGAAAAAATAATGGTAAGACAAGTCCATTTCAACAAAGCCGCAGTTTTCGTAAAAATACCTATATTACTGTTATGATATTGGTGTATTATCTTTTACAGAGAGAAGAAAGACGAATTACCCCAAATGCAAGTGGGCTTCATCGATATGATCTGCCTGCCGCTATATAGGGTGTTGTCAGACACGTTCCCCTGGATCCAGCCCCTGTATACAGGAACGGCCGAGAACAGGAAGCGGTGGCAGGACCTGGCAGAGAAGGTGGAGATGGGCTTGACGTGGATAGATCATGATACTATTGATAAACCTATTGAAGAGTTCACTGGTAAGATTCTGGTTTACTTTTTATATAAATGTTTGACAAATCTTAGATTTGCGGAAATTCAAGATGATTTGCACAAGTTCAAGGTCGCTCAGCAGGCTATGAAGAGAGCCATGCTCCTCGTTTCTCTGAGGGACCGTATTCGAAATGAAAATATTCGTCACAGAACCATTCACTGACATAGCTCAGCGTATTAGCAACAAATTTTCATCCCACTGGCTTTTCGGTGAAGGAAAACACCGTGAGGAAACCTGCATACGTACGGAGAAGGAATTCAATGGCGTATGTGAATCCACCAACCCTCATTGGGCCAGCGTGGCGGATATGGCCCAATCACCCTTGCGGGGGTAGGCTAAAAGTCCAGCAGTGGACTGGTAAAAGGCTGATTATAATGATATGATGTGTGGGTCTTTGACTAGTGTGTGTTGCCAGTGATGACATATGGTACTGAGACGTGGTCCTTAGCTGTTGGCCTTTTGGAAAAACTCAGAGTCACACAGCGGGCAATGGAGAGAGCTATGCTCGGAGTGTCTTTGCGCGATAGAATCCGAAACGTGGATATTCGCCAAAGAACCAAAGTAACCGACATAGCTGTTAAAATTTGCAAGTTGAAGTGGCAATTGGCAGGCCACATCGCTCGGAGAACCGATAACCGATGGGGAAGAAAGGTTCTTGAGTGGAGACCACAAACCGGAAGACGCAGCGTAGGTAGGCCTCCCACTAGATGGACCGACGACATAGTAAGAGTCGCTGGCATCCAGTGGATGCAAAAGGCAGGTTGTCGTTCAGTGTGGAGGTTAAAGGGGGAGGCCTATGTTCAGCAGTGGACGTCTTCTGCCTGATGATGATGATAATGATAAGTGGGACAAATCTTGCAACTGAATTTTAGACCAGTTATCCTCTAGCGATTAAGCTGAAATTTTGCATACACATTTAATTTGAATGACAATGCATGGTTAGCTAACTGACGTCATTCTAAATTCAATATGGCGGACCAGCTATTTTTTATGCACTCCCATAATATGAGTATCAAATGAAAGAAATTACTGAGAAGAATACGGAAAATAAAAAGACGTCACGTAAATTCAATATGGCCGATGCCTAAAAGCTTGTTTATAAAAAGGTTTATTTAATTATTAGGTACTAGCTGCACCCCGCGGTTTCACCCGCATAGTGATGAAAAATGGTGATGATGAAAATGAAAAGTAGCCTATATGCACTCTCAAGCTCTTAAACTATACCCATGCAAAAAATCAGGTCGGTCCGTTGTTCCGTTGCAGCGTGAAAGAGGAACAAACATCCATACATACATACAAACTTTCGCGTTTATAATATTACTAGCGACTCGCCCACCCACCCGGCTTCGCACGGGTGTAATTTACGTGTGAAGCCGGGGTGGGTCGCTAGTTATGTATAAACCTTTCATGAAAATGTATCAAACTGATGGTGAAAACCGCATCAAAATCCATTGCGTTGTTTAGGAGGACTTAGCGGTCATACAGACATACAGACGCGGAAAGCGACTTTAATTTATGTAGAGAAGAGAAGTAGGATTGTGTCAGTGCGTGTAGTAAAGCTTAGTATCGATATAAACAGCTTAGTTTATCAATACTATTTTAAATAAATTAAATAAATTTAGTCTTATAATATGAAAAAAAAAAAAAATTGGTGATCGACTCTTATTTTATGATCAGCTTTTTCATATGACATTAATGAATACTCAGTTCAGAAGCCCAATATAATTTACTTGTTCACAGCATCAAACGAGCCAATCAAAGACGTGGAGTTTACTGTGACCACGCTAAACTGCGCGAAGTCAGCTGAAACCAGCAACATGGCACTAGTCAAGCCTATAAAGACATCCTTCAGTTCACTGAGGAGGGGGAAAAGCGGGACCTTTACTTCTAGACCAGCAAGAAATAAACTGACAAGGTAAGGTTTTCTACCACTCCCTCGGTATGGGGTGGTGGTTCAACTTGAATAGTCGTGGGCAGGAGTTGGGCCATCACCCTGTAACTTTTTTAATTCGTTGTCAGATTCGGATACCATAAATCACCTTTGAGTATAGGTACATTAGGTATAGAGCACGTGTTCTAAGAAGGAACAGTATGCACGAGTGAGAACATAGCATTGTCCCATCTGACCGGCATGGCATGGCGTGTTATGGCAGGCTGTCGTTCAGTTTGGAGTTATAGAGGCTTACGTTCAGCAGTGGACATCTTCTAGCTGATATATTAGTAACAAAGAGTTATCACGGGAACGACAGCAATGGATAGCATCAAGAACCTGCAATGAATGAAAGTGTAAACAACAATTCAATACCAAAATTGTATTAAAGTCACTGTTGGGTAGAACAAAGTAACTATCATCTACCAGGCATTCTAACAACAAATTTTTCAAAGCACTATTTTGCAATTTTGGTCCTAAACTGCTTCTCAATCTCCTCTATCAGATCATCATCATCATCATCAGCCAGAAGACGTCAACTGCTGAACATAGGCCTCCCCCTATAACCTCCACACTGAACGACAGCCTGCCAGTCTGTCAGATCATTGCACAATAAAATCAAACTTTTATTCTTGGGTTTATAACTGTGACCATCCATCTAGTCCTTAGAGACTAATCTACTCATCATTCAAAGTGGGGATAATAAGGTTTGCAATTGTCATCCCGCTTGGGGTGTATTATGCATTTGCCCCATAGTAAAAACTTTGTTTTAATTTATTACACTAATGGATTCGTACCATTAAATCATCGAGTTAGCATACCTATAGAGTCACAAACGTGCAAAAAATGGCTGAACCAAACTCGGCGCACGCTACGCCGACTTTTTGGTTAGTTGACAGGCAACCGCGATCCGACTACAACGCCGCGCGATGCCAGTGCTACGATGACATAGCGGACAAACGACGTTCGACGTCACTTGTCACTCGTCACTATGCAAGCGACATAACATTTTTTATTATATAGAATAAGTGGCAAACAAGCTGTGGGCCATCTGATGGTAAGTGGAGTAAATGTGGCATCGTGGACTATATCATTGTAGTCTATGTAGATACAACAACGCTCGGACAATTTTTGCTGTTTTAACTTATAGATTGTGACTTTATATGTATTTTATCTCTATACATTAAATTAAATATTTCTCATATATTATCGCCCGTTTTCTTTTACTTGTCATTTTCTTTTCAATGTACATAATCGAAATACAACGGAAGCCTGTTGCAGATCAATGTACGCGGCTCCAAGCGGCCACCGGGACAGCGTGAAAGAGAAAGAGAAGCTGATGAAAGAGACAGTGGTGACGGACACTCACACAACGGTGGTGGAGGAGCCGCATGGCACTAAGGCGAAGCATAAAGGCAGGCTTTGTCACATGTTGTGACGTTTAAGTTTCAACTGGTGAGTGTTACTATAAAAATACAGCAGTTAAAGTAAGGCCAATTTAATAGGTCACATTTGACACTTTATCGAAATTCAACAAAGTAACTTAGTAACGATATTATAAAAAAAAAAACGGAGTTGCACTGCACAATTGCTTAATTTTTTTCAGTTAAATTAATGAAATTAATTTAATTATTTTTTTATGGAATTGAGCCCTGCATTGATTAATCAACCTAAAAGCATATCCCATCATCAATATAATCTAGTGTGTGGCCGATGGGAATTAACGTTTCACGCAATATCCCCCACTAAGATTCCTTGTGTCAGGGATGCACAACGGCATGGACATTGGTCACCTATCATCAGAGAAGATAATCAAATTAATTTTTCTAACATCTGTCCGACCAGGAATTAAACCCAGGACCTTCGGCTCATAAGGCAGTCTGCCTGGCAGACATAATTATTATCACTATGCCATATCACCCAGGTGATTAAAGTGGAATAGACCGCCAAATCGGTAATCGAACAATATGTGGACATTAATTCCCATCGGCCCCGCACTAGCTCCAATTTAATTTCGATGCATATGTAGCTATTTTGAACCTGCATTTAAATGTTTTAATTTTTTTACACAGGAGCAGGCAAGAAAGCACCGAGAAAGCCGACAAGCCTGATAGAGTGAAGCCGTCCAAATCGATCGACTAGTTCACTCGACCTGCTCCACGGTACTTCCTACACTACTCGAGGTGTCTAATTAAAATGGTTCTTGTGATGACCAGTCATTCCGACCTTTCTCAAGGTACTTCCTTTATGGTGAAATGTGTCTAATTATGATGGTTGATGTTGTATATTTCTAATTAGTGAATTTGTATAAGGTAGACTATTTTGTGAAACTTCTGTCTCTTGGCCAAAAAAAAAAAAACAGAAATCCCATATTCAATTAATTTTGGTTATTTATTTTTCAGTTATACCAAAGAATACAATGCTATTTTGTAGAATAGTACCTAAAGCTTGATTCACATTAAACTTAGCCTCAATAGGGCTCAGACGGCACCAGACGCAAGAACCTCTTAATGTATCGCATTTACGAAACAGTTGTATCATTTCAAGGGCTTTACCCCCTTCAGGGGCCTGTTTTAAAGGGGCCCGGGTGATTCTGTTTAGATGATGAGAAAAATTGCGCGACCGCAAACCGTATCACGGTTCTTTAAGGTTCACGTTCGCGTGATTTTCCAAAATGCGCTGTTTCAGCGCTAATTCGAACCCGCGTTAAGAGTTAGCCTTAAGGCCCCAGTACACTTTTGTTTCGTACATATTTTGAGCGCTGACCCAATATCCATGGGTTTAAATATCTTTGGTGTAGGTACTGTATTAGATAGTATATTTTTGCGGATAAATTTATTTTTATTTTTAAGTCATCATTATATTAATTGTGGGTGAGATGAGATCTCTTGTTGAGATTCGCGACTCGACTCGCGTTGTCTCGGTCGCATCGGTATCGAAACGCGAGGCCACGGGAGTATCTTTGCTAGGCCTGCAATAGTTTTGGCTAAGAAGACATTTAAGGAAGTTTTGTAGTTACTCTTACGTCATTTTGACGTTAACGGGTTTCCTGTGAAGCGACTATAGTTAAAGGTTTTATCTTAATGAATGTATTATTTACATAGACTGTGATCTAGTATTACTTCACGATATTCTATTTTAAAACTTTACTATAACCTACTTACAGTTTAGCGAAAACACTAGGAATGGAGTTTTCTTTATTGGCAACACTGGTCTGCGTCTGTCAAATGTAATCAGATTATTACGGTTTCCTTGTTTTATAATTATACACATTTTTGTTCGTCTAGGTGACTTCAAATGACGAGTTAATCGGTTTCTTCTATTTAAGCGATCTCCATCGTGAGCCGCATCATCGCTTAGCATCAGGCAAGTTGGCGGTAAAACGCCAGCCTATTATTTAATTTAAAAAAGACAACTGGTCAATGTTCTTGTAATTTTTATTTAATTAATAGGCTTGCGCTTGTCCCCCACGTCGCCTTCTACGATGGAGCCTAGAAAGTGATTCACTCACGTCTTGAAGACGTCCAGTTTGTAAATACCGTGGAACACCCATTTAGGCAGCATATTTCACAGAAGCGGTTCGCACAATAAAAGTAAAAAAAGCCATCCACATTATTATAGATGCATGGAAGTCTCGCACTGTTCGATTTGATCAGTGTTTCTGCCACGCACCTGTAAGTTGTGGAATGGCTTAATACCAGCTTCGGTTTTCCCTCCAAAATATAACCTCAATTGCTTCAAGCGAAGAGTGAATAGAGTCCTCAAAGGTAGGCAACGCACCGCCAATGCCCCGGGTATTGTAGGTGTCCATAGGCGACGGTGACTACTTACCATAATGTGGCCCGTCGCTTGTTTGTCTACTATTACATTGAAAAAAAGTGGTAACAAATTGCCCTGTTCGTGTTTTCGGGATATAAACCACTGAAATAATTATATCACTAGCAACTTAACACCGATGTTCAAGGATTGTAAATTAGCCAGCACAAAGGATTTAACTTCTTGGCACGTTTCTCAATGGAACCCCACGCCTCAAACTGGTACTTGGCTGATCCTTTCCAAGGGTGCAAGCAGTACTCAATGCATGATGAAACTTGTGAGTTATTTTACGATTACCATTATTAGCGACAGGTAATGATCCCCATCCTGGTACCAGGACCTGGTGGTGGTCCATCATGGTAGTGGAGACCACGGACCGGTAAGCGCAGCATAGGACGTCCACCCACAAGATGGACAGACGACCTAAAAGAGACCGCAGGGAAACGCTGGATGCAGGCCGCTTCCAACCGGCCCTTTTGAAGATCGATGGGGGAGGCCCATGTCCAGCAGTGGACGCCCTACGGGTGAAATGATGATGATGTTGATGAGTGATCCCCATCTAGTAATGTTTCGCCAAGCTTAAGTTTTATGTTTACGATGAAAATTAAATAATTAACTTTATTCTTTCATAATCCATAGCATCCATCCATATATGATTGTCTGTTGGTCCAGTTGGTAGTAAATCAGCCTTCTGAGCTTGGGGGCGTGGGTTCGATTCCCACCTAGGACAAATATTTATGTGATGAACATTTGTGTTTGTTCTATATCTGGTTGTTAATATCTATTTAAGTATGTATGTATATCAGTCTCTGGCAGCCATATCACAAGCTTTGCTTAGTTTGGGGTCAGATGACCGTGTGTGAAAAAATGTCCCGAATATTTATTTATTTATATATTTTAAGAGTGTACTTCTCATAAGACGACAATGAAATTATGTTTTCAGTATTAGAAATGTTTTAGTGAATTGTGATGACAAATTTTACTTTTAAAATAGAATATTCGTCTCTTGGCCTGTTAGTGAGGTGTATGGTAATATAAATGTGTAAATTTAAGAGGAAGAAGCCGCTTTTCGCTCTCTCTCGCTCGGATATTTAATATTTTTAAGTAATTTCTCAAAGGAATATAAAAACGTGTTCATATTCTTCACAAAAAAATTAAAGGTGTTTTCAACACCGTCAAGTTGACCCAAAAATTATTTTATGAGCAGGTATTCTCGCAAATAAATAAGTATTAATGAAAACATTTAATAAATGTTTGTTACTAACATTACACATTAGAGATGTTTGTTACAAACATTTATTTTACGCGTTTTAAATGTTACAAAGAAATTGTTGAAACTACTAATTCATTTTCACCTTCGGTAAGTGTATAACAGCATTAAAAATATTGAATGAACGTACAAGAGAGCGCGTAATGCGGGAAAGCGTTCTTAAGACATTTTTTATAAGTTATAATATAATGTATGTAATTGATTAAAAACAGAAAAAAGTATTATGATGCTAGTCGAGAGTTGATTTGTTTTTAAACAATACATTTGTCTATAAACAATAAATTTAATATTACTGTGTGATCAAATCAACGATTAACTTTGCTTATTTTAAACTAAGGTAAAAAAAATGTGTCCAAACTATATTAGTAGGGCTTTTACTAATATATTTAGAAACCTTTGACTGCAGAAATGAGTTCTCTTTTAAAAAAACTTATTGCCTAGCATGCCAAATAAAAAAAAGGTTAGGGGAAAGCTCAAAGAAATAAATGCAAGTGTTATATTATCCACAGTTTCACTTTTAGCACTTACATCTCTTGGTCGTCCATTTGACCATCTTGTTTGCAGTTGTGTGCCGCTCAATATTGAAGTGTGCAGTTCTAGAACTATAGTCACCGCGTTACCAACTGAGTCGTAGAGCCATAAACGTCATATCTGCTCGCAAAAAAAAGTTAACTGCTAGAATTAGAGCATATTATGACATCACGTCCGTTACGGCATACGAGTCGGATTTACTGTCAAGGCGCGCCAAAAGAAATTTCACATCCAAAATGTATGAAACACGAAGTAGTTAGAACAGTTAGAGACTCTTGTTTGTCTGACCATACCCTTAACTCTATGTCAAATAGGTATTAAGTATAGTAAAAGCTCTCTAGTAAAGTAATAATTACTGGGGGCTTAGTCCCAGATTTGATAGTTTTCGAAAACTTTTATCGTTTACGTATTGTTCCATACATTGCTGGGCTGAAAGGTATTCGAAAACTTTTTTCGTATTAGAGTGAAGCAATCTATACCACCGATTTTAGTTCCTCCGCGTTTCCGCTGGAGGCGCTTTACTAAAATGTATGGAACAATACGTAAACGAAAAAAATTTCGAAAACTATCATATCTGGGACTAAGCCCCGTGAACATTATTTTAATATAATTTTTGAAGGCTTTATTTATTGTTTGTTACGTAAATATTTACGTCCACATTGCTTATGAAGCTAATGTATGTGCAATACATTAAATTAAGAATAAAATATAATTAATTTATATTTACATCGAACGCTTTTATTTCCACTAGGAAGTGTATGAAATTATAGAGACTGGTCGATGGTATACAGGGCTACTTTTAATTTGCCGAAAACTTGTAGCAGATAGTGTTGCCATATCAACATTTGAAGAGTCCTGATAAAGCCGGATATTTCAATAAAAGTGCAGATGTTTTATTATGTTGGTAAACTTTTATAAGTTGTTTTGTGTGTTTAGGGATGTTAATCAAGTTTCAAGATTTATTACCCGTATTAAATCGCCCAAGTTAAAAAAGCCGGAGAAATTACATAGCCGGAAAAAGGTCTAAAAGTCCGGAAATGTCCGAACAAATCCGGACGGGTGGTAGCCCTGGATGCAGGCGGCTCCCCTACACCGTTCTTAATGACTTTCATTTCTTTTATTTAATACTTCTTCTTCTTTCATTTTTTTTATAAAAGTATTTTTTATTACTTAGTGAGTTTTATGAAAAGTAGGTATAGAACAAAAGTTTAACGAAACTGCCTGCGAGAGGGTTTTGGTACTTAAAAGTAACCCTGTAACGGTATCTCGATTTTTATAATGTCAATGTCAACATTTTCCCTCACATGTCAACATTTTCCCTCACATGTCAATCTGTCGCCCTATAGCGCTAAAATCTCCGCGATTGCGGGGTGAGGTTTGACAACTTGAAGTGACACGTAATACAAAAAACTATCAGGCCTAGCACGGGCTGTGGACAAATTGTCTTTCCCCTATTTTTATCCCGCGAGAAAGAGAAACGCATCCATATTCTAGCTTTTCCGCGTCTACGCGCGCATAAAAACACTGGATAGACAATTTATCCATGGCCCGTGCTAGGCCTGCTGAGGCCGTACTGTCACCTGTTTTAAGCGATTCTGTGGTTCTACGTTCTGTGGTTTCTGTGGTTTTAGATGATTGCGAAAAAGTTGCGCGACCGCAATCCGTATCTCGGTGAGTTAAGGTTCATGTTCGAGTAATTTTCTACAATCACTGAATCGCTTAAAACAAGTGACGCTACGGCCCCAGGTTTTGCATAGACTCATTGTAAAAATCAAGTGACTTATTAACCCTTTAAACGCCAAGGACCACGCAACGGAAGTGCACAACATTGGGCGAACATTTGCAGGTGACTAAATCTGGTGGCTTGTAATTGTCTTCTGGTTCAAACCAGCTGGTATTTTTTTTATGTAACTGGGATGCGTTTATTTGCAATAAAATTTGGAAATCACCCCAAATACAATGTGTATGTACATGTTTACATAAATTACGCTCGTTTAAGCATTGTTCTATATAAGCCCACAGACCACACCTCGGCCCACATTATCATTTATACAACCATAAATGCATTCAGGGGCGAATTCGACACCTTGAAATCTCTAGGCCTATGACAGATTACCGCTCCCTACTCCAAGTAAAGCACGGAAAATTGAATGATAATATAGAAGTAAAAAACTACGAAGGTCTGTAAATTTATCTCAATCAGTCTTTAGTGTTCACAGAGACGTGGGACCACAGATGACGCGACAAAAAAAATTGCCAAACTTTGCGACTCCCTATATTTTTCCGCTCTAGGCCCTGGGCTACTCAGCGTATAGGGAATTCCACCCCTGAATAAATCTGTTATCTGCCGCGCTGCAACAATGTAGGTAGTATAATGATAGCCCGTTGGTCCAGTTGGTAGTAAACCTGCCTTCTGCGCTTGGGGGCGTGGTCGATTCCCACCTAGGACAAACATTTATGTGATGAACATTTGTGTTTGTTCTGTATCTGGGTGTTAATATCTATTTAAGTATGTATTTAAAACTATATATGTATGTATATCAGTCTCTGGCAGCCATATCACAAGCTTTGCTGTTCCGATCATTTATTTATTTATTTATCCTGAATATTTATTATATTCAATTATTTAATCCTTTTAAGGATAAGGTTAAATGTAATACAAGCAATAAGTAGTGTTGCTAAGCTTGTTGGCGTTTTACGCGAAGTTTGCGTTTGTCGCTGGCACCGGCGTTCAAAGGGTTAAACTCTATACACAGAAATGCGTGCTAGCGTAGTGGAAAATGAGTTCATAATTTACCTAAGTTATCTCCTTTGATTATAACTGATAGATTTTTAAGTATTTCTGTTAACGGAATGATGTAAAAAATATTTGAATGGATTTTATTAATGTCAAATTTTAGGCAATTTTGGCCAGCTCTTTATAGACCTATTTTAAAACTTTGGTGCTAGCAAAGCGAAACTAGAAAACAAATTTAAAAACACATTGATTCTACCAATGATGTACCAATGACTATTTCTATTATCTTTGGATTCTACAGACTGTTGTTTTCACAGAACTTGCGAAAAAGGCGTCCCTAGTTTACATACCTATTGTTATATAAATTAATTTTATTTAAGACACTAAAAAATTATGAACATTTTTTTTTTTTTTTCTGAAGACAAATTGAAAAAGTTATAATAATTATGTTAAACTACACCAATCTAATAAACTGTTGCCCGTATGTATCGTTCCCAAATTGCATGCCGCATTGCCGCGTTGGATTGCAATACTGACGCGTTGCCCAAGCTCAAGGTATCGGTCAGAAAACGCTCACGAGATGCCTTGGCCCGCAAGCCTAGCCCGGGCCGTGGACAAAATTGTCTTTCCACTGTTTTTATCCGCGAGAAAGAGACAAACGTCCATATTCTAACTTTGTCGCGTCTACGCGCAGATAAAAATGGTGGAAAAATAATTTGTGAACGACCCGCGCTAGGCCAGTAAATCTGTATCGCAATGTCTGTAAGCACCTTCGTAGCGTCTGACGTCTGCCATCTTTGTAGCGTATCGCTTTGCTAATACCTTAGTAAAGTAGGTACCTACATAACATAGATCAGATGTTGTGAAAATAGAAAATAATAAATAGCTAAGCTTCTATAGAAGTTGTGACTCGTTACTATGAATTTGACATAAAAATGTTTAAATATTCCATATCATTCTATTATTTTATAAAAGACTTAAAAGACTTATCAGTAGTCTGATTACTTATTCTGATGATCGGACTGATAAGGCTTTTTCCTCTCAGTAGTCCGGTGTTATAGATTATCGGATTACTGAGCCTTTTAGTTAGGTGTTCCCAAGTTCTCACTCGTAATCGGCTGATATTGCGAAGCACGTAGCGGAGATTTAGGTATTCCTTAGCTTTTTAGGGTTCCGTAACCAAAGGGTAAAAACGGGACCCTATTACTAAGCCTACGATGTCTGTGTCTGTCTGTCTGTCCGTCTGTCCATCCGTCCGTCCGTCCTTCCTTCCTACCTTTAAACGTCTGTATCGTTCGAACCGTAATAGATTGCCAGTATGGCTATCTTTTACAGTACAGCAGCACAGAATATGTAATTTCACGGCGAATTAACTAAGAAATAATATAAAAAAGAAGGGGGGGGGGCAACAACTACAAAAGTATTTTTTGACGTATTTTTGTATTAGCTCTAATGTAAAAAAGGTAACACGTACATGCGTCAAACTTGGCATTATTATAGTAAAAACTCTAAAGTATAACAAAATATATTATGATTAAATAAATGGCCAAGTGCGAGTCGGTGACAAATTTCTGTTCATTACCAAGTTATAACTGGTAATTTCCTTATCATTCGAACCTCGATCACCGAACACCGAAACACAAACACCGAACACTCAACAACACACTCAACACCGTTCATTTCACCGAATCGAAATGCCATTATTTATTCTGATTTTATGTGACGGTTTTTTAAATTGATAATGATTGTATTTTGTGGTGGTACAGAACCCTTAGTGCGAGAGCCCGACTCGCACTCGGCTGGTTTATTTACTCTGCAAATGTTTATTGTTTCTGCGATAAAAATACCAGGCAAACAGAAATACTGAGGAGGAAAGAAAAATTTGGGTTATACATATTATCATCAATTTATATCAATTTACAACAGGTTCGAGAGAGATGACGATACACCACGTAACAGCTGATTGGATAAAGTGGCAACTGGACAGTGACGTCATTGCGGGACCACTCCCAGATTGCTAGACCTTGTTTTCTTAGATCATGCCCTAAAGTAACTTCCTTGAAGTTTGTACATTGATATAATTACATTAAAAAAATTAAAAAAATAAAACATACAGTCGAATTGATAACCTCATCCTTTTCGAAGTCGGTTAAAAACATATAAGTCAAAGGAGTTTGCTGTCACTACTAAGGAGGTTGCTTCAAGGTACATATAACGCGGGTGAACCCGCGGGGCGGGCAGCTAGTGTTTAATGAAATCAAAGAAGTGATTGCATTTTGCGCTTACATTGGATTATTGATGGGTTTTCTTAATGAATGATTAATCACTATCACAAATGATAACGTATCGTACCTTATCATCATTCCCTCTCTCGAAGCCAAATTGAAGTATACAGTTCCGAGTGCAGACAGGCAAAATAATGGCTCACCAAAATTCCAGGTTTGTAAAAAAAATACGGTAACGGTAATACGTATAAGCGTTAAACTTGGCATGATTATAGTCTGAAGTATGACAACAATTAATAAATAAGGGCCAAGTGTAAGTCGGTGACAAATTTCTGTTCATTACCAAGTTATAACTGGTAATTCGGTTACTTGGACGACCTTATCATTTCTTTTACCGAATCGGAATTCCATATTAACTAATTTTGAAGTAGTTTTTATTTATTTTAGTTTTAACAATTATAATTTAATTTATTTATACAATAATTAAATCCAAAATATTTGGAATTCACTAATAACTAAACTAATAACTATTCATATAACACACCCCTAACCGTTCCCGGCGCAAAGGTACCCAAAACGCTCGCTGCGTTACCGCGTTGGATGGCAATGGCCAACCTTTGCACCAGGAACGAGCCGGAGCGGGAGTCACCACACATTACCTCGAGCCTGTGCCCTATCTCCGAAATGAGCTTCTTGGCCTCAGTCCCCCAACAACCCATGGTCTCCACGGCAACGGGCACAAAATAGTAACGCGGCTCCAACGCCGCGTACTTTTTCCTTTTCATATCAGCGGCATATTCCGCCGCTGCTGACGGTGAGTGGACGGTGCGACTCAGGTGGCTGGCGGCGACAGTGCTGACGCAAGTAGCGTCCCATATCAGGCACTTTCCGTTCTTCCAAGGCACGAGAGTCAGCCCGTCCGGCCTCTTCCCGTCAGTTCCCGTTTTATTTATTTATAATTATTGTATTTTGTGGTGGTACGGAACGGAACCCTCAGTGCACGAGCCTGACTCGCACTTGACAGGTTTTTAGCTGTTTAGCCTTTAGTAGTTCGGAAATTGAGCACTAACTTGAAATCCAGGTGTTTCTTATCTCAGTCTGTATCTATGTTTTTTTTTTCAGATTACTGTAGTATCAAGAATTGGTGACAATGAAAGCGTTAACAATTTTTCTGTTACTTTTAAACTTAATTTCTTTGTACATGTGTCATTTTGGCGAACACGGACCTCCAATGCCACCCGCTGGAGGTCCCCCTGGGGGACCCTGGCACGACGAAATCAGCGATTATGAAGATAACGACAGTGAGTTAAAATGGCTTTCCTTTCTTTGGGAGAGAGCTTTGCGGCTAACTTACCTATAAGAGGCGTAACACAAAATGAATCGTTCAATTTTAAGTATTTGTATTTTCGGGCATAAAACGAATAAATAAAGCCGTAATTTTCAAGATAAATATAAAATAAGTAAACCATAACATAATAATGTTCATTTTACGACAGTAATTTAACGAAATCCATTCTCAAACTTTCCCTCCTAAAGTTATTCGAAAAACTACTTTTGTAAATTGGAGGTAACAAATGGATAAATGTTGAGTTTTACCAAAATCTGAAGCCGCTACATTCAATAAAAATACAGATCTATTCAGCAACTGTATATTCTACAGATTGTGAGAAAAATTATACAAAAAATCCAGTTTTCGATGCTATTTTGTCAAAAAATGTGATAGGATAAAGCGAGCTCGAATTAGCGCTGAAACAGTGCAGTTCGAAAAAAAGGAAACCTTTACGCGCTGAGTAACGGTTACAGCAGTGCAGGTAAAAAAATAAAAAAATAATGAAATGCCATAAAATCGATCATAGCAAGCACTGATCAAATGGCATTTTATCGAATATGTGTCAAATTTGAGGATCGATAAAAAACGGTACTTCTACTGAATCGCTTATAACATACCCTGGGCTGAAGCGCTGAATGTTTTTGCCGTTTTCAGGGTTCCGTAGTCCAACAAGGCACCCTTATAAGTTTATTATTTCCATCTGCCCGTCTGTCCTATTTTTTAAAACCTTCTTCTATAACTATTGAGATACCTAAGTGCATGAAACTATGCAAGATAACAGTTCTAGTATAGATCTCAATTTTAAAAGTATAAAAAATATGGTATTGCATTTTAGGGATGGCTCTGGTGCATGTGAAATGTTTTTTTTTTTTACTGTTAAATATGTCTTTTAAAATGAAGGCAAGATTTCATAAAAAAAAAAGAAAAAAAAAACTGCGAAATACAAAAACTCGCCAAAACTGCAAAAAGTTGCCCCTGCTTTTCTGAACCATAAAATATATAAACTTATCTATACTAATATTATAAAGAGGAAAGATTTGATTGTTTGTTTGTTTGTTTGTTTGTTTGCATTGAATAGGCTCCGAAACTACTGAACCGATTTGAAAAATTCCTTCACTGTTGGGAAGCTACACTATCCCCGGTTAACATAGGCTATATTATATTAAAAAAAAAAAAAATAGGGATCCTTACTAAAACTCCAATAATGTAACCCAAGGTGTAAAAAAATAAGATTTACAATTTTGACTTTGCGTTTTTGACAGTTCTAAGACAGGACAACGTCTGTCAGGCCAGCTAGTTACTTATAATACTCCAAACATCGTAAGCGACAATTATGCAATTTTACAATGTAATAGACGATTTTTTTATAGTCGACTGTTTTAAAAAAATATTTTTTTATCATTAACTATTTTTAAATGCTTGTTTTACAGTTTTTTATTATACATTTTTTATGTTTTATATCATGTAACAGAACTATTCTAAACCTAATTGTATTGGCAATAATGTAGGTTACGATATTTTTCTCCAATCATATTTTTATCACAAATAGCACAACAAGGACTTTACGCTAAAAAACGAAATAAGGGAAAAAAAAATATGAAGGCGAGATAAAAAAGAAAAAATATTATAGAATCAAATGCACCATGTTTTTAATTATTTTTTTTTTATCTCATACCAATATTTTAGGGATAGATTAATGATAAATCTAATTATTATCAATAATAATTTCTGTTTTTTTTTTTTTTACTCCTGGGTCCGTGCCTTTTGTCAACTTTTACAATTATTATTTTTTAACTATATCTGGTGTTTCATAAAACTAATGACTATACAATAAATAAAACAAATAATATATAAACAGATATAATATATAAATAATATAATTTCTGTTAGGTTAGGTTAGGTTAGTTAGTTAGCTGTTAGGTGCTCATTATTAATTGTTATCTACACTATTCTAAATAATCTAATCAAAAGTATCTTCTTCAGTTTCCGACATCAACCTATTTTGGCAATTATTACAAACTGCAAAGATCAATATTCATTTATGTATAGATTTGCACTTTCAGAATCAAACGAAGACTTAAAAAAAGCCACCGTTTCTATGAAATTATATTGTTGATATTTGTGATATCTGTATCTGTACTTTTATTCCTGCAACAATGAGATTTAACAGCTGGTAGTTTGGATATGAAATTTCATACTCCGTTCATCACTATAAGCGTTTATAGATGTTTGTTTCGCTCGGTCGCTTTGTTTAGTTTTGTTGATTGATGATTTGAAAGAATAAAGTGTAACGAGCACCGCCCATTCCTCGATCGAATCAAAGACTTTCTCATAGTCCACAAACGCTAAACATAGTGGCAAGCTATACTCTTCGGTCTTCTGTATAACTTGCCGTAGCGTGTGAACGTGGTCTATGGTACTATAGCTTTTTCAGAAACCGGCTTGTTTGGTAGGCTGGAAATCATCAAACCTGCGACCGAGGCGATCCGTGATGACCGTCTAAAACAGCTTATAAACATAGCTCAGAAGCGAGATACTTTAAAGATTATACAAAAAGTTACATCTTATTGGACTAGTAATTTGGTACATAATAAAATAAGTACACTAGGTGTTGCCATCTTTCATAAAGAACAGCACTATCACGCTTCTGTTCCACGCTTCTGGCGTTATATCTTCGAGAAAGACGGAATTAAAGAGCTTCTGAAGGACTTCGAGTACCGGTGTTCCATCCGCTTTCAGAAGCTCTGATGTGATTCCATCGTCATCCGACGCCTTGTTGTTCTTTTGTTGCTGTTTTAGCGCTATACCAATCTCGTATAGGCTAATGTCTGGGATCCGGATCTTCAGGATAGTGTCGGCTCAGCTTGGCTCTTGGGTCGTTGGCCGAGCTGCTGACAGGTTTAGCACCTGAAGTGTATAACTGTCCATAGAACCTCTCGATTTCCCCTAATACCTCGGGTTTAGTCAACGCTATAACGTAACGCATTGTCATCTGAGAAATATTATGAGCCTTAAGGAGAAACTGTTGGGTTACCTTAATAAAGTCAGTTTTATAAAGTAAAAAAAAAAAAAATTACAGTCGGTTTGATAACCTCCTCCTTTTCAAAGTCTGTTAAAAATAATTATAAGTCACTATACGACGGTGCTTGGGGTTACTTTGAGAGATCCAACAAAGAACTAAAGTAACCGACATAGCTTAAAGGATTGGCAAGCTGAAGTGGCAATGGGCTCGACATATCTGTAGAAGAACTGACAACCGCTGCGCTGGGGTCGGGTTCTAGAGTGGAGATCGCGTATCGGCAAACGTATAATAGGATGCTCTGCAGCCAGGTAGAGTGCCTGCGGCTGGTGGCAAATGGATAAGTAAAGCAGAAGATCGTGTCTTGTGGCGTTCTTTAGGAGAGGCCTACATCCAGCAGTGGACGAACATCAAATAGGTTGATGATGATCTTTTTCTTTTAATATTAGATTTTCTAGCACATGACAAAAGCTAGTCTCTTTGCCTCTGTGTGTTCCCTAATCCCTAGTAAAGTTCATGTATATGCAGTCGGTCTTCTTCATTTAAATTAGCACCACAATAATTTATTATCGCATTTCTTACCATCGCATGGGTTAGGTTGTGCTTTTTTACCCCTATAGCTTGACCTATCACATTTATTCTGTAGAAGCTTTGGCAGCGGTAATGTTTTGCGTTTTTCTCTTGAACGATATGGCGGAAGAATTGGATTCACTTTTCTTGCGTGTATTCATATTTTGTTTATGCAATGGAATTTATTTTAAAGAGTTAAATTTGTGGATTAAATAGATTCATTTCAGATCAAATTTCACTTTTATTTATTGTGATGCAACAAAACACATTGCGAGTTTTTTTTATCTTAAGCGACATGAACTGGCATTTACGATAACTTAAAATGTATTTGTAATGTCGGTTAAGATAGGTTCTAGCAAACAAAAATACGAGGCTAAACACGAAAAAAAAAATATCGCGACTATTTATAGGGATTTCGACAGGAGTCAGCGCATTAGGTGTGAATTTACGTTGACGTTACGAAAATAAAAAAAAGTCAAAATCGACATTTGTGTCGCATACGATGTTCTGAAAAGGATCGTACTGATAGGTCACATTTAAAACCTTCTTCAATTTATTTCGAAAAAAAAAAATGAGTTGGTTGGACCAAAAAAATAAAAAACTGGCGATAAAACTGTAATGAATTGAAGACGTTCTAGCTCAAAGGTTAATGACCTGATGATCTAGACAAAATAAATATTGTTTCTGACTAAACCGATCTGACTAATTGCACGATCTAATTCCCTCCTGCCCATATTTTTCTATCGGATTGCCAGAGCGGGCACGAAAAATCGTCACCGCTTTATTATCTCTGCTCTAAAAGTCCAGTTACGTTCGTTCCAATTTTTCTATTACCCCCCCCCCCCCCCCCCCCCCGTAATTTCTGAACTAAATGGTCTCTAATAGGCCTGTGTCCTAATGTTTCATATAATAAAAATAACAGGCTTCTCGAAGGATTTAATTAAATACTCACACACACAACACACACACAAATACACATACTGAAAAAATATTAATTCGTCTGATAAATTTCTGAGATAAAAGATTAAAGTTTTGGAGGGGATCGAGAGCGGATGCTCAGTCCTTCTCTCGCAAAGCGTGTGTTAGTATAGCATTTGTATAGCGCGCACGATTTGACGTCATAACATGTTATAGCTGTCTATTATGTCTTCTGTGTTATAGTGCGCTCTCTGTCTAGCATAAATGTAAAATACAAATTAATTTTTGAACAAATTTTAATTATGCTTTCGTTGATGGGCTCTATTTATGATCCGCTTTTTATGAGGTAATAAAAAAATTACAATACATGCTCATTATATGGCTTTAGCCACGGAACCTTACCATATACGTGTCTTAGCACGCTCTTGGCCAGTTATTAGTTATGGTTGCATTCGGTACTATTGTTTAATTTGCGATTACGAAAATGTCTTTGTAGCTATTAATTAGAATAAACAACAATATATTCTCATCGCTTGAAGAGAAAAAGTAAAAAAAAAAAAAAAAAAAAAGTTCAAATAAATTATCTTTAATTTACTAAGTATTTGATTGCAAGTCTAGATAATTTTAAATATATGTAGAATTTACATTACTAAAGCCATCTCTCTAGGTTTGTACGCTTATCAGCTAAAACACGATTAAAAGTGACTCTTGATTAAACACCCATTTTAATGTCTGATTTACTGGTGTTTTGTACTAATATCCACTTTATCTTTATCTTTTATCTTTATTCAACCAACTGAACAGATCAGTTGGTTAAGTAGAATGGAACTAAATTTTTACAATCATTTTAACTACAGTGTAAACTTTATATAGCAACACTCTATACGACAAACTCCCAAAAACTGTGAAATTACCTACTTGATTTGGTTGATTTACCTTGTTGTCCATAATAATTATAATGATTTACTCCATGTAACATCACCCTCACTCTAAATAACGACAAAAATACTTTGTTATGCAACAAATAACACCTTGTATTTAACATAACATATCAAAAAACGTCAGACGAAGATAACAGACTATATACGCAATATGCGTTGTTTTTGTATTAATGTTTGTTGTTTGTAAATTTTATACTTAATTAACTAGTAAATACTTATTATATTATCATATTAAATTTAGTGTCGCTATATAGACACTGTTTTACAACCACAACCTTACCTGTTTTTCCACAACCTTACCACGGTAAATATACCGTAAATAATCATATAAATTTCGCTATATAGAGTTATACTGTACTTAATTATATTTTGCAATGCGGCCAGCATTTTGGGTACGATGCCTGCTGGCAGAGGATTATTAGATTAGTTTAGTTTTATATGTTAGTACTAGTTTGTATGTATTTTTAAGTAGTTTTTAGTTGTGTTTTTTATTTATTTATTAGAATGTAAAATATATATCATTTATTATATTTTTCAGTGGATGAGACCCCGCCGGTACCGATGCCGGACATGGGATCTGCGACTGACATCCCAAGAGACCTAGCTATGGACGCCTTAAATGTGTATAAAAATCAATATAACAACACTAACTTCCATTATCAAAACCACCAAGACATGTGGGTACTGCCCAGACCTAAAGGCTTGATATTTCAACATAATTGTTTAAGGCAGTATTTCAAGTGTCTTATGAGTGCGTAAGTACCTATTTCTCGAATACTTACCATGATTTTTAGAATTAGGCTTGATATTCAAACATAATTTTTAGGGCAGTATTGCTAGTTCCTTATGAGTTAGTGTGTATTTTATATTTCTTATATATTTAACGTGTTTTTAGAGTACATTAAAGGAATAATTATTAGGATTGATATTCAAACATATAGGCAGTAGGTATTTCAAGTACCTTATGCGTCAGTATGTATTTCATATTTCTTATATATTTTCCGTGTTTTTAGAGTACATTAAAGGATTTATTTTCGTGTTTTAGGTCATCGCCTCAACCAGTATGCGCATATAACGATCCCTTTTATTATAATTCGGGATACATTTCAGCTCAAAACGTTTGCGATGTATATAACGACAATTGCAGGAGAGGCTATAGTAAGTATCATCAATGTTGGCTACGCAGCGTTAAAGCCAGTCATCCTACACCAGCCTCCTCGGTAGAGTGCAGCCTTTATGGGCGAGCAGGAGGCTGGCGAAGGACGACTGACACGGCGCGTCAATATATTTAAAATTATTATACGAATACCTAGAAAAAAATAGGAACATAGTTTTTTATAAATAAAGGCTTTTTAAAAACGGTTTTTTTGGTGCTTTTCACTCGCTTCTGCATCCGCCGGTCGCAGGGTTAGCGAACGAATGTTTTATAATTTCGGTTAGGATTTTTGATCCAATGTATTACAGTCATAGAATCACTCCAGTAATAAGTTTTATCAGGTATCAGCCGGCTTTTTTTTCGGATCGTACTGGCGAGACGACAACCCAAAACAGCACTTTGCAATTCTAACCTCGGTATTGTTTCTGATTTAAGAGGTGCAACGCGACTCTTACTAGCAATAAACGATACGCGTACGTTTTCATTGTTGTTATGCACACGCCAAAATGCAACGGTAGCATATGCGGCTGGACTTGCATCACAGAAAATATGCAATTCAGTTTCTGTTTTAGTTGGTTTTATATCGATCAAATATTCTCTTGACATTTTTTGAGAACTTTCAAATTGACGGAAATGCCATCTTGGTATGCGAATCTCTTTGAGTTTACTCAATTGATTAATCCATTTTTGGAACGGAACTTGTCATTTATTTCATCGTTCCAGTCTACGTTTGACTTCCAAATATCTTGCATGATAATTTTTGCTTGAATCGTGTAAGGTGTAAGCAACCCATAAACGTCGAAGATAGACATAACTATTCTTAGTACTTCTCGTTTTGTTGGTTTTCGTTCACCTTTCAATATTTTTTCAGAAATGCGAGCTAACGAAATGTTGAGCTCGAACGTGTCAGTCTTTGGATACCATAGAAGGCCGAGTGTGCGTTCATATTTCTCGTCGTCTATTTTAAAATTGACTACGGTGTCCACAGATATACACAGATCTGTGACGGTGTCACTCAATGAGTCTTTGGGTAGACTCTGGCATACAGCTGGTTCGTTTGACGTCCAGTTCCTCATTTCGAAATTGCCCTGTTTGTGGATGTAGGTAACTTCTGTAATAGTCTTTTGTGCATTCTCAATAGTGTCGAAGGAGTCGATATAATCGTCCATATAGTGACTTTTTGTTATAGCAATTACTGCGTTGGGCATCTGGTTTTTAAAACGCAGCCCGTTCTTATTTTTTATATGTTGCGCGATGAATGGAGAACAGTTTGCTCCAAATATAAGTGACGTCATGACGCATTTCTGAATGGATTCGTTGGGATTTTCCCGCCACAAGAATCTTAATGCATGTTGATCCTCAGGTCTTATCTTCACGAGAAGAAACATATCTTTTATGTCACCGGCGACTCCTATGGGACGTTCTCGGAATCTTAACATAATGCCCAACAGTGATTGTAATAAATCTGGTCCTTGCAGTAAATAATCGTACAAGGAGTGTCCTCCAGAAGTAGCTGCGCCGTCAAAAACTAGACGCAATTTCTTTTTGTTAGGATTATCTACGCCAAAATGAGGTAAGTACCATAATTTAAGTGAATCATCTTCGTCATATCTCAGTTTTCTAGCGTAATCATTTTCAAATAAATGTTCTACTCTTTCTTTATATCTTGCAGCGAATCCGGCATCGGAACTCATCCTTTTCTCTACAGACTTAAGCCGACGAAAAGCATTTGAGTATGAATCTGTCATTTTAGCATCTCTATCTTTCCAGGGTAGACCGACTTCCCATTTTCCGTCTTGGAGTTTAGCTGTTTCGTCCAATATTTGTATCGCTTCTAACTCTTGTTTATTCTGTCTGGGCTTTTCCCAGACTCCGATGCTTTCAAAGGCAAACGACTTTTTAATAATATTGTCCAATTCATCTTTATCAAATTTTGCTTTAGAAGCTGGTCGGCATCGTGATGCTGTAACCATAACGCAGTCTTGAGAGATTGATGATAAGCTTGGTTGACGCCGTATGGGACAGACGCCATGAACACACCATCCTAATGGTGTCAACGTTGCGCACGGGTCATTCTTGGTGCGAAATATGGTTTTAACAGGTATAATCAAATTATAGTTATCTTGCCCGATTAGTAATTTTGGCTTCACATTTTCAGTGCATAATAATGAACCTTGTTCGCGTAATGGCTTCAAATGATCATATTTGTTTATGTCAATATTCGAAATTTTTTGAGTCGGTAGATTCAACTCATTTATTTTACTTGCGCTGAGTCGGAATGATTCTTTCTTTGAGACGAGTTCAAAATTTACTATCTCACTCTCACATGTCAGTTCAGAATTCCAGGCTCCTCGTAAGGAAAGTTTCTGTTTCTTGCCGTGTAAATTAATTTGATCGGCAATATCGGCAGATATCAGGGATACAGATGCACCGTTATCGAGTAGCGCATGCGTACTAATCTGCACTCCTGTTGGACCCTTGAGTGTCACGGGCACAACTTTTAAAAATACGCAGGATTTCTTATCGGCAATCGCATGAGCTACAATCTTACTATTTGAAGAGCATTCTTCATCAGCTTTGCTATTACTGCAGCTCATTTCATTTTTATTTAGCAGCACGTTAGCGTTAGTATTTATGTTTGCATTGTCGGTAGGGCTTCCAACTGAATCTTCTTTAGACTTGTCATTATTTTTGAATGTCCAGTGGAGAAGACGGTGATGTAGCAGACCGCATTCATCTACATCGCATGCAGCCGCCGAGCAGGTATCTCTATTATGAATACCCAGTAGGCATTTTTGACAAATTTTGTTGGTGCGTATGAATCGCCATCTGTCTTTTCTTAGAGCTCGCTTGAATTTGGCGCAATTCGGTAGCTCATGATTAAAACCACGACAAAAGTGACATTTGTTAGACGCTTCAGGATTACTGCCTAGAAGTACGGCGTGCAATTTCTTTTCTTCTGGTCTCTTCTTGTAATCAGGCTGAGTATATAAATAACTTAGTCCAGCAGACGAGATTTTGTTTGCTTCGCAATAGAGAAAATCAGACAGTAGCTCTAGCTTAGCTTTGTCATTAAGGTAGTTATTCACGCTGTAGTAGTCAGCCCATTTGTTAATGAGTGCAGTAGGACATTTTGATAGTACTAAAGTCATCAATTCTGGACTTCTTAGATAATCAATTTGCTTAATGGCTTGAACTGCTGTGACGAAATTTTTGATCTTTATTGAAAACGTCACAATTTCAGTGTGATAATTTGGCGGCAATGCTGTAGTTTTTCTAAGTTGCGTAGTTATTTTGTGTATGATCATTTCTGGTCGCCCGTGCCGAAGTTCTAAAGCTTCGATTATAGTGTGCGGGGTGGTGTTTCCAATGAGCAGGGAAGATACGGTTACTTTTGCCTCTCCACGAAGGGATTTCCGCAATCTTCACATGTTTTCAGCGTCACTCAAGTTGCACAATTTGGTCGATTCTTCGTAGGCTTGCTTGAATGCCAGCCACTCTATAGGGTCTCCGTGGTACTGTGGGAGATTCTTTGAAGTTGCAAATCTTGCGAGCATCTGCTTATTCTGTGTGTTTGACTCTTTAATAGCACTTGTTAAGTGATTAAAATGAACTGCGCTAACGATAGGAACGTCGCACTGAGGAGAAATATCTTCTTGATGGTTTTGTATATTGTCTTGGTTGTCTCGTTCAAACCAGTGATGTACTTTGTTCACTGAATTTTCTACGGATTTACCTGAACTTCCCCTTCTGCTTCCACCTTTGCTTTCTAGTGCAGCTAAATCTGCAGCTAGCTTTTTCTCGATGAGCTCTGTCTCTATGGCTGCTCGTGCCTGTGCAGCTTCGAATTCTAATTTCTTTTTTCTAGCCTCAATCGACGCTGCGGAACTTTTAGATAAGGCAACGGATTTTTGTGGATCTTCATTCTGTGCGTCTAATTCTGCGGCCTTCATCCTTGCGGTTGCGCTGCGTGTAATCATTATAGTGCGCGATGTGCTAGGCGGAGTCCTCAACATTAGACACGATAATCACTCTGCTTCCACAGATCCGGCTCGAAGGACTTTGTTAGCGACCGGCGGATGCAGAAGCGAGTGAAAAGCACCAAAATAGTATATGGATCTCCCGTACAGCTGTGAACAGTTAGGCTGTTCACAGCTGTACGGGAGATCCATATACGGGTCATCCGTACTACGGGAGACGGGATCTACGCGGAGGCAAGTCCCGTACGGAACAATCCGCTATCCTCCTATACTGACTCGCCTCTTTCGTCTCTCGCTTGAGACTGGTCAAGTGCGAAATCGTGGAAGCTTGCAAACGTGCAACCTGTACCCAAAAAAGGTAGTCGTGCCGACCCTGCCAACTACAGGCCAATCTCGGTCCACGTCCATACTCTGCAAGACTATGGAACGTGTCCTCAACAACAGGCTCCTGGCGTATCTAGAAACTAACGATCTCCTCAGTGATCGGCAATACGGATTCCGCCGAAACCGGTCCACTGGGGATCTTCTAGCGTAAGCCACACACACATCTGGAGTGAAGCCACCGAGAAATACGGAGAAGCGCTCGCCGTTTCCCTAGAAATCTCGAAGGCTTTCGACAGAGTTTGGCATGACGGCCTTATTAGCAAGCTCTCCTCGTTTGGCTTATCCGCTGGTTTTATTGCGTGGATATCGGACTTCCTGCGGGATAGACAATTCGAGTTGTCATTGATGGCTGCTCGTCTGATTAAATGGCAATTTATGCCGGTGCCAGGGGTCGGTGCTCTCTGCGACGCTCTTTCTGCTGCACATCAACGATCTGCTAAAGCCCGGTACTTTTGGGTACGCAGACGACAGCACAGTAGTAGAGAGCTATACATCCAATGCACGAACCAGTGGACCTCAAATCCAGTCTCTCAGAGAGGCCATGGTCGAGCGCATGAACCTGTCCCTTAAGGCAGTCTCCGATTGGGGTGATGCCAACCTGGTCAAGTTCAATGCTGCTAAGATGCAGGCGTGTCTGTTCTCCGCCAAAAGGACGCCATTTCAACTGGCTCCTACTTTCCGGGATGTATCCATTCCGATAACTGCTTCAGCCAGCTTGAGCTTTTGGGCGTTTCTCTGACATCAACCCTCAATTTTGGCTCCTATATTGAGAGCAAGACTCAATTGACTGCCAAAAAGTTGGGTATCCTACTTCACGTCGGAGCACAAGTTCGGTCGTGCATGGAGTACTGCTCTCACCCTTGGGATGGATCAGCTAGGTACCAGCTTGAGGCATTGGAATCTATAGAAAAACGTGCCAAGAAGCTCATCAGCAACGAATCCTTAGTTCGGACTAAGCAACTTAGTCTTGAGCATCGACGTAAAGTTGCTAGTCTAACGGTTTTTTATAGGATACATTTCGGTGAGTGTGCATCGGATCTGCACGATCTAATTCCCTCCTGCCCATTTTTCTATCGGACTGCCAGAGCGGGCACGAAAAATCGTCACCGCTATATGGTTGATATTCCGAAAACTCGTACGAAGCGCTTTGATTCCACATTTATTGTGCGAACTGCTAGTCTGTGGAATGAGCTGCCTGAATGGGTGTTCTACGATGGTTACAATCTGGGTGTCTTCAAATCACGAGTGAATCGGTTCCTTCTAGGCAAGCGAGCTCTAACGTAGACCGCATCATCGCTTAACATCAGGCATGATGGTGGTCAAACGCAAATCTATTAATTATAAATAAAATAAAACGCGTCTCTATGAAACGATTTATTTCGCCTCATCGTGGTAAAATAATATACTCCGCCAGGTATAGCACTCCGGGACAAAATGTCACGTGGGTGTCCCGCAACTACGTCATCAATGTCATGGATACACGTACATGTGCAAGCAAGAGCATAATAAGTAATTTACAACAAGTTCAAGAGGGATGACGATAAACGAATATAGGCGGAATGTCTATGAGACAGCTAAATTAACAACTACTTCTAATGAAAGAATTAGAATCAATAACATAAATAGCTGATTTTGTATTACCTGAAGCGTGAAATTATGACTCCCCATTCTCTGTATATTACCTGAGGGAATCCAATAAATCTATGTGGTTTTCATATAAATAATTTGTTTATTATTAAATTCGTGCTCAACTTAAAATGCTTTGCTTGAGCGGCTAAACAAAACGACAATTGAAATGCTGTTTGTACTTTATTTAATAGATTATTAACAAATTTGTTTCCCAATATCTGTGTTTGTTGCAATGAAGTGGCAACTGGACAGTGACGTAATTGGGGGACAGCTCCCGGAGCGCTTGTTTTGAAAAACTTATTTTCTTGGATCATGCACCTCACGTATGTCTCCGTTCCCGTACACCCGTACGGGACTACCGTACGGCTGTGAAACCAGCTTAAATCTATTGCTGCGCAAAAAACAAATAAACAGACTTTCACATTTATAATATTACTAGCGACACGTAAATTATACCCGTGCGAAGCCGGGGCGGGTTGCTAGTATATAAACCTTTCGTGAAAAATTATCTAACTGATGGTGAAAACCGTATCAAAATCCGTTGCGTGGTTTAGTAGGAGTTAGTATCCATACAGACAGACAGACAGACGCGGAAAGCGACTTTAATTTATACTATGTACTACTATACTATATACACTGTACTATGTAGAGATTAGTTATCAATATTAAACTTAACTAGCTTTGCTCTGCGGATTCGTTCGCGTGTACATTCAGTCATGAACCGTGTATTTCTCCGGGATAAAGAGTAGTATACCTATTTGTCACTCCGGCCCTCTGACCTTCGTGCAAAAATTACTTTGTAATATCTACTAAGTAAATCTATCTTCTATTTATAAAAAAAATATTACCTACAGGTCGTTATAGCAGGAAAAACGAAACCCTTATAACGATCACTTCGATGTCCGTCTGTCTGTCTCTCCGTCTGTCCTACCTATTAACGGCTATATCTATCGAACCGTAATGGACAGCCTATTGAAATTTTCACAGAATATGTAATGTTACGGCAGGTTAATTAAGAAATAATAAAAAAGTCAAAAACTAAAAACAAAATGGGGGTAGGGTATACAACAATGGGAATTATATAACGTATTTTTGTATTAGCTCTAATGTAAAAACGGTAATAGATACATACGTACAAGCGTCAAACTTAGCATGATTACAGTACACACTCTAAAATATAACATCAAATAATAAATAACGCCCAAGTGCGAGTCGGTGTAAAATTTCTGGTCACCACCGGTTCTCGTACGATCACCGAAGTGATGCAACGTCGGGCGCTGCCGGTACTTGGTTGGGTCACTGCCTGGGCGTTCATAGGTTTTGTTTTTGTGCACAATTTTTTTTGTACTTTAGTGGCTAACAGGTTATGTGGTGGTACGGAACCCTCAGTGCGTGAGCCCGACTCTCACTTGTCTGGTTTATTTCTTATTAAATTTGGACAGGATAACGTTTGTCGGGCCAGCTAGTCATATACAGGGTTTTAAGGAAAACGTATGCTAAGCCAAAAGGGGTTCTTTATTACTCATCATTATAAACTCTCTTGCTATTGGACCAAACCTGAAATCGCAAAAAAGGTGTTTCATACATTTTGTCAGGAGTGAATGTTTTTTTTTGTATGGGAAAAAAACCACATTCACGGGTCTAACTCGGAATTTTGAGAGGCAATGTTGAATAAAAAAATATAATTATTATGGGGTGTGTGTGAATGGGAATTATGAAACTCGAATATTATAGGATTTAAAAAACTCTGGGCAATTTTGATGAATTCTTGATGTTGTTGAACTGGTCTATGGTATGTTTGATTTTAATTATAATTATGTATGTATGTATTTCATACATCTCACGGGTCTAATTCATTTAAGAGGCATTGGTCTGAAGCCAATGCCAAGAAGCCCTGTTGGGTAGGTCGTGCAATTTTTATTTAGGAACTTCGGTTCAATACACAAATCATTCTTATACATTTAATTAGAATCCACATGGCTTAATATAGTTTTTATTTTAAAAAAAAAACTAAAGTGGTCAAAACGTTGTAAGTGCCATCTGCAATGCAAGTCATAACGTTGTAAGTACCATCTTACTTGCAATAATATTGCAATTAAGATGGTGCGGTCTTCTGTCATACCTGAACTTCAGACATCCCTCTGATTACAATGATGTATTTACATGTGCGTTACCGCCAGCTTTTAGAAGAATCATTGTAGCTGACATGTCTCCTTGTGTAGATTAGGCAAACCCTGATAAAAAAAAATTGGTGGACTTGCTGTTCATCATAATTTCCCAGGTTCCAGAAATCACGAAAAAGCTTTTTACGGCAATCCAAGGTTAAATAAGTAAACGAAAACTGGCACTTTCAGGATACCTCACCGGGCCCCTTTTTTGTGGTTTCTATGTTTTTCGTGTTCACGTTCGTGCCAACTTAGTACTAAATTTTTTTGTTGTATTATTTTTCTTCTATTTTGTTGCATTAGAAACGCGTGTTTTCGAAGAGTTTGACACTGATTCGCCTTCTGCGTCGGTTATTTTGCTGGTGCTCAACAAATGCTACTCGTTTGGCACATACAACGTTGTGATATGCACTGACGTGCAGTGTCATAATATTGCACAACTTTCATAGTGCAAGTAAAGCCCGGCACATACAATGCAAATCCGATGTAAAGTGTATTTGAACTCAACTGGCATTTACAACGTTATGGTTGGGCAACCCTCAATTATGGGGTGTGTATAAATGGAATATAAAACTATTGTACAGTAAAGGATAGAAAATACTGGGCTATTGAGGTGAACAATCTATATTAATACATAGATGATTGTTGTTTCTATTTCATTGTACGGTTAAATTGACGGTTAATATAATTTGGTCACTATTGCACGCCCGCCTTCTACCTCTTCTATCCTAAGGTTCTCTCCATCCTAAGGTTGCCTGAAAGAGATCCCTCTTAGCTGTTTTTTGCACTAGTTTTTTAAGCTTTTTTGTTTTAATCTTATTTTTAGGATTCCGTACCTCAAAAGGAAAAAAACGGAACCCTTATAGGATCACTTTGTTGTCCATCTGTCCGTCTGTCAAGACCCTTTTACTCAGGAACGCGTAAAGGTATCAAGTTGAAATTTATGTGAAATACTCAAAACTGCGGTTTTGAGTTTGTAAGTCAATGCGATCAAAAGATATGACCGTTTATGTCGCATATTTTGAGATTTCACAGGGGAATCAAAACCTATAGGGTACTTCCCGTTGACCTAGAATCATCAAATTTAGCAAGAGGCAAGGTCTTCCAGCGCATATGAAGGAAAAAATCTGAAAGTTGTTAAATTGAAGTTATATTAATCATCATCATCATCATCATCATCATCAGCCAGAAGACGTCCACTGCTGAACATAGGCCTCCCCCTTTAACCTCCACACTGAACGACAGCCTGCCTTTTGCATCCACTGGATGCCAGCAACTCTTACTATGTCGTCGGTCCATCCAGTGGGAGGCCTACCTACGCTGCGTCTTCCGGTTCGTGGTCTCCACTCAAGAACCTTTCTTCCCCATCGGTTATCGGTTCTCCGAGCGATGTGGCCCGCCCATTGCCACTTCAACTTGCAAATTTTAACAGCTATGTCGGTGACTTTGGTTCTTTGGCGAATATCCACGTTTCGGATTCTATCGCGCAAAGAAACTCCGAGCATAGCTCTCTCCATTGCCCGCTGTGTGACTCTGAGTTTTTCCAAAAGGCCAACAGTTAAGGACCACGTCTCAGTACCATATGTCATCACTGGCAGCACACACTGGTCAAAGACCCTTGTCTTTAGGCACTGTGGTATCTTGGACGAGAAGATGTCACGCAATTTCCCGAACGCTGCCCATCCGAGTTGGATTCTTCGGGCGACCTCTTTGCCTAAGTTGGACTTACCTAACTGAACAATCTGCCCAAGATAGGTGTAATGGTCAACAACTTCGAGAGTATCGTTCCCAACGACTACCGGCACGGGTTCAACATGGACATTGGACATGATTTTTGTCTTGTCCATGTTCATTTTAAGACCCACCTGTTGGGAAAGGCTACTGAGGTCGCTGAGCATCGTATTTAGGTCCTCCAGCGACTCTGCCATGATGACTATATCATCGGCAAAACGAAGGTGAGTGATGTATTCGCCATTGATGTTGATGCCTAATCCGTTCCAGTCCAAGAGCTTGAAAACGTCCTCCAATGCGTTCGTGAACAGTTTCGGAGAGATAACATCTCCCTGTCTCACGCCTTTCTGCAATTGGATTGGTTCTGTGCTCTCGTCCTGTAATCGGATCGACATGGTGGCGTTTCTATACAAACACTTCAACACTTCGATATACCTATAGTCGATATGACAACGCTGGAGGGACTGTAATACTGCCCAGGTCTCGATGGAATCAAAGGCTTTCTCATAGTCCACAAACGCCAGGCATAATGGCCGATTATACTCCTCAGTCTTCTGTATAATCTGGCGGAGGGTGTGTATGTGGTCTATGGTGCTCCAGCCTTTACGGAAACCGGCTTGTTCGGGAGGCTGAAAGTCATCAAACCTGCTTTCGAGACGGTTCGTAATGACTCTAGAGAACAACTTGTACACATGGCTCAGGAGTGAGATGGGTCTATAATTCTTCAATAAGGTGTTATCACCTTTTTTGAAGAAGAGCACCACCACACTCCTGTGCCATGCTTCAGGCGTAGTACCATCGAGTATGACGGAATTAAATAACTTCTGGAGGACTAACAGTACCGGTTTTCCACCCGCTCGCAGTAGTTCTGTCGTGATTCCGTCATCACCCGGTGCCTTGTTGTTCTTAAGCTGTTTCAGAGCCATTCTAATCTCGTACAAGCTGATGTCTGGGATGTCCTCAGTGTAGTGTCGGGTCAGTTTAGCTCTCTTGTCCTGAGCTGTACTGACAATAGGCTGTCGTGTCGAGGTGTACAACTGTCCGTAAAACCTCTCAAGCTCTCTCAGAATCTCCGACTTTGACGAAATGATACTGCCATCCTCGATCTTCAGCTTTGTCATTTGGCTTTTCCCAATAGACGAATTTTTCGCGAACACTTTCGAGCCCTGGTTCCGCTCAATTGCATCCCTAATACATCTTGTATTGTAGGAACGCAGATCGTGTCGCACCGATTTCGAGATTCGTCTATTAAGTTGGCCATATTCCGACATATCAGCTGAAGATTGCAGTCTCATCTCAGTCCGGTCCTTCATTAGCTTAATGGTTTCGTCTGAGAGCTTCTGAGGTCTTTTTCGGGGTGGGGTCTTAAAGAACTTGGACCCCACTGCTTGGACAGTTTCCACCAGCCCATTGTTTAATTCGTCCACAGTTCCGCTTTCGGCAAGGCCCTGGAAGCGATTATGCAGTTCGAGTTGGAAGTCATTTGGGTTTTGGATTTGGGCATGACCAGGACGGAGCGTGGACTTCACCAGACGCGACCTCTCTAGCTTGATGTTGATATTCAATGTGCCTCTGACAATACGGTGATCACTACCGGTTTTCACCCTGCTGATCACGGAGACATCATTGAATATTCGCTTCTTGGTCGTCATGATGAAGTCGATCTCATTTTTGGTCGAACCATCTGGGCTCATCCACGTCCACTTTCTGGATGGTCGCTTCTGAAAGAAGGAGTTCATCAAATAGAGTTCCTCCTTCTCCATGAAGTCGACCAGCCGCTGGCCCCTCGGATTCCGCCGTCCATACCCATATGACCCCACTCTTAACTCATCGACATTCCGTGTGCCCACCTTTGCGTTAAAGTCACCCATAACAACGGTGAAGTATGTTTCGGAGGAATGTATGTAATTGATATTAATCATATTCAAAAAAAAAATTGCAATTACTAACTTACATTTTGTAGTTGGTATGTATTGAAGCGCCTTATTGTGCACTACAAAGTTAAGTTTGCCTTTCATTTTTTTTTGTCTTAGTTTGGGCTCCGTTGGATGGAACCCATAGAGCGCGAGTCCTACTCGTACTTGTCCGGTTTTTGTAATATTATGTGGTGTGTACAATAACGAGTTTATCTCTTATGTTTTAGGGGTTTGGCGAGTATTAGACACTGGACAATGCGTATTTCAGCATAATAACCAGCATGATCATGTTGCAAAAGATTACGGATATAGACCAACATATGATAAAAATAATCTCGCATAAGGTAAATAAGGCCTCCCTCTCTACGAGGGAGGCCTTTGTTCAGCAGTGGACGTTTACAGGCTGATGATGATGATGATGATGAAGGTAAATAAATTAACAATGTAAGGAAATAAAAAAAAATGCAAAGAAATATATTTCGAGGTAAGTTCAACAAATGGGATTATCTTCTAATTTTCGACCCTTACAAGTAGAATCATTATCATCATCATCATTTCAGCATTCATCATTTTTGCTTGACACTGGTCCTCACGGGCCGTTTGCGGCCCAGCGAACCGTGCGACCTAGAAAGTTTTTTAAAAACGTTTTTGTAAGTCAATTTTGCTTGAGACTTGCCCTCGCGGGCTGCTTGCGGCCCAACAAACCACGCGACCTAGACAGATTAAAAAAAATTTTTGGTCACTTGTGTTTGTCACTCGCCCTCGCGGGCCGCTTGCGGCCCAGAGAACCGCGCGACCTAGAAAGTTTAGTAAGATTAAAGTTAAGGGAGCTCATGCCACAACCTTACCACGGTGAATATCCCGTAAATAATCATATAACTTTAATATGACTTTATTCAACAGGAAAAAGGTAAGCAAAAAATCTTACCATCAATTCTATGCTACACGGCAGTAAACGAAGAAGAGACCCTAAACTATGAAATGAAATGGTGCAGATTGTATTAACCAAGCGTATTATTATGTATACTATTATAACTGTGACACCTCATTTGTATACGGGGTTATCAGTGGCGTAGCAAGGTAAGCAGGGCCCAGGTGCAAAAAAAAATGTGGCCCTATCTGAAATGGTTAGGTTTTATCAAGTAAAAATATGATTTTAATTATAATGAACTAGTAACGCACTCCGGCTTCGCATGGGTGTAAGCCTTATTTTTTACACCTTGGGTAACATTATTGGAGTTATAGTAAGGATCCCTAATAAATAAAAAAAAATTATGTCACCCGGGGATAGTGTAGCTTCCCAAAAGTGAAAGACGTTTTCAAATCGGTTCAGTAGTTTCGGAGCCTATTCAATGCAAACAAACAATAAAATCTTTCCTCTTTATAATATTAGTATAGATATATAAATATATAAATATTAGTATAGAAGTATAGAGATTGATAGCCCGTTGGTCCAGTTGGTAGTGAACCTGCCTTCTGAGCTTGGGGGCGTGGGTTCGATTCCCACCTAGGACAAACATTTGTGTGACGAACATTTGTGTTTGTTCTATATCTGGTTGTTAATATCTATTTAAGTATGTATTTAAAACTATATATGTATGTATATCAGTCTCTGGCAGCCATATCACAAGCTTTGCTTAGTTTGGGGTCAGATGACCGTGTGTGCAACATGCTTAAACAGAGATTTAGTGCCCTTGATAGTATTATCTAACGGTCCTCACACTAGGCACAGCCTGTATCGTAAGGACCTGGATACCATTACAAGTACACAAGAGTTAGATCTCAGCTGACATCAATCTACAATTACTTTAAAAAAATAACAAATACATAGCTACTTAATAATAATAATTTGACGCTACTACAAAACGAAATATATAAATATGGCTAGATAATTTTAACAACAGTAAGGTTTTATTAAACGGATTTTATAATGAAATAAAATAATATTAAAGGAATTTTGGGTAATCTAGATACGAGTAGTCCCGTGTAGATGTTACTGTTTTATTAATATCAAACGTTCTGTGTCATCATAACTGAGTGTAAAAAGCCGTTTTGTAACAATGGGGTTTGCCTGACGGACAGACACGTGTTTGACGGTTGTGTCGCAGTGCCTGATAACCGTATTGTAGATGTGGGTTTTAATAAATCTGCCAAAACGCTGGGCAAACTTAGTAGCTACTAAAACTAAACTGGTTTCAGCTAGTTATTTATATTCTGGAGGTGGGAGAAATTTTTGCAAGTACAGTTTGAGGTTTGCTGGGCAGGGCCCGAGGGCCCCCTGAGCTTGAGGTGGGGCCCTGCATCACCCAACCCTTTCGATAGCTACGCCACTGGGGGTTACACCGAACGGTGGTACTATTTCGAAAGGTTATTGTGCACATCGCTATGAACATTTCTTACAATGGGACCAATCCTGAAATCGCGAAACAAAAACATCAGCTGCTTTTTATGTTTTGTCGAGAAGACATAGACATCATTAATTTGAATCTTCGACCAAAATAAAATTAATGGACGGGCCATAACCATTGAACTTGCTCAGTAAAAACGAGTCAAAACCGTCGGACATATACTTCAACACCTAATTATAACCATGTACCTTTGTTACAAAAAAATTATAGCGGTTTTTGTTGTGTATTTACACTTCGGAAAAGCACACGAAGGCATAATTTTGTCAGACGTTTCGTTACAGTCGTGTCGCACTTCCTACGGCTAGAGACCGACTGAAACGAAGTGAGTGTCGACGCTCATTTTGTAATCTTAAAAAATACGCTTCTTCTGGGCATGTCCATCCATTTTATTTTGGTCGAAGGTGTGAATGAAATCTATGGAACAGCAAATTTGGCATTCATGATTTCAGGGTTAGTTCCAGCGTAAAAATTATCTATTTATTATGAGCTTGTTTAAATGTAAATCATTATAATATAATTATTTAGAATAATGATGATAATAAATATGTAAAATAAATTAGTTTATTAAAATCCAACTTTGTGCTATAAAAATCGTGTCATATCAAGGTTCAGTACTTTGTCTAGGAAACCTCAAGACCGATACACGATTAATGACACTTCGCTCTATAGAGGAAAACATTAAATAAGAATGTAACAATGGTTTGAGCTGTTCTTCGTTTTTCCTTATTTTTATTTTTTCTCTCCTTCGGTATATTGAAATTTCTATTTACTAAATGATGTCTACAATATCTTAATATACAGATTTCATATTTATGGAGAGACCCGTAAGGAAAGATTCTACATTACAGCTACACTTTTCGATAAGCCTCAATAATAGTGGAAGCGAAGTGCATGACTGTCGTAAGCGCCATGGTTTCACTCCACTAAATTAAATTTTAACACAATATGATTGACCTTTTGGGCATCAATAGTAACAAGCATTTGTTCAAGGGTGGGAAAACGTTGCCTTAATAGGCAAGTTTTTGTCTTGTATAACATATATTGAACCTATTTAATAATTTATAATCACTAATCACTAATATTTGGAATCTGTTAATTACTGTCAGCGCTAATCTGGAATTACGTATGCTCTGATCTTTCCGGGTACCCAAGATACAGGCCTAGCCTAGTTTGGGGCCCACTGCAGACTTCTTTTTTTTGTGTTTTTCTATATTGTATGTCTTTTAGGAAATTTATGTGCTGTTCTTTCGGAAATATATGATTTATGATTATGATTATGATAAAACATTTGTTCTTTATGGATATTATAAAGTAAAAAATGCCGGCTTATTAGGCTCTAGGAAAGGACTGTTCCTTCCCAGTCAGATGAAGTCAGCGTTTGTATAATAAGCAATAATTCCTTCCAAGTTAAGTAAGTCAGCCTAGTGTATGTATGGGAAGGAACGATTCCTTAGCCATCAGATAATTTATCATTATAATAATTTTTGTCTCATACACACGCCACGTTTGTATGGGAAGGAAGTTTTCCCCCCAGTTAGCTAAATCAGTGTTCGTATGGGAAGGAATGGTTCCTTACCATCAGTTACGATAGGTAAGTCGGCGTTTTGTACTAGATCAATTGAAATTTAACTGTTTTTTATTCAAAGCACATAGGTACTAATAACTTAAGGTGTATTCTATGTCCACGTTATTTTGGAAGTTAAGATACGGGTTAGCGTAAGGACGGATCCAGCTTTGGTGCCAGGGGGGTCACATAGTCGTGTCACATCAAGTTATAATTTAATTATTATAATTATTTTTTATGTTAATTTGTGTTCCACCTAGGTCCTGGACCCAGCCTAGAATAGAATAGAATAGAATAAATTTTATTGTTTAAAACTGGTACATGAGTTGTTACAAATACATCATTGAGTATCACAGTTCTACCCTCTTCGGGCGTACAATATTTTCTTAGCCTAGATTTATATTTATATTGTTTCCATTACAACATAAAAAAAAAAAGATTATAATACAGAAGGTATGGGGCTTAGAATAGGTATAATTGAGAAATTATATAATAATTATGAACATTAGGCATCTACAACTACAGCTTATGCTAATAATTATGAACATTAGGCATCTACAACTACCTAGGGAGTGGGGGGGTCATGACCCCCATGACCCCCCCTGGATCTGCCCTTGGGTTAGCGCATGGGTAGCGTTCAGTTGATGACTAAAGCCGACTCAATTGAAAATGTAAAATGTAGCTACTTAACTGTTTTTTAAACAATAATTATAAATTGATACAATGATAATTATAAATTGATACAATAATAATTATAACCTGTTTGACGAACTCGCTTTATTATTTTCTTTTATTTATTACCTAATTAATAGGCCAACAGCTTCGACCAAAATAATTTATTTTAGTCGAAGGCCAACAGCATATATGTACTAGGGGCCTTACGCCCAACTCCTTACGCAGTCTCAAACTAACGTTAAAACAGCGCAGTTCGGAAAATCATCGTTCGGAAACGGGAACCTTAACGCGCCCAGATACGGTTTGCGGCCGCGCAACCTTTTTCACGATTTTTTTTATGGTACTGAGACGTGGTCCTTAACTGTTGGCCTTTTGGAAAAGCTCAGAGTCACACAGCGGGCAATGGAGAGAGCTATGCTCGGAGTTTCTTTGCGCGATAAGATCCGAAACATGGATATTCGCCAAAGAACTAGAGTCACCGACATAGCTGTTAAAATTTGCAAGTTGAAGTGGCAATGGGCAGGCCACATCGCTCGAAGAACCGATAACCGATGGGGAAGAAAGGTTCTGGAGTGGAGACCACGAACCGGAAGACGCAGCGTAGGGAGGCCTCCCACTAGATGGACCGACGACATTGTGAGAGTCGCGGGCATCCAGTGGATGCAAAAGGCAGGCTGTCGTTCAGTGTGGAGGTTAAAGGGGGAGGCCTATGTTCAGCAGTGGACGTCTTCCGGCTGATGATGATGAACTTTTTTCATCATTTAAACTGGATTCCTTAAAATAGCTAGGCGTTAGCCCCTAAGCATTATCCTAAAATCTGCTACAAAAAGACTAATTCTAATATTTTTTTATGTAGTTTGGCTAAACAGGTCTTGTTCAGAGCACTTTATAAATATAAGATAATATTATAAGTATTGTTTTTAAATTACTTCTCATAGCCTAAACGGCTTGACCAATTTTTATTGGTAAGTTTTTGTTGTAAAGAATAGATCTACGTTTGTTCATCAACTCACCTGGTGGTAAGCGACGGTGTGGTTTTTATCCTTTGGGTAGGTACGGAACCATAAAAAGTGATGTAATGAACCCTTACCATCATTTTAAAAAGCTATTCATATCGTAAATAGACGTCATGTTTGTCGTGCTCAAATACTGATAGGTAATAGTTATTTATGATACAAGTGCGGAAAGTTGGTTATTAGAAACGAGTAGACGAATGTAAGCCCGAGACGAAGTCGAGGGCTTACCATAGTCACGAGTTTGTAATAACCAATCCGCACGTGTGCCATACAACGTTTTACAACACATTTGCGAGAAAAAAAGGCTACAAATGAAACAATTTTTATTTATTACTTAATATCAGTCACAACAATAGTTTCTATAATATAATAAGAAAATGGCGCGAACATGCAAATAGCGCCACTATCACGTGGTGAAAATTAGAACTACATCTTTCGTCTCATTTTCTCTTTAGTATTAAACTGAGACAAACGTATTGAGCAAAAGCGCTTCCAAGGAGGTTTGATCATTCAGCTTATTTATTCTCGTAATATGAAACTCTTTTGTGGAATTCTTATGTAATTATGATGGAAATTAAAAAAATACCGTACATCACACGCACGGTGCTATACATCTGAGCGTGCGGACAAATTCATTTCCGCACGCTCCGTTGTATGATCCGTAATGTTTAACTTTCGAACGATGTATACTGGCTTCGTAAGTGCACGTTTTGAGCAAATGTGTTGTAAAATAAATAACGTGCTCGCAAAGCTAAGTAGTAAGTAAGTACTCACAGCGCACTACCCATGGAAGACTGGCGTAAGTTGAAAACATCAACTTTTCAGGAGCGTCAAAAAACTGATAGAACTACGGAGAAATTAGAAGACCTAGACAATTGGTTTCTTTAGAAACATGCTGGCAAAAATTAACTTACAGATACCTATATACTTAATGTTTAGGAAAAACTTGCAGTTTTTGCGGATATCTGAAATTAGGTGGTTACTCCATTAATCCCCGGAATAACAATATGAAATTTAGAAGCATCTAAAGTTAATGCTTTGTTGCTACGGAAATCAGACGAACTAGGTGGTTTCATTTCGAGTTATGCCCGACGTTAAAAGGCCTGCATGCAGCGTTTCCCTGCGGTCTCTTTTAGGTCGTCTGTCCATCTCGTGGGTGGACGTCCTACGCTGCGCTTACCGGTCCGTGGTCTCAATTCGAGAACCTTTCGGCCCCATTGGCCATCGGTTCTGCGTGCTGTGTGCCCTGCCCACTACCACTTCAACTTGCTAGTCCGGTGGTCTCTGTCGGTAACCTTCGTTCGTCTACGGATCTCCTCATTTCTGATTCGATCTCGTAGAGAAACTCCGAGCATAGCCCTCTCCATGACTCGTTGTGCCCTTGCCCTTATTCACGTCTAAATCTCGAAGCCTTTTGAGCACCTCCCGTTGGTCGATGTTGAAGTCACTCATACTAGCATCGTATCGAGGCACTGCAGGTAACATTCCACCCGAGGTATTGAGACGCGAATTTTCTGTAAAGAGGTTAGCAAATACGTTTGCCTTCTCTTCAGCAATATAGTTGCGCTACAAAATTAAATTAAAAAAATTAAAAACTAAAAAACACGAAAAAATCACTTACCTGAAGTTTCTGGTAAGGATAATCGGACAAAGTATTTAAATTATTGCATTGTCATCGGTCCTTGATAAGTGTGCAAAATTTCAATTTAATACGACGTTTTGGAGGCTGTGAAAATCACGTTCAAAGATTCCGTTACATACAAACAAATTTAGATAGACAGATAGATAGAAACTCTTTATTGTGTACACCAGAAATAAAAATTACAACACGATAGAAAACACTTACGAGCTAGTGCCACAAGCACAATATACATACACACCAAGCTAATAAAAGGGAAACTACAAGTAAACCTAAATATTATATTATTAATTATCTATCTAACAGGAAAGCTGTATGCCATGATCCTGATGAAGACTACACAGGTCCCCGTGTTGAGGAAGTACCGCATCATCGCTGACCATAAAAAGATGGAGTTTGACTGCTACGCCATGCTAAAGGCAAAAGCCGGCTGATGAAATTCGAAATGCGATAACATAAAGGTCAACCATACCAAAAAAATTGCTAGGTACCCTACGAGTCCAGGATATTAAAATTTTTAAGATGATGGTGTGACTACCTCATTTCTGTAGCGCCTCAGAAATGTCCCAAACTAACGTTTTCCATGCTGTCGTTCGGAAAAAGGTGTCTTCATTAGTGAGTAGACTTCGGGACTTCGGTAAACTGTAGCAGAGAACCTTTTTTAGCGTTTCGTACCGAAAAGATAAAAACAGGGCCCTATTATTAGTAATAGGGTCCCGCATTTTTCAACTTTTTTATAATTTCTAATTTAATCTGTCGTAACATTACACATTCTGCGAATTCAATAAAAATAACAAGTAAAAAAAAAAATTATACCTAGGTAAAACTAAAAAAAAAAAAAAAATGAAAATTTCAACTGGCTATCTATTACGGTTCAAAATATGAAAGAAAGCTATTTAAAGGTAGGACGGATAGACAGACGGACAGATATACAGCGTAGGCGTAGGTAATAGGGCCCCGTTTTTACCCTTTGTGTACGGAGCCTTAAAAACCTGAAAAGCCCAGAAGATGGTGCGATGACATAGTCGAGGTGGCAAGTGGACTTGGACTCGGCTAGCTCAAGAACGCAGCTGTTGCTTGGAGGAGGCCTTCTCCCAGGAGAAGACCTCCTCATTGCATTATATTCTCATGGCAATTATATCTTTAAATCGGGCACCTAAATCCAGATGTATAAATTTATTATTATAAATGTATTTATATAAGTATTTTTAGTTAACTTGTGACATAGGTATAAAGGCTATATTATTTATTATATAAAACCCAGGTGAGTAAATAGGTAATAGGTAATAGGAAAGGTTCTGGAGTGGAGACCACGAACCGGAAGACGCAGCGTAGAGAGGCCTCCCGCTAGATGGACCGACGACATTGTGAGAGTTGCGGGTATCCAGTGTATGCAAAAGGTAAGGCCTATGTTCAGTAGTGGACGTCTTCCGGCTGATGATGATGATGATGATGATGATGATGAGTAAATAGGTATTATTTTTATGTCAGAAATAACCAAAATTTCATATAGGAAAATAAGTTGGTACTAGTATGAATCAAAAATAATATAAATTGTCATTGGTATGAATCGATAAGATTAGTTTATCCCATATAGTTACACTGTAATTCATTGCAATTATTTTTTAAGAAGAGTTCCAACATGTCACTCTAGTGTTAGCAATCTCATTGAGTGTAACGGTGTTACTTTATGGAAGAAAACATTCTGACCAGTCACATGGTGACAGGATTTGGTGTGACTAGTTGGGAATCCACCAAATAAGGAGGTAGTAAATAGAAATAAGGTATATAATGTACAAAATACAAATAAATTCATATACAATTTGCAATCAAAATTTTAGTCTATTATCTCTCATTTTAAATAAGTTATTTTCTCTTTTCTATACTTATAAAGTATCCAGAAGCAGGTTTAAGCATGACATCGAGTTTGAGCACTAGCTGTGAATCATCGCTGTGGACTCGGTATCTTCGGAGCAGATGCGCGAGAGTCGTTTTCATAGACATAAATGCGTAGCTCTTCCCTGTAATCATAATGTTTTTTTTATTTTATAAACTGATGTATAAATAGGTTACTGATACTAGGTTAACTTCGAGGTTAACTGAGAGGGGAGTATAAATAAAGGCTCTATACCTATATCTACTTTAACCATAATTAATTTTGTTCATAAATTAGAAGCAAGATTCTAAGCAGATTCAGGTTTCTGATCAAGTTTTGTTTTTTAAATTGATAGTTATGATATTTTCTTCATCAAAACCCTGATTTTATCACAAACCTGCGACATGTACATGGTTCGTGAATCTTCTGCAAGAAGATTGAAGGTTTGCTATGTAACCATTGCAATGCTGCGAGTCGACTATTGTCGGTTTTTTGCCGTTACTCAAAGGACACACAGTGTCCTTTCGATATCTTTGTTTCGATTCGATGGCTATAAGTAGACTAAACGTACACATGAGGACCTCGATCAGTTTTAAATAATAATCGCCAAGTCCTACAACCGGTAAGGGCACTAGGGCACACCCCTCTGGGGTGCCAGGGCAAGTCTATCCCCCATGACTTCCGGTGACAGCCCAAGCCGAGGTTCATACCTTTGATGTGCCCTTGAGCTAGTTGCCCCAAAACCAAAAAGAGTTAGACCCAACGCCCTCTGCGTTCGCCAACCGCCTGGTCAAGCTGTCGAGGCCGTCTGAGGCCAACAACGGTAATCTACGTGAGGTACGGAACCCTAAAAACACGAAAGCCTCGAACCGTGACCGTAACTATTACAGTTACGGTTTGGAAGTAAGTACTGGCTTAAGCAATTAAGAGAAGAGAAGTGTTTATATGTTCATTAAGAAAAGCAATGAAAACAAGGTATCACCTACCAATGCACATGCGCCTTCCCGTCATGAAAGCAGCAAACGCGTTAGGACTTTCAGGCAGAGTGGATGCGTCAAGCCACCGGTCTGGCTTGAACTCGTCGGCATCAACACCCCATACGGGATGTCGGTGGATACCAAACACGAAGGTGAAACAGGTCCGTCCAGCTGAGAGAGTGCAGTTTTCTGCCAAAGAGAATGGTAGAGTTAGAGATTCGATGATTGTAACCAATCGCAGTACCTATACCAACATATAACCTGTCTTTTAGCTATTAAAAAAAAAACATAATTTGGTCACAAATAAACTTCTTTCGTTCTATACTTATTTCGATAATGTGATATTCTGCTCACGCTGATACTATTTTGGTGCCTCAATTTGTATTGAAACAAAGTCCGTCTATCTACTTTCTCCGATCTAAGTGTTTGCAATCATGTCCAGCGTCACGCAGCTATCCTCGGTGAAGGTCTGCAGGTGCCTGATAGAAGCATCGGAGCACCCAAGGTATTCGATAATCTGCCGTCCGCTATAAATGCCGTAGAGTACGTCTGGCGAGTGGCTTGGGGTTCTGGTCGGCGCCTGATATGGTGTGGGTGAACCTCTGAGGCAGAATCATTCTGGACATTCTGGTTCAAAGACATGCTCGACGAGGCATGGCGTGGTGCGGCAGTTTCCTTAGTGATCCTACTTGGTGGTAGAGTCAAACCCAATCAGTATTCTCATCGCGTCTAGATAGTCGTTTTTGTCGTTTTTACGAATTAATTTGATGTAATGTCAACTGTATGGACAAAATTGACGTATATGGGAAGCAGCGGCTTCTATATTTCAAGGAGCTGGGTTGTTTTGAGTAGACGCTAATAGAGAAATGCACAATAGGTACACTCTAAGGGTGAAGTAAGTGCTAGACTCATTGGCCAAAATCGAATAAGAACCTGACAGACTTTGCTCAATAATTGACGCTTTCCAACATTCCGCACCGCAGTCGTGTGTTCAAATTTAAATTGCTGGTGATGGATAACATCACGAGAAAGCCATAGCATGGTGGTAGATTACTTTCTAGTATTTGGCTGCCACCACCACCCTCAAGATGAAAATCTGTAAAGAACTAACGGTAATATTCCAGCAGCCTCATTTGAGAACCCGTTCCCATTCTAGGCTTGGTATATTCACCATTTTTAACCAGATCGTACCTTTACATCAGATAAATGGTTGTAAAAAGCCTACCTAGCCTGACAAAAACATACTTAGTTTTACATCCTTGTCCAGCCACCTGGCTGTGACCGGTACGATGCTGTGGATCCTCATACTCTCCTTTAGAACCGCTTCTAAGTATACCAGCTTCGGAAAATCAGCTTTTTCGACATCTCGGTCTGAACCCTCGAAGACATCTTGTAACCTGGAAGCAACGTTATCTTACGCAGTGATTTGAATTCAGTTGAACTTAATATACTAGACATTCTAGAGTGGGGACCATCCTACGACCAAACGAAATACCCCCTACGATGTAATAGATAGTGACAATAAATGAAGGCAATTTGTGGAGAGACCGAAGAGGGTTGTGACAATTTTCCATGAGATACGGACACAGGGACTGAGGAAATCAGCCTTGGACAAATGGGTAGCTAGTAAATGATTAAGTAGTAATAAAACAGCTGTAAAATTAAATAAATCACATTTCAACAGCAATTCTTTCACAATTGCGTGTGAATGCAAACACGCACATAGATTGCGTAGCAAAAAAAGTGCAGTCTGTGAACACGCTATATCCTCACTCACCAGAGCCCTATTTTGCCCAAGAGTTCTTCGTTTAACTCATGATTTAAAAAAACAAGGTTTGGCTTTTCGGGAGTTTACACGTTACCTGTCTACGTCACGGTCCGTTTGCCACTTTATTGCAATAAAAAAAAATTTAATTGTTGAATTGATTGTTGAAATTGGGGAACAAAATTGTTAATAATCTATTAAATAAAATACAAAAAACATTTCAATTGTCATTTTGTTTATCCGCTCAAGCAAAGAAATTCAAGTTAAGCATGAATTTAATATATTAAACAAAACTATTTAATTCAAAACCACGTCGTTTTTTAACAGGTAATACAAGGAGATTGTGGAGTTATGATTTCATGGTACTGGTATACTGTGTAACACAGCGTTGATGACGTCAGTGGGTGTCACCCTCGTGAGTTCCTGCCGAAAAGTACTATTACACGGTTTAGCTTTTTTGTGATTTTGTCCTTTTACTTTTATCATTATAAAACTTGCCTTATGGCACTCGGGAATAGTGTAGCTTTCTAATTAATGAAGGATTTTTTTATTAGATCAGTAGTTTCGGTGTTTATCTCTTACAAACAAACAACCTTAACCTCTAACTTTATAATACTAGTGTAGATAGATGAACTTACTCTGAGAAAACTTTCTCTTGCGCTTCAGGATGTGATCCCAGAAGCAGTAATGTGAACATTAGAACATTGGCTGATGTGTCATGGCCACCCACTATCATGGTGTCCACGTGGTCTCTTATCTCCCGGTCAGTGAACACTCCATGCTCCATTGACAGTTCTAGAAGGAGGTCCAAGAATGGCTTGAATTTGATTTTGCTCCCTGAAAAAATAAATGGTTTCTTTATTGGCATCATTAAGGCAGTAAATTCATACTTGTTGAGACTGTTGAAAGTGAGCAAGAACCATCGATAAGCGCTTAGGGTTGGATCTATTCTGCATGATCATTGTGGCGGTTAGAAAGCTGTTGTGTGAGGAATTCTTTGATTAAGTCTCATATTTGTTTAAACAAACAATTTCTGTAAATTTCAAGAAAGAAAATGGTAAGATTTTTTTTTGTAGTTTCATTTAAATTTAATTAAAATATTCCACTTCTAAAGGTGGTAAATTTAGGGATGAACCCGTTTATTGCCATTATCCACTCCGTGAAGCCGGCTTTTTTATAAAAATTTACTTAATTTTCTCAATAGTTCACTGAATAAAATATGCCGCTAACTGTCAATAAAATAAAATACACATTAGCAAAACATGAGAACTTTTTATTTTATCTAATGTTGTGTAAAATTATGTGCCTAATAAGGCGAATAAATAATTTATAATTAAAATCTAATTGTGGCCAGCCAATAGCATGGGCGCTTTACATTTTGACGGCACCCAGTTAGATCCCCAGTCCTACACAAAATGACTTATTTAGTACCTCAATAATTTATGTGCAGTTTCGATGCCATCCCTCAATAACGGTGAAGCAGTGCTCGAAATGGACTGGAACGCACCGGAACAGCATTCCGGTTCGTGAAATCACCGTTCCGTTTCGTAAAGAAAACCAACGACACCTCACTCGTCAAAATCGGTCAAGCCGCTTAGGCTTCAGAAGGTACTACAGGAACTCAGAAACATACACACAACCCAAAAAGATTACCCTCCTTCTTGGACCGTCGGTTAAAAGATCGCAAGGGTTGAAGGGAAATGCATTCCGGTTCGTGAGTAAGTCTTATTTGACCACTGCGATGAAGGAAAAACATCGTGAGGAAACCGGTACGTCCAAGAACCTCAAAAGTTCAAAGACATGACATTCACCAACATGCACTGGGCCAGCATAGTGAATTAGGGTCCATATTCTCTCTTTAAGAGAAGGCCCGTGTCTCAGCAGTGGCAATTATGATAGGCTGAAAAGATGACGAATTAAAATCAAAAGAAAGTGAATTAAATATATTTAAATCAATGTAAAATCATTAACCTGGTATTATTTCATTGTTATTAATATCGGTGGTAGTTTTGCACTTCATTTCGGACTTTCTCCTCTGCAACGCCTGGAAAAATATTCACTACATGATTGCTGCATTTATAGAACATGCATACAGGCTGGAAACTTAAATAGACATCCATATTAAAGCCCTATTATTGGACCGTACATCTACTGCTGGACATAGGTCTTTCCATCGATCTCAAAAAGTGCCGATTGGCCTGCATCCAGCGTTTTCCTGCGGTCTCTTTTAGGTCGTCCGTCCATCTTGTGGGTGACGTCCTACGCTGCGCTTACCGGTCCGTGGTCTCCATTCGAGAACCTTTCGGCGCCATCAGCCACTAATAACCTAAACAATTGTATTAACTAATTTTACCTATTTATTAATTAATATTTTGGCATAATGAGTCTCTATCTCTTCTCTTCTCTACTCTCTCCTCCTAAACCCCGCAACGGATTTTGATGCAGTTTTCACCATCAGTTAGATACATTTTCACGGAAGGTTTATATATACAACATTGAGACTTTACCGGGAACCTAGTGGCATATCTTAATTATTAAGTAACTAGCGACCCGCCCGCCCGGCTTCACACGGGTGTAATTTACGTGCGAAGGGTGTGCGTGGGGCGGGTCGCTAGAAAACCTACCGTGAAAATGTATCTAACTGATGGTGAAAACTGCATCAAAATCCGTTGCGTGGTTTAGGAGGAGAGAGTAGAGAAGAGAAGAGATAGATATATATATATATATATAACTAGCGACCCGCCCCGGCTTCGCACGTAAATTACACCCGTGCGAAGTCGGGCGGGCGGGTCGCTAGTTACTAAATAATTAAGAGATGCCACTAGGCTCCCGGCACACTCTCAATGTCGGGATCAACAATATAGCGTACATTGCATTATGGGCATTTTTTTATGAATGTCTGTATGTTTTCTATGTAGGCCTCTGATGGCCTCGACATCTGAACCGGGAGGTTGGCGAACGTAGAGGGCGATGGGCCTAACTCGTTTTGATTTTGGGGCGACTATAGCTCAAAGGCATCTCGAAGATACGAACCTCAGCTGGGGTCATTCCGTCGCCGGGAGACATTATGCCCCAAGGAATGATTTCACTATCACTTCACTATCACTATCACTACATAGTATAAAATAAAGTCGCTTCCCGCTGTCTGTCCGTCCCTATGTATGCTTAAATCTTTAAAACTACGCAACGGATTTTGAAGCGGTTTTCACTATCAGTTACATAATTTTTCACGGAAGGTTTATATATATAACTAGCGACCCTACCCGACTACGCACGTAAATTACACCCGTGCAAAGCCGGGCAGGCGGGTCGCTAGTGTGTAATTATAAAACATAAAAATTCCATATTCAATAATGACAATTATCTCACCGTCTCAGACATTTTATGCAAGATCTTCAAGCAGTCGTCTTGCGTCTTTTTTACGGCGCTGAACCGGAATGTGTAAGGACTGTGCAGCCAGAACTTCTGGAAGCGGTCCACCATCGTATAGAAGATCACTTCAGCTGCTTCCACGTAGCGACTGTTGAGGTTTTGGTCGCTGAAGTCTACTCCTAGTGCAGTTACTGTAAAATAATGAGTTTAAGGCAGCAGGAAAGCAGTGGACAAGGCTAGCACAGGACCGGAAAAGATGGCGCACTGAAGAGGAGACCTATACCCAGCAGTGGGTGGAGAATGGTTGATGATGATGGTGATGAATGACGTTGGGGGAAGACGACGAGATTGACATTTTCAAGGATATCATTCTAAGATCATCATTATAAACAAGTTTTACTTTGGGAACCCCAATTTCGCAAAAAAAAAACAAAAAAACAGTTGTTCCATTATTATATTTACACTACCAATCAAGCTCAACGCAGTGTATGGAACAGCTGTTTTTAATTTTTTTGTAATTCCAATGTTGGCCCCAAAATGAGTAAATAGATATCCTCGAAAAGTCCGTCGTCTAAAAGAACAACCCGTATAGAGGTAAAATATTATGTATTGTGATTTGTGACTCTATACAGAGCCCAGATTCTACTAAACTAATTGTTTTTAAATTGTAATTGTTTCAATTACAGTTACAATTTTTAAATCATAACCTCAAAATTGAAAGTTTTTTTTTTATACTTAGTTATTATATTAGTTGGTGGTATTTTTATAGTATAATAAAAAAAAATTAACTTTCAATTTTGAGGCATTTATTTATAAATTAAAATTGAAACAATTACAGTTTAAAAACAATTGGTTTAGTAGAATGGCCCTGATTGTTTGTAATCTGAAAGTCAGATTGGTGGTAATCTTTGCAACGTTGATGAACTTTTCAAAATGATGGTGAAACATTGCAAAATAATGGTGAACATTGCAAAATGATGGTGAACATTGCAAAATGATGGTGGACATTGCAAAATGATGGTGAACATTGCAAAATGATGGTGGACATTGCAAAATGATGGTGAACATTGCAAAATGATGGTGAACATTGCAAAATGAGACAATCGAGAACGTTAGATAAACTTACAACAAATGGTCTCCAGTGCGTTGTGCCTCGTATACGTCCAGTGGTCAAAAGGTCCCTTTCCCACTTCTAGTTCCAAATCCTTGACTAGTTTCCGAGACTGGCTGTTGAAGACTTCCAAAAAACCATCCAGGACGACTTGGCTGAATGCTGGTTGGAGCAACTTACGGTGGACCTTCCAAATTGATACTTAAACAATAAGATATTATGAAATAATGTCATTTTCTTAACATACCTATGTTACCTATATGAGGGTTAGTCATAACTAACCCTCATATTCATAGACGTAAATAACCTCCTCCTTTTTGAAGTCGGTTAATAAAGGTACCTTGAATCCTCACGTCATCCTCAAGTGGCATTTTGGCATAATATAAATAAACCGGCCAAGCGCGAGTCAGGCACGCGCACTGAGGGTTCCGTACTACCAAAAAATTCAATAACGAAATTACCAGTTATAACTTGGTAATGAACATAAATTTGTCATTGACTCGCACTTGGCCATTTTTATTAATTGTTGTTATACTTTAGAGTGTGTACAATAACCTTGTTAAGTTTGACGCTTGTAAATATTACCGTTTTTACATAAGAGCTAATACAAAAATACGTAAAAAAATACGTTTGTTATATGTATCCCCCTTTTGTTTTGACTTTTTGACTTTTTTATTCTTTGTTAGTCAATTCGCCGTAACATTACATATTCTGTGAAAATTTCAAATGTCTATATATTACGGTTCGAAAAATACAGCCGTTTAAAGGTAGAACAGACAGACAGACAGACATCGTAGGCTTAGTAATAGGGTCCCGCTTTTAAACTTTGGGTACGGACTTGTAATAAAAATCACTTGAGGGACATGCGGATTCAAGTGACCTTTATAACGTCTATAAATTTGAGGGTTAGTCTATGTATCTTAATTCACTGCTTAGTTTACGTCACTCAGACCAATCTTCGGCCTTTCGATTCCAGCAACTGCTTGCTGCCTGCTTTAATTTATAATATAATCCCTTTCGGCTTAGAACAGTCTTTTCGTGTAATCATTATCCACAGCTTTCCTCATCCCACTGCTGGGTATAGGCCTCTCTCTTGCTATGCCATTTGTCTCGGCCCTGTGCTAATCGAGTCCAAGTTTGACCCACGATGATAATATCATCGACCCATCTTGCAGCTGGACGACCAACGCATAGTAATAATGGGGGGTTAAATTGACGTTCCCGCAGGGAAACGCTGGATGCAGGCCGCTTCCAACCGGCCCTTTAGGAGATTGATGGGGAGGCCTATGTCTAGCAGTGGACTTCCTACGGCTGAAATGATGATGTTGATGAAATTGATGTTTTGTTTATCATCAAAAAAGTACTCACAGTCTCCAGTAACCAGTCCTTCTCCAAGCCATGGTTTTGCGAAATCATAGAACTTGTCCTTCTGCATACACGAATTTGCCACTGTTAGGGCGTCATCGGGGTCTGTTAGAACTGAAATAATCAAAATAACATTAAGCACCAAGCGTCGTGACATAGAAAAGAAGAAAAGGGTAATACATAAATATAAATAGAGTTCTAAAGGGTCGGCAACGTATTTGTGATGCCTCTGGTGTTACAAGTATCCATAGGCGACGGTGACTGCTTACCATCAGGCAGCCCGTCTGCTTGTTTGCCACTTATGGCATTAAAAAAAAAAAAAAAAAAAGGGATGAGTGTAACTGTAGATTATTAAAACACTGTTTTAAACTATCATGGTTGTTCACTAAAGTTATATGATTGTAAAGTTATGTAACTGCGCTGATATATCGGGAGCTCTTCCATAACCTTACCACGGTAAATATCCCGTAAATAATCATATAACTTTATAGATTATTATTCCTTAAAATGGCTTATTTATGGAAAGACCACTATACCCTTATGATGCACTCTATCATCCTGACACATTTCATTAAGATTGGCTTAGCTGGTAAGTCGTGAAAAGCAAACAGACAGACAGTTACTTTCGTTTTTATAATATTAGTTATGACTTCAGATCATTCAAACAAGTGGGATATGGTGAAGTGGCGTAGCGGGTTTGAACGTATCCGGATGACTAAATTGAACTCGCCCAGACTAATGCAGATGATCTATTCGCCCCTTTTTGGCATAAGTATTGTGGTGTCACTGCAAGTTCCTTAGTATGTGTGAAAGATTAATAAATGAGCCGTAACAAGGATAGAGTCATCCTTGGCCGTACATACCGTTTTTGCTTAGCGGTATGATAAAATCCTCCTTACCTCAATGCTTTAAGACGAAAGTCTTCGACCAGTGTGTGTTATCAGTGATGACATACGGCACTGAAACGTCGTATCTCACTATGAGCCTCATAAGCAAGCTCAAAGTCACCCAACGAGCTATGGAGAGGGCTATGCTTGGGGTTTCTCTACGAGATCGAATCAGAAATGAGGAGATCCGTAGACGAACGAAAATCACCGACAGCCCACCGGATTAGCAAGTTGATGTGGCAATGGGCAGGGCACATATCACGCAGAACAGATGACCGATGGGGCCGAAAGGTTCTGGAATGGAGACTACGGACTGGTAAGCGCAGCCCTTTTGGAGATCGATGGGGGAGGCCTATGTCCAGCAGTGGACGTCCTATGGCTGAAGTGATGATGATAATAAAAATTGTCTATGAACATGAAGACATTTGAACACGAACAATAATTGTACTAAGGAATATCTCGCTTGTTTATCAGATTTGAAATTACGATTAGGATTACCCTGTAGAATTCTGATAGAAAATAATTCATACCATAAGCAGTTCGGGGGCCTATAGATATGGACACTACACCACCGATAGCATAGCTCTTGCTCGCCAAATCAGTCACAGAACGCCATAAATCTGGGAAGAACAATAATAAATATAATACAGCACACCTCTACACACCCTATGCCTCCCACGCTAATGTTGCAGCTCCGGCGTCTATTGGGCATATAGTGGGTGGCAAGTCATCAACTGCCTAAATATATATTGAGATCAGACAGGATAAGGCAGGTCCCGTTTTTCATCCTGTAGATCTGTTATCCCATCCACAAGTGGTGCACCTCAAAAGCCCTGGTTTTTTATCCTATACTGTACAATAGGTTGATATTCCACATTATATACATTCAATAATTATTGTATTTATATTAAACAGAATCTCTTGGTACTGGTTTCGGCCCCACCAATGTCATAAAGGTCCGAGCTAGAAATTTAAATAAAGTATTACAATAAATAAATATCTCTATGTATATATGTATATGTTTGCTTGTTTGCCAGCAATGACATAAAAAAAAAAAAAAAGTGACCTTTTACATACACGTCATCTGACCCCAAACTAAGCTTTTGATATGGCTGCCAGAGACTGATATACATAAAGAACTAGGCAAATTAATTCTTCACCAGAGAAAATAAAAACTGGCCCAGACCGTGTCGAAACGAGCATATTGTAGGATTTCGCATTAAAATATGATGGAGTACATCCCGTTTGGTAAGAATCCCATTTGGTAAACCACTTGAGATACCTACTAAAAAGTTGCGTTTCGTAACTATTTTATTCTTCATACATTTAATCCCGTTTGGCAAACTATTAATTTTGTACGGTACAGTCAGGTCCAAAAATGTTTTTTTTTTTTTTTTAGTTTAAGAAGTTAGTTTAGTTGTTTAGTATGACAAGGTATGCTGAGTAGAATAGGTTTTTTGTGTTGATGTGTGAAGATAATTATTATTATTATGATGATATTGAATTGTATTTTATGTCTTTAAAGTTTCTACCTGTCTAAATAGTGATATTACTCACAGCAGCTATCTCCCATGAGCAAAGGCGCGTGTCCAAGTAGCGGCCAGCCGCCCGGCAGCACAGGTGGCTCGGCAGAGCTCCGTTGCTTCTGACGCCAAAGCCAGAAAGCCGCCAAAGCGAAGCAAAGTAGTACCAACAAGATCATCCTTACTCATATAAACAATAACTGAAAGAAATGTGAGGCTGTACACCTCCCGAGAAAAATATAGTCAGGATAAAGGATAATACCTTAGAATAACTACACAAAGAAACCAAGTACATTCGCAAAATTTAAGCCATTCAAATGTAGTCATATATGACTCCAAAAAAAATATAAAAATTTTACTATGACAATTTGCGCGGTGAAATCGTACCACAACAAATCAGAAAAGCAGCATAAGAGTTATGGTGTGACATTCCACAGGTAATCCATTAATTTTCTTGCTTAAATCGTTTAAAATACCAATCGAAACGTAAGCTACAAAGCGAATTTGTAGCTTACGTTTTGAGAAGGCGTTGTTTGGAAACTTACCTTCTATGAGTAGTTATTCTAAGGATAATACACATTTTCGTAAATTTAAACAGACTTTTATTTCAACAGATATGTTATTTTAACAAAAGAATAAGTTAAAAAAATTACAGGTCCCTAAACTTTAGAGTTTAATAACCGGTTTTGGTGTAATAGACCGTCGGTTTCTAGGTTTTGCTATGAGCAAGAAACTAGGCATTTGGTTCACTTCAATATGGGTTGGTCGGTTTGGTTTTTTTTAAAATCACATTTTTGTCCTCCGTTTATGCATTTTTATATTATTAGGAAGTGTGTATACATATTTGTAATCACAGAACATAAAAAAATAATGGAATAGGTTTACGTTTGGCCACCAACTCACCTGATGAAAAGCGATGTTACTGAAGATACAGCACGTAGACCTAGAAGGTACCTATACTAGGTTAACCAGACAAAGCGCATTGTTTAAAAGTGGCTTATATCCTAATCTAATGATGATGCTGAAAAGTTTCTTAAAATTATTTCTTAATGGTATGTTATTTGTTTTGTTAATCTAGTTTTTTATTACTTGTGAGCTCTTGTCGTAGTTTCGTCGAATACAAGTATATCTTTTTTGTTAATTTGTTTTATGGCCTCCACGAGACAGGCTTTGTCCTAATGTGGGACCAACAGTAAATTATTATTTTTAAGGTGTCACTTTTTAAGAAATAAAAAATCTTTAAATCACTCTGGCCTTGAAGACACCCAGGTTATAGTTTTCAGGAAACAAGGACGGTGCAATGCATTGCAGTTCCTAGCGGTTGTAATGTTATTTTCTTTGTAACTTAGATTTTACATAAAGTAATCAAAGGTGTTTTACTGACGAAACTCAAATGTTTTTTTTAAATTTATTCCGCTACTACGTTGTTTCAAGTACAATAAAGTATTTGGGGTAATTTATTTTACTTAAAATACTTTTTTTTACTATAAATATTTTGTTAGGTAATGATGCTAATTTAGCTCACAGTTTTTTTTACAGCACTTTTCTGTGATTCTCTGATCCTCACCTGAAATAAAATATTAATTACATAAAAGGGAAAATGAAACATAAATGAAATAATTCTGAAACAAACCCTACCCCCTACCCTTCTTTCGGTTTGGTCTGGGCAAGCGTGCTCCATCGTAGACCGCATCATCACTTGACATCAGGCGAGTAGGAGGTCAACAAAGGCTAATACAAAAAAAAAAACTGATTGCACTATCACTTCCTCAGAATAATTGTTTTGGACATGGACTTCCGCAAAGTAACGCCTCTTTCAATCAACTAGTAATAATATTATATCTATAAATTCGCGAGCATGATAAACGATGCACAAAACGAAGGGGGTTTGATCTCGTTTATTAAAATATACTTACACAGAATTATTTAAAAGAAAAACAGTGTCGGTATCAAAGGTTCGTAACGAACTGCACTGGACATAATCAAGAACTTCTTTAATACTAAAAAAATAAACCAGCTAAGTGCAAGTAGGGCTCGCGTACTGAGGGTTCCGTACCACCACAAAATACAATAAATATCAATTAAAAATCCGTTTTCAAAATTTGTTAAACATGCAATTCAATTCCGTGAAAAACATAATAAGGTCGTCCAAGAAACCGAATTTTTTAGTTATAACTTGGTAATGGACAGAAATTTGTCACCGACTCACACTTGGCCATTATTTATCATTTGGTGTTATACTTTAGAGTGTGTAATATAATCATGCCAAGTTTATCGCTTGTACGAATTACCGTTTTTACATTAGAGCAAAAACAAAAAAAAAAAAAAAAACGGTTTTTGGTTTCGTTTTTACTTTTTACCTTTTTTTATTATTACTTACTTAACAAAAAACAACAAAAAAAAAAAAATTGGTTGTCTCAAAAATAAAAATAAAAATTCGCGTTCAAAATGTGTTCAAAATACTATACGCAGTGATACAGTGAGTGTGTTTTGTCGGGACTTAGGTTCGAGTTCGAGTTCCAGTGATAACCGTAGCAAAAGACTAAGAAAGAGGGTAGATCGTTATGTCTGTACCTAACTTTTTAACTGTTCTCCATCCACCCGCATTCTTCAGTCTTCCCGTGAACACGGTGCATGTAACTGCGCCGAAATATCGGGAGCTCATTCCACAACCTTACCACGGTAAATATCCCGTGAATAATCATATAACTTTAGTGAACAACCGTGATAGTTTAAAACAGTGTTAAACAACAACAACACCGCCTCCGCGACATTAAATAACATTATATATTCGCCGTAACATTATATATTCTGTATTTGTATATTATATCTATTACGGTTTAAAAGATACAGCCGTTAAAAGGTAGGACAGGCGGAGCAACGGACAGCGCTTATAGGCTTAGAATAGGGTCCCGTTTTTACCTGTTGGGTATGGAATCCTAAAAATATTAGGCCTGCCCTTCGTCTGTACCTATAAACATCAATGAATAGTATCGCAATTTACAGAGGTTGCCTATGCCTATACCAGCATTTTTTTTCAAGACCCAAAAAGGACTAAGAGAAAAAAAAAAATTTACAAAAAAAAAAAAAAAAACATCAAAAACAATTCTAAATTGGCGGAGTAATCGCGTAACAAACATACAAAAAAAAAAAAAAATACAATCGAATTGATAACCGCCTCTTTTTGGAAGTTGGTTAAAAATAAAAAAAAAATTTAAAATTATAATAATGATGAAAAAAATGTTGTTCTTTGGTAAGCGCAAAACGTGAGAAAGACATTTCCGATTAGGCAAATTCTTTTTCTTTTATGTTTGTAGTAGTCCGAAAAAGGTTTTCAGGAAAAGAAAAATTGGAAAAGTTGCCCGAAAAAAAAAACGGAAAAAGTGAGAGCTTATTTCTATGGAATTTTTGACATTGGCTAGGCCAACGTCTTTCGGGTCACCTATTTAAAAATATTTTACTTCATTATACTGTATATAACTAATAAATAATCTGAACTAATGCCCGTTGCAGACAATGCGCATTAGCTTGCGCAAGCTACTGCGCATGGTATGTAAAGGGCTTAACTCAGCCTATTTTAGTCCACTACTGGATGTAGGCCTCTCTAATGGCCTAGAATATGGCACGCCGCTATTTCACTCGCACATTTCATGCTAATTGAGCTGCTTTGTTTCACAATTTCAGAGTCGATCTTAAAGTAAAAGTTGTTCATGTTGATGAGTGACTTCCTTTCGGTTTAGTACACCCTTTCTGCGTAACTCTGTATAGACCACACCATCACTTGTTCATCAAGCTGTGGTAGCCTAGACTGTTAACTATAAAAACACTGTTCTGTGGAGATAAAGAAATCGCACTTAGTTGAGTCACAATTTATGCGGAAGAATAAATACGAAAAATATTAGCCTATAGTAGAGTTGCATATTAGGTGCCAGTTCTATGCGCTCTACCTAATCTATGTCAAATTTTCAACACAGCGTTTAACAATCACTCGTTAAATTTTTTCATTCCTTTGCCTATATGATCACATTTCCTCTATGTTTTGTAATGTCGTTTTTCGTAACAAATCGTGTAGTCACGATTGGCCTGGTTTTTCTAATAATTTTAGTGTATCTATCTATACTAATATTATAAAAAGGAAATATTTGATTGTTTGTTTGTTTGTTTGCATTGAATAGGCTCCAAAACTACTAAACCGATTTAAAAAATTCTTTCACTGTTGGGAAGCTACACTATCCCCGAGTGACATAGGCATAATCTATACCCGTGCGAAGCTGGGGCGGACCGCTAGTATACTAATATAAAGAGGAAAAAATTTGATTGTTTGTTTGTTTGCATTGAATAGGCTCAGAAACTACTGAACCGATTTAAAAAGATCTTTCACTATTGGGAAGCTACACTATCCTCGGGTGACATAGGCTATAATCTATACCCGTGCGAAGCTGGGGCGGACCGCTAGTCTATAATAAATTAAATGATGTTCGTTGGTAGCGCATCACTTGAGAATGGCTGGACCTCAGATAATCTTCCATAAGCTCTTTGGGCTGGACTGATTTGGCAATTTTTTTTATTGTTTGTGACAGTCCGAATGACGTCTTAAAGTAAAATTGGAGAAGTTGCCTGAAAAATTGGATAATTTTGGGAAAAAGTTTAGTGTTTTTTATTTTCTATGGGATTTTTGTATGAACTTAAGACCATAATACAAACAAATTTATTGAAATTTGGATGAGGCAACGTCTGCCTGATCAGCTTGTTATTTATTAAGATCCAGGAGGGGGAAGGAACACAAATTAAAATATATTTATGTCTAACTTACAACTGTTTATTCAGCATCATAAGGTAGCATTTATGGACCCGGGTACGTTCTAAAACTGCGATCAGAACCACCGGAGGATGAGCAGCAGCCTACTATTTGTACACGGTGAACGTACTGCGATCCCCAAGCCACCTGCCAAGCGTGGGGATTATGGCAACACCTGCTGCGAGGGCCTTTGTCCAGCAGTGGACGTTTAAAATGGCTGCTGATATGACGCTTGATGAGCTTATAAAAATTTCATCATCAGGTTTTCATCTTCCCACTGCTGGGATGCAGACCTTTTCTCAGAGAGAGAGAGAAGGGGGGAGGGGTGTTCCCTAATCCATCATGCTGGTCCAACGCATGTTGGTGAATCTAATTATGTCTTTGTTTTTCTCTAGGTCTAGGTTCTTAGACATACTGGTTTTCTCACGATGTTTTCCTTCACTGAGTTTGACCAATAGCATCGAAAACTGCATATAATTTTATTTAAGTACTAAATAAGTAATTGGTGCAGAGTCGAGGATCTAACCGGGTCCCGTTAGATTGTAAAGCGCACATGCTACCGCTCGGCGACCATCGCTCTTAAACTATAAACTATAGTTAAAATAAATTTTATTGTATAACAAATATATATTTAATGTCATGTACCTCATCTTTTAAATCTAAAAGTAAATTAACTTAATAATGTTATTACTGAAAAAGTTACCAGAGAAATACCACTAAAATACCAGAGAAACCCGAATTATAAATCACAAAAATATAATAAGATAAAAAATAAAAAAGTAGGCATAAGTCCTGCTTCGATTTCACGTGAGTAGATTAATTCATTTTTAACCAACTTCAAAAAAGGAGGGGGTGATCAATTCGGTAAGACCTTCATTTTTAACCGACTCCAAAAAAGAAGGGGGTTATCAATTCGGTAGTATATTTTTTTTAATGTTTGTTAGGAACCTCAGATCTCCGTCATTTATGAACCGATTTGGAATATATCAAAAAAAAAAAAACAGTCGAATTGATAACCTCCTCCTTTTCGAAGTCGGTTAAAAAAGGATATGCTTTCAGATTGGTCTCATAGAAATTTCATTAAAATCAGTTCAGTAGTTTGATTTTTAAATCAAAATAGCTGGAAAATTCTTTTACTTAGATGATATAATATTGGCATCCAAGGAAACGAAATTGCATATTTTACAAATGTTGAACTCGGTTTTTTAAAGTGATAATTATTATTAAACTAGCGACCCGCCCGGCTTCGCACGGGTGTGATTTACGAGCAAAGCCAGAGCGGGTCGCTAGTTATATATAACTGATGGTGAAACCCGCATCAAAATCCGTTGCGTGGTTTAGGAGGAGTTAGCGGCCATATAGACAGACAGACAGACAGACAGAAAGACGCGTAAAGTGACTTTAATTTATACTATGTAGATACCTTTACATGGTATAAAAATTTTATAATTTATACTTGTTTATCTCAATGGTAAAAATGGGCTAGCGTGAACTTGTGGTTTTGACACATTTAATTTATGTTACCCAGTTTTTTTAATGCCTTTGAAACTATGTTTATTTATTCGCTATTCCTAAGCTGTAGAGTAATATGGTGTCCGGTTCCGTGAGGCCTGGTCATGAAGTCCCATATCAGTACCATCTTTGTGACGTCAGCGGATATCCGGTACCGTCGGATAACGTGAGCCATTACCACCTTCATAGACATCAACGCGTAAACTTTACCTGAAAGAAAAAAAAGGTTTTTTAAGGGTTTCGTACCCAAAGGGTAATAACGGGACCCTATTACTAAGCCTACGATGTCTGTCTATTTGTTTGTCTTTCCGTCCGTCTGTCTGTCCTACCTATTAACGGTTATTTCTTTAGAACCGTAATAGATAGACAGTTGAAATTTCACAGAATAAGTAACGTTACGGTGGATTAACTAACAAATAGTAAAAAAGTCAAAAAGTATATATGAAAGGGGGGTCCCCATACAACGAACGTATTTTTGTATTAGCTCTAATGTAAAAACGATAATACATACAAGCGTCAAACTTGGCACGATTGTAGTACACAGTCTAAAGTATAACAACAAATAATAAATAATGGCCAAGTGCGAGTCAGTGACAAATTTCTGTTCATTACCAAGTTTTATACACTCGTACTCGTACTCGAGCGCCTGTAGCAAACTGCGAAGTAAATTACTCGGATGATTGGAAGGCGTTATAATAACGAGTAATTCAGTTACTTGGACAACCTTATTGTATTTTGTACGGAACCCTCAATGCGCGAGCCCGACTCGCACTTGGCAAGTTTATTTAAATCTGTTTCTGTAATTCGACTAAATAAAATGAATGGACTGGCCTTAACCATTGAAATTGCTCAGTAAAAACGAGTCTAAACCGTCGGACATATACTTCAACACCTAATTATAAAAATTTACAGTATATTTGTTACAAAAAATAGATCCCGGTATTATTTGTGTATTTACACTTCGGGAAAGCATATGAATGCATAATTTTGTTAGATGTTTCGTTATCACGTAACAATAGACACGTGTTGCACTTCTTACGGCTAGAGACAGACTGAAACGAAATGAGAGCCGGCGCTCATTTTGTTATCTTCAAAAATGCGCTTTTACTGGGCCTATCCATTAATTTAATTTTGGTCGAAGGCTTTAGCCATATTAACGCAGCCTTAATATCTTACCAATACAACCTCGCCGGCCCAGGCCGAACCCGCCAAAGTAGTTAAGGTCAGGCAAAGTGGCTGTATCAAACCATCTCTCAGGTTTGAACTGATGCGCGTCTGGACCCCACATTGGATGCCGATTCACTTCGTTAATCATTAGGAAAAATCCGGTGTTAGCTTTTATTGTGTAGTTTTCTATAACAAAAAAATAATTATACACAAGGTTTTTTTTTATTTTTATTGTTTACTAAATTCATGTTACAATATTTTTGCTAAACTAATGTTGTAATCTGGGGGTTCCGTACGGCCACAAAAATTGTTAACTACTAATTACAAAAAGTAGTGCAAAAAGACATTATTCCCAGGCTGATCCAAGTTCTGACCGCGCCCGACGTTGCTTAACTTCGGTGATCGTACGAGAACCGGTGACAAATAGAAATTTGTCGCCGACCCTCAATTATTTGTTATTTAACTTTAGAGTGTGTACTATAATATACTTAATCAAGACAAGTTTGATGTTTGTAAGTATTATTGTTTTTACACCAGAGCAAATACAAAATTACAAAAAAAAAGTTTGTTGAATGTTTGGTGATTTGTTGGGGACAGCCCTCTTTAATTTTTAAATTTTTGACGTTATTATTATTTCTAAGTTAATCGGCCATATTATAGATAGATAGAAACTCTTTATTGCGTTCACCAGAGATAATAATTACAAAAAAAAAAACATAGAGTCGAATTGATAACCTCCTCTTTTTTGAAGTCGGTTAAAAACTTACCAGCTAGTGTTGCAAGTGGCAGCCCTATCGCTAAAAGCGATCTCTTCCAGGCAACCATTATGTTATTTGACCATAATATAACATATATTAGGTATTTGATTTTTTTTACTGGGCTGTTCTATTACGGTTTGACAGGCGGACTTGCGGACAGACGGAAAGACATATAAAACCTATAGTTCGTTCCTTAGCGGACTGAAGAATCCTAAAAAGCTAACTAGAAAGAAAACATTTTAAAAATAAGTGGAGAAATATGTTTATTAATATAATAAAATTATACTTCTTTGGAATCATAACCTACCTTCATTTAAATCAATGTATAAAAAGTCTTAAAAATTTAATAGTGATTTGTTCGATACAATGACGTCGATTCTGATGTACCATTCTCAAAACTAAACTAAAAAAAAGAGAACACCCTAAAGAAGAGAACGCTGATAATTTCGGTCCTGTAAGATTAGTTTAATTTAGTTTCGATTTTTAGACAGGGTATATGTTTGTGCCGTTTGGGGTCGAGACCTTAGGACCGTGGATGATCTATATAGGGACTGGGCCAAACGCTTGGTGGAGGCAACATGTGACCGGAATGCTGGCGCCTACTTTGGTCAAAAAATTTGCATTGCCATCCAGCGTGGCAATGCTGCCAACATTCTGGCCACTTTTCCCTCCACCGAAGGGCTTTTAGATTAGTATATAGTTATTTTAAGTTTTAGTTAATAATTATTTATTTAAGTTTTCGTTAATTTTCTGTTTTTTAAAACATGCATAATGTACAATTGGAATTTGGTATGTAAAGTTTTTTTTTTGTATTTTTTTTATATTTTTATTTCGTAGATAAGGCTATTTTAAGAAACTAATTTCAATATTTTTGTTTTCTATTGAGTAGTTATTTTACAATATTTTTTTGATAATTGAAATTATGTGACGTCACCATATAGCACAAAATTTCGTTGCGTTGAGAAGCCTAAAAAAGCACCCCATATTGGCAGCGCTGAAAAAAACCAGACAGTCAAACCACAGAAATGAAAAAATATTCTATTCTGTGTGACGAACAGTGTGTCAAATGTATAATATTTTTATTCTTAAAAGGCACAGAAAATAAAATGCTACAATGTGACGTCATTTAGAGGTCAATGAAAGTCGAATGATTTCTTAGTTTTATGTTAAAATAAATGGCATCTTATCGTTTTAAAAGGTCGGAGTAGAAAAATAAGGGTTGGTAAGATAAAATCTCGAAATGGTTTTGGAATTGGCATAGGTTAATTTTTTTTAACATACCGAATTGACGCCAATATCTATTGCAATTGATTAGGACAGACTATTCAGGACGATTTCGCTTCACTCGTTTATGGAATACTAAACAGCCCACGTGTAATAATGTAATAATTATGGTGAGTCCATGTTCTAATTCATTCACATGTCCATATCATTTAACGGTAGGCTCAAATACGCGCACCACGTCGCGCCTTCACAGCTCAAGATTCTAAATAACCCGGCCAAGTGCGAGTCGGGCTCGCGCATTGAGCGTTTCGTACCACCACAAAATACAAACAGTTATTGTTTAGGCTTCACACCTTCCTTCCTTGCTTTAGTCGAAGCAATTGCTACGCAGTCACGTAGTTAACATTTTGCTACAGTGACGCTCGAGTATAACACAATTATAACTTGGTTATTAACAAATTTTTTCACCGCTTCGCGCTTGGCCATTATTTAGTATTTGTTGTTGAACTTTAGAATGTGTGCTTTAATCATATCAAGTTTGATGCTGCTACGTATTAGTATTTTTACATTAGAGCTAATACAAAAATACGTAAAAAAATACGTTTGTTGCATGCAACAAACGTATTTTTTACATATTTTTATAAGTCTTTGACTTTTTTATTTGTTAGTTAATCCGCTGTAACATAACGTATTCTGTGAACATTTTAACTGGCTGTATATTACGGTTCGAAAGATACAGTTGTCAGACAGACAGACAGACATCGTAGGCGTGATAGGGTCTCGTTTTTACCCCTTAGGTACGGAACCCTAAAAATTACCACGCGATAAGTATTTCCATAGACAAAAGTACTATTATCGTTCTTGGTATAATCTAAATGTTTTTTTTTTCTCTCTTTATAGCAGGATTTTGGCGTCGCACGTCTTGTGCATTTGCCAGTGACAAGTATTGAAATTTTCAAGTTTTATTAAATAATCATGAAAGTTGACAAACTAGTCAGAGTCAAGCAAAGTTAGTCACGGTCAAGTCAAAGTCATGCCCTAGTAAAATTGTGTGAGCTTTACAAGATACTTCTACGGAGTTCTATGGAGAAATAATCTTCTTTTGGAAACAACACGACAATTACTATGTTTCACCGTTTTATATCACTTGCTCACATTCGACCACGTCCACGAACACTTAGGTATCTAATAAATAATAATCTACCATCGTTAAATTAACACTCAAAATACTCAATTTTAGCATTTGCGGATCCAGCAATTCCTTCCTTCAAACACCTAGCAATTCCATACAGTCACAAAATTTTTCGATTTGATTCCTTCGAACCTTGTCAGAATGCCCCCCCTTCCCCAAAATGAAATCCTGGATCCGCCCCTGAATTTAAGGTCAATAATGGTGAGATGTTTTTTTGATATCGGCGCCAAAACTCGCCTTAAATGTTTTGGTACCTAACATTTGCTCGTATTCTTTATTCAAATTACTTTTATAAGTGGTGGATAACTTTAAATCGAGGTTTTCAGCGGTGACAAATAAAAACTTTTTGCATATTTTATTTTTTCATGTCCATCATGGTAACTTTAGCTATGACGACTAATTTCCCCAGACAGCATTAGGCATTGCTAGCGCCGTCCCTAGAAATCTAGTACGCATACACATTGCGCATTAGTACTGATTTATAAGCTGAGACGCTGCATTTAAAACGTGCTAGAATTCACTCCCAACACTTTCAAGTTCAGGGGCCTTACGGACAACAGGTATTGCGGCACCAAACTAACGTTAGATCCGCTCAGTTGGAAAATCACGCGAACGTGAACCTTAACGCGCCCAGATACGGTTTGCGGTCGCGTGAATTTCCAACTGAGTGGATCTAACGTTAGTTTGGTGCCGCAATACCTGTTGTCCGTAAGGCCCCTGGTTGAAATACAACACACTGTTATGTTTTTTCTTTATTAGCCAGAGCTATATTTTTCTCTTGTGCACTTTTCAACTTCTTTTATCCACCAACCCGCACTGGGCCAGCGTGGTGGACATGGCCCAATCACCCTTTCGGGGGTAGGCTAAAAGTCCAGCAGTGGACTGTTAAAAGGCTGATTAAGATGAACCTCTTTTAAAGCAATAAACCAGCCAAGTCTAAGTCGGGCTTGCGCACCGAGGGTTCCGTACAACCACAAAATACAATACAGCTGTCCAAGTAACCGAATTACCAATTATTATAACGCCTTACAAAATTGACAAAACAATTGCTACGCAGCCACAGTTATTTATTTTGCTACAGGCGCTCGAGTATAACACAATTATAACTTGGTAATGGACATAAATTTGTCACCGACTCGCACTTTGCCATTATTTATTAATTGTTGTTATACTTTAGAGTGTGTACTGTAACCATGCCAAGTTTTACGCTTGTACGTATTATCGTTTTTAGATTAGAGCTAATACAAAAATACGTTTAAAAATTGGGACCCCTACCCTCTTTCATTTAAAGTTTTTGAGTTTTTTATTATTTGTATTGTATTATTTGTCCAATGCCCATTTATTCAATTATGTCTGCGATATTTTAATATAAAGTTATCATAATTATGAAAGAAATCACAAAGATATATTTTACATTATTTTCGTAAAATATAGGAAAAACATCAAAAACAGAAGTAGCATAACGCACGACTGTGTAAGCGCCATGGTTTTGCTCCGCTAAATGCGACTTTAATACAATAATCCAAGCCTTATGGTCATCTGTAGCAATAAACGTTGCTTACAAGTGGTAAAACCTCGCCTTAAGGTTTTGTAACTTGTCGCAAACGAGACGGACAAACTATCAATAATAATATAAATATCAGACAAACGAGGGAGATATGCCTCAAAGCGCTTGCAAACATTGCGTAATACAACTATTTGCAAGTAGCTACAACGCATCGTCTGCATCGTTTTGCTTAGTGCAAGCGGCATTGGAAGAGGTTAGCTACTACGCATCTTTTGCATCGTCTTGCTTAGTGCAGAAGGCAGTGAAAGTGCTACTAACCACTTCCACTACTACGCATCACCTGCATCGTATTGTTAGCATAATTACAAAAAAAAAAAACTACTTCATAAAAAAATACTTCATTATTCTTGAGTGACTATCGGAGTAAAAATTTTATTCACTTATCTTTTAGTATACCTAATTATTTTGTTGTTTTTTTTAAATGAGTGTGTCTCTCCTGCTATCTCTTCACCTTAACAAAATATACCAGCACTGACGTCACCAGTCAGCTGTTACCAAGTGACTCTGACTAGTGCCTAGCGGCTAGGCAATGCAACCTAGCCAGATACTCCGACTGTCTGACGAACTTGATACCATACACACGTACGTGCATCCGTTTTGCTCGCACATCTTTCACTTAGCATGGGGTGACTATAATTTTAGTATTTGATAGGGTATTTTGCACGTATTTTAATCTGACTACACAGAAGAGTTAGTTTCTATATGACCTCTTGAACTTCGAACGGATTGACAGGTTTGAGCCTGATGGGCTAATTTTTTTTAATGCCATACGTAGAAAACTAGTAGACGGGCTATATGAGGGTAAGCAGACACCATCGTATATCGCATCACAAGTTGCCGACCCTTTAAGACTCTATTAACTCGTCTTTTGAAAAACCCCATGATGTAGCTTCTTGGAAACACCGTGGAAAGTGGCTCGTTCCACATTTGCAGGTGTGAAACAAAAAAGTTCGTGTGGATCGTGCATCACAGTATGCGATTTGTGATATTATGTATATCAGTTTTCTACGAGCTATGGATATGGCTATGCTTGGGCTTTCTCCACGAGATCGAATCAGAAATGAGGAGATCCGTAGACGAACGAAAGTTACCGACGTAGCCCACAGGATTAGCAAGTTGAAGTGGCAGTGGGCAGGACTCATATCACGCAGAACAGATGGCCGATGGGGCGGGCCTAAAGGTTCTTGAATGGAGATTTTGGTGAAGTTTCCGAACGCTGCCCAGCCGAGTTGGTTTCGTGGATAGACCTCTTTCTTGAAGTTGGATCTGCCTAGTTGGACTGTTTTTCCTAGGTAGACGTACGCTTCAACAACTTCTAGAACCAAGTTCCATACTGATACTGGGGTGGACACAACATGGATATTTGACATGACTCATGATGTCTCCAAACAGGTGGGCAAGATAAACATAGACAAGGCAATCTACAATTATCAGATACAAATTATCACTGGAAATTAATATTTAAGTTTTAGAAAATATATTTAATTAGAGACACTTTTTTTACGTTGGCGTCAAAACTCTATTTGTCCTCAAGTTTCCAAACTTTTTGTTACTCTACATTTCAGGTATGACCAGAATAAACAATATAAGAAATGCGCCGTCTTACGTAAGGAATGGGAACGCAATACCCGTTGATCTGATTATTTTGTCGGTCTCACTTTCTTTTATATAATGGCTATTGTAAAACTACTAAACTACGTAAACAAAACGTAACATAGCACGTGTACACTTGAATTATATCCTACCATAGTCTCTCCTTAGGTAGGTAGGCCTCCCACTAGATGGACCGACGACATTGTGAGTGTCGCGGGCATCCAGTGGATGCAAAAGGCAGGCTGTCGTTTGGTGTGGAGGTTAAAGGGGAGGCCTATGTTCAGCAGTGGACGTCTTCTGGCTGATGATGATGATGATGATGATGATAGTCTCTCCAAGTATTTGAAACCTGCGTTTGTTAGCAACTTGTGAATAATGAAATAAGTAAACAAATCAATATTAATATATTTCTCATTTTGTCGTAGATAGATAGAAATAAATAAACTCCTTATTGTTCACACCACAAATTGCATATACACGAAAAAAACAGCTTATAAACTAATGCAACAATCGGCGGCCTTATCGCTAAAACCGATCTCTTCCACGGACTGGTAAGCGCAGCGTAGGACGTCCAACCACAAGATGGATAGACGACCTAAAAGAGACCGCAGGGAATCGCTGGATGCAGGCCGCTTCCAACCAGCTCTTTTGGAGATCGATGGGGAGGCCTGAGGTCTTACGGACAACAGCTAATTGCGGCACCTAATCCGCTGTTGGTAAATCACGCGACCGCAAACCGTATCTGGGCGCGATAAGGTACACGAGTGTTTTCCAACTGAGCGGATTAGGTGCCGCAATTAGCTGTTGTCCGTAAGGCCCCTGTATCCAGCAGCCATAAGACGTTCTTATGGCTGAAATGAATGGCTGGTGATGATGATGGTGGTCTCTTTTAGGCAACCTTAGGATGGAGAGGAGATCGAATTGGTTATCGATTTGAAACTTCTTCAGTATATCGAAAGTTTTTTTAATTTAATTTAAAAAAAAACATTTATTTGGCAAAAAAAATTAACACTGCAGATAATGGTCTGTGGGCCCCAAACTCGGCTCAGCCTATGTCTTGGGGTCCGATATATTATTGTTCAATACTTGACGGACTTGACTTGGAGGTTTGCAGGAAGCTTATTGGATAGAGCGCTTGGGGTGTATACACGTTAGAAAGATGTTTCATGAGGCTACAGGTCTTTGTGTGAAAATAACTTTAACATACTTATTGGTGTGTGTGGTTAATGAAAACTATAGTTAGTGCTTAGTTTGCCTGAAATGTGATTTTGCGACCTGTATTTTTGTGACCCCTGTAACAATTTTGTTCATATTCCTACTAGCTTAAAGATTATATTGGAATGAACGATTGCCGACCAAATTTCATGAAGATCGCATCATTGGTACTGAAGTTATCGTCAAATAAAAATCCTAATCCTAACTAGTATTATAAAAGCAAAAGTAACTGTGTCTATGTGTCTGTTTGTCTGTTCCCTTTTTTAGGACTTAACGGCTAAACTAATCTTAACGATATTTGGCAGAAAGATAGTGTACATCATGAGGATTGAAATAGGTTACATTTCAATTGCAAAAAACTGGAAAATTGAGGGAATCGCCGCATGATTTAACTAGTACAAATATATATATATATATATCTCGTTCTATTCTCGTATAGGTACGCTTCGATTCGTTCAGTCAATTCAGACTTTAAATAGGTACATTATCCCAATTTCTATTTCCACATCTTTAATTAAAGGGCCTACCTTACACCTAAAGGCAACAAAGTGATAGTTTTCCAACACTATGTCACCTCTCACAAACTTAATTAAAATGTACTGCGAGCCAACGCGCCTGCATTGCCGAAGATAGCCACCACGCATTCTGATAACACATCACGTATTAATGCTCGTATATAAACCAAGCCCTGAACTTCGTTGGCATACATTGTGACCGTTTATCGGACGGCAGTCAGTCGCTTCTGCCGTCAAAAATAATTAGTGACAGTGATCATGGCAAAACTAATAGTGCTCCTATCTGCAGTGGCATTCGCCAATGCCTACTCAGCGTCAAACTTAGCTAAAAACATTTACAACGAATGTTTGAGCCAATATTCAGTGGAATGTGTGAAACCTAGGACCCTGCAGTGGATTTCTCAAGTGGCTAACGAAGATGAGATTAAAATCACTGATGATCTCTCCATTGTGAGGACAGGGACCTTAGAAGATGGAGAAGTTGACCCAAGAATGGCGAAGGATCCCACACTGGCGCTGTTCGATAAAGTAGATGGCTTCCTTCAGACTCACACCCTGAGAGTGAAAGTGCCTGAAGAAATCTCAAGGAGTGCTGCCTCTGAGTATGTACCGAGGTCGCTGCTGGCTGACCTGCCTTCGGAGCTGGATATGCCTTTAGATGGAGAAGATGAAGTTTCTACCTTCGAGGGAAGGAAGAAGAAGATCAAGCTCCCCAAGCCTTTGAGAATCAAGAGCAGTTAGTGAAATCTAAACCACATTGTGTATACTTGTGAATTAAACTGGTTGATTCTATAATGTATAATTTATTTTTCAGAACATGGTTTCATCAAGAAGGTTATCCTGCCTTTCCTCCTTGGATTGAAATTCAAGGCTTCGGTGCTGGTTCCTCTCGCTCTCGCCCTCATCGCCCTTAAGACCTGGAAAGCCCTGACTCTGGGTCTCATTTCTCTTGTTCTATCTGGTAAGAAGCCAATCAGAAAACAATACAACAAGAACACAATATGCTAAAGAGTATTGATCCTCGGAACTGTTTTATGGGAAATTAATCTTGTGCTTTTGTTAACAGGTGCCATGGTTATCTTCAAATTCACGAAACCTAAGGTCGTGAACTACGAAGTCATCCACTACCCACAGCATCATGTAGAGCATCACGTCGACCACCACGCTCCCGCATGGGACGCCCATGGACCTTACCAGGCCCGTTCTTACGAAGACGCCCACGAAATCGCATACTCTGGCCAAATCTAAGCCACCAACCAAATTAGCTTTAAAAACGACGGACCTCTGACTAATTTATTTATTTATTAAATTATTTTATTATTACGTTGTAAATAAAACATGTAAAATAAGTTCAAATTGAACCGTGCGTTATTTATTTTATTAGTATTTTTTTTGTTAATCAAGCCAAAAAAAAAGTCCCATCCATCCTTCCATTTCTTGCATTCGAAAGGTAATAGTTATTTATGATACAAGTGCGGTAGGTTGGTTATTACAAACGAGTAGACGAATGTAAGCCCGAGACGAAGTCGAGGGCTTACCATAGTCACGAGTTTGTAATAACCAATCCGCACGTGTGCCATACAACGTTTTACAACACATTTGCGAGAAAAAAAGGCTACAAATGAAACAATTTTATTATTTTGTTTATAACTTAATATCAGTCACAACAATAGTTTCTATAATATAATAAGAAAATGGCGCGAACATGCAAATAGCGCCACTATCACGTGGTGAAAACTAGAACTACATCTTTCGTCTCATTTTCTCTTTAGTATTAAACTGAGACAAACGTATTGAGCAAAAGCGCTTCCAAGGAGGTTTGATCATTCAGCTTATTTATTCTCGTAATATGAAACTCTTTTGTGGAATTCTTATGTAATTATGATGAAAATTAAAAAAATACCGTAAAGCACACGCACGGTGCTATACATCTGAGCGTGCGGACAAATTCATTTCCGCACGCTCCGTTGTATGATCCGTAATGTTTAACTTTCGAACGATGTATACAGGCTTCGTAAGTGCACTTTTTGAGCAAATGTGTTGTAAAATTAATAACAAAATATTCATTTTACCTTAGAATAACCACTTCTTCGTGAAAATCATCAACTTTATGTTGAGCAATAATATCATTGTAAATATTCTTTAAAAAAATTGTGTAATTAAAATTATAAATATTAGAAAGTTTAGAAAAAGGATTACTTTTAATTTTTCTAAGCTCTTCTAAAGAAACTTCATAAGAATCCAATGTAGGTATCCTTGCCGATGCAGTAGTATTATCAACAAGCAGCAAGTTCGTGTCATGAATAGCATTCAAATCATTACTTTCCAAACTTCCTCCTGCAAAACTTAATTCATTATTATCTCTTTTGAATAAAACTGTATTGGTGTCATTAGTAATTTCATCGGAACTATCTTTGTTATTAAATTTAGCTATTTCACGTTTTGCTTCATTCCAATTATCGTTATTAGTTTTGTGACGGGGGATTGTCTCTGTCCGCTTTGATTTATACTTGTAGTTCTCTTTTGCTGGATCTTTAGTCCTGATTTCATTTAAATCAATATTCATAGCAACACTCGCATTAGTCTTTGGCCTTGGTAGAAACATTCGATTGGAAAACGTTTTAAATACTTTCGAATTCTTCAAAGGATTAATTTTGTATAAATTTAGTAAGGCGTTGAAATTTTTGACGTGAGATCTTTTACTTCTGATCGTTTCGATATGTGAAAGGCTTGACGACTGAAAAAAAAATGCCATTAGATAACTTCAAGTAGATTTTAACTAAGGAAGTTCATAAATTTCACTGTATTTTCATGATTCCGATAATTGATTTCAATGGTTATTTTTTATTCAATAGAAATAGCGTCCAAGATGGCACACATTACAAAATCATCATCATCATTTCAGCCGTAGGACGTCCACTGCTGGACATAGGCCTCCCCCATCTCCAAAAGGGCTGGTCCAAAATAATAGATACTAATCCTGAATTTGTGAAAACTTCTATTTCATACATAATAGTCATAGACATTTGACATAACGTGTTTATTTACTACACCCTAGACGAATTTTTCAAGGATAACTTCGACGATGTACAAATAGACCGTTCCGTTCTTTCTGTTGCCATACCCTAACAGGGTCATATGTACTACTTGTAATTTTAAAAATATAAACATGTTATTTAAGGTTTGCATGCATACATATGTCGCAATAAACATATTGAGTATTGAGTATTGAGTACAATTTCAAGTTCAGTCCCATTGTAAAGGTTAGTCTTAAGATTATAATGAGTATATTGACCCCCTTTCGGCTTGGCACGCAGTTTTGTCTAACCCTGTATTCTTTATATTGAATAACTTTCACTTTACATCCTTGATACGTCCTTTGCGTTTTCAATTAGCTTTCTATCTTTCTAAATAATGAGGTCTACTCCTTAAAGGGATACGAAATGAAAGCCTAATGTTTTCCAAAGTGTTTCTAGAGTCTGTGCAAAAAGAGAATCATCGTAGGTTTGAGGGCGCACGGGTACTAATTTACTTACTCTTTGCGTTGGGGATTAAAAAGTTTATTTGATGCTTGCTATTTGTATAATAAACCGGCCAAGTGCAAGTTGGGCTAACGCACTGAGGGTAAAATAGTTTTTTTTTAAATTGATAATTATTGTATTTTGCGGTGGTACGGATCCACCACAAAATACAATAATTATCAATTAAAATAACCGACTTTAAAATTAGTAAGATAATTGTGGAATTTCGATCCGGTGAAATGATAATGCGGTTATCCAGGTAAGGTTTTTTGTTATAGTTTAGAGTGTGTACTATAATCATGCCAAGTTTGACGCTTGTAGGTATTACCGTTTTTAGACAGACAGACAGACAGACAGACAGACAGACGATAATAAACTATAAGGCCGCCTGTCAAAAGCCTCGATAACATTTTCTATTGTTATGTTTATATGTTATCCTTGTTTTGTGGTATTTTGATAAAGAGTTATTGTATTGTATTGTAGCTTAGGCTTATTAAAAGGGTAATTTTACCCTTTGTGTACAGAACCCTCAAAATGATCAAAGCAATAGTCTATGCAATAAGGGAAGCCTCGTAGGTTTAGGTCGCGCGTATGCAAATTTACTGACTACTTCAACGTTTTGCCACGACGTTTAATGAAGTTTTTTAGCCACCACTGACGACGGACTTTTAGTCGCTCTAATAATAAAACGCAACAAATAGCTGATGTTATAAGGATTTATTAACGCGGGTGCAACTGCGGGGCGCAGCTAGTTAAAAGATGAAAAAAAATAAATGAAAATATAGGTATATTTGGTGTCTACAAACGTTGTCGATCATAAAAACTTAACAATAGTTTGTTCCTTAAATAAATACTCCACGATGACGAGCCTTGTTACCCAAGCTAGGAATTAACCTGTGTTATGGCGTAACAATACCCATCGCCGGACAATATACATAATATATAGTCACGATTAAATATTATAAGACAAAAAAAATATTCAGTCGAATTGATAACCTCCTCCTTTTTGAAGTCAGTTAAAAACTAATGGAATATGAGTACCAAAAGTGAGAAAAAATGAAATAATTTGGAATATAATGTTTGGTTTACACAATAATTTAAGAATCAGATAAATAATGATAAAAATAAATAATTTCCACAAAACACGGATAAATCATAAATACATTTAAAAACGCATGCACAATAGTCACTCAAATTATGTTTTGCCTAGTACATAGGCGTATAAAATCTAGAGAAATGGCATACAAATACCATAAAATTAAATTTTATTTAATAACTTGAATGGAATTGATAGTTGAAACAATTTCAAAACTTAAAACATCATATTATTTATCTAATAAATTAACTAGTGGACATTTTTATAATTGCATAAATTATAAGCAATTATAATATTATTAATAAATTAAATAATACAGGCGATAAGGCATCACCTTGTTTCAGGCCGGCTGATTTCTTTGAGCTGAATAACTGAACATGCATAATACATGCCACAAACACTAGCCGTCTTACCACAAAAGATTTAAGCACGCTTTAGACAAGTGTTTAGCATATTTTTCGCAGTGAAACAATTGCTAAACACATGTCTAAAGCGTTCTTAAATCTTTTGTGGTAAGACGGTAGTTTTTTTTTTTAATTTGATTTCTTACCAGTACCATTGCAGTGATTGCAAAATTCCAAATAAGACGATACATAACTAGAGTGAAACTACTGTTTGTTATCAGGAATTCTTACACAATGGCAGTTGGAACTACGTTTTCCAAATATTATGACATTACTAATATACAGGGTTACGCGGAAAGGCTGTACTAAGCCGAAAGGAGTCAGTTATACTCATCATCATCACTCATGGGAGCAACTCTGAAATCACGAAAAAAAACAGCTGTTCCATAAATTTTTTGAGTATCAATAATCGTTTTCTATGGCGCAGCTGTTTTTTTTTCGCGATCTTTGTGTTGCTCCCATAGAAAAAGTTGTTAATAATGATAGGTATTATGGACCACTTTCGGTAATACACCCTTTCCGCATAACCCAGTACATTAAAACCACGGATCAGACAAATAGGTGAGATATGGTATGGTGGCATGGCGGGTGCGAACGCATCAGGTTTGATCATCATCATCAGCCAGAAGACGTCCACTGCTGAACATAGGCTTCCCCCTTTAATCTCCACACTGAACGACAACCTGCCTATTGCATCCACTGGATGCCCGCGACTCTCACAATGTCGTCGGTCCATCTAGTGGGAGGCCTACCTACGCTGCGTCTTCCGGTTCGTGATCTCCACTCCAGAACCTTTCTTCCCCATCGGTTATCGATTCTTCGAGCGATGTGGCCTGCCCATTGCCACTTCAACTTGCAAATGTTAACAGCTATGTCGGTGACTCTGGTTCTTTGGCGAATATCTACGTTCCGGATTCTATCGCGCAAAGAAACTCCGAGCATAGCTTTCTCCATTGCCCGCTGTGTGACTCTGAGTTCAGAGTCAGATCAGGTTTCATGCCGTCAGTCAAAGCAAGGAAGATAGTCAAACTCAGATGATCTTGCCACCTTTCTATTTATTGCAAACAGTTTTTGTGGACCATCAGTTAATTTATTGGTGTCGCTGCAGGTTTCCTAGTGTGCGTAAAAATGAGTAAGTGTGTTATGTAAGTACGTACATACATCTTTTTTTTTTGGGTTAATTAGAACGGCTTTCAAGGTATTTTTGTAAGGTTGTAGCCAGTTGCACCCATATAAACGAAACGTCAATCATTCGAAATCAGTTAGCAACTGACAAAGAACTTTGAGACCTAACCCAAAAAGGTAAGGTCCAAGTTCTTTGGATGCGGAGTTCGACGCGCTGACATAAATACGCATGTTCAATCAAGGTTCTGTCATAATGCCTGGCGACAGATTTTGCTTCTCATTTTTCTATTTACTTCTCTTTTCTATGGTACTTACAGTTTTTGCGTTACGCGATGTTTGTTGCTTCATAAATCCATCGTTTATAAACCGAATTGGATAATTCTATTCTATTTGAAAGGATAGACATTCAGATTTATCTCATACAAATTTCACCAAAATCAATTCAGTAGTTTGGTTTTTATATCAAAATAACTGTACAAAATATGTCATCCATGTAGACGAATTTGCGTATTTACTCATTTTGAAGTAGGTTTTTTTAATTGATAATAATAAATTAAGTATTTAATTGAATACCTACTTAATTTTAGATTTATATAAATTGTGTATGTAAATTTTTTTATTAAATTATTTTGATTTGATTAACAATTTCACTCACATCAAAACCTGTTCAGGCATTCAGGAGTTATGATGGAATTTAGAACCCCCCCCCCCCCCCCCCGACACACACACGAACACGCACTCACATACGTGAACTCTTAAAACATAGCACTCCTTTTTTAGAGCAGTCATGAAAAAAATATTAGTCATATTTAAAAAATTCTATTTTAATTTTTTACATGTATAACATATGTATAACAATAACATACTTGTTATAAAAATTATTAATAATTTTATTTGAGCAGAGTCTACCGTCCTAATGACTGAATATTGGTCATACTAAGGGCGAGTTCCAAATCACGCCAAAAGTGCCAACGAAAACAACAGCGTTTTTGAGAACCAACACGACAAAAATACCTTTCTGTTACAAAGTTATTTAAAACTATGAATAATGAGTCGGAGCTCAAAAATATCCACAACAAAAGTAGAAACTATTCCAAAGACGCAACTTAAAAATGCCATTGACCTAGGTATTATGTTAGCACTAATCAATGAGAATTTATATTTCTTTTGGCACCAATAGAAAACAATAGTACCACTCTCCTCTCCATACATTTATGCATCGCTTCCCTGTCGTTTTACGCTTCTACTGAGTTTGTAGTACGCGGTGGGATAAATGACTCGCTGTCCTCCCCGGACTACGAACATGGTAGAAGCCTGCTGTTGGCATGATTCGGAACGCATCCTCAAAGTATTATAAATAGCTACCCTCATATTCTAAAACGTTCGATATAATTGTACAATGCTATAAAGCTTCTGATTATCATAAAGCGCCCTGTTCACTACTCGCTAACAAGAAAATTCACGCGCGAACACGACACAGAGCAAATTTTATCGGACGTTTATGAATACACCTTTATTCTATATTCTTTACAGTTCTTAAAGTTAAACTTAAAATTAAAAATAAATAATAAATACTTTACAAAATATTAAATACAGATATCGGCATATATTTAAAAATATTACTTTGACACTAATCGTACTAGATTTCGACCGCGCGAATCTGCATGATCCAGAATGATAATATCCAGGAAATAGCTCTAGATAAAAGTACTCCTCAACGGTCAACCTGTATTCTGAGCGGTCAACAGCACAACACGAAATTTTGTGTACCTACGCATTTTAGATAGCTGATTTTAAAACACTGTTTTAAACTATCACGGTTGTTCACTAAAGTTATATGATTATTTACGGGATATTTACCGTGGTAAGGTTGTGGAATGAGCTCCCGATATTTCGGCGCAGCTACATGCACCATGTTCACGGGAAGACTGAAGAATGCGGGTGGTTGGAGAACAGTTAAAAAGTTCCGTAAATAATCATATAACTTTAGCTGATTTTAAGTTTTTACCATACATGGTTGTTGTACTCAGGGTTGAGTCCTGGGGCCTTACGGACAACTGCTATTACAGGCACCTAATCCGCTCAGTTGGAAAATCACGCGACCGCAAACCGTATCTGGGCGCGATCGTGCCTCTCTATCGCTTGTTCCGCGCTCTCGCTTACACGCGCGGCTCAGGTGGAACGTGACAATATTTCGTGCGTGCAGCCGGCGTTCATCGATTTATAAGACGTTATCACGTCAAAAGCTGGTTAGAAAAAAATATTTTTTAGTCTTAATTTATTCAAGTTGCTAATATTTGAAGTGTAGGATTAAATATTTAGATGTTATAAATAATTCAAAAAAATACTACTGGCAGAATTTGAACCTGCACGTACTGCACTGCATTTGAGTTTACGTCCCTAGTACTCTAAACCGTAAGTGGTCGCCCCTTTCAAAAAGTATGTAGTCTATTCTATCGCTTTGAACAGAAACTACTGCTGTATGGTATAACTGAATTTTTCACGTCACTTGCCAGTTACCAATTCTTCTATTAACCTCTTCGCGGTGTGACTTTGACAGTCCCAAGAGACAATAATCATTTGTGATTATAATTGACATTGCATTGAGGGTAGGATGATAAACAGTCTTTCTGCTCCTGGCCATCTCTCGCGGCTTGCACGTATCGGTAGAAGCGTAGAGCCATTTTGCTATCAGCCGCTGGTATCAGCTCGCTTGAGTCTCTGAAAATACACAAAATTTTAGTTAGGAAGGTGTCGATTAGTTCGTTGTTGGACCAAACTAAAACCGATCTAATAGTGTTAACACACGTGTGGATTTGGTTGACCTCAACCGCCGTCTGACCAACGAGAGAGAAAGAGAGGGAAATATGATATTCTCACTCTTTCTCTCCCGTTGGTTGGACGGCGGTCCGTCAACCAAATCCATACGTGTGTTCACTACAAAACCCGCTTCATGGTTGATATTCCGATTACGCATAAGAAGCACTTTGATTCCACTTTTATTAGGCGAACTGCTAATCTGTGGGATGCGCAGCCTGAATGGGTGTTCCCCGATAGTTATAATCTGGGTGTCAGAGCCGGATTTAGGGGAGGACAACCAGGGTCCCCGGGGCCCCCACGATAGACATTTCTAGGCAAAAATTTCTGACAATTATACTGTAATTTTTACTTTCTGACATAATTATACTGATTGTACGAATAAATGAGCATGAGTGTGACTAGTTGAGTATTATGCATAATTGTAGAGGAAAGAAAAACATCCCAGTTCAGGAGAAGAATTTATAATTTTATTTAAAAAAATAAGTGTTGGGAAAAAAAAGCTCTGGCAATTAATTATTATTGAAACACTTGAATGAAACAAATTGTTTAACATGAATCTATAAAAAAATAGGGGCCTCTACTCCTTTGTTGCCCCAGGGCCTCCAGACCTCTAAATCCGGTGCTTTTGGGTATCCTGCAGTTTGCACAATAAAAGTGGAATCAAAGCGCTTCGTAAGAGTTTTTGGCATATCAACCATTAAGCGGTGTAGATTTGAGTGCCCACTCTGGCAGTCCGATGAAAATTGGGCAGGAGGGAATTAGATCATGCATACCCTCCGAAATGTATCCGAAAAAAAAACCAATACCAATTTGCGCTGATGCTCAAGACTAAGAAGCTTAGTCTGAACTAGGGATACATCACTACCCATGCAGTTTTTTTGAAGTGAAAACTTCTTAAGGGCACTTTTTGGGGTGAGTAAAAAGCACTGAGCTAGCGTGACCGGATTTTTGGGTAAAGTCGGCTCGAGTCGACTAAGGGAGCGAGAGATATATTATGGTCAACCTTGATCAAGATTTCACTTCTGTAGTGTGGTCATAAGCACACTTATTTACTAATATTTATGGCTAACGTTTTACCACAGCTCACCTGATGGAAAGAGAAGAGCAAGGTGGAGCATGCTTGGCCATTCATGACCCATATAAAAAAAAATAATGGATGGGCTTGCACTTGGCCGCCAATTCGCCATACTAAGCGACGATGCGGTCTACGATGGAGCACGCTTGCCTAGAAGAAACCGATTCACTCTCGACTTGAAGACACCCAGATTGTAACTAACGGGGAACACTCATTCAGGCAGCGAGTTATAGCGGTTATAATTTATAGGTAGCAGAATATAAAAACTCACTTGCTTAGCTCGTTTGAGACCAAGTTGCTGTACGGTGCATGCTTAAACGGGTCTCCGTACATGGAACAAATCGCCCGTTCTTTGCAGCCAGCGTCAGACGCTCCTATCGGTGCTAGAATTGAGTCCACTTTCTCGATGATGGCCCCATAGAACTGCTCAGCTGCTATTGTCTCCTGGAATAAAAAAATACTACAGGTTACCTTGTGGTTAAAAAGGCCCACTAGAGTTGAGAAGGCGTACAAGCAGCAGAGAAAATTTAACTCTTCGGTTTTTGCTAGGTTCAGAATTGAATTATTTCTTAGAGTTGAAACTTGCTTTGTTACATTGCACGCGAATAGTGTATGACCGCCTTAACTGTAACTTTTTTAAGGTTCCGTGCCTCAAAAGGAACACAGGATGGAGGTATCAAGTTTAATTAATATCCAATACTTAAAATCTGCAATCTGCCTTTGATGCGGTGAAAAACCCAAACTTCTTAGTCATAGTCAACGCAATCAAAAGATACGGCCGTGCCACATATTTTGACACTCGCAAGGGAATCAAAACTTACAAGGTAATCATTATCACCATACTTCATTTTTGTGGGCGTTTCCTTTACTGGGATGATAGTTTTACAACTTTGATCAAAATTCGTTTAAACTCTTGGTTGTAAAGAGGTGGTTGGGAGGAGTGAGGGTGATGAAATTTGCGTGGCAAACTGTTTTATGCAAGCTTAATGCTTATTCAGTCTGATTTTGCTGTCTGTTATCAATTTGGCTCTGGTATATTAGAAAATTCTTATTATTCAGTGGATGCAAAAGGCAGGCTGTCGTTCAGTGTGGAGGTTAAAGGGGAGGCTTATGTTCAGCAGTGGACGTCTTCTGGCTTATGATGATATTAAAAAATACTCACTGGATCCTGGGCCGCTAGTATCTGCTGCTGCTGTTTCACCAGATCGGTCTCGGTCTTCACTCGATTGTTCTCCTTCAGTTTGACGGCTGACACCCGTAGGATTTCATCTCTCACGGGGGATGGTGGCGCACGCGCAGCTATTGATGCAGCTCGTATCTGAAGGAAATGATAGGTATCAGAATGTAAAAAAGGGTTCATAATAATCACCAAAGTTAAACAGTGGGCAAGCCGATTGCCTAGAGGCATCCAATGTGGCTGAATAGTTGTTATAAAATACACTACACAGCAGGCATAGCAAGGGCCGTAGACAAATAGTCTTTTCATAGTTTTTCGAGCATTCTCCATGAACTTGTGGTAGAAAATGAAGAGGGAATCCATATCTCTTCAGAGGCTAAGTGGGTTCAGGCTGCAGCTGTACCGGTGCGCCATTCCAGAGGTGGGAGCAATTCTCTACGTGTGGCTGTACTTGTAATGCGCTGGTTTGAAATTCCCTGCTTCGCCCTGTCAAGCACACCGAGTTTCTTAGAAGCGAATTTTATTTGGCCTTCCCGAAACTGGACCTCACTTGAAATGTTAACGTTGATGATATCCAAGCTCCTTGAGATTTTTAAGGGAATGCCCTTGATTTGTGGAGCAGCAATTTTTTTTTCTGCAGGGAATGCACATACGAGTGTCTTAGTGTGGTTAAATTTGACAATATTTACATACCCAGATCCTTAAAAGAGAGTTCTCAATTTAAAACACAAGTTTAATCTACTTCTGCTTTCACTTAGGAACTTTGGATGGCAACACTGCCAGAGTATTGTGCGTCGCTTGTACTAACATCCGCATAGCATTAAATGTTCCCAGTTTGCAATATGTCATTGATAATATGCAGGATGTAAAGTATAGGCACAACACTGAGCCTTCCTTCATGGCTTCGTACGTATTGTACACTTATACTACGGTTACTACTATTGAATGACTATTGATGAATTAGAGGGTGGTCTTACCAATGCTTCTTTTTCAGCTTGCAGCGGATCTTTTGGTGCTATCTTCTTATTCCGATAGTACGGGTTTGGTGGACCCACAGGTCTGGAATTAGACATATTTTTTTAAGTTATCAAGTTTATTATATTTGAAATGTCCTAATAATTTTTCAGTCCTTATTAATTTAATTATTTGACAATAATTTTAGGGTTTAAAATCATTGTCTAATTAAAATTATATTAACACATTGGATTTAAAGGCCAATTTATACAGGACGAAGTTACGAAGAAATGTTCAATGTCACTCTGTGAGCTGTGGAAAAACCTATGCTCGGCGGATATCTGTATCTAGATCTTATCGGAAAAGAAGTATTTCGCCAGAGATCTATAGTATCATACATGGCTCAGCGTATTGCAAGTTGAAGTGGCAGCGGGTTGGTCATATTGGTTCCAGCACCGACAACCATAATCATTGGAGTATTTTTTATGGCTTGCGTTTTACATTTACTCTCCTTATGTTAAGCGATGATGCGGTTTATGATGGAGAACTCTTGTCTAGTAGGAACCGATGCACTCGCAACTTGAAGATACTCAGATTGTCACTCGGGGAACATCGATTTAGGCAGTGCAATCTACAGTTTAGCACGTACAATAAAAGGCAACAAAGCGCTTCTAGTGGAGAACGCAGATCAGCTTACCTACGGTAGGCCATCCTGCGACTCAATAGAGTAACAATATACGTAAGAAAGAAAAAATAAGATGCACTGTGAAGCGTGACTTGGTAGAGGCCTATGCCTGCTAGAAGACTAAGATAAGCAGGCTATGTTTTGATTACAATGCCAGTGAAATCACTGGTTAAAACTGGTATAACTGGGGTGCACAAAACTTCCCAAGCGGGATCAGTGACGCTTAAATCACCCCCTACTTATAAAGCTATCAAAACTAATTCTAAGCAGTTTTTTACCTTCCAGCTCCCAAAGCTATTTTGTGGCCTCCCACAGAAGCCAAGTTGTTGTTGCTCGGAGCTGCTATCTCACCCAAATTCATTGAAGGCCCTGAAATGAATAACATTTCCATAAGACACAAGAAAGTAGCAATAGATAAAATGTTATTTTTTACGGTTCCATACCTAAAGGGTGTAAACGGGACCCTATTACTAAGCCTACGCTATCTGTGTGACCATCCGTCCGTCCTACCTTTTAATGGCTATATTTTTCGAACCGTATTAGAATAGATAGCCAGTTGAATTTTCACAGAATATGTAATTTTCATCATCATCATCATCATCATCTATTGTCTACTGCTGAACATAAGCCTCCCCCTTTAACCTCCACACAGAACGACAGCCTGCCTTTTGCATCCACTGGATGCCCACGACTCTCGCAATGTCATCGGTCCATCTAGTGGGAGGCCTACCTACGCTGCCTATGTACCTATGTAATTTTACGGAGATCAATTAAGCAATAAAATAGTAAAGTCAGGGGGGGGGGAGTATAATTATATATATTATTATATACCCATACAAGAAACGTGTTTTTTTAAACGTAGCTTTATATTTTCTCATAATATGTAAAAACGGTAATATGTACGAGCGTCAAATTTGGCATAATTGTAGTACATTTCAGGTTTCTTGAGATTTACTTTCGTTCTCAGTGTCTCGGAAAGTTTACTTAGGTACAGCTGGTATAAAAGAAATAGGTATTACCTGGAGGCATTCCAAGTCCCCAAGCGTTGATATCGTTGGCGTCGTTCACGTTAGGCTTGAAAGAGGCTATGGCGTTGCGATGTATATCCGATGCTAGATACCTGCCAAAAAGTATTGTTATTGTTAATAAGAATGTATGTTTAAAAGTTACGTTAAAAGTACCTATAAATAAAATAAAATAAATAAATAAAATAAAATAAATAAATAAATATTCGGGACATTTTTTGCACACACGGTCATCTGACCCCAAACTAAGCAAAGCTATACCTAGCTACCTATGTAGATAAATTATGTGCAGGTCACCGAGTAACGCGTTTTTTCATGTTAGCTTAGCGCCACAATTTGCATTTCCCCTATCTCGTTAACGTCACAAGCCAAATGCCTGTAATATTTATTAATAGTTCTACCGAACCAAACCACCGTCCAACCGACGGGAGGAAAAGAAAAAATGTATCTTTCTCTCCCGTTGGTTGGACGGCGGTTCGTCAACCAAGTACGTCTCGCTTGTTAGCACTATAACTTGTGACAATAAAAAATTTCTAAGCTATTATCCACACAGGTGCACGGTTAACGGTATCACAGATATACTTTATGACTATTATAACGTAGCTCGCTAGGCTCCGAGGGTTAAGCAAGCCAGTGCAGTTTTACCTAAGTGTACTTACTCGCTACCAAGCCCAGGCCCAGACAACTCCCAGTCCTGAGGGTAATGCTCGAAGGTCGGCGCTGGAGCAGATCCCGGCCGCACCACTAGCGACGATCCATGACCAGAAGATCCATGACCAGAATGGCCTCCGTAAGGATGGTGTGGAGCCTTAAATCAACGTCATTAAAGCTTTTTTTATGAGGTAATAAAAAAATTTTTGTCATCATGCCTATTGTATATTGAGAACTTAATACACAAACTTTCACAATTATAATATTAACGTGATTAATGGGCATATTTAATCTTTACTAACCTTATGGTGATGAGTGATTAAGTGGTGATGATGATGATACTTCGTAGTGTGGTAGTTCTGATGGTACCATGAACACAGCTTGAATATATGGCTTAGTGCAGGGAACAGGAACAACAATAGCTTCAGGAACATTTTCTTAGCTGTCGTCACGCCCAGGATAATCGGCAGTACGAATACGAGCTTTAATGCTATAAGCTTAACGACTAGTATAATTGCTATGGCTGCTGTCAAGAGCTTCTTTCTGATGTATTTTTCTGTAAAATAATTATTTTTATTTATTAGACTAATATTTAAAACAAAAAAAAAATACAATTAGAATATAACAGCACTTAAACACCATTAAGGTTTATTATTAACGCCATATTATGGAGTTTCATTCTATGCCGATATACTATTAATAGTATATACGCATTAGCATTGCCATTCAACGTGGTAATGCCGCCAGCATGTTGGGTACGCTGCCAACTGGTATTGGGCTTGAGCATTTGGATTGTCTTTAGACCTTCAACGGTCTATGGGCAGTCTAACTGTATTTGTAGTGTTAGTTTTAGCTTGTATTTTGTTTAGTTATTAAAGGCACTTGCCCAGTAAAAAAAGGCAGCGAGCGAGGCAATTACATCAGATAGTCAAAAATTTGGATTTTAATTTTGTTTTAATATCATATGCTGTAGTGTTTGTTCTTTATAAACTCTATATAATTTCCATGGGGTTTATGAAAAGCGTTCTGTTAAAAGTCTCCATTTTGTTAAAAAGTTCACCAAAATGTTCTGTATGAACTTGCATAATAATGATGCATTGATTATTTGTTAGAGTGTAGATACTCTTAAATAGTTTAGGAGAGAGAAGGTTACCCTGATTAACTCCTGTATTTTATTTTGTATTTTTTTTAATGTGTCTGAGTGACGAGTTAGTATGTTAGTAAACGGCATAAAAAACAAAACAAAACGCCTTTAACAGGGACTGGCAAAAGTTAGCTCATCATCATCATCAGCCCTGAGTGACCCACTAATGGGTATAGGCCTCCCTTTGTTTATGCCACTCTCCCCAGTCTCTCGCTATTCGCATCTACTCGCTCAAGTTAGCTCAAGGCCGCTAAAACTAAAGATATGAAGGAAAATCTTTGCCCAGTAGTGGGATTCAACAAGCTGCAACAACACAAAAAAATATTTTTTTTATACTAACTTATTTTGTGAAAAAACAGTCTACTCTGTCCGTTTGTCTCTTCTCTCGGCTCTAGATCGATGTGCACTAATGCGCCAGTTTTGGTCAACGCTCTTGGAGACACCTTTAAGGTAGCTCCGTCGAAGAAAAACTCCGGTAATGTAAGCTTCATATCGTGGGTCGTTAGAAACTTCACTCCTTTGTCGTAAAGCGCGTCTGTCACTTCTTCTATAGGTGATTCTGGGAAAAAAACAATTTTAATCATGAATTATTGACCAGAGGGACAATAAAAGTTTATGAAAGATTTTTAATGGTATCAACTAAATGGTGCCTCATCGACATCATCATTTCAGCCGTAGGACGTCCACTGCTGGACATAGGCCTCCCCCATCGATCTCCAAAAAGGCCGGTTGGAAGCGGCCTGCATCCAGCGTTTCCCTTCGGTCTCTTTTAGGTCGTCTGTTCATCTTGTGGGTGGATGTCCAACGCTGCGCTTACCAATCCGTGGTTTCTATTCAAGAACCTTTCGGCCCCATCGGCCATCTGTTCTGCTTGCTATGTGCCCTGCCCACTGCCACTTCAACTTGCTAATCCGGTGGGCTAAGTCGGTAACTTTCATTCATCATTTCTGATTCAATCTCGTAGAGATACTTTGAGCATAGCCCTCGCCATAGCTCGTTGTGTGACTTTGAGAGCTTGCTTATAAGACCCATAGTGAGAGACCACGTTTCAGGGCCGTATGTCATCACTGGCAAGCTGGCAACACACATTAATATTATTATCCTATACTAGTGAAATAAGTGCGGATTCTCTGGCACCCATATCACAAGCTTTGCTTAGTTTGGGGTCAGATGACCGTGTGTGCAAAAATGTCCCAAAAATATTTATTTCTTAATTTTATTTATTTAGTATTCGTGAATGTTGGTACTTGAGTGTAAGAGAGTGATATAACGCGGTGAAACATGTATTTTCGTGATGTTTCCATAGCTCCATAGAAGTCTCTTGTAAAGCCTCCACCACTTTACTAGGGCATGACTTTGACTTAAACGTGACTTACTTTGCTGGAATCTGATTTCAAGACTTTGAAACCAAATATGACTTATTTGATGATATTTGATTAAATTTGATAGTTAATATTTTAATACTTGACACTGGCATAAACGAACGAATGCGACCCCAAAAACCTCATAGAGGAAAGATTTGCCAGTCAAGCAAATCGCTATTGCTATGGCTTTGATTTGCTATTTTGCAAGTTGCTAGTCAATCGATTTTTTATCGGATACATTTCGGAGAGTGTGCATCAGATCTGATGATTTAATTCCCTCCTGCCCATTTTTCTATCGGACTACCAGAGCGGACACGAAAAATCGACACCGTATTCTGAAAACCCGTACAAAGCACTTTGATTTCGCATTTATTGTGCAAACTGCTAGTTTGTGGAATTCGCTGCCTGAATGGGTGTTCCCTGTTAGTTACAATCTGGGTGTCTTCAAGTCGAGAGTGAATCGGTTTTTTCTAGGCAAGCGTGCTCCATCGTAGACCGCATCATCGCTTAACATCAGGCGAGATGGTGGCCAAGCGCAAGCGGAGGCGGCGCGTTCTTTTTATATTAAAAAAAATGGATTAATTCTCGAAATGAAAACAATTTTCTGAAAGTGACGAGAAACATGAGAAAAATGATTTCCTCCACAAATTCCCTGCATTGTTACTTTTCCACACGTTCCAGATTTCCTGATTTAATTTCTATTTTCCCGCATCACTATCTATTACGCTTGCTCACGTCAACACACGTCAGATTTCTATTACAAAATAGTGTGAACACTGAACATATTATGATTGATAAGTATTGTTTAACATGCGATTGAATAGAATGCGGAGATAATTGCCACTTTTATTATTTAGAGCTCTTTTCAATGCCCATTTTATTCTTGCATCCAACGCCTATCTTTAATTGTTGTGGGTTTGTTTTATGCGGAGAAATTTGAATTACAATTTCAAACGTATTGATCTACTGAAATGGGGTATGCTAATTATTCTTTAGTTACACTGATCTCGTTTAGTTTATCTATGTACCTAATTTTAAGTTTGTATGAATGTAATTACAGGACGATATGTTTTTTTTTTTTGCTTGTGTATTAGAGTATGTATGTCAGTACCTAATTGATAATGCAATATCTCTGTACTTATCTAGATGTATATAACACACTCAAATATTGCACGTCCGCGAGGATAAACTGTTGAGACTACCTAAACTTACTCCACCATTGTACACAGTTTTATGCAATAAAATTTTACTTTACTACTTTACTTTACTCGGGGTTTCTATACGAGATCGAATCAGAAATGAGGAGACCCGTAGACGAACAAAAGCTACCGACATAGGCCACTGGGTTAGCAAGTTGAAGTGGCAGGGCACATAGCACGCAAAACAGACGGCCAACGGGGCCGAAAGATTCTCGAATGGAGACCACGGACCGGTAAGCGCAGCGTAGGACGTCCATTCACAAGATGGACAGGCGACCTAAAAGAGACCGCAGGGAAACACTGGATGCAGGCCGCTTCCAAACGGCCCTTGATGATGAACCTATTAAAAAATCTCACACGTGAAGGAGAATAGAGGGCAGGAGTAGCGCTTTCATTACAAAAAAACATAACAAGCTCAGAATAGTTATTCTAAGATAACAGGTATAAAAAAATAAAAATGACTTCCATACTCATTCGAGAAGGTAGGTATAATGTATTTATTTTTATTTTTTGTAACCTTAATTATAGTTATAATATTCATAACCGCCAATTTTTTGGTGTTTTTGGCGGTAATGAGTTTTGTTATACAAAAAGTTAATACAATTTTAGAAGAAAAAAAAACGACATTATTACCTACATGTACAAATAAAACGAAAAAGCAAAAAATTACAGGTTAAAAGAGATTGAAAGTCCACATCAAAACAGGAGTAATAGTGTTCCGTGATCAAAACTTTTGCGAATGGAACCACAAACCAAAACGTCCTATGTGTATATTTTTTTGATTCTTGAAAATTATTCAAAAAGCGTTAAATCAATTTCTATAAAATTTACCTATATGGGACCACATCCAAAGTATGACCCAACAAGCAAAAAAAATTATAATCAAAATCAATTCATAATTAACGGAGAAATCGAGTAACAAATACACAAAAAAAACATACAGTCGAATCGATAACCTCCTACATTCGTCGGTTAAAACTGCTCAAAATAACTGTTTCGTAAACAACAAAGAATCAACAAAGAACAACAACAAAGTATCAAGTATCTTAACAAATAATGTTTTCCCGGTAGTTTAATTTTTTACTAAACCATCAAAAAGTAAACCTAATTATTGTTATGTCGGGATGATCCATCTCTGAAATTTGACTAAATCACGCCGAGCTACGTTATAGTTAAATTTTTCTATACCTAACCAATTTCTGAACTATGAATGTGACCGCAATTACATGGTTTTGGCTACGGAACCCTACCATAGACGATACCACGCTCTTGGCAAGTAATTTAAGTTTGTCCCTCAAAAGTTTACCTTGACATTGCCATGAATAATTAGTATGTCTAGGTTATGGTGCACATAGAATATTCCTTTGGTTAGCGGTTTTTGCGGTAGTACTAAAACGACTATTTGGCTATTGTGATCTTTCGAAAACGTTTGCGGTTAACTTCAACGGTTGTAACCTGTTAACCTACTATGTGAACAATCATTAGGTTACAAACTTGTTTATTGAGAATTGTTGTTTAGGCTGGTTAGAAAGCCCTAGTGTCAAAGTTTTTAGGGCGTCCAGGGGCCTTACACCCAGCTCCTTACATGGTCAACTAACAGTTCGGAAAATCACGTGAACGTGAACCTTAAATCTGGTATGCGGTCGCGCAATTTTTTTTCATCACCTAATCTGGATTGCTTGAAACAGCAGTAAACAGGCGTAAGGCCCTAGAAGTCTTAAGGCACACTTACGTGCACCGCGGTCGATCGCAGCCGCGCGCGTCTGACGAGTTTATCTATTTTATGATATGACAATACTTGTACCATGAAAATGTATGGCACCGCTTCCGAGGTATGCGACAGACGCGCGCGGCCGAGGACTGACGTCGCGTCGCCTTATATTTCCATAGTGCTAGTAGTATTGTCGCATCAGCCGCGATGCACGGAAATCTACCTTTAGAATTGACACAATGGTGATTGTTCATATATTATTTTACTCACAATGGAACGTAGAACGTATATTATGCATCTCTATCTCTTCTCTTCTCTTCTCTACATATAGTACATATAGTTTGGATTTGACTGTGTGTTGACTATGAATTGTATGACGATATTTACTAAAACTTTAAAATATAAAAATAAGTTCTTAACACTGGCAAACGTTCAAAGCGTGAGATGCCAAAATTCCATTTGGAGAAAAAAAATAACACAAATAAACAAACGAACACCAATATCCAAGGAACATTATTACCGGAGCCATAACAATTTAAATTATTGTCTTTAGACCTTCAACGGTCTATGGGCAGTCTAACTGTATTTGTAGTGTTAGTTTTAGCTTGTATTTTGTTTAGTTATTAAAGGCACTGGCCCAGTATTTTTTTTTTAAATTATCAACTAGATATCAGCTCGGTAAAACGTATAATCTATATAATCCATTAATAGATAACCTATTCTTATCTATTTATAGATATAGATTTTCAGAATTTTCTGAAAACATTTTAATGGTGTTTTTATTCTAGAGTAATTTTCATTTTGATCTCAATGTTCTCCGAGAATATTATGATCACCTGAATCAAAACAAAATTACCACGTAGTTGCGCAATCAAATATAATTCTTATTACATCTCAATACAAAACACATTATTGCACAATAAACACCAACGGTCAGAAACCAACCATCCGTACTATTACTCATCTTAAAAACACAGACAAGTTTAAATCTTATAGCAATACGAATAGAGTTCTTAGCTACAACTATTGTTTTATACTATTTGGCTTTCACCTAGGAATGCAAGATGGAATATGTTTACAAGCATCGTGAATGTAAAAAAAGGAAAGTGGAAAGTGATAAAACTACGATAATGTGATTAGACAAAGTCTGCTAAAGTAAAAACAAACATGAAGCTCCAGAAATAACCTGTTATAAAAGTGATGATGTAGATTCTGACCATCAAAGTAAGAACCTAAAAAGCGAATCAAAGTAACTTTTACATTAACCCGTCGAATGCGAGCGAAGGAGTTTTTTTATGGCTAAAATGGGGGATTTCCCTTACATTTCAGATAATTTTTAAAAAAAAAGTTTAAAAATGTATAAAATACGTGCATAATATTATATACCATTGGTATTGGTCTTCTTACACACAATACGCGCATCGGAACAGTTTTTCCTTACGCCGACATGCGGTGCGTAACACATTAGAGGGGATAATATATAACAATTTACATTAATGTAGGTATATTTTTTATACTATCAGAAAGTAAAGATTTCTACGAAAAAAAGCCCATCGACTTTTGTAAAATTGCTGATATTTGACGGGAGAAATTTCGATTGAAAATTAGGGTATATTTTCGATATTAAGTCATTTACCATTTTGACAGACATTTGCACTGGTCTATACAGCTTATCCATTCCATGTTAAGTAAAAAGCACATTTAATAAATTCATCACAATAGACTAAACTTACCAAAATGTTACTTTAACTGTTATATAATAATTAATTAATTAATATTATTAAATGTATTACTTAATTTGTATTAAATGTATTTCTTAATTTGTTAAGTACACATCTTAGTTTGTCTTAGTTAGTTTTATAGTTGATAGAGTACTCGCTATGTTCGATTCTATGGCATATTATCGAATTTGACGATCGATAAAGAACGGTACTTGAACTGCTGTTCCATGATGCAATAATAACAGTTGACACCGGTGTGTTGATCTTGAGACTGCAATTGATTCTATATTCTTTAATAACAACATAACACATGTTGTCAATGTCGATGACATTGACAATGACTGACGTAAGAGAGAGGAGGGTTATACCAAAGAGCTTATGGTTAGTCTGAGGGTTATACTTTGCAGTTGGGTGGATATGAGTTGATGACAAGGACTTTGTAACTATTAGGGTATACAAAGTCCTTGGTTGACAATGATCTTAATAAAACCTTTTTATTGATCTTAATTAAACGGAGAAACTGATACCTGTGAAATTGAGAAAACTAATGCCTTGAAATCTTGATAACACGTAGTGTAAGTATTAAAGATGAAACTTCCGCAAAGCTAGACATCATTCATCTGTGACTTCGTATCTGATTGGTCAAAAATTATTGTAAAATAACTGTGACAGCGTTGAGTTGGTCTCGTAAGGCGGAAGCGGAAGGATTCGGGAGGACACATAAGTTAGATAAGAAAGCATTCTATAGTTTGTTTGATGAACCGTATTCAAAGAGTTTTGTTAGAGGATCATTGTCGTTGTCATCAGCCTATCATGTTCCTACTGCTGGGACATAGGCCTTCTCTCAGAGAAAAAAGATGGGCCCTAATCCACCAGGCTGGCCCAGTGCATGTTGGTGAATGTCATAAATATGTCTTTGAACTTTTTTTGAGGTGCTTGGATATATCGGTTTTCTCACGAAGCGATGTTTTCCTTCACCATTTTTGAGCGAAGGCAATGCAACTGCAATTGGTGCAGGGCCAAAGATTGAACCAGGTGCCATCAGATGGTAAAACAAACATGCTGACACTTAGCCATCATCGCTCTAGATCGTTAGAGGATCAGCTAAGTCCTAATTTGTACTTCTTATATGCATATATTATCTGGAGCAGCTAGAACATTATTATACCATTTGCTACTGCTTGGAGGCAGTTTTTGCTTAGGTGCTATTTTATCACCAATTTTATTATTTTCACAACTGTCCATGTGTTTTCACACGTGTCGGTGTAAATTGGCAATAAAGAGTAGCTCCCATAGCTTTGTTATTTTCGTAATAATTCTCATTCATTCTATTCCGTATTCTAAACTTAGAAATTTGCCAAGTACTATGAAAATTACCAAGCTGCTAAACGCCCTGGCCTTACGGCTATCTGTTTTAATCGATTCTGTTGAGGTGATGCGAAAAATTGCGTTACCGCAAACCATATCTCGGCGCATTAAGGTTCACGTTGGCGCGATGATCCGCACTGCGCTGTTTCAGCACTGTTTCGAGCCCGCGTTAAGAGACAGCTATAAGTTCCCTGTACTTTAAACGGTCAACTGTCAATCAAGCGTCCGAAATGACGCTAGGCGAACATGTAGAGATCTGTGCATGTTCCAGAAAGCCCAGCAGTAGAATTGCACAGGATGAGACAACGTGGAAGCTTAACTAGTTTTTAAACTAGGCCTAAGGTTTTTAATCATGGCAGCCGTAGTAGAGTGGAAAAGTGTGGAGTGTACCCTTTTGGAGATCGATGGGGAAGGCCTATTCAAATTCAAATTGTTTATTTCAAGTAACCATGGACTCATACTTAGCAATATTTGGACAAAGAATTAGGTATAAAAATAATAATAGTAAAATGTCCGTGGAAAGTTAAAATAAAATTATACTATGTCTGGCAGTAGACGTTCTATGGCTGAAATAATGATGATGATGATGAGTAGATTATAAAATATTAATGCAACCCGTAAATACTGATCCCTTTTGCTAGGTTTTTGAACGATGATTTTAGTTGGTAACCATTTTTTTTATATAGAATATAATCTACCTTTGACGCGACGGTGTGGCTGAGGATGTAACTCATTGATCTAGAAGAAATCTATTCAAGCATTGAAGATGCCTAGATTGTAATTCTCATGAAACAAGGAGAACGACAGGGAGTTCTATTCTTGGGCAGTACGTATCATAAATGACGACCCAAATCGTTGAGTACGAATCCTTGGAATTTTAACGAGAGAAGAGCGGTAGTGTGCAGTACTTGTCCTGTAGTAAAAGGGTGAGGGTGGAATAATGCCATGAAGCTCTTCCGCACACTCGTCGAAGTGTATCCGATAGGAAATAGACAGACTAGCTACTTTACGGCGGTGCTCTATTATGCTACAATGAAATATTAAAACGACGAGAGAAATTAAAATATTCTGTTTTATATCACCCAAACTTGTCAATTCTAGGAAACGTCTGCAAACAAGGACAGTTTGCTAATTGGCAGAAGGAAATTCTCTTGACATTGACCTTTCGTATTATGCATATGAGTACGTTACGTTATTCCTAATTAAAATTCAAAAAGCAGGTGGCTCAAAGAAAGCAGGTTGAGTTGCAATGGGCATCGAAGGACCAGTTTAATTTGACTAACGTGTTAAGCGTTAATTTAGAAATCGAGGGTCTGGTAAAACTGGACGATGTGTTTGCAAAGATTTCTAAGCCACGGATGTGACATGACACGCATATTGATGACTCTTTGTTTGAGCGCAAACTTGTTTTCACATAGCTAAATGCTTTTCTAAAGTTGTCTTGTCTCGTCAAATATTTACTTGAATATGGAAATCTATAGAAATAATGCATATTTAACAAAAACTTAAGAACTTCAATGTCACAGGGCTAATAACAGGGGTTCAAAAATGTTGAATGCTACAGTGTAGAATTAAATTTAGGAAAGTATTTAGCTGGCTTGACTTTGACAGACTTCTCTTTTTTTATACTTGACACTGGCAAGTGCACATGACGTCGGACGTTAAACCCTCTAAAGAGTATAATATATATATTTATAATTTTAAATATTAAGTGACATACCTGGTTCATCTTCGTTGCCAACTTCATTATCTTCATCCAAATATCGTTCACTCTCTTGGTCCTTGCTGCCAGTGAGGTAGATAATATTAGCTTCCTTCGTATATTTATTGATATCTACATTGTTCTTTTTAAAGCACATACCACTTGTCACATTAATGTCACCATCAAAGTCCAGTTTGTCATTTAAGTAAGAATACACATTCTTCTGTAAACAACTCACTGACGGCTTAACACTGCACTGATTTAATATGTTATCCCACAAGTGATTACCAGTTCTAAAAGTGCCGTTGTTATAAACGTCATTAAAAAATCTACCTGACACACTTTCGACAATTTTCATTCTTTTTGCTAATTCATCTTTGTCCGAAACATCACTTGAGTCTGTCACTTTTGTATTTATCACTAAAATTAGCACTACTACAGCTTTGACTACGTTTGCTATATTCATATTTAGTGTTTCACTTTGAAAATTTCTTCTTCGGTATCGATGTTCACTGTATATCGCCATTTTTGTTTTTCGTCGATTCCTATTCTTTTTGATTCGTTATCTGCATAATTTAGATAGGAAGGATTGCATTCTATCCAATTATTTCCATTATTTCTCTGTCATCATTATTCTAGCCAATTTTCGATGTCTTCTACATCCGTTTTTATATTTCCAGTGTCTGGATTTTTGATCTCTCGTCAGTTGTCATGTGGTAGCAAATTGGGCTTAAATTAGCAACCCAAAACTGTCTCGACATCATCTGGAACAAAAAGAGAAATGTAATAGTCCGTCTTATTTATTGTTTATACAATTAGGTGAATCGTGATCATGAGGCGTAAAATAAGGTATATTTAGACGTTGAATATGCCAAAAAGCTCCATATTTTAAAGGTCTGTTTTCATGTTACCCCTTGAACGTTATTTTTTTTAATCAAAATAACATATATTATCAATCAGTTCGTAAAAATCTTTTTGTCGCATTAATGTTAAATGCACGAGGCCGTTTTTTACATAAATTAAAATATTTACATTAATTTATGTGTTTTACTTTCAGATAAGATGTATGTTAATCCCTTTCCGAGATCTTATCTTAATCTTATTAATTCAATCCAATTTAAAACTTATCCATCTCCATGTTACTCGAAAACTTATCAAATTTCCTTTTCTTATCAAGTAACGATACAGTTTATATGTGACGCACGTTTTTTTTAGAAAGTGAGAGGAGCATAAAAAATGAGCGAAAGTGACTGAGTCGTGTTAATAAAAAATGTTGAATCCATTGAATCTGATTCACAATACCTTTATAATTTTAGTAAACAAAGTTCCTAATAATGAGATTCAACAAATGTTGAACGATGAACTAGCTCAAGTGGAAGTTAGCAGGATAATAGACGTTAGGTGGACTAAATCAATTATAGAATGGTACAAAACAATACAATTAACTCCATAGTTACATGTCAAACTTCTCCAGTACACTTTCTACAACGATGTATATAAACTTATATAAACAGTATATGTTAGTAATAATAATATGTGTACATAATTCAAATTAAATAATAACTTATTCAATTAAAAATATTATGAGCAAATTTATTACAATATATTATGTCAGTATTTCAATATTTAGCCTGGTATATTTAGGTAGCCTGGAAGTGATGAAAACAGTAGACAGACCACCAGTCATATGAAAGGAAGATATCATCAGCTGCCTTATTATGGATAATGCGGATCGTGATCGCGATCGCGTGCCATCTCACTTACGCACGTGGTGCGAGTAAATAGATACGAACGGGACGGCATGCAATCTCGATCCCGATCAAAGAATCATAATAAGGCCCCAGGTCTCGGGCCAAGACGTGGATGAGATTGAGATCAATCAACCTTTGACGATGATCAACTGGGTTAACCTTATTCACAAATTTTGTCATGTCGGTTTTTGACAATTTTACCATACCACATCTATTAAAATTCGTAATTTATCAAAGTTAAACCGTCGGACGTTAGCATCGCTACGAAAAGAAATTTACAACCATTCCACGTTTTGTTTAGGTACTTCATGCGAGACGATGTCGCGGGCATCCAGTGGATGCAAAAGCCAGGCTGCCGTTCAGTGTGGAGGTTAAAGGGGGAAGCCAATGTTCAGCTGCGGACGTTTTCCGGCTGATGATGATGATGCGAGACGAAAATGAATTACCTAACCCTTTTTAAACTGTTACGTATAAAAAGTATCGGAACTTAACGAATAAAATTTTTTTTTTTTAGATTTTCTAGAAAAAAATAAGTTGAGTGTTTTTTACCTTTTTCTAAAACTCTATTTATTTGTCTTGAAAGGCTAGTTTGACATAAAATAATAAAAATTTCGTCAAATTTAGTAAAAAAATAACAAAACAGATGAATGAAAAAATGTTTAATTTATCTGAATAAATTAATCATTCAGCTTCATCGAGATACAAATACCCATAGAGTCATAATCTATTTGTGAAAACCGTCCGAATGTCGTTGTACATACCTAGACACATTATATAAGTTCACAGTGCCACATTTACTCTAATCACTTGCATAGTGTTCAATGTTGTTTGTCCGCTATGTCATCGTAGCACAGAAATCGCGCGGCGTTGTAGTCGGATCGCGGTTTCCTTACGACTAACCAAAAAGTCGACGCAGTGCGTGCGCCGAGTTTTAGTTCGGTTTTTTTGCACGTGTCTCTCTATGGGTATTGTATCTTGATGTTTGGCTTCCATCAAATCCTAAGTATCATCTTGTAATTATAATTAACTTAGTCGCTCATGAATAGAATTAAAAATTATTGGAAAGTCCATCATTACAAAAACCAACCTATTGAAATAACTGCATGTCTTACTGATATAGAAAAAAGCAAGCAAAAAGCAATGAACATACGGATTATACATCGCGTTTTTTGTTGATCAGCGAGTTTTAATGAGCATATCGTGATAATTTTATTAATAGCAACACCGAAAGGAAACTATAGTACTCTTTAAAAAAACTAGGTACTTATCACATCGCATGACTCTTACAAAGTTAATTTTGCACATTTTACTTTGGCATAATTTTTTTGTAATACATAATTTTTTTCTAATACTTAACTTTTTTTTTTGATATCCCGTTGGTAGTGAACCTGTCTGCTGAGCTTGGGGGCGTGGGTTCGATTCTCATCTAGGACAAACATTTGTGTTTGTTCTATATCTGGTTGATGTATTTAAAACTATATATGTATGTATATCAGTCTCTGGCAGCCATATCACAAGATTTGCTTAGTTTGGGGTCAGATGACAGTGAGTGTATTTTTTTTTTTGCAGTATGCTACGCTAGAAGCAGCTGCGATTTAAGAAGTATTTTTAACGTATATATCAGTATTATTATAACTATTAAAAATAATGATTTTAAAATTTTAATGTGGCACAATAAATGTGGCACCAAGTCATTTATCATAATTTCGTTTCAAAGCTTTTTTACATGGCACTTTCCATTATCTAAACTTACTTATCATGGTATATAACTGCCATATTATTTCTACCAATTTTTTAAACCTATTCACATAAAAAAATTTAAATCACCTGAATACATTACTTAGTTTTTTTACAATTATTGTTGTTTTTTTACATTCCTAAAAAATATGACCTACTTTACTATTTTCATTATTAATTAAATTTGTTCTCATCTTGAGCATCGGCGCAAAGTTGCTAGTCTATCGTTTTTTTTTATCGTATACATTTCGGAGAGTGCATCATATCTGCATTATTTAATTCTCTCCTGCCCATTTTTCTATCGGACTGCCAGAGCGGGCACGAAAAATCGACATCGCTTTATGGGGGTGATGTTCAGAGAAGCCGTACGAAGCGCTTTGATTCCACATTTATTGTGCGAACTGCTAGTCTGTGGAATTCGCTGTCTGAATGGGTGTTCTCCGATAGTTACAATCAGGGTGTCTTCAAGTCGAGAGTGAATCGGTTTCTTCTAGGCAAGCGTGCTCCATCGTAGACCACATCATCGTTTACCATCAGGCGAGTTGGCGGCCAAGCGCAACCCTATTTTTTGATAACAAAGGGGTTGTCTGTAAAGTCGGTTTACGAACGATAATTTTACGTGATAACGCTTAGGCCGATCGTGCCTCTCTATCGCTTGTTCCGCGTTCTCGCTTGCACGCGCGGCTCAGGCGGAACGTGACACTTTTTCGTGCGTGCAGCCGGCGTTCATCGATTTATAAGACGTTATCACGTCACAAATAGAACCAAATAAAAAAAGTGGTAGTACTTTACAATAGGCTTTAATGGAGCTATCAACAGCTTTATAAAACAGTAGCTATGTAAACAACAAGAAAATAGTTTTTTTAGTGCGTTTTATTACTTGTCACTGTCAGACGCATTCTCTCAATGGCTGGACTATAAGTACAACATTAATAAATCCTACAAGCCGCACTCAGAGACGTTACTTAAGCTAAGGAATACTTAAAATTGCTCTGTCAACTTCTCGTTGACGGAAATTGTCACACATGAAACGAGACAAAGCAATTTTAAGTATTCCTTAGCTTAAGTAACGTCTCTGAGAAGTTTGTATGTATGTATGTATGGATGTATGTTTGTTCCTCTTTCACGCTGAAATGGAACAACGGTCGACCAGATATTTTGCATGGGTATAGTTCAAGAGCCAGAGAGTGACATAGGCTACTTTTCATCATCATCATCACCATTTTTCATCACTACGCGGGTGCAACCGCGGGGCGCAGCTAGTACATTATACTTTTAATCATTTCTATAGTTAATAAAATTAATTGCTTCTAAGAAATAAACACACATTACGTATCTTCTACCAACGTAGTAAAGAAATGTGCGTTGGCCGGGAATCGAACCCGGATCAACTGCTTGGAAGGCAACTATGCTGACCATTACACCACCAACGCCGCTGAACGCTTATATTCTAACTGGAAACACTTGAAGCTAAAACTATAGACGGTGACATCCTATTTGAACAGATGTTACTAAATAAAAGGCTATAGGTACCGTACGTAATACTCTAATTTTGGCTTTTCGTCGTCGAGTCAAATGAAACAAACGCGATCAAATGTAGTGTGACTTTTTTTATTCTTTTGTCATAAGAGAATTTTGGCGTCGCACTTATGTGCATTTGCAAGTGCCAAGTATATATTATATATCAAAAATTTAATTAAATATCGTCAAACAAGTCCTAGTCAAGCAAAGTAAGTCACGGCCAAGTCAAAATCATGCCCTAGTAAAGTGGTGGAGGCTTTACAAGAGGATTTTATGGAGTTTTGGAAACAACACGAAAATACATGTTTCGCCTCGTTATATCACTTGTCTATACTCGAGTACGTCCACGAACACTTAATAAATAATCATCATCATCATCAGCCAGAAGAAGTCCACTGCTGAACATAGGCCTTTAACCTCCACACTGAACGACAGCCTGCCTTTTGCATCCACTGGATGCCTGCGACTCTCACAATGTCATCGGTCATATAGTGGGAGGCCTACCTACGCTGCGTCTTCCGGTTCGTGGTCTCCACTCCAGAATCTTTCTTCCCCATCGGTTATCGGTTCTTCGAGCGATGTGGCCTGCCCATTACCACTTCAACTTGCAAATTTTAACAGCTATGTCGGTGACTCTGGTTCTTTGGCGAATATCTACGTTCCGGATTATATCGCGCAAAGAAACTCCGAGCATAGCTCTCTCCATTGCCCGTTGTGTGACTCTGCGTTTTTCTAAAAGGCCAACAGTTAAGGACCACGTCTCTATACCATATATATAAATATATACATATAATAACCCACCATTATTAGGCACATGTTTAGGAATATAATACGATGAAGCCAATATTTTATTCACGTTGGCGCCCAAACTTCCCAAACAAGATAGGTTATACATAGGGTTGCCAACTTTTTACACAAAAATTAAAGGTAATATATCAAAGTAAGAAAAAGAAAATGAACAGTATTTTGGAAAAATAAACAGTACCCATAAAAAAAAAAAAATACTAAGCTTCGTTTAAGATGCCTGAAAAAGAGTTAAACCCCTTTGTGACCCAAAAGTAAAAATTTCAACTGTGATGCCTAAATATGCAATACAGTATATTGCATACTTTGCATGCATTGTTGTTGAACGGTATTAAGAGCTGAATACGGTATAAAACTGTTTTTAACCGTATGGTTGGTAACCCTAGTCATCCATCATCTAACTTCCACAGATCAATGATCAGAGCTAAGTCTGAGCTATAGAATCTGACGCGGCTGTGATCCGTCACGCTTTCCTTGAGTCGCGTGCGTTATGGCGACAATGATTTATCGCTTGCTGAATTGGTCTAATAGCTATGACATTTGTCATATTACTTTTGTTCAATAGTGCTCGTGGCTTTACTCGTATCTAAACTAGGCAGTAGAAATATCGTATCATCATCACCATTATCATTATCAGCCATAAAACGATCACTGCTGAACATAGGCTTCCTGGGGGGTCAGACAAGACCCACTTTCTGTTAGCATTAACACCTGCGGAAAAATGAAATTGTATGACATTAGATTGAGATAACATCTCTCAAGCTAATGTTATTGTCAAATGAAACAAACGCGATTAAATGTAGTGTGACTTTTTTTATTCTTTCGTCATAAGAGAATTTTGGCGTCGCACTTTTGTGCATTTGCAAGTGCCAAGTATATATTATATATCAAAAATTTAATTAAATATCGTCAAACAAGTCCTAGTCAAGCAAAGTAAGTCACGGTCAAATCAAAATCATGCCCTAGTAAAGTGGTGGATGCTTTACAAGAGGCTTTTATGGAGTTTTGGAAACGACACGAAAATACATGTTGCGCTTCGTTATATCACTTGTCTATACCCGAGTACGTCCACGAACACTTAATAAATAATCATCATCATCATCAGCAGAAAATGACATTGACAATAACATTAGCTTGAGAGATGTTATATCAATCTAATGTCATACAATTTCATCTTTCCGCAGGCGTTAACGCTAACAGAAAGTGGGTCTTATCTTACCCCCCTGGTTCTGGATCCACTGGATGTCCGTGACTATCTGAATGTCGTCAGTCCACCTAGTGGGAGGCCTACCTACGCTGCGTCTTCCGGTTCGTGGTCTCCACTTAAGAACCTTTATTCCCAATTGGTTATTGGCTCTTCAAGCAATGAGGCCTGCCACTTCAAATTGCATATTTTAATAGCTATGCCGTATTTTGGCGTATATCCATGTTTCGGATTCTATTGCGCAAAGAAACTCCAAGCATAGCTCTCTCCATTACCCGCTGTGTGACTCTGAGTTTTATAGTTTTTAAGAATATTTTTTTTTTCGGGCAAGTGCCTTTATTAACTAAACAAAATACAAGCTAAAACTAACACTACAAATACACTTAGACTGCCCATAGACCGTTGAAGGTTAAGAATAATTAACTAAGTATTATATTAATAAGTAAATTTGAAGGTAATTTGTTTGTTAAGATCCGAAATGAATTGGACCGCACCGAATAACTGCCCACCCAATGACACGTTAAATAAAATACTACTAAATACTATAAAAAAAAAAAAAAAACTATTCAGCAGAAATAAAGGCCAATAGTTAAAGATCATGTCTCAGTACCATAATATGTCATCACTGGCAAGTCATGCTGGTTAAATACCCTTGTCTTAGACACTGTGGTGTTTTGGCCGAGAAGATATCACTGAATTTCCCATAATACTGCCCATCCGAGTTCGATTCTCGTAGAAATATCGTGTGTTTTTTTTATTTTATAAAACACTGTTTTAAACTATCACGGTTGTTCACTAAAGTTATATGATTATTTACGGGATATTTACCGTGGTAAGGTTGTGGAATGAGCTCCCAACGAAACGGTTGTGGAATGAGAATGAGTTTTTTTTATAAACTCCACCACCTTATAAATTACCACAGCTAAGCCTCTAATTATGTCTCTGCTCCGACAGCCCGTGCGGGTCTCCCGCACAGCTCTAAAATGGCATTAATTCATATTTGATGATGATTCAGATTTGTATGATTCAGATTTGAGGCCTGATGGTCACCTCAGATCAGACAAACAAGGCAGATACGCCTTAGTACAATTATCGTGTGTGGTACACACACCCACTATTTTCACTATACCTCTAAACCGTTTAACGCAAAAACTGTAAGTACGACACCCTTACTAATTTTTCACGAAACCGTTTTCATTTCGTATCACATCTAGCATCTCTACACCCAAGTAGCACGGATACGTGATCGACTTTTGATTTCGAACGCGCACTTCCACAGAAGTACTTACGTTCAAGTGAAATTAACGGTAACCGTGGTTCTGGTATGTGGTCTAAGCACTTTTGTAATCATCGGTGAAAACATGCGGAGATGGAAGATTTTAAGAGGCATGTTAATTGTGAAGTTTGCCATTAAAAATTCGGATCCGACACGAGCAAGAGCAATTTTAAATTACTAGACCGTTTGCATTATCTGCCTTTTAATAGTCGACTGCTAACTTAGGCCCACAGAAAAGTTATACTTTTGTTTAAATTAGAACGGCTGTCAATGCTTTTTTGTAAGATTTGTAGCCAGTTGCACCCATATAAACGTCAGTCATTCGAAATCAGTTAGCAACAGTGTCAGATAGTTCGACGCGTTGATCTAAATAAGAATGTTCAATCAAGGTTCACTCATAATGCCTGGTAACAGATTTTCCTTCTCATTTCCATTCATTTTACTTCTCTTTTCTTTGCTTAGGCTTACCCCGGAAAGGGCGATTGGATCATTGGACCACGCTGGCCCAGTTGCGTGTTGGTGGATACACCATTGAATTTCTTTTTCGTAAGTTTGGTATCAAACTTTGTAAAACAGACAGACAGATTTGGTAAAATACAATGGTCTTTGACCAGTGTGTGTTGCCAGTGATGACATATGGTACTGAGACGTGGTCCTTAACTGTTGGCCTTTTGGAAAAACTCAGAGTCATACAGCGGGCAATGGAGAGAGCTATGCTCGGAGTTTCTTTGCGCGATATAATTCGGAAGGTAGATATTCGCCAAAGAATCAGAGTCACCGACAAAGCTGTTAAAATTTTAGTTGAAGTGGCAATGGGCAGGCCACATCGCTCGAAGAACCGATAACTGATGGGGAAGAAATGTTCTGGAGTGGAGACCATGAACCGGAAGACGCAGCGTTGGTAGGCCTCCCACTAGATGGACCGACGACACTTTTACTTTTACCATACCGGTATATACGTATATAAAAACTTGGCATCCTTCGTGAGACTCGGCGATATCCACGAAAAATTGACTAGGAATGGGGACACCTTGACTATGCCCATACAAAGGCTAACCAAGTCTCACAAATGTACCCGAATATTTGGCATAAAATTATTTAACGCCTTGCCTAAATCCATAAGGGACGCCAAGTCGCTGTATTTATTCAAAAATAAATTTAAGGTCTTTCTGACTGATATGGCGCCGTATAGCGTAGAGGAGTTCATTCCAAAACTGGAATGAATAATTGATGCATAGTTATAATTATAATGACATTTATATTATTATTTTGCTTTAATATTATTAATTCTATGATGTATTTTTTCATATTTTTAAATGTTGACATGTAATTATTATTATGAATAAAATTATCATTATCATTATCATTGTGAGAGTCGCGGGCATCCAGTGGATGCAAAAGGCAGGCTGTCGTTCAGTGTGGAGGTTAAAGGGGGAGGCCTATGTTCAGCAGTGGACGTCTTCTGGCTGATGATGATGATGATGGAGTTTTGTATCCTCACGATGTTTTCTTTCACCGAAAAGCCAGTGGTTTGAAAATCCGTACATTAACCCCAAAGACCTCATTAGTACGGGCCCATGATTAGAACCCACGACTTCACGCTTTCAAGTCTAGCGGTCTCCCAAATAGGCTTGACTTCGGATATTTGGTCAAATATTTTAAATATTTAACTCAGGCATGCCCAAGACGTACCTACGACGCCGAAATGCTCTTAAACGGAAAAAAAAAAACATTGACATTTTGTTAAATACAAGCCATAATTTAAGATAAATATATATAAATAATAAAATAAATAAATAAATCATAGGGACATTTTTTCACACACGGTCATCTGACCCCAAACTAAGCAAAGCTTGTGATATCGGCCAAGTGCAAGTAGGGCTGGCACACTGAAGGTTCCGGACCACTACGAAGTACAAAAAAGTAGTGCAAAATCACACCCAGGTCACCCATCCAAGTGCCGATCGCGCTTGACGCTCTTGAACAGAAGTTTGTCACCAACTCGCACTTGGCCATTATTTATTTATTGTTGATTTACTTTAAAGTGCGTACTATAATCATGCCAAGTATGGCGCTTGTACAATGTACGTATTACCGTTAAACGTTTGTCGTATCGTTAGTTTCTACTTTTTTTTTTTTGTTAATCCACCTTAACAGTTCATATTCTGTGAAAAATTCAAGTGGCTATCTATTGCGGTTCAGCAGGTACAGCTGTTAAAAGGTAAGACAGACAGACGGGCGGACGCAGACAAACAGCTTAGGCTTAGTAATAGGACCCTGCTTACACCAATTCGGTACGGAACCGGAAAATGGAAAGAAGCAAGCATTGACCATGTGATTGGAAATATCTAGGTAACTAAATAAAAGAAACTTTGCTTTCCAAACTAGGTCAACAAACGTAAGTACCTTCCAAAAAGCTCATTTAGCACAAAGAACATTTCCCGAAAGCACCATTCAGTCTAAGGTCATAGAAAAGTAAGTAAACAATAAAGTAGGCACATTATGGAGTGCTAATGACTAAATATACAAAAATGAGAAGAATCCGAACCGACAGCTACAGAGAAAGTCTAAAGGAATTATGTCCAACACATCAGGTTTTTAATCATTTTCTTATTCCGAGAGTCCAGTAAGTAGGCTTCAAGGTCAAATATCCTTATTGGTTCTTCAGTTTCGTTCATTTTCATTACCTATAATTTAAATTAATAGTAGGCAATAACTAAATGCATCAGATCTGCACGATCTAATTTCTTCTAGGCAAGGCATCGTAGACCGATCGTCGCTTAACATTGGCTAAATATTAAATTTACTATTTAAATTACTTGATTTTTATATTTTAATGACATTTTATTTCTAATGACATAACTATTTATTTTGATGTATTGATTTTTATTTGTGACTTAATTGTGTGTGAAATGTAACCTGAATATTATAAATTGTCTACTGTTTTGCTGTGTATGGGTTATAAGTACCTGAAATAAATGAATTTATTAATTTATTTATTTATTGGGCGAAATGGCGGCCATGCGCAAGCCATCAACTATTAAAAAGTAAAAATGTAATATGACAAAAACCTCTCGCATGCATTTATTCAAACTCCAACTTCGTCAAATACATGCAAAGTGATTTGTTTATGTTTTTTCACTAATGATATTAAAAAAAACGCCATTAAAAACCCACTATTTCCAAAGATCCTGGTAAGGATAATGGGACAAACTATTTTACTTGTGGCATCGTCATCGATCCTTGATAAGTGTGCAAAATTTCAATTTAATTCGACGTTTTGAAGTAGTTGAAAATACATATACATACACATACATACAAATATACATACGAAGCTAATAAAAGAGTGTTAAAAATAGGCAAATGTGAAAAAAGCTATGTTAGAATTTACAAGTATAAAATATTGACATTTCCAGCGGTCTTATGGTTACTTGAATCATTAATTCGTTTGGATTTGTATTAAGGTCGAGCTAGTACCGAAAAAAGCCTGCCACAAACTGAAGGGGGCGAGGTAAACACGTATTGTAAACGCACACTTCAATATTGAGCGGCACACAACTGCACGGTGTAAGTGCTTGAGGGAAACCTATAGGCCTACACCTAACCTAACACTTCTTTTTATTTTACCTACATAGGATTGGCTCATAGCAGATTTAGTTGCTAGGCAAATGAAATATAAAAGTGGCGTAAAATAATTGTAAATATTTTTACGTGAACATCAATTTAATGTTTCAGAAAAGTACTATACAAGCCTTGGTGGCAGTTGAGTATGATCTCACGTATGCTGGCCTCGGCCAGGCTCACTTTGGGCCACATTTTTACATTCAACTATAATTGCTTTCGTTGCAGGTAAACAAATGAATCATCGAACTTTATGATAAATCAATTAAGCATCTCCATTACAAGCCAAAATAGAGTTGTTTTTTTGTATCAGCACAGATAAATTATATTTGGTATAATCTCTGGTATCACGGACTGTTAACCTCCAAAGTAATAGATCAAAATCTCAACTGTTATGGCATCTAGTCTTGGGAGAAAGTGTTTCTTATTGACGAAAGAAAATAAAAGTATTACGAATACGTCTAGCGATTTGGGGATCGAGAAAGAAAGTTGTAGATTATTTTGTAATTCAAAGACTTTAGTAGCATTTTTGGAAAATGTGCAAGAGATAAATATTATGGAAGTACCTAATAACAACAAAAAACGAAACATTACAAAAAAAAAAACCGCTGATGAGCGGTTTTTTTCAAATCAAAAAGAGACAAAAGAAAAAGCGAAAAGATGAGCGATTTAAAAGAGACTGCAGGGAAACGCTGGATGCAGGCCGCTTCCAACCGGCCCTATTGGAGATTGATGGGGGAGGCCTATGTCCAGCAGTGGACGTCCTGAATCCAGTGGACGTCATACAGCTGAAATGATGATTATGATGATATCTACATAATTTTTAAATAAAAATTACTACAATATTAGTAAGAGCTTGAAAAAATATTGACATTGCCAGTCGATAGAGCACAATGTTTTACGTCAAACTGCATATTCAACTCATTTTCGACAAAATTTCCCTTACGTTAATTGATACTTCAGCACTGTTAGCGTTCACGCCTGCGGAAATATGAAATTGTATGAAAATTACATTGAAAATGACATTAGCTTGAGAGATGCTATCTCAAGCTAATGTCATTTTCATACAACTTCATCTTTCCGCAGGCGTGAACGCTAACAGTGTGTGGCTCTTGTCTAGATCCCCTGGTATCGATAGATTGAGGATAACTGGTCTAAAATTCAGTTGCAAGATTTGTCCCACACTAACAGACTTACGGTGCTGAAACAGGGACGCTAACCAAAGAAGCTGTGCATAAAATTAGAGTCGCGCAAAGGGCAATGGAGCGTGCCATGTTGGGTATCAGCTTGAGAGACCGAGTCCGAAATACCGAAATCCGTCGAAGGACAAAAGTCACGGATGTCGGAAACCGTATTATGCGACTCAAGTGTCACTGGGCAGGGCACGTGGCTAGGCGTGGTGACGGCAGGTGGAGTAGAGCCCTGACAGAGTGGTTACCAATAGCGGGTAAGCGTTCCGTAGGCAGACAACCAGCGCGATGGGTCGATGACATCAGGCCCATCGCAGGTCATACGTGGATGAGATTAGCCCAAGACAGGGATCAATGGCGCAAGGGAGAGGAGGCCTATACCCAGCAGTGGGTTGATACAGGCTGACAATGATGAACAGAGTAACTTAAATAAAAGCTCAAAAAAAGAAACCTCACTTATATTAGTTGTTTGCATTTTTCCGTTCTACATAATTATTGCCTGTAAAACAAAATAATATTTTTAAAAAGGATGAAAATTTACAAGTGCTTTCTTTTAAAAGTGCTGATTGTAACAAGCAGAGCAAGAATAAAACGGCAATTAAATCTTAATAATTAATCACAGTTGTTCCACTTACATACTTATAGGTACCTACTTACATTGACGTCACGATAACAGTATTGTGTGTAATTTATATCGCAGAAAATTTTACGGTTTCTAAGAGAACGTGACAGCGGGTGAAACCGTGGGGCGGAGTTAGTAGCGGATAAACCACAAGGTGCAACTAAATGTCTGTTAATTGCAATTTGACTACTTATTTCGTAAGAGCCTTATTACAAAACGCAATATTTCATTGTCAAGACGAATATAATAAAACCATTAAATCATAACATTAATTAATTTTATACCATTCCCCCTCTGAAAAGCTTATTTTATTCACTGAAAACTAACAAACTATTTCGGTGTTTGAATTAAGAACACACCAATATATTCAACCTCAATGCTACCCAACCTCCTTGCGCAAAAAATACTTGATACTAACTCCTTAAATCTTTCTTTTTCTCGTAGTCATGGCTTAGAGTATAGTATGCAGTATGCAACTCTTGAACAAAGGATTTATTCTCGGTCGCTCGATATTATTTCTATCACTGTTTCTGTAGGCGGAAATGTCAAAAAGCGAGAGTAGCCATAAATCAAATAATCTAAATTATATAAAAGCAAAATATGTACATTCTGTGACTGACTGACGAAGCTTAAATGCAATATTTAAGCTTCGTCAGTCAGTTCATCAGTTCATCAGTTCATCAGTCAGTCAGTTAGATTCCTTATGTGGTGTAGAGCTTCCCTAAGAAAGTATTTAGAAAGGGCCGAAATAAGGCCAAAGGCCAAATTGAGGTTGAAAGTTTATATAAAAAGTCTACACATACATATAATCTCGGGCAACAGCTAGTATAAATAAATAAAATAAATAAATATTCAAGACATTTTTGCACACACGGTCATCAGACCTCAAACTAAGCAAAGCTTGTAATTTGGCTGCCCGATACATACTTAAATAGATTCACCCTTCCACCAAAATAAAATGAATGCACAGGCCCAGTAGAACACAAATGTTCATCACATAAATGTTTGACCTAAGTAGGAATTGAACCCACGGCCCCAAGCGCAGAAGGAGGTTCACTACCATCTGGACCAACGGGCTATCAAATAAGTATAAGTATGATCTAATAAAAAAAAAACATACAGTCGAATTGATAACCTCCTCCTTTTTGAATTCGGTTAAAAAGCCCCTAGGCTTAAGTTGACGTCATTTTATGAGAAACTAAAAAGCTTTCTGTGGTGACGTCACTTATCATACGAGTCACTTAGAAACCTACAAAAGAAGTCTCCAATACACATAAAAAGCCATGTTAATTCGACTGCTAGCCATTTAAAATTTTACTTTATTCAGTAAACACAATTCGTTTATTTGTTCGTACTTAAGAGGATGATACCAATTTTACTGCCTCTATCTCTCTTAATTGCACATTAACTATAATAGTCTCAGAATAGACAAACAAGGGAGATATGGTAAGATGGCATGGCGGGTGCGAGCGCATCTGATATGGTCTAAATTAGGCATAATCAAACTCACCCACCTTGCCGCTTTTTATTGCATGTGGACTATTATTTAGTTCATTGTTGTCGCTACAAGTGTCTTAGTGTGCGTGAAAAATGAGTAAGTACCTAACTGAGCCGTTTTTGCCTTAACAAGAAATAAAACCGATAAAAATATATCAAAATTGAATATATTAATATATTTTTATCTAGGAAACTACACGATTAAGGACATTTCGCTCGAAAGAAAAATAAAGTAACACTGCGTTTTACGCTTTTCTCCCAGTTTTTTTAAAAAGTTTTCCTTACCTAAAGGTAATCATCATCATCATCATCATCAGCCAGAAGACGTCTACTGCTGAACATAGACAGATTATGACAGAACCTTGCTTGAACATTCTTATTTAGATCAACGCATCGAACTCCGCATCCAATGAACTTGGACCTTACCTTTTTGGTTTAGGTCTCAAAGTTCTTTGTCCGCATCACGGTTGCTAACTAATCTCGAATGACTGACGTTTCGTTTATATGGGTGCAACTGGCTACAACAAATTTCTTACAAAAATGCCTTGACAGCTGTTCTAATTTAAACATTTTTTTTTCTTTTTTGTGAGTAAACCCCTTAAGTTTGGATAATTTTGAATTGTTTTACCGAGTCCATTTTAAGCATGTTTTTGTTTTTATGTCATCATCATCATCAGCCAGAAGACATCCACTGCTGAACATAGGCCTCCCCCTTTAACCTCCACACTGAACGACAGCCTGCCTTTTGCATCCACTGGATGCCCACGACTCTCAGAATGTCATCGGCCCATCTAGTGGGACGCCTACCTAAAGGGTAATAACGGGACCCTATTACTAAGCCTGTCTGTCCATCTGTCTGCCTGTCTGTCCGTCCGTCCTACCTTTAAACGGCTGTATCTTTGAAACCTTAGTAGATAGCCAGTTGAAATTTGCACAGAATATGTAATGATACAGCGGATTAACTAACAAATAATAAAAAGGTCAAAAGGTTTAAAACAAAGAGGGTCCCATACAACAAACAATTTTTTTACGTATTTTTCTGTTCGCTCTAATGTATAAACGGTAATACGTACAAGCGTCAAACTTGGCATGACTATATTATGCACTCTAAAGGATAACAACAAATAATAATAAATGGCCAAGTGCAAGTCAGTGACCAATTTCTGTTCACCACCGGTTCTTGTACGATCACCTAAGTTATGCAACATCAGGTGCGGTACTTGGATGGGTGACCGTCTGACCGCCTGGGCGTTGAAAAACTTGCCTTTTGCACTTTTTTTTTTGTAATATAGTAGCTAACAGGTTATTCGGTGTTACGGAACCCTCAGTGCGAAAGCCTGACTTGCATTTGCCGGTTTTTTTTTGGATTAAACTTCCAATTTAATGAAATGGTTAAAAAATGGAAAGGCACTGTGTCACCGATTTCCAAAATCGAAAGTACCTTTAGTTAAAGGCAGTTCAACATATTTATCACTTCCCAAACAGACTCGTAGTTCTTGTTTTGCATTATTGCGATATAAGTTGGTACCGGTTTGTGGAGAAAGTATAACCACTGCCCTTTAGGAAATATTACGGTTTGTGGAATGTTGACCTCTAAGATTCAAGGTGACTGTATTGTTAACCGACTTCAGCAATGCGATTCTGATATAAACTCACTTCTAGTGACAGCGCGGATTCAGCGCTGTGGACGAAAGCGGTATTCAGAAAACTCGAAATTGTCGAATTTCAAGATGGCGCTCTCGAAAGTGAGCTCATGGTCGAGTTCGGTTGCGAGTTCGTAGCACTCACGACGCGTTTTGTATGGGATGACAGCAGGGGTGCAAGTGCCGTTCTTTTAGCGATCGTCAAATTGACAGTTGAGGTCGTCAAATTCGATAATATGCAATTTTTTCAGTACTCGCTGTGATCGATTCTATGGCATTTTAGCGAATTCGACGATCGATAAAGAACGCTACTTGCACTGCTGAATCGGTATTCTGAATCGTTGTATTCGCTTCACTTAGAGCTCGATCGATCGAATTGAGCTGTCAAATCAAAAGTTACTCATTCGCTGGTGAATTAGCAAGACAGGAGGAGGTTATCAATTCGACTGTATGTTTTTTTTTTTTGTATATTTTTATAGTTATGTTCGGATTTATGACATTCAACTTAGGAGAGGCAGCTAAAGGCGCGTGGAACTCTTAACAATCGTTACTAGGAAACCTACAGAAAAGAGAAGTAAATATAACGGTAATGAAAAGGAAAATCTGCCGCTAGGCATTATGACAGAACCATGCTTGAACATTCTTATTTAGATCAACGCATCGAACTCCGCATCCAATGAACTTGGACCTTACCTTTTTGGTTTAGGTCTCAAAGTTCTTTGCCCGCATCACGGTTGCTAACTGATCTCGAATGACTGACGTTTTGTTTTTATGGGTGCAACTGGCTACAACAAATTTCTTACAAAAATACCTTGACAGCTGTTCTAATTTAAACGTTTTTTTTTCTTTTTTGTGAGTAAGTTAAGTTTGGATAATTTTGAATTGTTTTACCGAGTCCATTTAAAGCATGTTTTTGTTTTTATGTCATCATCATCATCAGCCAGAAGACGTCCACTGCTGAACATAGGCCTCCCCCTTTAACCTCCACACTGAACGACAGCCTGCCTTTTGCATCCACTGGATGCCCACGACTCTCATAATGTCGTCGGTCCATCTAGTGGGAGGCTTATCTACGCTGCGTCTTCCGGTTCATGGTCTCCACTACAGAACCTTTCGGTCCCATCAGCTATCTGTAAGACAACGAGTTATGGAGAGGGCTATGCTCGGGGTTTTTCTACGAGATCGAATCAGAAATGAGGATATCCGTAGACGAACGAAAGTCACCGACATAGCCCACTGGATTAGCAAGTTGAAGTGGCAGTGGGCAGGGCACATATCACGCAGAACATAGGTATAAGTAAATAGGGGGAAGATACGGGACGAACTTTTTGACGTGGACCGCACAATATAGGCTCCGGGGCACAATCCACTTCAGTCACAATCGAACTGGCGTTTCGATACCACATGAATTACTTGTCAAAATTGTGTGAAATAAAGCAGCAAAAATTATTTCCTCTGTTTTCACAAGGTGCACCAACAGTTCGAAGACAAAAACAAGTTTCACGGCATTACTTTTCACTCGTAAATACTTAAAAACAATTAACTTAATTTTCTTTAAATTTCACTTCTATGGTCTGGTGTAGTGTCTAATGGAGCGGTGAAGTTGACGTTTACAGTATAGACGTCAACGTCGCCGCTGACTCGAGCCGAAACAGAGCCATGTTTATTGGGTACAATGTTTGGATGTCACGCGTCTTCCCCCCTTTTAAAACAGTCATTGGGTATACCTAAGTATATAACAAACATGAAAATCAATAACATTTCCTGGAATAATAATTCAAATGAAAGTCAGCTGGTGTAGGTAGAGAAACTATTAGGAAATGCAGAAGAACATTCCGAAAATTACCTAGCAGAAATTAATATTTTTACAAGTTTAATATAACTTACATATTTTGTATGTATGTATGTTCCGTATGTAATTGTTACACGTTTTTATTTAACTTTCTCTGTTAGTGTGTGACAAATCTTGCAACTGAATTTTAGACCAGTTATTCTCAACTGATTGAGCCGAAATTTGACATACTTATGTAAGTTCGGTGACAATGCAATGTTATGGTACCATTGAGCTGGTCTGATGATGGAGACAGGAGGTGGCCATAGGAACTCCTAAACGAAACGACGTAACACCGTCGAGTTAGGGTTCGTTGGATTTGTCTTCCCAAGCACTTTGGCCCTGGGATGATGAACGTACGTCTAAAAGTTTGTTTTAAATAAGTGTTTTAACTAATTATTTTATTTTTGATGTGAAACATCTATTGGCACGTATGACAGTAAAAACGATTCGTGTGACATGACGGCAAATGATATGATGCTCTCTTATGCCGTCATGCTTCACATCGAATGGACGCGTGACGGCCAACTTTATTAAACTGTTTCCGAGGCGAGAATCCACGGAAGCTGTGAAGAGCTAGATTGAGTTAAAATTCGTATTTTTTTGAAATAAAATTTTTTTTGTACCGTTTCTTGTATTTGAGTTCATAAAAAAGAAAAATGGTTCATAAAAAAAAGGTTATTTTATATAACATTATAAATGTACAAGTTATTGTGAAGAGTGAAAACTATAAACAAAAACAAATAATAAACATAGATCAATTTTGTATATAATACTGTGTTAAAGTGGACTCCGAGCCTTGGGAACAAAGTGACGTCATAAATCCTTATGACCTAATGATATTGCCATGACGTAACAAGTATACTGCACATGGCACGTAGCCTTGGCCAAGTGTTCCAAACCCACTTTGTAGTAAGGTAATTAACTTCAGGTTAAATTATAACAGTTTTGCGTAATTAGCCGCGTAATAATCTATTCTTAACGGTAACTGTAACGTTAAAACTAACAGAGATGTTTGAATTGTTAAACGAGTCAAGAAAACTAAGGCCGAAACTACACTAGTGGGAATGGCTGGTTAATTGCTTAGGCCATAGATGTCATCTGGCTGTGTGGATATGCTGGTAGAGCAGCTTGACGAGGTATATCCATCCGACCTACCGAAGTTAAGAGCCAGCTCCTTGCCACATCTATCTCACTCACACATTTTTAACAGTTTTGTTGATCAATTGTGGGAGTCTCTGGCATCCAGTGGATGCAGATGGCAGGCTTCCGTTCAGTGAGGAGGTTAAAGGGGGAGGCCTATGTTAACCACTGGACGTCTTCTGGCTGATTATGATGATTATCAATAAATTATTAATTGGAAAAAAAATATTGGATGGGAACGTGGAAAAAAATGCTCGCTTCGCTCACGCATTTTCTTCTCTGTGATATCTTCTTACAGATATCACAGACATTACAGATTCTTCTTATTATATGTGATATCTGTTGACAGATGGCCGATGGGGCCGAAAGGTTCTGGAATGGAGACCACGGACTGGTAAGCGCAGCGTAGGACGTCCACCCACAAGATGGACAGACGACCTAAAAGAGACCGCAGGGAAACGCTGGATGCAGGCCGCTTCCAACCGGCCCTTTTAGAGATCGATGGGGGAGGCCTATGTCCAGCAGTGGACGTCCTACGGCTGAAATGATGATATCTTCTTTCATTATATATCACGAAATTATTTATAAGTAAAACCAACAACAATAAAAAGCAGAAAAAAATCATTGCGCTCGCTGCTGTATGTACCTAATAATCTGATCTAGATACATTGTTAAAAACGCTTTAAATTTTGTGCTCGCTTTGCTCACGCATTTTCACTTTTATACTTAAAATGCCTCTGCTATACCTACCTCCCCACAAAATCATGTTTTTTATTGTGAAAAAGCCAAACAGGGGGGGGGAAGCCAAGGAGCACTTCTTGGTAGCATGATTAATTATAACCCCAGTTGACAGAAACCCTCGCTACGCCAATACATAAAGTATTAGCAGTATTAGCATTCTCTCTATTGTGAACTGTTACTGAAAAATTATTCACTAGTGGAAATCTGCACCTTGACTGACGTAAGCTATGTATGTTTTGTTTGCTATATGGCTGAAGCTGTTTAAAAAAGTTTTCTATTATTACAAACTTTCGCGTTTATAATATTAGTAGGATTTCTACTTATTCTGACACGAGAAATATTGATCTGGAATAAATTAGCTTATTAACCAAAATTTCAAAGTCATATGTGACCGAAAATACCGCTAATGCATCCAACTAATATTATAAACGCGAAAGTTTGTATGTATGGATGTATGGATCTTTGTTCCTCTTTCACGCTGCAACAGAACAACGGATCGACCTGATTTTTTGCATCGGTATAGTTCAAGAGCCAGAGAGTGACAAAGATATTTTCATCATCGTCATCAACATTTTTCATCACTACGCGGGTGAAACCGCGGGGCGCAGCTAGTTGATTATATAAGAAAAAGGTCACGGGTAAACCGATAAATTAATTGTTTAGATTGATATAAATTCCAAAGTACCTGCATATCTATTCTCTAAACTTCTTGTATGATCGAGAATCTTGCCAATGTATTGTGTACTTATGTCCGAAAGAGGTCACAGTTAAATCAATATACTTATTTAAAGTTAGATTAATGGAATTCTAAAGAACTCCCATTGAGTTATGAGTGACCAAAAATCCCGCCAATGTATTATTTATGTCCGAAGCAGGTCACATTTAAATCAGTAATTGATTTAAATCCAAAGTACTTACCAAACTTCAGTCATGACTCATGACTGATTGAGAAACCTTCCAATACATCTAGATTATTAGTATCCGCAAAAGGTCACAGTGTAATCAATAATTATTGATAATAATTCGAAAATACTTACTAAACTCCAGACATAATTGACCGAAAATCCCGCCAATGTATTGTTTATGTCCGAAGCAGGTCATATTTAAATCAGTAATTGATAGCTTCCATTAATATTTCTAAATCCAAATTACTTACTAAACTCCAGTCATGACTCATGACTGATTGAGAATCCTTCCAAACCATGCTAGATTAATAATATCCGAAAAAGGTCACAATGTAATCAATAATTGTTGATAATAATTCGAAAGTACTTACCAAACTCCAGACATGATTGACCGAAAATCCCGCCAATGTATTGTTTATGTCCGAAAGAGGTCACAGTCCGTATCCGCACACCCACTTCGTAGCGAACGAATTGACTCACTAAACTTATCTCGCGTGGAGAGAGGTCTCTTTCGCACATTCGCTAGTAGTGATGGGAAATGTTTTATCGATAGGTTGGAAATAAATAATATTTTTTTATAACAGAAGAGTGCCGAAGCATACGACTACATAATATTTATATAGTAGATAGTTATTTAGGGGTAATTGTTAATGTTATTGCTTACGAAGAGAGTTTATAAAGAAGTGTTCTAGTATTTGAATTCGTTTAGTATCTTCCCGCGTCGAAACACAAACAAAACAACACAACCGTACACAACTACCACAACTGTATACAAACAAATTTCAGTTATGATGTTTAAGAAGCCATAGTGGCAAACAGTATTCGACAAAACCAAAGGCCTTATTCACAAAAAAATATGATTAAGGGTTTTGTCAGTACAGCAAAGCAATCATAATTTTTGTTGTTAAAAGTTTATTAAAAAACATCTAAATATATAGGGTGTTATGAATGTGGTATATTTTAGAAGATTAAAATTTGTGTAAAAATTAGGGTAGTAAATATCGTAGCTAGGATAGCTACGATATTTTTACCCACGCACGACGGAACGGAGAAGGTCGCGTTTGGGGTAATAATGGGTGTAAAAATAATAATAATGGGTTTAATGTGTATGTTTGTTACCATTTTTTGCCAAAACACCTTTATTGTCCACATCTGATAAGAAATTTACCAGCTAAATTTCAGCTTCGTAGGTTAAGTAGTTTTTGAAATTTCGCAACGAGTCAATTGGTGAGTGTTTTGCCTTTATGTATATACCTTAGATAGATTATTACTTGTAATAATCTGTATCAATGTTTTCTAGTTTACTATAATTATTATCATTTTGGCTTAAGGAATGTGTGAATGTGCTTCAGTGTGGAGGTTAAAGGGGGAGGCATATGTTCAGCAGTGGACGTCTTCTGGCTGATGATGATGATGATGGCTTAAGGAATAAAACAAAATAAGGAGCACAAAATTAGGATAGACATCGTTACCATTATTTCTACAAAAGACATCAACGCGAAACAACGCGTTGATGTCGTTTCTATAGAAAACCAATTTTATTATCTGAGTAAAACACGATAAAATTCAACTGCCATCGATAACTGTCGTCCCAACACTGAAATTTATCAAACCACGTTTGCGTCAAGAGCAAGGTGAAGATCTAGGTCTTTGACCGAGTGTAGTAGCCGCTGCGAAGGGCCAGTTCTACATAGTTTTAACGGATAGTTTTAACCACAAAGTTAGGATTCAACTTCAGATTCAACGTCGAAGCATCTCGTGACCAAAATGCTGGTCGGTATCTTGCGCAAAGTGTTAGTATTGCAATACAACGTGGAAATGCAGCTAGCATTTTGGGAACGATGCCTACGGGAACCGGTTTATTATATTAGTGTTGTTTAATCAAATTTAATATTTGGTTGTATGTATCTATCGAGTACCTAAACAAAAATCAAAGCATTTAAAAGTATTCTTTACAGAGCTAGATAATCTTCTTCAGATCCTGTATAAAAAGCAATACAAACATATGGTTGTTGCTGGCGATTATAACATTAATATTTTAAAACCAGATATAAATTCCCGAAAGTTAGAGCAACTGCTAGCAAGTTTTAATCTCAAATTAACATTTAAACAACCAACCCGATTAAGTAGTCAAACATGCATAGACAATATCGCTCATGATTTTAAAAATAATTGCAAGGCTGACGTGGTTGAATTCGCGCTATCCGACCACACAGCTCAACTACTGATGTGTCCTGTAGACAAAAAATGCATCATTGATAGCTGGTACATAAAACGGCGTGACTATAGTCAAGAAAATATATCGAAGTTTATATCGCACATTAAAAATCTCTCCTTCTCAGACCTATATAGTATTGACGACCCTAATGATGCGTATAATTACTTTATTGACACGTTTAAATTATTTTATGATTTGTGTTTTCCTTTCACACAAAAAATTGTTAAATCAGTTAAAAAGCCAAAATGGATATCACGTGGCATCAAACTATGTAGTAAAAATAAACGAAAACTCTTATGGCAATATAGACGACACCGAAATTGTAGCAATAAGAATAAACTAGTAAATTATTCAAAGCTGTTTAAAAAAATCACTAAGCTCACCCAAAGAGCTCAAAACGACTACGCTATAAAAATGGCAACGAATAAGTCTAAATGCACGTGGAATATAATAAATAGTTCAAAACAAAAGATACAAAATGAGTCTGTATTGCGAATAAAAGTTAATAACAATATAATCACTGACCCAAATAAAATCTGCAATGCATTCAACAACCATTTCATTGATAAAATTGAACCCATTAAAAATAATAGTCAGAAAACAAACTCATTAATTACAAGTAGGTCCAATTCAATGTTTTTTCTTCCGAGCACTGCATTAGACATATTTAAGATAATCATTGCGTTAAAAAATACAAATAGTGTAGGGTACGATGGAATCTCTACAAATATTATTAAACAAGTTGCTGTATACATATGTGGACACTTAAGCTACATTATGAATCTATGTATTAGTGCAGGTACATATCCTGACGCACTTAAGGTCTCCATTATTAAACCTATATTCAAAAAGAAAAATAGGGAATGCATAGATAACTATAGACCAATCTCACTTATCCCTATATTTTCAAAGATTCTTGAAAAATACATTAACACGCAGCTCTACAATTACATGGAAAAGAAAAGTATACTTTGTAACGAACAAAAAGGATTTAGGGAAAATAAAACAATAAATATGGCAATATATGATTTTTTAGATAATGTTATGACCAACATAGATGCAACTATTCCAGTTTGCGCAATATTTTGCGATATGACCCAAGCTTTTGATTATGTTCACCACGATATACTTTTACAAAAACTAGAAACATATGGCATTAGAGGAAATACTCTAGACCTTATAAAATCATACTTAAGTAATAGAAAACATTATACTGAGATTACAGAAATAAACCATCATAAAAAACAAGAAATAATTCATCGGTCTAAAGCACGTACTCCTAACTTCGGAGTCCCGCAAGGCAGTGTAGTGGGCCCTCTTCTATTTATAGGATATATCAATGACTTGCCTAAAGCACTAGACCATCCTACGACTCTCTTCGCAGACGACAGCACAGTTACTATTAATTGTAAAAATAAAATCACTTACGAATCGGAAATAAATAATAGTTTAAAATCAATCATTCAATGGCTAGATGACAATAACTTAAAAATAAATTTAGACAAAACGAATATCATCCACTTTCGGCAGCGTACAGTACGTGATAAAATAGTTTTGCAATATAATGGTAGAGTCATACAGGAAGTGGACTCAACTAAATTTCTTGGATTGACCATCGATAGTAAACTTAATTGGAAAGCACACATAGATACATTAACGAAAAGAATGGGCTCGACGGCATACGCACTATTTAAATTGTCATTAGTTATTAATCAAGAAGCTCTAATTACTGCATATTATGGCATGGCAGTATCTATTCTACGATACGGGATTATTTTCTGGGGGAACTCTACTGACAAAAGGATTGCTTTCAAAGCCCAAAAGAGGTGCGTCAGGGCAATGTTTCATCTTCATAAGACTGATAGCTGTAAACCGTTCTTTTTAAAACACAATATTCTGACATTACCATCTCTATACATATTAGAAATAGCTACTTTTGTAAAATTAAATCCACATCTCTTTGGTAGTTGGACTGATGCTGGTATTCGAACTCGCACACAGGCCGAGATGAAGCTCTGCCCACGTACGGCCAAAACTGCACTCATGCAAAAAAGTGTATTCTGTATGGCTCCTTTAATATATACTAAAATTCCTAAAATCATCAGAGAATTAAATGTTGGAATGTTTAAAAATAAACTAAAAACTTTATTAGCACAAAAAAGCTACTATGAAATTTCAGAATTCCTTAATGATAAAAATGTTTTGATATGTAATGTAGACATAAACAAATAAAATAATAATAATAATAATAGCTTAGATAGGTAGTAATAAACATCTAATTAAGGTATAAAATACAACTAAACCAAAATATGATTCTAACAGTATTCTAACATAGACATAATTTTGTTTATTTTTTTCCTTTTTAACTTTAACAAAAACTAATAAAAATATTAATAAAAAACTAACATTTGTACGCTGTAACAGGCAAGGACATGAGATACGTCTCCATTCTTACGACCATGTATGCTACTTTATATGTATGTGTACCTACCATGTTCTGATAAATAAATAATTTGAATTTGAATTTGAATTTGAATTTGAATTAATATATTTTTATTTAGTGTCTTTAGTTTGTTTTGTTTCCCAATAATGTTTAATTATTTATTGTCTGAAATAAAACACTTATAATAAGTTGAATTAAATAATAATAATTATATTTTAAAAAAAACACTTCAGATTAGACAAACAAGTTATTTATCATCTATATTATCAGCTAGAAGACGTCCACTGAACATTAATGAACATAGGCCTCCCCCTTAGACCTCCACACTAAACGACAGCCATGCATCTGCCATCTGCATCCACTGGGTACCCGTGTATCTCACGACTTCGTCGGTTCATCAAGTGCGAGGCCTACCTATGTTGCGTTTTCCGCTTCATGCACTCAAGAACCTTTTCTTTCCTATTGGCTATATATTTTGCGAGCAAAGTGGCCTACCCATTGGCCCACTTCAACTTGCAAATTTTAGTAGTTATGTCGGTGATTCTGGTCGGCGAATTTTCTTGTTCCGGATTCTATCGTGCAAAGAAACCCTGAGCATAGCTTACTCCATTGCCTGCTATGTGACAATCATCGTTCGTGTTCAAATGTCTAAGTTTTTCATACATTTTTTCCCTAAAACGAAAAAAAAAAACTCGAAGTATGGTACACTTACTCATTTTTCACGCACACTAAGAAACTTGTAGCAACAACAATGAACTAACCAATAGTTCACATGCAAAAAAAGTGTGACAACGTCAAACAAAGGCATCTAATATGGTTTAGGCCAGATGCGTTCGCAACGTGTCTTCAAATCACGAGTGAATCGGTTTCTTCTAGGTAAGCGTGCTCCACCGCAGACCGCATCATCGCTTTACATCAGGCGAGTTGAAGTTCAAACGCAAGCTAATTATAAAAAAAATACTACCACGCCACTTCATAATATCTCCCATGGTTGTCTGATCTGAGGTTATAGTATTTTTGAGTTAGTAAAGTGACGTGTTAGCTGTAGTTTAATTCAATAATGAATTATGAATTGTATCCTATTTTTTACTAATAAAATACGGACATAAAATAGCATCCCATTATATTAAACTACAAAGAAAACTGATCTACGTGTATCAGCCAGAGCTAAAATGCTATCTCTTTCGCACACTTTCAACATATTAAAAACATAAAAAATCGCTAATTAAAAAAAAGTACACACATAATATGCATTAATATAGAGCCAACATTTTGTAGTAATTTTTAGGATGATGAAAATAAACATAATAAATAAAAAAAATGGATATCGAGATCGTCGTCTATTTCTACCTCTTCCGTCATATTAGTTATTATATATCAATACGAAAATTGCTTTATACTGTAATTGCACTGTTATTTTAGAGATACCTACAGCCAATTTCTTTTCTCGTAATTTTTTTTCCCCCATTTAAAATATGTGTAATATATTTATTTATCTCTCACCAGCGAACCCAGCTTTAAAGTGCCAACTTTCAAACCAATAATCAAAGCGATCTCACCAATTGCGGTTAAAGGCAAGCCTATTATTAAATTTAAAAAAAAACTTGTTCAATCTTGTCATAAAGATAATATAATTTAATATAATTTGTCAATATAGCCGGATTGACAACTTATAAACCGTTGTTTAACCAAAGTTTAATCCGTCAGAACAATCGGCCCTTCTCTTTTCGAAAGCGACAGCCAACTGGGCGCGCTGCTTACGTTTTGGCTGCTTGAATACAAATTGCCATTCAAGTTGATAATTTCATTGGCATTGTCGTGATGACAAGGTTTATCCACGTCAAGCTGTTTTTGGAGTAATGGAGATGCATAATTCCAATGGAGTAAGGCCGGTTTCACAGTTATGTGGGAGACCCGTGCGGGTCGCCAGTACTACGAGAGACTGGATCTACGCGGAGGCAAGTCCCGTACGGAACCATCCGCGTCGCTCTGAAACGATGTTCTAGCGCCTCACGCATGCTTCCGCTCCGGGAGTCCGTACTACGGGAGACGGGATCTACGCGGAGACAAGTCCCGTACGGAACAATCCGCGTCGCTCTGAAACGATGTTCTAGCGCCTCACGTATGTCTCCGCTCCAGGAGTCCGTACTACGAGAGACGGGATCTACGCGGAGGCAAGTCCCGTACGGAACAATCCGCGTCGCTCTGAAACGATGTTCTAGCGCCTCACATATGTCTCCGCTCCGGGAGTCCGTACTACGAGAGACGGGATCTACGCGGAGGCAAGTCCCGTACGGAACAATCCGCGTCGCTCTGAAACGATGTTCTAGCGCCTTACGTATGCTTCCGCTCCGGGAGTCCGTACTACGAGAGACGGGATCTACGCGGAGGCAAGTCCCGTACGGAACAATCCGCGTCGCTCTGAAACGATGTTCTAGCGCCTTACGTATGCTTCCGCTCCGGGAGTCCGTACTACGAGAGACGGGATCTACGCGGAGGCAAGTCCCGTATGGAACAACCCGCGTTGCTGTGAAACGTAGTTCTAGCGCCTCACGTATGTCTCCGCTCCGGGAGTCCGTACTACGGGAGACGGGATCTACGCGGAGGCAAGTCCCGTACGGAACAATCCGCGTCGCTGTGAAACGTAGTTCTAACGCCTCACGTATGTCTCCGCTCCAGGAGTCCGTACTACGGGAGACGGGATCTACGCGGAGGCAAGTCCCGTACGGAACAATCCGCGTCGCTCTGAAACGATGTTCTAGCGCCTCACGTACCTATGTCTCCGCTTCGGGAGCCCGTACGGACGCCCGCATAGGTCTCCCGTACAGCTGTGAAACCAGCTTAACTAACTGCTCCACGCGGTTTCACCAGCGTCGATAATTTCCTCAGGAGCTGCACATTTTCCGGGATAAAAAGTATTATAAATACATCATTCTCCAGTCCTCTAACTAAAAAAAATACGAGGAACAAACAAAAAAGTCGGATAAATGTGAGTAGGACTTGCGCCCTGAGGGTTCCATACACACTTAATAAATATGTAGATACAGTTCATCCATCCCAGAAATCGAGTCACGACGAAAAAAGGTTGAAATATTGATTGACAAACTTAACTTTCTAGTTGGCAAACAGGTGCTCCCATACATACCAACTGCAAAATGTAAGTTTGTAATTTCAAAAACGTATTTTAATCTTTTCTTGCTTATTTTAGGTCAACGGGAAGTACCCTTAGGTTTTAATTCCCTTGAGCCTTGACAGACAGACGGATAAAGAAGTGATCCAATAAGGATTATTTTTTTTGTTTTTGAGGTACGGTAAAACTTATTTAAAAATCAGTTCATTAGTTTGGGAGCTACACCATTTTTTTTTTGTCTGTGGCTATAACACCGTCAACGGTTATCTGTTTGCGTCAGGTTTAAAAAATCATGTCAAATCTAAACTAACTGACGAAAGGGCAAAAATAGATTCCGATACCGGGAATCGAACCCGAGCCTCCTGGGTGAGAGCCAGGTATCCTAGCCACTAGACCATATCGGATGTTACATTATGTACCAAAAGAGCCATACAGGCGCCTCGTAAAAGTTGTAGATAATGACAGATATCCCAAGAGCTAACTTTGGCCAGGGAATTTATGTTTCAACTACTTATTCATCTACGCTAGCTTTTTTGGCACCATACCCGCAGTAAAGCGACCTTAATGCAGTTTTTAAACTTTAGTATAGTTTCAGTAACGAGGAATTTATTTAGATAGTTATCTAATAAGCTTATAAATATTGCTTCAAAATAATGCTTCTAAGGTACCTAGTTACCACTGAGAAAATATAAAACTGTTTCCGAATCAAATAAAACTATTGAATATTTGTATCGATCAAATACTACTACTACGTATTGAAAACAAAATTATTATTATAAAATTAATGTTTTACAAGGAACCAATTAAAGCACTATTTATTTATTATAACGTCATCTATGATTTCTTGGTCTAAGATGACTTAATGCTAGTATTGATTACTTTCCATTCAGTAGGTTAGTAACGTTTTCGATAGGTGGAGCTTTAACAATTAAGTTTTATTTCACCATTTTGGTTCTCAAATTCCCGATAGGTATCGTTGTTATTGAAAGTATGCAAGAATATGAAAATTATTTATTTTCTGGTTTATTTACAAAATTATGCATGTATAAATTATGTGTATAAATAAAATTATCTACTCTAGCGTCATCTATGATATAAGCGCTACATCTATGCAAAACCTAACATCTTGGATGTTGGAGCTACTCGTAATTTTAGTAAAAGTTGTGTGCCTGTACATACAGATGGTTCACATAGGATTTGATAGATGGCGCTTCAGAAAATTATGTAAACAATTTTTTTATCCATGTAATAAATTAATAAAAATATTCATAATTACGGACATGACAAAATAAATGTACAGTTACACTAATTCATAAAAATAAATACGATCTAAAGTCCGGAACAACAATGTTATCTAGCACATATAACTTCATCAAATAATATAGTCATTCCCATGGATTATCTTCCATTGTATCATTCACTGTATCCTTCATTTTGTTAAACTTTTTTTTATGCATTCTGGCTTCTACAGCTCCTTCCATAATCTCACCTTTGTTGAAATCTTCAGCCATTATTATAGGTTGCTCATTCGCTAACTTAACTGAAGTAGCAAGCTGAACTTCTTTAGGCGTTTTAGTTTTTTGTGCTTTAAATGGGTAGTAAACGTATCGTACTCCGTTTATGATTTTGTATTTCTGGAAATTCGTTCGTCGGATATTATTCAAACCTAATAAATTAGTCATCCAGTAGTTGTACGAATTTTGGAGTAAATCTAATATACTGCGTTTCTTTCTTGGGTTGTCTTTTGTAGCTGTTGGCCTTTCATTAGTATTTCTTCCCTTATTATTTTCTTTATAGTGATTGAATTTTACATCTTTTAAGTCGGGTATACTTCGCTTAGCTCTTGAATTATCTTCAACCTTCTTATAATTGTTATTTGCATCATCAACACGATCTTTTATTTCTTCTCCATAATTATTAAAATCTACATTAGATTTTTTGTAAACAAGAACAGGCTTTTTATAAACTTCTGTTTCAATTTTGTTGTTGAATCTTACGATTGGCTTCACGTAACTTATCTCAGGCATAGGATTGAAATCGGAGCTTTCTTTTTTCGTTTTGATTGAAAATAGATTATCATCCTGTTTGATATCGTCTTTGTTAAATCTGTAAGATGATTTATCGTATTTTTCTCCATTGTGAATGTAACTGTAGTAAACCGTAGGTTTGTTCATGATGTCTAGACTTTCCGCAATGGATCTGCTCTGCCATTGTCCGTTGGCATCGTATCCACCACCGCCTCCAAAGTCTTGTCCACCTGGATGTAAAGGGTTTGTTAAACGTGTGACCTGTATTTATGTGTAGTGTGGTGTTAAATTGTGAATATACCTGCTGGCATCCAAGCACCCCCACCGCCTCCTGCAGCAGCCCATCCCTGAAAAATATACGTTTTGTACTTTACACAAATGTTAGTAGAATTATTATCGAATAGCGAGAGACCGGGGAGAGTGGCATAAACATAGGGAGGTACCAAGGTAAGGGTGCTATACCCAGCAGTGGGTCACTCAGGGATGATGATGATTATTATATAAAAGCGAAATTCACTCACTCACTGACTCATTACGAAATCGAAAAGTAGTTTTCGAGACTACTTTTATAATATAGGTTTCAATGCTTTATGTTACCTGTTTTAAGGTTGGCACCTTATTATTAGCCTATTAGAAGCCTATGTCATAGGTATAATTTATTACTGTCAGTGTATAGGTAATATTTATTACTGTTGAAGTAATAAATATTACGCAATATCGGCGTCGTAAAGGATTAATCCGACAGTTTTTTTTTTTATAAATTCTATTTCTCTACCCTCAAGATATTCCTTTTTCAGAAGACTAAAATTCAGAACATCACGGTTAACGGCTACCTGTTTTAAGTGATTCAGTTGAGGTGATGAGAAAAGTTGCGCGTCCGCAAACCTTATCTCAGCGCGTTAAGGTTCAGATTCGCGTGATTTTATTAACTGTGCTATTTCAGCGCTGATTCTAGCCCGCGTTTAGAGATAGCCATAAGGCCCCAGCAGTGCAAGTACCGTTCTTTTATCGATCGTCAAATTGACAGTTGAGGTCGTCAAATTTATTATTCTGCAATTTTTTCAGTACTCGCTGTGATCGATTCTATGGCATTTTAGCGAATGTGATGGTCGACAAAGAACCGTACTTGCACTGCAGATCTTAATCAAAATGGCAAAAAAGTCTCTATCTTGAGGATGGAATAACAAAAATTTATAACAGAAAAACTGGGTAAAGCTTGAACTTACTGCATCTGCACCACCTCCACCACCTCCGGCGCCTCCAAGGCCCCCTGCACCGCCTTTCTTCTCCAAAATCTTCATCAATAGCATCATCTGAAATTGCAAATAGTTTTTTGTAGGCGTTAATTCAAAAGGCTTCAGTATCTACATAAATAAAAACCAGCCAATTGCGAGTCTGGCTCGCGCACTGAAGTTTCGTACCACCACAAAATACAATAATTATCAATTTAAAAAAAAAACTTTAAAATTTATCAAATATGGCATTACGAATCGGTGAAATAAAATGAGGTCATCTAAATAACCCAATTACCAGTTATAACTTGGTAATGAACAGAAATTTGTCGCTAACTCGCACTTGGCCCTTATTTATTATTTGTTGTTATATATTAGAGTGTGTACTATAATCATGCCAAGTTTGACGCTTGTACGTATTACCGTTTTTACATTCAAATTAGTATAAAAACACGTTAAAAAAAATACTATTTTGTACCCCCCTTACGTTTTTACTATTTGACTTATTTCTTAGTTTAGTTAATCCGCCGTAACATTACATATTCTGTGATTTTTTTACTACAGACAGGCAGACATCGCAGGCTTAGCAATAGGGTCCCGTTTTGAATTAAATGTGTTGGACGAATAATTAGATGAATATTATGTACTGTATGACAAAATAATATACATAGTATATATTATTTTGTTCTACTGTTTTGTAATGTTATTAGTTAGTTTCGACGACGCACTGTAAATTTATTTATTGTTAGCAGTGTTCTCATGGAAGTGATGTAACATCTTATATGAGAATAAATGTCTGTAAACCTGTTTTTACCTTTTGGGTACGGAACTCTAAAAAAGATAATACTCACTTTGGATATCATGAACGACATCATACTGAACATCATTCCTTTGAATGACATCATGCCCATCATTCCCATCATGGCTGGTACCATCTGAAATTATAAATGGTAAAACAATTTTTTTTTTAATTCTCTACGGACTCCGTGCCCTTTGTCAACTTTTTTTTTTTTTTTTACTATATCTGATATTACATATAACTAATGACTATACATTAGTGATATGATATAGTAAAAAAAAAACGTTACAAAAAAAAATAATATTAATAACATAGATGAGCTGATAGATAGGCTCAGAGGATCACACAGTGGGTGCCTGAAAACGGACGAAGGAGCCAAGGCAGGCCTAGAAAACGCTGGCGCGATGACCTCGACACGATGCAGAGGTCAAGTCTGGCGGGTGATCGCACTGTCTGGAAACAAATGGGGGAGACTTTTTGCAGGAGTGGGACAGTATAGGTTAATAATAAAAAAAATACAATAACATAATTTTTTAAGGCAGAGTTCTATCCTAAAATATCCTATCATTAAAAAAAACTCCTTACTTTTTTGAAGTCAGTAAAAAATATATTATTATTGAAAATATTCAAAAATAAATAATGAAAAAATAATGCAACGACCTTAAACGTTATTGGGTTAAATTTAAGGCGTTACCAGATCTATTATAATAATAGGTACCATTTTAAACGTTATTTTTTTCTTAGAACTTAGATGCTGGATCATATTTCAGTCTCTAAGTATAGACTTATTCACTACATATGTAATTTAAAAAATGTGCGTTGGCCGGGAATCGAACCCGGATCAACTGCTTGGAAGGCAACTATGCTGACCATTACACCACCAACGCCCCTGAAGGCTTCCATTCTAACTGGAAACACTTGAAGCTAAAACTACAGGCGCTAATGCTGACCTATTTGAACAGTTGTTTTGATATGAAAGGCTTAGAAATATCGCTTTGTAAACATCACACGCGCGAAAACGAGACATCAAATTTCAGTTGGTTGTTTATAAGAGCAGAAAATCAAAATGATCAATGTTTTATTGACTTTCTTAATGCAATAGTTGGCAAACATGCAGACGGGCTGCCTGATGGTTAGCAGCCATTGTTACCATGGATACTTGTAACAATAGAGGTGTCACAATCTACCTATAAGTATATCAACTCCCCTTTTGAAGAACGATGTTGTAGCTTCGCGGAAACGTCGCGGAAGGTAGCTGTTTTAACTTTTGCAGGATTAGGCACTTGGTAGCAGATTTCAACTTTATTATATGCGTATGAAGTCACGGGCAACAGCTAGTCTTATATGAAAATATATTCAAAAATTATCCTGTTCTCCCAGGCATGGCTATCAAGGTAGAAATTACAAATACCAAATGAAAACTGCCACAGACACTAGCGCCAGACAATGTCAAATTCGCAATTATCCCTTTTTTGGCAGCGACGACCGCAAATAGCCCCATTTTTCTTACTTGGGGGTTGATAGCCATAGTCATTGATGTAAGTAAGATACGGGACAAACTTGTTGACGTGGACCGCACAATATAGGCTCCGGGGCACAATCCACTTCAGTCACAATCGAACTGGCGTTTTGATAGCACGTGAATTACTTGTCAAAATTGTGTGAAATAAAGCAGCAAAAATTACTTCCTGCGTTTTCACAAGGTGCACCAATAGTTCGAAGACAAAAAACAAGTTTCACGGCATTACTTTTCACACGTAAATACTTAAAAACAATTAGCTAAATTTTCTTTAAATGTCATTTCTATGGTCTAATGTAGTATCTAATGGAGCGGTGAAGTTGACGTTTACAGTGTAGACGTCAACGTCGCCGCTGACTCAAGCCGAAACAGAGCCATATTTATTGGGTACAATGTTTGGATGTCACGCGTCTTCCCCCTTTTTAAAACAGTCATTGGCCATAGTCGTTACGGTCTGCCACCACGAGGGCGTCGTTCGTGGAAGCAGACAGTAATATTCTGAATACCGTATAATATATAGCCTTTGTATGCTACGACCGCAGAGTTAATTATCAAGACAAATCGGACAAGCATGCGGACCAATCTCCTGCACCTTTTACATGAGCACTTTGCATTTTCAATGCTATTGCGGTTGACATACCTATTTGATTGTGTTCTGGCCTCTGAGTGAATTTACTAAGATGGCTTTAAAGTGGCTATGCTATTTGTGATTGGTTATAAATTATTTTAAGGCCTTTTTTACCAGAGTTTTGACGCCAATGCGAAGAAACATGTCGCCTCATTCTCTTATTTTGTGTAATAATTTCTATTTGTTAAGTGTTTGTGACCGTGCTCGAATGTGGGTGTGTTTCTAAATAATATAAAGTGAAACATGTTTTTTCGTAATTTTTCTAAACTCCATAGAAACCTCTAGTAAAGTATTCACCACTTTACTAGGGCATAATTACTTACTTTGCTGGACTGTGTCTTCTTTGGCGGTGTTTGATTAAACTTGCAAATATTTCAATACTTGACGCTGGCAAATGCATAAGACGTTCAACTCCAAAATAAATTCAAGAGAAAAAAAAACATACCATCATAAGTTTCATCTTCATGCACATCATGGCCATCATCATCATCTTCTTCTTGTCGTCGTGTCCGTGGCCACCCATCATCCCTTCGCCGCCGCCGCCGCCTTTACGCTTCTTTCTACCGACAAACTCTTCCACTAAAAATAACAAAACCTATCAGAGCAGCTTGAGTTGAAGATAATGTGATATTTGTCTTCTAATGGGAGTTAAAAAAATAGCTCCCATAAGTGGATATTCAGGATTCAAAGCTGCGCCATATGGGTGATGAAAAAATTATTTCTCAAAATCGTAAGGTTTAGTGAAAAAAATCGGACGTTCCAGAGATGGTCATCAGCAATCAATACCTACATCCAAAAAAAATACACAAATTATATAAACATGTAAAATAATAATAATTTATTTAGTGCCATACTTCAGACCATATTATATTATGCTCAATACCATCAAGAATTCATCACAAAAGCACAGTATTTTTTTAATCCTATACTATACAATATTTTCATAATTCCCATTCATACATCCCAATATTTTTTTATTCCATGTGTCAAAAAAGCAGACGGGACGCCTGATGGTAAGCAGTCACCGTCGACTATAGATACTTGTAACACCAGAGGCATCATCGGCGTGGGTGGCTTCGGGTGTCGAGAGGTGTGCTGCACTTTCACTAAACGCCACTTCAACCCAAGAGCTTAGGTTTTTAGGTTATTATTATGTTTCATTCAGTTGTGTTCAGCCATTTATCTGGCCTCAGCCTTACCAATTCATGTATTGTAATTTAGTTTCTTGTTTTATTTGTTTAGAGTTATCATACTTACTATTTCGTGGTATCGAAATGTCCCTGCCAAGTGCGTTGAACTTCAATACGTGGTTATCAAAGAAATCGTCGACTGCCTTGTCAATCATAAACGCCAATTCTTCTGTATTGCCAGTATCAGAGCCATCATTGTCAGAGAGGTTTGTTGTATTTATTTTTACTTAAATAAAAACAAAATTTATTTGATGAAAACAAATGGAGTTTTTCTTATTTCTTTATGCCAAAATGTAACATGTTTTAACGAATATAAAAATATCGTCCATAGTACTGTAAAACTAGCTGATTCCCTGATTATTATTAAAACATAATATTTTTTTTTTCTATAAAGCAATTGAAGTATTTAGCAACCAGTTATAAGTCTTGCACTAACTTCATAGTGGGCATGGCATAATTATGAGAATATTGAAACCATATAGAATAGTAGTTTATGCTTTAAATTCTTCTCTGTTTGATATATTGTTACAGTCAATATACACTGCATATGAATTAAGAAAATTAATAATAACAAAAATGTATTTACTTACCAAATTTTACGTAATCACCAAGTACAGATACCTCACTAAGATTGTTAAGCTCTTTCAAATAAAGCAATGTTTTCTTTTGCAAGCAAGAATAAGACAGATGCATAAAACACTCCGTATAAACTCCATTGAAAACATTATCTGGACTATCTATTTTATTAACTTCATCAACTGTATTATTATTTAACCCTTCACTTTTATTAATAACCAAACTATTAGCTAATTCAAAAAATATAATGTTAAGAATGATTTTTAAAAGATCCATTCTCAGCAAATATGGGTGTCAAATGAAAACTCAGTCAGAGGTGAGAAGTTATTTATTTTATTGTTTATAGGGTTTTAGGTCAAATGTCGCGGTGTGATCGTGAAAACGCTTAATTTTCTATGCTTATTTCTACGAGGTGTTTTGTGGTTTGCGATGAGACGACAGTGCCAATTGAAGTAGTTTGTGATGGTGAGAATAATATTATAGATGTAATATTTTCTTGTTATAATAATATATAGTTATAGTAATTTATAATTAAATTAAGAATTTATAGAAGATTTATGTAGTATTCAACAAATTAGCTGCAGGTGCAGTTGTACCTGCTACACTACAAGGACTATTTTTTTTTTCCTAGAAATAGGTACACCTAATCAGAAATCAGAAATATTTATTGGCCATAATAACATTAAACGTTATATCCGACTAACTTTTACAAGGAATATGTTATAAGAGTTAAATAAAATCGGCTGAATTATAAAACATAAATACTAAACTACTAAAAATAAAAAACAACAATAATTTAACAACTCAAAAACTCAACCTCACAAAAACAATTAAACTAACCTAAAACTGACAAAACTTACAAAAATGAGGATTCCGTGAACTTCATTGAAGTATATTCACTTAATTTGCAATATGGGTAGCTAGCTAGCTTGTTCTTATGCTAATCTAAGGTTTAAACTACTTCCATACTAAATGTCATCCACTCAGCCGTTATGAATTTGAGTGGCAACAAACATTACACACAAACTTTCGCATTTAATATTAGTGAGATGATTTTGTGTACATTTTGAAATTATATCTTCTCAATTAATTAAAATAAAAATAAAAAATAAAGACGGACGGTGGACCAAAGCAGTCACAGAATGGTGGCCGCGGAACGGAAAGCGACCACCGGGCAGACCACCAGCCCGCTGGTCGGACGGGCAGCAGGAAAGCGGATAAGGCTAATACAGGACCGGAAAAGATGGCGCGCTGAAGAGGAGACCTATACCCAGCAGTGGGTGGAGAATGGTTGATGATGATGATGATGAAAAATAAAAAATGTTTTATTAATCCATTATTTTTTGTAATACCTACTAAATAAATATACCTTATATAGGCGAACAAAATAAAAAAAGCCTTAATTATTATACTAGAAGTTAATTAAATAATTGATATTACATATTAGAGTTACTAAATACAATAAAAATAAACATAACTGTATATATTAGAAATTAGAACTAAATTAAACTGTCTACCTAAACTATAAATAAAAAACTGCATTGAGGTCGCTGTCTTCGGGTAAGGTGCCCAAAAAGCTGGCGACATTACCACGTTGGATGGCCAAACTTATTCTTTGGCCAAGGTAAGCACCAGCTCTTTGGTCACCTGTCACATCTACGAGGCGTCTGGACAACTCTTTAACCAAACCTAAATTTAATTAATATTTGCTTAGTTATACATTACGTTGATACCTTCACGCGCTAGTCAAGGCCCCGATCCTACTAAACAAATTGTATTAAATAAAAATGTTTCAATTATTAAAAAATTAAAATTGGAACAATTACAATTTAAAAAACAATTGGTTAAGTAGAATCGGGGCCCTGGTTCGCCATTGACGGACACGTCAAGGAGGCCGATATAATATATTATGATACCTTCATGACGATAGAGAAAATAACATATACCTAAATAAGTTATTTAAAACTACGTCGTCGTGGTCTTAAAGATTAGAAAATCTTGATTTGCTCAGATAATTTACTTTTCTTCTAACGTCAAGTGAAAGTTAATGAAGATGGGAAAAATAAGTGATTTGCTTTTAATAAAACAATGTAATTATATATACATTAATATTACAACAAACAGTTATCATACTTAAATATAATACCGTTATAATAGTTTTTGGTTTCATAGAAAACAATATTAAGAAGAAATATGTATATCACAGCTGTATATACTGCATATATTCTATTATAAAAATTATGTCATAAATATGAAAAAAGCGGTTATTTGTATCATTGAGTCTAACAAACAAACCAAAAATATACTATGAGGAAGCAAAGTTACAAAGAAATAGCAGTGAAATAAAAATAAATAATATCGTTATATACATATAACTAAAACTAATTGTATGGAAAAAAGCAAACATAAATGATGAGTGAAGATGCGGTGGGAAGAATATAATATTTATGTATGACATAATTATGACCAAAAATAAATAATAAACATAGCGAAAAATAGAAATGAATAAATTATATGATACAATTTCTAAAACTAAAAGTTAATAAATAACACCTTTAACACACCCACAGATATCTGCAATAAATAATAAGTAGTCAACAAACATATCAATAATTAATTACTTAATTAAGACTCATTATATAAAAAAAGCGATACAAATCATAATTTTTAGATATCATAAAGAGAGTACAGTAACAAATAAACATCTTGAGCAAAGAGCAGATTTGTGAATAGTAGACGCACGTGAACGCATGCACTGTAACCAACCATGCGGCCTCGTGTGGTCAAAATCCAGCTGTACTCTTTTCAGTCCAAACAATTATACAATACAATCGATTGCGGATTTTTCTAGATGTTTGCAGTTGTCTATACGTCATCACAATTTTTATAAGCAATATAACACTGGTTTAATGTTTTTAATTTCAAGATTGTACACCAAATTTAAATACACGTAATGTTATTTAAAAAAACTATATACAGTAATCAATAAATAAATAAATAAATAGTCTATGGCATAACATTATTAGCTACTAGTAGCATCATAAGGCATGTAGTCATTGTATCCCATATCGTAGGCTCTCCTATAGCCATGGTGCCCATGATCGTGTTCATGCTGTTCTTCATGACTGTGAGAATGATGATGAGAGATTTCTGGTTTGGCGATGATCTCGTAGGTGGTTTTTCCGCCACCACCGCCACCCTTCAAGCCGACAAGCGCAGATAGGAGAAGAGACATCAAAGCCGTCATTAGAGCTTTGCCAGCAAGAAGAGCCAAGATACCTAAAGCAGCTGCTCCGAGCGTTCCTGCAATAGAAAAAAAGCAGGTGTTAATTGTGATAAAGTCTAAGTCTGTTGTGTAATGTATAGTCGATCCTCTATTGCACACCCCGTCTTCTACGTCTTCTATAAATCCTTTCCATCCTAAGGTTGCCTGGAAGAGATCGCTTTTAGCGATAAGGCCGCCAGTTGTTACACTAGTTTTTAAGAGTTTTTTGTCTTCTGTATCAAATTTCATGGTGTGAACAATAAAGAGTTAATCAATCAATCAATCAATCAATAAAGTGAGTTCGTAAAAACCAGTGGTTAGACTGTCAGCCTTAAGAGAGTTTTCGATCGCCTGGAGGCTTTTGACAGAGGTTAACAGTTATTGTTATATATTCATGAAATCAAACTTATTTTAGATGGAAAGGTAGCTTTCACGAAAGAACGCCTGATATAATACAATCTATTTAAAAAGATGCGCCACAGCAAGCGCATTCCCAAAAATAGTTGGCGTCATAAGCAACCGGCATCGATCTAAATGGCGGTTGCTCATAATAATATAATATGAAGTCAAACTTTTGTGGGTATAAATCCAATGTTAATAAACATACGGGCCAATTTGAGAACCTTCCTCCTTTTTCGAAGTCGCTTAAAAATGTCAAATACAAAAGCTCGTCGTATGTTGATAATATTCTATGATTATGAATTAAATGGAAATCGGAATGGATGGATGGATGAATGGAGGAATGGAATGGAATATAATAATACTTCAGCTTCTTAAAGGTGTTTTATTGCAATAGTTTTCCCATGAAATAGAGGTAAAAGTTTTAAAACCTAATTGAGTTTGTGGTCATTGGCTTTTAAGGCATTTCGAAGTAGCGTTAAGAGTTATTGTTTCCGAATGTTGGAAGTTTAAAACGGTCCAAAGGCCATTGAACGTAATTTATACCTCTTTTTAAGTTTATATTATATCTCTTAGTTAACTATTATTAAAATTAAAATGTTAAAAGTACAATTTTGGCAGCTTATTATATATTAAATTTTAATTCACTCCAATTGAAAATACCAATTTCTAATGTTGCAAAACGACCCAAAACTTTCAATTACCTTTCATCATCAAAGCAGCAGCTAGGAGAGCACCACCGCCGCCTTTTCCACCTCCGAGGCCACCACCTCCTCCTCCAGATTTTCTTGCAACAGACTCCTTATCACCCTTAGCCATATTCATGGCTTCTTTTGTCGTTTGAGGATCCAACAACTTATACTTCAACGAGTGACCATCTAAGTAGTCCTGCAAACGATATAACAGGAATCTATTCAGCTTTTCTTCAGGTTTACCAGGAAACTGACGAGAAAGTTCCGCTGCCATTTCTTCAGGACTTGGAGAAGCAGTAAGATTGTCTTTCACAATGCTCAATCCAGGTAGCAAATTCAGCTCATCGCGAGAGCTTAAGTCTTCGATAAATGAAAGCACATGTATCTTCAAACATTTCGAACTGAGGAAACTATTGCACTCTTTGTTTAATGATCGTCCGGCTCGGTCAGTGTTGTTTGGAGTCTTTGGGGTATCCAATATCTGGTTCGGTTGATTGGGTTCAGATCCATCAATGGCTCCATGGGAAGGGTCGTAACACACAATCACTATAGCGGCCACGATCACGACATATTTGTTAAGCATTTTGCTGCACTTGTTCACTTCACTGTCACTTTCAATTCAAATGTTGCACATTTCGTGGAACAACCTTCATAGACTGATATTGTTGATCTGTTACCAATTTATTTTATAGTCGTTGACTGCAAAAAGTAAGTACAAACTTTAAAGAAAAGGTAAAACGAATAAATTGAGCCAGTGCAGCTCATTGTTGGCGCGAAAAAGCACTTTCGCGTGGCGCCGCTACATAAAACAAAAAAACATAGGGTCTTGATAATGGAAAAGTCGAAAGTAAATTGCTTTCTTGTTGATTTGAGATAATCTGGTGGTGTAATTGGTATTAAATAATACTTTGATAGAACAATTTGATACGTCAAATAATGAAATGATGATACGTCAAATGATAAAATAAAATAAATGCGCTATTGTTATTAAATTGATGTTAAATAAAGTTATATGATTATTTACGGGATATTTACCGTGGTAAGGTTGTGGAATGAGCTAACAACTAACTAACTAACTAGCTAACTTTAGTGAACAACCGTGATAGTTTAAAACAGTGATGTTAAATAAGTTTTTGGAGATGAAATTAACATAACACAAAAAACCTTGGTCTAATGTTTTTCTTACATGACTTTGTAGGTAAAGTAAACGAGATACAGATACCATAAGTTTTATTTATTTAATAATAGGCTTTCGTTTGACCTCCAACTCGCCTGATGTAAAGCGATGATGCGGTCTACGGTAGAGCACGCTTGCTTAGAAGAAACCGATTCACTCGTGATTTGAAGACACCCAAATTGTAAATATCGGAAAACACCCATTCAGGCAGCGCATTCCACGGACTAGCAGTCTTACTATAAGTCTACATAAGAACACACGTGATCAATGTGTAAAGAAATTTACACGATGACGTATTGTATTTTACTCGACGACATAAGTATATCACCAGATTAGCATTTTTTTTAGCGTCGATGCGGTTTACGATAAATCATGCTAATTGCTAACAAAGTTTTAATAACTAGGTTCTTGAATTTATGAATCTTCCTGAATTACGTTTTTATTTAACCGACTTCTATTTGGCACGTTTTTTAAAGTGTTTTACACCAATTACTCTGCTATTAAATTTGTTTACTAATTTGCGTGTTTTTTTTTTTATATGTAGAGGACAACCTTGAGTTGTTCCCAAGAAGTAGTTTTTAACCAGCTCTAATCATAATTACGAATAATTTTGTTCGAGCGCTAACTTATTTTGAAGTCAGTTTTTATGTTAATTATAATTTTCCTTTTCAATGCACTTCAAGTTGTTTCAAGTCTCATTTCTTAGATTTGACCAATATAAGACATTGCATGGACCCGGGTACGTTATAAAACTGCAACTAGAACCACCGGAGGATGGGCAGCAGCGTCCTATTAGTACACGGTGAACGTACTGCGATCTCTAAGGCGCCTGCCAAGCATGGCAAGAAAACACCCTTCTTTAAGATGTAAGCATTTATCCAGCAGTGGACGTTTAATGGCTGCTGATGTAAGACATCACTTTTTCTTCATCCTGGTATGAAATATTATTAAATATTTTTTTCAGTCCTTAATATATTTTGTATAGATTGTACGATCTAGTATCAGAACATGTAGGCCACCTGTAGGTGTCTTCGTCCATGGGAGATCACCCTTGTTCCTTGTTCATGTCGCTAATCAGGTGAAATCCTAGTGCTGCTAGGCTTCAGCCGTGGCTAGTGACCACCCACCGGACAAAGCTTTGCCGTCATATGGCTTAGCCATGTTCTGGCATGATGTGATGACGCCGTTAGGGAAAACGGGTCCGAATAGTTGCTTCACTGCTGCAAGACCGTTTTGCCATGCTGCTGGTACTGCTGGTACTGCTGGTACTGCTGGTACTGCTGGTACTGCTGGTACTGCTGGTACTGCTGGGCTGCATAAGGTAACTAGTCGTGGAAGGTATCGGAATCCAAGGCACGGTGCACTGCTGGCCGTACACGGTTAGTAGGGGGACTAAATAGTGAACTATGGAAGCCATGGCTTTGCCACTGTTATAAGGACAAACAACCTCTGTATCAAATTTCATGGTGTGAACAATAAAGAGTTAATCAATCAATCAATCAATCAACCAGGACCTGTAATTTAGCGTGTCTTCCAATTCATGGTAATACTCAGTAAATGGCATTTGCACTCATTTCAAGGCCGGATCATTCGTTGCTGAACGTCGCGTCGGTAACCTCTGATCACGCTGTTGTTTGAGTTACCATTTATTTGGAACGAATCCATTTCATGTCTTATGTTTGTATTTAGATTAAAACTATCTCACTTCAAAACGAAAGTAGTTATAATATCTTCATCATTAAAATATTGTTGAAGATCCGGCAAAAGAAAAAAAGCATCAAAATCAAAAGGCATCAAAAGCTTTCTCTCTCTGCTGATTACTGCAAAAGGAGCAAAACTGCTCGAGTGCTGAATGACTGTCGATGTTTATTTGTTTTGTTACGTTAGGAGTGTTATTTCTATCTTATTGTGGTTGTAACCGCACAGTGTGGATGGACCCGGGTATGTCCTAAAACTGAGACTAAAAACACCGCAGGATGGGCAGCAGCGTCCTGTTAGGACACGGTGAACGTACTGCGATCCCCAAGCCGTCTGCCAAGCGTGGAGATTATGGCAACACCCCTCTCTAAGAAGGAGGCATTTGTTCAGCAGTGGAACTTTAATGCTGATGATGTGGTGTAAAGTTAGAGATATAACAGCGTAAACTGGGTGATAGAAGACCCCAAACCTCCTGATTTAACCATGGTAATTACACAAAAGTCCAATAGTAGGTATATAAATATATTTGCTTGGGCCCAACATACATACAGTAACTTAGCAAATCATTTGTATTTAATTTTGTTGTTTACTAGTCTTTCTGGTTATGTCCTTTTTCGACAATATAATAACGGATTCTGATACATTTATACATAAGTTGTAAAAAAAACTTTGTGACATGACTGTGAATAAAAGCCCTGAAATCATGAGGAAAAAAACAGACTTTCTACAACTTAGATGCGTTCAATTACCCTTTTTAACCGACTTCAAAAAGGAGGAGGTTATCAATTCGACTGCGTTTATGTCAAAATAAATTACTTTTTTTTTTTTTTTTTTTTTTTTGTTTTTTTTTCTAAGGATTTTTTCGCGGTTATTTTCCGTTTCTTTGTAAAAGTTTATAACGAAGAGTGCTATCTAAAACACTGTTTGAAACAATCACGGTTGTTCACTAAAGTTATATGATTACCACGGTAAATATCCCGTAAATAATCATACAACTTTGCTATAAATCTATTTCAGGTTTTGTACCATCTTTCTTTTAGTTCATAATTTTGTATTTATGGATTGATTTTTAGTACCCTATTTATTTATATGATGTAAAAGTGGGTAGTTTCATAAAAAAAAGACCACTAAATCAAGTTTTATCAAAACTTTATTTTGCCTGTGTGCAATATAAAATATTTTAACAATGCATGTAGCTGTTCACTTTTATAATACTATATATATTTTATAAAAAATAACAATTACAACATCATAATTTAAATAATACTATACAATATAGGTACGTCAAATAAAGGATTGACAAAAAAAAAATATAATCTATGCAAATAAAATAATTGAAAAAAAAGTGTGCAAATTAAAGTATATAAAATAGTTTTTTTTATGAATAATTAAATATAAATACTAATAATTAATTAATTAATTATATTTAAATACTGTTAAATATATTAAACGTGGAAAAACATTAAATATTTAGATATAGTAATACTAGATACATCGTTTTACTCATGATAATATACTAGTCGGTAGTTATAAATATCATATTATTATACAAAAAACTCAAATATTTTAAAATAAATTATAATACATATTATGTTTAATTATTAATGCTGATACATATAATGCTCTGTAATACGGTTTAAATTATAAAATTGGAACAACATAAAAATATATACCAACAAAAATAAATTTTGAATAAATAATTATTAATATATTATATTGTTTTAAATATGGCAAAGAATTAATAGCAAATAAGTAAGAGATATGAAACACAAATACAATACATATATGTAAAAAATACATTTACTTATACATAAAAAAATAATCAGTGGTAAAAACAATAAATAATAAAAAACATATTCATTTTTTTTTTTATAAAAACCAACATTTCTGACTGGTTACCCTAACAATACTTTTGTACATAATCTCACAACAGTCACTTTAAATAATCATAGAAATAATTAAATATGTTGAACAATAAATATAAAATTATCTATATAAAATAGAAGGAAAGAGTAAAAAAACTATAGCAAATAAATAAGGTAATACATATTAATATGAAAGACTAGATACAAAAGTGACAACACAACACTCGCATCTTTTCAATAAATACACTTATAATTAAAATATTATTTCCAATAAATTATTAATCTTAATAGACTATGAGTCCCAATAAATTATTCTGATCCCTAATAAATTATCATGATCCCCAATAAATAATGTTTCTTAATAAATCATTTACGCCGTCTAACATTCAAGTTTCTTCCGTAGCCAGAATGCCCATAGCCTCCAACATCTTCATGGGCAGTAGAATGAGAATGGGAGTGAGTATACACAGGTTTTGAAACGATCTCGTAGGTGGTTGACTTTTGCCCCGCTGAGAGGGACTTGATGCCGACGATTCCTGATAGAAGAAGAGACATCAGCGCCGTCATGAGGGCTTTACCAGCAACGAGGGCAAGACCGGCCATGCCTACTGCCATGAGGGTACCTGAAACAAAAAACGTTTAATGTAATTTTGGTGTGGCAGTGTATTAACTAAGTTTTATTATGGAAACTGATTATGATTTAGACACAAAAAAAAATTCACGTGAATTATTCCCGAACAATAAATACTAGCATTTAGTAAACTTTTCCCGAAATAATGTTTTGGCTTAATAAACTAGTAGGTACCTTTATACGGCCTGATTATAAAAAGAATACCAATTAGGTTGCCATATCCTTAAACATGCTACCTAAGATCTGTATGTGAATTTCATAATATGCAATATATTATTGAATGTTGAGTGAATATGAATTGGGAGTTATCGCGCATTATTTTATTTAGGTAAAAATAGGTACCTAAACTCAACGTTCCGAACATGCTGCGTGATAAATACCGATAGACATTAAAACATGTTTGTGTTCAAATTACGTCACATCTTTTTGAATGTCTATGAAATTGGTATTGATGTTGATTATTTTGGTATTACTTCGAAACACCAAATGGAATATGCTGTCTCATTTTCGCGCATGATAATTTCCGTCAGTGAAAAGTTGACAGAATGATGATTCTAGGCCTATATTTTGAAAACATTTGTTCAAATAGTGCAGCATATCACTGCTTATAGTTTTAGTTTCAAGTGTTTCAAGTTAGAATGGAAACCTTCAGCGGCGTTGGTGGTGTAATGGTCAGCATAGTTGCCTTCCAAGCAGTTGATCCGGGTTCGATTCCCGGCCAACGCACTTTTTTAAACTACGTCTGTAGTGGATTAGTACTTATAGAGACAAACATAATGTAGTGACAAACTTCTAATGAAAAAAGGTATCTATTTTAAAGTGAAAATTCAGCCATACTTTAAGAATAAACCTCTTTCTTTTTATTTTGTTTGTTTTACATCGTGCTCTAACGTAGACCGCATCATTGCTTAACGTTAGGCGTGATGGGGTCAAACGCAATCCTATTAATGATTTAAAAAAAAACATTATAAAGAACATGCCGTTAACTGAAACTGCTGTATTCCTGTTTTTTTGGATTCATTCAAATACGTATTTATTTAATGATATCGGTCTATGTAACGGCATTTTGGCTTCGCCAGCTTCTGAGGAAGCCAAAGTGCTGTTAAAATTAAGCGTCTAATTTAAGTGTATACCTTATTTGTTTATATTTGTGTTTGTCTTACAGGGGTGGCATAGTCACTGCGCGACAAAACCCCTTTACAATAAATAAAGATTTAAAATAAAAAAAAACTACGATAGAATAATAAACAGATTTCATAATTATGGAGGGAACCGTAAAGGTATATTTTAAATTATAGCTATACTTTTCGCAAAATATTAGAAAAAAGATCAAAAATAGAAGTATAACGCACGACTGTAAGCGTGTAAGCGCCATGGTTTTGCTCCACTAAATGCGACTATAATACAATATACCTAATGGTCATCTGTAGTGATAAGCGTTGCAGTAATAAACGCGGCTTTAAAGCGCGAGTTCACAAAATTAAGTTATTCAATCATTTCGATTCTTCACCATGCGTGACTTATTACGAACTCGGCCAAAGTTTTCCGATCACAGAGTACGTAAATTACGGTGACAGTGACAGTTCGAAGAGAAATGAAATAAAAGTCTCGTCTTTGCTCTATAATTATTGAAACGCTCTGGTTGTTTCGTATTTATTTTAAGCCGACTTCAAAAAAAGAGGGGGGCTCCATTCTGTTTTTAAGCTGTAACTCCGTAAATATAATTATGGCATTACTAATAAACCTTAGTGGGTTTTAAATGCTATTATATCCTATTTGTATACTTTTTTCTTTTTTTTAAATAAATAAATGAAAAAAAAAAAAAAAACGAATAGTTTTTTTTTTTTTTGGTAGTATACTTTAAGTGTTGTTCCATAGTTTTTTTTTTAATTTTTGTTCCTTTAGTACCTACTCCTTCATTTATGAACTGATTTGAACAATTCTTTTTGTATTTAAAAGGATAATAATATTTATGTACTTTCTTTATCTCTTCTTCTTTCTTTTTCTATTTATTGGTTATATAGAATTTCATTTCAGTAGTTTGGAACTGGAAAATTCGGTAATTTAAACGATAATAATATTATTTTAAACTATCACGGTTGTTCACTAAAGCTATATGATTATTTACGGGATATTTACCGTGGTAAGGTTGTGGAATGAGCTCCCGATATTTTGGCGCAGTTACGGCGTAGTCCCGTGAACATGGTGCATGTGATCATAATTATAACTTTAGTAATATTATGTCATCTAAGTAACCAAAATTGCGTATTATACTAATTTTGAAGTCGCTATTTTAAATTGATAATTATTAGTAAGTAATTTCGTTAAAGATAAGTGACCAGCCTTAAGGTTAGAGTTTCTAGATTGATAGAAGGTCACAGCTGACATGGTTAAATAGTTTTTCTTCAAAAGGACAAACGACAGGACCCAACAATTTGAGTTAATTGGTAAATCGTATTTTTTTTTTTTTGACATTGCTTAAATATTTTTTTACTGGGCATGTGCCTCTATTAACTAAACAAAATACAAGCTAAAACTAACACTACAAATACAGTTAGACTGCCCATAGACCGTTGAAGGTCTAAAGACAATCCAAATGCTCAAGCCCACCAGTTGGCAGCGTACCCAGCATGCTGGTGGCATTACCAAGTTGAATGGCAATTCAAATTCATTTATTTGCATGAATACTATCTATATCGGACCTGCAATTTGTGGATTTTTTTTCCCCATAGTTCTTCCCGCCGAGCTTCAACGTGAAGCGTTTGAAAACGGTCTCTACAACTACCTCTCCGGGCTGGCAAAGCACCGTTAGCACCGCTAGTGTTGCAGGTGTCCATATGCGACGGTTTCTGGTTACCATCAGGCAGACCGCTTGCTTGTTTGCTGCTCTTTTTATTAGGTACACAGGTATAGTAGAAGGTCTTAAACTTAATTAATTGTAGCAACTATATTCAGCCCTTATTGCACGTCCAAAATATGGGGTTACGCAAAAAGGGTGTACTAAGCCGAAATGGTTCCGTTATACTCATCATTATGAACTTATCCTACGGGACAAACCGTGAAATTGCAATAACAATATCTGCTGTTCCATACATTTTGTCGCGTGTCAATGACAGTTTTCTATGGAATAGATGTTTATTTTTGGTATTTCAGTGTTACTACCATAGTCAAAGTTGATCATAAATAATGGGTACTATGGACCCCTTTCAGCTTAGTTCACCCTTTCCGCGTAACTGTGAAGTATTTTTATGTATTAATTATTCAAGTTAAAACTTAGTAAGATCGGCAAAGCTAGGTGCTTGAGTTTTTGACTCACATTCTTTGACGGCTTTAAGATGGTGTACTAAATTATAACGATTCATTGACAGTAATCTATAACTTCACTACGTACCTTTCATCATTAGAGCAGCTGCAATAAGCCCACCCATTCCACCTTTCTTTCCACCAAGCCCCCCTTTCGCCCTCGCTTCACCAACTAAAGACCTCGCTTCCTCAGCAGTATTCTCATCCAGAAGACGCAATCTCACTGTGTGTGTATCCAGGTATGACCCAAGTCTGTACAATAAGAACTTGTCCAGCCTTTCATCAGGTTTCGCCGGCAAAGACCTGGCCAGCTCTGCTGCAAATTCTTCAGCCTTACTTCCATTTTCTTTATCTTCTTTCACAACGGTCACACCTGGCAGCAATCTCAATTCTTCTTTGGAGTTCAACTTTTCCAGGAGCGAAATTGCTTCGATTTTTAGGCAAGTTGGACTGAAGATTCCGCTTGAGCAGTCTTTTGTGAGGCTTCTGGATGTCTCCAAAGGTTTGGGTTCTGTTTCTATTGAGTTTAGATTGTCTGGGCTTGGGAACGCGTGGGTTATTGCAAGTATCGTTATATAGAAAGCACGATACATGTTGGCGCGTCTATTTCGGATCGAGCACTGTTATACTTTGATAAGGCGATGGTACCAACCATCTTTTTATATGTCTCACATAGATAGATGATTAGTACTGAGTACTCTACAGCTAGGGTTACCATCCGTCTGGATTTGTCCGGACATGTTTGGAATTTTAGAGTTTTGTCCGGACTTTGTCCGGCTTTTTAGCTTAGGCGATGTAATACAAGTAAACCTTGATTAACATCTCCCTATACAGTAAGCAAAAATCTTTCTTTAAAAATCTACCAGTATACCTGCTAAAATTACCGGACTTTAATTTAAATGTCCGGCTTTGTGACCGGGCTTTTATTAAAATTTCCGGTTTATGTCCGGACTTTATCAAAATGCCCAGATTTAGGTCCGAGGTTTATTGAAATGACCAGATTTGTGTCCGGACTTTATTGAAATGTCCGGCTTTATGTCTTCAAATTTTGATATGGTAACCCTAACTACATCCATTATTTTCATACAACGCTGGTTGCAAAAAGTTGCAATCTTTAGAAGCAATTTTAAACCTTAAAGTTATAGTTTTTGGTTGAGTTTTGAAGTGTTTAGCCATTTTGGTTTATTATCGAGAGCACTCATTTGAGGAATGCTTGTTTAAATGTATGGTATTTTATGGGTTTTTAATATTCTAATGTCTTTATTGCCCTTTTCATTCTATTTATTTCTTATTGTTCATCATACTTTGAAATACCATGAATGAATCATGTAGATGTCTAATTTATAACATCAACATTGTACTAGCTTTGGAATGCTTTTATTCAATAATTTTAAGTTAAATTTGGGTAGCGATGCTTACTGGTAGCGGTTTTCTTAGATCAGTTTAGTTCTTTACATAGATTTACAAATACGGATGGATGTTGGGTCTAGTACAAAATTGCGGAAAATTTGTCCTGAGTTATCTTTCAGGGTTATAAGGAAAGGGTCTGCTAAGCCGAAAGAAGGGGTTACACTCTTCATTATGATCAACTTTTATAATAGGATTTCGCGATTTCAGTTAGTCCCATAGTAAAAATAGTTCCTAACGTTGAGTATAAGCAGATCAAACAAACAAGTGAGATTTGGTATGGTGGCGTGGCGGATATAATAGCATCTAGTCTAAATCACGACTTAATGCTTTAAGTCGAGCTCACCCTGCAGACGATATTTTAGACCATTTCAAGTCTCATCAAGTCGTTCAAGTCGGGGTTTCTCTACAAGATAGAATCAGAACTGAGGAGATCCGTAGACGAACGAAGGTTACTGACATAGCCCACCAGATTAGCAAGTTGAAGTGGCAGTGGGCAGGGCACAAAGCCCGCAGAACAGGTGGCCGATGGGGCCGAAAAGTTCACAAATGAAGACCACGGGCCGGTAAGTGCAGCGTAGGACGTCCACCCACAATACGGACAGACGACCTAAAAGAAACTGCAGGGAAACGCTGGATGCAGGCCGCTTACAACCGGCCCTTTTGGAGATCGATGAGGGGAGGCCTATGTCCAGCAGTGGACGTCCTACGGCTGAAATGATGATGATGATGAAGTCTCATTTTAAAAGTTAAGTTATAACGAACCCCTTTCAGCTTAGTACTCTTTTCTTATAACCCTGTATAAAAGATACATTTAAAAAATACCGACGGCATAATGCAAATCCTATATCATTACAACAACGTCTAATTTAGCACAGAACAAATAAAAAATGCAAAGTAAAAGCACAGATTACTACAAATAGTATGGTTAGTCTACATTTATTTAGGTTGCACATTTAGCACATAATATTATATTTATTAAGGTTTAATAAAGTTAAATTAATGTATTTTTGTAATCTCTAAAAGTTACAGATGTAAATATATGGTATTTACCAACAACTAATGGTTTAATTACTCTACTTTTGTTTCAAACCTTTTTGATTACTGACCCAATATCCATAGTTTTAAATATCTGTCGTTGTTTACATTAGTTTCAGGTTTTTTGTTAGTCATAATAAGGTTTTTATTTATACAAGCTCTTAAATATAATTTTGCTTTGAAATAGAATAAGAATGTTCGATTAATTAGCAAATTAAAAAGTATATACTTAAGCTATGGAAAATTATGATGCAGTAAAGTAATTAAGATCACGCTCCTATGCATTATCCACATACAAAGTTGCTAATATTATGCTCTACTTTAAGCTTTAAGAACATAAAATAATTAAAACGTTAAAAATACTGAAAAGTTACAAAAGCGTTTTTAATGGTATTTCCGCCTTTGACCATCAATTTAGATTTAGATAGCCCGTTGGTCCAGTTGGTAGTGAACCTACCTTCTGAGCTTGGGGGCGTGGGTTCGATTCCCACCTAGGACAAACATTTATGTGGTGAACATTTGTGTTTGTTCTATATCTGGTTGTTAGTATCTATTTAAGTATGTATTTAAAACTATATATGTATGTATATCAGTCTCTGGCAGCCATATCACAAGCTTTGCTTAGTTTGGGGTCAGATTACCGTGGGTGAAAAATGTCACGAAATATAAAAAAAAAAAAAAAAAAAACTGTTTACAAACGGCATATTATGGTCGAAGATAACATATTACCTATTTACTCTGACCTTGATACCCCTATATTCATTGACGTAAATAAAGAAACTATGCCATACCATATCCATTGACGTAATTACCTCGAATCCTCACTTCACCCTTATATAAGTTATGTTTTGTCATATTTAGGTAAAATTAGGTGACCGATTCCCATAATAAGGTGTCCTCAACAAAGCATGCCTACAGATTTAGTGACGTCCATGGATCATGTATAGATCTGTCAACTCAAGGTACCAAGATTTATATCCTTCAGAAAACAAGGAAGCTGGGGGTCTAGACAAGAGCCACACACTGTTAGCGTTCACGCCTGCGGAAAGATGAAATTGTATGAAAATGACATTAGCTTCAGATAATTTATCTCATGCTAATGTCATTGTCAATGTCATTTTCATACAATTTAATCTTTCCACGGCGTGAACGCTAACAGTGTGTGGCTCTTGTCTAGATGCCCTGACAATTAAGTTGTTCCATTCCTTAGCTATCCTGTAGAGGTATTTAGAAGGCTTTTTGTTATGATAAATTTTTACAACTTTCCTATAGCAAGAAACTATATAAATGGCTCGGTAACTCAGAGCAAAGTTCGTCAAAAACACTGACTTTAACATTTTTGAATGGCAAGTATTTGACAATGGTGAGAAAAGAAAGAAAGAAAGAAAAATATGTATATAAGACAGAAACAAAGACATTACGAGTTAAACACAATAAAATAACATAAATAGTTTCTGTCACAAGCCGGTGCCAACTCGGCATAATGTTATTAAATTTAAGTTTATTTATTTTAGTACTAATTGAAAAATTAAGTTTGGTTTAGCAAATCTGGATTTCTATGTATTTTTAACTGACTTCGGGAGGTTTACAATTGAAGTCGTGTTAAATGTATTTTATACTGTTTACTCCAAAATTATGTAACTAATTTACGTGTTTCGGGGAGCCACAACAATAATTTCATTAACATTGGCTCAGTAGTTTCATAACCAGCTAATAATATAAATTATTAAAGCGCCTAATTTGGCAATACAGTTATTGGCATCGATTCTGATGTACTCTAAACTAAACTAAATGTGACAGCTCTGAAATTGTAGCCATCATTCTCTCACATATTAAAATGAAAAGAGAGGCAGATAATTTTAGTCCTGTCAGATTGGTTTAGTTTAGTGACAGAAGACGAGAGTGGTATGACAGAATCGACGCCTGATCAATCGCTAACTAGTTTTGAAGTCGGCTTTTTCTATTGATAATTATTATATTAAAAAGCCACGCCTCTCGCGAGTTTTGATGAAATTATTATATTATTTTAAGTGATAATTTTTATAAGTAATATATCAATTGTAAGGTTATAAAAATACTAAGTCGTTCCATAAGTCGGGTGAGTGCAAAAAACAAAATAATGAAAAATAACGAAAGATGTTTTACCGACATCTTGAACGTAGCCTTGTATCATTAACTTACGGTACTCGGTTGGAAATAACAGTCACGGTCACCCATCCGAAAAAAACCGTTTCACCCCTAGCTTAATGTACTAAACCAATTTGCAACATTGATCTATTGAAATCGCTTATTCAAGCTATACTAGAAGTCCCGATAAACATTTAAAACATTATATGCGATAAGTCTCAATAAATATTCGACCAGCTCTATTGAAATAGCAAGTGAGTAGGTAGGTATCTTCTAAGTCTGCGTGCTTCAGCTTTGACCACATATTGTCGCTTACCGACAGGCGAGTTGGTGGTGGACTGCTTCCCGATTAAAAAATACTTTAGGCACGTTGGGCACTTTTTGGGATGGGGAAAAAGAACTGAGTTCGCGTGACCGTCACGCTCAGATACTCGTTCGGGTAAAGTCGGCTCGAGTCGACTAAGAGAGCGAGAGAGATTATAGTCAACCGTGATGAAGTTTTCGCTTCTGTCGTGGCACATAGTTTTTCTTTAGACGATATCATATATTATCACATCACATCAGCAGCTATTTAACGTCCACTGCTAGACAAAGGCCTCCCTCTTAGAGAGGAGTGTTGCCATAATCCCCACGCTTGGCAGGCGGCTTGAAGGTCGCAAGTACGTTTACTGTGTACTAATAGGACGCTGCTGCTCATCCTCCGGTGGTCCTGATCGTAGTTTTAGGACATACCCGGGTTCAATACACAATATCTTATTCATCATCATAATTGCTAACATATTTATTTTAATATATAAGTGATGATTTACTGTGCAACGTTTATAACTTATGGAAAAATAATATCGTACCTTCAGGTGAAGTGTTTTCGTCACTCAGCTGCATAAACAAGCATCCGAAGTATGTTTGCGGTCATGGATAAGCTGATTTTGGAGCTACAAACGCGGTCACATAATTATTTCGCATAGGATTTCTGATAGAAAATAAAACTTACCTTTCATCATCATAGCCATTGCAATGAGTCCTCCCATACCGCCTTTCTTGCCGCCTCCCAGTCCATTCTTCGCTCTACCCTCTCCAATAGCAACCTGAGCTTCTTCCACCGTCTCATCGTCCAACAATTTGAACTTCAACGAGTGTGTATCCAGGAAATTCCCAACATGGTACAGGAGATATTTGTCTAGTTTCTCATCAGGTTTTCCAGTTAGAGATCTCGCCAAATCTGCAGCCACTGTTTCGTACTTAGTTTTGTCATTTTTGTCATTTCCTTCCTTGACAAGACTGACACCAGGGAACAAGGATACCTCATCCTTGTTGTTCAGCTTCTCGATTAGGGATATGGTTCCTATTTTTAGACACATAGGGTTTAGTATTCCATGGGCACAGTCTTTAGCACGTGAAACTTTGTCTTCTGCTGGCAAAGCAGCACATGATGTTATGAAGACCACAAAGGCAAATATTTGATACATTTTTGGATAAACACGTCCACTTGCTTTGGTTATCAACGAAACTGTGTTCCTCGATTATGTTGTCACCCTTTTATATTTCATATTTTGTGGTCAGATGATTACCCCTGGACCGCGCGTTCTGGTCAAAAACTGAAATTATACTATTGCGGTTTGAAAACCCTTTGTAAAGAATAAGAGGTCTCTATTCTTAAGAAATTAAGTATTAGTTTCTAGTAACATGTCTTAGAGCGCAAATTTTGCATTAGTCATAATAAGTGTGTTTGGTCATCTCATTTTCATAGGATCGTTAAAAGATTTAAGCCAAATTTGACTTTGGACCTTTTGGTTAAGATTGATATTTCTTTGAGTGTGCAGTTAACCATACATGAAGCTTCGTTTATTTTTGGCTGATCCGCACGCTGTTGAAAATATATTCTTGTATGATTATTTTTTATTATTTCCGTTTGTTTTTATTATGCCCTATTTTATATTTTTTATATCCAATTTTGCCCAAGATATCGTTATAGTAAGTACAATATTTCAGACAAGAGCTTTGGTTGAAATATGTTGGCTCACATGGATCAATAGCACTTAGCCAAACAGAAGTATTTGTACTCATCATTATGAACAAATTTTATCCAATGGTAAAATCACGGAAAAATCTGCTGTTCCATACATTTCGTGGAGTATCAAAAGTGTTGAGTTTCATTGAGTAAGCATCAACGTCGCTTGTGTTGCAGATGTCCTTACGCGACAACTAACCTAACCTAACCTGAACTAAATGTCTGGTTCTGCTATAAAAAGACCTAAACGTTCCAAACGTTATATGATTTATAAAAAAAAAAAACAAAACAGATAACAGATTAATCATCAAAAAAGCAGTTCCCATAGGACCGCTTGCCTTAGCAGCACAAAAAAATAAGAAAAAAATTGTAAAGTTTTTTTTTTCCTTTAGAATAGATGATTTTTTTCCTAACTTCTGTGTTGATTCCATTAGTGCTATTGTTTTCTGTGACCCAGTTTTTTATGTAACACCTGTTTTTTTCCACGTTTGTTTTGTTAAAAGTTATTGAAAGAATGAGTAAAATGAACTCCTTTCAGCTTTGTTACCATCCCTCATAGTTTAGCACTTTTTAACTAAAAAAAAAAGAACTAAAAATCAAGGAGGTTCTCTAGTCGATGCTCTAGTCCAGGGGTGTCCAACATACGGCCCGCGAGCCACAATGCGGCCCGCCAAGGTTCCTACAATTACAAGGCAGTTACAAGTGAAACCTGCTGTGAATTCTGCCAAAAGGTTATTATTATACCCTTTTTACCATTTTACTTATATTAGTCTTGATTTGCTCAGTTACGAAACATCTCTTGGCCAGCCATAGTTACAAAGTTAATAAATCCGGCCCGCCACAAAATTACTTATAAACCGCTGCTGAAATAGCGAAAAAACAGCTGTTGATAACAGCTGGTTTTTTTTCCCTATTTCGGCGTTGGTACCTTCTGCCCATATCTCTATCGTACTGGCAGAGTGGGCACGAAAAACCGTACGAAGTGCTTTGATTCCACTTTTATTGTGACAATTGCTAGTCTGTGGAATACGCTACCTGAAATGGGTGTGTCTCGATAGTTACAATCGGGATGTCTTCAAATCACGAGTGAATCGTTTACGCTCGGCTACTCGCAACCATATATACCTACCTACGCCATCGTAGAACGCATTGTTGACGGTTGACCGCTAACATTGTAAATTGATGATGTTTTTATTTTTTTCTCGTAGATAATTATATATTGATTTCGAACGAAAGCCTGTGAAAAATGGTTCGAAGAGAATGCACCTGATAAAATTAATCTCGCTTACAATGCCTGCAAGGTCAGCGCATTGCAACAAAAAAAAAAAAAAAAAAACTTTACCTATTATCGTCACATGTTGTTGGTATATTTCCAATGGGCAGGCCACATCACTGTAAGAACCGATAACCGATGGGGAAGAAATGTTCTTGAGTGGAGACCACGAACCGGAAGACGTAGCGTAGGTAGACCTCCCATTAGGTGGACCAACGACATCGTGAGTCAGGCATCCAGTGGATGCAGATGGCAGGCTATCGTTTAAGAAAGAAAAGAAAGAAAGATATGAAAGAAAAGAAATTTTATTCGACACCTTTACAATAACTTATATCTAAAGGATACAATCAGTGTCGAATGGGTCCGTCTCGGTTTACTGTGGAGATCAAAGAGAGAGGCCTATGTTCAGCAGTGGACTTCTACTGGCTGATGACGATGGTATTCTATTGCTAGTTAAAAAAGAAACACAATGATAATTGTACGTCACAGATCCAATTTGTGGTAAAAAGATCTAATAGAAAACGAAACCACACGCGAATAGGCGGAACCGTAACACAAACAATTTAAGCGCACTATGGCTTAGGCCCGAGCCACACCGTAAGGTTGAAATTACGCCAAGGTACATAATAAATAATAGTAAAAGGCTAAGGCAACATGGGGCAATTTCGGGAACTTCTCCACAATCAGCATTCACACTCGACAAAACCCCTTTCGGTTTAGTACCCGTTCCACACAAATGAAAAATGAATCGCAAATCAAAATCGAAGGTTGAAAACGCAAGTTGAAGTTGAGAACACATAGTGTATTTTGCTCTGCATTTATGTTTATAGTTTACTGGCTGACCCGACAGACGTCTTGTCTTAGCCATGAATGTCCAATAGTAAAAATAAAAACTACTGTAACAATGTTTAAACAATATATAATTCACATTCATCAAACGCGCGAAGTTAAAATCGTTGTTAAGTTTACTGAAATTTTCCAATTTTCTGCGCAATTTTCTTAATTTTTCGTTCCGTAAGAACCTTCTGCAAAATATTTGAAAACATAAAAAAAATAAAAAAATATTGGCAGTAAGTCGTTCTCAAGTTATGGCGTGCTTGACCAAGGAAAATAGGGATTCATTTTTATATTATAAGTATAGATAGAGCGCGTGATACTTCTTTTAGTGTATCTTTTTCGGATCTCAAGATACAGGCTTAGCTTAGTTTGAGGTCTTCAGCCAATTGCTTTATTGTATCTTTTTTATGTGAAATAAATAATTTTGTATTTTGTATTTGTATAGCTATAAATCTGTAGTAAAAGACTTTGTGACAAGCAATGTGGTCCCAGCTTTACAATTACAATAATTACGAGGTTTGACGTCAAAATTGTCGTGTCGTGTTTTTGGAGACCAGAAAGCGGTAAATGCGTGTAATGATAGACATGCGTATGGGTAAGTGGTACATTAAACAATACGTTATACTTTTATGCATTATGCACATAATAAATAATAATCTTGAGTAGAGACCACGAACTGGAAAAGGTAGCGTCGGCTCACTAGATGGACCAACGAGTCGCGGGTATGCAGTGGACGACTTCAGTGTGGCATTCTAATGGGGTGGCCTATGTTCAGCAGTGGATGTCTTATGGCTGATGATTATCATCATCATTATCAGCCATAGGACGTCCAATGCTGGACATAGGCCTCCCCATCGATCTCCAAAAGTGCTGGTCTGCTCTGTCTGGTCTGGTGCTCTGGAGGCGGCCTGCATCCAGAGTTTTCTTGCGGTCTTTTTTTGGTCGTCCGCCCATCTTGTGAGTGGACGTCCTACGCTGCGCTTACCGTTCCTCTACAGATCTTCTCATTTCTGATTCGATCTCGTAGAGAAACCCGAGTATAACCCTATCCATAGCTCGTTGTCCGACTTTGAGCTTGCTTGTAAGATGGCTGATGATTATGATGATGAAATATTATTTCTTCAAGTCAAATGTTAGTGTTCTTGTAATATGTATGTACCTAGCTCGCCACGTAAGTAGAATGTCGGAATGAGCTGAGGGCAAGAACCACTATCAAATGGCTCCTGCGTGTCTTGTACGCCCAGAAAAAATGCCAGGATGAGCTTGACATACAAAAGATTGATCCATCATAGCCCAGAATAGAGAGGACTGGAAGGAACGGCGATTTTTTTAACCATCTTCAAAAGAGGGAAAGGGTTCCAATTTTTGATTTTATTATTTGTTGCCTCAGATTTCCGTCATTGATGAATTGTTTTTTTTTTATTTTTTATTGAAAGGATAATTATAATTATACTTTTAGATTGTTCCAATGTAAATTTTATCAAAATCAATTTAGTAATTTTGCTTTGAAATCAAAATAACTGGAAATTTTTGTTACTTGGATGACAATAATGGTCACCGAAATTGTATTTTGATCATATTTTATATACAAATTTTGTGAAGTAGGTTTTTAAATTGATAATTATTTTTATCAAGAAACTCTACGAAAAAGAAAACAGTACTTAAAAACTAAGTACTTTGAAAAAGTTGCAACATTGTAAAGCAATAGAGATTTATATGCACCACTTTTTATAACAGTCCACTAAACTAGTATCGCGAGATAAAAACATTTACAATTACCTACCTACCTACTACCTACTTACTTGCTGAATTTATTTATCACGAGCGTGTCAAGACACGCTTTATGGTAGGGTTCCGTTTTCCTCAGCTAAAGTCATATAATTGTGGTCACAATCATATTTCAGAAATTAGTGGTTACAGAAAAAATTTAAAGAACGCAGCTCTGTCATAGAATTTATAATAGTGCATTACTGTGGACTGAACAAAATTTCAGAGGTGCATCATACCAACATAGGTAACATACTTGATGGACTGTGCAGCGTGTCCTACAACTTGCACACAAGACGACCTGAATGAAGCCACGCAGAATGCCATTGAGGTGGCAAAGTTTTGGTCTAGAAACTTGATTTGAAAATAGAATTGTATTTTGCGGAACATCGACTCGAAAGAAGAAGAAAAAGATAGAAAAATAATTTTATGGTTTAGTCAATAAGAAAACAACGTCAACGCGGTAATGCAGCAAGTGTTTTGGGTACCTTTGCGCCGGGAACGGTTAGGGGTGGATTATTTGATTAGGTATTAGTTTAGTTGTTGGTGAATACCATATTATATTTGGGATTTATTTGACATGCATTAGAAATTCACTTTTAAAATTTAAATTATCAAGATTAATTAAAATTATGCATTTGAAACATATTTGATTTGTTTATAATAGTGCTAACAGACGCTCGGACGCGGCTGACGGACCGCCGTCCAACCAACAGGAGAGAAAGAGCGAGAGTATCATATTTCCCTCTCTTTCTCTCCCATTGGTCAGACGGCGGTTGAGGTCAGCCGCGTTCGTGCGTCTGTTAGCACTATAAGAAAACTACTTGAGAAACATTATTCGTTAAGACAATTTTACGCCAATGACTGCTGACATTTTGAATTTATTACAATTTTATCATATAGTATATTAGTATACTAGTAATAGTATTATAGTAGTCATCATCATCATATGCATCAGCCAGAAGACGTCCACCGCTGAACATAGGTCTCCCCCTTTAACCCCCACACTGAACGACAGCCTGCCTTTTGCATCCACTGGATGCTCGCGACACCCACATTGTCGTCGGTCCATCTAGTATAAATAGTCCAAGTAGTAATAGGGTCCCGTTTTTACCCTTTGGGTACGGAACCCTAAAAACCAAGGCGCTAGTAGGTAGGTACGTGCGTTTAAATAGCGATTGTTTTCACCCAAGTGTTGATAAAAATAAACTAGAACTAGGTATGTACCCATTTTTGCTTGTAAACTGCCAGCCACAGATCTAGTATATCTGTGCTGCCAGCAAAACTTTTGTTTTCTAAACAAAAACGAAACCAGCCAGCGTTATTACGAAAAATAAAACAAAACAGCACACTCTAGCGGAGAGCGGTGATTACGCTTTGTTTTTTACCTTTTTACTCTGAAACTTTTATTTCAGTTTGTATCCAAGTCAATAGATGGCGTAACTTGTACATATAGCTTACTCTCGCTATGACTTTCACTAGATGGCGCATGTAGTTCTCATTTGCTAGTAAAAAGAACAAAAATTTAGTCATAAGCGTTGGACCTAGGTAGGTAACTTAATATAATTATTTTGTTATGTATTAGCTACCGTGATCATGCTATTAAAGATCTCAGATTCAATTTAATGTTTGTAAAAAAGTTTGTATAACCAGAATAAGCGAATGGGAAAATATGTTTTATCCCATTTTTAAGTTCACAATAAAATTAAAATATGAAATCTTCGCAAAATGAGTAAAGCACATTAAATTTTTCAAAAGTAGATAATTACGATTATAATAAATAAATAAAAACATATTGCTTATTCTGTGTAGATGTAGGTATGATTTTTTCATACAAAAGACTTTAACGCGCTGCGCTGAATTTTCGTTCGTAATTTATGTAAAAAAAAAAGAAAAAAAACTTATACATAGTTAAGTGTGACAATCATAAATTGGCAGTATTTTGAGTATATTATTACATTTGTAATAGAATACTTTGTAAGTTATTAATTTACTATACCCACATACAGATTCATTTCTCTTGCGTAATTGCTAATTTATTGATTATATTTATCAGACTAGAAAGTGCTACAGACTAAAAAATCCCTACATCCCTACTGACTTCACCACTATTTTTGATAGTTGGGGCGTTAGGAATTTAAATTCCCCAAGTCCCCACTATATTAGTTAGGACAATATGAAGTTATATTTATAATGTCCCCACTATATCTATTAATTGCGACGTTAAGAATTTTAATTTAATTCGTTCCTACTATTATATATTTGTGAGTACGTTAGAAATTTGAATTCCCAACGTCACAAGAATTAACGTTTAAGAATTTAAATTGCCAACGTTCCCGTTATTTTCTACGGAAAGTTAAGGACGTTAGGAATTTAAGTTTCCAACGTCCCTCAAACTTTATGCTAGTGAAAGGTTTGTTTGAGTGGCAATAGGTACACTAAAAATAATTAAATAATTTGAATTAAACAAATGTAGGTGAAACCCATCTAGTAATCGAATTATATAAAGTTTTACCGTATCAGAGGTAAAACAAATGTCCCTGATATAAAGCATTTTTAGCTGATTTGTATGTATCACGACAAAATGTAACATTTCCATATGATCATTATACGATGATCAAACAAACCATGTCAGTGGATGCCACATACCAGTGTTTGTACTAAATACATAAACACATGCGTGTTTAATCGATGTTTGGATATAGAAATTGTGCTGTTATGTATAGAGATAGGAACACACAGGTAGCTTAGTTTTTTCTCTGTGGGCTCAATCATGTTGGCCATTGTAAGAAGGAAAAAAATAAAAATTACTCGACACCTTTACAAAAACTTATATCTAAAGGATACAATCAGTGTCGAATGGGTCCGTTTCAGCATTAATGCTGAAAGTCAAGGAAGGAAGAAGAAGGAAGCAGCGGAAGTGCATCAAGCATTTTCCAGGAGTGATGCTTCGGGCAGTGTGCTAGGAGAATACCGGTGCGTTTCTATGGAGATACCGGTGTCTTCCGTCTAGCAGAGAGACAGTTTACCGAAGGGGTTTTATGTGCTACATAACCTAGCTATGGAGCACAACGATCTATGGACAGGCCTATGCTCGGGGTTTCTCTATGAGATCGAATCAGAACTGAGGACATCTGTAGACGAACGAAAGTTAGTGACATAGCCCACTGGATTAGCAAGTTGAAGTAGCAGTTGGCAGGGCACATATCACGCAGAACAGATAGCCGATGGGGCTGAAAGGTTCTCGAATAGAGACCACGGACCAGTAAGTGCAGCGTAGGACGTCCACCCAGAAGATGGACAAACGACCTGAAAGAGACCACAGGGAAACGCTGGATGCAGGCCGCTTCCAACCGGCACTTTTGGAGAACGATGGAGGCCCAGCAGTGGACGTCCTATGGCCGAAGTTATGGCGATGATGACATAACCTAGCTGAACCCCAATACAGCCTGGTTTCTTTAGAAGATTTAGCACCCGTTAGAAAAAAAAAACTTTTTCCTTTTTCGTTTTGGCTCCACACATCTTTTGTATATAATCATTAAAAGTAGTTAGGTATTTAGGATAGCTGCCCGCAAAATGTTGTTAGCTCAATATCAATAACAGTAAATAATATATGTACTACTTACGTACAGTTTTTTTTTTTTACAAAAAATATAGACATCACGGGGCGTGGGTGAAAAATAAACTTGACACATCTTTTAACTTACATTTCTTTCTTTTCTTCTATTTTCTTCTAATCTATACTAATATTATAAAGAGGAAAGATTTGATTGTTTGTTTGTTTGTTTGTTTGTTTGTTTGCATTGAATAGGCTCCAAAACTACTTAACCGATTTGAAAAATTCTTTCACTGTTGGGAAGCTACTCTATCCCCGGGTGACATAGGCTATACTATATTTTCAAAAAAAATAGGGATCCTTACTAAAACTCCAATAATGTAACCCAAGGTGTAAAAAAATAAGATTTGTTATTTTGACTTTGCGTGTTTGACAGTTCTAAGACAGGACAACGTCTGTCAGGTCTGCTAGTTTATAATATAGACGTAAATTTTGGGTACTTTTATATTTTCTACTCTAGTCTTCTTAATATCTGCCAACTATATCAATATTTTTAGTATGTATTTTTTAACCCCTCAAATGTGTTACGCACCGCATGTCGGCGTAAGGAAAAACTGTTCCGATGCGCGTATTGTGTGTAAGAAGACCAATACCAATGGTATATAATATTATGCACGTATTTTATACATTTTTAAACTTTTTTTTTTTTAATTATCTGAAAGGGAAATCCCCCATTTTAGCCATAAAAAAACTCCTCCGCTCGCATTCGACGGGTTAATGAAACTAAAAAGAGTTTGTTATTGCTTTCATTACTAAAATAACAAATAATTTCGCGAACAACTCCTAATTTTTGGGAAGGATAAGTTTGGGCTCTTCTTTCTTAATATTTTACTACTGCACTCATAAAAACTGTTTATATAAGTGTATTCCTTAGTTATTCAACTAGTCTGACATTAATTTGGTTCCGATTTCTCACAAGCAAAGCACTTTTGAGGATTCTTTACATTTGGCGTGAAACATCTGGCACCGCGGCCCAATAAAGAAAAATAATTACAAAGAAAAGGCAGTTCAAGTTATTTTTCTTGACTAAATTCCAATAAAGGCAATTTTCTATCAAACAATTCGTTATTACACAGTTACTACGTGCGTACACTTTCTCCTTGACCATGTGTGAGTGTCATTGACATTCAACTCACACATACAAACAGTAACCACTTGACTGAGCAAGTATGGAGTAATATCAAGATAAGTACTTAATGGTCTTAAAAACAAACTGAATTGAGAACCTCCCAGAAGTCGGTTAATAATGTTTTTCATTAGAATAGACCATCGAACAGCAGTTTGATCTATTAATCTATTAAATAACAATTAGTGAGAAATATTTAAGACAGATATTTAAAACCTAAAACATTACTACCTAATTAATATAATATACTTAAAAAAAAAACAAAAAAAATATACTAATCTAAAAGCCCCTCGGTGGAGGGAAAAGTGGCCAGAATGCTGGCAGCATTGCCACGCTGGATGGCAATGCAAATTTTTTGGCCAAAGTAGGCGCCAGCATTCCGGTCACATGTCGCCTCCACCAATCGTTTAGCCAAGTCCCTATATAAATCATGGGCGGCCGGCCCGCAAGATCCTAAGGTCTCGACCTCAATTTTTTTTATTTGGTATATATAATATTTATATTATTTTTTAAACAAACAAACTACATTAATTTTTGATTGAGAGGTTGGTTGGCAAGTACCATCTGCTTGGGATCCAATCATCAAATTAATAAAATCTCAAGTCCAGCGCAGAACAGCAAAGCCTCTGGACAGAGACTACTGCGTATATAAACGTTATAGTTAAAAATCATTGACGGTATTTGTAAATAATTTTATAATATTTCTATACATCCTGTCATCTAATCTACTTGTGACCACGGATAATGCAAAGTTTTAGAATCGTCAAGAATAAAAATAACGTAAAATAGGTACCTACAGGTTTTTTTTTTTTTTTTTTTTTTTTTTTTGGTATTTGGCAAAGATGCAAACTGGTAATCGCTTACCTGAAGGTAAGCGATCACCGTCGCTTATGGATACCTTTAACACTAGGGGCATCACAGATACGTTGCCGACCCTTAAAAACTCTATTAACCTCATATACCTGGTAACATATTTTCCTCCCCATTTCCGTTCTATTTACTTCTCTTTTCTGTGAACAAATTGACCCTACTTTAGTGCCAATCATTATCGTAAATTTATAATGGTCAATTTTGTCAATTACATCATACAAAAACCGAGCCACTCCATCTCAAACATGAAGTGTGAAGTCTGAAAACCTGAAAAGATTACGTAACATTACCGTAGTCGTACAACAAGACTCAATACTCAAACAAAAACTCAACTTTCATTTCAAGTGACATCACTTGTCCTGCCAGTTAGATAACAAGATGGCGGCCGTGAAAGTCGTCCATTGAACCCGGGCTGACACACTTTGGAGAAATGTTTACGCACTGTGGACGTTTCTTGTGATTCTACAAGTACAAAACTACTTACTTCCGTTTAGTTACTGGACGTGGCCATAGGTTCTAATCAATTATATCGAAGCTAACCTAAAATGTAACCTAACCTAACTTTCTTTATATTAGTGCGTGCTCTACGGAATCGGGATCTGAGATCTTTGTCAACTAATACTTTTATTGTCAACTATCATTTTTATAGACTTGCCAACATAAAAATACGGAATTGAGAACCTTCCTCCTTTTTCGAAGTCATTTAATTTTAAAAACATGAAAAGTAAAATTAAAATTTAATTAAGATGAGCATAAACACAGACAAAAATTTTAATTGATAATTGTGTGAATAATTATAAATCAGTCAAGTACATCATGTAAAAAAAAACCAAATGAACTCATAAATAATTAAAAATAATATTGTACGCAATGTATTGTAGCAATTTAAATAACATTTTATTTCACTTTAAAAAACGTCGAGTAAAAAGATCTCAAACTTAACGCCATTAACAAGTACTGGCAGGTAGTCATAGGTAAATAGCAAAACGACGAACTGTGCATCTGGATTTAATTATTTAGTATGTTGGAGGCTCGTTTTTTTTTGTAATAAATGTACCTAAAACTAATTTTGACAGCTTTGCTCTACGGTCAAAATGCGTTATGACATAAAAAATAGGCATCTAGGTCTGAATTTCAAATTAATAGACAAGATTTATAAATATTGTGATTTTGTATGGCTGCTATGGATAAAAACCCTATAACAGGAAGCCTTATTGAGATTTCTCGTAACACAACAACAAACTGAAAATATTTCAATACTTGACACAGGCAAATGCATAAGAAATGCGACGCCAAAATACTCTCAAGACGAAAAAAACAAATACAAATCTCAGATCGTAGTAAATTTCTGTGACAACAAATACTGATGGATAGATAGATAGCTCTTTATTGTTTAATCCAGAAATTACATACATAAGAGAAAACAACTTAAAACTAGTGAAACAATTAGCGGCCTATAACGCACTATAAGCGATATCTTCCAGGCAACCTTAAAAACTATAATAATAATGCCAATGATTGTTATAATCATCGAATGTGGAGCGCTTTAGAAAAGGTCCGCTTGAAGGAGGTTCCATATTTCCGCGTATGGTTACAATTTCATTCACAACGCCTACCCACTGGAAGTTACATCACGCCTGAATCAGTTGATTTCGCAACACTGAATTCGCCAACCGGATGCAAGAGTTTTTAGCCCACCGAAGGGGAAAGTAGGCAAAAGTGGCACACACTTGACTCGAAAGTCGTGTGAAAGTGAACGTTCTCAGCTGGCGTTTCGGTAATTTCTGTGTAGACGATGATTTTTGATTAATATAGTACCTTAAGAGTGGGTGGCAACACTGGCAACGTCTGAGTTGTACTTTTCTTTTCATTTTTATAGACAGCTGCAAGAGCTTTTTTTTTTTCATGTTTTTTCTATGAATAATTTGTAGCAGATCTTTGTATTGAATTGTCTTATCAATTCATTGTACTAAAAAAATTTTTTTTATAAAATTTTAATTAAGTCTAATTTATTTCTCGTGAGGTGGCTTAAAACAATCTACAAAATAAATATTGACTTACTTGTGGCCTTGAGTAGTTTGAAGATAATTCTAGAACCTGATAATATGGATACTTACTTGAAAATTTTACCATAAGTACATGACACTAGCTAAAGAGGTTATGTTTGGAGCTAAAACTTCAAATGGAAATATAATCATCATCGGCCGGAAGATGTCCACTGCTGAACATAGGCCTCCCCTTTAACCTCCACACTGAACGACAGCCTGCCTTTTGCATCCACTGGATGCCAGCAACTCTCAAAATGTCGTCGGTCCATCTAGTGAACCATTATCGGAAATATATAATTATATTGAATTCAAAATAAACTAAGTTCTAAATTAACAAGGAGTTAAATTCACAAACAATATTTTTACTATAAGTAACAATAAATCAGGAAGGAAGGCCTTTGACATGCAATGGGACGACCACGGCTGAAACAATAAATAATAATATATCAATCATTTTATTACCTATAAGTTTAAAAAATAAAGTGATTAAGGTCCGAGAGAAATTGTTTTATAAACATTGCAATTGATTACTATCTGATAACTAATTTCACAAATAAATCTGATTTATTCGTTTCTGTGAAGTTTGGTTTGTATTAAAAAAAATCGAGGCATTTTATAAAATGTAAATTTAAAAAAAAAAAAACTTTTCAATTGTGTGTAACCAACCTACTGAAATTAGACAGTTTTATTACTGTTTATTATAACTCGGTATTTATTTTCTATTTTCAGACAGAAAAAGGCGATTTTAACTTGAAAAAAGAAAACTGGCCACTTGTCTTACATTTCCGATTAACTTATATCCACATCGTTTCCAACGTACTTTAAACCTAAGCCCAACTCAATAAGGTTTACTTCTAAACTCCAATTTATGTCGTATAAGTTTTCTCAAGACGCCGTTAAATTTTCCAGTTACATCTTTCCATGTATTTTCAAAAGATATCAGTCTGTATAAGCCTAATATTAAAGCTCAATTTTATTTAATTGAAAGTGGTTTCTGAGACGTTTAGGGTGTGGAAGTCATTGAGGGCATTTAGTTTACGGAGACGAGAAAGCTGAGAGAAAGGCGAAGCGGACTTCGGATCTGAATTCTTGTGGCGGTGAAACGCATTTTTTAAGCAGGTGCGGGCGGTGTGTTGTTTACGTATGGCTGAGGGTAATGTTTAAATAAAATGGGCATGAGAAGATTCCCAAATAATAATTAACTAACCGACTTCAAAAAAGAGGAGACATCGACAGCAGGTTAAAAAAAACGAGTTCAACGCTGGTTTAAAAATAAAGTAGAAAATGACAGTTAAAACAGAGTCCTCATCAAAACTTTTACCCACTACAAACCAAAACGTCATCTGTGTTTATATTTTTGGTTTATGTTGATTTTTTCAAAAAGCATGAATCAATGTCGATAAAATTTATATGGGACCACCTCTGAAGTATGAACTATCAAACAAAAAAATATTGGTCAACTGTATTTGTAGTGTTAGTTTTAGCTTGTATTTTGTTTAGTTAATAGAGGCATTTGCCCAGTTTTAGTGTTAATTAAACTGTAAAAAAAAAAACATCGAAATCAATTCATAATTGCGGATTAATCGCGTAACAAACAAACAAAAAATACAGTCTAATAGATAACCTCCTCCTTCGGTTAAAAATAGAAACAAAAAGATCTTCTTTGGGAAAATATCTGTAGAAACTGGACGTACTTGATTGGCGTGACCATTCGCAAGATTTGGAAGAAATGTCTTTTAGTATCGGAGGTCAAGACACATTTCAATCCTTCCCATCCTAAGGTTTGCTGGAAGAGATCACTTGTAAGGCTTCCAGTTGTTACTCTAGAATTAAGAGTATTGTTGTCCTCTGTATCAAATTTAATGTGTGTGTACAATTAAGAGTCAATCAATCAATCACAAATTGCCCGTGTCTATCAGACATTCTCCATCGCTTGCTACTTTCAAAGATCGCGTTAAAGAGTTTTATTGGTCAAAGTTGCAGCCTTGTTAATATCGTTATGTCGAACAGCTTATTCGTAGTATTTGTATCATTAATTATTACATAATTATGTATAATATATTCATATTAATTGCATATCAATTAGTATATTTATTTTAAATAATTTTAAGTAATAGTGTGTATTACTATTAGAATGTATGTGTATGGTATAAGTAAAAATTGTATAGTCGATCCTCTATTGCACACCCCGTCTTCTACGTCCTCGGGGTGCAGCTAGTATTGTAAACTTAGTCTGAGCATTTATTTGCTCTGACAGCTACCACAACATTGTAAAAAAGCTGAAATAAAACTTTTCCTTTGATATTTCACTGAAGTTTTACTCATAAAATTTTAATATTAAAAGCTGAATCAAAACTTTTCCTTTGATATTTCATTGAAGTTTTACTCATAAAATTTTTGCGAAAGTAATCAGAAGTCATGTTCTTTTAGCTTTTTTACAAAGTTATTTCAGCTGTCAGAGCAAATAAAGACTTGGACTCAGAATAATACAATTATTATTAAGTAATTTCTAATTATGTGCACTCCACAATAATTGCACAAAATTTTCTTACATTTTATTTTTTTATAATTAATAGGCTTGCGTTTGACCACCAAGGTATACACAAAGTGCAATGTACGAGGTACATAATATTAAATTTTTATACTATTATTTTTTTTACTTCAAAGTAGCTGTGTAAGAATGTTTTATTGAGTTTTTATTTCGGTATTTTCTAAGCTAGAAATAGTTATATTTCTAAGTAATATACAGGGTGTAAGGGGAACACTCTCGAAGCCAAAAGAAGGTAATTGTACTCATCATTATGAACCACTTTTACTACGGGATCAACCCTGAAATCGCGAAAAAAAAAATCAGCTGTTCTATAGAAAACGGTCATTGACACTCGACAAAATGTATGGAACAGCTTTCATTGCATTTTCTGTATTAAGAAATACCAATGAGCTTAAAAATACCTATTTAAACTTTATACCGTGGTTTTATAAGTCATAGCATTAAAAAACTATTTTAAAGTTTTCTTTAAAGTCCATAATTTATCTTAGTTTCAAATTAACGATGTAAGTAAAAGAAAAGTGCGTAATAGTCGATAATGTTAAAGAAAACGGGTGAAAAATACGAACGGAATTCAGCCAAGTGAAAGTGGCACTCACACTACGGAGAGTTGCGTTTGTAGTAGTAGTGAAAGTCATCTTTTTTTGTAATGGGAACACTAGAAGTAATGGAGTTGATTTAATACCAAAAAGATTGCATTGTTTTACCGGACACTTTTAACGGATATAGGATATTTTTCAGATTTATATAATTATATATATATATATATATATATATATATATATATTTACATTGAACTAGGCTAACGTTTGACCGCGATCTTGCTTGATAGAAAGCGATGATGCGGTCGAAGATGGAGCATTTCGTTTGCCTAGTAATAACCTATTAACGACATAGCTGTCAAAAAATGCAAGTTGAAGTGGCAATGGGCAGGCCAATGGGGAAGAAAGGTTCTTGAGTGGAGACCACGAACCAGAAGACGCAGCGTAGGTAGACCTCCCACTAGATGGACCGACGACTTCGTGAGAGTCGCTGGCATCCAGTGGATGCAAAAGGCAGGCTGTTGTTCAATGTGGAGGTTAAAGGTTTAAAAAAACAATGTATTTTAGCCCTATATATTTATTAATCGATTCATACCATATTTCTATCAAAACTGTTCTGGTGTTACGGAACTCCGTAACAGTAATTATGTTCCTAATGTGGGTACGGATAAACAAAATACACAGATAAACAACAAACTCGCATACATTTATAATAAATTAAACTGAATAGATTTTGTTGAAGATATTGAATATCAATAAGAACCAGAAACATAATCGACTAAGTTCGCACCACTATACTAGTCTATGCCTAATTTTGACATTTAGTTATTTGTTGTATTCTCTAATTTCCTTGAACGAGAAATGGCGTAGAATGTAGGCTTGTTATGTAAACTATTTTACGTTAAAATAAATTTGATCTGCTAACTTTTGGATTTCATGGTATATCTATCTATACATCTATACTAATATTATAAAGAGGAAAGGTTTGTTTGTTTGTTTTCATTGAATAGGCTCCGAAAATACTGGACCGATTTGAAAAATTCTTTCACTGTTGGGAAGCTACACTATCCCCGGGTGACATAGGCTATAATCTATACCCGTGCGAAGCTGGGGTGGACCGCTAGTTAACAATTTAATGAAACTTACAAAATTAATGATCTGAAACAACACTGATCCGACTAAATAAATAATAACATGCCTATTTTATGAAGAAAATACATGGTTCTTAATACCTGTGTTTTTTAAATAAAGGTGGAAAAAAAATACACTGTAAATTGTTAAATTTGTAATTCTTTTCTCTGAAGTGTTTAAGAAATAATAATTATATGCAATTATAACGGCGGTAAAAAAATTATAAACATAAGTTTGAAACTTTAAATTTCCACGTATATAGTAAAATTTTAAATAGATAACAAGTCTACTACCTGTCTATACTCTGGCTTCTGGTCTGCTCTGCTTGGTCTCTAATCTGTCACTAGTGTTACTTACTTGCTTAAAATTAAAAACACAAAGTTTAAAATGCCACTCCATCCATTTCTTTGTTCTAACTCTGCGTTACTGGGTGTGTGTAGTGAAAGGTGTATACATACATTGTCGTATTTACGCAGTTCTTGATGTATGTGTGAAGATGGTATGTAATTTTTTTTCACATTCTCCTACGATGGAAACTAGTATAAAAGTGGGTATGTCCGTTTGTACCGCTTAGTTTCTAAACTGGAGCGATGATGAGAGGCTGTTAATATTTTATGATGATGATGATGATGAGAAAGTTGAGATCAGCATAGACCGGATATTTATCTTATATCCGGTCAGTGACTCTTTCTCTCTTCCAGCATACCTCTTTTTCTCTTTGTCTTGATTAATCTGTAATTTTTTGCATAGTTTTATATTATAGAAACTAAATAAAACTTTATTATAGCTATAACTTTATTAAAATATTTTTTCATAACAATAATTAAAAAAATATTCAGCATTGTTCTACACTAGATAATTATGACAAAAACTGTTAATAGGGCTCCTTGACTCTTATTGACAGATTATGTCGTAACAGTTTTAGACATTATTGCCACACCAAAACAGCTAAAATACATGCTCGTTTAAAAATGAGGAATAGCTTTGCAAACACTTAACTTTCCTTGTTAACGTCAATACCCAAATCTTAACCATAATTACCTAAATTTTTTGCAAAATCATTAAAATAAAAATAAATTTGAGTGTTGGAGACATTTATAACAGACGTCAATATTTATATCAGCAACTTAAATAACAATCCACCTTTATCTACGTAACATAAAAAAAAAGCCAACTGATATTTAATGCACATTAAGTTTTTCTAAAAGGTAGATAATATATTTTCACACCACGAAATGAGACTAACTTTTTTTTTTTTTTTTAAATATTAGTTATTATTTTGCTGATTAGAATTATAATTTTAATCACATCTATTTATAGATTAGCAGTTGTTTAAATATTGTAAGTCAAGAATTATAGATTACAAGATATTGTCAATTCACAATACATTTTTTTTTTAAACCGTCGAATTATTAACCTCCTCCTTTTTAAGTCAGATAAAAAGCGCAATTGTCAAATGATGTGTGTATATAAGAGTATAATATAATAATTTTCCTTAAGTGATCAGGGAAATGCCGATTTAAATATTTACACATAATTTACCTAAGAAATATTTTAATAATATGAAAGAATACTTTGAAGATTCTTAAGCAATTATAAATAAAAAATAAGCACAACTTTCGCTTTTAGTTAATTACTAACGGTCCGCCCCAGCTTCTCACGGGTATAGATTGTAGCCTATGTCACCCGGGGATAGAGTAGCTTCCCAACAGTGAAAGAATTTTTCAAATCGGTTCAGTAGTTTCGGAGCCCATTCAATGCAAACAAACAAACAAACAATCAAATCTTTCCTCTTTATAATATTATATAGTATAGACAAAGCATAGGGATATTATATACAACTTATCGATAAAACTATAAAACTATTACAACTAAAAATATATAAAACAAATATACAGATATTACAGAGAAAGTAAGAAAATAACCTAGTTGAACAAATCGCCACCATGCGGCAGGGTCCCCAGAATGCTGGCAGCATTGCTCCGCTGGATTGCGAGGCTTAATTTTTGAGTGAAATATGGCCCAGCTCTGGGGTATATTCACTTTTTGATATAAATTTAATCATCTTCCTGACACAAAATGTAATAAAGAGTAAGAAAATATTTGACACCATGTAACACGTGTAATTTTACACGTAACACGTGTTTTTTTTTTTATTTTTTTTTTTAAAATAAAATAAAATAAACACGTGTAATTTAATATTTTGTGACGTATTTGCAACGTCCGAAGGTCAAACTAGTCTCTCAAGACTAGTTTGTAACATCATAATATTATTATAATTGTATCATGTTTGCTACAAATCGATATTAAACTTTAACACAACTAAAAAAGCAGAAAATTAAAGAAAACTTAAATAAATAACTAAAATCTAAAACTTATAATAAGTAAATAAAAACATAAACTATAAGTAATTTTTAAACTTTCGCGATTTGAACACTTAACGTTTATCGGGACTTATCACGTATTATTTAATTTAGGTAATAATATGTACCTTTCGCTATTACCTAATCTATTCTATTCTATTCTTTGGCTATTATGTACCTTTTTTATTACCTAAATTAAATAATACGTGATAAGTCCCGATAAACGTTTATAAACTATAAGACCAAATAGTGGAGGTAAAGGTCTTTATAATGCTGGCGGCATTGCCACGTTGAATCAATGGCAATGCTCAATTTCTGCCCGTAAATAAAGCCAGCGTTTGCTACAATAAATCATTTTTTTTTTTTTTTTATTTATAGTAACTTTGATTAAACGCTTAGCTTGTCTACTATACTCACGCAAAATGCGTGTTTCTTAGTGTTTAGTACTTTAAATTCAATGTTGATGTGACGTGACAAAATTTGCAATTTTTTATTATTTATCTTATTAATTAAAAACAAATAAAAAAAACGTCATTGCAGCAAATTATAATTTTATTATAAATATAAATTCATTGTGCGGAATTACCACGCAACAAATTTCACACGTTTGAAACAAGTCCAATAGATGGCGCTACTAGTCATAAATATTACGGGCCGTAGACGTAGTTCTGCTTTACCAACTTCTTCTACAAGAAAAGTAGATTAAACGAGTGTCGAAAACAAGCCATTGTAGCTGTGACGTTTATTAGCCCGAACTGAAGTAGAAGGTGAATATTTAAGCCGTTTCAAGACGTATCAGCTCTTTTTTGTACTTGTTTTGGAAATAAAATTTAAAATAAATATGACTAGCTATTTTCCTGACTTCGTACGCGTAGAATTTCATATCGACCCCCGTTATTTGGCCTTATCGAAATATCTTATTCCTTTTTTTGCGGAAATCTACATCCACAAAAACTACCTGCCTAATTTCAGATTCGTAGGTAAAGTAATTTTATGAGATTTAATGATGAGTCAGTCAGTGAATGAGCGTTATTTTGCTTTTTTTAAACCCCCGATTTAATAATAGGGGTGTTATAAGATTAACGTACGTATCTATGTATCTGTGAAGCTATGTATCTGTGAAGCTATGTATCTGTGAAGCTATGTATCTGTGAATCTATGTATCTGTGAATCTATGTATCTGTGAATCTATGTATCTGTGAATCTATGTATCTATGAATCTATGTATTTGTGAATCTATGTATCTGTGAATATATGTATATGTGAATCTATGTATCTATGAATCTATGTATTTGTGAATATATGTATCTGTGAATCTATGTATCTGTGAATCTATGTATCTGTGAATCTATGTATCTGTGAATCTATGTATTTGTGAATCTATGAATCTATGTATTTGTGTATCAGTAAGTATGTCTGTGGCATTCATATAAAAAAAATGTCTGTGGTAGCATTGTAGCTCCAAACGGCTGAACCGATTGTGATTTAGTTTTTTTGTTTATTTGAAAGGCGACTTGATCAATATTGTTCTTAGCTATGATTCGAGAAAATCGGTCATGATTAAAGATTATTTTGAGACAATCTTTTAATGGTTATTAATGCTAACTGAGGATGTGGCCGTAGCCTATTAAGGGTATGCAATTTGACTAGAAATAAAACTATGTTCTAGATGTTTTTTTATTATTTAATATAATTTAATTTACCTATTAATCCTATTAATAAAATAGTAATACGAATGTACAGTCTTCATTTTTAAACTATTTTTTGTAATAGTAATTAAATAGATTATATAATAAAGCTTATGACACAAGCACCCGTATATTTAAAATTTATTTTAATTAATTTTTAATAAAAGTTTTTTTTTTCAAGATTACATATACCTACCCTGTACTATCCAAACTGTTTGATAATGTACAGATCATATTAAATAAAATTAATATTACTTTTAATTAATAATACAATTAATTAAAAATAAATAAATACAAATTCACGCACCATTATTCAGCTTTTAAAATTTAAACTTACTAAATCTAAAATAAATACTTTTTGTAAACAGTTAAAGATCATTGGAAATCTGTTTTCTTTTCACCACCTTTCTAAACTAATTAATTAGGTAAGTACCTACTATATGGCATCGATTCTGATGCGTTATTTTAAAAAAAATACTTGCTTGTAACAAGAAATCTACAAAAAAAACATTAATAGGTCAACACTGGTTGTAGTCATTAAACAATTTTGGTGCTTAGGTTTTTTTTTTTAATAATCCTAAAATGTGGCTGTTGTAGAAAAATACCCATGACAAAATACTACTGGTTTGACTAAAAGTCTAAAATGCTATTTTTTTCGCAAAAATTATACAGAAAAGAGATGCAAATACTTTTAGAACACCCATATTGTCACTCTCAGCAAAATCGATGCCAATACAATAAAAGAACATACACGCAAAAGATTAATTCCTTATCACAAACACACTACAATAAATTAATAATAAATAGTAACTTAAGTATAAAAAAGCACGTTCTCTAGTGAGCTATAAAACTGATAAAAAATACAACTATATTATTTTACAACTGCTTTCAATTAATAAAGTCGTATGTATATTGAAATGTTGGTTTATCGATCCTTTCCCACAATGTTTTGACATACCATACAAAACTTTTATTGGCATGATACAAAATCTATTTACCTACACGAAAATAAGAATTAAAAGTTGGGCTTATATAAGTTTCTAATGCATTTTATGCATGCTTGACGCATGCATGGAATTTCATAACGCATGCAGCAGCGCGTGCGCGAAATCTAGTTGAATGACAGCACATGCTAATAACACAAGTAGATTCATTCTTTTGACGCATAGTTTTATCTTTGTACACAATCAAAGAGTTTTATAAATAATTGCAAACAATTACCACCAAGTTTTGAAACAGACATAATTATCAACTACTAACATATATATATATATGGACAAAATTGAAAAAAAAATTGTTTAAAGATACAAACAAAATACCTTGGCGGTACTTTACGTTTAAAGGTGCTGGCTATGCTGTATTAAATTCGAGCAGCTTTACATAATTTATTATGGTAAGTAAGTAGCTGATCAAATATTTTTTTTCATGTCATCTGCCGTCCACTGTTGTACAGGTTGGGCCCATATGGCGAGTAGGTATGGCTTAGTACCGAAACAACTTTAGATGTTTGCACCATGCAAAAAGGCTGCATGCCGCAGGGCTGCATGCCACATGGCTGCATGTTACAAAGCCGCATTGCACAATGTCTGGAAAATTGTGCAATACGCGTATACTCATTCCGCGCAGCCTGAAAAAATAGCTGCTGAACATTTTTGCATATATGTATTCTTTACAACGGATCATAAAAGTAATTTTTAACTCATTTTGACATTATATTTTCCGTTATGAATTTGTTATATTATGATATTCGATGGTATTGCATATTTTTGCTATGTTGATATAAATGTAGCTGTGCGTGTGGCATGCAACATCAGTTGCATGATGATTATGTTTTATATATATTGCATGCTACAAGGCGATGCATGCTACATTTGTCATGCAACGGCGCTGCAACATGTTAGCTTGGTGTAAAAGATTTTTGGGACCTCATGTGCCTTGCATGAATTTTGCAAGTGCAATAGGAAACGGTCAAGCGTAAGTAGCTTATGACGTTAGCTGCGCTTTATAAGCTAAATCATTTGCATCCTGAGCTATGCTGGAAGACCTTGCGTATGGGTATGAAGATGCTGAAGCAGTGGGGGCTGACCATTGCTGTGGAGAAGAGTTGAAGCTGGCGATCTGAAAAAGAAATAAGTTTCAGTGAGTATGTTTATTATTTAATTAGTATTTAAATGTTTTTACTGAAGTCACTAGGTCCAAAACAATTAGACAGTTCCACTCAGTACTGGTTTTGACCTGTTTAAGTTCAATATTTTTATTTGCACTGCAACCGACTCAAGTCTTGAAATGGTTTAGTTTCATTTGCTTTACAGTTAATGCTCATTAGGGTATAATATTTTACAAGCTTTGGTTAGATTATGTCAAATCTTGCAAGCGGAATTAGAACTAGTTTCTCATATCTGATGTTGTTGAAATTTTGCATACACCATTAGTCTTGGTGATAATGCAATAAGCAATGGATGGCGGATGGTATATAGTTTTTGACAACCCTGTGAATATGGGTATCAAATGAAAGAAGTTGAGGAGTAGGAAATGATAAAGTGATATCACTGCCACTTCAACTTGCTAATCCGGTGGGCTATGTCGGTAACTTTCGTTCATCAATTAATATCCTTATTTCTGATTCGATCTTGTAGATAAACCCTGAGCATAGCCTTCTCCATAGCTCGTCGTCTGACTTTGGGCTTGCTTATGAGGCCCATAGTGTGATACCACGTTTCAGTGCCGTTTGTAATCAATGGCAATACATACTAGCAACATACTAAAACATTTATAGAATATCGATTTCGTGTGGAATCAAATTGAAATGGCTTTGAACGCATTATGCTGTACTGCCTCACGCGTGCTATAAAAGTGTATTAATCTCACCTTGCCACTAATATTGTTAAGTCCACCGCCGCTAAGCAGTTTCTGTATACCCAAAGCAGCTGCTACCAAGAAGGCCAGCTTGGCCACGACGAGGGCCTTGGTGACCAGAAGTGTTAGGCCTCCGAAGAGCAAGCCTACCACTGCAATAACTTTCACGCCGATACCCGTGAGCAGGGGGGCGTATTTCTTGATTTTACCGCGCGCTGAAAATATAAAAGGTTGCAGTAGTCTATAAAATGTTGTATGGAATGTATTGTTATGGAATGTCGATGTCAATAAGAGTTTTGTATGAGAACTCGATATACATTTAGTACAATGGTGTTTTGCGTGTGATGTCAATAGAAACTAGAAGGGATATCGATATAAATTTGTATCTAATGTAAATAATAATAATAATTGTGTATAATGGAATATCGAAGTAAAATTGTAAGTGATAAAACTGCAAGGAAAATTGTTTATATCGTCATTCCTTGGAGTTTTATCTACATTACAAATTATTTAATTTTGTTATGTGGATAAATGTATGTATGGGATATCGAATTAAAATTGTATGTGGTGTAGATAAAACTGGATGATGTTAACATACATTTTGAGTGGTATGTTGATAAACATTAGGTATAGAATATCGACCATGATTTTGACATCTCATGTTGGTAAAACCTATATTTTGGCAAATGAGTTATATATATGAGACGACCTCTCATCATCGATCATTTTAAAAGATAAAAAGTAGATAAGTAGGTCATCATCAACATCATCATAATTTCAGTCATAGGTCGACAACTGCTGGAGATAGGCCTCATACTCATACTCATACTTTTTTATTCATAACAAATATAGTTACATGTCACAGTGTATACATTCTTATTATCGTTACATATTGATCAAACACGGAAAAAAAAAAAACACGATAGAAAAAAAAAAAAAACATACAAATAATAAAATTAAAAATAACAAACAAAATTATTAAATTGCATAATGTCAAAATTAAAATTAAATTAAACAATTAGAATAAACAAATAATATTAGTCAATAATAATAATAATTTAAAATGTCAGTTTTACATTAGCAAAATATTGTAAATAATTAATTAATGCCTATTCTACCTTAGGTAGAAAGTCATTCACCTTATAAAATGTTTTCTCAACAAGCCATTTCTTTGTTCTACATTTAAATGAGTGTCGTGACGGTGCCTCCTTTATGTCGTCTGGGAGACGGTTGTAAACGTCCGTCGCCATTACGTGGACCTGCTTGGACATCTTCACTAGTCGGCGGGTGGGCGCGCGCAGCACGCGCTCATGCCGTGGGGCATGTGCGCGCTGGTCGCCCAGGCACGAATATTCTTCCAGATGGTCGCGAGCGTACATAGCCGCTTCCAGAATTACCATTGATGGAAGAGTCAGTATCCTCATGGACCGGAACAGAGGCAGTGCCGATGTGTCCTGTGGCACTCTCACTATGGCTCTTACTGCTCTTTTTTGCATTCTAAAGGCACGCTCCCAATCAGCAGAACGCGCCCAGAACTCAACACCATATTGTAGCAGAGAGTGCACAGAAGCAAAATAACAACTACGGACCATGCTCTTCGGCAAAATGGCTGAAAGTCGCCAAAGCGCAAAACAAGCACGCCCTATTTTCTGGCACAGTCTGTCCACGTGGCTTATCCATGTGAGGGCACTGTCGATCTGGAAACCTAAGAATGTCGTATCGTTTACCTGGTCCATTTTTTCGCCTCCGACTACTACGCAGAGAGGTCTCTTTTGATGACCCGAGAGGTCAAACTTAACGAAGTGCGTTTTGGTTAAGTTCAAAATCAAACCATTGAGTTTGAACCAATGATTGAGATCGGACGCCACTTGGTTCAGCTTTCGCTCTAATTGGTCGTCAGTTGGAGCAGTTACCACTGCGGCGACATCATCGGCATACATCAGTACGTTGCCGTCCTTTATGTTCTCAGGTAAATCGTTAAGGAGAAGAGAGAACATTATATTAGAGAGCGAGGATCCCTGCGCTACTCCAATTACGGTCATGAGTGGTTGCGATTTTACCGCGCCTCCTTCTCCCACGACCACCTGACAGCGATCCCTCATAAAGTCTGTCAGCAGTCGTAACTCCTGATTCACGACTCCGTAGTGCTCGAGTTTTGCAGCGATGACGTTATGATCAGTGACATCAAATGCTTTGGATAGGTCACAAAAAATCACTGCAACCTGCTGTTGACTTTCACGTGCATCCACGATTTTCCGAAGTAGCTCCCGACCGAGAGTAGTAGTGGAGCGCCCGCTGCGATAAGCATACTGCCTCTCCGATAGACACGTACTCTGAGCCAGATACTCCGTGAGCCGCGAGCTCAGGCCGTGTTCGAAAACTTTTGCAAAAGCCGGAATTATTGACACTGGTCTGTAACTATTAATCTCCTCCTGTTTCCCTTTACCCTTGTACAAAGGGGAGACTTTGACGTGCTTCAATGCGGAAGGATACATACCCTCTTTGATACACCGGTTGTATAAGGAAGAGAGTATGCCAGCCAAAGGCGCGACTACCGTGTGCAGTAGTGAAACCGATATGTCATACGCATCCTTTGACTTCTTCCTCGCTACCCCATGAGTCACTATGCGGAGCACTTCCAGAGCCGTGAACGGTCTCAGCCTTAGCGAGCGATCGGCAGGAGGGCGCGCCACCGCTAGCGCACGGGTCGCCGCAACGACATCGGCGGCGGGCGCACCGCACGCTGTCGCCGCGTTTACGAAGTGCGCATTAACGGCGTCCACGGCTTCCTCTTTACTGGAAAACTTGGACCCATCGGGTCGGGTAAGCACCTCTGTGTAGTCATGGGTTTTGTGGGACCTACCAGTTTCAGTTTTGACTACTTCCCACATTGATTTTGTCAAATTTGACGATTGGTAAATTAAATTACAATAATACTCGCTCCTCACACGCTGTAGCAATTTGTCATACTTGCTTTGAAACTCGTTAATTTTTATGTTAAGGTCAACGTTTAATGGGAATTTAAGTAGAATATTTCGCATGTCCATAAGAAGTGAATTAAAATGAAATATTTCATCGGTCGCCCAATAAATCTTGCCCGCTGAAATTTTAGAATGTTTTAAAGGAAAACAGGTATTGATATTATTTTTTATTATATTAAAAATGGCTTTTGCTAGCTCGTCCGGTGATGCCATAACATACTTCCTCTCAATTTCGAACCAGTCTACGCTATCCACGGCAGTCGCAAAGTTGCATCGATTAGCTTGACTGTAAGACCGAGCGAGGCGGGATTGCGCGATCCGCGAGCCGGCCGCGCACGGCACGCTGGCGCGCACCGCGTAGTGGTCGGACAGGTTGCTGCGCACGGGCGCCGCTCGCGTGTCCGCCACCAGGTCACAGCTGACGTAGAAATGGTCCAGACAGGTGCTCGTACTATTAGTCACCCTTGTGGGGAAATCGACGATATTGCACAAATTATGCACCGACAACAAATCATTCAACTTTTTAATGTCACTGTTAAGTGAATTACTGAAATCTAAATTAATATCGCCTACTACTACGAATTCTTTGTCATAGTTAGTAAGCTTGTTGAGCAAACATTCAAAAACAGAGAAAAATAGAGCCGCACTCGTCAGGTTGGACCGGTATATACATACCACCACCATATCTTTGTCTATTAATTCTATGGCTGATATTTCACATACCTGCTCCACAGAGAGCTTAATAAAGCATTCTAGTTTCCTACATTTTATATTATTTTCAACAAAAATACAAGAACCACCATGTTCCACAGTGTTTCTGCAATAAAAGGCTGCTAACACAAAGTTATTTATGTTTATACATTTGATTTCGTGCTCTCTGCAGAAATGCTCAGTTAAACATAATACTTCACACTTTAAACCACATTGCAGTGCGACTTCTACCCGGCTCGTTTTGTTCTTTATTGACCTAATGTTTTGGTGACAGATCCCCCATCAATCTCCAAATGGGCCGGTTGGAAGCGGCCTGCATCCAGTGATATCATCATCCACAGCCTTTCTTATCCCACTGCTGGGTATAAACCTCTCTCTTGCTATGCCATCTGCCTCGGTCCTGTGCCAATCTAGTCCAGGTTCGACCCGCGATAGTGACAATATCGTCACCCATCTTGCAGCTATAAGCAGGTATTTTTTATGTCTGTAAAACCGAATGGGATATCGACGTAAAATTGTAAATGATGTAGATAAAACCGAATGGGATATCGATATAAAATGGTACGTGATAAAACTGCAAGGAAAGTCATAAGTCAAGGCCTATGTCGATACAAAATAATAATAAAAAACTAGATCCCTTTAATAAACACTGGTGATCGCTGGGAACTTTTTCCTTGCACCAAACGGAACTCGGAGAGTGGCCTTGACCGAGCCCATTACGTCTTACCACGTAACTGGTCGACGACCTTACTTTCTTTATACCTATCTTCGAGAAAAGAGACTATGACTGCGAAGTAAGTGGGGTGTTTTCGTGAAGGTCCCGCATTTCGGTGAATCTACCGCCCATACAAAATAAACAGTCTATTAAAATTATAAGATTCTGGGCATTATCTATACTTCTTTGTTTTTTTTTTACATCGGACTAGGCTAACGTTTGACCGCGATCTCGCCTGATGGAAAGCGATGATGCGGTCGATGATGGAGCACGTTTGCCCAGTAATAACCTATTAACCCTAGACTTGAACACTCCAAGATTGAACACTTCTATACTAATATTATAAAAAGGAAAGATTTGATTGTTTATTTGTTTGTTTGCATTGAATAGGCTCCGAAACTAATGGACCGATTTGAAAAATTATTTCACTGTTGGGAAGCTACACTATCCCCTGGTAACATAGGCAATATTATATTTTAAAAAAAAAATAGGGATCCTTACTAAAACTCCAATAATGTAACCCAAGGTATAAAAAATAAGATTTACAATTTTAACTTTGCGATTCTTTCACTGTTGGGAAGCTACACTATCCCCGGGTAACATAGGTTATAATATATTTTCAAAAAAATAGGGATCCTTACTAAAACTCCAATAATGTAACCCAAGGTATAAAAAATAAGATTTACAATTTTAACTTTGCGTGTTTGACAGTTCTAAGACAGAACGTCTGTCAGGTCAGCTAGTTATAAATATACTAGCTAACCAGACAACAAAAGATGTTCGGTGCAAAATTATATTTTATTAAAAAAAACCCATAGGAAAAAGCATCTTCAGTTTTTTTCCAAATTTTCCGATTACCGGGCAAACTTTTTTTTTAATCAATCAAAATAATCGGACAAAACATTTTCTATGTTTTTGCGAGACTAACGCATGAAAATTGATTTTTATTTATCTATACTTATATTATAAAGAGGAAAGATTTGATCGTTTGTTTGTTTGTTTGCATTGAATAGGCTCCGAAATTACTGAACCGATTTGAAAAATTCTTTCACTGTTGGGAAGGTTCACTATCCCCGGGTGATATAGGCTATATATTAATACCCGTGCGAAGCCGGTGTGGACCGCTAGTATAAACATATAAATAGAAGAGAGATAATAAATCAGTAAACCTTCATGGTTTGATGGTAATGATAATATATTTAAATTTTACCTTCTTCAAATGTCCTTGCCGCCTCTTTAAGTTCACCGGGCGCGAATTTTACATTCAGTTTTTCTTCCCCAGTTGAATCCCTGAAAAAAAAAACATGAATAAAAAAATAAAAATAAACAACATGCTTTATACGTCCACCATATTGAATTTAGTGTGATGTCATTTTATTTTCCGTATTTTTTTCAGCCAACCTTTTCATTTGATACCCTTGTGCATAAAAAATAACTGGTCCGTCATGTTTGGGATTCCGCCATATTGGATTTAAAATGACGTCACTTAGTTAACCATGCATTGTCATCAAACCTAAACGTGTATGAAAAATTCAGTTCAATCGGTTGGGATAACTTTATTGAAATACATTTACAAGATTTGACCTAACAAGGGAAATTAAATAAAGGCTTGTAAAACTTAAAAAAGCAGGATTACCCATAGACCATTAAGGTACGAACAACAACAACAAGACAAATGCATAGGAGATTACACAAATGCTCAAGTCCGGTTGGCATACCAGTCGAATTGATAACCTCCTCCTGAAGTCGGTTAATAAAATATTGTAAAACCTAAAAAAGTTTGATTACCGTTGACCGTTAAGGTACGAACAACAACAAGACAAATGCAAAGGAGACTATACAAATGCTCAAGTCCACTACCAGTTGGCAACGTACCCAGCATGCTGCTGGTGGCTTATGTGATTGTAGATCAACACTCTATATGTCATTAAAACTCTGTGAAAACAAATTTTTCGCTTTCTACAAACAGTAAGTAAACGAAATACCAAACTACGCATAACGCGTTCTATAGTTTGAGCAAATTACCATGCAAAAACATTATTGTTCTTATATTTTCACTTTACAGATAAGACAGAGGAGAAAAGAATATTCCTTAACAGATTTCGGAAATGTATTTGGAATGAATTTATAACCGGAATAAATGCCATAATGTTTTTTTTTCGTTAGGTACTAATTATAGCTGGTAATAAGCCAATACCATTTACCTTTTCTTCTTTATAGGATAGGGAAAAGCCTAGTATGATAGGTACTTTGTAGATTTTTTATTTTCAATAATCTCCACTGTATGGAAAATTATAAAGTAATTTGAGGTGGTTTTTTTTACACAACAGAGAATCTCAAAAACAGTTTTTTTAAGAAATCTACGCCATACGCTTTATCTTGAATCACTTTTTTCGTTAATAGCACCCTTATTAAACATTAAAAAAATCTATAATTATAAAGATCCAGAGTAAAACCACAAACAAACTGGAAAGATGTTTTGCTAAAAACACGTGAGAGGTGTCCAAAGACGATGTTGAGGATAGAGCAAAGTAGAGAAAATAAAATAAAATGGTATTCGCCAAAGAACCAGAGTCACCAACATAGCGCTTAATATTTGCAAGTTGAAGTGGCAATGGGCAGGCCACATCGCTGCTCGAAGAGAGGTTCTTGAGTAGAGACCATGAACCAGAAGACGCAGCATAAATAGGGTTCCCACTAGATGGACCGACGACATCGTGAGAGTCGCGGACATCCAGTGGAAGCAGATGGCAGGCTTTTTGGCCTCTATAGCTTGACCTCTGAACTACAAAACACTACTCGCTTCCTTATAAGTATATCTAGTGATTCATATGAAAAGAAAGTATTTAATTATTTCTAATTCCATTCATGTTTTATGACATAGATTCTTTCCTTCCTTATGTGTATTTTTATAGAAATCAGATTAGTCACTTAAGCGTATATAGAGAGACCTACTTTGTATCACCAAATTATGTTGCAGAGTAATTTTATTTAAGTACTAGCAGACCTGACAGACGTTGTCCTGTCGTAGAACTGTCAAACACGCAAAGTCAAAATTGTAAATCTTATTTTTTACACCTTGGGTTACATTATTGGAGTTTTAGTAAGGATCCCTATTTATAAAAAAAAAATATATAGCCTATGTTAACCGGGGATAGTGTAGCTTCCCAACAGTGAAAGAATTTTTCAAATCGGTTCAGTAGTTTCGGAGCCTATTCAATGCAAACAAACGAACAAACAAACAATCAAATCTTTCCTCTTTATATTATTAGTATAGATATACAATATTGTAGATAATAATACTGTGGATAATATTGTAGATTCAATCTACAATTTATTGTAGATTGTGGATTGTCTGCTAGATTAAATTACTGAACGTGCATTTTTAGGGTTCCGTACCCAAGGGGTAAAAACGGGACCCTATTAACCCCCCAATGTCTGTCTATCTGTCCATCTCTTTGTCTGTCCGTCTGTTTGTATGTCCTATCTTTAAACGGTTTGTATCTTTCGAACCCTAATAGGTAGCTAGTTGAAATTTTCATAAAATATGTAATGTTATGGCGGCTTAACAAAATGAAATTTAAAAAATGTCTAACAGTAAAAACAAAAGGGGGGATGGGTGTCCGCATACAACAAAAGTATTTTTAAAGTATTTTGTATTAGCTTTAATGTAAAAACAGTAATACGTACAAGCGTCAAACTTGGTATAATCATAGTAAAAACTCTAAAATATAACACCAAATAATAAATAATGGCCAAGTGTGAGTCGGTGACAAATTTCTGTTCATTACCAAGTTATAATCTCCTAGCATTCTATTTTATGACCATGTGTGTGAGTAACATGGCTGTTCAAACACAAAAAAGAAATAACATTAATTTGTTGGCTCATTTCCTAACACTGTGGCAAATGTTGAAATATAGAAAACTTTGGCAAAGCTAATTGTTATTCTCTTTACTCTGGCGAAGAAATATTTCGGAACTTAAATAACAGTTTCTAAACATTATGTGTCATCTTTTCAAATAATTTAGAACATTTTTTGTTCTCATTTAGCTACTGTAACAGTTACATACGGTTACAACGCGACTCATATAATTGAAAGTACTAAATGAAAAGTTAAGCGCCATCTCCACAAGCAATTTTGCAGCATGCGAGGGGAAAAAACTTCAGCTTTTTAAGTGCGATTAGAACTTATTGAATGAACTTATTAAACTCATTTACTCATTATTTTTGGCAGGGTTACCTTTTTTTTAAAGAATCGATCTACGTTTTGTCACCAATTTGCCTGATGGTAAGCGATGGTGGCTTAGTATGAAATCGTTTAATTAGAATAAATCTATTCACTCTAGCTTTGAAGAATAAGAATAAGAATTTGATAGCCCGTCGGTCTAGTTGGTAGTGAACCTGCCTTCTGAGCTTGGGGGCGTGGGTTCTATTCCCATCTACGACAAACATTTATGTGATGAACATTAAATTTGTGTTTGTTCTATATCTGGTTGTTAATATCTATTTAACTATGTATTTAAAACTATATATGTATGTATATCAGTCTCTGGCAGCCATATCACAAGCTTTGCTTAGTTTGGGGTCAGATGACCGTGTGTGAAAAAATGTCCCCTATATTTATAAAAATGTAAATTATATATATATATATATATTATATATATATATATAAATTATGGCTCTTAGGAAATAAGGAGGATGGCAGGGAGTTCCATTCTTGGGCAGTTCGTATCTTATATATGGCGACCCAAATCGTTGAATACGAATCCTTGGAATTTTCACGAGGAAGGGGTGGTAGTGTGCAGTCCTTCTACTTGTCCCGCAGTACAAAGGGGTGGGTGGAATAAGGTCATGTAGCTATTGCTCACACTCACCGAAATGAGGCCGATTGAAAATAGACAATAGACAAAAAAAGAAAGAAAAAAAATACAGTTTTGAGAATTAATAGAAATTTATTTATTATTATTATTATTATTTATTTATAAAAGACAGACAAGTTACTGTACGGCAGTGCTCGAGGATTTCCTTTTTATAATTAGCGTACCATAATTTTAAAGCAGAATTTTTCTTAAAATTTTCCGGTAGTTTTCCGTTTTTTGCGGTTGAGTGTCAAATATCCGCTGTCATGATATATTTTACTACTTAATAATGAACAATTTTTACTATAGAACCAAATTAAATTGCAATCACAAAAAGAGGTCAACTGTATCCACAAATTTTGTCCAATTTAAATGTAATTTTTCTATGGCACTATTGATATTTTTATGATAATAAGGGTTGGTCCCATAGTAGACGTTGTTCGTAATGATGACTACATTGACCTCATTTTGATTTAGTACCAGCATTTTGTGGCAGCTGTATATAATGAAAACTTGTAGAGACGACCTCTAAGACTAATACTTCATAATTAATTACCTCACTAACGCTTCCATAATATGCAAAATGAATAGGATAATACAAAAAGGTTTGGTGAAAGTTGCTTTGGAAGACAGATGGTTTTAACAGACTCTGGGATTTCCTAATTGCCATCTGACGGAGTGTGGTGACTCCCACTCCTGGGGCCTTACGGACAACTGCTATTACAGGCACCTAATCCGCTCAGTTGGAAAATCACGCGACCGCAAACCTTATCGCGCCCAGATACGGTTTGCGGTCGCGTGATTTTCCTCGCGTGATTTTTTTTCGCTCGTTCCTGGTGCATAGTTTAGGCATTGACATCCAATGGTAATGCGGCGAATGTTTTGGGTACCTTTCCGCCAGGGTCAGGGTTTGGGTTATTTGACTGAGTAGTTAAGTCATATGTGACTAATTTATTTGTAAATGAATTAATGTGTAATAATGTAATAATTTATTGCCATGTTAATATTAATATAGTATTTAAAACATGCCGCTGACTAAAACAAAGGTTTTCTATGTCTCATAAGAAGGTACTATTGATTGGTTTTCAAAGGCACAGATCAAAGGCAATAGAACAAGTATAAATAAATAAATAAAAACAACGGATCGTGAAACGACTTTCTTTTTTTCGAACATATTTTCTTGAATCATAGAATTCGTGAACACTCTAGATTAAGTCACCTTTTAAACAAAGTAAAACTAATTCAAAACCAAAATAAAGTTTTTTTTGTTAATGTCATTCTTGTACCTGATAAGTTGTCTTTTTAACCGACTTCGAAAAGGAGGAGGGTATCAATTCGACTGTAATATTTTTTTTTGTTTCCAATGGCTACTGAAAATTACTTGGTAAGTAAGTTCGTAAAGAATGAATGGTCCATATTCAATTCAGTTTCAGTCAGTTCTAGAGTTTTAAGAAAAACAAAATAACTGAATAAATTAAACTTGCAGAATGTAAAAAAAAATTGGTTGAATGAATTTTCAGTACACGTCTCTATTAGCCGTTATAATTAATGTATAAACAAAACATTTTATTACACAAGTATAAATAGCTAGTGCCACAAGTGGCGGCTTTATCGCTAAAAGCGATCTCTTCCAGGCAACTATTATATTTGATATGACCATGATATTTTTTTTTTTTTTTTTTTTTTTTTTTTATTTATTTAACATACAATTAGTAGGTACTTACTTTTCAATAGCCACCCCTGAAAATATTTCGATCCTGTCATCTTCTCCAGTCACACCTGGCGCAGCACTGCACCCCACTATTGCTACTACAAGAACTAAGCACAGCACTTTCATTTTCAAAAATATTTCGGGTACTTCTAGAAGATTAGAGTGGTCCTTCTTGGTCGGGCGTTGAGGATAAAATAAGACGTAATCGGGATACCACCGCTTTTTATATTGGGTGACGAAAGAATTAGTTCTGAGCAAGAGTTCAAACTGGCGGCTGTGGTGGTATTAGTTTTGATACTTGAAACCAAGTTGACAAGATACAGATGTTTTTTTTCTCGTTTTAACATAGTACTAGCATATAATGAAAATGAAAGTATATTTATTTACTTAAACATAGGATTAAAATAAGGTATAACACTGTTTTAACACGTTCGTTGCATTACGAGATCTATCAGATCTCTTGCAGGACTTTTGTATTGTGCGTTGACTATAATCGTGTTATTTCACTCCTTGCGGGAGGCTCTAACGTGTGAAGTTATCTAAATATGAGTAAGACAAATATACATATTTGCTTCCTGCTTAAGGGTAAATTCAAAGACATAAAAAAACTGTATTTTTAGGAGACCGATTAGGTCTCAAACGCACCAAAGGGTAGGTTAGTTACGAGATCTTTTAGGTCTCCAAAGCACCAGCTGAAAGTTCTTTGAAAATGATGGCGCAGTGAACGTGTTAAGCCGTCACGGTTGTCACGTCACTAAAGTGTGTTCAAAATACTATAGCAGTGACACAGTGAGTGTGTTTTGTCGGGACTTAGGTTCGAGTTCGAGTTCCAGTGATAACCGTAGGAAAAGACTAAGAAATATAGATCGTTATGTCTGCACTTAACTTTTTAACTGTTCGACCAATCACCCGCATTCTTCAGTCTTCCCGTGAACATGGTGCATGTAACTGCGCCGAAATATCGGGAGCTCATTCCACAACCTTACCACGGTAAATATCGCGTTAATAATCATATAACTTTAAATAAGGTATGTACATCAAACGAACTGTAACAAGAAACATAGTAAGGCTTATGCGTGAGTTTGGTAAGTAAAGATGATAACTGCGATTCTCGCACTAGGCTAGGCCTGTATAGCTGAAATCTGGAAATAAGTTGTGTATCCTAGAAATGTTCATTGTTTAAACTGAAGTTAATGTATTTTTTTCAGTGTGGAGGTTAAAGGGGGAGGTCTATGTTCAGCAGTGGACGTCTTCTGGCTGACGATGATGAATGAAAAAAAAAAAAAAATATATATTTGCAAACATTTTTTTTTTTTGCATAGCCTTACATATTTGTTTATAAAATAGGAATACACACTGGCTTATGTCTGTGAAGGAGAAATACTAATTGTGTATGATGTATTTCTTGTCTATTTTTTTTAAAGTAGACGTTAACGAATAAGTTATCTTTAATATACATGAAAGTGTTTTAAATCCATGAACACGCTAAGCACATAACTATAAGCTTATTTTAACTTTTTTAAATCTCTTTCGCTCCTTTAGTCGACTCGAACCGACTTTACCCGAATGAGCGTTACATAGCCGAGCGTGACGGCTCAGTTTCATTCAATACCCACAAAATAAAATGCTCAGTATCCCTAATAAAGTTTTCACTTTAAAAAAAACACATTGAAATCGGTTGTCATTTTGAATAAAATTTGTAACATACAAACTAAAACGCTGCCCCAAACTCTCTTACCTTCTTCGTTCCGTTGCAGTGTAAAAAGTATCAAGACCAACCGCGCGTACTATACAAAAGCTCAAACGTTCATTCACATACTTTGTATGCGTACGCAAGTAGGTAAGACTGTTGTTACAACAAAAAGGCATGACGAAAACAAATGTACGTCGACGTACGGATATTTTTCAAACGTAATAGGTGAAAATATCGCCTTTGTGAGTCAGTTCGACGTTTCGACGCAGAGGTATGTGTTAACGGGTAGTGAGATAGATTAATAGATTAACACTTTAGTTAACTTGAATGGAACTAGCTTCCTTGTTCTCTAAGAAATTTCACAGATGTAATCTAGTTCTCTTGCAAGGTTAGAGTAAAATAGATGTAAGTCTCTTCTGTCAGGGGGCTACATGCGAATCGGCGTGAATTGGCGAAATTATAAGCAACTAGCGGTCCGCCCCAGCTTCGCACGGGTATAGATATAATATTATAATATATCTATAGTTCCACTGATTATGAGAGAGTACTAAAGATGCAAAAACGTGCCATAAGAGTTTTGGTCGGTGGTAAATTTGACGAAACATGCAGAGGGCATTTTAAAGAATTACGAATATTAACGTCAGTATCTGTATACATTTTAGAAGTACTCAAATATGTTAAAAAACATATACATGAATGTAAAATAAAACATGTGAAAAGTAAGCGGGCCATACGAAATAATAAAATATTATTAGAGACAACATACCCAAGATTGAACATGACGAATAAGAAACCAATGATTATGGGTCAAAATTTGTTTAATCAACTTCCAGAATTTATAAAGTCCATTACGAGCGAAATACAATTCTCCAACGCCGTCAAAGTGCTTTTGTTAGACAGGTCAATATATACGATTAAGGAGTTTTTTAATAATGACTATGGCCATTTAGAGCCTGTTTGATGAAAATTACCTATTTAATTTAATTTTTTATTCTTATATAATTATTATTTATACTATAGCCCTTTCACATCTGAATACTAAATTATTAATTATACATTTTGTGACACGACGAGATCGGTATGATGCCCAACTCATAATATTTAATTATACTAAGATGTTGTAGTCGGCCGATCAATAAATGATATTCTATTCTATTCTATTCTATTCTATTCTATTCTATTCTATTCTATTCTATTCTATTCTATTCTATTCTATTCTATTCTATTCTATTCTATTCTATTCTATTCTATTCTATTCTATTCTATTCTATTCTATTCTATTCTATTCTATTCTATTCTATTCTATTCTATTCTATTCTATTCTATTCTATTCTATTCTATTCTATTCTATTCTATTCTATTCTATTCTATTCTATTCTATTCTATTCTATTCTATTCTATTCTATTCTATTCTATTCTATTCTATTCTATTCTATTCTATTCTATTCTATTCTATTCTATTCTATTCTATTCTATTCTATTCTATTCTATTCTATTCTATTCTATTCTATTCTATTCTATTCTATTCTATTCTATTCTATTCTATTCTATTCTATTCTATACCCGTGCGAAGCTGGGGCGGCCTATGTCAGTCTTCCCGTGAACATGGTGCATGTAACTGCGCCGAAATATCGGGAGCTCATTTCACAACCTTACCACGGTAAATATCCCGTAAATAATCATATAACTTTAATAATTATTAATTTATTAGTAGTAGTAATTTTTAAACTATCCATTGCAATGTATTTGTATTTGTAATTTTCGATCTAAAGTAGATCGTTCGAACATTTCTTGGATGTTTCTTTTAGAAGAGTGTAGTTAATAATCAGGGCGCTTGATAATGTACGGTCACTGCCACCTAGAGACCACTGCAACACCAAGTATTGCTAGTGCGTTACTTACTCTTCCTGCAGGGTAGATAGATAGATAAATTACTATTTATTTTTCACACCACATATTGCACACGATAAAACAAACTTAAAAACTAGTGCAACAGTAGGCGGCCTTATCACTAAGAAAGGCAGGCAGGGTAAAGATGAAAAAAAAGATAATTGAATAAATATTCTGGACATTCGGGACATTTTTGCACACACGGTCATCAAAAGTCACATAAATAAATATATTTTAAATACATACTTAAATAGATATTAATACTCAGATATAGAACACACACAAATGTTCATTACATAAATGTTTGTCCTAGGTGGGAATTGAACCCACACCCCAAGCGCAGAAGGCAGGTTCACTACCAACTGGACCAACGGGCTATCTTGATAGATAGATAAACTCTTTATTTTTCAGACCACAAATTGAACACGATTAAACAACTTAAAAAAAAACTAGTGTGACAATCGGCGGCCTTATCACTAATAAAGACAGGCAGGGTAAAGATGGAAAAAAAAGAGAATTGTTTTAAAGTTGACACCAATGTTCTTCCCTTACAACAGACAGAAGAGAAACTTGGCATTACTTGGCACAAGGATGCTTATTCACACATTCCAAGTCAGATTTGTCATAAAGTATTTATTGACGCTTTCACAAGGATATGTTCGTTGAGAAAAATACCTAAGTGTTTTATGGCGTTATCCACATCCAGCCTTTGGTATCCCACTTCAGTATCCACATTTCTCCTTGCTATACTTTCTGACACTACTGCTCTAATAAACTGTATTATCACCATCAACCAGAAAATGTTCACTGCTGAACATAGGTCTCCCCCTTAGATTCCACAATACGTTTATTGTCTATCAGTCTGCTATTATATGCACCCACTGGATGCCTGCGACTCTCACGATGTCGTCGGTCTATCTAGGCAGGTATATCTACGCTACGTCTTCCAGGTCATGGTCTCCACTCAAGAACCTTTCTTCCCCATCGGTTATGGGTTCTTCAAGTGATGTGGTCTTCCCATTGCTTCAACTTGAAAATTTTAATAACTATGTCGGTGACTCTGGTTCTTCTAACTCTAACTCTGCCTGCTGTTTTTGCAAACAAACAAATTAGGCAAACTAGGCGATTACTATCGGGTGAGAAACTGACTTGTTCCGTTTTGGAGTTGTATAAATAATATACAGACGGACAGATGGACAGACGGACAGACGGACAGACGGACAGACGGACAGACGGACAGACGGACAGACGGACAGACGGACAGACGGACAGACGGACAGACGGACAGACGGACAGACGGACAGACGGACAGACGGACAGACGGACAGACGGACAGACGGACAGACGGACAGACGGACAGACGGACAGACGGACAGACGGACAGACGGACAGACGGACGGACATACAGACAAACATCGTAGGCTTAGTAATGGGGTCCTGTTTTTATCTTTTGGGTACGGAAGCCGAAAAAAATAAAAATAATGAGCTGATAATTTTCAAACGGCAAACAGGTTTTGCGTGAGTAACACTCAAATTAAGAATCTCCTTGTTTGAAGTCGTATGATGAGATTTTAATATCCATTGAAAAGTTACGCTATCCACCTTCCAGCTTCACCATCAGACCATATCATCGAAAAAACATACATTTTTTCATTTGCAAAGTTTTAAATAGAACACGACTGATACATTTTTGAGTTTACACATTTCAGTGAATTTAATTTACTACCTACAGAGTGTAATAAAACCTCTACAAGAGTAGGGCTTGTATTGACTAGCGGTCAAGGTCACTTTCTCTCAGTCCCTGGAGTTCCCTGCACTATTCCAAGGTTATGGCACTGAACTTGGACTGCAGCCACTTTCTATTTGGATTGGACACAGTACATACGAAAATGACAAATAAAACAGCAATAGCCAATTAAACAAGTGCTAACCGCATTTTTACTGTTTGCCGTCCATAAAATGGGTTAATAGTTTAAAGTGTTTTTGCTTTTTATTTATTATTATAGTCTGATTTAGACTAATCATCTATGGATTAGCTATAATATAAGTAAAAACAGATATTATTTTGATTTTATTTAAATGTTAAAAGTACGTTTAAAAACATCGGTCAATCCATAGTTACTGTTTGCTTTACTCATTTAGAATGATAATTAATTAATATTAGCGAAAGAAAGATTTAATTTTAATTTTTCTTTGAATATACTGTTAATAATCATGTTTTTTTTTTTTTAAATCACAAATGTTACAGCTTGTTTTATCCTTTTTGATTTAGAAAAACAGGGATACTGTCCAAACAAACAAAACATCAATTTAATCTATATTTAATTAAGATACACAAAACAGAATTCAATTAATTAATTCCTTATTATAATATAATTATAGTTACTAACTAAAATCTAAATTGGATTGTAACCCAAAAAAATGTAGGTATACAAAAAATTATATCATCAAGAAAAACCTAGAAAAACATGATTAAAGTATTCGCACCCCAAGTCAGCACAATATCTATCAAAAACTAAACTCTAAAAACTATCAGTGAGATGGACTATTGAGGCACAGCTGTTCTTTACGAACAATATATTTGTTGTTTGTTGTATATTATATATATTTTACAAAACGTTATATCTTAATTTTTTCCGTATACTGCTGCACTGCAGTATCATGTATGCAAGCAGTGGGTGAGTATTACAAAACAACCGGCTCCGAATGCGATGGCATACTTTCTTACATAATAATCATGACTTGGATATCATTGGATACATTAATTGACTGCCACAAAAGGTTGATGTACCTATATATTTTTATAGGTTGACAAAGATATTCGAGGATTATTTTTGGAACAAAAAACCATGATTTATAACTACAATTTTTAAAGTCATCATCATCATCATTTCAGCCAACGGATATGCACAGCTGTGATGTACATAGGCCTCCCCCATTGATCTCCAAAAGGGCCGGCTGGAAGAAGATTTACAACGACAATTTCAAGTCACCATCAACATTTTAGCAATAGGATGTCCACTGCTGGACATAGGCCTCCCCCATCGATCTCCAAAAAGGCCAGTTGGAAGCGGCCTGCATCCAGCGTTTCCCTGCGGTCTCTTTTAGGTCGTCTGTCTATCTTGTGGGTAGACGTCCTACGCTGCGCTTACCGGTCCGTGGTCTCTATTTGAGAACCTTTCGGCCCCATCGGCCATCTGGGCCCCAAGTACCGTTCTTTATCGATCGTCAAATTCGATAAAATGCCATAGAATCAATCATAGTGAATACTAATCAAATGACATTTTATCGAATTTGACGACCTCAACTGTCATTTCGACGATCGATAAAAGAACGGTACTTGCACTGCTGTTCTGCGTGCTATGTGCCCTGCCCACTGCCACTTCAACTTTACAAATAATTAATTAATGTTTTTTACTGTTTAAAGTACCATTCAAAAATTAGTAGCGTTTAATTGTAAATCATGGTTTTCTTCTGCTTCTGCTAGTTCCCCGTAGAAAAACATCGTATATTTCATTATTCATTCATTCATTTATAATTCATTCATTTATCTATTGTTCATTAATGCATCGTTCACATTACAAATGCATTTGCATACGTTTCGAAAACAACCCGAGTTTGTTCCGTTCATCGTCTCAATAGCCCAAAAGTTTTCGTGAAAGCAAAAACAAAATCGCCAAATATACAGAGTAGTGTCAACGTTTTACGATTATACAAATTAGATATTAAGGGAACAATGCGTGTATAAAATAATTTCAGTCAGTAGAACGCATCCACCTGCATCTGTAATGTGAACGTGTCTAAAATAATTTTTGTTAAAGAATTAGAACAAGGAAAACTTCGCAGACAGAAGCCAACCTTCTTTGCCAACCTTACTCTAAAACAAAATCTACTTCTGATTTGTCACTTTGACATTATCAAAACTACTGAAAATTCAAGATGTGAAAACTTATCTATATTCCGCGAAAATAGCAAAACCAGAACCGCCGCCTGGAGAAATCTTACCGAAATGACTTCATCAAAGGAAGACTAGCTTTCGATTCACCCAAAAAGGTACCAGTTCCCACCACATATTGTTTTGAAATGGGGAAGAAGAAACGAAGGGTGTTTCCGAAGAAAAAGAGGTCAGTCTTCAGCAGACCTCACCCCATGAGAAGAAAGATGATGATTCGGCACCGAAGAGTAAAAGCATTTTTCCATAAACATAACCCGAAAATGGCTATAGAAAGAGGGGTGAGAAGAATGGTGGGAGGGATATATACAGTATCCGACAGGTTAAGAGACAAGATAGCAGAAAGTACTATGGCACTCGATAACCCCTTTAGTGCTCATTTTTACGAGGATCGCTGTAATATACAATAGCCAACGCCTACCAATGTCTAATAAACAGGTTTAATAATGTCTTTAGTGTTTTTGGTTGGAGTACAAGGAACCTTTAAAAAAGAAAGCGGTCAAGTGCGAGTCAGGCTCGCGCACTGAAGGTTATCACCTAAATTATTTATTACTAGCTGCGCCCCGCGGTTTCACCCGCGTAGTGATGAAAAATGGTGATGGTGATGATGATGAAAAGTAGCCAAAAAATCAAGTCGATCCGTTGTTCCGTTGCATTTCGAAAGAGGAACAAACAAACCAACAAACAAACACTTTCGCATTTATAATATTAGTATGATAAAGTACAAAAATATAGTGCAATAATGCATCATGCCCTGGCGGTCACCCATCCAAGTACTGACCGCGCCCGACGTTGCTTACCTTCAGAGATCGTACGAAAATCGGTGGCGAATAGAAATTTGTTACTGACTCGCACTTGGCCATTATTACTTGTTAAGGCCCGTTTGCACTTTGAATAGTGCTAGTGCAAGTGATTATTGACTAGTAATTTTGCGAGTGATTAAAGTATACACTCGCACTAATCAGTTATGATCCAAATGTGTTTAGTACTAATCACTAAGCACCTATATTAATCACTATCACTAATCAATAGTTAAAGAGTGCCTACTATAATCATGGCGAATTTGACGCTTGTACGCAATGGCAGTTCTATTTACTCACATCAGTGCTACATGCTTTGGCTACATGTTACTGATTTTATATACAGCAAACACAAAAATACGTTTGTTGTATGGGAGAAAGGGGGAGACCCCCCTTTCGTTATTACTTTTTGACTTTTTTTATTATTTCTTAGTATATATACCTACTAATTATGTGAAAATGTCAACTGACTATCTATTTCGATTCGAAGGATACAGCCGTTTAAAGGTAGGACGGACAGATAACAGACACAGTACAGTAGACAGTAATAGGGTCCCGTTTTTACCCTTTGGGTACGGAATCGCAATGAAGTCCAATAGACTCCACTGGCTTTGTCATGTAAGAGAGAGACAAAAGGAGAGGATTACTTCAAAGACTAATTAGATAGCTCTATTGTTCACACCACAAATTTCATACAAACGATAATACAGCTTAAAAACTAGTGCAACAATCGGCGGCCTTATCGCTAAGAGCGATCTCTTCCAGGCAACCACCACACACAGACAGACACACAGGCAGACACACAGGCAGACTACTATGATCACTCCGTAAAAAAGGCCGTACTTGGGGCTGCTGGGCCGGACCGAAGGCCCGTCGGTCATCCCAGGTATAGATAAAAGGATGAAGTGGGAAAATATCTCCAGAAGCTAGATGTTCATTATTGGCTTATACGCAAGTTTATGTCTTCAAAATAAGGAAGAGGGGTGTCTTTTGGTATCAGAGACCAAGACCCATTTTGAGTCGCTGCGTTATTATAAGTAATTAAGTAGTAAGTATTAGAACATCAATCTTCATAAATTGTTTTTGCTTCATAAATTTCCAATCTTCCCAACTAGTTGGTCCCTTCAGTTGGTCTGATTCATGGTATAATAATATACTCCGCCAGGTATAGCAATCCGAGAAAAAATGTCCACGTGGGCGTCCAGCAATGATGTCATGATGTCAATTTACAACAGGTTCGAGAGAGATGACGATACACCACGTAACAGCTGATTGAAAAAAGTGGCAACTGGACAGTGACGTCATTGCGGGACCACTCCCAGATTGCTAGACATTGTTTTCTTAGATATGGTCGGAGTGGAATGAATGATTTTTTTTATTATTTTTTGTTAATATTTTCATGACCGTGGATTCAATGTCCTTTAGTCGTAATATTAAACAGTTTACATAGTCTTAATAGCGTCAAACAAGTCATAGTCACAGTCAAAGTCAAGCTAAGTAAGTCATGGTCAAGTCAAACTCATGCCCCTGTAAAGTGGTGGAGGCTTTACAAGAGGAGTTTTGGATGGAGTTTTGGAAACAACACGAAAAGACACGTTTCATACCGTTATATCACTTGGCCACACTCGAGCACGTTTACGAGCACTTAATGAACACCACCATTACACACCATTCACCATTCACCATTTAGTACACATTTACACTCGAAAATACAGATTAAGTTTAGGAAAATAATCCAACGAGCTGACATGTTTTTTCCGCGTTGGCGCCAAAACTCCTGGAATGACTGAAAATAGTGTGTGTTGCCAGTGTTGACATAGTTATGATACTAAGATATTTTTGGGAAAACTCAGAGTCACACAGCGGGCAATGAAAATAGCTATGCTTGGAGTTACTTTGCGCGATAAATTTCGGAACAAGGATATTCGCCGAAGAACCAGCAATCACCGACATAGCTGCTCAGATTAGCAACTTGCTAATCTGGCAATAGGCAAGCCACATTGCTCGAAGAACCGATGACCGATGGAGAAGAAAGGTTTATGAGTGGGAGCACGATCCGGATGACGCAGCGTAGGTAGGCCTCCCACTAGATGGACCGACGACATCGTGAGAGTCGCGGACATGGCAGGCTGTTGTTTAGTGTGGAAATCTAACGGGAGGCCTATGTTCAGCAGTGAACTTCTTCTGGCTGATGATGATGATGTATTAGAGTCATGTAGGTACTTACTCATACATTAACTTTCCTTCATTCACTAATTGCTAATTATGGTGAAAACTACGGGTCATTAACAAGTAATGCTTCATAGGTTTTAGTGGACTTGATTTTACCATGCGTATAAAACTCAAGTTCAGGTCGTCAACTGTGCCAGTATGTTGTGAATTTCACATTAAATTAAACGTATAAAACAAACAATATATAAAAATAAAAACAATATTTTTCCACTAGTAATATAGAGCCTTATTAAAAACTAGATCATTAATTTGAGTGCTGTGAACGCAAGGACTGTAAAAACTTAATTTTCAATATTTTTGTATTTCAAAGTACACTTTGTTGCGTATTAATGTTGTATGGCTGTTATATAAATTTGACTAAGTATTTGTATTAAATCATTGAAAATGCGTGGCAAAATCATGAATTCATTTATATCGATGGGCAAAATATTTAAACTTTTCCTCCGAGCATAACTTAAAAGCAAAAATTATATATAGACTTGTACTCATGTTTTTTTGACAGAACTCAACAGCATCAGCTTGTTTCGTTGTGTTTCATGCTGATTCCTTCCTCCTTCGTTAAATCCAGTTCTGAGCAAGTCTTATCCAAAACTTTCCAATTTTTTTATTGGTAGTAAAATACACAACAAATAGGAAAAATAAAACAAGTGTTAATAATGCTGCCTTATTCACGTGGTCTGATCCTTGATAATACAAATAACTACGGAATAGTGAAAACTGAGACGCTTATAGGTTTTGGACCAAATCGAGACAGCTATGTGAGGCAAATCAACTCTACAGATCCCTTACAGTGGATTTTTACACACGAAAATTTTGCTCCAAGATCTTTGAAAGGTAACTATCGTCTCATTCAATACGTGTGTTATCAAATACAAGGTTAAGCGAAAAGACTGTAAAAGTTGTTCCTAATGATGAGTACAACGACCTCCTTTCGGCTTAGTACAGTCTATAAGCGTAACCCTGTATAAATGTCTATCTGTAAATTTTACTAATAGGATTAAATTTAATTTTAATTATTAACATTGTTTTGACAAATTCATATTAGTCTAGTTTTATATAGAATTTTTACGGACATTTTTTGCTCATCTTTCTAGATTTGTAGGTACGCCAAAATTAGGAAAAACATGATAAAGTGGCTAATATTGTTTTCAACACTTGTCCTTACTTATAAACGTTACTTAAAAGTTAGTTAACGTTGCTTAAAATTCAATTTGCTCGTTGACGGAAATTGTCACAGGTGAAAACAAGATGAGCAATTTTAAGCTTTGCTTAACTTAAGTAACATTTATAAGTAAGGCAGTTATTTTTAAACCGTGTTTCATGTGTCTTTGATTTATTCGTGTTTTGAATAAATACATTTATTTTTATTCTATCCTTAGTTATGTTGACAATTTTTTTTTTTTGTGGTTTATGAACTTATTGTTTGTACAGCTAAGGGCTTTTTATGTCCTATATTTAAATTATATTTACTTCTATACGAGATTTTTAAATCCTTTGTCCAGTTTCAGACGATGCCGACACGTCTAGAAAATACCACGCAACCATTGAAGTCACCACAGCAAAGCCCAAGGTGAAAAGCCGAAAAAGCTCCAAAAAAGACAAAAAACATACTAAGAAAAAGCTGAAAAGGAAAGCTAAGGGTGTCAAAAAGTGTATCGTGAAATTTTTAAACAAAGGTGAGATTTTTTTTATCCTTCTTTTTATTTCAAAAAGAGAGCTGTTGTGTATGTGTTTGTAGCACCATAACTCGAAATTCAATTTTAATTGGAAAGCAGGTTTCATTGCATTTATTTTTCCATGTTATAGTAATAAACGTAAATATAATTATGTATGCTATTATGAGACACAATCGTCACGTGGGTAACACAAGCCTACGTTATTGAAACTATGTTACCAGTAGCATGAAATAATAACTCCCCAATCTCCGTGTATTACCTGTGGGAATTCAATCAAACTATGTGGTTTTAATTTAATTAATATCTTGTTTTTTATGTTTAATATCCAAATTCGCGTTTAAATTGAATTTCTTCGCTACCAACCAGCTAACAACAACATCGAACAAACAAAATTACATTTATTTTTATAGTAATAGGCTTGTGTTTGGCTACCACCTTGCCTGATGTTAAGCAATGATGTGCTGTACGATGGAGCACGCTTGCCTGAAAGAAACAATAATTGTAAAGCTTTTTCAATTTTATTTAAATATCATGATTTCACTGTTTCTGTGTTTGTGTTAATGAAGTGGCAACTGGACAGTGACGTAGGTTTGTGTCACTTCCGGAATAGCAGACTTTGTTTTATTGGCTCATGATTTTTTCCGGGGGGTTTTTTATTTTTCGTCTTGAGAGGACGTGGCACTTAATGGCCATTGGCGACGTTAGCGTCGCATTTAAGTGCATTTGGTCAGGTATAAACTTATTTTCATGTTTAATTCATCAGCATCATCATCAGCCAGAAGACGTCCACTGCTGAACATAGGCCTCCCCCTTTAACCTCCACACTGAACGACAGCCTGCCTTTTACATCCACTGGATGCCCGCGACTCTCACAATGTCGTCGGTCCATCTAGTGGGAGGCCTACCTACCCCATGTTTAATTAAATATAGTCAAACAAATCGTAGTCACAGTCAGAGCAAAGTAAATCAAGTACTATTTATGTCAAACTCATTATTTTTGGAAACAACACGAAAAGACAAAAAGTATAGTAATATGGTTCCGTTGACACCCTAAGGGTATGGAACCTTAAAGAAGTCAAATTTTAAAAACTAATGGAACAAAAGTCGTTAAACATTTTAAATGTTTGACATTTATTTCGAAGGTGACGGTGGAGGTCAAAACAATGGTGGTGGAAAGAAAAGAAAAGGGAGCAACATGCAGAAGAAATACATGATGCCGTTAATATTGGGGCTTTTAGCTGCTAAGAGCTTGTTGATACCAATCGCATTGAAAGCACTAGCTTTTCTATCAGCTAAAGGTATTTATTTCTAATATTCTTCTACGTCTATTCGATGATAATATTACTAATCTTCAATTTGCAACAACACCACAATCAAAGAAGGAAAACTTGGAACAAATGGAAAATAATTTGCTCCGAGAGTTTTTTACTTAAAAAAAATTCCGGTAAAAAAATACTGGATACATTTCGGAGAGAGTGCATCGAACCAGCATTTTTTTAAATTCTATAATAGGACAAGGGATAATGCGATCTACGCAGAAGCACGCTTGCCTAGAAAAATCCTATTCACTCTTCAAGACACCCTGATTGTTACTATCGGGGAACACCCATTCAGACAGCGCATTCCACAGACTAGTAATTTGAAAAATATAAGTGGAATTGAAGCACTTCCTACGATTTTTCGGGATAGCAACGATAAAGCGGTTTCGATTTTTCGTGCCCACTATGGCCGTCTGATAGAAAAATGGGCTGGAGATTAGATATTGCAACAGTTACAGATGATGATGATGATTCTTAAACCACTGTTACGGTTGTTCTCTACAGTTATAATGATTATCATTATGATATTTAACGTGATAAGGTTGGGGCTGGAGCTCCCGATATTTTGGCACAGTTACAAGCACCATGTTCACGGGAAGACTGAAGAATGCCGATAGGTAGCCGAAATATGTATATTGATAATATTTTTTTCTCATTACATTAACATTATGAATGCAAAGGTTTGTGTATACGTGTGAATGTTTGTCCGCACTTAACTCCGTAACAGCTGAATGAATTTAAATTAAATTTGGTGGGAATAAAATATCCCGGAATTTTTTATAGTTCTTAAAGTATAGAAGGTAAAACTTATGTCTTCTGTGGTAAAACTCTGGAATTCTACTAGTAATATACATTAATTCTTTGCCAAATTTCATCAATATTTATACAGCCATTTAATTGCGAAAAGCGAGACAATGAGACAGTTTCTTTCATTTAAAACAAGTATGATATTCACAGGTCTGATGATGGGATTCTTCTCAACTGTGATGGCATCAGTCCTCAGTCTCAAGGGTATGTTCGACCACTCTCATGGCTACCAGAACCGGAAAGACGATACCAAGACTCAAGTAGAGATCATCCAGGTACCAACCAAGAGCGAAGACCATGTTTACTACAGCGATGAACATTATAAAAGAAGAGGAGACTATGATGCTGAGTTTCCTGGTGTGAACTCTGGTGATTTTTTTAGGCTAGATAGCAATAAAATCGTTGTCTAAGTCAAAAAATCAACAGATAATAATATATCAAAGTAATTTAAATCTTTGTTGTTAATTGTCAAATAAGTAAATAGGTAAAAGAGCGATGGTGACCGAGCGGTAACATGTATAATTTACAATCAGACGGCATCCGATTCAGCGATGGCTCGGTCCTGCACCAATGACTTATTTAGTACCGGTGACTTATGATTTGTTAGTAATATAAATTATCTGCAGTTTCGATGCCATTGCTCAAAATCGGGTGAAAGTAAGCACCGTGAGGAAACCTGTAAGCCTAAGAACCTCAAAAGACAAAGACATAATAACATATACCAACATACACCGTGCCAGTATGATGGATTAAGGCCCATCTTCTCTCTCTGTTCCCTGGTCTTGTTCGCTGGGGCAAAAATGGACTGTATGCATTGTTTAATCTAATTTTAACTTTAAACGAGCAATTCTTGTATACGTACAAATTTATTTCGCGTATCTCGGAAACGGCTCTGGATGAAATTTGGATGAAATTTTGTATTTAGATAAAGTTTTAAATCCCAAGCGAAGCTTGGTTGATCAGGTGATGGATAGTAAAATAACTATTTATTTTAGACTAGGGATGCAATGTTAGAACAAAGCCAATGTTAGCCTAAATAATATTATAGTGTTGTATTATTTATTTGAATTTACTTGTGATAACCAGACTACTTCTCCAATATCTAGGTTATGATTTTACAATAATATATACCTCAAAGAAGCGGAAAATCACTCGTGCCTTACTAATATTTTGAAATAATATTTCTATTGCACGGTTATCGATTTTTACTCTCTGAAATGTTGTTAGTTTTGCTTATTCTAATTATTTGCTAAAAATTAATAGCAAAAAGTATACAGAATATAATAGTTTTCAATAGAATTTAGTACAGCTATAAAACTATAATTTGAATTGAAATTGCTTATAATAATAAAAATAGTATTGAGACATAATTATACTTGCATAATATACCTCCTAATCAACATCATAGTCTCTAGAAACTCTTGTCTAGGGTGCCCACCAAAGTCAACACCTATTAGATGCTGGGTTACATACTATTGAAAAAAAACGGGCTATTGTGTTGAACTTTTGGTAGATTTTGGAAAAGGTTTACGTAATTTGAACAGCACTTAACTATCTCTTAACATATAATAGTAATATTATTATTTACTTTTACTCTAGATATATAGATATTAAGACAAACTGAGTTTGATATAAGTGATTGACAAAGACTTGACTTTGTCCTAATAATTATGATGGTATATTTTTTCACCTAGTAAGTATAATTTTATTGTATATAATTTAAACCTTGCCAATAAAAATACATAAACAATCAAAGCACAGTGTATAATTTTCCCAGTTTGTATCACGAAATCTTTAACACAAACTGCCTATTATACTATGGTAACTAACTTTAATTTAACTATTCAATAAATAAACTTACACATTATTTAATAAATAATTATAATTATGTTACAAATAATGGAAATATTTACAATAGCGCGAACCTTACAGTTAACAATACAAAAGTTGAAAAACTAATTGACAAAATCAGTAAAACTGATCTGATTTAAGTAAAATAATCAGGAGTTACAAAAATTCTGCCAGTTGAGTCGGTGGATAACAGTTAAAAATATAACAGCCATACACAACGTTGATTGGAATATCAATATCAATAACATCTTTCTCAGGAAGCTTTTGCATTTATTCATATACAAAAGCTTGAATCCATGATTATATTGTATAGATTATATTATATATAGATAGATAAAATATTTGTAAATTTGTGATGAAGGGTATGTAGCCTTTTGCAAATGTATTGTAGACATCACTACATGGAGCTACATTGCAATCATCACCATAGACTAGTTAATAGCTTGAGCAGTACAACAAACTCTAAATGAACATGTTTCTATAACTTGGATGGCAACTGCGATTTCGTCGACTTTATTGTCTCACATTCACTATCTTATAGTCAATATCCCCCTTTCTGTAACCCCATCATTGCCGCAAACAGCGCGAAGAAGAATCCAGCGAGTCCCGTCGCTCCGACCAGTAACACTAGGCCTCCGATCATGACCGGTATCAGAGCAAAATACTTCATCTTATAGGCCAGGAGTAGGGGCAGCATGTACTTCTTTATTTTGCGTGTCTTAATTTTGGGCTTTTTCTTTCTGAGTTTATTTTTTCCTTCCTCGGTGTCTTCTATTTCAAATTCTCCTTCTAATTCATCGTCCTCATCTTCATCGTCGTCATCGTTCACGCCAAGCATATCTGGAATTGAGACAAATACTTTTGTTACATTATGGTGATAGTTTTGGTGTATATTGAAACATCTATTCTTAGGAAATGTATATTATTTATAATCATGTTGCTCTTATTTAGATTGCAATTTTCTTTCTTTTTAGAAAACCTATGATGGTTGGTATTTTTGGCAAATAATATTATGTATGAACACTTTCATTCGCAGTGTCACACGTATTTTAATTGGCTAATGTTTTCAGTTTTACTAAAATTTTACTTGGATTGCATAAACTATGGTTTTGTGCTAAACAACACTATGAAATACATAATAATATGTATGCATGCCATACACATATCCCCATCTAACAGATCGGACGGATAATGTCAATCAAATACATTCTAACAACTAACTAAGCTGTGGTTTTACTATTATTTCTACTGTGCCTATGGTAGCCCCAGATGATGTATACAGATGCTGGATAAGTAGATGTTGGAATTCAACGCCGTCCGATCTGTCCAATGAGTACGATGTGGGCATTGACATGCAACGGAGACGAAACGGGAACATACTGGGGCGGGAGGGTTAATTGAGCGAGACGAATGTTGGACTAAAATGAACAAAATGGGATTGACTAAAGTGGATTACGAAGTAATGGAACTGGAGAATAAATAGAGAGTAGAGTGGATTGCGGTGCCACATTCTTTTCAAATGCTGAACTGGAACAGAAACGGTGGAATAGAAGTAGAGTGGATTTCGGAAAAAATGTGGAAATAGAGCGGAAAAGTCGAGATAGGAGTAAAATAAATTTCAGCATGGATGCGGAACTGATAGACGGACGCGGAACTTGAGCTGAAAGGGTGGGACTGAAGTAGAGTGGATTACGGGACGGATGTGGGACTATAGAGAGAAGGGTGGAATGGGAATGGAGCGGACGGATGCAGGACTTGGGTGGAAAGGGCGGGACTAAAGTAGAGTGGATTACGGGAGGGATGCGGGGCTGGAGTGGAATAAGTGAAACGGGAGTAGAGTGGATTGCAGGACGGATGCGGGACTGAAACCTACTTGGTGTATTCTGAACTAAAACTGAAAGGATTGGAAACTTGGATTTCTATACTACGTGGGTGAAGCTGCTGGCAACAGCTAGTTAGGGAGTAATTAATTGGTAATTATAAAGTATTTAAAGTTGCCTTTTTGCATGTCTCAGCCTCTTTGTTACTAGACCTCCTAATCTGACGTGTGATGGAACCCATTGCAATTTGAAATCGAAGCACTTATCTTGGAAGTGCCATAGTTGTGATATAATTTTGTTTATGCTATCGACGTTGCATGCCTATTTAACTTTCATTGTTGTATGCGTGCGTTGTATATCATACGCACATCAATGCGGATTATTACCCACTTATAATTAACCAGCATCTTATTGTTGCCATCATTTCATGATCTATCTTGATCAAGATCACGTTAAATTCTTGCTCGGAAAGTTGAACAAAAAGTTTTTTTTTTTTTCACTTTTCTAATTTATTATTGAATAGACTGGCGCTTTATCGCCACCTCTTCTTATGTTAAACGATCATGAAAAATTAATGTTTACGATAAAAAGCATCGAAAAGCGATGGATTGTAAAATAACATAATATTTTACAAGAAAATAAGTGTAATTCAATAAACGGGATTTAATTTACCACCTCTACACGTGAAGTACATTCTTCAACCACTTACAAGATTTATAGCCTATTTAATAACAAGTATAAGTTGTTTTCCCTTAAACCTTGCTATTAAATTTAAAATATAAAAATGAAATTAAAGTAAAATTAAAAAAAAAAGAAATTTATTTAGTGTCTTATGGCAAAAGTTGTTCATACTGATGAGTATAATGACCTTTCGGCTTAGTGCAGTCTATACGCGTAACCCTGTATATATAAAATCGATGTGTTCGTGCTATGAACTACAAAGCAGCTTGACTGATTTTGACGGGATTTTGACCAAAGATAGCTGACGTTAGAAGGAGTAACTTAAGCTACTTCTATCGGATATCCACGCAGGTGAAACCGCAGGGCGCAGCTACTTGTAATATAAAAAAGCTAAATTAATTCATAATTAGTCCAGAAATCAGCTGTTCCATCCATACGTTTTGTTACGTAAGTGTCAATTACCGTTTTCTATAGAGCAGTGCTTTTTTTTTTTTTTTTTTTTTTTTCGGGCAAGTGCCTTTAATATCTAAACAAAATACAAGCTAAAACTAACACTACAAATACAGTTAGACTGCCCATAGACCGTTAAAGGTCTAAAGACAATCCAAATGCTCAAGCCCACTACCAGTTGGCAGCGTACCCAACATGCTGGCGGCATTACCACGTTGAATGGCAATGCTAATGCGTTGAGCCAGAAACACGCCAGCATTTTGGTCACGCGTCGCATTAACCAGGCGCTCTGAAAGATTTTTGAAAATGAGGTGAGCAGTTGATTTTTATTTCTATATTTCAGGGTTGGTCCCATAGTAAAAGTTCTTCATAATAATGACCTTCTTTCGGCTTAGTACAGTATATATGCGTAACCCTGTATAGATAGATAAAAAATAATCAGTCCATTAGCCTATTATTAATACCAAGTGCCATCACGATAGGTTTTAATTACTCAGGTTTCGTGACAATAGAACGGTAATAGACAAAAAAGTGTTATAAATGGCAATAATAACGAGATATGACATTTTTAAAATTTAGTACGTGATAAATGCCAAGTCATCGAAGTGTATAATCATTAAATTATTATATTTAAGAACACGTTGTAATTAAACACTTTTAACCGATTTCATCGTGTGTATTTTACATTATTTTAATTTCTAACGCTTCGAGTACTGCCATGACTCTCACGATGTCGTCGGTCCATCTAGTGGAAGGCCTACCTACGCTGCGTCTTCCGGTTCGTGGTCTCCACTCAAGAACATTTCTTCCCCATCGATTATAGGTTCTTTGAACGATGTGGTCTGCCCATTGACACTTCAACTTGTAAATCTTAAGGTCAAAATATGTAAATAGTGGTTCCATTCAAATTAAAAAAAAAAAAGTACCTCTCAGGTTTGAAAATTAGGGAATAAATCCTGCTTGTTATATTTCATCCACTTCTCTTGGAGTAAGTTTCTTTTAATAAGGGTGATTTGTATTTCTCGTAGTTTTCAACGGTACCACAAGTTTGAGTCGTACAATATTTCATTAGATCCAGTGTACCATGACAGGTTCAGTGGACCAAGCTGCAGTATAACAGTTATAGATATTAGAGCCAAGCGGAAATAATGGCTTGTCTTTGAAATTCAGGGCTGCGGTGAGAGTGAAGCACTTGCGGGTAATGATAGGGTCCAGGCTGATTGGAGCTTGGCTGCTGTGCCATTATATTAATCTAAATTTGAATTTTAGAAAAGGCTGTAGAGTTGTCTTCTTTACTTGTTACATCAAATGTCCATAATTTCGTTTGATACTGGGTTACGTGGAAAGGGTGAACTAAGCCGAAAGGAGTCCACAATTCCAGTCATTATGAACAACTTTTACTATCCACTTGATCGTGCATGTCGGTATAATTCCCTTTTGTACGAGTAAGCCACGTCGGTCGCGGGGGGTATCGAATAGCGGCTTGTGATTGGCGACTCAAAAGTCATTCATTCAATTAGCGCCTATGATTGGCCCGCTCGAAAAAGGTTATGCTGAAAATTATGTACATTTTCACCGTACGGGTAAAGGATGAAGTGGCTATGAGAGCAACTTTGAAATCGCAAACGAATCAATCGCTGAATAGCTGTTTCATAGAAAACGGTCATTCATACTCTACAAAATGGAACAGCTGATATTTTTTGGTGATATCAGGGTTGGTCCTATAAAAAAAATTGTTTATTATTAAGGAACCTCTTACAGCTTAGTACACCCTTACGGCGCTTTTTTTGAGTTCCGTACCCAAAGGGTAAAAACGGGACCCTATTACTAAGCCTACGATATCTGTCTGTCCGCCCGTCTGTCTTACCTATTAACGGCTGTATCTTGCGAACCGTAATAGATAGCCAGTTGAAATTTTCACAGAATATGGATTATTTCAGCGGATTAACTAAGAAAAAAGAATTTAAAAAAAAAACGAAAAGGGGAGTCCCCATTCAACAAACGTATTTTTGTATTAGCTCTAATGTAAAAACAGTAATACGTACAAACGTCAAACTTGACATGATTATAGTACACACTATAAAGTATAACAACAAATAATTAATGGCAAAGTGCGAGTCGGTGACAAATTTCTGTTCACCACCAGTTCTCCTATGATCACCAAAGTGAAGCAACGTCGGGCGCGGTCGGTACTTGGATGGCAGACCGCCTGGGCGTTGATGGGATTTTATCTTTTTGCACATTTTTTTGTACTTTAGTAGCTAACAAGTCATGTGGTGGTCCGAAACCCTCAGTGTGAGAGCCTGACTCGCACTTGGCTGGTTTTATTTATAGTGGTCCGAATGGATTTGATGCAATAGAGTTTTTAACTACATTACGGGTAAATCACTTTTGTTTGCTTATCGGAAAACTGGCTTATGTCATGGATGGAATTATATCTTATCATCATCATCATCTGATGCCGTAATTACCTACTGCTAGGCATAGGCCCTCTATTGATTGAGCCACTCTTCTCTCCTGATAAATACAAAGGGCTATTTCTTGCTTCGCTTGAACGGCTTGATATTATTAATTTTTTTTATTATTATTTATTTATTAAAACATTACATCCATCATTACAGGTTGATTCCTAATACAATAGAGTAGTTAAATCATTAATATAGGAATTAGAATTAGTCAAAAGAATTACAATAAAAAAATGAATTGATGTAAACCTCAGATTAGGAATTCAGTACATAGACAGACCCAAGGAAGTTGAAAACAGTACATCTGACGGTCTAGTATCCCAAAGACCTATCTCAGAATGCCTATGTAGGTAAACGCTATAATGCTTGATTCGAATTTATTTGCCCTGATAGCTGCAATTAACCGGTCACATCATCAGCCAGTAAACGCTGAACAAAGACCTCCCTCTCAGATAAGGGTGTTGCCATAATCCTCACGCTTGGCAGGCGGCTTGAGGATCGTAGTAGGCTCACCGTGTACTAATAGGATGCTGCTGCTCATCTTCCGGTGTATTAACCAGTACCAGTATTACCAGTATAAATTGTAAATTATTATAGCTGGCACTCAAAGATGGAGATAAATTGTTTTTAAGCCCCCGTTAAAAGAGCTGATAATGTTTAAACGGTTGAGTCTTAGAATAACTACTCAGGAAGGTAAGTTTCCAAACAATGCCTTCTCAAAACGTAAGCTACAAATTCCCTTTGTAACTTACGTTTCGATTGGTATTTTAAACGATTTAAGCAAGAAAATTAATGGATTACCTGTGGAATGACACACCATAACTCTTATGCTGCTTTTCTGATTTGTTGTGATACGATTTCACCGCGCAAATTGTCATAGTAAATTTTTTATATATTTTTTGGAGCCATATATGACACCATTTGAATGGCTTAAATTTTGCGAATGTACTTGGTTTCTTTGTGTAGTTATTCTAAGGGTTGAGTAGTTTTTTTTTGAATCCTCATCATAGGCCTCCCCCATCGATCTCCAAAAGGGCCGGTTGAAAGCAGCCTGCATCCAAAAATCAACCAAGCATGTCTTGAATCGTAGCTAAGAACAATCCCAATTAAGTCACGTTTCTAACAAAAAAAAAAGGAAAAAAATTGGATCTACGATGGGAGCTACGATGCCACGGATAGATTCACACGTTAAACGTATAACACCCCTCTTTTGTATCAGGGGTAAAAAAATGAATAAAAATATTTCTTCTTAATATTTTACAGTATCAGATACCAGCTGATATGAAACATTCGAAAACCTAACAAAAGCAATCAAAACTTCAACGGACTTTAAAACTTTTACATCTAGACTTTTATAATCTATGTACTTCAAATGTAAAAAAAAAAATGACTGAATAGTCTTTCAAAACAAAAACGCTGGCACTTATCAATTCACAGGCAAATTGGCGGTCAATCGCAAGCCTATTACTAAATAATAATAATAATAAAATAATAAAAATTTATTTGCCACTATTAATATTCAGTACAATATTTAGTTTTAACATTAATTAAAATATGATGTACAAAAAATATATGAATTATAATTAAAATTAACATGCTTACTATAACTAATTACAGTCGCTAGTTATCGCTTTAGGATTCCCTGTGTCGCGATAACTAGTGCTCAAGATAAAATGAATAATTCACATAAAGTGTTTTATTCAGTAAGTACTACATAATTAAGAATTATAAGTTTTGGCAATGCACAGGCTGCAGAAATGTCAGAAACAATTAAAAAAAACAGATATAATTTTCTTAGGGAAAAAACAAATAGGTATATATGCATGCAACTATCTCATGCGTGAAAACATTTGCATGTCACACGTAAAATTCCAATTTGTTTTTGTGTGGAGTAAGGAAATGTTATAGCATTTCCAATTAATGATAATTCATCATCATCATCATCATCAGCCAGAAGACGTCCACTGCTGAACATAGGCCTCCCCCTTTAACCTCCACACTGAACGACAGCCTGCCTTTTGCATCCACTGGAATGAATGGTAATTGATTAATGTTAAATCAATGCTTTCAATGACATTGGATTTATATTTAAGGGCTGGTGAAATAACTGACTTATTTAGTAACCAAATAAATTATGTGCAGTTTCGATGCCAACGCACCAAAAAAAAAAAACGGAAAAGGAAATCACCGTGAGGAAACAGGTATGTCCGAAAACCTTAAAAATTCAAAGACCATAAAATAACATTCACCAACATCCACTGGCCCAGCATGGCGGATTAGGGCCCATCTTTTCTCAGAGAGAAGATCTGTGTTCCAGCTGGGAAAACATGGTAGACTGAAATGATGATGATGATCAATATATATTCTTCAAAGACAATAAAAAAACATTCACTAACATGCACTGAACCAGCATAGTTGAATAGGGCCCATCCTTTCTCTGAGCATGATGATGATGATAGGCAATGACAATAATATAACCACTCAACTGCTCATCCTTTACCGTAAGCCAAAGGTTCTAAAATGTCAACCAAAACTATTACGAGCGGGCCAATCCTAGGCGCGAATTGAATGAATGACTTTTGAGTCTCCAATCACAAGCGTTGAGCCGCGACGCGTCTTCAATCACAAGCTGCCTCCGCGACCGACGTGGCTTCATTTTTCAAAGGAGAATTTTGACTACATGCGCGATCAAATGGTTATATTATCTTTGTTTATAGATAATCAAAGTCACCATAATCCTCGATTAATACCATACACAACTAATACTTACCTAACATAAAATCGGACAATTCTTTCTGTTTCTCTGGTCTGCTGAAAATTTTCGTCCAGGCAAAACTGTGAAATCAAATAATTTTAACTGAAAACCCACCTGAAATCGACCGTCTTGATGCAACTTGCTCCGTAAACCCTTCAGGTTTCTCAATAATAGGTTCCTCATCATCATCACTATTCAAAGACCTCCTCTGGAACTCTTCATTTCTTATCAGCGGGATCGTCACAGGCACGAACCGTGCCTGTCTCTGCTTACCCTCAGTGTAATTACTTTTCTCTTTGGAAATTGAATAATAATTGCCGGGGAAAAGTACGTGTGGTCTGTACTTCTCATCGTCCTTAGAATATGCATTCTTCTCGACTTGCTGTTCTACCTTCAAGGGAATAGCTCGAGGCTTAAAAGCGTATCTAGCGTAAGGAAGCTTGATAGAAGAAGCATCGTAACTAGAAGGCTGGATCACAATGGAAGCACTTGTCACGTCAACCACCGAAGAGCCATCACTGTTGGAAGCACTTGACAGGGACCAGAGTTTCGTTAATTTATTTTCATAGTCATCATCCGCTGCTGATAACACGGCGTACCACAACACTAGTAAAGTCTGACACTTCATGATTGTTTTGTATGTTCTAATTCACTTTCTTTAATAGTTATTACCCCCGTCTCGACATTTTGTTGCAAGCGATCGCGCAAAACTGAATCACTATTGTAAGTTGACGGTATATTTATACACGTGTTGTTTCGGTTGCGTTTTTCCCGACGGGTCACGGTTGGGCGGGCAAGCTTCCTTGGGTGGTTCGCGATTCCGATATGGGAGAAATACAAGTCATAAAAGTAAAAACTTGAGGCAACGCGTCGCTTCTTCCGCTAATGGTAGCAGACTGATTCGGTTTTCTCCGATAGAGGGGTAATTTTGTCTCGTTATGGTGTCATTATTTTATGCTATTTACGTGTCTCAATTCTGTCTTCTAGACGGTTTAATCTGGGGATTGCAAATTAGCTGTCAGTCAAAGGGTTGAAAGTACCAAAAACTTAAGTACTACCACATTGGTACCAAAGTAAAAAAATAAGGTATTTTCCTTATTTACCGACGAAAGGAGGAGGTTATCAATTCAACTGTATGTTTTTTTTGTATTTCTGTTACGCGATTACTCCGCTAATTATGAATTGATTTTATTGATAATTTTTTTGTTTCGTAGTTCATACCTCAGATGTATCAGCACCTCAGTTGTTTTCACGTCTGGTCGATGCAACTCGTGACCAAAATGCCGGCCTCTACTTTGCTCAAAGGGTGAGCATCGCCATACAACGTGGTAAGTAATGGGGCCAGCATTTTGGGAACAGTTCCCACTGGTAGCGGTTTAATAGAACGATAGTTAGGTTTTAATTTGTTGTTTTTTATTTTAATTTAAATGTTTAATATTTCTTTATGCATTAAATATCTGTTTTAAATATTTTTCGTGTAAATAAATAGAAATAAAAAAGTTCAATATAAATTTCATAAAGTTTGATTCAGCGCTTTCTGAAAAATTCAACAAAAACCAAAAATACATACAACGAATAATTAACGCTTTGGTTTGTTGTTCTAAAGTTTTGATGAGAACTTTCAATCTCTGTTTTAACTATATAGGTATAGTCTTAAAGTAGGTTATTGTTTTATATATTTTTTTCCAAAAAAATATTATTTACAAACCGAAACAAAATGTAAACGTAACGTATATATTAGCGTTACATTTTAGCGTTACATATTAGCGTTACATTTTAGCGTTACATATTGAACGTGGTAAGTAAATTTTAAGCAGCGCTAAAAGACATTAAACTTCGATAATGAACAAAACCGCAAATGTAGCGTGTTAGTATTGCAATCAGCTGTTGTACAGTCGCATCCATAAATATGTAACACTTTCTAGCGATGATAGCTACCTAGTTGACTGATATGGATAATTTTTTGCAATGTTCATGCATGATAGTGGGACGACGAGCCCTATAATACCTCCAACTGGTGGCCTCACTAAGCAGTGGGACCACAAGCCTTGTTGTTCAAGACTAGTGGGACCACGAGTAATAGTGGGAAAATTGGTGGGAGCCGTCAAGTCTATCATGCCGCAGCTGTGGGTTTAAATCACCAATTAGTTAGAGCTGCCGGTGAAAAACATCGCGAGAAAACATGGTAGTGGGCACTTTCTGGTACTCAACTGGCTAGTTCCCAGTGTTCCAAGTTCCTACGGGAGTTTTGGCGCCAACGCGGAAAAAACAAGTCGGCTCGTTGGATTATTTTCCTAAACTTGTGCATTTTCGAGTGTTAATGTGTACTAAATGGTGAATTATTATTCATGAAGTGCTTGTAAACGTGCTCGAGTGTGGGCAAGTAATATAACGAGATGAAACATGTCTTTTCGTGTTGTTTCCAAAACTCCATAGGAGCCTCTTGTAAAGTCTCCACCACTTTACAGGGGCATGAGTTGGACTTGACCGTGACTTACTTAGCTTGACTCTGACTGTGACTATGACTTGTTTGACGCTATTAAGACAAAGTGAACTGTTTAATATTATGAGTAAAGGACATTGAATCCACGCTACTGAAGATTTTAACAAAAAAAAAAAAAACCTAGTTCCTACCCATAAGGGCCAAAATACCAGATACAACTTATCTAGCACGTGCATACGATGTTTTTGTAAGATACAAAATGACTACTTAAGTCTACTTTTGAAAAGTGTGTTTCGGTTACTTCTCGACGTTAATAATTCTAAGTATATAACAAATTTATTTGGGCACATATCACGCAGAACAGATGGCCGATGGGGCCGAAAGGTTCTCGAATGGAAACCACGGACCAGTAAGCGCAGCGTAGGACGTCCACCCACAAGATGGACAGACAACCTAAAAGAGACCGCAGGGAAACGCTGGATGCAGGCCGCTTCCAACCGACCGCTAACGATGGTGGAGGCCCATCTCCAGCAGTGGGCGTCTTATGGGTGAAATAGTGATGATGAACAAATTTTTATTTTATCATTTTCATAATGATCAAAATAGATGGGAAGAATTGTTTATCCCATTTTTTGTAGTCATAATAAAAAAAAAAAAAAAACATTGCGTGGGCTAAGCAGATTGAGTGTAATAAGCCGAAAGGGGTCCATAAAACCAATAATAATGAAACAAATTTTACTAAGTGACCACCCTGAAATCATAATAAAAATTTGCTCTTCCTTAGAAAACTGTTATTCTACCCTCGACAAAATGTATGGAGTAGCTGTTTTTTTTTTGCGATCTCAGAATTGGTGAAAGTTGTTCGTGATAACGGACTTCTTTCGGCTTAGTACACCATTTCCGCGTAACCCCGTATATACGAGTATCATGCTCAGTCCAAGCATTTATTTGCCCTGACAGATGCAAAAATATTGTAAAATGCTGAATACAAACATTTTCTTTACATATATTACCGAAGTAAATCGGGTACCTGCTACAGTCTTACGTTCAAAAAGCTAGCGAACTTGATCAGAATTTGTAGTTTTCATTCAGCTTATTGCAACGGTTTTCAGCTCTCATAGCAAATAAATGTTTAAAATAAAATAATGTTTGTTTCCGAGTTTAGTCTAATTAATTTATCTTCCTGACCGGGAATCGAACTCGGAAAACCGAGAACTGCTGTTCAGAAAACAGACATCTAGCTACGCCAGGCTGGTCACAAGTAATTAGCGTTCTTCTGCTAACATTTGTTTTAACTGATTATACTAAGTAAGTATTATCATTACAAAGCAATTAAACGATAAACATAACTATTTGTTCCACCATCGAGACAGAGGCAATCCACTTTTACGGAGCTCAGATTGGTTGCTTTAATTGGTGAGCTATGCATGGAGTAAACGAGCTGTAAAAACTGGACAAGTGCGTGTCAGTCTCCTATAGTGCAACATCATCATCAGCCAGAAGACGTCCACTTCTGACCAAAGGCACCCGCTTAGAACTCCACACTGAACAAGAGCCAGCCATCTGCATCAACTGACCGCAGACCGTATCTTCGCTTAACATCGGGCGAGATGGCGGCCAAGCGCAAGCTTATCTATTTTTTTTTTTAAACCTGAATATCCGCGACTCTCGCGATGTCGTCTGTCCACCTAAATAACACACTTCTGTACCTTAGGTTATGATATTTAATTTTATTTATTTACCTAAATTGTAATATAACAACACAAGAACTGCACGTGCTATTTCTGCCATCACCATTTCATAACAGTACAAAACGCACGACAAAAGGAACATTATTTGGCAACTAACTATCTATTACGGTTCGAAAGATACAGCCGTCCAAAGATAGGATGGATGGTCAGACAGACAACGTAGACTTAGTAATAGGGTCCCTTTTATACCTTTAGGGCACGGAACTCTAAATAAGTATTGCCTAGGTAAGCGTTCTACATCTTCGACCTTATCGCTTCCGATCAGGTGTTAATATATTATTGTGGTCAAACGAATGCCTCCTCCTTAAATCGTATTCCTCATGTCTGAGGGTCGTGACCACCACCTTCCATCAATCTCTCTCTGATGATGTCTTTCCATCGTCTTCTATCCTCAGCAACATGGAGTGCGTCGTAGACTGAGGTGTCGAGAGAGGTGCGCGAATCTGGTCGGACCAACGTATTGGGCTGCGACCTCGTGATCTTTTGCCGTCGACTTTCCCTGTCACCATCAACTTTTCCAGGTTGTCGCCTTGTTTCCTAGCAATGTGGCCAAAGTACACAAGGACACGTTTGAGACAGATGGTAGAGAGTCTTGTCGTGACCTTGAGTTGGTGTAGTATAGATACGTTGGTACGGTGTGCTGTCCATGGTATTCGAAGCATTCTCCGCCAGCACCACATCTCAAAAGCATCGATGTGACCTCGATCCGCTGGTTTCAAAGTCCATGTCTCAGCTCCATAAAGAAAAATTGAAAATACCAAAGTACGGACTAGTCTCATTTTAGTTTCCAACTTTATTCCTCTGTTCTTCCATACTTTATCGAGCTGAGTCATGGCACCTTTGGCTATTCCGATGCGTCTTCGCACATCAGCTTCACTGGAGCCTTTGTTGTTGATGCTGGAGCCAAGATAGATGAAGAAACGAATGCCTAGCACGTTGTAAAATTGCAACCATGTATGCAAAAAAAATGTTTTCCAATTAGACATAGCAATGCGTTAACGCAACGCAGTTACCCGGGTAAGACACGCGCGGAAACGCTTCACTTCAATAAGGCCAGGCTACACGATGCGATACGGCTTTGCGCAGCGTCTGATCCGTGCTACTACAGCGGGGGCCGCAGCGCGCTGTGCGTGACCTATGTCAATGCGACACGGTTCAGTCAGGCGCTGCACTGTAAAAGCCCTATCAGACGTGTGGATTGGTTGATGTACCGCCGTCCAACCCACGGGAGAGAAAGAGTGAGAATAAAATATTTCCTCACGGTTGGGGTCAACCAATATATATATATATAACCAATAGGGGGGAATCTTAGTGGAGAACAGCTATGAGTGTGAAGCGTTATTCATTTATTATGGAGTTTGCTGATGATCAACAATATGCCAAAGAAGCTAGAAATTACCTATCTATAATATTATTCCATAGTGCAAATATCCACTGGAGTCTTAAAGTATCGGCAAAGTATTTGTGATACCTCTGATGTTATAAGAGACGGTGAACGCTTACCATCAGGCAGACCGTCTGCTTGATTGCCATCTATGGCACAAAAAAATATTTAAATAAAAAAAAAACAGAGCAGTAAAGCATTTTCAAAATGTTTTTTTTTTAATTCTTTTTTTGCATGAAAAAACTCTAACAACACTGGACCAGCAACTGCGTATTGAGACTCGCGTGCCGTTGCCGCGTTTTGTGTGACTAGGTCTTTATTTATTTAGGTAATTGACCTTAGAAATCAACAATTCCGTAGACAAATTAGAAAAGCGGAATAAGCCTTAAATCGTTTGTCTTTAGATAACAATTATTTATTTAGGTTCGTGATAAATGATTTTAGGATGTTTTATCAAATATGATATTTAACGTTTCCATTATTTCAAGAACACACTTCGACAAATATTTTGATTTAAAGATCAAGACCAACCTCTCCAGAAGGAAAAAAAAATAGAATGTGTATTGGGACATAATATTCTCGTATTACTTTAGTCCACAATCCGAAAGTCATCTCTACTGAACGACATAATTTTCAAAAATGGTTAGTATAGTGGTTGAAATTAGAAAACATCGTATCGATACCTAAAAACCTTCGATCAAAATAACTATTATTTTGGTCGAATGTAAAAACTGTAATTAGCACAGGTAATTAGGTACGTTACTTCTGATTGACCGAACGAAGTGAGGTTTTATAAACGAAGCGAGGTTTTACGTTAGGACAAATTGGCACTTTATTAAAATTATGTTTGTATGTTTGTTTGTTTACTTGAGTACCGTTTATTCGATCTTCATGTAATTTTGTAGGCAAGTAGTTTAAGTAAATATAATTTCTAAATTCGTATATGAGTTAATCAGATGAAGGGGGTTATATATTAAAACAACAAAGTTATAAAATACCGTTGGTTAAAGGAAGGAGTTCCTAATGAATCCGAAATGAACTTATTTTGTATTAATAATGTCAGTATGACTGAAGATTGGCAGTTGATTATCGTAGCCGTTTGTCATATTTTTCAATCAAGTACATGGTAGGTAGGAAAACTCTATGGAGCGGATGGGTTTACCTTAGTGTAGGTGAAATAAAAGCTTGAACATCCTGAAGTGTCAGTTCGGGGTGAACTACTAGTGAATTACAAGCAATCGGCTCTTCTGATGCTGAAAAATTCGCCGATAGAAACATTATAAGTTAATCAGAGGCTATAACGATGCGTTGCTTGCTTAGACTGACTAGTTATCATAGTACTGTGTAGATGGCGCTAAAAATTAAATATCACAAGGCATCTTAAAAAAAACCGGACAAGTACGAGTAGGACTCGTGCTCTGAGGGTTCCGTTGGACAGAACCCTCAGAGCGCGACTCAAAAAAAAAAAAGTTGAAATATTGAAGACAAACTTAACTTTGTAGTTGACAATAAGGTTCTTCCATACATTCCAACTACAAAATGTAAGTTTGTAATAGCAAAATAATTATTTTTAAATGATATAACTTCAAACTTGTGACTTTCAGATTTATTCCTATATATGTGCTATAAGACCTTGCCTCTTGCCAAATTTCATGATTCTAGGTCAACGAAAAGTACCCTGTAGGTTTTGATTTCCCTGTGAAATGGCAAAATATGCGACATAAACGTTCATATCTTTTGATTGCGTTGACTTACAACTTTTATTTTTTTACAGCCGAAAGAAACGGTAGATTCAAGTATTTAGTATAAATTTCAACTTGATACCTTTACGCGTTCTTGAGAAAAAGGGTCTTGACAGACGGACAGACGGACAGACAGACGGACAGACAGACGGACAGACAGACGGACAGACAGACGGACAGACAGACGGACAGACAGACGGACAGACAGACGGACAGACAGACGGACAGACAGACGGACAACAAAGTGATCCTATAAGGGTTCCGTTTTTTCCTTTTGAGGTACGGAACCCTAAAAATACAATATAGATGACTTCTTGAAATTTTGGTTTGTAAACCAAAGAATTCGGACCTAGAAAAGGTAAAATCCGAACTCTTTGCAGTAAACCGTTTTTGAAAAAAAAATAATTCTTGACCATGGATACAAAGTCCATTCAGTCGTAATATTAAAAAGTTTACGTACTATACTGAATCTATGGTTTACATAGTATTAAATAGCGGCAAACTAGTCATAGTCAAGCCAAGTATGTCATGGTCAAGTCAAACTTATGTCTCAGTCAAATGGCGGAAGCTTTACAAGAGGCTTCTATTGAGTTTTGGTAACAACACGAAAAGACACGTTTCACCTGGTTATATCACTTGCCCACACTCAAGTGCGCTTAATAAATAATAATCCACCATTATTATACATTTATACTTGAAAATGAGTTTAAGAAAAGCCGACATGTTTTTCCGCGTTGGCGCCAAAACTCGTTTTTGATAATCTATCGGCGGAAAAGCCTTATAATATAATGTACCTAATCGTTGGCTGGGTGTTCAAAAGACAATCGAAATAAAGCAAAGCGCGATCCTGTCTTCGAATGAATAATCTTCAGTGGCAATTATACTTAGGGTTTGTTTCAGAATGTGCTTTAAAGTTGCTAATCATCATAAAAGTTATGTGGGAGATAGAGCTTTCGGTTATCTCACATCGCATTTCACAATTTTTTACCGAGGAAAGTTCTCAAATCGGTTTGTATTTTTTTTATCATCCAGATACTTAATTCTATATAACTCATACGCAAAAAGTGCGAAGCCAAAATCCTCAAAGAGGAACGAATAAAAAAAAACTCTAACCAACTAATCACAGATCTCAACTAATAAATTTTTATTTGCAACTTAGTCTAACATATAAATTAATAGAAATTTGTTGGGATGGTTAGTCTTTTTTAACCGACTTTGAAAAAAGGAGGAAGTTTCTGAATTCAGCACGTTTATTTTTATTTTTATGTTTGTATGTCGATTACGCAGGCATCAGGGGGCTTAGTCCCAGATTTGATAGTTTTCGAAAACTTTTTTTCGTTTACATATTGTTCCATACATTTTAGTAAAGCGCCTCCAGCGGAAACGCGGAGGAACTAAAATCGGCGGTATATATAGCTTCACTCTAATACGAAAAAAGTTTTCGAATACCTTTCAGCCCAGCAATGTATGGAACAAAACGTAAACGAAAAAAGTTTTCGAAAACTATCAAATCTGGGACTAAGCCCCCAGTAAACCGATTTGCGTGTTTATTTTTTATCATGTAGAAGAAACTGGAGAGTTTCCCCACAGTGGTCCCACAAAAAATGCATTAATTATGGTTCAGTAGTTTTTAAACCAGCTCGAATAATATGGATAAACTCCCTGGAAAAACTGAGAAATATTGTTATAAAGTTAATTTGTTGAATTTTGATGAAGTGTCAAAATGTGATCAATTAATCTATATACTTTAAACACTAAAACACTGTTTTAAACACTAAATTTTGGAGCAAAAAATAAAATTATCAAAGTATTTTTAATTTTTTTTATTTATTTTCATATTCAGGCACAAGATTATTTATATTTAATAGTTTAATAAATTACTTATATTCTAAAAATTAGGTCTAGAATAAATAATTGCCTTTTTATAAAAAGTACCACAAATTGCCCTTAGAGAGCAATTATTTGTTATTGTAAGCAAACCACCGATGCTTTAGTACTAGAAATAATATACATTTTAATACATTCACAGGTATGATGATAATTTTGTGAGAAGAGTAAGAAGATTACTTGAGACATGTATAGGAAATAGAGGTAGCAAAAAAACTTTTAAGTAATAGTAATATATAAAAGAAAAATATTTGCAAATATTTTAAAATGAAATGAAATGATGATGATGTTGATGACACTACATGGACGCACCAAAAACAGCAACAAAACAGCGCACTCGCGCATTTCTAAAACTAGCCATGAAATGGGTTATGAATGAATGAATTAATGATGAAATGGAAAATAGGGTCGTTACTTTGAGAATCATTGCCAAAAATTTTGTATGATTTCGTTGGTAATATTAAACTATACCTAGTTTTTATTTTTAGAACTTTGGTAAACAGAGAAAAGCTGCATTAGTAAAAAGAGTTTTGCGAAAGATTATTAACAAGTTTTAAAGACGATTTGGATTTGATGAGCATTTAAAAACTGAACTAGTGAAGTAGGTACAGAAAAGGCCTCCACTTCAATAGATCCACAAAGGTTTAAGATGATGACAACGATAATGATGAAGGATAACAATGAGATGAAAAATACAGATGAAGAAAAAATTAACAAAAAAATATTATGCTGATCATTGAAATCTGGAGATAAATTACATCCCCCGAAAGCAAGATGAACACGTAGAAATGGTTGACGCAATCTATATTGATGACATCAGTCATTTCAAATCTCTACAGTATCATAAACTTGTAACACAAACCTGAAACGGTGGTATTAAACCCTTAAATTAAGTAAATATATTGTTTACTGCGACAAACCTCGTACAACAAAGTCGGCAATCAGACGAGCGTTGTATTTGTCTTAAAAGTCACCCGCCCAAATATTACAATTATCTCTTATAAGCACCTTAAATAAGAGACATTAGTTTCAATTTTATAAACAGGTCAAAAAGAAAAAAAAACATTAATCTCTTACAAGCGGAATACATAACATTACATCCATTCTTATCTATTTCATAAGCAGCTTAAATAAGAGATGTTAATTAATATCTTAGTACATATTCTTATATGCAGTTTAAGTGAAAAAATATAATAATATAATATGCTCTAATATCTCTTTTAAGCGGCATAACTAAAATATCATCTATCCCAAAAGCTCTCTTGTAAGCGGTTTACGTAAGAAACATATATTTTATTCTTTAATCTGTCTTTTAAGAGCATCCATTTTAATATCTTTCAAAAACATCTGAATAATGAAATGTAATTTTAGATCTATCTTAATCTGTTGTTGAGAAACATAATTATGATCTAATAATTATCTCTTTGAAGCAGCATAACAAAAATAAATATACCATACTTTGTTTTAAAAACCACTTAACAGAAAGAGATAGCTTTTTAAATCTCTCTTATAAGTGGTTTGAGTGAGAAACATACTCTCTAATCTCTCCAGTGGTGTCTTTTTAGATCTTTCTTATAAGCGGCCATAGTATAAAATGTACATCCAAATTTTTCTTTTATGCAGCGTACGTAAGACACATATTCAGTCCTAATCTCTCTTATAAGCATTATAAGCGAGGTCAGACGAGCGCCGCTCCCAACCGCCGCTGCTTCCTCCGCCGGAAGACCAGCCACTGCTGGCACCATGGCTGTGGCTGTCGTGACCTCCGCCGCCACCGCCGCCTCCCTTCATACCCATCAGCTTCTTGAGCACCATGATCCCGGAGAGGAGTAGAGCAATCTGGAATTTGAAAAAGGTGCTTTTATTGAGGGTATTTATAAAATTTGGTCTACGCAGACTCTAGTACGTTGACTTTTAGTTTTCTTTCTCTATAACTCAAATAGAGTTGAGAGTAAAAAGAGAGCAAAAAAGAAAAAAATCCTCTCTCTCTCTTTCTAGAAATTCACGTGTAAGCAGTAAAGTTAATATATATTTATTTTTAAATGAATATGTGGTATATAACAATGGGCAAGTGATATTATTAATTATACAAAATAACTAACATTACAAAACGGTTAGAGTGCCCATAGACCACTGAAGGTCTAAAGACAATCCAAATGATCAATCCCACTACCAGTTGGCAGCGTACCCGCAATTAAAGATTATTATATTCACACAAAGGAAAAATTCAAAAGGAATTCAATGGTGTATGTGAATCCACCAACCCGCACTGGGCCAGCGTGGTGGATATGGCCCAATCACCCTTTCTGGGGTAGGAGAACAGTCCAGCAGTGGACTGTTAAAGGCAGTGATTATGATGATGATGATATTCACACAAACACACATCATCATCCAGTAAACTTCCACTGGTGAAAAAAGGCCTCCCTCTTAGACAGGGGTGTTGCCATAATCCCTACGCTTGGCAGGCGCTTTGGAGATTGCATTACATTGCAATACGTTCACCGTGTACTAATAGGACGCTGCTGCCCATCCGGTGGTTCTGGTCGCAGTTTTAGGATATACCCAGGTAATATTTCAATAATGTGCTAATTTATTATAACAAATGCAAAAATTTGTGTTTTTGTGTTTTCAATTGCGAAACAACTGATCTGAACCGGTATAAAGCAAATAACAAAATGTGCCTAAAAATTTAAATTTGGCCGTTTCACAATTTCTGCTCTATTAATTCAGTGATAAGCGTAAATGCTGTGCCCCACATGTTTTAATTTGTACAACTGATAAGGTGGTGACATAATCCGCTGGAATTTATTCTCGTTAATTTTTATGTTCTTGAATCACAGACCTGAGTTTATGTCACTCGATTTTTTCATCATCATCAGCCAGAGAAGACGTCCACTGCTGAACACAGGCCTCCCCCTTTAACGCCCACTTTGAACGACAGCCTGCCTTTTGCATCCACTGGATGCCAGTGACTCTCACTATGTCGTCGGTCCATCTAGTGGGAGGTCTACCTACGCTGCGTCTTCCGGTTCGTGGTCTCCACTCAGAACCTTTCTTCCCCATCGGTAATCGGTGCTTCGAGCGATGTGGCCTGCCCATTTCCACTTCAACTTGCAAATTTTAAAAGCTATGTAGGTGACTTTGGTTCTTTGGCGAATATCCACGTTTCGGATTCTATCGCGCAAAGCGATTCATCGCGATTTTTAATATAAACGAAATAAACAAATCAAATCAATCAAGTCTGTGCCATTTCGATTTGACTGACGACCTGACTGACGCAAGCGCAGCAACGACCCGACATAAACGCAGTAACAGCGAACTTACTAAGAACCGCCAGCGGTTCACCAGCTTGTCCCGAAGCAAAAGGATGCAGATTAGTATGCGTTGCATTGGAGTTTCTGTTGAGGCAAACCCAATCCAGTGCCAAATTGAGAAGTCTGTAAGTTTATTCAATGATTTCAAGTTTAGAAGTTTAAAACTAGTTTAGAATAATAATCACTGAAAAGCAGTACCTAATTATCTGTCGCTGGGATCTTAAGAATGTAACGTTTTTTTTTTAATGGTTTGTTTTTAATATATATAGATAGTTATTGCCATGTTTTAAACCAGTTGATGTTAAAATCTCCACATTCTAAATGCCAATGTCATCCACAAAATGTATAAGCAATTTATTTCATTCCACACGGGTCAAGCGATGTACAGGCCGACCGACTTATTTTAAGAATTCACCAAACTAAGGTACTAGAATTTTTCTACGGATAGCTGTTAGTTCTGTTTTTAAAATGGGGTAGTGGCTCCATCACTCAACTCTACAAATAAGTAAGTTAGATTGTATTTAGTCAGTTGAAATTCCGCCGAACGTAGTATGGTATAAGGTTTACATTTCAGCGTCTATCAGAGCCAGGGCAAGCTCTGAAAAAGTTTAGATATGTGTCATCGTATAAAGTTAAACTAGGTATATATATTAAGCTGGTGTGTGGACTAGCTTGAACTTGTTCCCCATAAATTTTTCATTACCGGACGTACGAACAAATGGCAAAGCGTCACCCTTACATGGTCGAAATACCATTCGTTCGCATCAAGCGTTTTGCCTCCTCTTTCTTAATTAGAACGGCAAAACAATTGAACGCCTTGCCCCTGTCTGTGTTTCCGCAGCATTACAATCTTGGAGTGTGCCTCGGGTTAATAGGCATACGTGCTCAATCTTCGACTGCATCATCGCTTTCCGTCGAGATCAAAGTCAAACGTAACCCTAGTGAGATAGCTGAGTTAGAAAACTTTCTATATATCTATTATAGAAACTGACGTGGTTTTCACACATTTTATTTGCGGTACCTTTTTATGCGGTTGAAACTATAGTCGGAGTGACCGGCTTAATCTTACGTGAGTAATTTCTATATATCTATATTAAATAAACCATAAAATGTATCATATTATATCAGTTTCTGGCCCTCTAGCTAACTCTGTGCAAAAATCGTGTCCTGCCGTGAATCTATTAGTACTGCGTGAAAGTGGAATGAACATCACTATTAGTTTGAAGTATTAGTTTCTTACCCATGCCAAAGAGTCCAAACTTGTAGAAAATTCTGCTATTATACGAAGCAAATCTCGTGAGGCTTGATATAGACAAGCCGCACGAGATTTACTTGGAACAACGGCAGAAATGTAGCAGAATTCTTCAGTCTCAAAATATACTCTAAACAAAAGACGAGCTACTTGTAAAACTCAAAATTTAAAACTTCCTATAACTAATAAAAACAAAAGTCTACATTACAAGTGCGCTCGATACTGGTTACAAAGTGACTGGCGGCAGGGCATCGGTGTTGTCAGTATGTTACTTTCAAAATACCCACTCGGAAATAGGTTTTTTTATCATAAGTTTGTTCATTGCATGGAAAATTGCTAGTGAGTAAACAGTAAAAGAATCAATGTAAAAAAAAACATGCTAAAGTATTAAAAATATTTATGCTGAACTTTTTTTGTAAGCAAAAAACCAACAACTTCGTAAAAAAAACCAAGGCCAATAAGTATGACAATTTTCATTTTGAATGAAAATATAATTAAAACCAAAATTGCGATGCCAGGCGTCCAATTTTTTTTTATACGAATTATTTATACCTAATCTAGAAAAAAAAAATTAGTAACACTAAGCACAATATAAATATAGGTAAGTATAATATTTTTAGGTAGTATTATGTTTTCGTTTTCGTTCATTTTGAAATTGTATAAATAAACAAAATCCAATAATTATTCAAATACATAATGCAGTAAAAATACTAGATATATTAGTAATGTAAGTAAGGCAGTAAATAAAATTTACTATCAATTTCACCTTAACTTTTCCGGAATTGTTAATGAACTGGCAACACTGAACTTTATCAAAATGCGCAAGCGGAGCTAACCAACTTGAAATGGTTCATTGAAGGACGGTTACGTTTGTATTGCAAAACTTAATAAATTCCAACAATGCCATGCAAATATAGCCTTTATTTTTATGACAGTATAGTCGGTCTTGGGTAGGAGGATGTAGTTTGCATGTAAGACTGGTATTTAATTATAATTTCTGGTTGGCTTTTGTTATTGTATTGATATTAAATAATGTTAGTTGTAAATTTTTTTTATGGTCAACTTACTTGTATACCTTTAGGGTAGAATTTCGAATATTTACATGCGTAAAGTTATATGATTATTTACGGGATATTATTCTACCCGTTAATAATCATATAACTTTACGCATGACAACCGTGATAGTTTAAAACAGTGATTTACATGCGTAATTTTGCAAGTAGTTCTATACAAATCTCAAATTCGAAATCAAAAATTTGTATTAAATTCGATGTTTCATTAGATTTAGGGCATCGGCATCGTGTCAAACCAACTGTGGTTTATTGATGCAACAATGAACAAGAAACAGTATTGTTTGTGTAAAGTTTTTTTTTAAATAAACAGTTTTCGGATGTGACAGATGCACAGACTATATAGGTAAAGCTACAAATGCATTCGACATTATGTTATAGCCCAGGCAAATTAAGAGTTTCAGAATGCTAGGCACTGGGCACTTTATCTCAAAAAATTGTTAAGGGTTAGAGAAAAAAATGGTAGATAATTTTATGCTCTACAATTTTTATGTCGGTGACTTTCGTTCGGCTACGGATCTTCTCATTTCGGATTCGATCATGTAGAGAAGAGAAACCCCGAGCATAGCCCTCTCCATAGCTCGTTGTAGCGCGTAGTCACAACTAGTTGTACCTAGTTGGAATTAGAGTTTGTGTGGATTCATAATCAGCCTTTCATTTTCCCACTGCTAGAACACGGGCCTTGTCTCAGAGAGAGAGAAGATGAGCACACCTTACTAGCCCAGTGTAACACGGAGTCGATTAGTACGTGAGCCCCAAGCAAGGCGAGAGACCAGAACCGATGGCGGTCTCTTTTATTACAGAAAAGAAAAACTTCTCCCTTTAACCTACTTCAGGAGGAGGTTATCAATTCGACTGTATGCTTTTTTGTGTTTGTTACGCGATTACTCCGCCAATTATGAATTGATTTTTATGATAATTTTTGCTTGCTAAGTCATACCTCAAAGGTCCCATATAAATGATATCGAAGTTGATTTAGCACTTTTTGAGAAATCAACAATAACAAAAAAAAAACCTATTTACAGTTTTGATGTGGACTGTCAATCTCAGTTTGTACTGTCATCACAGAAACATTAGAAGACTGTATGTATTTGTAAGGAGGCATCATAATAATTCTACCTAACTATACCTACGTTAATATGTACCAAAACTACTTTATTGTTGAAAGATTACGCAACCGTGTCATTTCTGTTAAAGCTTTCTCATCGTGTGTGGTCGATTTAAAAGCTTCTCTACTTTTAATTTAAGTTTCTACATGTAGAAATGATACAGTCTTGAAGTCAGTTATTGTTTTTTTTAATTATTATTATCTGTATCTTTTATGGGAGGCTGAGACCCATTCGGGTCACTGCGCCAGCAAAAGAAAACAAATGATACAATGTAATGATGATACGACTAGATTCATCCGCTACCCCAGTTATCATCACACAAGAAGTTCACAATAATGTGAAATTAATCGCTGGTGGGAATCGTTTTTGCATTGATCAGCATTTGGAGGTCACCCAGTTCTGGCGTTGCATAATGGAGAAGAGTGTGAGAGCTTTCACGGAGGCCGTGATCTCTACTGTAATTACGAAAAGTACTCCTTTTTTTTCTTAGAAACTGCAAATGCCTTTAGCTAACACTACAAACAGTTGGACTACCCAAAGACCGTTGCAGGTCTAAAAAAAATCTAAATGCTCAAGCCTACTATCAGTTGGCAGCGTAGCCAGCCTGCTAGCAGCATTACTACGCTAAATGGCAATGCTTATTGTGTTGAGCTAGAAACACGCCAGCATTTTGGTCACGCATTCCATTAACTAGGCACACTAAAAGATTTTTGAAAATGAGGTAAGCTGTCAGTCTCCATGGGCCCAATGTCTCGACTCGATATCTTGATGTGTCTTGTGGATATGAGAAAGTATAGATAAAGGTAAAAGATGTGTAGGTAAAATATATTAAAAATAAAAAATAAAATAGGTAAACATCATGTCGTAATTGAATGCACTGATTTTTATTGTATTTTTTTTTAGATTATGTGCATTTGGAAAAACCACGGACCGGTACGCGCAGCTTAAAAAGTTCACCTACGAGATGGACAGGTGACTTAAAAGAGACCGCGGGAAAACGCTGTATGCAAGCCGCTTTTAACCGGCCGTTTTGGAAATCAATGGGGGAGGCCTATGTCTAGCAGTGGATGTCCTATGGCCGAAATGATGGTGATGATGATGATGATGATTTGAAAAGTGTATATTTTGCCTGTATGCCTTCTAAGAAGTTTTATAGTTTAGTCTCGTTATAAGACTTGCTCTCAAATCCTCTACACACAACGTGATGAGCGTATATAACATGCCCGTTTCATAATTTTAATTTTAAGTTAAATTAACTTATTTTATTTTAGTTTTTATTTTAAAAGTCAACATAATAATTTGTATTAAACAATTTTTCATTTCAAATAATGAATTTAAATAATTCGTCTTATAAAAACTTTTTTTTTAAAAGTGGCATAAATCATACGGTCTACGTGATGGTAAGCGTTAGCCGCCGCGTGTCCATACGCGGTGGTTAAAGTTTACCATCAAGTGACACATGGGGTGTTGCCGATGCATTGCCTTGCAGAGGAGGTTGTAGGAGTTTTGTTAACGAAATATCAAATTATGGTAGGTAAAAAAACTATGGAGTGGCTACACCTATATTACAATCGGCCTACATTTTCCGCGCTAGCATTGCTGCCAGTTATTAATTTACTCTATTCGGCTTCTCACTTCAATCTCAGTAACCTCCAAAATAGCTTCGAATAAAATGGCAAAATGGCCATCCTTGACAGCTGTCAAATCCATAGATAAATATAAAGACTAATTCAATGACAACAGCTGCTCCATAGTTTTAGTACCTACCAGTAATACCACATCTCTATTAATACTTATCCGAAAAAAATTATGTTACGTGACCTAATTTATGTAATATATGTCATTTTTGTTTAATTTTAACTAAACCTAATGAGTGTTCAAACGGAGGACGCTGGTGCCTGTAGCACAGTTTAATTACTAGTACGGGTGCCAGCCAGTTCCACACACAAACAACATTGTAAATTTTAAACGTTATCATTATGTCCAGTTCGATTGCTTGTTAACAATATTGTTGTCTTTAAATTTTTAATCAATAAACTATTACTATGTTACTATTACTATATATTACTATTACTATATATTACTATTACTATATATTACTATTACTATATATTACTATTACTATACTGGTTTTGCGTCAACAGAGATGAGATTCGATTTTGTGGATCTGATAAGAAACAGATCAAACAATGAACATTATTATATAGGGTTACTGATAATCAGTTACCGTTATCTTATGGACGACGTCAGTACATCAAAACAAACAACTTTTTTATACGATTTACCAAAATTTGCGGAAAAAAAATCTGCTGTTTCATATATTTTGTCGGGAGGTATTTCTTTTGTAGTTGTATGGAACGGTTGACTTTTCACCCGCGAATTTTGACAAATTGTAGAACCAAAGTTGTTTGTTTGTTGTTTGTTTGTTTAGGCCACCTTTAAGAGGATGCTAACTGCATTACCAGTAACCCTGTATAATTATTTTCATTGTTTTACATGTTGTGTGCAAAAAAAAAAAAAAAACAATGAATTCTATATGAATAGTTTTCAAATAACTTACTGGTTGGAAAGCATTCGCTTTTTTGTCCCTAATGATGTGGATAAAATCTAACCTCCAGTAGCATTCAAACCATTTTTAGACATGAGAATCTTCATTCACTCTAGATTCTGTCCTTTTCCTAACAATGGAAAGCTGATTCGTGACTTCAAAGTACCAGATATAAAACAGAACATTGTTCCTTTCTACCTTTAATGGGATAGTGCTGAGAAGTAGGGTTGGCAAACAAAACCACTGACATTAAAATATTAGATTGTTTATCAAGGGATGAAAGCAACCTGTTTTACACGAGATGTTGAATATAAATGATGTGAAATAAATAGTTTCTCTCAAGATAAATTGAGTCATATAAAAGCAAAAATGAATACTCTGACTTTCATTTGGAATGTAAGAAATTAAAAAAAAAAAAAAACTCAAATTGGGAAAATGCTCTAATCACGTGGTGCCAAAGGTAATAAATAACAGACGTAACTACGTAATACCTACAACTACATATTTACCTATTAGTTCATTGGTACTGTTTTTTTCTTGATTCGTGAATCTGCTTACTCAATATAATTATTTTAGTGGTAACTATACTTTCTTATCAGTCCATGATAATAATGATAAGTTCGGTCCGCATTTATTTGATCTGACAGCTGCAATAATATTGCAAAAAAGCTACGTGCCTTTTGTTTTGGTAATTTTATCATTATGATAATACATTATGTACATACATTTTGTAAAATTAATATTATTGAAATTACTCTATGAAAAAGCTCTTGTTTCTGCAATTTCTCGGATGGCCTCATAGTAAAACTTGTTTATAATGATGAGTACAATTATAATATGTTCAAATAAGTCCATCGTCTAAAGGTTCACTCCGCATATCTATAATATCTATACTAATATTATAAAGAGGAAAGATTTGTATGTAAGTATGTTTGTAATGAATTAGCTCAAAAAATACTGGACCGATTTTAAAAATTCTTTTACTGTTGGGAAGTTACTCTATCCCCGGGTGACATAGGCTATAATCTATACCCGTGCGAAGCTGGGGCGGACTGCTAGTGTTTCATAAAATTAAATCGTACATACATGATTATATAATATCTAAAAGAGGTTTTAATTATTGTTTCGTCTTTCAAGCAGCAACGTGCAGAATGCAGAGCAACTAATTGACGTTTTAGCAGAGATAGTAGAAAAACCTGAGAGCGACAGTGGATGCTTTTTATCCCATATTTTTTTTAAGATTAACAATCCATTCATGCGGGGAATACCACAAGGTGCAACAAATAATAGATGTAATAAAAAATATGCAAAAAAGAGGAAAAATTCTTAAATTATTTTTCCTTTTTTGCTAACGCTACACAAAATACCTTGACATTAACCACAGTTTATAAGTCTGGCACTAGGCAGGTAAGACTATTATTTGCAACTGTGTCACAGAACGATGTTTTGCTTAGGGCTCTCTCAGATTTATCATTTCTTATTATTACCGGCATCTAGTGAAGAACATTGAACTGCTGTGAAAATAAAGCCAGTTTAAAATGCTGTATGAAATGAAAAAAGATTCAAGTAAAAAAATCGTTATAAAAAAGCAATTTCAGGATTAGAATGTATTGATATCAACTTGAATTGATCTGCTTCCTAACTAGTCCGCCATTTTTGGGAGTCCGCCATATTCGATTTAGAATGGCGTCATTTAGCTTAACATGCATTGGCGTCGATTCTGTCATTCCACTCACTAAACTAAACCAATCGGACAGGACTAAAATTATCTGCCTATAAAATAATTATATGTGGGAGAAGGATGGCAACAATTTTAGAGCTGTCAAATTTAGTTTAGTTTAGAGAAAATCAGAATCGATGCCATTGTCATCCAAACTAAACGTGTATGTAAAATTTCAGCTCAATAGGTTGTCCCACACATACATAGACATACTAACAGGGCAAGTTAAAAAAATCTTTTAATTACTATAATTTTACGGTCTATAAACAATTTATAAGAAAAACATTATCAAAACGAGGAATCTTAGCTGCAATACAATTGTTAATTTAAAACATGGAATTTTTTCTCAAGCTCAAAGAAGAATTTAGATTCATTAAAATTATTGGGGTGACTAGTGAAAGCAATTTCCACAAAGGAAATTTTAGAAATAGTTATCTTGGAAAGCTGGAATTTTAGTTTTTAGCTAAAAGTCGAAATTTATGTGATTATTTTTCTAGCTAAATCCCGCGGTGTTACTCACTATCTTCCAGTTTTTCAGTGGGAAAAAGTACACTATGTTCGTCCTTATGATGAACACTATCATTTCAAATTTTGTTGAATCGGCCTAGCTGTTTAGTCGTCAAAAGTGAACAAACAGACAAACAGACCTAACCTATATTTTTTTTTTTTCCGCTTTATTTTTAGTTAGGATTGCGCCCCACGGTTTCACCCGCGTGAACTATCCTGAGGAAGTTATATGATTATTTACGGGATATTTACCGTGGTAAGGTTGTGGAATGAGCTCCCAACATTTCGGCGCAGTTACATGCAACATGTTTCATATCAAAAAAAAAATCGCGTTCAAAATGTGTTCAAAATACTATACGCAGTGACACAGTGAGTGTGTTTTGTCGGGACTTAGGTTCGAGTTCGAGTTCCAGTGATAACCGTAGCAAAAGACTAAGAAAGATGGTAGATCGTTATGTCTGCACCTAACTTTTTAACTGTTCTCCAACCACCCGCATTCTTCAATCTTCCCGTGAACATGGTGCATGTAACTGCGCCGAAATATCGGGAGCTCATTCCACAACCTTACCACGGTAAATATCCCGTAAATAATCATATAACTTTAGTGAACAACCGTGATAGTTTAAAACAGTGTTATCCTGAGGAACTAATAACTTTCCAGCATAAAAATATTACTTGATTCGTCGGCCCTTGAACTGTTAAAAATCCATCTACCCACTGTTCTGCATCGTGAAAGAGGAACAATTAAACTGACAAGCCAACAAATGAAATACAATTTTATTTATATAACAATAGTAAGATTGCTACTCAAAAAGTTCTAAGTACCATCCACAAGCCAATTTGCTAAAATAACATAATATATATTCAAAATCTAGCTGCAGGGGTGCAAGGATCTTAGAGGCTTTACTTGTTTAATTTTTAAACTTTTAACTTTAAAATGAACATAAATAATTAAATATAATTATAAAAAAATTGCAATAGTTGTTTAGTTTAACGTTTTTGTTCGTTTTTTCTTTTTAATCTTTATCAGTGATGGAATATAAAACTCGCAAAGACGACACGATCGTATTCTTACCCCTTAGTCCACAATGTCACGGTAAAATGAAATTGTTCTCCCGAGTTCTCACACCATTTGTAAGAATAGATAAAGGTTGTGTCACATTTGAATGTCAATGTCAATTAAACTTCCGGTAATCACTACATAGTATAAATCAAAGTCGCTTCCCGCTGTCTGTCCGTCCTTATGTTTGCTTAGATCTATAAAACTAAGCAACGGATTTTAATGCGGTTTTCACCATCAGTTAGATAATTTTTCACGGAAGGTTTATATATGTAACAAGCGAACCGCCCCGGCTTCGCACGTAAGTTACACCCGTGCGAAGCCGAGCGGGCGGGTCGCTAGTTGTTTATAATTGAATACTTTCCCTAGTGCTATTAATTGCACACAATTTGTTACAGTGCACCTTCTGTTTCTCTCAAGTATACAGCATGACCATTATCATCAACAGAGTGCGTAACAAGCCACTTGCGGCCTTAATTATAAACGTTACTTAAAAGTTAAGCAATGCTTAAAATTGCTGTCACCTTTTTTTTTGACGGAAATCGTCACATGTGAAAACAAGACAGAGCAATTTTAAGTTTTGCTTAACTTAAGTAACGTTTATAAGTAAGGCCGTTTTTTGTTTCGAAATAAGTTCAGAATATGGGCTAGCATAGAATCAGTCACGTGATTTACAGAGCGTAGCAGGCCATCTGTCAAATAGTATGTCTTTGGGAGTATTTTACGGGTTCCTAGTTTAGTGTACAACCCTGTAATTTGCCGTCCTGTCAAAATATATCTGTTTTGTTCTAGTAACATCAATTTAGGCATATGATTAAATACTGTAAGATGTTTAATTTGTTTATGCTAAATTAGCACTACAAAGATTTTTTTTAAAACGATATTTTATATGCTCTAAACTGACACTAAGGGTGGGTTATCATAAATGAATACGTATACAACATTATTTATGTCTATGCTGCTAAACATTGAGCAGTTCCCTAGTCAGGACCCAACCCTGACTGCAGCAACCATGACATGTTATGATAAAACTTTAAGCAGGCAATATAATAAAATGCGTAAACAAAATTTCGTGTCTGTGGTATTGACAGTATTTGATGAGTTATTTTATCTAAAGATAATCTACGAGAAAGATAATAGTTATTTACAACACATTTGCTCAAAAAGTGCACTTACGAAGCCTGTATACATCGTTCGAAAGTTAAACATTACGCATCTTACCATAGTCACGAGTTTGTAAAAACCAATCCGCACGTGTGCCATACAACGTTTTACAACACATTTGCCAGAAAAAAAGGCTACAAATGAAACAATTTTTATGGAAATGGAAATTAAAAAAATACCGTAAAGTACACGCACGGTGCTATACATCTGAGCGTGCGGTAAAATTCATTACCGCACGCTCCGTTGTATGATGTGTAATGTTTAACTTTCGAACGATGTATAAAGGCTTCGTAAGTGCACTTTTTGAGCAAATGTGTTGTAAAAGGTATTGATTCAGGTCATGCTTATTGTATAAATGCATTGTCATCGGAACTAAAACAAGATCTTTTAACTTCATAGGATAAGGGGAAATGCTTCTAATTTAGCTTGCAAAATTTGACTTAACTATCATACAAAAATTGCAAATTAATCAAAAAAAAAAAAAAAAAAACACCGCATGGCACAAAAATGTGTCGATGATGTATAATATCTCTAGGAACGTTATCACGTTTGTGGTGGTCATTACGGATTTTGACAACTTTAGTATAGTAGAGCTGTCAAAATGTGTTATTAAAATGACGTAACAAAAGATCGGATATAATGATTTTGTTTAGAAATCTCCTTAAAAGTTCACTTTTAGTGACCTCAAACTCAAATGGTTTTCTGATCGTTTAGTAAAGAAAGTGAAAACTTTTAACAGCTTTCGAGTAAAATTTAGCCATATTTTGGTTCTTTTTGTGGCGACCTTCAATTGTTATGCAGAATTCAATAGATGCGTATGAATGTCTGGGTAGTCCCTTTGTTGGGAATAGTTTAGAATGTACTTGAAGTTTCTCTATTTGATAGTTTAAATTTTGGTATCCAAAACTGTTTTGCGAGAGTCACAATAAATACTTTTAACAAAAAGTTTTAAATTGCTGTTTTCGTTTCACATAATTATTGTTTCAGTATTATAATTAGGTAATTGCCAAATATCAATGAATATTTTAGAGTATTTTGGGATAAAATTGGTGAAATTTTAGAAGAAATTGTGTTGTCTTATGACAAAATAGGTTGTTATTTCACTATCAAAATTAGGTACCTTTGCAACGATCAGAGCTTTCCCAGCCAGCACGAATAATCCAGCCATAGCTATCGGAGTCATGGCCACCATCTTCATTGCTGCTCCCATCATCATCATTCCCATCATTTTCTTCATCTTGCCTCGACCTGGAACCGATACGATGATGGCGTTAGTAGACTAAGATAAGCTGAAATTACATCAAGGCAACATAGTCTGGCTTTGTTGCATGCTACGTGATGTGTTGTGGTATGCAATGCTTAGTTGCTTGCTACAAGTGACAAGATCATGCAGTTAACGCTGTATATCTACTTAAGGGACAAACGTCAAAATAGTCTTGCATGAAAAATATCACACAAAAAGTTTAAGACTGGGCTATTTATATATATCCATATATGGTGATTAAATCATCACAATCATCACCATCAGCCAGAAGAGGTTCACTGCTGAACATAGGCCATTAGTGTGCTCCACACTGAAAGACAGCCTGCCATTTGCATTACTGGATGCCCGCGACTCTCAAAATATACTTGAAAATATTCAAACCTTATCCGCAAAAATGAAACATTACCAACATAAAAATTACTTTAATACGTTTGCAATGTTATTATGAGAAGAATATCCACGTGTATTTTATTTCTGATTAGCAGATAGAGATTAGCAGCTGATTTTGTTTATGTGCGAAAGAGATATCTCTGGCCGGTTGTCGCGGCATAACTGCAGCTAAATTATATTTTAACTTAAAAGTATAATAAAAATGTTTCCCAACAGTTTATTTTTTTCGATTGTTTTTATAATGAACTTAAAAGTCGTGTTATGATCAATTTATTACTAATTTATCCCCTTCATAAAGATGTACCGATAATGAACATGCAATAACCACAAGTTTAGTTTCAACTCAACAAGGAAATGCTAGTGCGTGTCTTACGTTCATTTGCAACATTTGGAAATAGCTCATTAACGACCAGTATGCTTGCTATTCTTTTAATTACTTGCGTTTCCTTAGTCGTAACTAGTTTTTAAGCAGCGTATTTTAATGTACAAACTGATGAACGGTAGGTAGAAAGACTATGGAGTGGCTGTTGTCACTGAATTGTTATGGATTTGACAGCTGTCAAAAGTGGCTAGTGGCTATTTTGTCTTTTTATCCGTAACTATATAGAAGTATAGATATAGCGTTCGACGCGTAGTTAGTGGGTGAGTGAAAAATATTAATAAACTGGGAGATATAAAGGATTGGTAGCCATCTTTAGCACAGAACCTTTAAACCGACTATATGTTTTTAAAGCTACTCCAAAGTCTTCCTACCTACCATGCTGATGATAAAATACCAGCAAAAGCATGTTTTTAACCGACTTCAGGAGGAGATTGTCAATTCGACTGTACCTGTTTTTTTTTTTTGATAGTAAAGACTCATTGTTTATTTGTTAAGTGAATTTTTCTTTACTCGAAAATTTGACACATTAATGGTCTTAGTTTTTGACGTATTGTGAAAGTACATATTTAAAATTTATACCTTTTCAAGTCTAAATACATAAGTAAATAAATCTAGACAAGTAATTATTTACTCATACTATAGTTGAAAAATCAATAGGTACCTATAATATTACTGTTTCACTTTTACAATGCCTATAATCTGGCCGTTTATTATCTCATCATTTTTACCATCGGAGTTAAAATCATAAAGATGTACTTTTCTCCGAAATTTAGCAATTGAAGTGAGAACTTTGACCCCAAGACAAAGATGTCACGATTGCATGATAGAAGTAATGATTTTCCCATGCACATCTCTGCTTTCACCCGTTTCCACCTAATTGGTTTTGGCTTGTCTAGGATTAAGGTCTCTACGGTTTATACTTGACATGCATACAAAACCATCGTGACAAGTCAAAGTTTACCAACTTGTGACGTCATGATTTTCGCGTCTCGTCTCTCATCATCATAATCAGCTTTACCCTAATCTAGCCTAATCTTAGTGCACTGCTGGACATTGCCCTCTCCTATGACATACGCTACTTAACCAGATCTTTAGCCTTTTGCTTCTAGCTACTGCCAGCTGCATTACATATATTGGCACTCCATCAAGTTACAGCCCAGCCTAAGCTACATTTGCCGATTTGTGGTCTCCACTCTAGAACACGTCACCCCAACGTTTATCGACTTTGCGATAGACTTGACCAGCCAAGTGACACTTCAGCTTGCTAATACGCTGAGATTTGTTAGTGACTGGTTATCTAGTGAATAACTTCTTACAGGATACGACCCCTCAGAGAAACGCTTAGCATAGCTCTTTCCATAGCTCGCTGAGCGACCTAGAACTTGTGGACTGCACCAACTGTAAGTGTCCTTGTTTCAACACCGTACCTCATGACATTGGCTATTGAGATAAAAGTGTCAGGATCCAGAATTTTTATTCATAACTGTCTTTTTTGGTGGTAAGCGCGCATGATGGTAAACGATGATGTAGTCGAAGATGGAGCATGCAGACTTAGAAGATAACTTATCTCAAAACCCTTCTATGTAGCTCAACCTAGTCTGTGACTTATCAATTAGTCCTCGGAAGTCGGTTTAAAAAATACTGTTCACGATGTTTCTTCCTAATATGCCAGATGTTTTCACTACATCATAATCCATTATGCATACTATTAGAAAACAGATACAGTAACAAAACGGTTATAGCTTTTGAAAACTACCGCGCAATTTAACGGACCTCACTTGTGGTTTGCGGTTTCACTCGATAATATTAATCGTTCACCATTTGCAGTTTTTTTTACAAAAAAGTGACTCGGTTGAGCGTTTTCTTAGCTATGATTAAAAAGTCTATTCAGCCATTTTTAAGATTATCAGTTTTTTATCGGGAATTTAAACAAAATCTATTTAAACTTGTCTGATTTAAAAATAAACACAAAGTTTCAATAAAATCGATCACGAATATTCCGAAATAAATACATCTTCTCATATTTTAAAGTTATGTAATTATTGATTATTTAAGGTTGTGGATTTTCCCGATATTTTGGCGCAGTTAGAGTCCTTTTCATGAAAGAAGTCCCACGGCAAACAGCAGAACTAAATTTCCATGTTGTAGTTGTCAGGTGTTGTTACTGTGTTTGGACGCTAGTGACATATTTATTAATTTTCCATCGTTAAAGAGTCGTGTACGATGCCAAAAGTTGTTAAATTTCTACTCGAGAAATGATACTGATAGTGATTGATACGCGATGACAGCGCCGCGTCTGCGGGACTTCTTTCGTGAAACGGACTCTAAAAGAAAATAAACCACCAAAATAAAAATGGAAACTGTCAACATAGGCGAAGAAAACCATTTTTTTAAGACCTGGGGCCTTACCTTTGAAAAATGACGCGACCGCAAACCGTATCTGGGCGCGTTAAGGTTCACGTTCACGTGATTTTCCAACTGAGCGGATCTAACGTTAGTTTGGTGCCGCAATACCTGTTGTCCGTAAGGCCCCTGGGGCGTTATGGCCACCTATTTTAAGCGATTCTGATTAGGTGATGAGAAAAGTTGCGCGACTGCAAACCGTATCTGAGCGCGGTTATGGTTCACGTTCGTGTGATTTTCTGAACTTCGCTGTTTCAACGCTGTTTCGAGCTCACGTTAAGAGAGGTAGCCTTAAAGCCCCAGGACTAATGGCGTTCTCTTATGTCAGAGGCCAAGACCCACTTCGGGTCGCTGTGCCAGCAAAGTGAGCTATTATTTTATGAAGTCTGTTAAAAAACAACTAATACTTTTGTAAACAACGTGCTAAGACTAGAATACTTCAATCCAGTCAGCTATTAAATATACTCTACTTTTTCTCCATGAGAATGGTATCATTTGTATCCAATGACTGTCATATTTCACCACAAATTCATATGCCATAGTAAAAGTTTTTGTAACTGTTTAAATTAATTGATTTAATTGACAATGTAACTGCAACTTCATACATATTAAATACCTAATTTTGCAGATCATAAAGCTGGTATAATTTGAAGTGTACAATTTTTATGGAAAACGTGTGTTTTGTGGTAATTTGAATTAATTTGACGTTATGTTTCGTTTGAAAAAGTCAATTTGAAAAAAAAAACAAAAAACAATTAAGTTTTTTTTCTTTCTTTTGTGAGGAGTTTGGCGTCGCACTCCTGTACATTTGCCAGTGTCAAATGTTAAATTACTATCAAGTTTGATGAAATGTAGTCAAATAAGTCAGTCACAGTCAGAGTCTAGTAAAGTAAGTCAAAGTCATGCCCTAGTAAAAGTTGTGTAGACTACAAGAGGCTTCGATGGAGCTTTGGAACAACACAAAAATAATCATGTATTACACCGCATTATAACACGCCCACACTCGAGCACGTTCACAAACACTTAATAAAAATAATAATCTACCATTATTTATTACGCATTAACTCTCGAAAATACACAAGTCAAGGAAAATAACATGACATGTTCTTTTTCAAGTTGGCGCCAAAAACTCTACATTGCAATTTTGTCAATTTTGACATTTTGATGGTGACATTTTAAACTTTTTTTTTTCTCCTGACCGGAGTTTAGTATTTTGGCGTCTAGTGCATTTTTCAGTGTCAAGTATTTGAATGCGTCCAAGTTTTGTGGACGAATTTAGTTAAACTGTATACAAAGAGGTCACCATTCCAAATATGTATACTGTGTTACTTCAAAAGCAAAATACAGCTTAAACCACGCTTAAACAAACTGTCACGCCTTAAACAAACTTGAACACAGATCCACTACAGTGCTTGAAATATTGTTTTATTTTCATCTGTGGTCTCATATGGTGTTCTTTTGAATGTTGAAGTAGGTTTTTGTTACCTTTTGTCCTATTTATTGATTTTATTGAAGTCTTAAAAACATGCCCTTTGCACGAATATTAACGATCAAATAACTAAATATGTGGTTAGTCCAGAGTTTAGAACGAATTTAAAAGGCGATTCATTCACCGGACAGCCAAAACCAGTTTTAAAATGTAAACACTTAGCACGTGGTCACCAATAAACATGCTTATCGACTTGAAACTACGCGTAGTTCACAGATACTAAATATGTTAACCCTTAAATAAGTTAGTGAAGTTTAATTTACCAAACCTATATCAGATATTTTAAGATCACATGAAAGCAGTATAGATTTATTTTTCTAAAAACTAAGAAGTCCAAAAGTTTTAGTGCCATCCAAGAAACGGTATTTCAATACTCTACATTTTTTGACAACAGTTTAAAATTTTAAATAATTTCTTACTGTTGTAATATGTATAATCAGGTATAGATAAATGAATAAAGCGATAAGCAATATAGCCAATTCGATTATCGCTAAATATTACTAAATACTTTACTACAGCCAATTACCGTATAAATATGATTAATAATAATAATAACACTTATCTTGTCTACATAAGTGTTTAATGAACTAATCAATATGTAAGTGACTAAATTTGGAAGAAAATTTTGAAAAAAAATTACCTGATTTTTTTTTGCGAGATTCTCCGATAAAGTTTTCAACTGGAAAATTAAGACAAGTTGTTTTTTTAGTTTGACAACTAAGGGCTGGTGTGTCATTTAGTGATAGCCATGATAATGTGATTACCTTCTTCGATGCCACGTCCGATTTCTTGGCCACTCATCTTTGGCAAAGACAGTTGTACCGTCCTTGAATTGGCAAACGCTGCAACTCTATCCCACAGCATTTGAGTCAATGCAGCATCCTTTTCCGGCAAGCTCCTTGGCAACGTTGCTTCTATTTCATTCTCACTTATCGGAACCACATCTTCCCCTGAAGTCTTGACCACATCGATGCCATCAACCAACGGTATGGTTTCCATCCTTGCAGCTCTGTCGAAAAACAGTATGGCCTTTTTCTTCAAACACGGCATGACGTCGGTTTTTGAACAATCTTCGTAGACCTTCACCAGGTATTTCACTCCCAAATCATCCCTCGCTTTCACACCTGCCAGCACAAAAGACAAAAGCACTATTTTGGCGAACATGTTAGCTGGATGGCAATCAAAAAAAGACTGTCGGTCTGTCTGCAATCGCGTCGACTATTTATAGGCTAACTCGTGAGTGTAAGAAGACTTGTGGAAGCCTAATCGAGGGAAGTAAAGCGCGTATACAATAGACGGGAGTGAATGAAGATACCGCCAGCGTTCTATAGAGTAACGACTAATGTGAAGGCAGCTTAAGATCTGTATGTGTGTGTGGTGTAGCGAAATGGAAAATTGACGTTGTTGTGGGGTCGTGATGAGAGAGGTGGTAAGAGAAAATAGATGGATGAGGTATAAAACAGTTTAAACTGTCAATAGACTGGAGCATGTAATTTTTTAAGTAAAATTATTTCCTTAATGCTTTCTACGTTGGGTTAGACAAACAACAAATGAAAGAAGGTATGATGTAAGATGTGCATTAGTACAATTATCATTCGTGTTCAAATGTTTCCGTGTTTTACCCACTGCTTAGCGCATAAACTGTAAGTACGTCACACCTACTTTTTTTTTCAGGCACTCTAGAAAACTTGCAGCGACACCAATTAACCATTAAACACATGCAAAAAGTAAACACAGGCAAAAAGGGCGGAAAGGTCGTCTGCAACGTTCGAACAAAGATATCAACCTGATTTACGCCTGATGCGTTCGCACCCACCACGCCACCTGACCATGTATCTTTAGTTTGTCTGATTTAAGCTTTCTACTCAGTAATTATTAAGTAACAGATTAATAAAAAAAAAAAAAATATATATATTGTCTAGCTTTTTATGTTGCACAAGATCTGCAATTTATTCTATATACAGACATATCTATGTAGCAAACGAACGAGGGCAAACAAACACGAGCAAACGTAGGCTCATGCGCGTCGTTCGCACGTTCGTTTCCCATCACTGTGGCAGACAGATTTTGAATAGTTGAATACCCTCATTCCCAACGGTACTGCCAAGCTTCATTACTTGTACCTAATGTCATAGGAGGGTTATAAAAATACTAGCTTTGAAGCATCGCGTTTACCACCAGGCAAGCAGTCGTCATCTCAGGGCTCATTACAATAAAAAAATATCACAAGAAAATGTATATCCTAAAATATTGACTACTGAATGTAAACAATATAAAGAGCTCTCGTTTGTAAAGTAAAATGTTTAGAATTTTGGGTTATAAATGGTGTACAATAATTTTTCAATTTTTTGTTTTTATATATTTAAACTATACAGGCCTGGTAAAACATAAGGGTTCCGTACCAAAAATACAGTATTTTTTTTCATATAAACATACATACATACAATAAAAAACAGAAATGTTAAGTTTACCTTCAAGTTACTAGTGGAAATTAATCCCAAAGTAAAGTAGTAACAACCACATCCAACGCTTCCAAGCTCCATGTCCTCAGTTATCAACTTATCGTCAGCACGCTCTAACAATAGTTTTTAATGTTTTTTTACGTTATAAAGTACTTAAATTTAACAATCACTATCGCTTTCTTGTCAGTTATTTCATTATTTATTGGCACTAAACTAATAGTCCATAACTGTACAAAGTATAATTTGAATAGCAATATAGGTATATAAAAAAAAAAACTTCCTGGCCAAGCGTTTTGACACCGCGTTCTTTTTTTATTATTATTCAATAATAGGCTTGCGCTTGACCGCCAGCTCGCCTGATGTCGCCTCGCCTCGCCTTTTAACGTTTTTGTCAGATTTCCTATACCTATAATTATTATTATGTTACCACATCTCCTTTTGTATTAGGGCAATTATTATTTTGCCATCGACATAGAGTGAGGAGAAAAAAGAAAAGAAGTACATAAGAGATAGTAAGATTGTATAAAGAGGAGAGATAATCCTGGTTGATGACACTACTAACAGAAAATAACAAATTAAAAACTAAAGACGGATATTATTAGAATGTATGAAAGCTATTGAAAAAGATTTTTTTTTTTGTTTGAGAAGGAGAATAAATAATATTATGTAATGGATGCGGAACTTTACATTTAATTTTAGTGATGGTAGATCATAAAAGTAAATTTTAGATGAAAAAAAAAAACACTTAAATCGACTTCAAGGCTAAACCTACAAACCCAAAAACTAAACAGTAGAAATATTACAGTTAAAACAGAGATTGAAAGTCCTCATCAAAACTTTTGCTGAATGAAAAAACAAACAAAACGTCATTTATGTGTATATCTTTTTATATTTTCAAAAAGCAGTGAATCATTTTCAACAAAATATTATAAATGGGATCACCTCTGAAGTATAACCTACTTACCAAACAAAAAGAATTATAAACATCAATTCATAATTGACGTAGTAATCGCGTAACAAACATATAAAAAAAAAAACACCAATTGAATTGAAAACCTCCTTCTTTTTTGAAAACTAAAGGGTCGGTAACGTATTTGTGATGCCTCTGGTGTTACAAGTGTCCATAGGCGACGGTGACTGCTTACCATCAGGTGGCCCGTCTGCTTGTTTTCCACCTAAGGCATTTTTTTTGTGTTTTAATAAAACATTTTATTCTTTCTCTGTGAGGATTTATGCATCGCACTTCTTATGCATTTGACAGTGTCGGTATGATGACATATCGACAAACAAGACAGTCATAGTCCAGCAAAGTAATTCACGGTCAAATCAAAGTCATGCCCTAGTAAAGTGGTGGAGGCTTTACAAGAGGCTTCTATGGAGCTTCCACAGAATAATAAAGAGCATAGAATCCATGACGTGATTTACAAGGTGTAGCACGCCATCTGTTCTTCCGGAAAGAAAAATTAAGAAAATTGCGCAGAAAATTGGAAAACTTCAGAAAACTTAACGACGATTTAAACCCGCTGGCGAAACCGTGGGGCGCAACTAGTCCTTAATAAATCACGGAAAACATATAATTATATTTTCTTGTAAATTAAAATTATTTAATTTAAATAACATTTCATAAAGTGTTCACCGTGTACATTAAAATCGAAATTTGAATAACTCACTCAAAATTTGCTTGATGTGTTCACATTTGCATTTCAATGCGTAAATTTACTTTTTACGGCTATTCTAGTAAGTAAACGATTACTTTAATGGTAGAAAGCTCATGGTTTACTATAGTTTATTTATACAAGAATACAATACGCTCCCTTTTAAATCGCTTCACAAAGAGTTTCTATTTTCAAATTCCACTTATTGTTGAAAAAAATTGGTAATATTCCATTTCGACAAAATCAAAATTACACAATTTTATAAGAAAATTTTTTTTTTCCTACTACGTAGTAATGCTACAAACCGATCACAAAGGACGTATTTTTTTATTTTATTTTTGCTTAGAACCAAAACAGTGCAGAAATGTTCTATGAAATCTCATTGTTGCATAGTTTTTTTATTAAAGCACAGTTTTTTATTTTTTATTTAGATATATATAGAGGTTCAATGTCTCCCATTATGTTTGATATAAAATGTATGCATTACATCAAAAAGTTACTGGCAAAAAAAATATCCGCGGAATAAAACCGACTTGGTGAAAAAAATTAAAGTTTTAAATGTTTGAGGAGAAGATGAATTAAACTTTGTTTTTATTAGCTTGAGTTTTTATTTTGAGTAGCTCGGGCACCAACATAACCCCTGCACCGCTCCGATAACGCACTGGTGGCTGCGGTACGAGAGTGGCACACCAGCCCGATACATCGCACATGGAGAGCGTATCACACGCCCATTACCTAATTATTTTAGTTGTATTAATCTCATTTTTCAATTTTTTCAATTTTAATTTTAATATTTATGTGTAATTTTTGTATTTGAATTTTTTATATTTAATTTTAATTTTAATTTTCTAATCATCAATTAATTAATGTAATTTGTATAATAAGTTATGGATGCAAGTCCGGATAATAAAAATTTTCATTTCATTTCATAACACTCGTGCATTAATAACCCACTTTGCGCTCGATGCAACAATCTACTATTGTGGCAGTGGTTGTAGACGTGTTGACATTCCCTCTGGGACCGTAGACTTTTTCAGGGTTAAACATAATATTATCCTAATGTCACTCATCATTAGTAGGTACTAATGATGATAATGATGATGTAGGTACAATGGTACTCATCATTATGAACTTTTAATAAGGAATCAATTCTGAAATCATTATTTTAGCTCCATCGTAAAAGTTGTTCATAATTTTATGAGGTTTTACCCCTTAAAAATACGGTTTACGATCCTAGAGGGAATGTCAACACGGCTGCCATCTCCTTTCGGCTTAGTACAGTCTACATGCGTAACCCTGTACATAACAACCTTGAACCCATAAGATATTATTAATCTTGGGTTCAGTATTTTTACTGTAAACTTTATAAATTAGCTATTTATTAGATCCTAATTGCACACAAAATTAATTCTTATAGGAAAGCTCAAAAATTTACAAACCGCTTTAGTAATTATCCACAAAATTAGTCATAACTACTTAACAATAAAAATAATAATGGCTTGCCTTAACCGGCCGTCTGGGGGTGGGAAACGCAAGAGCTAAGAACCTAAGCTCGCAGGATGGAAGGCATAACGCCGCTAGTAGCTCTTAGTGAAAGTGCAGCACACCTAACACCCTAAGCCATTTTTTTTGTTAAAATTTTCATGACCGTGGATTCAATGTTCTTTAGTCGTAATCTTAAACGGTTTAAACAGTTTAGTCTTAATAGCGTCAAACAACTCATAGTCACAGTCAGAGTCAAGCTAAATAAGTCACGATCAAGTCAAACTCATGCCCCTGTAAGTGGTGGAGACTTTACAAGAGGCTCCTATGGAGTTTTGGAAACAACACGAAAAGACACGTTTTACCTCGTTATATCACTTGCCCACACTCGAGCACGTTTACGAGCACTTAATGAATAATAATTCACCATTTAGTCACACATTAAATAAAGTTTAGGAAAATAATCCAATGAGCCGATATATTTTTTCCGCGTTGGCGCCAAAACTCTCACCCTAAGCCACTCACGCCAATGTTGCCCCTCCGGTGCCAATATGCGGCAGCCATTATGGGGATCCATTTAGTGGGTGGCAAGTCATCACCCGCCAAAACATCTTGAAATTAGGCATATTTGGCGGATGCCGTACCTCATACCATAGACCAGGAACATACCATTATAACCCAGATTTTTTTACCCAATACTGTACAATAGTTTTATATTCCATTTTATACTCGTAATTGTAAATTTTGTACTCAACAGGGACTCTTGGTGTTGGCTTCAGCCCCGCCAATGCCGATCAAAGATCCGGGCTAGACCGGTGTTTATATTAAAATAATAATAAATATTCGGGACATTTTTGCACACACGGTCATCTAACCCCAAACTAGGCAAAGCTTGTGATAAAGCTGCCAGAGACTGATATAGGTACATACATTATTAAATAGTTTTTAAATACATACTTAAACTAGCGGTCCACCCTAGCTTCGCACGGGTATAGATTATAGCCTATGTCACCCGGGGATAGTGTAGCTTCCAAACAGTGAAAGAATTTTTAAAATCGGTCCAGTACTTTTTGTGCCAATTCGTTACAAACATACTTACATACAAATCTTTCCTCTTTATAATATTATATTAATATTATTATAGTATATAGTATAGATAGATATTAACAACCAGATATAGAACAAACACAAATGGTCATCACATAAATGTTTTCCTAAGTGGGAATCGAACCCACGCCCTCAAGTTCAGAAGGTAAGTTCACTAAGAAGGTTCACTACCTACTGGACCAACGGGCTATCTTATTTTAGATTTTTAGACTATTATAGATTTTTTTTATGTACCACGTCACTCAAAATTCATAGCTCAGGGAGTATGGCGCAGGTTGAAATCCTCAAATTTTTAAAAGTATTTTCTCTCACTAATTTTAATCTGCATTTATTCAATAAAAATACAAGTACAATCAAAACTATCTTATATATAAATTTATAACTAAAACTAAGCTAAAAATATTCTAACAAGCCGCTACCTGTGTGGGTAGCGTTCCCAAAATGCTAGCAGCATTACCACGTTGCACGGCAATGCTTAATCTTTGATCAAAATAAAAGTCCAGCATTTTGGTTACGAGTTGCTTCAACCAACTTAATAAAGATTATCACAAAATTATTATTTCCATGCTTGGTTAAAATGTTAAGCTATGCAAGCGAGATGTACAAATAAACGTAATAAGTCAAGATCATTCATGCTATGAATTAAGAACTTCCATCATTATGGTAAGAGTCATCACCATTCAAGTGTCGCGTATGTGTTTGTTATTGCTTATGTAGATCTGTGTAAAGCACAGATATACACAACAGTAGATCGGTGTAAAGATTAAAGTAAGGATGAACATCATAGATTCAGTATTACTCCCTCTACGATGAACATCTTATTTTTTTTTTTATTCTTTCCTCCTGACTGGATTTCGGCGTCGCACTTCTTGTGCTTTTGCCAGTGTTTGAGTATTAAAATATTATCAAGTTTGGTTAATTTGAGACTAGACGGATATAATTAATATTATTAAAGAAAGTATGAACTACTTTAAAAAAAGTTACCTCCTGAGCCACAGATATAGGATCTGTGTCCTGAGCAAAGAACTTGGACCTAGTCAAAAAGGTAAGGTCCAAGTTCTTTGCTCCTGAGAGGATATTGGCTGTCATTGTCATTGCTTTTTATTCCTGTCTGAGAGAATTTTGGCGTAACACGTTTTGTGCATTTGCCAGTATCAATTATTTAAATTATTTGTATTATCTATGGACCTTCAATGATCTATGAGCTAACCAACCGATTTTTTCGTAAAATTTCCTAATTTAGTGTGAGTTAACTTGTATTTTGTTGTGTTAAAAGAAGTACGTCATCGTCACTCCGTAGTCAGCCAGACTATGTCATTTTTAGGACGCCGTAGTCCTACAAGGACCCCTTATAAATTCATTTTGTACGTCCGTCTGTCTGTTTAAATTAGGCAGACAAGCCTATGGCGCTCGGAATAATGCAAAGATTTTAACGATGCCAATCACATCAAAATCAATCCAGGCGCTCAAGAGCTATGTTGGTATTAAAAAACCCAGTTACATACAAACATAAACCTTGAATACACAACACTCCTCTTTTGAGCAGCTGTGTTAAAATTATAAAAATGACCTGACCTTCCAGACCGGTTACCTTGAGCCAAAATCTTATCACTAAGGGCCTCAAGTGAAAGTAGCATAAAATTTATTGTCTTAAATTATCATTCCCATGTCTGAGTTAATGATGATGGCACATGATGCGTAAAGAATGTGCCAATGATGATTGGTACTTTTCATTCAGGTACGAAGATGTTGAAAATCATAATATATGGAGTTTGCTTCAAAATAACCAGCCAGAAGACGTTATATTTCCTTAAATTTCCACACTGAGCGACAGCCTGCTATCTGTATTCACTGGATGCCCGCTATTTTCACGGTATCGTCGGTCCACCTAGTGGGAGGCCTACGTCCCTGTTCATGGTCTCCACTCAAGAGCCTTTCTTCCCAATCGTTTATCGGTTCTTTGACTGATATGACTCGTCCATTGCCACTTCAAATTGCAAATCTGATCAGCTATGTCGTTGATGGTGGGTAATGACCGTCCAACTTTTTCTTTTCAAGACAGTGGTTTGATTATGCAGTTTAATTTAAACCAGTAGGAGGTCACAAAAACTGCGGCAGCGTTGGCCTTCCAAAGGTTGCCTATTAGTGTGCAGGTGTCTGTGAAAAGTAGGTATATTATTTTATTTTGCTAACACCTGGGATAGCGATTGACATGCATATTAGGAAGCGGAAGTGGCAGAGATCTGGTCATATTAATCGTAGACCAATAACCGTTGGGGTAGAGTTCTAGAGTGCTAGACACTGCGGCAGGATTGACCTCGCAAAGGTTGTCCAGTGTGCAGGTGTCGGGGCATAGTGGGCATATTATTTTATTTAGCTTACACTCATAAGGGATAGCGATTGACATCCATATTAGCAAGCTGAAGTGGCAGCGGGCTGGTCATATTATATGTTGTAGAACCGATAACCCTGGGGGTAGACTTGTTCTAAAGTGGAGACAAATTGGCAAACGTAGCGTCCTTGAGACTTGATAGAGTGAAGATATATGTAAAGAATCTGGAAATGAGTGGACGCGAAAAGCCAAATATTTATCTGAGGGGCGTGCTATGAAAATAAAGTCTTATCTACTATCAAGCAGTAAACCATAGGCTGATAATGATGATAATTGACATATCCATAAAAATTATGACGTTGTACAAATAAATAGTCACCTGCACGTAAAATTGCCAGTAACACTAAATAACAGAAAGACAGGCATCGTAGAGTAGTTGGGTCCCGTGTTTACCCTTTGGGAACGGAACCCTAAAAATGATACCGAAAGAAATAAACATTTTATATAATACAATGTGCAAAATGATAGATGTAGTTGCTATGCAAAATTTCAGGAGAAAGCAAAATAATGAAAAGAAATGGCAGTAATAACTTTTACTCTTTGCAATTAAACAACGTTTAAATTATGCATGCCAATTTATTAGGAAGGCAACTGTTGCGTTTCTTACTGACCATAAATTTGTCATCATCATCATTCCACAGATGAACAAAGACCTTTCTGGTGGCACTGCAAGGTAATAGGAGTTGGGAAGAGTTCTTTGTACTCAATGACAAACAAGCTTTGCTGAATCACATACAAATCATCAGCCAGCAAACGTCCACAGCTGAACAAAAGCCTCCCTAAGACCGCATAATGCGGTTGAAACTATGGTTGGAACTATAGTCCGATGCAGGGGTTGTAAATATATGAAAATAATATATAATAAATATATAATAACTACCGTGTATAATCACCTGCCGGACGACGTCACTGCAGCCTTCAGTATGCACTCCTAAAAATGGCTGATCGAGCAGTCTTTTTATGCGTTTGCCGAATTTTATAAATGTCTTATATAAGTTAAGTTAATATATAATTAATATGGATAAATTAATTTAAATTTTTCTTATTAATTTATTATGTCTGACTTTTTATGTTTTTTTTACGATTTGATTCGTTTATGTACGTATTTGATCTAAGTTATTATTTTGCTAGTTTTTTGTATTATAATTTAAATTTAATTTATAATATTACGATTTGACATGTAAAATAACATTTTATGAATAAATATGAATATGAATATAAAATACCGTTGGTTAAAGGAGGGAGTTTCTAAGGAATCCGAAATGAACTTCTTTTGTACAAATAATGTCAGTATGCCTGAATTGAAGATTGTTAGTTGATTACAAAGAAGTTAAGTAAGCAAGGATTTTATATATATACCCTAATGGGAACAAAACCCTTGAGTACTAAACATATAGATCGATGGTTGTTTTTTTTTTAAATTAAGAATAATCGCCAATGCCAGCGCCATCCACAGTGAGCGCGCCAAAGCACCCTTGCGCCACCCGCTTTGCGCGGACAGACATATCTCAATTATTTGAAGACTTAGTGTGATAATACTTACTTTTTTGAATAGTTAAATGACACACACACTTCGCAACACACACACACATACACACACACACACACACACACACATACGAACACTGTGCGATTCATATGATCCTCCTTACCTCATACATGCAAAATGTGGAATGAGCTACCTTCCACGGTGTTTCCGAGAAGCTACAACAAGGGGTTCTTCAAAAGAGGGTCAACGTATTTGTGACGCCTCTGGTGTTAAAAATATCCATTGGCGACGGTGATTGCTTACCATCAGGCAGCTTGTCTGCTTGTTTGCCACCTATGGCATAAAAAAATATCTTACGTAGTATTTAGGTACATTCTCTTTGATAATATTCACCTATTCTAGTAGTAGGTAACGTTTTTGTTAGCTATTGTCGGTGTTAGAAGTTAGAACGTACCTAGTTGCTATTTCAAGTTGCGCGCTTCGTTGGGTAGTTGGTCGTGCTTGGTTTTGTGGTAATTGAATTAATTCTTAGCGTTTCCAGTAGATGGCACTAATTAAAAAAGTAACATAGGTAAAAGTCTCCGGGCAACAGAATGGGCAAAGTATAGTCGTGAATATAAAAGCTCTAACAATAAAAAAATAAAAATTATATTGCTATAGTTAAACTTTTTTCTTTGCAATTTGATAAAGGTAAAAAAACTGACTCACATTTGGCCATTATTTATTATTGACTGTTATATTTTAGAGTATGTACTATAATCATGCCAAATTTGACGCTTTTATGTATTACCGTTTTTACATTAGAGCTAATACAAAAATACGTTTGTTGTATTGGCACCCCCCTTTCGTTTTTACTTTTTGACAATCCTTTTTTGTAAATCCGCCGTAACATTACACATTCTGTAAAAACTTCAACTAGCTATCTATTACGGTTCGAAAGATACAGCCGTTTACAGTTAGGACAGACGGATGGACGGATGGACAGATGGACAGACAGACAGACAGACAGACAGACACATAGTAGACTTAGTAATAGGGTACCGTTTTTACCCTTTGGGTACGGAACCCTATTAGTGAAAGGGTGAAAGAAAACATCGTGAGGAAATCGGTAGTTATATTATGTCTAAGAACCTCAAAAGCTCAAAGACATAGTACGACAATCATTGGTATACTCTGATGGCACACACCAGCATGGAAAATAAGGGTCTATCCTCTTGATTTGAAAGAAGGCCTGTGTCCCAGCAGTGGGAATGGGAACCTGATAGACTGATAATGGGTCGAATTGAGTCACTAGGTTCCTGCTAGCAAGCGTGCACAGGATCAACATGATCCGTTAAAAAAAAAAAACGATATTCGGAAGAAAAAATGCGGCGTCGGGTCCTTTTGTTTTTCTTTTAATGGTAATTATATTTTGATAGTAGCAGCCACACAGAGACGTTACTAAAGCTAAGGAATACTTAAAATTGCTCTGCCAACTTCTCGTTGACGAAAATTGTTACTCATGCAAACGCGAAAGCAATTATAAGTATTCATTAGCTTAAGTAACGTCTCTGAGTGCGGCTGTAAGTGATCTAAGTTGACAAGCAGTGAGATTAAAATAGCCCTTCCAAAATTTATAATAGGTACTCTGCAGTGCAAGTACTGTTCTTTATCGATCGTCAAATTCGCTAAAATTCCATAGAATCGATCACAGCGAGTACTGAAAAAATGGCAAATTATCGAATTTGACGACCTCAACTGTCAATTTGACGATCGCTAAAAGAACGGTACTTGCACCCCTGTACTGATATAATAGCAGAGGATTTGTATTGGTCGCTTATTAATAGATCAAGCCAATTTCTATGGATTTTGTTTTGTATAGAATTCGATGGGAATGAAATTATGTGGATTATCTAACGTCACGTTAATTCTAAGAGAAAATATATGTACATAATTTCGAGCAAGTCTGTGTTTGTACCATTAGTTACTGTGTATCAAGTTATTATGCCTTTTTGTGTCTTAAATATTCATACCAGTAATTGAAATGATCCCACGCTCCCATACTACAGCAAGATCATGCGTTATCCCTTGACCAAGGTTTTCACTAACTAGAAAGTTTTCGAAACGCCTGATAATAACCACGTGTCCTTGATAATGACTACGCAATACAGCGCACATGGTCAGCATGAGAGCGTCTAATGCTACACACATCCCTGAACCTCACACACCGACGTGTATACACACGCCTCAGTGCCCAACGATACGATGCAACGATTGCACGCTCTAAAAGATTTATAGATAAATGCAGTTCCCGGTGAAAATAGATAAATGCCAGTGCACATGTGTTCTATGCACATTTCAATAGTCGCAACCGTATTGGCCGGACATTGGTCCACGTATTGACAGCAGGATAGCCGCCATTGACGACAAAATGGCGCGGCGCGTGAACATTGTCCTGTTGAGCCTCAGTATTCTCTCCCTGACCTCGGCCAACACTTTCGCTACCAGCTTAAAGCTCCTAGGAAGGATGTACGACAACTGTGAAAGGTCGCAAGAGATCGTCAAGTGTTTCAAGATTCAAGCGGCTAAGTTCATCGACCGAGCAGCTCGAGCGGAGTCCCTTCCAATTGTCGAGGGCATCAGCCTTGTCCAGAGACCGGAAACAGGACGAGCTTTCCCTTCGTCTCTACCAGACGGTGATTTGAATTCTTTACCATCGGAACAGATCGACAAATTCCTTCAACTAGCGACTTCAAAGCTGATGCAGACGCACAGAGTGGTAATTTCTCCAACAACCGTTGGAGATGATATCGGGAGATCAATGGATGAAGCTAGGGGTAAGTTAAAGAAGATGATGGGACCAATCATCGCTGGTATTGCTATCAAAGGAGGTTTTCTAGCCATGGCATTCCAAGCCATCGCTCTCATCGCAGGAAAGGCGCTGTTGATCGGTAAGATTGCTCTATTATTGTCTGCTATCGTCGGTTTGAAGAAACTGGTGTCTGCAGGAGAATCCCACGAGAAGACCACGTACGAGATTGTGAAGCATCCACAGGTTTCTCAAAGCCACACATATTCAGCGTCCCATTACGGTAATAATGACTTTGATACCACTGGACCTGGAAGCCACTATAGAAGAAGCGTTGAAGAAGAAGCTGCAGCCCAAGATAGGGCCTACAAAGCATACGCCACGAAGCAGTAGATAGAGTACCATAAACTTACGACTCCTTATTAAAATTACAACGACTCGGCATTTAACCAGAACGTTCCAAAACGTTCAAAAGTTTTGGTTTGGTTTGCGGTAGCAATTTTATCATAGGTAAAAAAATACATTACGTATTACAATTATTGAAATAATATACTTATACAAATGACACTAAAATGTTTATTCGCTAGTTTATTATTTATTGGTTATGGAGTATTATTTAGCATGAAAATGAAATTGTGTTATTTTAATTTATTATGTAAAGTAAATGCGTAAGCGAATTTGCATGGATGTATGTATGTCGATTTATTATTTATTTTGATATAATCTAGCGCACCAAATATTTTTTTGTAACGTTTATTTTACAAATTATTTATTATACGTCACCAGCGGTCTCTTATATCCCACTGTTGGGGTAATCCTTCTCTCAGAGAGAAGATAAATAATCTCATTATTAATGATTAATTATAAGGTTTACTATTAATTAGGTTTAGTCGACGGGTATTGTGCATTTCTGTTTTCATAACGTACGTTTGTCCAATTTGTATAAATAATTAAGTTTAAATAATATATTTTATTTATTATGGTGCTGTTTAGTATAAGTAATAAAATAATTTAATAATCACTGCTTATAATCTTGTAATAGTAAAAATAATCATTTTTAATAATAAGGTGGGGTTACGCGAGTACCTTTTGTTTATGAATGTATTATTTATTATTTATTTATTATTGTCAAAATAATTTTCGTGTAACGAATGTAGCTCTTAGCATTAATCGATAAGTTTATAATAATCATTAAATTGTTATTAAAATAACGAAACAAACGATGAGAGGGCAGTCGATAAAAAAATTGGAAATTTCAATTTGTGTTTTATTTAAATACTAGCTGACCTGACAGACGTTGTCCTGTCTTAGAACTGTCAAACACCCAAAGTCAAATTTACAAATCTTATTTTTTGACACCTTGGGTTACATTATTGGAGTTTTAGTAAGGATCCCTATTTTTTTTGAAAATATAATATAGCCTATGTTAACCGGGAATAGTGTAGCTTCCCAATAGTGAAAGAATTTTTCAAATCGGTTCAGTAGTTTCGGAGCCTATTCAATGCAAACAAACAAACAATCAAATCTTTCCTCTTTATAATATTAGTTGTATTCTGAGATATTAGTATAGACTATTTTTAAAACATTTATTTATAATATGGTTAGAGCTCAGAATACAGTCTGTGGGTTAGAGATTATAATTCAATCCCTTTGAATATGTTAGAACAACAGTTTATTAGTGTAATCGAAATCCAAGGTATATTTATTTAACTTATATTTTATTGCCATTTTTACATTATTTTAAACTTTATAATATACTTCCTGTGAAGTCAGATATTAATGTACTAAAGGTATTTCAAACGAAGCAAACAAAAGTAACTTCAACTTTCATCTTGCAATTAAATTTCAGTTACGCTCATTAATGTGTGGAATTTGATATTGAATAAATTACTGGATAAGTTTTTTGTAATATTTTTTTTATGTGAAATATTAATTATTTAATATTTTTGTGAAATATTAAATTGCTTTAAGTAAAGAAAATATTTAAAACTGCAGATAAACTTCCGAGCTATAAGCGTTTAAAGTTTTGGACGGATTAGGAATGCTCTGTTCCTTTCCCGCAAGTAAGTGAAGTGAAGTGTAAGTAAAGTAAGTGTCAGTATGGAGTTTGTATGGCGTACTTACTAATGACGTCATTTGTGAGTATAGCGCGCGCACATTTGAGTTTTGCTTTTGGTCGTTGGCTCTATTTATGGACATCTTGTATATAAAATAATGAAATAATAGGCCGGTAGTCTACTATTTCGAAAAAAATATATTTCTAACTTGCTCATCTATAAACAGTGTAAGCTCTATCTATCTATACTAATAATATAAAGAGGAAAGATTTGATTGTTTGTTTGTTTGTTTGCATTGAATAGGCTCCGAAATTACTGAACCGATTTGAAAAATTCTTTCACCGTTGGGAAGCTACACTATCCCCTGGTAACATAGGCTATATTATATTTTAAAAAAAAATAGGGATCCTTACTAAAACTCCAATAATGTAACCCAAGCTGTAAAAAAAAGATTTTAAGTTTTGACTTTGCGTGTTTGACTTTTCTAAGATAGGACAACGTCTGTCAGGTCAGCTAGTAATTAATATAGAGACACTTTCCTCAAAACGTCGAAATTTTTTGAGATTGGTTTACCTTGTTGTCCATACAATAATACCCTCTTTGTATGTGTAATTGTGGGTGTGTCACACCCACTCTAATTAACGACAACAATACGTCATTATTAAGCAGTAACCAGTTCTTTCTAACACTTTTTATGCAAAATAAAATCTGGACATACCCCATATTATATTTACCTTGTAATTACCCGACTGGCGGTATCATACGTAGACGAAGATAAAAATACTCTACGAAATAAGCGTTGTTATTTGTATCAATATTATAATAATATTGTTTTTAAATTTTATACATTACTAGCTGACCTGACAGACGTTGTCCTGTCTTAGAACTGTCAAACACGCAAAGTTAAAATTGTAAATCTAATTTTTTTACACCTTAGGTTACGTTATTGGAGTTTTAGTAAGGATCCCTAATTTTTTGAAAATATAATATAGCCTATGTTACCCGAGGATAGTGTAGCTTCCCAACAATGAAAGAATTTTTCAAATCGATCAGTAGTTTCGGAGCCTATTCAATGCAAACAAACAATCAAATTTTCCCTTTATAATATTAGTATAGACTAGTAGCCGGTTTATATTAATTATTATTAGTGTGTGGCGACACAGTGTACTCCAATTCCATGGGGTTAAATGAGACCCCTGACCCCTGGCTTGCCTTAACCGTCCGTCTGGGGGTGGAAACCGCAAGAGCTAAGAACCTAAGCTCCAGGGTGGAAGTGTTAAAGGGCATAATGCCGCGAGTAGCTCTTAGTGAAAGTGCAGCACACCTCTCGACACCCTAAGCAACCCACCCACGCCAATGTTGCCCCTCCGGTGCCAAGTTGCGGCAGCCATTATGGGGGACCCATTTAGTGGGTGGCGAATGACTGACGTTTCGTTTATATGGGTGCAATGGGGTGACGCACTGCTTATTTATCACGCCAGGTGGCGCATTATCGCTGGTGTTGTTTCACTGTCAAAAGTGTCAAATATCGATACATAATTTTAGTAATTACACAATAAATATCGTCTGGTATTAAAACATGCCTCTGTGTAGTGCATTTCAGTGTAAAAATAAAGGTATACACCGTTTTCCTTCCGATGAGAAAAAATAATATTGATAATTTTATTGCATACCTACCTTGCCAAAAGATTCGCTTTTTACCAGCTAAGGAAACATTTAACTCTTTTTTGAGATTCGCCACTGTCATTAGAGAAACATTTTACTGTTAAAAAGCAAAGTTTATTTTTATTGTTTCATTCAAGAGCACTGTTCATTACCTCAAATAAACCACAAATGACAGCACCAGCGAAGGTGGCGCCATCTGATATCAGTTTTGCCTGTGGCTTCTCATTTGGTGCAACTGGCTATAACCTTACAAAAATGCCTTGATAGCCGAATCTAATTTAAACAAAACAAAAAAAAACTGTGTCAAACAACCAACGACGTGACTGATGGTTCTCAGACATAATACTGACATTTGTAGTTTTATTATTATTATGTCGTTATCTATACTAATATTATAAAGAGGAAAGATTTGATTGTTTGTTTGTTTGTTTGCATTGAATAGGCTCCGAAACTACTGAACCGATTTGAAAAATTCTTTCACTGTTGGGAAGCTACACTATCCCCGGTTAACATAGGCTATATTATATTTCCAAAAAAATAAATAGGGATCCTTACTCAACTCCAATAATGTAACCCAAGGTGTAAAAAATAAGATTTACAATTTTGACTTTGCGTGTTTGACTGTTCTAAGACAGGACAACGTCTGTCAGGTCTGCTAGTAAGAAATAAAGTCCAAGAGATTGTCGTGTGTTTGAATAGTCAGATAAAACTTGTACCCCGAACAATTAAGTTAAACTGGAAAATTCTGGCGTAAAACTACGTGTATCTAGTCCATAGTTCCGTTTGCACAATGCAGTTGAAAATTATGATTTTCAACCATTGATTCATCAAGCATCTGTGCCAGACGGTTAGTAACGGTTAGATCTGCTCTAGCTGTTTCAGGTCTGGAATGCATCGATTTACAGGTATTAGAGTCATTTATTATGTTCTTACCAGTGCTTGATCACGCAATAGCGTATCTAGATGGAAATTAACTGGCTCAAGCAACATAAGTGCAAGCAATGATTAACTAATATGTTAATTATAAGTACCATGAGGCGAGATGGCGCTCAAACGCAATCCTAGTAGTAAGAAAATACTTGAAAATATTTATTTTATTTTATTTATTTCAAAGGAAGACCAACAGCCTTAAAAAAATATAACAATCTTAATAGATCCAGAAGCTAATTATAGGTCCTCGCGGATAAAAATTTAAAAAGTAACAATTTAAGTGACATTACGCAGTTACACAATATACGTTTGTCGAATAAATAAAAATTACATTACAATAGGCTTAAACAAAGAATTCCCTACTCAACAGCTGCCTAACCGCCACAACGCTCATGCAGAATAGATCCAACCCTAAGCGCTTATCGATGGTGTTAAAGTTCTTGCTCACTCTCAACATGTATGAATTACGTCTATAGTTAGTGTAGAATTTTGGTATATTAATAAGAGGACAAAAACGAATAGGCTTATGAGGGGTATTAAGCTTGATCTTGCTTAAAAGCTCAGGACAGTCAATAAGGTTTGAGGTTATTTTAAATAAAAAAGTCATGTCTGCAATCTCTCTTCTTTTAAAAAGAGGTAGTAAGTGATTTTTTTTTATAAAGACTTAAATATTTATAGGAATTATATGGGATTTTAATGCGATAACAAATGTATTTGATAAATTTCTTCTGAATTCTCTCGATTCGCAAGACGTATATTTAATATTGGGGATTCCAGACCTGAGACGCGTATTCCAGTACGCTATACCAAAGATTGCTATACTTAGTTATCTTAATTTGGTGGACTTCTTTGTTTAACTCCCCAATCTAATGTCACTTTTTGACCCTCTATCTCATCATCATCATTTCAGCCAAAAGACGTCCACTGCTGGACATATGCCTCCCCCATCGATCTCCAAAAGGGCCGGTGGCAAGCGGCCTGCATCCAGCGTTTCCCTGCAGTCTCTTTTAGGTCGTCTCCCATCTTGTGGGTGGACGTCCTACGCTGTGCTTACCGGTCCGTGGTCTCCATTCGAGAACCTTTCGGCCCTATCGGCCATCTGTTCTGCGTGATATGTGCTCTGCCCACTGCCACTTCAACTTGCTAATTAGGTGGGCAATTGTCGGTTACTTAAAAAAAAATCTACCACATACATATGTTTTTTTATTAATTAAAACCTAACTAAAAGCTGTTTAGTTTGTTTTTTTATTAATGGATAAACGTAGTTGATTAATATTTACGAATATTATACATAATGCACTTAGGGTATTAACACCCAAGTGAATTAAGTAAACGACACCCATTTTAGGGATAATCTGATTACTTCAGTTATCTATTATGCTTTCTCATTAGTTACTTAACTTGATTTTCTTATTTTTTAATGCTTACAATGAACTATAGGCAACACATCTAAATATTTGTGTGTTATAATAATTTTTGCACGATAATTAGATCCGTAAGACAATTATTATACACTAGCTGGTGACTTTTACGCCCCCTTTTGCCCTTAAATCGGCCTTTCAGCAAAATCCATTCTTAGTGGGCCTAAGATACTTGCCAAATTTTTGCTTCACAAGTCAAGTGATTTTGAGATTTCGTGATGAGTCAGTGAGTGAGTAATTTTTCATTTTTTGTAAGGCTTTTGTAAATATAGATCTGATAGATAATGAGATAAGGTCCTTTTCATGAAAGAAGTCCCACGGCAAAAAGCGGAACTAAATTTCCATAAAAAAAAAAAAAAAAAAAAAAAAAAAAAACAATCAATCAATCAATTTCCATAAATTTCCATGTTGTAGTTGTCAGGTGTTGTTACTGTGTTTGGACGCTACTGAGATTTTTATTAATTTTCCATCGTTAAAGAGTCGTGTACGATGCCAAAAGTTGTTAAAGTTCTACTCGAGAAAGGATACTGATAGTGATTGATACGCGATGACAGCGCCGCGTCTGGGGGACTTCTTTCATGAAAAGCACTCTACACACGAAGCATGAAATATTGCTTCAAAATGAACTTATTTATGAACGTAATAATAGATGCTTATTATTCTTATGGTATGCAAACATACTTAGAACAAATCGCTAATAAGAAAAATCTCACAGCACGCTAAATAGCTAAACACGGAGCTCGGGATGCATCACGCTACCCACGGCATTTGATGCAAAAAATATGAAAGTGTTTGAGATGGGGGGAGGGGGATATAAACTACAGCAGAAGATAGATGCACGTAGATGCAATACTGAAACTAAAGTAAGTCACTGTCTCGATTGCAGGCTATTAATATTTTCCGTGTTGCCTCTCTACGAGGGAGGCCTTTGTTCAGCAGTGGACGTTTACAGGCTGATGATGATGATGATGAATATTTTCCGTGCTAAGGAGCAGGCCTAGCGCGGACCGTGAACAAAAGTTCTTTTAATATAATTACTGCTTAAGTAAGTCAGGAAAAAGGTTGTGTGTTAAACTTTCCAAAGGCATTCATTTTTAATGCATAATTAAATTTTAATACATAAATAGTAGAACAAAATAAAATCAAAAATGTCACTAAACAACGACTAAACTTAAAAAAAAAAAAACAAGTTTTGTATGATAGAAAATTAAGGAACTAGCCCATTGATTTGAGCATCCTCTATCAGTCGCGTATTTCAATATACGAATAAAAAAAATAACATTACAAATATTCAGTAAAATTTTCATTCTGATCGATTTTTTTTATAGAAACAGTTTGTTTGAATAACTGCACATTTTTAACATTATTTTCTTTTTCATCATCATCATCCAGTGCTTTTCTTATCTCACTGCTGGGTATGGCTATAGGCCTGTCACTTGCATCTGCCACGGTCTTATGCTAATCGAGTCCAGGACCAAGGCAGATTGCATAGAAAGAGAGAGGCATATACCCAGCAGTGGGATAAGGAAGGCTGTGGATGATGATGATGATGATGATGATGATAAAGAAAATGTGACCGACATGTGCTATTTTTATTTATACCTACAGCTTAAATTTTACATAAGTAGAAATTCAATGATTTTATATATTAAAAAAATGCCCGAGCGAGATAGTCCACACGAAACATTGGCTCTCACAGCCGCACTCAGAGACGTTACTTAAGCTAAGAAATACTTAAAATTGCTCTGTCTAGGCTAAGTATACTAGCATTCCTTAGCTTAAGTAACGTCTTTGAGTGCGGCTGTATAACCCATAAGCATAAGGTCTCATTTCAATCGCAGATACAGCTATGGCCACATCCGTTGGAGCCACAGAAACATCGGGGCCCACAGCCTTCACTGGGACACAATTCAGCACATACGCCAACTAAAACAACAATATTATAAATAGTATTATTTTTAAGCTGGTTTCATGCATGGGATGCATGGGATGTATGGGAGACCCGCGCGGGTCGCTCGTACGGGCTCCCGGAGCGGACACCTCCGTGACGCAAAAGAACACTGTTTCACAGCGACGCGGATTGCTTCCGTATGGGACTTGCTTCCACGTAGATCCCGTCTCTCGTAGCACTACTCCCGTACAACTGTGAAACCAGCCTTATTCTTCAATCTTCAGCCACTCCATCTACCATCAGGCGAGTTGGTGGTCAAAAGTAGAGCTATTTATTCTATGTAAAAAAAGATTTAAAAAATGCAGTCACGGGAAAACATGTAAAACATGACGGCATAAGAGAGCGTCATATTGTTTGCCGTCACGGCATAAGAGTCTGTTTTACTGCCAAAGAACACTAATAGGTTTAACATTAAAAAAACACATTTAGGTATACAATACAAAAAAAAAAAAAACTACTTCGCTGGCTCAACGACCCAAGGTGGGTCGGTGGGTGGTGGGTGGTGGTTTTTTAAATGGGGTGGTTTAAAGGGAACGCCTTCAGTCCCAGGTATTTCTTTATTACCCACCGAAAATGCAAATTAAAATTAACATCAATAAAACTACGGCAGTAGCGGCCTTATGTCCGAAAGTGATTTCACCCAGCCTTTCAATGTTTGACAGGACAAGGCAAGCATTTGAATACGGTCGGTAATGAAAATAAAAAACTGATAAAAAAATAAAACAAAAAACTGGGTCATGTTTCTACACACGGTCATCTGGCACCAAACTAAGCAAAGCATGTACTATGGCTGCCACAGACTGATATACATACATATATGTATATATTTTTAAATACATCCTTAAATAGATATTAACACCCAGATATAGAACAAACACAAAATAAATGTTAATCACATGATGAAATACGTTATATATCTAAATCTATCCATATAATATAATATATAAAACCTAAAAACGTACATACATATATTAAATATGATTAAATATAAACATTCAAAAGTAACTCACATTGAGGTAATGCTTGCGATAAAATAATACAAGCCAATATCAAAACCAGAAAAAGCAAATACTTCATTTCGACAAGTTCCAAAGTCGACTCTCAAGATGTTTTCGTTTATGAATGACATTTCATTAGGGGCCTCCCTTATATACCATATTCGAAAAGCAATTAAACAGGGTTAAACTGAATGATAGTACTAAATTGAAAGGAGGTCATTGTGCTCATCATTATGAACAACCTAACTATGGACTGGAATGCTTTGCCACCGTCTTTGTTTCCTGAAAACCATCAAAGACAAAATAATATCCTTCTGTATACGTGCTCCATAACATCACTTTCCATCAAGGCCCCGATTCTACTAAGCAAATTGTCTTGTTTAGTAGAATCGGGGGGCAGGTGGGTTGGTGACCATAGAACCATAACTAGACCATAACTAGTTTGACTGTCCTGGTAGTAACCAGTTGGTAGTAAACCTGCCTTCTGCGCTTGGGGGCATGGGTTCGATTCCCACCTAGGACAAACATTCATGTGACGAACGCTTATGTTTGTTTTATATCTGGGTGTTCGTCTGTTCATGTCTTATTAAGTTAGCCCTTTCTCACCTCAGGAGGAAAATTCAAATGCTGGAGCCGCGGCGGAGGCTGCAGAAAACGCCAAGCGGCGCAAGTATGCATCACTTTCAAGTGAATATATATTTGTGCCGCTGGGCGTTGAAACTTTTGGTCCATGGGGATCATGTACAAAAAAGTTTTAAAAAAAATCACCAATCATCATCGACGCCGCTTGTGTTAAGAGAGCTGGCTCATTCCTCGCGCAGAGAATTTCTTTGGCAATTCAACGCGGGAATGCAACCAGCGTTCTTGGCACTTTACCACACGGACAATATCTTGTTTTGATTTTTGATTATTAATAATATTAGTGATAATTAGTAATAAGTAATAATTAAGGTTTTTTTTTTCTTCGTTTGATTTATCTTTATACATAAATAAAAAAAAAGTATGACGAATTTAAAATCAATGTATATGTCAGCGCCGCCGTAGCTCCCAAGGATACTGACGTGGTTTTCACAGATTTTATTTAATTAACACGGGAATTACTCACGTAAGATTAAAATCAAATTAAAATTCAAAATATTTTATTAAAGACAACTAAAAATCCATTGGGTTAGTACAAACAAAACTCAAAACTAATGTTAGATAAAAATACAAAAAAATCATACAAAATTAATAATAATATGGCCTTTAAATAGTTTTTTCACGCACCCTCGGAACTTCCGCACTAATAACGACCGAGTAAGAAATAATATACTTCCTACTCAGCCATCACCCGCACAAAATGCCCGAGTATAGGCGCGTGAAAATCTTCAGCCACTATCTTTAGGAGTAATAAGCCGGTCACTCTGACTATAGTTTCATCCGCATTGGGCGATCTTTTTCAAGGTGAATGCGCGCGCGCGGCTGCGTCTCGCTTTCCGCTTTGCTATAGTCGGAGTAACCGGCTTAATCTTACGTGAGTAATTCCCGTGTAATATAAATAAAACTGATATTGATTAGTTTATTTTTTGTTTGAAAGTTGCTTGAAAGTGTTTTTAATTTTGATTCATGAAAATTGGTTCAGCCATTCGAAGATTATCAGCACCTTTTTTAATATTGTCAATTATAATTGTCTATGGTTTTTTTTTTGTGAGGTAACGGTTGGTCTTGTTTTGATGAGATTAATGGCCTCCTTTCGGTGTAGCATAACAAATCCAGGTGCCCCAAATATACGTTTTCCTTGAACAACAAAGATATATCGTACCTTTGTAATGATCGTATTTACCATTCGTATTTACCTTTGCAAAAACTTGACAATTATTTTCCTCTACAAATGTCATAGCTTCTATACCTACTTCCTCATCAGTATCATCATAATCAGCCCACCTTAGTCTCCTAAACAAAACCGTTTCAACTCGGTCCAAACATTTATTTGTACTGATAGCTGCAGATTTTTTTTTTTTAAGTTCGTGTTTGACAATTTAAACTTTTAGACATTACTTTTAACTTTAAAACTTTTCATTTCATTAAACTTTTAACATTTTAAAATGTACAATGAAAACCACGAATTTTGAAAACGTTCGCTTGGTTTTTAGGGTTCGGTACCCAAAGGGTATAAACGGAACCCTATTACTAAGCCTACGATGTCTGTCTGTTTGTCAGTCCAAAAGATAGCTAGTTGAAATTTTCACAGATATCAGATATGTGACGTTACGGCGGATAAAAAAACTAAAGTCAAGATAAAAAAAGTAAAGTTTATGTACAAACGACAAACGTGGCATGATTATAGTACACACTCTGAAGTATAAAAACAAATAATAAATAATGACAAAGTGCTAGTCAGGTACAAGTTTCTGTGCATTACCAAGTTATAAATGGTAATTTCGTTATTGAATTTTGTGGTAGTACGGAACCCTCAGTGTGCGAGCCCGACTTGCACTTGACCAGTTTATTCATTTTATAAATGAGAGAATTCAATAATTTAAGTAATAATAATTTACGCTTGAGGACCAGGAGCCCATCGAATATTTACAGACCTATCAGCTGGTCGAAGCAACTCGTGACCAAAATGCTGGCCTTTATTTTTCGCAAAATTAAGCATTGTCATACAACTTGGCAATGGTCCGAAAATTCTGCCAGCATTTTGGGAACGATGCCCACTGGTAGCGGCTTGTTAGAATAGTTTGTAGTTAGAAGTTTTTATTTTGCTTGTAATTTTATTGAATTTTAAGGTTGTACAGAACCCTCAGTGCGCAAGCCCGACTCGCACTTGGCCTGTTTATTTTAGTCCGTGGAAATCAACTTAGATGTAAGGTAACTTTTTTTTCTTCTTGATAGTAAGTATTAACTTCCCATTAGGATTATAAAACGACAGTTACGTTGCTTAGGCAATAGATGCGATAAACAGATAAACAATTTTATTCCGTCCATCTGTCCGTCTGTCCGTCCGTCCGTCTGTCAAGACCCTTTTCCTCAGGAACGCGTAAAGATATCACGGGACAACAATAACAATAAATAATTTCAATAAACAATGCAGACAAACAATAATAATGTCGAAATAATAATAAAGTCAGTCAATCAATTAAAAACAATACAAACATACAATACAATACGAATGTCACCACAGAAAATAAGTACTTTCGCTTCGGCATCGGCACTGGAACGTGGCTGTTACAGCAATGCCGAAGAAAAGCACAATCAGACCTGGCCGCAATCATCGCCAGGATGACATTGAAGCTGGCTGCCACTCAGCGTACCAAGAACATACTTCGCTTGTTAATTTGAAGTTGTATAATATTTTAAAAAAAAAGTTTTGCGATTACAAACTTACATTTTTGTAGTTGGTGCGTGTGGAAGAACCTTAATGTCCACTACAAAGTTAAGTTTGTCTTTTAATGTTTCAACTTTTGTTTGTTTTGTTTTTTTCTGTAAGTTTCATCCAATGGAACGGAACCCTCAGAGCGCGAGTCTTACTTGCACTTGTCTGTCTTTTTTTTCAATAAGAGGCTTGCATATGGCCGCCAAATCACCTGCTGTTAAGCATGGATGCGGTCTACAAAGAAAACCTTGAACGATTAAATGGTTTGCGCACGTCTACTAAAAGAGTATTCCAGAGAGCAACAGCCTGCATGGAGAATGAGGAACCATAAAACAAGGCAGAAGTCGGAGATGACAAAAGCAGATTTTTAAATGACCTAAGATTATTAGAGTGGGTATCGCAGAGAAAGGTGAAGGGGTAACTGATCTGATGATGGAGCTAGAAGATAGACAGTGAAACTCTTTAGTGGCTACTAGTAAAACCCTCGGGTATGATATCATTTGGTTTGTTTGAAAGAATCACATATCCTTACGCTGTGAACTTTGATAAAGTGGTAAAGTCCGCACGCAGCGTTTCCAAAATTCCTTCCTTATACGAACTGCACGGAAATGGAATGAGCTCCCTGCCTCGGTGTTCCTTATAAAGTACAACCTGGGTGGTCTCTTCAAAACAAGAGTAAATTGGCATCTCATGGGCAAGCGTGCCTCATCTTAGACCGCATCGTCACTTACCATCAGGTGAGTTGTGATCAAACGGATGCCCATTTCATCATAAAAAATATATACGTTTTCTTAGTCTTTTAAAATATAACATTTATCCAAAGAATGAAAATAATAATTGTGACTGTATCGTCGGATAATAAGATCTAACAATCCTATATATTATTCAACATCATGTCGCTAAAGAAGTGAAGACCCACTAACTGCGTGCGGTGACAATCAGAGCGAAAAATTGTACTAATGCAGGATATACGCACCATGTGAAAACTAGAGAGAGTGAGTAATTAGACCAGTTATGTATGTAATGGTGCATTGCTGGATCCAATGGCAAGGGACTTGTTGGACTAATGGCAATTATGACTGTGGTTCTTTTAATGTCATAGGTGGCAAACAAGCTAATCCATAAGCGATCATCGCCGCCTATGGATATTTGTAACACAAGGGGCATCAAAGATACATTTCCGATCTTTAAGTAATCTATTTACAGCCTTTTCTGAAGAACCCCATGTTATAGTTACTCAAAAATGGCATAAGATGGGAGCTTATTCCACATATTGCTGGTGTAAGGCAAAAAAGATCACGAAAAACGCACAGTGTGTGATTTCCATAGATCTATGATATATGGATGAACATTCAGACGATGGCATTTGGCAGCAACATAGGCTTATTCCAAGGCAGGCCACTCAAACCGATCTTTGGCTTTTCTCTCCCAGCCACTGCCAGCTGCCTTACTTATATCATCACTTCAACGTGTCTCAGGGAATCCTACACTACGTTTGCCGATTCGTGGTCTCCGCTACCGTAGCAGCGTTGGCAATTGGCATCCTTTGGTTTCTTTCTTGGCCATACTCCGAGCTATGTTCCCTCTGTGAAATTTTGACCTTGATTAGAAATTACCCTGATTTTTTGAATTAGCAATTCTATCTATTATGTTGTATTATATTATTTATGTTTGTGAATAATATAGAAATATATACAAATCCATCAAAGACTTAGGAAAAGGACAAGGGTGTTTGCGATAACAAAATGATACACAATTCAAATTTGTTTACTGTTATGTAAAGTATACTAAAATTATTTCATAATACAATAAGTACTAACAATTTATGGTAGATAATGCAAATTATAGTAAATAATATTCTAGAATGAATTATTAACCATTTGGATGAGATGAACCCCAAGCATTTGCAAAAAAATCACTGTTCTTTACGTTCAATACAAAAATAACACTGTGTTTCCCTTCGTTGTCTTGTCTCTTCCAATTGAACCAATCCTGATTTCATTTTGTTTCAAGGAAGATTTGAGCATCGTAGGAACGGACATAATAATATTATGTTAATAATAAGTTATATTTATAGTTATTTTAATTGACTTCAGAGCTATTACCAATCCGATTCATATTTTATTGAATGTATTTTTATGTACAATTTGTACGCTGATTAGTCCTACATGATGATGATGATATTATGTAAATCAATTTAGATACTTTTTTATTACAAATATAAATATTACAAATATAATCTCACAAAATTTTAATTTATATTTTCAATTTAGTTTTAACCAGCTCTAATAATAATATATATATTATTAATTATTTTGTTCCAGCTCCTGTTGATTTGGCAATATCAAAAATTTCGTTCCCGCGCCTATTTATTTCAAGTAATTTTTTTAAATAACCGGTTACAAAGTTGTAACATCTAATATTGACTAGAACTACAAATTGATCCATTATATCATCAACATATATTTTAAATCTATCAGATTCTATTTATCCAGTGTTAATAGGAGTCCATGCATAGTTTCTTGCATTTCTGATCTTCACATCTTTCTCATCATCTTTCTTGGTGATGAAGAATCTTTCCAATCTGTCTCGCAATTCGTCAGGGGTGATAGGGGCAGCCGTAGTCTCTGGTGATGATACTGACTTTTCTCGGTAGTTGTAATCGGAATGCTGAGGCTGTCTGTAGTAACCACCTAAAAATTAAAAAAAAATTGTTACACTCAAACACATAAAGAGGAAAGTTTGTGCGATAATCTCAGAATCAGAAAATATTTATTGAATAGCTGGTACATTTTATTTATGTTACACGGGTATTATTCACGTAAGATTAAGCTGGTTACTCCGACTATAGGCGGCTTAATCTTACGTGAGTAATTTCCGTGTAATATAAATAAATGTGTGAATACCACGTCAGTTTCCATAATAAAGCTGATACATTATTATTATAGCAGAAGTTGGTGCAACAATTGTATTTATCAGTCTACCCTCATAATACAATTTAATTTTAAACAGTTTCTGATATACTTCAGGTGTCAAGTAAATTATAATTTATAGGATAGTAATTTTTAAACTTTCGCGATTTGAACACATGTTTTAAATGTTTATCGGGACTTATCACAATTTATAGGATGTCAACAGAGAATACAAAAAGAAAGAACGATATAGATTACAAAAATTCTTCTCTGGAATTCTCTGGAAAAACTAAATCAATTAAAAAAACCATTGATAGAAAACTACACTTTTCCCAATTATATTACTATAATGCCCGTACACACGCCATTCCCGTTGGGTTGGTAACACCCTGTCATCAATACCGTTGACAATCGGGAAAATTAAATTCATTGATCTTCTTTCTCAGTGTCGACGAATGCAATTTTTTATTTCACATACGTTCTGAGCAGAAGCTTTTTGAAAAAATTAGCAGTTCTACAATTACCAAGATTTGCTGTCTTCAAGGTGTTTACCCTAAATACTCTCCGAACACTGCAGTCACAGGTTGAGTCGAGGGCTCGGCAAAATGACAACTTAGAGATGCACATGGTGCACCAGACATAAAATACTACTATTTCATGATATTTAGTAATACCATGAACTACTATAATCATATAATCTAGTTCCAGAGAAGATTTAAAAAGTTAATTTCAATGCATTGTTGACACTTATTATCACAATGCTATAATTACGACATTGAAACTACATATTTAACATAAAAATGCATTTTAAATCGATAAAAAAACACACAGACAAGAAAGCAGCCACATAATAAACAAACTACATTAAATATATTTTGATGTGATTTTTTGATTTAAAGCAACTTAATATACTTATGTTAAACAGAGATAAAATGTTACCGACACCATATAAAAAAAGGGTACTTGCATAGGTACTTAACCGAAATCGTACGCATAAAGAAGCCCATCAAAAGAGATTAGAAAATAAATTGGAGAAAGTTCCTTCAAAAAGCCCTTGAATAGCCATCCCAATGAAATAGGTCAAGATCTTGATACTCACAACTTGTCCAAAGTATTTTCAACTTTAATGATTAATCTTTAAAGTCCTTTGTATCTGAAGGAGAATGCATCTGATGACGGTTTCGTAACAGTGCATCGGCATGAGGTCATAGAACCTGCCACCGGAGAAGTTGTAAATGTCTTTGGATATTTTGTTTTGAGGATCAAAATGATTTAAATGACAAAAAAAAACGAGATTTTAACATTTAATAGGTAAGAAAGAAAAAAAACTACTAATTTGTTCCAGTAGTTCAACTCTTAAAATATATACGCAGTTGATCTACTAGGGCGAAAAATTTCCACTACTTCAACGGTTGCACTAATCAGGTGTACTAGTAGGAATATACGAAAAATAAATCGTATTATGATCATAAAAGTATTATAAAGGGAAAAAATTAAACGAAATCAAGAACTTGCTATTTGAAGTCGGTTAAACATTTCAAGACCATTTAGTGCCCATTATCATCATCATTATCAGCGCTGAGTGACCCACTGCTGGGTATAGGCCTCCTTATGTTTATTGCCATTCTTTCTGGTCTATCGCCAGTCGCATCCATGTTTGGAACGAGTGGATGCAATTTTGTTTATATTATTATTAATTTAGAAATATCCAAATTAGGTATACTACCTACTTAAAATAATTATAATAAAAATAGATTATTGCAACTAGCTAGCTAGCTGACTGATTTACAATGATAATGATTAATTTTAATCATTAAGATAACATATCATGCAAGTGAGTTCCAAAAGATTCTTATTATTAAAAAAAAAATTACTCACCAGAACTGTGATGGTCGTGATAATGCCCTGGATGCTCATAACCTGACGTGTACGATGAAACAGCTGGTCCACCATATCCGCCAAAACCTTGTCCAAAGCCTTGGCCAAATCCTGACCCCGAAAATACAGTGACTGCTAAAAGTGCCACTTTGGCCAATAAAAAGGCTTTCTTGCTGGCAATCAACAGTAGACCCAAAAGTAGCGGCAGTAGAGTCGATAGTTGAAATTTAAATCCAAGCAGAAATGGAACTAGAAGGTTTCGGGCCAGAAGGCGTCCTGAAAAATAAACAACAAAACTGATTACCACCTCGCATGAGACTATCCTTAATTTTGTTACTGCTTTTTAGGTAAATAATTATATTTTTGTCCATTAAACTTCCTATATCCGCGTCATATTTTGTAACACATATTATACCCGCGCGCGGTGTCACAGACCGAAACTTTGGAACCCTTTTATTTTTATTTTTAGTAAGCAAACCTACATAAATATTATATTTTCTTAAAACCTGAGTATATAATAAAAGAACAGATTGCATGAATAACACACATTATTTATCATTTTATGTCTATCAGTCATTGTTCCAAAGTATTCAAAAATTACACTTTTTTTCTTATGTTGTACGAAAAGTAGCAAATTTATGTTTTCTCACATAAAAACATTAAAAAACCTTATGATTCGTAAGGATTACAGTTTTTTTGACAATTATAAAACAATCTTACTCAAGATATAGCTTCGCCTCACATGACATGTCTTCGACTAACATGAAATGTTGCACATATACCCGCGTCGGTCTCATGGACTGATTATCGCCAAACACACGTGCTACTCGCACGTATACGTGCTACCTACGAAAATGAAGCTAGCAAAAAATTATGCAGCTAGCAAAAAGCGCAAACATCTAGCATTTCTGAAAAAATTATTATGTGTGAAAAAGAGTTTCGTCGGTCTCACAGACCAAGGCGCGGAATAAAACATTCAAAATTATAATGTCGATAACCTGAATCAATAGCAAAGCTAGTTTCAAAAAAGTTCAAGGGTGATATCACAGATGGTGTTACAACGCCAATGCAATGTCAATTTTAATACTGAGGATAGCCATTAACGCCTTTCACTTTAGTTCGAAGGTGAATACATAGATGGCATTTTATTGAAATTGGGATGGTTGGGGAGTAGTTTGACAAACTTATCCGTAAAGCAAACATTAAGGAGCTATAATTTTTTCTCAATAAAACTAAAAGCATGACTGCGGACAATTTCAATTTATTAAGCATCTCTACTACAAATTGTTGCACTGTAAAAAGCTTGTGGCTGCTTGTCTTTGTCTTTGAAATTTGTCGGCTTTATTTTTATTTTTGTGCTGTTATTAAACTTACCAGTAGATAATTCACCATGCGGCTGCTGATGGTAACTACGATCTTTGATCCTGGGATCCATCACAAATTCCAGTATCCCATTAGCTAAAGTTGGGCCAATTCTCATAATCAATCCCGGATATAGCACACTGAGATCCCAATGAAAGGACCTTTTTGATATTAGGCTGCTAGCGTCTTCTATTATGGAACTAAAACAAGTACAAATTGATGAAAAATTAGATAAAAGACATCATTTGAATACATTAGTCGCATGATGAACAATGAGGTTTTTTTTGAACGTGTGGTCACTTATACCACCTCCTCAGTCCTCATTATCCTCAGTCGTCTTTTCTAGTCTCGGCCAATTGTCTCCCATTTATCGTCATTGGCATCGCTCAGAAGTTGCAGGACATTATTCGCTAACGATTAATGTTATATATGCGTCAATATGAAGTCTAAATATGTATTCAAATGGTAAAAAGTCGAAGTTTGTTTAAACCTTGACCAAACCACAAAGTTTTCTACAGCATAAGCAGTCAGCAACGGCCAAACAAGAAAAGGAAGGTTTTTGTGGGCACAACGTTTTCTAGTTAGATCGCAAAACTGTAAATAATTTTGGTTTGATGCAGTGCCTTTTATAATCTCTGTGGCTACTATTTATTTGAATAACGTATCTGAGTTAAATAATTACCGAAAATCCATAGGATCTTTATCCAAAAAGCTGCCAATATCTCTCGGGGTTTTTTCATCTCTAACAAAAGAGATACCGGTCGCCAAACTGAAGGACTCAGCTTCGTCATACTTATTCAATCTATTCAACACTTCTTTCCCAAAACACACTCCAAGTTCCGAACTTCTTTGAACACTGATGCACTCGTTCAACTGAGAATCATTAACTTCGTTTTCATTCAACTGTTCCCCTTCTTGTAATTGAATAGTTATTACTTCTGCTAATAAGAAGAAAAGTACAGCCAACGATACATTTGAAAAAGTCATTTTCAAAGAACAATAAACTGTAATCGCTAAAAACGATAATGAACAAAGTGGACGATCTACATGGCAATGTAGTTTCAGCTAATTAGTTTAGTTATATTATCGATGATAAAAATAATGTAGAATACTAAATTCGCACTGATTTAGGGGGAAAGGAGACTTATTTGAATGAAGAAAATGTTACGTATGAAACTGTAACAATTGTCCGTCAGTTATATAGACTTTCCTGGTTATGTCTCGTTGAACTTTGCCATTGTTTTCGTAAGGAACAGAGCTTCACGGTGTGTTCTCACAGATTGACAATAGGGTGAAAATTCGATGGAGATAATTTGGATCTGTGAGAATGGGCTCGGATGTTACGCTGTGTGATGTAAGATGTGTTATTTGGATTTTGGCTGTTATGTTATGTTGAGGTAATTTTTGAGAATGCAAATAGGTTTGTGTCATCATCATCATTATCATCATCTCAGCCGTAGGACGTCCACTGCTGGACATAGGCCTCCCCCATCGATCTCCAAACGGGCCGGTTGGAAGCGGCCTGCATCCAGCGTTTCCCTGCGGTCTCTTTTAGGTCGTCTGTCCATCTTGTGGGTGGACGTCCTACGCTGCGCTTACCAGTCCGTGGTCTCCATTCCAGAACCTTTCGGCCCCATCGGCCATCTATTCTGCGTGATATGTGCCCTGCCCACTGCCATTTCAACTTACTAGTCCGGTGGGCTATGTCGGTGAGGTAGGTAGGTTTGTGTACTCTTATGAAATAAACAAACATTGGATTCATCTTTTTATTCTTATATTTTTAACTAAAAACTTATATAACTACCATAAAATCCTTATTTCTTCTGCTTACTACATTTGTTTTCATAAATTATGTTTCACCCTGACTCATTTTGCAGCTACTGGACGGAATAGGGGAAAAAATTGCGTAGCATCATAACGAAAGAGTGTGTAAATAATTTGATATTCTGCTTCTGCTGGGTCTCCTCCATAATCTTTAAAATCCAAATAGCGCAGCTGTAGGGTACTATTTGGAACCAAACAATAATTTGTAAATCATAAAACAGAAAAATAACGAATATCATAAAGAATTTGTGAAGAATAAATATCGCCCTTAAGACTACTACTTACTTACTTACTTACTTTTATTTACTTACTTTTTTTACTTTTGTTTATAATGATTACAAATATACTTATAATCTAATACAAATTTATTCTAGATCAACGTGTTCTATCCTCGGCCACATCGTCGTTTGCCATCAAGCGAGTTCGTGGCCAAACGTGAATCTATTGTATACATGAAAAAGTACAAATATATTTTACTACACGCATTTCTGAAATACTATACAAGCTATCAAAGCACAGCGTACGAAGCCTTTGACCCCTGCATTGTCTTACAACTAAACTTGCCTGTTTTACAATAATTTAAAATGTCTTAATTAGCATTAAAATTTTGAACAATACTGTTCTTTAAATTACAAGCTTAAGGTCTCTTTTTAGATGAAACTTTTATGGTCGAAATATCACTTTGGAAAATAACCTGTACTAGATGTGAAAGTATTTTTTTTCTTGAACGTCCGGTTCTGTGGTAAAAGTTTCGACTGATGTAACAAAGTCTTGATTTTACGGTGACTTGACTTTGTAAATACGATGTAATATATATTTACTTTAATATCTATTCTATTATTTTAAACATCAACAATTTGATTTTGAATTACATTTTAACCCAAACTATTGGGCAGTTGAAAAAAATATATTGAAATAGATAAAGATAGTAAAATAGCATTTTTTTGTAATATTTTTTTTATGCTAGTAATAAAGTATGTAACATTAGCCAAAATTTAGAGGGCAAATAAATCTGTTCATAAATATTATGTAATCGGAATAAATAAATAATAAAAAATAAATACGTCAGTTTCCATATTAAATCAATATCGGTTCAACCGTTTGGGAGCTACGGTGGCACCGACATATACATTGATACATAGACACACATATACACACATGTACACCGATTCACATTCATAATTATAAATAAATAGAATATTCAGGACATTTTTGCACACACGGTCATCTGACCCCAAACTAAGCAAAGCTTGTGATATGGCTGCCAGAGAATGATATACATACATATATAGTTTTAAATACATACTTAAATAGATATTAACAACCAGATATAGAACAAACACAAATGTTTATCCTACGTGGGAATCGAACCCACGCCCTCAGGCTCAGAAGGTAGGTTCACTACCAACTGGACCAACGAGCTATCGGAATAGCTATGTTCCAAACAAATACTAACAAGAAAAGCTGAAAAATATAGACTTCTATAAAAAAACAAGATAAAAGCTATATTAAATCTACAAATGTTTTACATTTTTATCCGACGACGATGATTTTAACGATGTGGTCAAATATAGATCACACAGACTTAGATGAATTCTATTCGCTCAGGCTCTGAAAAGACCTAGGTTATGGGGTTAGGTTATGGGTGGTTGGGTTATTACCTAGGTTATTGTCTCTAGGTTATTATCTCTAAGTTATTGTCAGAAAACAAGGAAGCCGGAAGGTCATTCCTTTTCTTGCACTTTCCTTTTCTTGGCTGCACGGATTAAAAACGTTGAGTCAAAACGTTTAATACGTGCTATTACTAGTAAATGAGACACTATCATCTAAACTGTCAAGAATTTCATCTCACTGGGCCTATGGTCTGCCATACATTAGTCGATGGTTGCTTTCGCCACCATAGCCAGAGGGCCATCTGATTTCTGCATCTCACTTGTTTTATGTAACCACCCCCTCTTAACATATTCGCTTCTTTTTACACTTTATTAACATCATCTTTAGCATCTATTCTCGCTAGCATAAGATTTAAAATAGCTTTATAATTTTCTTTACCAACTATTATGTTAACTTAGTCATAGTATATCACGTCTGCAGTTCATACACCTTCACGTGCTAGCTTGAACACGTGAGTTTCTTATTTTTTTATTTCAATGTGTTAAAGTTCAATTTTCTGTGACAAGTGTCTCCCAAAACCGGTATTTTACCTTGGTCATCGGGTGGTCACGACAAATTTGAGATATGCAGTCGAGAAAGTTAGTTGTCGAATTTAGTTAGACTCTATTCCATTAAGATAGAGTTTGTATTAGGTAGGAGTTATGTTTTATGGGTGTCATGGTGTGTTTATGGTATTTTAAAGGAAAAGCTCGGATGTAAACCGGACGCAGGAACGCGTGTGAAGAGAAATTTCTTTTTATTTTAGGAAAAGGATGTCGTAGGTGCGTTTGACACAAATACTTGGGTGACGCAATGTCTGGAGAAGTCACCTTGTCTGCAACTTCATAAGTTATTTATATCAGCTCAGTAAGTGTTAGATAGATAAATATGATCGTTAATGTGGACACTATAAATAAAAGTTAGCAAAACATAAAGAAACAAAACAGCAAGTTGAAATGGCAACGAGCAGGGCACATATCACGCAGAACAGATGGCCGATGGGGCCGAAAGGTTCTGTAATGGAGACCACGGACCGGTAAGCGCAGCGTAGGACGTCCACCCACAAAATGGACAGACGACCTAAAAGAGACCGCAGGGAAACGCTGGATGCAGGCCGCTTCCAACGGCCCTTTTGGAGATCGATGGGGGAGGCTTATGTCCAGCAGTGGACGTCCTACGGCAGAAATGATGATAATGATGACAGAAACGAAGGAGTTGGAACAAGTGACTGCTTATTGATAAAAGCAATGTCATCTAGGCAACCATTAAATAGATAGGATTGAAGTGTCAGCCGTTTGTTTAGGTAATATTCTTTAAACTAAGGTTTTAGGACTATAGGTTTTTTTACCTACCCTACCCTGAAATCGTGAGAAATATTATCAGTCGTTACATAATTATATTTTGATAAGTGTAGGACTGTGGATCTAGTTTTTTTTTTGAAGGAGCAACTTTTTTTTTTCTATAGCTGATTTTTTCTTTTTAGCCTTTGAAAATATGACTTCATACTTTATATTATTAAACTGTTTTTTTACTGATTAAGTTTTACTACAAGTATTGACTAAAATACAACGTGCTATCGACAATTCATTTTTTTGACTTAACAAATTGGCAAAAATGGACAAAACGCAAACCTGTAAATAGTTTGTTCAGTATCGGGGGAGTACAGCAGATATAGTTTTCATAACGTCCTGTCTAAAACTACACAGTGCAAGTGACAGTATACATTTTGAACAAATCCTAACAACTATGCAATTTGGAATTTTGATAATGGAATCTAGATAATGTAAGTGAAAATAGGTTTAGGTTTGGGTTTAAAGAACTTTATTACCACAAAGACAAATATATGTTCATTCCCAGAGTGAACACTAACTACAGGGAAAATACCTACATGTTCAGAGCAAGCCGGTGTTTCAATATCGAGGCTGCTCGGCATGATATTGATCTCTTCAACATATCAGCCGAGCAGCTGAAGCGGTTATTGGCGAGCGCTTTTTTTGATTAGTTTACTGTACGTTATATATATATATTTTTATTTTTTGTCTACTGTTTAAATGTTACGTGTTTTGTTAATGTTATCTGTGGATTCTTTTAAATGGCCCTCTGCATTTATTAATTTGTTGTACTGTATTTAGCTGTAAGATTCCCAAAACATCAAAAATAAAAAATAAAATAAAATAGTATTTATCACTTAAGTGATAACATATTTCGCACCATCCATGGAAGACTGGCGTAAACACATTTGCGTCAAATATTTTTTATTTAACCATTGGATAGAGGAAAACCCAATACACGTACTCAAAATTCCTCAAATTATTATTCCAATAAATGACGGATATAATTTGATTTAAAAAATCAGTACGAAAATATTTTTTTCATAAATTCCCTGGTAAACTTATGTAAGTTTTGTTACGCTAATTGCTTTTGTAGAGTTGCCTTTTAATATTAGCTTAAACGAAGTTACGCAATTATTCACAAAAACTTATTCACATAAGTAAACCTACATACTTTTTCCACGTGATAAAATACAGAAATATACGCGTATATACAAGTTACTATACATTTTCTTATTATTTTTCCGTGGAAGAAAAGAGTATCATTTTTTACGTACAAAAGTTTTATGAAAGTGGGCTGTTTTCGTCTAATTTCCGTAGCAACATAGCGTTAACTTTAGATGTTTCTAAATTTCATATTGTTATTCCGGGGATTAATGGAGTAACCACCTAATTTCAGATGTCCGCAAAAACTGCTAATTTTTCCTAAAAATGAAGTAGATAGGTATCTGTAAGTTAATTTTTGCCAGCATGTTGCTAAAGGAACTAATTGTCTAGGTCTTCTATTTTCTCCGCAAATCAGTTTTTTGACGCTCCTGAAAATTTGGTGTTTTCAACTTACGCCAGTCTTCCAAGGGTAGTGCGATTTATCTATAATAATAGTGTTCGTCGACGCATGCACTAAAAAATTGTAAAAAATCCATAAATACACCAACAAAAAAGTTAGTTAAAAATAACAAAAAAGTTAGTTTACTCAGAACACCGTTATTTAATTTTGTGAACTGATATGGACAACCATTTTTTTAATTGAAAAGTTTTTTTTTTTTACATTAGTTTCATAGACTTTTTACCTAAATCGGATCAGTTGTTTGGCTTTTAAATCAACATAACTACAGTATTAGGTAACTATATTATCTACATATTCGGTAATTCGGCGAGTTGGCGGTCAAATACAGCCGTTTATTTAATCTAATCAAAATAAAAAAGTCTGTTCGTCTGTCCGTCTGTCCGTCTGTCCGTCTGTCCGTCCGTCTGCCCGTCTGTCCGTCTGTCCGTCTGTCCGTCTGTCCGTCTGTCTGTCCGTCCGTCTGTCCGTCTGTCCGTCTGTCCGTCTGTCCGTCTGTCCGTCTGTCCGTCTGTCCGTCTGTCCGTCTGTCCGTCTGTCCGTCTGTCCGTCTGTCCGTCTGTCCGTCTGTCCGTCTGTCCAAGTATCCAGCCAGTATCCAAGTAGCAGCGCAACACTAGCTGGCAAGAAATGAGAAAGTGATATACAGGATGTATATTTAGCATTATGCAACAGTTTCTCACAAGCCGACGCTAATTTTGTAACTGATATTTGGGTTACGATTTACGATAGGTTATTGCTTTGCATGATTTGGTAGGCTTTAGTGGGTCGATGTGGACTTCGACTGAATGGGTAAACCAATATTGATGAAACTAATTTATATCATGAAGAAGGACCTTGGACATGTGGACTTAGGACATATGGACTTAGGACATAAGGACCTAGGACATTATGGATCAAGGACATATGGACCTAGGGCATATGGACATACACACACTTACACGTTAAGGATTATTATTAGCATTATATCGTAAATTTAAATAAAAAATAATATATACATAATTAATACAGTATCATACAAAAATCTTTAACACACAATACTTTTTATCCTGAAAGAATATAAGGTGTACATGTACGTGTGCGTATACGTGTACGTGTACATGTGTGTTTTAGTATGTCCATACATAAACACCAAAACACTTAATTTCATTCAAAAAAAACGGGCTATAATAGGTTAAAAAAACCGGACAAGTACGAGTAGGACTCGTGCTCTAAGGGTTCCGTTAGATGGAACCCGCAGAGCGCGAGACCGAAAAAAAAACTAACTGAAGTTAAAATATTGAAAGACAAACTTAAGTTTGTAGTTGACAATAAGGTTCTTCCATACATTCCAACTACAAAATGTAAGTTTGTAATAGCAAAATAATTATTTTTAAATGATATAACTTCAAATTTATAACTTTCGGATTTATTCCTATATATGTACTATGAGACCTTGCCTCTTGCCAAATTTCATGATTCTAGGTCAACGGGAAGTACCCTATAGGTTTTGATTCCCCTGTGAAATCGCAAAATATACGACATAAACGTTCATATCTTTTGATTGCTTTGACTTACAACTTTTATTTTTTTACAGCCAAAAGAAACCGTAGACCCAAGTATTTAGTATAAATTTCAACTTGCTACCTTTACGCGTTCTTGAGAAAAAGGGTCTTGACAGACGGACAGACAGACAGACAGACGGACAACGAAGTGATCCTATAAGGGTTCCGTTTTTTCCTTTTGAGGTACGGAACCCTAAAAAAGGTTAAGGTTTAGGTTAAAGAGGTTGAAAACCACTGTCTCAGTATATGTGACCTTTGCAATAATCGTACCCTTTGATTAAAGAATATTTATGAAAGAAAGAGTTGGGTTACTTAATTACAAGATAGGTGTTATTATTTATTATTCGTGATAGGCTTGCGTTTGATCTTTATGCAATTCATTGGTTTCCATTCTCTACATTGTTGAGAATATTCTGTTACAACAATGTAATAGTGACACTGTTAGATGCGTATCATGACACGCTCGGGACAGGGTTCCGCAGGGTTCGCACATAACCACTTTTTATGTTTTTATTATCGTGATTATGTCCGCGTTACTTATGGTATAAATTGGTTTTGCCGAATAGCAAATAGCATAAACATGAATTGGTAATGACATAAATGGTATTACGCGAATAGGGTGTACTAAAACAAAAGGAGTCCATTATTAAACTCGCCATTATGAATATTTTAAGCTAAGAGTCCAACCGCAAAAAAATATAAGCTGTTTTGAGCTGATATTCCGCAATTTTATGAATTTTTTGATGTGCTCCGTGGTAAAACATAATAATGAGTACTATAATCACCGCGTTGCCTACTGAGTCGTCGAGCAATAAACGTCATACCATAAGACCTGTAAGTGCGAGCGAGATAGACAGAAGTTACATGTGAGTGCGAGCGAGATAGACAGACAATGATTTATGACCTGACCACTCAGATGATAATGCGTTTACTATAGGTATGTGGACCTCTTTTGAATCAAAATACCCTCTCCGCGTAAGATGTAACCAAGAGTTAGTGTGATTTATTAAATAAGTGTTAAATTTTTTTTTTTTGTAGTTTAAGTATACATATTTTAATTCCAGTAATATAGCATACAGATATTAAATTATTATTATTATTGACTAGAAAGTATATTACTTTACTCTATTATAAAAAAAAAAAACAACAACAAATAAAACCTAACTATCATTCTATCAAACCGCTACAAGGGGAACTGTAAGTGTTAAAAAAAAAAAAAAAAAAAAAAAAAAAATATGGAAAAATTTACAATGGTTTTATCAACAATAAAAACGGTGTTACCTACAATAGTTCGAGAACTGTGTCGCAGGCAACAACGCCCACCTAAAACGCACAATTAAAGTTACATTAGTGTGATATTATTATATTATGTGTGATATTTTATATCATACTTATACCCTGGATTAATATGTCAAATTATTATAGCAAACTAGCTGAATCCCGCTACTTCGTACGCGTAGAGCTTGGCCTTCGGCCTCGCTACTTTAAACCTATATGCTATAAACCTTACGGAGCCCAAGACCTTTCCAACGAATGCAAAACCGTGGAAATCGGTTCGTGCGTTCTGGAGTTATAGCGTCAGGAAGGAAAACCCGACTTATTTTTATATAGTAGATTTAATTGCGGAGCACATATCTTTTTTTTTTTTTTTTAATAATAATTAATCGGATTATTACGTGTACCAAATTTCGGCATAATAACTATGTCATATTATTCTTTGAATGGAATGACATACGCACGTAAAATGCAAAACTATAAAAATCCATATTGCTACGGAACCCTTAAAACGGAAAGTGCTTCTGCGAGTTAAACTTGGTAGCAGACTAGGCACAACTGATATTTAACAATGACATATTTATTATACATTGAATGTCGAAGATCACTGTGGTCATTGTGATCACTGTTACCATGATAATGTTTTAGTGGTTTCTTGAGAAAGTTTTAAGTAGCATGTATAACGATGTGTAAGACACCCTGTAGCTTGGTAGTCGTAAATAGTAGTGAGTTTTTACGTCGATGTTTGAATTATAAATTAAGATACATATATATATATATATATATCAGCTAAGCCGGTAAGCGCAGACGTCCACCCACAAGATGGACAGACGACCTAAAAGAGACCGCAGGGAAACGCTGGATGCAGGCCGCTTCCAACGGCCCTTTCGGAGATCGATGGAGGAGGCCTATGTTCAGCAGTGGACGTCCTATGGCTGAAATGATGATGATGATGATGATATATCAGCTCGGGTTCTAACCCCCATATTCATAAACGTAATAAAGGTTACTCCGAGAAGCTAAGGGGTTCTCCAAAAAACGAGTTTATCGAGTCCTAAAGGGTTGACAACGTATTTGTGACGCCTCTGGTATTACAAGTATCCATAGGTGACGGTGACTGCTTACCATCAGGCAGGCTGTCTGCTTATTTTCCACCTATGGCATTAAAAAAAACTCGAATCTTCACCTTGAGTTCTCACTTTGCTAAGGTTCCCTTTGTTGCTCCTCCAAGCTTATGTCATATTTGGCATCGTTAGTCATCTCTTAAGATTCCTTCAGTCAACTTTAAAGTGAGTCATTACTTCATAGATGACGTCATCAGTTGAAGGAAGTTTTATAGGTAGGTTAATCTTCAAAATCTTAAGATCAAAGTATAATTTAACTTTTTTAAATCAATTCATTTTATATAATATTTTACATTTCGTATTGATGCTATGACAGATCCCGCATTGCAACACCATTGAAGAAGCACAAAAATAGGTCGCCAGAAACCTTGAGTTGACACATCTATAGACGACGTCACTAAACCTGTAGATATCTTTTGAGGATACTTTAGTAAGGGAACTTTAAAGTAAGGAGATATTTTTTTAATCGACAAAAAATTTCAAAACATCACTTAGCGGTGACGATCCTTAATATTTATAAACGTAATAAAGTTACCTCGAATTTTCACCTTCGAATGTTTCCTACGTTGATCCTCCAAGTCTCATATTTGACATTGTTAGTCGTCTCTAAAGGATTCCTCAGTCAAGACACGCATATGGTAGGGATACACGTGTCTCGACACGCTCTTGGCCATTTATTATTACTTATGTTGTTGTTGATTTACAATATCGTCTCTATCATAATAATTATATAGGAATACAGTTACGTACAGTAACTAATCAAAGTAGCTAAATCGAAAATGAACTAGACCTCAGACGTGCGTACGATGATAGTACAATCGAGTACAAAAGTGTCTGCGTATAAAAATATCACGCAATGGTCAACATTTGAAGCGATAGTGGCGAAGCGGTAGCATGTGGACTGTGGAGCTTACAATCTGATGGGACCTGGTTTGATCCTTGGCCCTGTACCAATAACTTATTTAGTATTTAAATAAATAAACTATGTGCAATTTGGATACATCGCAGAAAAACATCGTGTAGGAACCAGTATATTTGAGAGCCTCAAGACTTGTGACATTCACCAACATGCACTGAGAGAGGATGAGGTCTTATCTAATCCACCATCCACCATCCCCTCACTTTAAGAAAAGGCTTGTGTCCCAGCAGTGGGGAAATGAAAGCATGATAATGATGATAGTCTATGTTTTAGAACTTTTTAAGTTGTAGGAGTTTTTCGGAATTTGTGTATTTTTTTACTCTGCCGTAAAAAATGCTACGATATTTATATTTCAATAGCATTTAATTTTTTTTTTTTTATTTAAGCAAAAAGCAAACAAATAGCTTGTCTGGTCATGAGTGGTAACCATTTCAGGTAGCAATTTTTTAATTTATATTTTAGTACTAGCTGCGCCCGTGGTTTCACCCGCGAGTAAAAATCGTCATTAAGTTTTGTCATTTTCAAATTTTCCAGGCAATTTTCTTCTTTTCTTTGCGTAAGAACATTCTACCAAGTATTAGAAAACTTAAAAAAAAAATTAAATCGGTAAAGTTGTTCTCAGGTTAAGGCATGACCAAGGTAAATAGGGATTCATTTTTATAAATATTATAGATTAAAATAATTACCACCGTTCAACATCAGGCGAGCTACCTATTTGTTTGGCGCTGTATTTTAATCTAATATTATAATAATACTAGCGACCCGCCCGCCCGGCTTCGCACGGGTGTAATTTACGTGCGAAGCCGGGGCGAGTCGTTAATTATATATATCTACCTTCCTTAAAAATGTATCTAACTGATGGTGAAAACCGCATCAAAATCCGTTGCGTGGTTGTAGCGTAGCTCCATTCACAAACACTGAACATAGGTACTGACACACAGATTTAGATTCCTTATAGAATAAAGCACAATTATCACGCTAATTCATTTAAAACTTAATTCCAATGTATAAACAGCTGAAAAGTCTGTATTTTGGATTGAGCATTATTTCCTTCAACACAGACAGTGACACTGACAGATGTAAATCGCGACCGTCAGTGTGGCACTGGAAGCATAGATTTTTAGCTATGGTTCGCAGTAAGATTTTAATAATCTGTGATTACATATGTCGTGATTTTAGTAAAACGAAACGTATATAATAATATTTATGTTTTCTTGTAAACAATTCGTGTTTGTTTAAATAAACAATTAAGGTGATCTAGCGTAGATAGGTTTATTCATTTTTACAAACGTAATTATAAAATTGTAACGCAAGTAAATATTTAGTGAAGTTTGGTGACATTTTGCTTATCAGCTGCGTGAGATGGGACGTGATAACCTCGTAAAAGTGGAAAGGGTTCATGATTTTTATTCACACGATTACAAGATGGACGGACTTAGATGGGATCCACTTTCGGAGGTTGTTGCTGGCGCTAGCCAATGGTGCGGAGCGTTCTTGAACGCCATCTCCACGTTTTACAAAACCCGTAAGAAGGTGAGCAATCATTAGATTTTCCATTTCACCGGCAATCCTTTTATTTTCCGCGGCGTAAATTTTAGGCGCACGTGCCAAAGATTCACCACTCTTTTTAACGCTGTGATTTGTTATTCACAGCGGGTTTTCCCCTTTGGGATAAGACTGCACCACATTACACCGACCTGAAGACCATTCCACCTGGCTATCGGCTTCTCCTCGTCACTTTTGTCACGCCCAGTATAGAACGTGATAACCGGCGCAATTCATCGGAATTCGCAAGTAACATTTTTCCATTTTCCATTTTCCATTTATACCTACTACGGCCATGACCGTAGCTTAATATCTTCGGAATATATTCCCGCCACAGCAGGCATTTCTTGCTGTCTTGCGCTTCTGACTTCTGAAGACCGAGTGGAAACTTCTAGAAATACCTTCGGAGTTTTTTTTGTTCGAGTATTATAATTTGTAAAAGCATCGAACGATTCTAGTATATAATAAACTTTCATTATGACTGTTGGACAGATTGTCTAGCTAGCAATCTGCTCCATTTTTTTTATAAGCATTCACACAAAATTGGTTTAATTTGAATCAATTCATAATGATAGGGTCACTCGCTACGGTGACAAAATGTGTAAAACTCTTAGATTTACATTAGTTATTTCGATTATAAGTTGAGTGTAATTGCAAAATACCTCTGGCTGAAATTCTAGCTATATTTAGAATTTAAGAGTAATTATTGGGTTTTCATTCTGCAAATCCTGTTTAAATAAGGTTTAGATCATTTACGGGTTGTGGTTTCTTTAAATACATAATTAATATTATATAACCTACTTTTGTTGTTTGTTTTTATGGCCCTCCTAAAGCAACTCTCTTTATACAGGCACGGTCCTTAAATAGTAAAGGTTTGATCTCTGTCAGCTGACATCAGATTTTATCCGAGCAAACTTTAGCTGTTCTTTTGTTTAAAACAAGCGTAACGGGTGTTAGCTATAGCTTTAAATATAGGTTTAGGGTCGCATCGACGAGGACTAGACGTCGGAACCATCGGGAGCGTTTCGTCCCACCAGGAGAGTTTCGCACCACCGGGGACGTTTCGCACCGAGCTTCACCCTTGACCGTTCTTTATTTACTTGACGAATTAAAAATCTTTTTTTCATTTCCACCACGTTACAATGGCGCCCGAATCTTTTTGAATATAATTAGAGTTGTTTTATGAGAGTAAAATTACTGTAAAAAATTTGAAAACTTAAATATTGTTAGCATTTAAGAATTAAACTCACAGAGTTAATATGTATTGTTACGAACCATAACGGTATTTTCTAAGAACCTTACTTTTAGTAATTTTAGGTATTATCTCGACATTATAGAGATATTATTAACACACTATTTTTGTAAAGAAGTGAGCCGTTTCTTTAAATATTTTTTTTATCAACGTTGATGTTCCTATATCAACATGTCGACTCATTCCGAAAATTACTCCGACGAGGCAGCTGGTTATCACTCTCTTACTAGTGATACTCCACATCTGCAATTGAGTCCCAATGGACATCATGAGCTCCACATTCCCATCGATACGGTCAACACTGATCAGCGGTTGAATCCAAACTATGTTTCCGGAAATTTGGTGACTACCGCGTTATTTCCAACGCATAGTCACACTGCCCACACAACCACAACGCCTGTCACGCCTCACTCATACAGCGGTATGAATACTGTCACACATACGACGGCAGCGATTTCGCAGCCCATACTTCATGCCTACGTTGAATTACCACCGGTGCACACTCTTAAATCAAGTGAATCACTCTTAGAAAATGAGTCAACACGGTTTAAGGCTTTTCAGCCACACACGCAGGTAGGCTCACACATGTTAGCGGACGCACCGCATGGAGCTGCAGTTTATTACCGCTCACTCAATTTATCAACGCTGAACATTAAGTTTTCTGGAGAATCTGACGTCGACGAATTTTTGTTGCGCGTAAATGAAATCAGGCTTGCACGACAGATCGACGATGCCACTTTGGTTTGTGGTTTTTCAGAGCTACTGTCGGGTACAGCGCTGAAATTTTATAGGACAGTGACTCACCGTTTGCGATCGTGGGAAAATATTCGTTCAGAATTTAAGAAGTATTTTCAAACAAAAGATTATTCTTACAATATTGAAAAGCAAATTAGAGAACTCAAACAATCACCAGGACAATCAGTGTCGTTCTTCGTTTTAGATGTCAAGGATTTAAATTCTAGGCTTGCATGCCCTATTGGTGAACGAAATTTGTTAGAGATCGTAAAACATAATATGCTCAGTGCTTACGCACAGCTTTTAGCTATTAATGACATTATATCTTTTGAACATTTAACTAATATTAGTAGAAACTTTGAAGCTTACTCCGGCGTATTGGATTTTTCCAAAACATCAGGTAAGCGTGAGGTCAATGCAGTAACAAGCACGGAAACACCCACTCGACAAGACACACCTATGACATGCCTCAAGTGTAAAAAGATAGGACACTCGTACAAGGTTTGCAGGTCCGTACCAGGCATGATCTGTTTTAAGTGTGGAGCGAAAGGGGTGACTACTAGGAACTGTTCCGTCTGCCAAGGTGCATCTCACATTCCAAAGGCGTCAACGCCTACGCTAGAAAAAAACTAATCACGCCCCAGAGTAATGCTTGCCCTACATCAACACTTCCGCTTCATTCTCCAAATACGGAAGTATGTTCGTTTGTTGGCGATTCTCGTTTATTTGTTAAGTTTGAAATTTTGGATAGTGAGTATGAAGCTTTACTTGATCCAGGGGCACATTTATCGATATTAGGTGCTAATAAGCACAAAGACTTTGAGAAACTTGGTTTCACAATTAGAAACGACCCCTCGACTGTTTATTTAGCAGATTTATCTGAAATACAGGTATTAGGAACAATGCAATTGCCCATTTCATGCAACGGCAAATCTGCCAACTTTAAATTCTTGGTTTGTCCTGCAATCCATCACAAACTTCTTTGTGGGATGGATTTCACAGACACTTTTGGTTTGATAGACATTTTTAAGTTTGGAAACATAATTAGGAGGGGCAATGGCAATTCGTTTAAAACACGTACGGAGTTTTGTGAAGTTAAGGCTTTAGTTTCGAGGGAAGGTCTCTCTTCACAACAGAATGCACGCTTACAAAAAGCGACTAACGATTTTGAGGCCATCTCTTCTGAGAAGATGGGTTTAGGTAAGACACCTCTTATTGAACATAAAATTGTTACCAAAGGACCACCAATTAAGCAGAGATATTATCCTCTCTCCCCCGCTAAGCTAGCTGCTTTGAACAAGGAGGTTGATGAGATGTTGGCACTTGGCGTCATAGCTCCGTCAAGGTCACCATGGGCCAACCCGGTTGTTATGACACCGAAAAAGGATGGCTCATGGCGATTTTGCCTGGATGCTCGGAAACTGAATGACGTCACCGTCAAGGATTCTTATCCCCTCCCCTACATCAGTTCAATATTGGATAACCTGCGCGGCATTCACTATTTAAGTTCTATCGATTTATCCTCTAGTTTTTGGCAAATTGGATTATCCGAGCGCAGCGAGGGAAGCGGGAATTCATGCGAAAAAACCGCTTTTGTTGTCCCGAATCGCGGACTTTTTGAATTTCGCCGAATGCCGTTCGGACTTTCTAATGCGGGTGCAGAACTTCAACGATTGGTGGATTCTCTCTTTCAACATAGATTTGACGGAAAGCTTTTCTGTTATTTAGATGACCTTCTTATTGCAACGCCGTCATTTGATGAACACATGGAGATATTGACAGAAGTATCCAAGGCACTCAAAGACGCAGGTCTCACTGTCAACCTCAAAAAATGTGATTTTTGCAAAGGGGAACTCAGATACCTCGGATATATCGTTAATTCCGAAGGGCTACGTACAGACCCCGATAAACTAAGCTGTATTGAAAATTACCCACGGCCCGTGACAGCTAAACAGCTGCGCGGCTTTATAGGGCTTTGTTCTTACTATCGCAGATTTGTCAAAGGTTTTTCCTCCATTATTGCGCCCATGACAGCTTTAATAGGTAAACGGAAAGGCAGAGATAGCATAGACTGGACGCAGGCAGCTGAAGAGTCTTTCAACACTCTGAAGCGGGCGTTGATTACTGCACCAGTGCTGGCATCCCCGGATTTTACAAAACCGTTCGTCTTACATTGCGATGCATCCTCGGTAGGGATAGGGTCTGTGTTAACGCAGGAGATTGATGAAGTTGAGCGTCCAGTAGCCTTTCATTCGCGCTTGCTGTCTAAACCCGAAAGGAATTACAGCACGACAGAGCGAGAGCTACTGGCCGTAGTAAATTCCATCGATCACTTCCGAGCCTACATAGAAGGTACTAAATTTACTGTCGTTACCGATCACATGAGTCTAAAGTGGTTAAAATCCCTTAGCAACCCATCAGGTAGATTGGCGAGGTGGGCTATGCAAATCTCCTGTTTTAATTTTGACATTTGTCACAAGGCAGGAAAATTACACGTAGTACCAGATGCGTTGTCTAGGATTTCAATAGATGCCATTTCGTACGATGGCGGCTTACAAACTACCCAAGACGAATGGTATAAGAAAATTTTTGAAGGCTGTCAAACTAGACCCTCTTTTTACAAAAATTATCAAATAAAAGATAACCGTTTGTATCGTTTTTGCAAGGACAGTACGAATTTGAGTAAAAATAATTGGAAAATGGTAATACCAACGGAGTTAGTTAAAGAATGCATTCAGGAGAGCCATGACTCCTTTTGTAGTGTTCATCCAGGAATTCAGAAAAGTTATCTTAAAGTTAGAGATCACTACTATTGGAAGGATATGTTCAATGACGTCAAAACATTTGTGACAAAGTGTGAAAAGTGCAAAGCTTACAAGCATTCCAATGCATTACCTCACGGCTTAATGACCAATCAGAAACAGGTAGACACTCCTCTACACACTTTGTCATTAGACATCATTGGACCACTGCCCAAGGCTTACTCGGGTCACGTATATATTTTGTCCGTCGTTGACATATTCTCCAAGTTTGTTTGGCTTCATCCTCTTCGTACTGCAACGACACAAACGGTTACCTCATTTTTAGAGAAGGAGATTATTTACAAGTGGGGAACCCCTGCAATTTTATTGTGCGACAATGCTACTATTTTTAAAAGCAAACAATTCAAAAATTTCAGCGATAGGTATTCTATTCCAAAAATATTTTACAACGCATATTATGCACCACAATCAAATACGGTCGAGCGGTATAACAAAACTGTTGAAGTTTGCTTGTCAATTTTGGTCGAACAAGATCAAAGAAACTGGTCTAAGTATCTCCAACAAATCCAACTGTCCTTGAATAGTGCAGTAAATTTAGCTACAGGCTACACACCTTACTTGTTAGCAACAGGACGGGATATTGTCATTGACGGTAAATACCATTCCATTATGAGGGATTTACCAGCATCAGTGGACGATATCACGTTAGCAGATAGAAGTAAGACAGCCTTGGCATTAACTGAACTTTCAGATGTTTTTGTAAAGGTTGGAGATGCTCTGACACAAGCTTACCAAAAAAATGCACAACGGTATAACTTAAGACGAACGCGTTTAAGGGTGAACGAAGGCGACATAGTATGGCGAAAAAATTTTGCTCAATCGAATGCAGCAAAATTCTTCTCTGCCAAGTTAGCACCAAAATTTATAAAATGCAAGGTCGTGAAGAAGTTGTCCGACGTTGTGTATGAACTTCGGGAGCTCAAGTCAGGCACGACTGGTAAATATCATGCGAAAGATATTATTCGCGTGAATTAGTTTTAGCTAAATAGTCTCTGTTTCACTAAAACTATTCTCTTTTGCTTTGTAAGCTTGGGATGATCAGTCTCCAATATTTCCCATGTTCGGTTATTGTATGTATTTGACTGACACTTGGTTCGGTATCTATTTTGGTAGTGTACCAATATATTTTTTTAACCCAATTTCGTCGGCTGTTCTTTCGGTTAACTATGTTAACCTCTTTTTCCAAAAAAAGGGGTATTGTAGCGTAGCTCCATTCACAAACACTGAACATAGGTACTGACACACAGATTTAGATTCCTTATAGAATAAAGCACAATTATCACGCTAATTCATTTAAAACTTAATTCCAATGTATAAACAGCTGAAAAGTCTGTATTTTGGATTGAGCATTATTTCCTTCAACACAGACAGTGACACTGACAGATGTAAATCGCGACCGTCAGTGTGGCACTGGAAGCATAGATTTTTAGCTATGGTTCGCAGTAAGATTTTAATAATCTGTGATTACATATGTCGTGATTTTAGTAAAACGAAACGTATATAATAATATTTATGTTTTCTTGTAAACAATTCGTGTTTGTTTAAATAAACAATTAAGGTGATCTAGCGTAGATAGGTTTATTCATTTTTACAAACGTAATTATAAAATTGTAACGCAAGTAAATATTTAGTGAAGTTTGGTGACATTTTGCTTATCAGCTGCGTGAGATGGGACGTGATAACCTCGTAAAAGTGGAAAGGGTTCATGATTTTTATTCACACGATTACAAGATGGACGGACTTAGATGGGATCCACTTTCGGAGGTTGTTGCTGGCGCTAGCCAATGGTGCGGAGCGTTCTTGAACGCCATCTCCACGTTTTACAAAACCCGTAAGAAGGTGAGCAATCATTAGATTTTCCATTTCACCGGCAATCCTTTTATTTTCCGCGGCGTAAATTTTAGGCGCACGTGCCAAAGATTCACCACTCTTTTTAACGCTGTGATTTGTTATTCACAGCGGGTTTTCCCCTTTGGGATAAGACTGCACCACATTACACCGACCTGAAGACCATTCCACCTGGCTATCGGCTTCTCCTCGTCACTTTTGTCACGCCCAGTATAGAACGTGATAACCGGCGCAATTCATCGGAATTCGCAAGTAACATTTTTCCATTTTCCATTTTCCATTTATACCTACTACGGCCATGACCGTAGCTTAATATCTTCGGAATATATTCCCGCCACAGCAGGCATTTCTTGCTGTCTTGCGCTTCTGACTTCTGAAGACCGAGTGGAAACTTCTAGAAATACCTTCGGAGTTTTTTTTGTTCGAGTATTATAATTTGTAAAAGCATCGAACGATTCTAGTATATAATAAACTTTCATTATGACTGTTGGACAGATTGTCTAGCTAGCAATCTGCTCCATTTTTTTTATAAGCATTCACACAAAATTGGTTTAATTTGAATCAATTCATAATGATAGGGTCACTCGCTACGGTGACAAAATGTGTAAAACTCTTAGATTTACATTAGTTATTTCGATTATAAGTTGAGTGTAATTGCAAAATACCTCTGGCTGAAATTCTAGCTATATTTAGAATTTAAGAGTAATTATTGGGTTTTCATTCTGCAAATCCTGTTTAAATAAGGTTTAGATCATTTACGGGTTGTGGTTTCTTTAAATACATAATTAATATTATATAACCTACTTTTGTTGTTTGTTTTTATGGCCCTCCTAAAGCAACTCTCTTTATACAGGCACGGTCCTTAAATAGTAAAGGTTTGATCTCTGTCAGCTGACATCAGATTTTATCCGAGCAAACTTTAGCTGTTCTTTTGTTTAAAACAAGCGTAACGGGTGTTAGCTATAGCTTTAAATATAGGTTTAGGGTCGCATCGACGAGGACTAGACGTCGGAACCATCGGGAGCGTTTCGTCCCACCAGGAGAGTTTCGCACCACCGGGGACGTTTCGCACCGAGCTTCACCCTTGACCGTTCTTTATTTACTTGACGAATTAAAAATCTTTTTTTCATTTCCACCACGTTACATGGTTTAGGAGGAGTTAACGGCCATACAGACAGACAGACGCGAAAAGCGACTTCAATTTATACTATGTATCTCTATCTACTATAATTATTATATTAAATATCAAATATTATTTAAACAATATTATATTAAAAAAAATTGTCAGAAAAACATAAAACAAGCCTAGGAAACTTATATAACTTCTATATTCTTCGTATAATAGAAAAATTATGGCAAAGCCTGTTAATAATTTTAGTTGTAGATTCATTCCCCGTCTACATTACGTTGTCTGTTCGCTTTGCTATGGTTAGGATTATACTCTAGTAATTTACTTTTCATTATGACTCCAGCGCCAGGTCTCGTGAATAGTTTCCAGGTGGTTTCTATCATCACGGATTCCGATTAATTGTCGCCAACAAATCTGATTTTGTAGTGGTGACGGATTTTAGCAACCACATCCGTTCCGCATGATAAAAGTCTCGTAAAGATCAAGCAGAATCAGCTCAATTTCACTTACCAGCTTGTGGGGTGTTGTCTCGTCAATCAAAGCTACACGTAAAAGAGATTCCCAAAATTTAATCAGTATTAAGGCACCTCTGTTCCCATCTATCCAACAACTGCATAAATGCATCGGTGCATCCCTCTCAGCAACGTCCAGTGTACCGTGACTCGAAGCGCATATAAACGCAAACAGTGATCTAGTTTCGAACACAGTGCCTATATCGCCAACGAAGTGAGAACGACTTCAAAATGGTACCACATTACATTCTCATACTAACCTTGGCGATCTCTGTCAGCGCTCGAACCGCCTTCACTTCCCAAAACACAGTCGAAGACACCTTTGGTGATCTAAGAACTGCTTACGATACTTATAAAGAATGCAGTGGAGATGATATGGCCCACTGCCTCAAGCAGAAGCTTGCTAAGGTCCTGAGTAGGTTGGCGAGAAGTGACGAACTTTCCTTAATAAATGGAGTCACGATTAAAAAGGACCAAGACGTTAAAGTTAATGAAGTGGAGCCAGCGGTGCCGAGAGGTCTGGATGAGAGCTCCCTTGACAACCTCATCATGGACAATATCATCGGATTCATGCAGACTCATACCGTCCAGGTAATTAATTTGATTAATATATAGCACTTAATGATTACAGATACATTACCTTTCATACTTTCTAGCACTAATAACACACTAATAATAATAATAATAGATACGCAGGGGCGGCTTTATGGCGAGCCGTCGGTGAGTTGTCCATGGGTCTAAAACCCCAGAGACCCAGACCCCTGGCTTGCCTTAACCGGCCGTCTGGGGGTGGAAACCGCAAGAGCTAAAAACCTAAGCTCTAGGGTGGAAGTGTTAAAGGGCATAACGCCGCTAGTAGCTCTTAGGGAAAGTGCAGCACACCTCTCGACACCCTAAGCCACCCACGTCAATGTTACCCTGCCGGTGCCAATATGCGGCAGCCATTATGGGGGGCCCATTTAGTGAGTGGCAAGTAATCACCTGCCTAAGTATTTTGAAATGAGGCATAATTGGCAGGTGCCGTACCTCATACCATAGATCTGTTATCCCATCCACAAGTTGTTCACCTCAATAGCCTAGACGTTTTATATCCTATACTGTACAATAGTTTTATAATCCATTTTATACACATTCAATAATATTGTATTTTATATTCAACGGGGCCTCTTGGTGTTGGCTTCGGCCCCACCAATGCCTACCAAATGTCCGGGCTAGACCCGTGTTGATATTGAAATAAAGTGAAATAATAGTAGTACTAGAAATAAGCCCTAATGTTAAATCATTCATTAATTCATTAATCGTTCATTCATTTCATTATCACAAAATAAACATTTCTGTATTTAAATGCTTTTCTTTGGTTTTCATCGCCTTCTTTAATGATCTTATTGATAAACTCAGTAGTTCTTGTCTACTATTATGCTGATAACCTAAAACTTTTTTCTGGACTATGCATTATCAATGACTCTGAAACTGATCTGATATAGATATTTTAGACAAATGGTCTCATGACAATACCATATTATGAATATTAATAAGTGTTTTACATATACTACAAAAATGAACAAAACAATTTATGACATCAGACTCAGATATCGTTTTTTGGAAAGGAAAGCGGTGATGACCTCAGAGTCATTCTTGATGAGAATTTAAGGTTTGGAGAGCTTTATGACAACAAAAGAAATAATTATGACAACAAAAGAAATAATTATAATCAATAAACTTTTGGGTTACATTTCTCGCATTACTAAAAACTAATCACTTAGCACATTTTTCCACGATGGTATACTACGATACCAGAATACAATAACGTCGTTTGGTCTGCTTTCTTTGACATCTACATAAAGCGTATAGAACGTGCACAAAGAAAATGCTTAAGCATTTTATGTTATAGGTACTAGGGAAAGAAACAAAAATTAAAATCATATCCCGAGAGATTGACTAAATTTAAGATTTAAGTTTAAAGTGTTTCTGGCACAACGCAGCATTTGATTGTCATTCAGCGTGGTAATTCCGCCAGCATGCTGAGTACGCTTCCAACTGGTAGTGGGCTTAAGCATTTGGATTGTCTTTAGACCTTCAACGGTCTATGGGCAGTCTAACTGTATTTGTAGTGGTAGTGTTAGATTGTATTTTGTTTAGTAAATAAAGGCACTTGCCCTATCAAAAAAAGTTACAAACCCTTGAAACCCGGCTATTAAATACTGATTTAGTTTAGTTAATTAAAATTTTACATTTTAATATAAAAAAAATAAACTGGAATAATTTTATCATCGCAATAGTTTACTTAAGTGATTAAAATTTCCAGAAATGGCGTGGTAATGCCGCCAGCAAGGCAGTATTACCACGCTATTGAAGTGAAATACCGTCGCACCGTCGATAGGATACTCAGCTTTTTGGCAGCCAATTGAGTCTTGCTCTCAATATAGGAGCCAAAGTTGAGGGTTGATGTCAGAGAAACGCCCAAAAGCTCAAGTTGGTCCGTTATCGGAATGGATACATCGTAAAGTAGGAGCCAATTGGAATGGCGTCCTTTTATTTATATGTTTTATATCCTTTTTTTTTTTTTTTTTTTTTATTATTTTTCCCAGATCATATCTACGTCTATGATTAGTAATTTCATTCAAATCAGTTCAGGTACAAGGTTTTTTTGGTAAATGAGAGTTGAATGGGAAAAAACATAAATATTGACTTTACAAAAATCTTCACAAGGTCTATTCATAGTTTTATAATAAACTTTTGCATTATTCGTGTCATTTATAATCGCATTATTTACAAATGTAATTTCTATACCATTTACACGTTTATTTTAATATTCAAATGCCATGTCTACCTGTACCGATATTGCACGCCACATAACCGCATTGTATTAGTAGCTAATGATATGAAATTCAATTCAAAAAACGCGTGGATCGTCCGTCGCAGCGTGACGACTTTCTACTTGCATCTTGTAATTGCTTGCAATTAATGCATCTTCACTTTTTTTCATCACACTCTATTAAACAGTTTTCTTGAATCCAACCTACTTAGTTGTTACTGCTAATTGAATCCAACCTACTTAGTTGTTACTGCTAATTGGTGTTAATGAGAGACTTTCAAGTTTAGTTCCTGTTGCATTTCCTATCCGGATGTCTTAGCTTTTGCTTCATTCATGGTCTGAACCACTTCATTCGTAAACTGACACTAATGCTCAGTAATATGCATTAACAAGGACCTTTTGTTTGGGTTTAGTTTCTTAACATTGAAAGGCTTTCATCAGACTCTAGCTCTGCTAAACATTATGAGTAGACTTCTGTTGAAGGGGCTACTTTTAAGCTTTAAATGAAAATTATTTTTAAATTTCTATCGTTAATTTTTGAAAGACTAGTCTATACTAATATTCTAAAGAGGAATGATTTTATTGTTTTTTGTTTGTTTGTTTATTTGTTTGCATTGAATAGGCTCCGAAGCTAAGGAACCGATTTGAAAAATTATATCACTGTTGGGAAGCTTTACTAACCCCGGGTGACATAAAAAAATAAAAAATAAACATTTTATTACCCGTGCGAAGCCGGGGCGAGTCACTAGTATTTTATATAGACATGAATTTGAGATATATGTATGTGAAATATATTAATATAATAATACTAAGCAGTAACTAAAAAATGAGAGTAGAGATGAAATATCTACTTTTAACTGATTCCAGGAAGGTTTCAGTTCAGAGTTTATTTATTTATTGAGTATGTAATTCAATTACATCGACATTTCAGTACCAGTTTACGTGCTATTTTTCTATTAATTAGAAGACATTTTTGAAAATCCCACACAAAGCGTCCCCTCAATTTTTTTACTAACTTTAACTATGTAGTTTTTATACCAACTCCGATAATACGAATTATTTCGTTCGAGCGCCTGTGGATTTAGCAATATCAATATTTGGTGAATTGTTCGTATGGTGACTTTTATGAATAGGTGTTGTTGTACATTAATAAATAGTAATGTCACTTCTTTATTATCTAGAATTTTTATGAAATAACTGTTGTAACAATTATGAAATAACTCGTTATTAAACGTCATGTTCTGTTGATCAATATATTAAAGGTTAGCCAAGAAACTTTGTTTTTAAACTAACATTAAGTTTTGGTTTGCAATTATAGATTCAAAGTTATATTATTATGATTATTTACGGGATATTTACCGTGATAAGGTTGTGCAATGACTTTTGATTGACGTGGTACTTTTTTTATTATAGTATAAAAATCTAAAATAAGATAGCCCTTTGGTCCAGTAGCTAGTGAACCTACCTTCTGAGCTTGGGGGCGTGGGTTCGATTCCCACATATATTTAGTTGTTAATATCTATTTAAGTATGTATTTAAAACTATATATGTATGTATATCAGTCTCTGGCAGCCATATCACAAGCTTTGCTTAGTTTGGGGTCAGATGACCGTGTGTGAAAAATGTCCCGAATATTTATTTTATTTTTATTTGTTGGCGTGTAGACTTAATTGTTTTGTGTCACCTATAACTTTGCTGTGGCTAAAGTCAAAGTAATTTTACCAAAACTCCTTTCCACCTCTTCATATTGTATGCTCATGCACAAATCTACCATTTGCTTCCTTGAAAACTACCTTAGTCATGACTCATAGCACATATTCTAAAATAAAATGTAAGGATCATCTTGCTTAAACTAAACCCCGGTACACCAACAGATAACGGACTAAATATTTCTATCACTAGAGTTCAACTCAATAATTATTGTATTGAAAAGTCGATTGCTTTTCACTTCCAGGTCAAATTCCCCACTTCAGATATGCAGAACGATGTGGAGGAAGGCCGCAGTAGGAGAAAGAAGATCGCTCCTTTCCTCGCGATCCCAATGCTGATCATGGGAATGCTTGTACCGCTAGCATTTGGAGCCCTAGCCCTCCTCGCTGGCAAGGCCCTGATCGTATCCAAGCTGGCTCTAGTCCTGGCTGGTATCATTGGGCTGAAGAAGCTGCTGTCTTCAAGCAGTGGAGGACATGAGTCGCATGAGGTCGTGGTGTCAGCTGGACACGGTGGCTCTGGGTGGAGCAGGTAAATGTTGACCCCATTACTTAGTAATAACGGTTTTTAAACCTAAGCTTAATAATCCCGGAAAAGGCCCATTAATATTGTCCTAAAAGTTCTCAGTTTGGGCCAAACTACTGGTAGAGTTTATGTTCTATCTGCAACATCGTAAAAAACAATAATATCGTCTGTAGTCAAAATATCCTATAAAAATATTATTACTGCTGTAATTTGAGGGTCTTATGTTCTACCTGGTAACTAAAGTGTGGCCGCTGGGAGAACACGTCTGACAGTTGCCTTGTAAAAATACTAAACAAAACCAGTAAATTCTGATAACATTATAGTATTTGAACTAAGATTTGTAGCTGGTAGTCAATTTACCACCATAAAATATTAAATAAATATGTTTTCTTTAAAAAAGTAACAATGTTATTGCAGCTGTCAGACGCATTCTCTTCGCGGCCGGACTGTAAAAGTATTTATTCACATAACAAAATAAAATTAGGTATCATGCGCTATACTTTTTGTTCTTTACTACATACAGTGCCAGTTTTTTTTTATAATAAGTGAATTAAGATTAAACAGTCTAAATAAATTTTAATTTAAATTCTTGTGCCACAATTAAATATTTAATATTTAGGTGAAATAAATAAATGTGTTATAATATTTTTATTAAAATTTCAGGTCGCTGGAGAAAGCCCAAGACTTAGCGTACAGTGCTCACGCCCAATAGCCGCAAACCCACCAATCATACATTTAATACATTAACAAGGAAACGGACGAACATTTAAGTTTCCACAGTAATTTAATCTTAATTATTTATAAAACTAAGTAAGTTCATAAAATTTGCCAGAAAGATTCAATCTTAATTTAATAAAATCGGAATCTTCACAAACTGGCGTTCTATTAATTTCAACCTGACAATGATTGCTATTTGAGTTTCCATATTACGTAATATTTAAGTTATTGAAATTATAAAACGGTTGTATGGACATTAGGTAGGTATGTTATCACAGATGTATTTTAAAATACTATAATTGATTCAATAGCTGCAAACTCATACAAAAATATAGATTCTGCAGATATTCATAGCAAATGATACTCATAAAACATGATAGCAGACTATGTTATAATGAAACCTTTTCCACAAGCCAGAAGTATAAAAATAAATTTTATGTTAAACTAAACAAATCAAATATATACAAACGAATTGTGTTTGATAAAACTGGAGTTAACAAAAAAAGCATTTGATAAAACCAATATGAAAACAAAATGTATATTACATTTTGTTCATGCAGCGTTTGAATCTTAAATAGTTTTGCGACCAAAGGCTTGTTATCAAAGGATATTATGAAAAAATATTACTGTGACGATAGAAATGTTAAATGAGTTTGCAAAAATAAAAACAGTTTCTCTAAGTATTTATCGCAAAATTTATCGTGTGTACCTCAAAATACTCTAAGAAAACATTATATATAACATATTATTCTTTGAGTAATATGTAGTTAATTCTGTATATATATATAAATTATTTATATTTGTATTAATACGTACATTGTTACTTTAATAATGAATTAGTAAGACTTTGGAATTTGCTTTAATTTGTTTTTATTTGACGCAAAGTACCGTTATTGATAGAGACATATGTATTTATATTCTTATGTATTATGTTACAAAGTTTAAGTTGTTTGAAATATTTATATATTTTATTCGAAACATCTTTTTTACATAATTATGTATATCTATATATAATATATAATATTATTATACTATATTTTAAATTTTAAGCACGACTGAAGAAACATAATTTTATATAAAGGTTAATAATGTTATTATAATTATATTATGCCATTGAACTATAATTATTTATATTTAACAAATAATAATAAAATATATACATTATATTAATATCTTTGTAAATATGTAAATAATTTGTATAACATTTTATAGTATACTATAGTTTATCAAATTTATCTATTATAAATCAGAAAGTATTAGAGTGGCCAAATATTTAATATTATGCAAATATTTATAAATCTTAGGTTTATGGATCTCATATTTATTTTGTGCGGTGCTCATAAATTATTTTATGTAGCTAATAGCTAATAGCTTAGAAAATATAATTTTAATATTTCTGATATTTCAGTCGGTTGGTTTAAAATCTAACTTAATAAAATTGTAACTAAATGTTATCAATAAACTGTTGGTACTCAAAAATATAATTTTGTTGTTTTTTTTTTTTAAATGTGCTTCGATTTTCTTTTTATGTAGCTAGCTGTTTCCTGTGACTTTGAATGCGTAGACTTTCATATAAACTTTCACGCCATTTTATCTTTTATTCAGCCTTTTCGCAAAATCCTTTCTTGGCTGACCTTTACATCTCGCAAAATAACCTACCTTGCCAAATTTCAAGCTCGTAGACCAGCAGTTTTTAAAATATCGTTACAAGTCAATAAGTGAGTGCGTATTTAGCCATAATTTAAAATACAAGTTGACACAAAAAACCTGATCTATTTGGCCTATTATACAAAAACAGACTGCCATTGAAGGTCTAAAGACAATATAAATGCTCAACCCCGCTACCAGTTGATAGCATACTGAGCATGCTGGCGGCATTACCACGTTGAATGGCAACGCTTATCCGTTGAGCCAGATACACGCCAGAATTTATGTCACATCACCTATTCATCATCATCATCAATTTATTATCATCATTTGAGTCAAATAACGTCCACTGCAGGACATACGATAGGCCTCCATCGATCTCCAAAAAAGCCGGTTGGAAGCGACCTGCATCCAGCTTTTCCCTGTGTTCTCTGTTGTCTGTCTATCTTGTGAGTGGACATCTTACGCATCATTAGTTACATAAATATAATTATGAATTGACTCGCAACTAATTTGGACAAATCCTTTTTTATAATTAACTAGCATCCCGCTCGCCCGGCTTCGCACGGGTGTAATTTACGTGCGAAGCCGGGGCGGGTCGCTAGTTACATTATATAAACCTTCCGTGAATATGTATCTAACTGATGGTGAAAACCGCATCAAAATCCGTTGCGTGGTTTAGGAGGAGTTAGCGAACATACAGACAGACAGACGCGGAAAGCGACTTTAATTTATACTATGTAGAGATAGAGAAGAGAAGTAACATTTATGTTATATTGTTATTTTATTAAATTCTGCTTGTATAATATAAGTATTCTGTACAAAAGCGTACAAGGCAACCTTATATCAATCCTGGTCCTAAACTTAAGATAAATTTTATTCACACAAAAAGGAAGCTTACATAGAAATAGCAACTAATAAGTAAACAAAATCTCCTACGATTAAGAGTAATTTAGAAAGACATCGAATGTGTTGTTGGTGAGCTCCAAACTAAGCACGCGGCTTGTGTCTTGGAGCTTGAGTGCGAAGTTACCTTAAGGGTTTTGTTACGTCTATAGCTTCTGTCTTAGCAGAAGATATTTGTTAATCTTTAAGACGAAATATGCTTAAAATTTGACGATTCGTCAATTTTTTTTATTGATTTTTGTAGTATAATTGGCAAACAAGCAATGGGCCACCTGATGGTAAGTGGTCACCGCCGCCTATAGACACCTACAATACCCGGGGCATTGTCAGTGCGTTGCCTACCTTTGAGGACTCTATCATCGAATATTCAAAAGTAGAGCTTCAAAATCGATTAAATGACTTTTCTTTATGTTTGATAAATTTTCTTGAAATATTTTATTCAGATGTGTTCACCGATACAAGATTAAAGAAATTTGGTCTTCATAAAAAAAAATTGTAAACTTTCCTAAAAAACACCCGTTTTCGCGTTCCCGTTCAATGGATTGAATCAACTTCATTCAGATTCTATAGAGGATATTATTATCAAAAAAATCGTGTCTTATCCAAATACCAATCATTCAAATACTTTAGTGGTAGCAGTTTTTTGTAAAAGCGTAAGATTATTTGTAGAAAATAAAGAAAAAATTTATATTGAAAATATTTGAAAGCGCGCACGCCGCATTACCGTCATACAAGTGTATGGTTCTCTACCATTTCGCCTTCATAAATATCTTCCGCTCTCTCTACTCAGTTTATATTGTTACAATAAAAATTACCAAGTTTACAAAAACGTAAGAGTTATAAGACGAAAATATCAAATAACATGTTAAAACATGTTAAAACACGTTAAAACACGATATTATTATACAACATCGTGACACTTATCACAGACTTTCGCTTAATAATTTCTGCACGACACGGAATTCAATGGCAGGATCCTTACTCATGCATTATGCAAGGTAGTATCGAGGTGCCAAAATATTTCTAGACTATGGCAGTAGGAAATTGTGTCAGCGAATTTTGATAAATATTTATGCGTAAAATATCACACGTACTTACATACAGGGGGGCAAAAACTTGACATCAAATATCAGACTATACCACATTACGCGTACTTGACATTGACACCCTTCTTCTTCAGCATTTGAGATAAATGATGAATGAGAAGACTACTAACAAGTAAATGAGGGATTTTTGTAACCGGAACTTGACCGACCCTTGGCTTGCATTGACCGGCCGATTGGGAGTGGAAACCACAAGAGCTACCTAGAACCTGAGCTTCAGGGTGGAAGTGTTAAAGAGCATAACGCCGCGAGTAGCTCTTAGTGAAAGTGCAACACCCTAAGCCACCCACGTCAATGTTACCTCTCTGGTGCCAATATGCGGCAGCCTTTATGAGGGCCTACTTAGTGGATGGCAAGTCATCACCTTAATAAATATATTTTGAGATGAGACAGGATAAGGCAGGTGCCGTTTCTCATCCTATAGATATGGTATCCCGTCCACAAGTAGTACACTTCAACAGCCCAGTTTTGTTTAGTATAGTTTCATATTCCATTTTATACATATTCCATAATTGTATTTTTATGTTCAACAGTGTATGTGTTGGTTTCGGCCCTATCAATGCCTAACAAATGTCCGGGCTAGACCCGAGTTTTTTTTTCTTGTTTTTTTTTTCTTTTGTTGGTCCATTCGGTAGTGAACCTGCCTTCTGCGCTTGGGGGCGTGGGTTTATTCCCAGCTGGTTTGTTCTATATCTGGTTGTTTATCTCTATTTAAGTATGTATTTAAAAATATATAATGTATGTCTCTGGCAGTCATTGTACAAGCTTTGCTTAGTTTGGGGTCAAATGACCGTGTGTGAAAAAATGTCCTGCCAGGAACTGATATACATACATATATAATTTTACAGACAGACAGACATCGTAAGCTCAGTAATAGGGCCCCGTTTTCCCATATTAAATATCATAAAACTAGCACTAAATAGGTTTTGAAAATTCTCTCACGGATTGAAAACTACAATATCACTAAATAACATAAGCTAGGATGGCGATGCCGCGGACAAAGGCTAGTCTCCAATAAAAAGGAAAGTACAAAATGCGTCCCATAATCAACTCGTACCTAAGTAGTTATCACTAGCGCCTTTGTTTTCAACTTTTCGTGAGATGGGAAAAGTTTTTAGGTTATTAAGTGGGCTTGAAACAATGTTACCTTTTTATAACTTACAATTTTCTGTAGCTTATCACCTTTAATCTATGGAAAGTGATAAAATTGGAAAAGTTTCTAACTACGCTGCTCATAGACGAAGTAACTTGGTTTATCATCATCATCATTATCAGCCTTTCATGTTCCTACTGCTGAGACACAAGCCTTCTCTCAGAGAGAGAGAGAGAAGGGGGATAAGTCCTATGACATTCACCATGTTGGTGAATGTCATAGGTATGTCTGAACTTTTGAGATTCTTGGATATAACTACCGGTTTCCTCACGATGTTTTCCTTCACCGTTTTTGAGCGATGGCATCGAAACTGCACAATATTTAGGTATTTAAGGTACATTTATACATTTATTATTATTATTAATTTATAATTATATTTAGGTTTATAAGGTATGTAACGTTGAACTCAATTATTCAACCGTAACGATATTTCAATGTTTGTTTTGAGGTATGCCTTTATTAACTAAACAAATTACAAGCTAACACTAACACTACATAAACAGTTGGACTGTACATAGACCGTTCAAGGCCTTAAGATAATCCAAATGCTCAAGCCCACTATCAGTTGGCAGCATACCCAGCATGCTGATGGCATTACCATGCTGAATGGCGTTGAGAAACACCCCAGCATTTTGGTCACGCGTCGCATTAACTAGGCGTTCTGAAAGATTTTTGAAAATGAGGTGAGCTATGTTTCCATGGGGCCAATATCTCGACCCCAAACGGCTATGTATAGCTATAAAATGATATTAGTAGGTAGGTACCTTTTCTATATTTTCTGTATACCTATACATGTCGAAAGTACGTCATTAATTTGACCATTATGAAATTGGACTTTTGAAATTGGACCAACCCCGAAAACGCGAGAAAAAACCAGCTGAGTTATATGATTATTTACGGGATATTTACCGTAGTAAGTTCCAGTGATAACCATAGCAAAAGACCAAAAAAAAATTAAGAAAAAATAAATTAAAAATATTTTATTAAAATATAATAAAAAAATAATATAATAAAATATAATTTTTTATAAATATATATATATATATTTTTTTTTTTTTTTTTTTATTATTTTATTAAAAAAATTATGTCTATGTCTATGTCTAAAAAAAAGGGTAGATCCTTTTGTCTGCACCTAACTTTTTATAAGTCGACCAACCACCCGCATTCTTCAGTCTTCCCGTGAACATGGTGCATGTAACTGCGCCGAAATATCGGGAGCTCATTCCACAACCTTACCACGGTAAATATCCTGTACATAATCATATAATTTTAGTGAAAAACCGTGATAATGTAAAACTGTGTTTTTAAAATACCAGCTGTGCTGAAGAGATATGTTATCCACACAAACGAAATATATGGAACTGACAACACCCCGGGTATTGTAGGTAGGTATCTATAGGTGGCGGTGACTACTTACCATCAGGTGCCCCGTCACTTGTTTGCCACTTATTCTTTAAAGAAAAGTGATACTATTTGCAGTTGCTAGATTGGTCCCATAGTAAAAATTGTTCATAGTAAAATGTATAAGGATTTTTATTGGCTTATTAGCACTAATCCGTGTTTTAGTTCTAGAAAAAATGCGGAAGAAAATTCTCAATACAGGGTTACGCATATATAATGTACTAAGCCTAATGAAGGACATTGTACTTATCATTACTAACAACTTTTATTATGGGACCAATACTGAAATAGCGAAAAAAATATCAACTGTTCCATACATTTTGCCGAGTGTCAATAACCGTTTTCTATGGAACAGCTGTTCTTTTTTTTGACGAAATGGTTTGGTCCCATAGTAAAAGTTGTTTTTAATGATGAGTACAATAACCACCTTTGGGCTTAGTACAGTTTATATGCGTAAACCTGTATAAGAGCTTAAGAACACTGGCAATATATTTTACAAAGTCTTATTTGTCACGCAAATTACATATTAATCAAACACACAATTATTAACAGCGACGTTTAAATGCATGAGAAAGAAAAAAACATATTTAATAACTTGAAAATGAGATCCAATTTACAATCACAGCAATGAATAGTTTAAAACATGAATAGTTTAACCGGAATGTAGGTAGCAAGACTGGTCGTCATTTGCACGCAAGCTTCCGATGCGCTTCGCATGGTCATCTCACAAAGTGCCGCATGGCATTGATCTACGACACTCCTCAGATCAGATAAAAGAGGCAGATATGCCTTAGTAAATTATCGTTCAAGTTCAAATGTCACTATTTTTTTATTTATTTTTTACTCTAACGCTTAACGAAAACATGTAATTGTACTCATTTTTTACGAATGAACAATAACAGCAATGGAATTACTAATAGTCCTCATGCAAAAATGGTGACAAGATTGTCTTCCGTGTGAGTTTGACCAAAGGTAAACAATACAATACAGTAGAATATTACTTTATTATACATCAAACAAGATACAAAGTAACTTAAATTTTATACAAAAACCGGCAGTATAATAGGGCGCCTTATTGGCGGTATCAAGCCTGATATACGTCAGATGCGTTCGCATCTGCCACGCCACCTTATCATATCTCTTTTGTTTGTCTAATCCGAGATGCACACATTCTCAACAAACGCACACAAAGAGACCACCTACACCGTAACCGATCCCCGAAAAACGTGCGTACACGCAACGCTCCGTATTAACATAAAATTGTTTCGTCGGGCACCAGTTTAATCGTTCGCTTTTGGGCTCACTTTTCTTGACCGCCCGTCCGCATCAAGTAGTGGGGTAAGATGCTTAAAACAGGCTCACTTATACACCGAGGCCACACTTTGTGCTAAGCTTTCGGTAGGGGTTGATTGCAGACATGAGGCGTTACGTATTTGCCCTACTTTTGGTCGCGGTAGCTCGGGCGATGCCCGCACCCGACGATCCTCAGGATGACAGCGTTATTGACTCTGTCAAAAAGTGCCTCGACGTTGAAAACCCGACCTTGTGCGCTAAGGTGGGAATCAAAATCAGTGCAGTGTTAATGTGAAGTGATCAGTGAAACGTCAAATACTATAAGTTTTCCTTTTGGTTGCAGGAGACATCCTTGTCTTATTTGTTAGAGAAGTCTAAGAGGGAAATTACCTTGGCTGATGGTGTGACTCTCCTCAACAATGGCTCTCCTAGGTCTGCAAGGGCTTACGAGCCGTTACCTGAAGAGCCCAAGGCGAGGGAATCTGTCGTTGAGTCGAGACTCATTGATGCTGCTGCTGACTTTATGGAGAACCATGTCATCCAGTTCAAGCTGCCACGATCTGCTGTTGAAGGCATGAAGAGATCTCTCGATGAAGGTTTGTACCTATCCTTATCTTATCTAAAAGTATATTTGTTTTTATCCTCGATTTAGAAATAGATCATTAATAATTGAATTCACATAATGATCAATTATATGATAACTTAGAAAAAGAACAATCCAAAAATGATAACAAGTAATATTTAGCACAAGATGCTAGTATTATTTGGCGTGAAAAAGAGTGTGAAAAGTAAAGTAAAAAAACACGTGCTAAATGAATGCTAAAAGCATAATACCACAGTTTGTTACGGTAATTGTAGAGTCGAAAATGAATGAGTTAGATATTAGCATAAAAATGATATTTCAGCGCGCTTAATATTTACACTGTTAATATTCACACTGAAATCAAAATTGTACGTGTTTTTTACAATTCAGCTTTACTTTATGTTAACTGTTGCTGTTAACTGAATGTACGTTGCTGTAGATAAAAAACTATTTATAAAAAAACATAATGATGGAAAACAAATAAAATAACCAGAACTATGGAATAGGAAAATATATATGGATAGGATTTTAATTAGAAGCCTTATCGATAACGTCTTATCATTCATAATGTTTGATTTTAACGGCGTAAGACTTTCCGTATGCGATAACATCTTGTTTATTTTACATACGGAATCTATTAAAACAGCAATATAGAATATCATTGACAAAACTTCTAAAAAAATAGTGATTCAGAATGCATTTTCCAAAATAAGGTCACCAAAAAAAATATGCAAGATCACCACTTTGCACGGAAGTCATAAAAAACGTGCAGAATCAATTCACACAAATCAAACGCACGACATCCGAAACTGCCATCGTAATAGCTTTCGATTTCAATAGGTTATTATGCTTTACATAACCTGAATGTGTTACGAAATAATACAAAAGGAAATGAAGACGCGTTAAATAAGGTAAATAAAGAAAAGAAACACAATGATCAGTTGTGAAATAAGAGTTAAGCAAGTTTCTTTTTGTTTTATTTGGTTTTGTTGGACTCTTTTGTTTCTTTTATGCTGGTAATAATCACAAGACAAGCAAAAAGATTCGAGTTAAATAATGTTATTATTTGTGTTGACTATTTATTAAAGAATAATATAATTGATTAGTAATTAGCGAATATAATAAATTTTATAGAACAACATTTATTACAAAGTTTCATATGACAAATAAAATCGATAAATTAATATCATTGATATTGCATTAAAGAAATGTTGATAGACAAATAAATAAATGTGTAGGAATATAATATCAAAAGAATCGTTTGAAAAATGGTATATCATTAATAAAAGGAAGGAAACATTTAACGTACAATGGAAAGATACTACAAAACACGGATATATTCGCATATAGTGCACCACACTGCAATAAATAACAAAAAAGAAACCGGAGGTAAAAGAAAAGAAAAACTTAACTAGCACGTTGATCTAGCCGATGCAAAGTAAAAAAATAAGTAGCGGTTAGAATAATTCAATGTTAAAGAAATAGAGCAAAACTACACTGTGGTCAGACACGGTCGTTTTCATAAACACGTAGGTATTAATTTAAAGCCGCAATTTCTTTTATTGGTTTTTAGATTTGAGAACAATAAATTTGCTTTTAATTTCTTGATAGGAAAATAATCTGCAGGTCATAATGGAAAAAAATAAACAAGAAAAAAATCATTAAATTAATAGATAGCTAAATATATAAGCAGAAATGCACTTGAATAAACCATGATAGTAACTTTTTATGATACCGATATGTACCTACACATGTCAAATACATTGAAGCTAAAATTTTAACTATGGTAGTTTTTACAATAATATGTTATCTTAAATGTATAAACCAAAGTAAATTTAAATGTGCCCAATAAAAGTTGTAGGTCAATAGACATAAAAGAGTACGGAGAATGATCTGCTTAGACTCCTAATGAGGCAAAATCTAGTTCGACAGGTAGCGTTATAAAATTCAAATGTGTACTCATCGAAGTTTTTGAATCATGCGCGGTTCAGCTTTCACTTTTGTTTTTGTGTGTATAATCCAACATAGTACTTTGTGACTGATACACATACATTTATACAGTTTTCTTGTTTGCCAAAAAGTTTTTTCAGTGCTTCCAATAATGTATTAAGTTACGGTGGATTCATCATTTTTACAAATTTATTTTATTTTGCTTTACTAAATTGCCATTCAATGAAGGGATTTTTAAGTCAATAAAACTTTTTTATGAAAAATACGTCTAATCAAACAAGTAAGCCATAGTAGAATGAATCAGGTTGGAATTCATTAAGAAATCTAACGGTAGGACAAGTCCAACTTGAACCTTGTCAAGGATTTCATCGCAGAATTATAATGAAATATTCCGTTACGTCCACGTGCTTTGAATTATTGACACATATTTTAACAGGTTCTTTGTACAAGTATTGTACTTTAAGACCCTATTGCATAATAACTGAGATTTTTTATTCACTTCTATCATAGACAAAAGTAATTAATATGAATCCTTGGTTTTAAGCTTGGACGGTCTTCGGAGATTTTCAATACCAAAACAAACCTCTGAACTAGAATTATTCACAAAATGTAAGATATTATCTCAACACATGACAAAGAACGGGCCATCACAATGACGCTAAATTTTTCTGCACTTGTTGCATACTAATCACAAAATGATATTAAGTACGACACGTCTTGTCACGTTTACTGGTCACAAGAACAAGAAAGTAGCACTGGGAGCAAATCCCACGTCCGGCCATCTACACCATTAAATTTGTTTTATATTGTAGTGATTGAGCTTTTTAGTGGAGTTTGCCTGAAAATTTACTACACTTTTGCCAGTTTACCCAATTGCCAAGCTGTAGTGTGCAAATATTGCTGTGTTTTGGATTGAAAGGCAAAGTTTCATTTAAAATTACTGGGCATCAAAAATTTAAATTGCTGCGCAAGTTTTTGAACTGTTGAAAATCTAAATCCTAGATAACACTAAACTGTTGGCACGTCGTTTATCATCAGTCAAGCAACTTGCCTAACTTGTTTGTCTCGTCATTTAGTCACATAAAAATGTATACACAAGTAATATAAAGAGGTAAGCATTGTAAGTTTGTAACTTTGTGCCTTTGAAATACCTAATCTACGAAACTGCTGAACTGATTTAAAAAATTCTTCCACTCGTAGAAAGCTATACCATCACTGAGTAACATAGGCATACGATTTCTTAAAAAAATATGGGCAAAGTCAAGGGGAAAAGCTAGTTAGATATAAAGCCATATACAGGTCCTGACCAAACCGGCTTTTCACCAGAGCTCAGCGACTCAAGAGCAAGTCATTGTGAAATCGAGCTAAAGGTGGCTGTAACAAGCTTACCAGCCACTCCTCTGTATCGTCTATAAAGAAAGTTGCCTTTCCAATGGTGCCATTATACTCTTGTTTTGGATGCGATTGGCCGTATAGGTACCACGATGTGTTATTGCTATGAATCACTGCAATTACGTTTAAGTTACACCCACTCAAGTTGACGGCTACGTATGAAGATAATTGATACGTTACTGCGCTCTGATAAAATAGATGTTGACTAGAATCTAATTTGGAATACAGCTAGCAAACACAAATAAGGTTGCCTGGAAGAGATCGCTTTTAGCGATAAGGCCGCCAGTTGTTACACTAGTTTTTAAGAGTTTTTTGTCCTCTGTATCAAATTTTATGGTGTGAACAATAAAGAGTTAATCAATCAATCAATCACATTTGGTCTAACATAGAAACGGCTGCTTAAAAGACACCTTCTTAAGGATGCAACTATTTAAAATAATTCAATAGATAATTTTTAATGTACAAAAATCCTCTTGCAAGACTTAAATCATACTAAGAAAAACATAATATTTTATAACTTTATTATATAGTCGTATACAGTTGGCTTAATAAAATGAAAAACAAATATAACAGGCCACTGGTTATCAATTTATTAGGTAATGAAACTACTTTAAAGTAGGTAAATAATTCGTGTAAAATAACCATAATAGTCTCAATTATAATTGAGACTATTACGGTTATTTCATAGCAAAAAGCTATAGCAAAAAGCATAAACAAACAGCATTTCTGAAGTTCCACAAGATGGTCGCTAAAATAACACTAGATTATGAAGTCTATATCACACAGAGTACGATTCTTAATACACCGAAAAACGATTTAGGGTAGATAGAATATATAATTTATTACTTACAAATGTAAACGATTTACTTACTATAATAACTACAAATTAGGGTAAGGAAAGTGGGAAACAATGCTATATGACTACGTGTGTACATTACAAACAAGATAATGAGAAAGTGCGATCGTGGGCAAAACTAGAATCTCTTTAGAGATCAGTACGACGCAAATGATAATTATCTTCTGCTTTGCTTATAAATATTTAAATGTGTTTACTTTTCACGCTCTTTTGATTAAGTAGGCATTATGTATGCTATTTGTGTTGAGTCGTTCATCAACGTTATTATTAAATGTTTTGCAAATAATAGTTTTTAAGTTCACGTTTCCGTTACAACACAATAGTAACACATAAAATACTAAATATAAAGATCGTTTATTTGCTTACGGTGTAATAAAGAGAAATAACACGCACAAACGATGTTAAAATATTATTTAAGTGGTCAAACATAATTATTGTGCCACGGGGGGCGTGTAAATGTCAGAGAGATGGATCTGAGATAACCACGAGATAGAAAATAACAAAAATATCATAAAGATAAAAAACTAAAATTTCAATTAAAAAAAAACTCCTTCTGATTTCTGTGATGTCAGAGACAAAAACAATAAATAGATTATTAGAAAAATTTATTAATTGAAATTTGTCTGAACTGAAAATAAAAAAATATTTATAATGTTTTGTTTATTTGGTTTTACAGCTCGAGGCAAAAAGAAGAAGATCAAGCAGCTCCTGCCCCTTCTGGCTATCGCTAAACTGAAGATCATGGCTCTCATACCTCTCTTCTTGGGTATCATTGCTTTCGCCGCTGCCAAGGCCCTTGTCCTTGCCAAGATTTCACTGCTCGTTGCTGGTATCATTGCTCTGAAGAAGCTCCTTGCAAGCAAACACCAGGAGACCAGCTACGAAGTCGTGGCTCATCCTCATCATGAAACAGAACACTACGCAAGCAGCAGCGGTCACGGTTGGGGCAGAGCAATAGATGATGCACAGAATTTGGCATATGGTGCTCATGTCAAATCCGACTAAATGAATAACTCCTACAAGGAGATCACCTAGGACCCTTTTTAATACTCGAATTCGTTAATTTATTACTAGTTTTAAGTCATATTTATTGATTATTTATTTAACATCCCTTTGTGAGGGATATGGCATGTGAATGTTGTTGTTTTCCCAAAAAAAATTGGTTCTGAGTTTGTATGGTCTATCTTATACTATGTTAGTATACATTTTCACACCCTATACGGTATCCGTATTTGTGTATTTTTATTTTCAAAAAACTGTGTTTTTATTGTAATCTAGTCTTTTCTTTTCTAAGTCCTGTATATATTTAACTAGTAAGCCTTATAGGCTACAAGTACGTATAGCCATAATATATTATGATGTAATTTTTTATATCTATGTATTTTTGTGATAATTTGTGATTTCTGTTATATAAGTATCATATTTTTATCATTTTACTTTTCCATTTCTCTTGCACATTTATCTGTCTGCACTTTTCACTATTCGCCATATTGCACTTAAGAATGTATTATAATATCTATTTCATTATTATTATACCTAATTCATTATTCATAAATGTATATATTTTTTTCATACATTGTATTTAATATACATTTACCTTACTTTTATTTTTGCCATGACTAATCATTTCATACATTTTATTATCATTATATACATGTATATAACATTTAGGTCTAATTTTTTGTTTTATAATGTATTATATTATTAATTTTATCAAAGATTCGTACAAATAAAGAACTGTAATGTTTTAATACTTTAATTTCATTTTACCTCCCGTATTCAGCCTAAGAAGACGTCTAAGGTTCATTTATTCCGATTTTAAATATGGTGATAATCACAATAAAGGAACCTTTAACCTTATCCCGGATACTCACTTTGATAAGGTTATCTTTGAAGGCCCCCAAGACTCTCTCATGTTTGGTATTGTTAGTCTTCCCCTAAGGTTCTTTCAGTCCAACTTAAATGAGGATAAAGAGATATTCAATAACGATAACGTCATATATAACGTCATCAGATCTGCAGACATCCTTTATTGAGATAACCTTAGATCTTTTCACGGCTACCTTATTTTATCGTATAAAAATTCTAGAACACTATTTAAAGGAACCGGGTGAGGATAGGGAGAAGTAACGTCTATAAAAAAGGGGGATGGTGGAGATAACCCATATAGGAATTTATATAGATTACTTATAATTAAATGCTGTAAAATTAGAAAATAGCTTATAAAACCGCAAACAGCAGTTAGTCAAATACACTAATCATATTAATATTAATTCGAAAGTTTGTGTATATTTACTCAACTCGATAAATTTGGATGCAATTTGATTAAAGATGATAATATTATAGATGTACCGTATACCCTGGCTAAACGCAAATGACCTATTTCTTACCAGGAAAAATTAATAGCTTTAGTAAGATCGCAGGTAAAACCACGAGACGCAGCTATCATGACTGCAGAGACAGAAAAAAGAGGCATTTATGCACGATCGTGAACATGTGAGCTGGGTCACAGCCGAGGCCAGCATATGTGAATCCATAAATGGCCCATAGCTGCCAAGATTTATATTATACTTTTTTCGTTAATTGCGAGAATATTTTTGCAACAATAAACAATTATATATTTGTATAATTTATCTATTTCATTACAAAATTATAGCCCATCTCTCACTATAAGCCTCATAATTATACAAGCTCAAAGTCGCACAACGAGATATGGAGAGGGCTATGCTTAGGGTTTCTCCACGAGATCGTATCAGAAATGAGGAAGTCCGTAGACGAACGAAAGTTACCGACATAGCCCACCGGATTAGCAAGTTGAAGCGGCAGTGGGCAGAGCACATAGCACGCAGAACAGATGGCCGATGGGGCTAAATGTTGTCGAATGGAGGCCACGGATGCGCTTGCGTAGCGCAAGGTAGGACGTCCACTATCAAGATGGAAAGACGACCTAAAAGAAAACGAAAGGGAAACGCTGGATGCAGGCCCCGTCCAACCGGCTCTTTTGGAGATCAATGGGGAAGCTTATTTCCAGCAATGGACGTGCTATGGCTGAAATGATGATGATGATCTTGTAATGTATTTTTAATCTGTGATTCTAATATCACCTCTGTGCAAAAAAAAAATGTAAGAAAATGTAATCAAACCTTCTTGCTTAATAAATGGGCCAGAAGTTTATTGATGGCCTAGTTACTAGTACATTATAAAATAAAATAAAATATAGAATAATTCTAAGAGGCGCACCTACTCGATTAGTACCTCCATCTTCCACCATTACTAGCTTTGCTGTATTTGAAGTGAACAACTTTGTTTGTTTGTGTTTTTGAACTAAGTTCATGGTCTGTCGTAGACTAAGTTTCGGGCTAACTCCATAGATGGCGCTGTTACATTAGCTTAAAAAAGCATACAGTGAAACATCACGAGCAAAGAAATTACCTGTTCTTTGAAGTGGAACTACAGCTTATGTTATTGTCTTATAGTGATTGTGACAGTAAGTATTTTAACTTTATAATTTAAGTCAATAAGAAACGGCTAGATCGTTATAATTGGTCGTCAATTAAACAAAAAAAGTCGAAGGAAAACATTGTGAAGAAACGAATATGTCCAAGAACCTCAAAGTTCAAAGACATAATGACATTCACAAACATGCACTGGGCCTAAACCATTAGGGCCCATCCTCTCTGTCTCTGAGAAAAGGCCTAGTTTCCAGCAGTGGGAATATAATAGGCTAATAATGATCTACGAGATCGAATCAAAAATGAGGAGATCCGTAGACACCGGATTAGAAGCACATAGCACGTAAAACAGATGGCCGATAGGGCCGAAAGGTTCTCGAATGGAGACCATGGACTGGCAAGCGCAGCGTAGGACGTCCACCCTCAAGATGGACAGACAACTTAAAAGAGACCACAGAGAAACGCTACATGCAGGCCGCTTCCAACCGGGCCTTTTGGAGATCAATTGGGGATTTCTATGTCCAGCAATGAACGTCCTATGGCTGAAATGATAATGATGATGAATAATGATTAAATTAAACACGTTATACGGACATTGCAGGCCCTTGACAACTCTTTGATAATACACATTCGTATAGATAATACATACTTAAATTCTCCCCAAGCAGAACTGGTACAAAACAAGGAAGCTATGCGATGCTATTGAAATAAATAAATAAAAATCCATATTTTAATAGAGAGGACGTTGGTAGTGCTTAAGTTCCAGTGATAAATTAATAAATTCTCACGCCCGGTGCAGAACTGCAGGACTACTGTGTACATAGGGGAATGTTTTGATTAGAAATCATTGGCGGTACTTGCAAATAACTTCATAACATTTCTGTAGACAACTATCATCTAGTCTACCTCGGACACTGTGGTGTTTAAAACGTCGCATGCCCAGGAGACACCCTGATAGATGGGTCTAGAGGATCACGCAGTGGGTGCTTAACAACAATTTACAGACAAAGGAGCCAAGGCAGGTCGAGAAAACGCTGGTGTGAAGACCATGGATGATGGCCTCGATGCGTTCCAAGCAGTGGCCAAATCTGGCGGGTGATTGCATTGTCTGGAAGGAGATGGGAGAGCTTTTGCCATGAGTGGGGCATGTGACAGTAAAGATTTTAAAAAACGCGCGATAAAATCCGATAAAAGTGTTTAATTTCAATCTGTAATACATGCAAAAACCTAATACATCTTTTTATCAGGTACTTGTACCAAAAAGGTATACATACCTCCATCAGTCAGTGGCTGCATTGCATAATATTGAATAGTACGTAGCAATATCACGAAACAAGTTTGCGGGGCTCCAAACAGTCTATAGAGCTTTAGAAAGCTCATTTACTATCGAAACTGGGTAATCAATGGGACTTGATAACACCTACGTAACGTCTTTTCAAGATTGGAACTTTATTACGTCCAATGTTGCAACATCCAATACGGTCAGTTTTTGATGGATGACCGCATTAGGCTTTACAACTGAAAGTACCAGATGAGTACTTCTTATACTGCACTTTTTAAATTACCTAATTATAGCAAAGCGTTTTTATACCTCAAACAGACCGGAGGGAAACGCTGAATGTAGGCCGCTTCCAACCAGCCCTTTTGGAGATCGATGAGAGACCTGTGTCCAGTAGTGGACGCTCTATGACTGAAATGATATTGTGATGTTTTGTAAATTTTCAACTTATGCACCCACTCACTATACTCCAGGCACTAGCAGTGCATTGCCTTTGAGGACTCTATTCACTCTCTCCCTTTATTCCATATTCTCAATTTTCTTATTGTATTTTATTGTTGTTTGTCCTAGAAACATATCGGAAGAGATCGGTCGATCAAAATCCTGATGTTAATGGGCTGATCACAACTTACTCAAGCAACCCTTGTGTTAAAAAATCTCACGGACTTCTCAATTACACAACTGCTGGGCCAGGAAGCCAATGAAATTGCTTTGCACCAAGCTGTAGTAAATCATTAAAATTCGGAAGTTATGTCACGAGATTTAATATAATATGCAAAATTCTTGAATGAAAGCGTAGGCCGATGCCGTAATACGATATAATGATGAAATGATTATGTGACGTTCCTCTACTAATTTTTGATTTATTACTATTCTTTAAATTCAAATTATGTATGTGAAATGAAATAAAGCCTAGTTATTACCTAAATGTCAAACAATTATGCAATAAATATTCTAGGACAACCGACAACCCAAATAAATAAATAAATTTCATTAATTAATGTGGTGTTCCGGTTGACCAGCTCAGTCACCACAGGCTCTTCTGCACAAGGAGTGCAAGCAGGATCCCCCGGAATGCCAGCTTTAATGATATCATCCGCCGGCAAATGCGCGGCCATTCTAGAGCCAAGCAGCCTCGTACGTAGCGATCACAGAAAAGAAAAAAAAACGTTTAAGATGGCAAAAAACCAGACATGATTACTTAAATTTCGTGGAAAATGGCAGCCCTTAGTTCGGGACGCGACTTGAGTTGACATCTTTCCAAAACGCAGAGTAGGGCTGGCACAGCGGCTAAATCCACAGAAGACCGCAAAGGACGTAAATTTAGTACCCTGGACAGTGGGTGCATTTTTGAGCCTTTTGGGTTGAAACCATGGGCAAGGGAGACCGAAAGCAAAAAAAATATTATTTTTTTGTCAGTCTTGTCGATGCAACTCGTGACCGGTCTTTATTTTACTCAAAAGGCTAGCATTATACTATACTACGTGGTAATGCGGCCAGCATTTTGGGCACAATTCTCACTAGTATAGTAGTGGTTTATTCGTTCATTTTAACAGTATTATTATTTTTCATTGTAATATAAATTTGCCATTAAAACAATTTAGGATTATAAGACATAATTTTTTCACCTAAATTGAGTAGATCTGCAAACTTAGGGCAGAATGAGGAAAATAAAACCACAACAACGCTGCACATTCGGTGAGTTAGGACAAACGCAAGCATTATTATATTTAATAATAAAACAAATAAAAACAATTAAAGAGAAGGGCACGGCACAGCAAGTAAAAAATCAAACTGACATGTTTAGCCCCATCTACAAATGTGCGAATCTTTTTTTCGTGGTTCAGTGATGATCTGGTCAATAACCGACTTTGAAGTCTGAAATAAAATCAGACTTCATCTCCTAAGTCAATATTTATCCTAAAACAGAGATTTTAGCTTCGAATGCTTTCATGGTCATCATCGTTTCAGCAAGGATGTAAGGGTAATGGGGGTCGACAAAAATTTTGACGTAATATTTTTCTACTTTTATTTGAAATCTGTTACAAGTAATTTCGTCAAAGAAGTTTTATTTAAAACATTATTTTAATATTGATTAACCTTTTGACGTCAAGATTTATACCCGCCCACTACCCTCTCAACCTACCCCTAAGATCTCCGTGAACCTATCGCAGAGTAAGGTTAAACACCCATCACTCTCCTGACAATTTTTCTATCAGACTGCCAGAGTGGGTACGAAGAATTCTCACCGTTTTATGTTTGATATTCCGAAAACCCGTACGAACCGCTTTGCTTCCACTTTTATTGTGTGAACTGTCTGTCTGAGTCTGTGGAATGCGCTGCCTGAATGAGTATCCCCCGATAGTTACAATCTGGGTGTTCAAATCACGTTTTTTTCTGGGAACGATCATCGTATTCCGCATCGTCGCTTGACATCAGACAGGTCAAACATTAATAAAAATAAAACTCATAAGATTAACTGTAATTTAAAAAATGCTTACATTTCCCCAAAGTATTTTGAATGAAGCATGAAACATTGGAGTCACGACCTAACATCAAGTGAGCACTAAAAAATTCAGTCACGAGCGGCGTAACACGAAATTAACGTCATTGTATCATGTCACACGTTACGAAACCGATGACAACGCTTTCTTTATTTGGACGGCCGGTACCGGAACTTTGGTAGTAGCTCATATTTATTTTATGGTTTGAGGCTGCATCCAAATTTGTGTGTATTCAAGAGTTAGTAGGTCAAACATAGGGTACACATTTTTTTCTGTTAGGTAAAGATAAAGTAAGAATCGTTTATTTTCCAATGTAAAGCAAGAATATAATATTTTCCAATACAAAGTAAGAATCTATTAATTTCCAATGAAAAGTATGAATCTGTTATTTTTCAATAACAGGTAAAAATCTATCATTTTACAATGAAAAATAAAAACAATATACTATTATTTTCCAATAAAAAAGTAAGAATCTGTTATTATTGAATGAAAGATAAAAAAATAATATTTTGAAATTAAAATTAAAATTCTTACAATGTACCAATACCATAGGTTTTGAAATAATTAGGATTAGAATTGGAAAATTGAACAGTAATGTATTTTTTTTGTTCGTTCTGCGTACACATACGTATATACAAACATAATACAAATTATTTAGAATGGTATATTGCACGAGCGAGTTGAAGAACGAACGAAACTCTTAACTTCCTTACGTTGTGTTAATGACTCAAAATGCGGGCGGTAAATATCACTTTGCCTCCCTTGAGAGGTAAAATAATTTAAAATCGAACTAGTTCCATGTCAAAAATACCATTGAGCTGACATTTTTTCTTCGACCGTGTAGGTCCGTGGCATGACAGAAACCAACACTCTGTGTAATGATTTTTTTATTTTTATTTTTATTTAATAATAGGCTTGCGTTTGCCCGTCAACTCGCCTGATGTAAAGCGACGATGTGGCTACGATGGAGTACGCTTGCCTAGAAGAAACCGTTTCACTGATGATTTGAAGACACCCAGTTTGTAAATATCGGGGAACACCCATTCAGGCAGCGCATTCCACAGACTAGCAGTTCGCATAATAAAAGTGGAATCAAAGCGCTACGTACGGGTTTTCGGAATATCAACCATAAAATGGTGTCGATGTATAAGGTATAATAGGAATGATGACTTATATTTTTTTATTACCTCATAAAAAAGCTGATCATAAATAGAGCCAGCCCATCAACGAAAGAAAAATTAAAATGAGTTAAAAAATAAATAAGATATAAGCATTTAAATTTCATGCTAGACAGAGAGCGCACTATACTGAGCCATGACGTCACGGCTCAAGAGCGCCATACAAATGCTATACTAACACACGCTTTGTGAGAAAGGGATAGAGGATCCCCTCCCTATCCCCACCTAAAACTTTAAACGCTCATATCTCAGAGATTTATCAGCCAATTTAAATTATTTTTTCAGTATGTGTAATGTATTTAGTTATAATCCTCGCTAAGCCGGTTATTTGTAATAAATTAAACATGAGGACACATGCCTATTACGTATGTAATACCTCTGTGATTTGAACCTGGTGAACCTTATTTATTGGCGGGAAATTAAAAATTAAACTGATCTTTTTGCCTTAATGATAAAAAGTCGATTATGGACAGGAGTACATAGGTGATATTTTGCACCCTCAAAAAATTACATTCCTTGTGTAAAAATCTATTATAGCATTTAAAAAATTACATTGACTATGGACATTTGAATTGTATTTTTGTTTGATTTTTGTATTGATTTAATTAATGATTGTCTAAATTAATTGAACTATTATTATTATTATTTTGACAGGTATATTTTTATTATATAGGTTAACTGTTCTGAATATAATTGGGAAGTTAATTAAATAATTGATATTACATATTAGAGTTACTAAATACAATAAAAATAAACATAACTGTATATATATTATATATATATATATATATATCATTCATTTATTTATATTTATATTTTTTTATTTATTTATATATATATATTATTTATATATATTATACTTTTGACATATTATTCTATTGGACATTGCTTATTACTTTTTTACTTTAGAATTGTATTGTGTCACTTTATTATTTAGATTTTAGTACCTTCATTTATTTATATATTTTTTGATGTACCTAATAATTGAATTGTATGAGTTATTTTATTGCCTGAAATAAATTAATTTGAATTTGTACATAAATATTATTATGATGTTTGTGTTGTCTGCTCACCGCCTAACGTTTTATATCCCTGACAATGAACAATGAAAACTGTTTAGAAACTTTACGAGTTTTATGACGTGAGAATGATATGACGAATTCTCAAGCAGTCGTAGTAAAATACTTGAAATAGTATTAAATTGTCTGCGTTTCATAGAAATTAACGTGCCGTGGTAGCTCATTTGGGAGACCACTAGACTTATTTTATTTATTTTTTATTGTTGTTTAATACATTTTTCATATACAATTAACAAAAATGTAGCACCAAAAAACCACGGAAGGTTTGTCTTGGCACACAGATGAAAAGCGAAAGAAGCACATGAAAGCGTGAGGTCGCGGGTTCAAACCCCGGGCCAGGACCAATGAGCTTTTTGGAGCTTATGTACGGATTTTCATACCACTGGCTTTTTGGTGAAGGAAAACATCGTGAGGAAACCTACATACGTACGGAGAAGGAATTCAGTAGCGTATGTGAATCCACAAACCTGCACTGGGCCAGCGTGGTGGATATGGCCCAATCACCCTTTCAGGGTAGGCTAAAAGTCCAGCAGTGGACTATTGATTTATGACGAATAGAAATTACCCGGGTATGTCCTAAAACTGCAACCAAAACCACCGGAGGATAGACAGCAGTGTCCTATTAGCACACGGTGAACGTACTGCGATCCCCAAACCACTTGCCTTGTGTAAGGATTATGGCAACACCCTTCTCTAAGAGGGAGGCCTTTGTCCAACAATGGACGTTTAATGGCTGCTGATGATGATGATGAATAGCAATTACACCCATACTCACGATTTTGGCAATTCTTTACCCTATCGCAAAAAGGGGGTGCTATAGGTAAATTTAACTTATGTATCTGTGTATGCCATCGTAGCTTCCAAACGGTTGAACTAATTTTGATATAGGTACTTAGTTTTTTTTTTAAAGGAGACAAGACGGAGTTTATTCTTAGTTATGATTCATGAAAATTGGTTCAGCCGTTTGAAGATTAATAACTCTTTTATTGGGGGTTTAAAAACATAATAATGTATGCTTGTCTCACAAACGCAAGCGATGACCTATTAATGACTTTATTATTATTTTTCTTTTTTTTTTAGATATTTTTTTTTTGCACTCACGGTCATCTGACCCCAAACTAAGCAAAGCTTGTGATATGGCTGCCAGAGACTGATATCATCATCATCAGCCAGAAGACGTCCACTGCTGAACATAGGCCTCCCCCTTTAACCTCCACACTGAACGACAGCCTGCCTTTTGCATCCACTGGATGCCCGCGACTCTCACAATGTCGTCGGTCCATCTAGTGGGAGGCCTACCTACGCTGCGTCTTCCGGTTCGTGGTCTCCAACACGTCTCGTGGTCTCGTGGAGACCTCGAGACTGATATACATACATACATATATAGTTTTTAAATAGATATTAACAACCAGATATAGACCAAACACAAATTTATGTTCATCACACATGTTTGTCCGAGGTGGGAATCGAACCCACGCCCACAGGCTCAGAAAAACTGGACCAACGGGCTATCATATATCTTATATCTATTATATATTCTAAAAGTACTTATTTGATTTTGATGAATCTTAGTGAGTATAAAACATTAAATTCCTTCGTTACGCGTAAGCGTGATTGTTAGTTCTAACGGTGTGAAAAGTGAAGTTAGGCACGCGGAACAGCAAACGAGCTAAAAATTATGAAAGTGCTCATTTAATTAATATTATATTGAAATAAACCAGCCAAGTGCGAGTCGGGCTAGCACACAGACGGTTCCGTACCACCAAATTTCAATAACGAAATTACCAGTTATATCTTGGTAACGAACAATAACTTGTCACCAACTCGCACTTGGCCATTATTTATTATTTGTTGTTATACTTTAGAGTGTTTACTATAATCATGCCAAGTTTGACGCTTGTACGTATTACCGTTTTTACATTAGAGTTTATACAAAAATACGTTTGACCATTCATTTTGACTTTTTGACTTTTTACATTACATACTCTTTGAAAATTTCAACTGGTTATCTGTTACGGTTCTAAAGATATAGCCGTTAATAGTTATAGGACTGACAGACAGACAGACGGACAGACAGACATCGTAGGCTTAGTAATAGGGTCCCGTTTTTACCCTTTGGGTACGGAACCCTAAAAATAAATAAATTAGAGAGCTGAATAATGTCTTAGATAAACTTTTCATGAGTTCAGCTTTGTAGGCCTTGAAAGTGATAATTTAACAAGACAATTAACCAGTTTTTTTTCTATTTCAGTTCAATTAAACAATTGAATGATTCATAAGAGATAAGTGGAACAGAGGTAATCATTTGATGACGAAATAATTTTTTCAAACTAAATTATAGGCTTGCTTTTGAACGATTGCGTGGACTTTTAGGACTAACGCCAACTGTAAAGTCAAGGTAACACCGGCAAGATTCAGCTGGTACGACCCATAAAGTGGCTAGATGTGGCGTAAAACCGATGAGAGAAAAATTGTGATGATGATGACGATGGTGATGAAAAGTTGTAGTAGCATATGTCATTCTCCAGCACTTGTACTATATCCATGCAAAAAATCAGGTCGATCCGATGCTCTGTTGCTGCGTGAAACAAACCAACAAACAAACTTTTCGCATTTATAATATTAGTCAAATAAAAATAAATATTCGGGACATTTTTTGCACCAACGGTCATCTGGCCCTAATCTAAGCAAAGCTTGTGATATGGCTGCAAGAGACTGATATACATACATAAATATATAATTTTAAATAGATACTCAAATAGATATTAACAACCAGATAATATAGAACAAACACAAATGTTCATCACATAAATGTTGGTCCTATGTGGGAATCGAACCCACGCCCCCAAGTTGATTCAATCCAATGAAGTTGATTCAATCCATTGAAGGGAACGTAAAACGGGTGTTTTTTAGGAAAGTTAAAAAATATTCTATCTAGCTAAATTTCTTTAATCATGTATCGGAACACATCCGAATAAAATATTTCAAGAACATTTTACTAAACATAAATAAATGATGTCGATTAATCGTTTTAAAGGTCGATTTTTGAATATTCGTGATGACGAATCGTCAAATTTGAAGCATATTTCGTCTTAGCGGTCTGTGAGCAGCCTAACCGTTTTTGTAGTGTTACCTTGGATTTTGTTATGTGAATAAAAGCACTTGTTCTACAAGTGAAATTAATATAAAGCTTCTACAAATAAAAGAAAAGATGCACACTTTTATAGTTGTCTGTAAATTTTGCGCTGAATTGCCAACAGTACAATTTGAAACGGCTTCTTTTATTGAAGTATTGAACTGACAAAAACTTTCAAAGCTATACTAAGTCAAGTCACATCATACAAAGTACAGAAAAGGAATCCTTGAATGCATCTCATACATCATTGAACGTCACATAACAGTGAAAGCCCTTTGTATTTTATATTCACTGATTTCCTACATGATAGATTCATCCTACGGGCCAAGACTAGAAATTGAGAGTTCACAAGCTAATTTAAACTTAGAGTATGTGAATTTAAAGCTGAAAGTTATTGAAACGATAAAAGAAACACTGATGGAATTATTAAAGTTAACATAAAGATAATGAATTTAAAAAAAAAACGAAGATAAATTATAAAAAAAAAATTGAGACTATTATATTACATACTAAAAACCACAATAAATACAACACGAAACAAACAAAAAAATACAGACAGATAAACTAATTGATACCTTAAATTAGTTTAAATCAATGTCTATTATTTGTAAAAACTAACACCAAAATATAAAAAAAAATAAAAAATAAAAAAAAACAATCGAATTGATAAGTTCCTCCTGAAATCGGTTAAAAACTAAACTAATCTATGAAACCGCTGTCACAAGACGTCATTACCAAAATGCTGGCTGCATTACAATCGCATTGAATTGTCATACCGATGCTTTGTCTAAGGTACCGGCAGCATTTTGGTCACGAGATAATTCAACAAGACGTGTTGATAACTCTTTTAAAATATGATAAACAATAAGAGGTATTAAATAGAACGAAGCACAGAATAAAGAATAGTAATAAAACTCAAAACTATAATTTTGGTAATCAACAGCAATCAACCATTTTAAAGTGTTAAATGTAAATTTATTAATATGTGACTATCATAAAACCTCCATGGAAAAGTTACTAGCAATAAAGATAATTGTAAGAATTGGTTTTTATTTTAGTTTTACTATGTTCAAAATTAAAAATAACATGTTTATTTTATTTTTATTTATCATTTTATCGAGTTATAAATAATGTGTTACGATGAAATACTTAAACCAGAATCTGAAAAATACTTGACAAAATACTTTATTTTGACATAAATAGGTATATGTGAATCGGCCAGTAATAGGTTTTTTTTTTATGTGATGAGATTCTGTTTGCCCCATATTTTTTATAACTATAAACAAAGTGACTGACTAATCAGATGTTACTCTACACTTCAGATCTGAACTTGTAATTTGCGCCGGGACGTTGAACTGCGGCGGTGTGCTAAGTCTTCAGACTGTCGAGGACTTCATCTATCTTGGCTCCAGCATCAACAACAAAGGCTCCAGTGAAGCTGATGTGCGAAGACGCATCGGAATGGCCAAAGGTGCCATGACTCAGCTCGATAAAGTATGGAAGAACAGAGGAATAAAGTTGAAAACTAAAATGAGACTAGTCCGTACTTTGGTATTTTCAATTTTTCTTTATGGAGCTGAGACATGGACTTTGAAAGCAGCGGATCGAGGTCGCATCGATGCTTTTGAGATGTGGTGCTGGCGGAGAATGCTTCGAATACCATGGACAGCACACCGGACCAACGTATCTATTCTACACCAACTCAAGGTCACGACAAGACTCTCTACCATCTGTCTCAAACGTGTCCTTGAGTACTTTGGCCACATTGCTAGGAAACAAGGCGACAACCTGGAAAAGTTGATGGTAACAGGGAAAGTCGACGGCAAAAGATCACGAGGTCGCAGCCCAATACGTTGGTCCGACCAGATTCGCACCACTCTCGACACCTCAGTCTACGACGCACTCCATGTTGCTGAGGATAGAAGACGATGGAAAGACATCATCAGAGAGAGATTGATGGAAGGTGGTGGTCACGACCCTCAGACATGAGGAATACGATTTAAGGAGGAGGATAGGTGGCGGTGACCACTTACCATCAGGTGGCCCGTTGCTTGTTTGCCACTTATTCTATAAAAAAAAAAAAAAAAAAAAAACAACATTGCCAAAGATGCAAGGATCAATGAAAGCGAAGTCAAGTGCAAAGTCACAACCTCGACAAAGAGTCGCATGTTGAAAGTTTGCGTACGCAAGACATTCCGCGTAAAGATCAGACGGAATTTCACAAGATAATATAATAACTTGAAACCTGTTTAACTGTTATTAAGGAAGGAGGCACTGACAGTAATCACTCATCAACCCGAAGAAATGAAAGGAACCTCATATAGGCAAAAAAATTAAATTTCAACTTATGTAATTTAATTTAATTCATGAATCACAGAAAGCTGAAGTTACATAATCTGAAGAATTTACGGGTCAGTCAACCACCATGATGGAATTAAAACTGATTTTTATAGCAAGTACTATGAGGCAAGAGTTTAATACAATACTTTATATGCTATTTTGTTTGGTTCTATGTAACTTTCGCCAAACAATATACATAGTGCGCTTCCAAATGGATTGATCATTTGCTACTGAATACAAATGGGTCGAAATATAGGAAATCAGTTGTAAAAGATGTGATATAAGATTTATTAATCGGATTTAGAAAGTGATTTTGCGAAATTACAACCTGTCGAAAAAATGCAAAACGACCGGAAATTTGAGGCTTGGAATTCGAAAAATGTTGACGTTGTGAGTAAATTTTACGCAATGAAAGGCTTACGAACGCATGAATAAATTAAATAATCTTGCTCTTCCTAACTTTTAGCACTACAAAATTTTGCAGAATTAAAAGAATTTTAAGCAGGTAAAATTAAATTATAGATACTATAGAAATGATAGAAGTGACATGATTTTTACACATTTCAACTGAACCCGATCTGGATTAATATAACAATGGAAGAAAATCCGATAGTAATAATACTTTTGCAATAAAATTTAAAAAAGAGTAGATTTTTTTTTATAGCAGATATTTTTTCATGAAATGTTTATCACATTTCAAATAGTAATGACCTACATTTTATCATCTTAGTATTCCAATGTGCCTTTCTATAAATACGTTGTGTAATAATGTATGTATGTATAAAGTTCAAAAATAAATTACATATTTTTATATTTTATTCTCTCAAATTTTTTACCAATAGGTATATCTCTCTGGCTTTATTAATCCTGCAACTGATCTATGAAGTCAATTCATTCGAAATAAAATAATTGTATTTTTTTGTGTACGTTGAAAAGTAAAATAATAAATATTTATATTTATTTTCTCAAAATTTTAACGTCTGTATTAGAAATTTGGCTGCAAATGATTAGCGTGGATTTGTGGTTTTTATGTTAAAAATAAAATGTCCTGAAATTTATGGGTAAAAATTCCTAGTGGTAAAAAAGGGCCGAGACGTAATTTAGACGTGTGCGCACTTTGTTTCCCGTGACGGATTCGGGGAATGTGGTTTTGCTATCAGCAAGTACTTTTTAACTTGTCGGAAGGTTAGATCAATGTTTTTGCTAGGTTATTACAAAAATATTCCCAATCAGCTTTCATTTTCAACGTACTTATTTTATTCTTTTCTTTTTTCTATGACTTCTCTAGTATGAAATTCAGGAGTTACTTTTATGGAGTATGTCTGAGTTCTTACTCACTGAACCATACATGAAAATGTATATTTGTACCTAGGTGGTTCAGTGAGTAAGAAATCAGACATACTCCATAAAAGTAACTCCTGAATTTCATACTAGAGAAGTCATAGAAAAAAGAAAAGAATAAAATAAGTACGTTGAAAATGAAAGCTGATTGGGACTATTTTTGTAATAACCTAGCAAAAACATTGATCTAACCTTCCGACAAGTTAAAAAGTACTTGCTGATAGCAAAACCACATTCCCCGAATCCGTCACGGGAAACAAAGTACGCACACGTCTAAATTACGTCTCGGCCCTATTCTAAAAGCTTTTTAACTAAACTTGTTCAAATAAACGTAATTATTATTATTTATGCGTAAAATAACATGACATTAATAAATGTGTTTAAAAAAATACCTATAACCACGTTTACTTTAGTTCTTCATCATTAATTGTGTAACATTTGTAATATGTATTGTATAATATAATTATTTTATAAATTTTAACCTAATGTTTTAATACAAGTGTACATTCAATAATATCAAATTCACAATACCACATTGCTCTTTTAGTAATTAAATAACAGTAATCATATTTAAAGAAACTATAATACCTACTGCGCATAAAACACAAACATATAATATTTAAATATTTATTTATCTACTTGTATCTAATTTTAGTAGGTAAAAAAAAAAAAAAAAAAATTTTAGTTAAAAAAATATAAAACATGCACAAATAATTTTAATTTTTGCACAGTTAGACGGTAATTATGTCAACGCCATCTAATAGTTTCACTCGTAAAAAAATAGAAAATCCAATAAAACTAAAACAGCCAACAAACATAGACTGACCCTAACTTAATAACACACTTTTTTATTTTTAATCTCACAAGTACGTGCTAAGTGCGGGTAATGCTCATGTGGGTATTTGAATTTCTTAACAGACCCCACGCACACGAGCGCGTCGTATCCGTGACATATGGAAATTGCTGAGAGGGGGAACGCAAAATAAAACTGCCGGTGTTCCTATCATCCTCAACAATTTGACTTTAGCCGTTACCAACATGAAAGCCTACGTGGTGCTTTGTCTGGTAGCTGTAGCCGGGGCCATGCCCATGGCCAAAGAAGATGGACTGGAAAGGTTCATATCAGCTCTCCGGGATTGTGTGGAAACGGATACCTTGCTGTGCCTTAAGGTGTGTGAAGTGAAGTGTTTTGTGAAGTGATCTGTGCCGTGCCCTTTGGATTTTTTTCATGGAACTTGGATATTTATCACCAGGGTTCGATTCCCAGGACTCTTAAATCATGAGATTTGGATTTGGGGTCTGCTTATTTTATACACAGAAGTTCACTTTGGCAGAATATGTCTAGGAATAATTTTTAAATTGATTTCGCAGAAGTAGGTCAAAGTGCATGTTAAATTTAAATAACTGAATTAGATATCTATATTAGTTATATTAGAACAACAATTTCTTATATTCAAGTCAAGTGCTTACAGAAGTTAATTTTGACTGAATACAAATAATAGATAAATAATCATTTCATTCATCTTCTACAAGTGTCTAAATTAGTGAAAAAACATTTTATTCGAGTACTTTATCGTTTTTTCTAACTCTATACAAATAAAAAAAATACCTATTCCAAATATTACATTTGACATTTACGCATTTTTTCTGAACCAAATAAAAATAACTATTCAAAGCTTAAGTTTTAATATGAAATTTCTTCAACAGGAAAAAGCAATGAAGTTAACAGATAACTTGGCCTCATCTAAAGACTTGACTCTTGCTGATGGCATCAGCTTCTCCAGAACTGGCAGCCCTCGTTCAGCTCGAAGCTATGAACCTCTAGCTGGAGACCCTAAAGCCAGGGAACAGCAGGTCGAAGAGAGAATTCTGGATAATGTGGTAGACTTCCTGGACAGCCATGCTCTTCAGCTCAGGATGCCCAAGGCATTTGAAGAGGACAACTCTGTCGAAGAAGAAGGTATGTTCATATTTTAAAACATTAAGCCCCAGTGTAAAAGTTTTTATAACACTCAAATGCTGAATAATATTGAAAATAAAAATACGGTAAGAAAAAAAATTTAACGGAATATAACAGTCTTAGCAGTGAATGGTAAAATACAGTAGAGGTAGTGACAATAATACAAATATCGGACAGATTATAAAACAATCTACGTTTTATTACCACAGGTATTATTGTGGCTATAAAATTGACAAAAAGTAGCCACTAACAATGAAATTGACTCCAAACATACTATATAATATATTTGCTAAACTTTTCAAACATTCAAACCAAACATCAAATTTGATACTGAATAGATCATATAAATAGATAGGAACCATTGGATGATAATTGTGAATCATTTTATAAGCATTATAAGCAGAATAATAGGAGATGCAAGATTAATTAAATGCATAGCTTGATTACTAGACGCATGAGTCAAATCTAAATAATAATATTTATGCTTAATTATCTTACTTAATGATTATGTTGATATTATTTCCTAGCATTAATTTTATCAAGACTGCACCAACTCTGCAAGTCAATCAGTAAAATTGAAAACATTAACAGTAATGACCAAAATTATACCTAACCAAGATTTCAAAATTATTTACCTGACAAGTTTATCGGATTTTTGTCTACACAAAATTTTACAATAGAATAAACAAACTAATAATAAATAATGTTTCTTTAAATCATTCTAACACTTTTCCTGGACACATTTTTTTAAAGAGTGACAATGTAAATAATACTACCACTCATACAGAAAATGAGGTCGAAAATTTAATAAAAAAATGCTTGAGCTATAACTGCATGAACGACTGCATATTTTAATCATGTTTTTTCTAAACACACACTGAGATCAGACAAGTTTCCTATTACCGTTCTGTCAATAGACTTTTGTGTCAAGTGTGTTTGTTCGCACGTTTTTGAGAGATAGTTGAGATTAAAACATTCTCATACTTTCATACTTATCATTGTTACATGCTCAAACTTGTGATAAATGAAAGTTAATCGTCGATATTATCTTCTGAATCTTGAGGTTTATGTGTCATCTTTTTGTACGTGTGAAATCTGTACAACAATAGCCAAGCTCAGCTTAGCAAGTACCTAAAGGCTTCTTCAGACTAAGCCATAACATGCCGTATAATGCTCTAAGCTTACCATTCTGCCTCCGTTACATTACTCTATACTGCCATTTAAAACAAAAGTACCTGTTGCAATCGCTAATTTTAAGCATCTATGAAATAACATCAAATTTATTTTACAAGTGAAGCAAGAAATATTTTTAATCTTATCATTTTTGCGGTCTTTTTTATACCCAGGATTAATTTAGAGCTTTAATTTAAAACGATGCATCGGTAAATAAGTTGAAATTAAGTTACGGTACTTTGGTTTTGAACATCACTATGAGAATATATTTCATATCTCGAAAGTATCACTTGCATAACCTTCTTTATGATATGATACCTTTATATATCTTTATGATACCGTGGCTTATCGAGGAATAGGATAGGGTAAGTGTGGAGTAAGCACCGAGGGTATTAATGCGATATACACAGTTACGCAGCAAAGATGTACTAATCCGATAGGATTTTATAATACACATCATGAATAATAAATGTGGAATACTGAATTCGTGAAAAAAAATTAGTTATTCTTAATAAAACGGTCATTCATGCTCGACAAAATGTATGCATATTATGATAGCAGCAATGATGCAGAATGAGCAATGATGAATAATAGACTCCTTTGGCTTAATTTACCCTTCCCGCGTGTACAAAGCAGAGTCTGAAGAAGCCAAACTAATAAAATTGATGCCATGATCACATAGGAATGTCATGGTTTTTGATAAATAATGATGTTCATTGTTAAAAAATTCTATAGGAATTGATTGAGCTTTTTGTGATGATAGAAAATGACCGCTATGTCTTTCATTCTATAAGTGTAAGGCAAGCATTCTATGATAAAGCATTTTTGGAGTGACATTTAAGTTCTATTACAAAGGCTTTACTGGGTGCTTAATTTTCACGCAAATTTGACCCGCAAGTATAAAGTATACTTCTATAATAGTTTCACATAATGTTATTAATTCGAAAGTTTGTGTTTGTGAATATTTATTGCCACGTATCTCCGTAACTACTAATTGATTTTGGTGAGAATGGAATATAGATAGTTTAGGTTCTGGAATACGTAGGTACGTAGATATAACGCGTTTTTTATCTGATATTGTTCTCAACTTACAACACATCAATCTCAACGTACGTGAAACCACGGGCGCATCTAGTTATAAAATAAATTCCAAAGTGAATTGAAAATATTCCGATTTACTCTCACAAAAATTACAGCTTACTGCAAGGGTTTACGAAATTTTTTATTGATAGATCAAAAAAGCATCTATATCAAGCTTTTTATTTAATAGTGACCCAAATATAATAACATACATACAGTGGGTACATCTTTGAGCTTTTTGGGTCAAAACCATGGGCACGCAAGGGTAGGGAGCCTGTTTTGTTTTAATATTTGTCATCGAGTCTTGTCGATGCATCTCTTTACCTAAATGCCAGTTTCTATTTTCTGAAAGGGTGAGCATAGTCATAAAACGTGGTAATTGGGCCAATATTTTGGTAACAATTCCCAATGGTAGTCGTTTAATAAATGTAGTTTATTTATTTAGTAGTTATGTTTTATTACATACATTGTTGTGCAATAATGTTTTCAGGTCAAAAAGTATTTTAATAGATATTTGCCATACTTCACAACATTCTTTGTTAATTGTATTTACAAGTGAACAATAGAAAGCCTAAAACTGTCAGCCTCAAGGCTTCAGGCGTTCTACTTACAACCTGTTTTAGATTCAATACGCGTACTGAGTTATATAACTTGGTCTTGAAGCTTTAAAAAGGAAAGTTTGTTTCCTAATTCCTCTAATTCTTATTCATGAACAGTTACATAACTTTCAAAAGATGAACTCTCTATTTGTTACAAAGTTACTTGTATGACGTCATCAATTCCAATATTTACTTAGTAATTTTATTTATCTTTAGTACGTTTTATTGAATAATAAATTTTATAGCCGAAGCGTGGCATTTATGATGTTGTTGTTTTGGTTATCAACATTGTTGACATTTCAATCTTCAATTTCTCTTCCTCGATTTTGCCTCGGGCATTTTGAGTCATGAAAATGAAGAGCTTTGAGCTTTCGCCTCTTTTTCATTTAGCATTTTTGTCTCGATAACCTTTAGTTTGACGCACAAAAGTTTCACTTTCTTTAAAATTACTTTAAATGCAGTTAATTTCTTTTTTGACTTCTATTCAAAACGTACCTAATTGCAACAAAAGCTGTTAAATGAAGTAGTAAAGCCAAAACTAAGAAACTTAATTCTTAATTCTGCAATAGAAAGCCAGTTTATAACACGTTTTTTTATTAATTATATCTTTAACTGCTACAGTTTTTACGTTTTATTATTAAACAAGTTAATAAAATTAGAGGTCAAATAAATTTTTAATGTTTAACTAGCAACCCAATTTTAATTATCTTTCTGTTTATTTACAGGCCGTGGCAAGAAGAAGAAGAAGCTGAAGAAGCTCCTGCCCATCCTTGCCCTGATCAAGTTGAAACTCGCTGCCCTTGTTCCCCTCTTCCTCGGTATTATTGCTTTTGCTGTTTTCAAGGCCTATCTCCTTGGTAAAATTGCCTTCATCGCCGCTGCCTTCGGTGCTATCAAGAAGCTTCTTGAATCGAAATCCAAGTCTAGTGGCTGGTCTGAGCCAGCCCATGAAGAGCATCATGGCTGGGAAAGCAACAGCGGAGGCTGGGGTAGGTCACAAGATGGCCTCGATATGGCTTACTCAGGACACGCTAAGCAGTCATAAGCTACGAGTTATATATATAACTAATTTATTCTAGATATAGGTAATTTATTACACGACAAATGATTTCAAACTCTCTATACTTATGCATGCTTTAATATATTTTGATTCCAGCGTTTTTCTCTTATATATCAGGCACGTTTCTATGTTATCATCATAATATTGTTATATTTATCTATGTATATTTTTATCTGATATATAATATTTTATGAAGTATATTCTTTGCAATGTTTTTATATATTTACCTATATTATACTGTAGATATTATTATAAAAATACGTTTATATTATTTTATTGTTTTGGTTACCATGACTGATTTATGGGTTGGTCTTTAAATATTTATCTATATTGTGATATATAATTACATACATTATTATTGTTTTAGTACGTTTATCATTTTGTATAATATTTTACTTTATCATTGTATAATTATTTTACAGTATTTGTTTAATATTTATATAAGTATGATTTATTTAATAGTGATGCTAGAATGGTTTTTGTAACAATATATTTTTAAGTTTATGTTCCAAAGATATTATTATTTCTATCTTTTAGTTATGTTTATGTATGTATATTGTAAGTCTATACCAACAAGTGTACATGAGTGTATATGAGTCATGTAATTTATCCGCGAAAATGTATCGAAATGATGTTTGTAAACATTTTAATGTTAAGTAATTTATTTTACGATGGATCCTCGTAAAAAGTCATTAAATCAATTTCATTTTAAATATCGGATTTTATTTTATTTCCTTTATCAGTATGACAGGTACTTAGAGGAGAGACAGATCTGATATCACTTCCATAATACTTGTTGAGATTTTTCCAAAGCATGAGACCATTAGCCGCGGGAAAGGCTATTAATGTTCATCATCATTATCAGCCCCTCATGTTCCCACTGCTAGAACACAGGCCTTCTCTCAGAGAGATAGAAAGGATGGTCCCTAATCTACTATGCTGGCCCAGTGCATGTTGGTGAATGTCATATGTCTTTGAACTTTTAATGTTCTTGGACGTACCAATTTTCTCACGGTGTTTTCTTTCACTGAGTTTGAGCAATGGCATCGAAAATGAACATAATAATTTATTTAAAGTACTTAGTAATTTATTGGTGCAAGACCGAGTATCAAACTGGGTGCCATCTGATTATAATGGCGAACCATTCTTTCTACACGATTTCTGTAACTTTTTGTAAACCGATTATACGCAAAAAAAACAAAAAACTGTTACTACTTGTTCTAATAACACTACTAACTACTTGGGAACAATTCCCACTGGTAGTAGATTATTCAATAGTTAGTATTTAGGTTTTAATTTTTTGTTATTTTATTGTCCTACTTTTTTTTAAATTTTAGTTTTAGTTTATTTACTGAATATCTAGTTAACATTATATTAATAAACTATCTTGTTACGTACCTAGTTCCTGTGGCCTTTCATCATCATCTTCAGACCTTGAATATCACCTAGGGGGTATAAAAAAACAATACAATAACTCAATATTAAAATACCACAAAACAAGGATAACATAAACAATTACATTTTTTTTTTTAGCGCTAATAAGTCCACCTTTGACCACTAACTAGCCTATTGGTAAGCAACGATGTGGTCGAAGATGAAGCACGCAGACTTAGAAGATACCTATTCACTCTGGCCTTGAAAAGGCCCAGGTTATATCTCTCAGAAAACAAGGAAGCTGGCAGGTTGTTCCAATCTTTGGCCGTACGGATTAGAAAAGTAGAATCGAAACGTTTGGTACGTATCCAAGGAAAATTCACAATGTATGGTAGTGGCCCGTTTTCCTACTTGTCCTGTAGTAGAAAAAGGATGGCAGGATAAGGTCATGTAGCTCTGATGCACATTCTCTATGCACAATAAAACTATTATCTAGGCTTTTAACAGGTAGCCTATCGCTTAAAGAGATCTCTTCCAAGCAACCATGGCGTATAGTACTCATCAAGACCATTACAAAGATCCAAACACGACGGGGTTATATTTTTGCGTTCATCGGTTTCTTTTAGGCAAACGTGCTCCATTGTAGACTGCTTCTTAGTTAACCACTTAGTCGCTAGTATCGCTTACTTTAACATCAGGCGAATTGGCGATCAAACGCAAGCCTATTTTTTTACCTGTACTATCTCACTGCTGGGCAAAGGTTTCCTCTATTTCCTTCCACAAATCTCGGTCCTCCGCCACCTCTTGCCAACCTTTCTGGAATGAGTCAAGATCGTCACGCCAGCGTTTCTTGGGCCTTCGTTGACTGCGTCGTTCATCAGGCACCCACTGTGTGACGATCCTGGACCACCTGTTATGGAGCGCAGTGCGCTGTTGCGGACTCGGTCCATTCTCTTCACACCACGCTGACTACTAATAAAAAAAAACATATGACCACCTTTCGACTCCATCACCAAAAAACTACATAGTACCATATTATTGAATTGTCATCCAACTACATAGGTGTAGTACCAAATTTCAACTCAAATGAACGCCTGGAAGTGGGTCAAATTAGGCTTCCAATATTTGTACATAAAAATATATATATATATGACCTAAATGCTGACGTGTTTCTGGCTCAACGCATAAGCATTGCCATTCAGCGTAGTAATGTCGCCAGCATGCTGGGTACGCTGCCAACTGATAGTGGGCTTGAGCATTTTGATTGTTTTTAGACCTTCAACGGTCTATGAGCAGTCTAACTGTATTTGTAGCACAGAAAAGAGAAGTAGAAAAAAAAATTCTCTTCTGTGATTTGAAGTGTTAGTATTAGCTAGTGTTTTGTTTAGTTACTAAAGGTACTTGCCCTTTATAACATTTCAATAAATACACATCATCATCATCATTTCAGCCATAGGACGTCCACTGCTGGACATAGGCCTCCCCCATCGATCTCTAAAAGGGCCGGTTGAAGCGGCCTGCATCCAGCGTTTCCCTGCGGTCTCTTTTAGGTCGTCTGTCCATCTTGTAGGTGGACGTCCTACGCTGCGCTTACCAGTCCGTGGTCTCCATTCCAGAACCTTTCGGCCCCATCGGCCATCTGTGTCCTGCCCACTGCCATTTCAACTTGCTAAATAAATACACATAAAACATGTGAATGTAAGTAAAAGCTTGTAAAAAAGCTTAGTAACGGATGTCCTGAGAGTTACGCAATGCTTTATGATCACGTCAGTTGGTAAATGCAGGTGTACCGCTATACTATAGGCGCGGCTCGAAAGTTCTCGGCGTATTTGTGTTACTGTCGCGACACACGTGGGGAATGTTTTACTAACATCATCTCAAGTGAAACTAAAACTTAAGGCTTTCAGACTATCAGTGGAATTCGCTGCCTAAATGGGTGTTCCCTGATAGTTACAATCTGGGTTTCATCGAGTGAGGTGGGTCGAGAGTGAATCGATTTCTTTTAGGCAAGCGTGCTCCAGTAGACCACATCATCGCTTACCATCAGGCGAGTTGGCGGCCAAGAGCAAGCCTACTTTTAATATTTAAAAAAACATCTCTTTAACACATCTATACTAAAATTATAAAGAGGAAAGATTTGATTGTTTGTTTGTTTGTTTGTTTGCATTGAATAGGCTCCGAAACTACTGAACCGATTTGAAAAATTCTTTCACTGTTGGGAAGCTACACTATCCCCGGGTAACATAGGCTATATTATATTTTCCAAAAAAAAGGGATCCTTATTCAAATTCCAATAATGTAACCCAAGGTGTACAAGAATAAGATTTACAATTTAAACTTTGCGAGTTTGACAGTTTTAAGACAGGACAACGTTTGTCAGGTCAGCTAGTCTATAATTATATAGATAATAAAGTCGTGTTAGTTACACTATTTATAATTCAAGAACGGCTAAACCGATTTGGCTGAAAATTGGTGAGAAAGTAGCTTAGAACCAGGAAACGCATATAGGCTACTTTTAATCAGCATTATAACCATTTTTCATCACTACTCAGGTGAAACAGCGGGGCGCAGCTAGTTTTCAATATTTTCGTTCATTCAACATTAATTAAGAGCGTAGTTCTTATCGGTGGAGTAACTTCCAGGCTTGATGGTCTTCTGTCAGCGTTTTCACCTCCTTGTACGACATAACATTTCTCTTTCCTTATATTTGTTCTAAGAATATTCTTTTTGGTTTTTCTGGTCCTCTCTTTCCTTCTACCTTTCCCTCTATGATTGTTTTCATTAATTTGTCATGTTGTACAAGGTGGCCAAACATCTTGCCTTTTCTAGTCTCTATACTCGCTAGTAGATTTTTTTTCTCGTAGACAATAATAATGTATAATATACCAAGGAAGATAAACTAAGAGAAAAGCCAATAGCGGAACATTATAGCGTAGCTCGGAAATTTGCCTAAAAACGGTATACGAAGTTAGATGGCGCCGTAATTTGAGCATGCTTATAGGTTGTCTCGAACTTCCGTAAGCGCTGCAGTTAGATAATATACGAAAGGGTTCTACAAATTACCGTAGCGCTAGTATCGCAGTCAAGTTTCGCAACATTTCACTCACGCATTCACTGTTTATTAGTATGTTAGTGTACTTATCCACTTTGTTTTATATTAAATATAGCACATAATAATATGTTCTTGTAAATTAGGTTAGTATGTAAGTGTACTAGAAAATAAAATATTTTGTATTGTATTTTATATTGTCTTTTGTAGTTTGGAAACGCTGCGTGCAGACTTTACCAAAATTCGCGGAAAATGGTTATTAGAATCAGCTTAAACAGTTCGACCAAACTCGAACCAAAATATAATTTAACGTATCACCCCGTGTGTTTCAACCCGCGTCACCCAAACTACCTTAATTCAAGGTCATTCTCGAACTGACTCACCGCACTTTCTTCTTGAACGTGGGATGAGTACGTTACGTAGTAGGCCCCTTATGTGGGTCAGGTGACTCCGGAATGTCTGGACATTTTTACATGACTGCTTTTTTTTTAAATTGGCTTGCGCTTGATCATCATCTCATCTGATGATAAGTAGTGATATCTAGTCTACGAAAAAACACGTTTGTCTAGAAGAAACCGATCCACTCCTGACTTAAAGACACCTATTTTAACTATAAAAAGAGGCAAAAAGGAGTATTTAGTTTTATGTGTTATTGGTGTTTTTTAGTTGTTTATTTTTGTTTTTTGGTGTATTTTGTTTTTGGTTTTTGTTTTTAGTTTTTGTTTGGGTTCATATTGTTTGGTTTTTTGTATTTCGTTTGACCGCCAACTTGCCTGTTGTTAAGACTTACCATGTCATCGTAAGTCAGCGTTGCTTACTTTTCTCCTTCACTTCGCTCTATTATCGACAGCGTCTTCAGAAACCTTACACTTTATCATGTCCTTAGCAGCAAAACTTTCTACCTTGTCTTAAGTCTACCTCTGGATCTTCAACAAGTTGAAAAGTATTTTTTTTTGCATATAAAAGAGAGCTGGAAACCAGCATGCGGTCCGCAGGAACCACCGCTTATGGACACCTGCAATGCTATCGGTGTTGATGGAGCTTATTGACAGTCCGGAGAGGTAGTTGTTGACAACCTTATTGAAGCGCTTCATGTTGAAGCTCCGTGGGAAGACTTTAGGGGGGAAGGGCATTCTACACCCTGCAGATTCGTGGAAGAAAGAAGTAAAAGAAGGAAAGCTATTTTTGTTTAATTGTCTTTAAAATAAAAACAAACACTAATCTAAAAACCCCTTGTTGGAAGGAAAAGTGTCCAGTACCACATTGAATAGCATTGAATTTTTTTAGCAAAAGTTGTCGTCATATTTGTTTACATGGTTAGACATTTAATAAAACTATAAGTGCTTGTATATCCATCGTTACGTCATTGCATGATGTTAAAAATTTAGTCAAAATGTCTAGGTCACATTATAAAACGATTAAATAATTGTGGATGACAGAATAGTGCTAATAAATCGCACATAATTTTTTCGTTATAAAGTTTGGCTAAAGTAGATGCCACTTTTGTTTACATGGCATTAAAAATTACATTGAATAACTGTAAGTTGTTTATATATCTATAGCGACGTCATTGCATGACGTCAAAAATTGAGTCAACATGTCTAGGTCAATTTATAAAACGATTAAATAATTGTAGATGACAAAACAGTACTGATAGAATCGCAAATTATTTTTTCATGATTAATTAAGTTTACATGGCCAGACATTAAAAAAGCCTATAGTACTTCTATATCTATAGCGACATCATTGTATGACGTCAAAAATTGAGTCAACATGTCTAGGTCACATTATAAAACGATTAAATAATTGTGGATGACAGAATAGTGCTGATGTAATGTTACCACTTCAGGCAAGAGTGAAAGTACCCGCGTATGCAGGTATATTTGGTGTGTCCATTGCAAGGATGCCGTGTGCTGACCAAGTTATAAAGTCAGACATAATTCTGCGCAACGACGGACACGACGGACATACTCAAAGATATCATTTATTTTATTTATTTATCCAAATTACAACTATCATTACAGGAATGTCCTAATTCAATAGCGTATGTCAACATAATGATTTATAAACCTAGCTTATAACACAATTAAACACATTAGCAATGTCGTTCAGTGTAGAGGTTCGGCTTCCGGCTGATGATGATGATGATGACTAAAATTCTAAGCACTGTTTTCTAAGGTTTTGAAAGTCGTAAGCTACAAAACATCCGGGATGGGACTTACCACACTTAGAGCGACACAGAAGGGAGTCGCTAAGCAAAAGCATTCGCCTTTGTCAAAGTACATGAATGTTTACAACACAAGTAACACACGTATGGATGTGTGTATACAGGGTTATGTTGCAAGGCAGTCCGAAAGAGGTTCATAATACCAATCATTACGATTTTTTAATACTAATTAGACTAATATGTAGTTGAAAAAAAAAAACAACTGAAATATAATGGTCATTCACACTCGATAAAATTTACAAAACAGCTGATAATTTTCGCGATATCAGGTTTGGTCCCGTACTAAAAGTTTTCCGTTAATATAAGTATAATATTGATTTGTGCTATTTACAAATGCATACGTATATTATAGCGAAAGAACAAAGTCTTAGAGTGGCGTGGGGGTGCTTCTACAAAAAAAATTACAAAATAATTATCAATTTATAAAACCGATTCCAAAATTAGTAAAACACGCAATTTCGTTTACTTAGATGAAAATATTATGTTACCAAGTTAACACATTAACACAAAACCAAACTACTGAATTGAATTTTATGAAATTTCTATGGGACCATTCTGAAAGTATAGTATAAAATTAAAAATAATTTTCCAAATTGGAACAAACATAAAAAAAAAAACAATCGAATTGAAAACAAACAAAAAAAAAAACAATCGAATTGAAAATCTTTTCCTTATTAAGTAGGTAAAAAAAGCACTATCTCTAGGTAATCTATTGGCACTCTGGCATCTCCTCTCCAGGTTGCCCGCGACTTGGTGGCTGCGTTGCTCTAAGCTACCACAGAACAAAGTCGTGTCAATTTGATTTACAATCCGAAGGTACCACTTATTCTGGGAATGAAAGCAATGTGTTGTGAACTTTTAAGGTGCACATAGCTACAACCGTCTAGTATAGAAGTCAGTACGATACAAGTTTTAATGAAGTGGAATAAGGACGTTGTTACTATCAACGCCGACCGCCATTGATCACGGTAGAGCAAGATTGTCTTTCAGCGCAATTCATTTCTTAAAACTACTTATCGTAGAGGAATTGATTAGTTTTAAGGTCCGAAACCCGAAGGGTAATGACAGAACCCTATTACTTAGCTTACGCTGTCTGTTCGTCCGTCCGTCAGTCCGTCCTACTTTTACACGGCTGTATCTTTAGAACATAATAGATGGCCAGTTGAAATTTTCACAGAATAATTATGTAATATTACGGCGGATTAACTAAGAATACAACATACAACAAACGTATTTTTGTATTAGCTCTAATGTAAAAACGGTGATACTTCCAAAAGTCAAACTTGGCATGATTATAGTACACACTCTTAAAGTATAACAACAAATAATAAATAGTGGCCAAGTGCGAGTTGGTGACTGACTAGCCTTCCCTGTAACACTTACCATTAAGTTATCGACATTTCCTGAAGCAATTTCTTCTAAGCAATCGTTCTCTATCGTAGACAGCATCACTGTTTAACATCAGGCAAAGTTGGAGTTTTGGCGCCAACGCGGAAAAAACATATCGGCTCGTTGGAATATTTTCCTAAACTTGTGTATTTTCGAATGTTAATGTGTACTAAATGGTGAATTATTATTCATTAAGTGCTCGTAAACGTGCTCGAGTGTGGCCAAGTGATATAACGAGGTGAAACGTGTCTTTTTGTGATGTTTCTTGAACTCCATAAGAGCCTCTTGTTAAGTCACCACCACTTTACAGGGGCATGAGTTCGACTTGACCGTGACTTACTTAGCTTGACTCTGACTGTGACTATGACTTGTTTGACGCTACTAAGATAAAGTAAACTGTTTAATATTACGAGTAAAGGACATTGAATCCACGCTCATGAAGATTTTAACAAAAAAAAAAAAAAGTTGTCCGCCGTTAAGCGCAAGCCTACTATTTAATTTAAAAAGCCTTCTTATTTCTTCTGCATACCATATACTTACTCTTCAGCATCTGAAAAAATGCATTCAACATCCCAACGAAACCGTGTTTCCATATTTTTCTGAGTTAACCAAGCTTTTCATGTAAATGACTTAGCTAACTTCAGTTTATGTTTGTGGACTTTGGAATAACGAATTAAAAAGTTGGTTCGCTTTGTCTATATACTTACTAATATTATAAAGAGGAAAGATTAGATTGTTTGTTTGTTTGTTTGTTTGCATTGAATAGGCTCCGAAACTACTGAACCGATTTGAAAAATTCTTTCACTGTTGGGAAGCTACACTATCCCCGGTTAACATAGGCTATATATTTTTTTTAAATAGGGATCCTTACCAAAACTCCAATAATGTAACTCAAGGTGTAAAAAAATGAGATTTACAATTTTGACTTTGCGTGTTTGACAGTTCTAAGACAGGACAACGTCTGTCAGGTCTGCTAGTACCTTATATAGCGTTAACAATTTAGTGTTTGGAAGAACTGTTTGATATAATGCCGGTGTCACGGTTTTATCGTTGTACTAGCCGCCTGTGCCTGTATCTGTGGGAATTGCATACGCTTTTATGCGATCTTTTTTGCTTCACACTTCCAATATATGGATTGATCATGCAGTATTTGCGAGTAACCATAACTTGGGTTTCTTCAAAATAGCTGTTAATTCTTCAAAGGTTAGAAACGTAATCTGTGTTAGGTTATAAATATATTATTATAAAAAAATCATAAGCGACAACTCATTCTTACTCCCATAAGATCATTTTTTTTTTTTTTTTATATTATAAATAATAGGCTTGCTTTTTTGCTCACTGAAACCAATAAGAAATGTATTTATAAAAATACTGAGAAATGCATTTTTTATCTCTATATATTTCTTTCTTATTTTGTACTATTGCGCAAACCGAGTTTAGTTTTATTAGGTAGCATGATTTTCCTTGCAATTTTTGGGGTTCATTTTACCCCGATAAAGGGTAAGGTCGAATTTCACAAAATCAGTTCTTATTGATGTCCTATTTGAGGAAAATTGAGTCGAAATGTCACGTCTCTATATTTAGCGGATTGCTCTGTGACCTAGAAAAAACGCTTGCTATTTTATACAAAAATCAATTGTTAGCTTATTATTACTTTTGTATTGTATACGCTGGTATATTATTACTTTACGTAAAAAACTATAAAACAACGCATAAAAAAACATAAAAATTATTAATTTTAAATAACTTATCTGAAGCTGTCTGCAATCATCTGATAGCAAATGGACTATAGGTATTATGAGTACTATGTTCAACAACTATCAGGAGTATGTCTTTATTAGCAACGGTGGCTCGTCGGCTTGTTAGCCGCTAAGGCATTAAAAAAACTATTAGCACCTAATTTCTATATTAAAACAACAATTGGGTACATATAAGAAACAATAATGTAAATTAATTTAACCTAAACATTAATAATACATAATTATAATATTCAATTTAGAAAAGAGAGATCTCACACTAAAGAGAAGCTATGTATTTATTACAAAACGAAGGGTGATTTGCGTAAAAACTTCGGTTCTAGCTTCAGCTAGCTATGTACCTGTTACATTATATACCTACTTAATTATTAATTTGATTATTGTTGCCTGATTTAAGGTTTTTTCTGCTGTACAATCTTATTATAACACCAATGTGACCCATAAACCAGCATTAAAATATTTGAATTTAATTAGAACTCTATTACGTTTACCGTTGTTTAAACCTATGGTTAAAACATTTTGTAGTAAGGATTACCTTAATTGGAGATTTTTTGACCAGATCATAATATAAGGTCAAATATCCGTAAGTTATAGCTTTCTTCCTCTCTTTACAAAGATCGTATAGCATTTTTACGGTTAAGTACAACAACATTCTATATTTTAGGGCTTTACTTCGCTGCATTAGGCGTACCTGATTTTCACATTACTTTAAACTAGAAACGTAGCGGAACTTAAATTTTGGTCAAAGGTCAACCGAGGAACTTGTTGTCACTTTAAATCAACAAAAATCCAATAAGAGCCGTTGTATTTAAGCTCAACTAAATACTTACATTATAATTATAACAAATGAAATTGAAATCATGGTGGAGCCGAAAAACACAAATGTTATTTTTACGAACCATACTGTGCTAGCATTAACCAAAATCACAAAAAATTCATGTCACCAGATTTTCGCCACAATATTTGAGAGCCCATTTTTGCAAAAAAAAAACGCCTAGGAATTTGTTAGAACAGTAAACTAACGTCTATTTCATGATAACGCGACAGAAAGTTTGAGTTGCGAGCTCCGATGTTCTATGGTTCCGGTTTCTACGGTCGACCTCGAAATCGAGAATTAATATAAAATAGCTACATATCAAATTAGGATAGGTTTATGCACTAGCTAGCAAAGAATTTTACTTTATTTTTTAAAGTTTTTTTTACGTCTATCGTATGTAATGATCGGATAGCTTATGTTAGCTATGTCAAGTAAGTTACGCCATTCATTTTCACCCGGAGTTTGCATAGACTTACGAAAAATCAAACAATCGAGCATCACACTTTTTCTTTCGTTTCATTTACACCTTCACACGCACCGCCGTAAGAGTATACCTATGTCGTAAATGTAAAATGCGCTTTCTAACAACTAATATTTATTTTTCTACTTATCCTTACGTTGTCGCTTGATCTGCCATCAGTTTGTGGAAGACGTCAGGCTGTGCACACATACTTTACGTCACATTGTCAAAATCGTGGTGGGGAGCTAAGGATATAATCCATCAGTATTTTGGAAAAATATCATAAGGTGCCAAGCGTTGGCAGTTGAAGTACAAAACAATAAGTGAAGATGTGGAAGGAAATAGCATTTTTTGCCTTCTTGGCGTCAGTGAGCTGCAGTCCGATGAAAGAAAATGGGATTTCGGAAAACCTCGTCGGTGTCATATCGGAGTGTGTGGAAACTGACACCACTTTGTGTTTAAAGGTGAATAAACCGTGGATTTTTTGGGACAGTGATTGTGAAGTGATGTGATAATTGAAGCTTGTACAGTGACAGTGATATGACAAATGATAGCCGCGGAAATATTAAAGCCATTGATGATAATTGTTGCTAATCGTTAAAATAATAATTAAACGTAATCTCTTATGACTTTGCTCATCTGTTAAATCATTTTGAGGATTTTGAAAAATCTTTAAATAATTTTGTAAAATGTCTCCATTAAAACTTATTCAAATTTTATTAGTAAAAGAAAAATAATTACCTTTAGACAGTGAAATTAGCGAATCATGGAGAAGGCTTATACCTTGTAGTGCTTATGCCAGCTTGATGAGCTCTCAATGATTATGATGACATTTCAAATTCAAATGTTTCCATAACTTTCCAACCCTTAAAAAAATTGTCTTAATTTAGAAACGTAAACTAAATCTATACATAATGAGCCATGAATATTAATATTAACAATTGGTTTCAGGAAAAGGCCCTCAAGTTTACAGAAAAACTAGCCATCTCTAAAAACTTGGACATCTTCGAAGGCATGAGCCTAATCAATACCGGATCAGCCCGTTCTTCTCGAAGCTACGAGCCCTTAGCTGAGGAACCAAAAGCCAGAGAACTCCAAATTGATGAGAGAATAGCTGACAACGTTGCTGACTTTTTGGACAGTCACGTACTTCAACTGCGTTTGACCGAGCCTGATAATGAATCAAGGGGACTGGATGAGGAAGGTATGTTTAAAGATTAAAAAGTAGTTTAAACAAAGTACTATTGTTGAATAAAGTAGCCGAAGATCAAGTGACAACTTAAGGGACAAAAAATAAAGGTCCAATTTGATCTAATTTATCTCATGCCAATTGCTAAAAAGACCGTAATGGACGATTATTCTAATTAATTATTATTAATCAACATTAACACATTTTTATAAGATCAGTCTTTGTTACCGAAGTTTAGCAACCTTCAACCCGGTCAGCCTTTGGATGACCAGGAGTAGTATTTACAACAGAGCACAAAGTTTCGGATGAAGAGATAAATTTGTGTGGTTTGATTATTTATTATAGAAGTATAGATTGCGAATCTCAGATTCCTTTGAGTGGATTAAAATTCCGACACTAGGAGCAACTCAGGCAAGCAAATAAGCTTCCTTCAAACAAGTTTTATGTAGATTTGACCGCAAAGGCCTATTGTCTCCTAGATTCAAGCTGCAAGTTATGTAGGTCCTTAAACAATACCTTGGCACCTATGTACATCTCGCGACAAACGCCAGCTTTCTCTTCCTTACATATTTGTACTCATGAGTGGTCTCTCACACAGCCCTTTATGGTTATTTAATTACCATGACAAATGTTTGCTTCCAACAAAGGCGTATTTAGGAACATTGAGTGTATTGAGCCAACATAGTCTAAGCATTGATAATGGCTTTGAACTCACAAAAAGATGAATGATTCCCAATGAGATGATTCATGATATTGGAATGAGAATTGCAAAGCAATTTGGACAAATTTAAGTTGTTTTTTATGTGTAACTAGGTTACTCGAATACAATCAAGATCACTTGAATTTTTCAACTTATATTTGTAACATATTTTAAATCTTTACTTCACAATTATTTATTTGTTGTCCTTGCTTTTATTATTAATTACTCATCACATATAAGAATTTGATCTTCACCTTTCTCAATGAACAAAAGTTATCGAACATCATAACATAACGTAACGTCTCTCTATTACTCGTCAACAAATGATTCATGTTTTTTTGTCTTTTTCAGCACGTGGCAAGAAGAAGAAGAAGATCAAGCAGCTGCTTCCTCTTCTTTTACTTTTGAAATTGAAGCTTGCCGCTCTCATTCCCATCTTCCTCGGTATCATCGCCATTGTTGCCGTCAAGGCAATCTTCTTGGGCAAGATTGCCTTTGCCATGAATGCCATCACCCTCATCAGAAAACTCTTCAACAAAAACAACTCCTCTGGTGGAGGCATCAGCTATGCTGCCCCTCATCATCATGAAGAACACCCTGGGTACTCTTACGAGCCCGCCCAAAGTGGCTGGAGCAGACAGGCTAATGATGCGTCATCGTTAGCGTACGCGAGCCAAATTACCAAATAATGTGATTGTATGAGTGTTTATTTATTCGTGTGATGTGTTATTTATGTTTGTGTGCCGTGTAAGATACCTCAATTGATTTTGTTTGAATAAATTATTATTTTCAATCATTTTGTTTCTGTTAGACAATAAAAGACACTGTTCGTTTTGTAAGGAAGTTTTAGCCCAAAAAGCAGCAACATATACTAGCAATTCAAATGTCTGCTTCTAAATTTGCTGTCCCTTAGATCTGAATTGACACTGTTATTATAAACGGATTCTTACTTTGAGCAAAAATCCACCACATGCCATCATATCACCATATTCTCAAGAGTCAATACATATAAATAAATTGTTGGTCATAGAACTTAATTTTGGACACACATTTTTATTGGGTATATATGTTGTATTTATATGGGTCGATCTCATCCACATCTTTCCTGATAGCCTGATGAGATCAATCACTTATTAGGCTGCCGGACAATGTAGATTATGGTGATCTAATAAAAACATTAAAGTAAAGACTGGATTACTAAAAAATCTCATATAAAAAATATCTAGTAAAAATGCATCATTGTTTTATTTTAAATTTACTAATTAAGATTTATTTTTCACTCGCCTACAAAAAATTCACCATTTAATCCACAAGTTTTTGTATATAATATATAGACAAATCAAATTAATCTTCACACAATGCTCAAATATTTTATTTTAGTCTTCTGCATTAGAGATAGAAACAAATTGAAACTAACGAAACTGAGTATTAGATCATGTTACATTTTCAATCACCTACCTATGTGCCGAATTACAACGGCTTTTTTTGACAGAGCGTTAATTAGATCATTATTTTGTTCTCCACTGATTTATCTTTATATCATTATCTTGAAAATCTTTAAATTTAAAACTTTTTGAAAACAGGATTCTTCTATACAGGCTTTGACTGGTGAGGAAACTATTAGTAATAAACTTCTAAATTTGCAAAACCTTCTCTGCAAGATTAGTAGTATTCTATGTACTATCAAAACCAAATCAAAGATCAAAGGCAGAGTTTGACGTTTAATCAAATTTTCAATCTATTGAATGTTATTTATTGTCACATCACATTATCATAATTATTTAGAAATAATAGATTTATATCATTAAATTGTAATGATGTGTAGATTTTATTGCTGTGGTAGTATTGTGGCCCTTTTAATGGAAATAATTATTTAATTAATTATTATTGACTTGGATTGACTGAAATAAAAAGAGATAATATTATATTGTTAGGTTTTAATTAATTGATTGTCCAAAGTTGCATGCATCTGTTGATTGATTTCAAGATATGTAATAGGTACGTTAAATTACATGGGAGATTTACATACACCAGGAGATTGAACTTTGAGTGTTGCTTGACCAGTTTAGAGATATCTTGTTTCAACTGTTTGGATGCAGAAAATGTTCAGATTGATTAGAGGCTTTCTAACAATATTCTCCATAACATAATTGCCAAATTGCCCATAGAACTCAGGCGATTATTGAGGCAAAGTCGATTTTTCCTGAGAATATGAATAGCTAACCTAAAAATTCTAAACTAGCTTGTCACCTCAATACCCTAACAAGAGAAAGTTGACCCTTGAAACTAAATCAAATAAGTGTCACATACGGTATAAACCATCCAAAAGAAAGTAAAACCAAACGTGAACTATTCGAAAAAATTAATATTAATGAAAGAATATCTGTGACACGCACTATGGCATAGTGTCGTTACTAAGTCGCTATATGACTTTAAAATGTTAATTTGGCTAAAAATCTGAGTGGGGGAAATTTAGATAAAAAACTGTTACCGATCAAGCGATCATCACAGTTCAATCGATCTTGGACGCAGTGACTCAATATGAAGATTTTTGTGTGTGTTTTATGTGCGGTGGCTGTGGTCAGCAGTACCCCAGTAGGATCAAACGAAGATCCAGTCAACAATGTGTTTAAGGAAGTCAAATCTTGTGTGGATGGTGAAGATGCAGTTTCATGCCTCAAGGTAGGAAGTGTTCAAGTGAAAAAAATAAAGTGTAATTTGGGAGTGCCAATGAATTCGCAGTGCAATGGATAGCGAAACAAGTTGCCTTGCCAGTGCCAAGTGAGGATTTGGGGATACCAGCAAAGTGATACATTACTGTAAATAGTACTGTAGCAATACAGTAACAGTGCTGTTCGGCCTAAAGTGTAGTGATTCGAATCCAACAAAACAAAATTCTGAAACGGAAAATTGGATCAAATCCGTTCCAATTCATTGCTTCTGGATTCTGCAAACATATTTGCTAATGGATAAAGTTACAATTTACTACTAGTATAAATAATTTTTAAACTTTTAAACAATCAAATTTAATGCTGTTAAAACAGATAAGGGTCTCATCTCAATACATTCTTCAAATCACATTAGATGTTGTTGGCCTATTTAAAAAAAAACTGTATTGCATATATTTTAATCTACCAGCTAAAGCTTGAAGATAAAATTCCTTATAAATACAAACTTTTTTTTAATATGATTTTTAACATGCACTTAAGTTTTAATTTACTCTATATGCACCTTTTAAGAAATAACTACAGCAATGCATATAACAATACATTATGAACACTTCCACTTTTATACAAAACTTTCATAAACTCAAAATTTTGTTTTATTTGCCCACAGGAACAAGCTTTAGACACAGTATTAAGGCTTGAAGGCGCTCGTTCCCTGAAACTGTTCAATGGAGTCACGCTTCTCAACAGTGGACCAAGAAAATCCAGAAGTCTGGAACCTCTGTCTGGTGATGCCGACATCAGGAAGTCTCAAGTTTCTGAAAGGCTATGGAAGAGCACTGCTGATCTGATGGAATCTGGTGACATCGAACTAACCTTCGGAGGCGAAGAAGATGACATGTCAGAGTCCAGAGCTATTAACGAAGGTAAATAGTTTTTTAATCAATGAAACATTCGAAATAAAAAATAAAAATATGAGAATATCTTAAATATTGACTGTCTTGTAAAGGAATTATAGATAACAGTTGATATATTATGCTGCGTTGATTGACAGACCTAGCAATACAGCCTTACATCATTAGCCATATCACAAACTTTGCTCAGTTTGGGTCAGATGACCATGTGTGCAAAAATGTCCCGATTTATAGTTTACAGATTTTATTTATTATTTGTTGAAAACAAAATATAATCAGAAACTCTTATAAGATTATTGTATCCGTCATTCTCTCAGCAACTGATGGTCATCTATAGATATGTTATAGCTAGTTTTATTCCCGTTTTGTCAGGATCAGCTTATTAAAAACACAAAAAAAAAATTACTAACATGATGTTATCTTCACAGTTGATGAAGGCCGTGGCAAGAAGAAGAAGCTCAAGAAGAAGCTGAAGGTGCTCATCCCCCTCATGATCCTCGCTAAAGCCAAAGCTGTCGCCTTAGTAGTCCTCGCTCTCCTGGTTATCGCTGCATCTCTCTTCAAGTTGGCCCTTCTCGCCAAGGTTGCTTTCATTATCAAAATTATCGCCATCATCAAGGCTCTCCTGGCTGCAAAGAAGCATGGCCAGGAAGAAACTTGGGAGATTGCTGCTCCTTCTCATGGATGGGAGCCTCATTCTGAGCATGTGTCCCATGTAGACCATGGTCATGGCTGGGAAGGAGGCTGGTCCCGCTCAAGGAAGGAGGGCAACAACCTCGCTTACTCAGCATATGCCAACTGAGCTAGAACCAAATATTGATAGTTAACCACCAATATGGGAAACCAATTAAGGTTTTCTAGTCTACGATTTACCCACGATCAATTAATTTATTCGAATTTCTATTTATTGGCGTGAATGTGAGATTTTGAGTTTTTTTGTATATATTATTAATGTTGTATATTTGTATATATCTTTTAGTTTATATGTGAAAGTATTATACGGGTATTTTATATAATATGTCTTATATCAAAGAGAGTCATTATGAATATGTATCATCTTATAAATATTTATTTATTTTTTCCAACAACTTTCTATTTCTTTTGAGTTTGTATAACTTTCTATTATGTTTTCCTATAAATTATGCATATACGTATAATGATTTTAATAATTTTATGGTCGCGTATTTAAGTATTTTATGATACTTTACATAAGTATGATCTCTTTAGTTATTTTTATGTATATTTTTCAATTGCTTATTTTTTCGTTGTATTTGTATAGTATGTTTACTTTATTTTTGTGTTTGTATAATATTTTGTTTGTATTGTTTAGTTTTGTTTGTTATGTATGACTGAGTTTACTTGTAAGGTTTTTAAGTTATTTTGTATATTTATTGCTAGCAATAAAATTAAACTGCATTGAAAAATATAAATTGTTTTACTCATGTCCATGAAAAATGACCTACAAAATTATAAGTAGTTACACAGTAAATAGTTATAGACCGAAAGGAGCTCATTGTACTTGTCATTGTGGACAGCTTTTATCAGGGGACAAATCCAAAAATTGCAAAGCGTAATCAGCTGTTTTATAGAAAAATGCCTTTTGTACACAGTTTTTGCTATAAAGATATTCTGGATTTGAGCTAGAATGACATAGGTATCAGCCTTTTGAGGGTAGGCTAAAAGTCCAGCAGTGGACTGTTAAAAGGCTGATGATGATGATGATGATGATATAGATACCAAATAATCGTCGGTGCTCCTACTAAAAACGTGTTTTTTGATTTTTTATCTCTCTAAAAGCAGAATAAAAACATTTGCTTTTAATATTTCACAGAAGTAAATTGGGTACCTACAGTGTTACGTTCGAAAACCTAGCAAAAATGAACAAAATTTGTGGTTTTATTCAACTTTTTACAATGTCATTGCAGTCCAAGCAAATAAATACTGGGACCAAGTTTAGTCTAATCTTTGACATTTCATTTTGAAGAAAATGCTATATTTCACTTATTGATTAGCACTGTAAGTAATTATGCTTACTATTTAAAAACACCTTTTACAATAAGGCCAATATCTGCTATAAATAAATATATAATATATTATAAATCTGCTATAAATTACGCACCATGTAAAATATGTTTTTAGTAACTAAAGTTATTAAGAACATCACCCGATAAGAAACAGCACTTTCCCCATTACAACTATTTATAAATTTTATGTAAGTATAAAACTAACATTAGCATATTATATTACGCGGAAGTAATAAAAAACCGAACAAGTTCGAGTAGGACTCGTGCTCTGAGGGTTCCGTTGGACGGACCGCCGGACCGCGAGTCAAAAAAAAAACTAACTGAAGTTGAAATATTGAAAGACAAACTTAACTTTGTTGTTGACTATAAGGTTCTTCCCTACATTCCAACTACAAAATGTAAGTTTGTAATAGCAAAATAATATTTTTTTAATGATATAACTTCAAATTTGTAACTTTCAGATTTATTCCTATATATGTGCTATAAGACCTTGCCTTTTGCCAAATTTCATGATTCTAGGTCAACGGAAAGTACCCTATAGGTTTTGATTCCCCTGTGAAATCGCAAAATATGCGACATAAACGTTCATATCTTTTGATTGCGTTGACTTACAACTTTTATTTTTTTACAGCCGAAAGAAACCGTACGCCCAAGTATTTATTATAAATTTCAACTTGATACCTTTACGCGTTCTTGAGAAAAAGGGTCTTGACAGACGGACACATAGACGGACAGACAGACGGACAGACAGACGGACAACGAAGTGATCCTATAAGGGTTCCGTTTTTTTCCTATTGAGGTACGGAACCCTAAAAATAGCAATACGAGCATAGTGGTAACCCACTCGAGTGTTTCATCCAAGTAAATAAATTGAAATTTGAAATTTTCAAATTTGAATTTCAAATTTGAAAAAAATATAATTTCTATTTCTTCAAATCGGCAATTTCATTCAAGTAAATAAATTGCCGTTTACTATTTTTACAAAAAAATGCACATTTTTTAATGAGTTTTCGCCATATTTTTTCTGATAATCATTTTAAGCGCAAATAGAACCTCCTTTGGTAAACTTTGCATCTATCTTAATTTAGGCTTTGCACAGTTTGTACATTTGTCACGAAAAAATATTTTACGGAGCTATTGGCGAGCAAAAATAACTATAACCAACAATAAAAAATGAATTTTTGAAATATTGTCTGTTTCGTCTGTAAGTCACAAGTTTTTTAAGTAATTTTTATATTTAAACATTAAGAACCTTCTTAGATCAAACTCTTTCATTCAGATAAAAAGTTTGCATATAGCCACCTAAAGTTTGTTGTGAGCATTAAAAAAACGAATAACCACTGTATTATAATAATAATTAAAATTATGTTTTTTTATTTTATTGAAATAACGTTTTTAAAAGGTTATTTTTTTCGCTTCTTTTAAGTTTTTTGATGAACCTATGAACCTATGAATGAACCTATGCCTGAGTGGTACCTAACAATAACATTTACAGCTAGTAGCTTATCCATTACAGAGGCCTTACGGACAACAAGTATTGCGGCACCAAACTAACGTTAGATCAACTCAGTTGGAAAATCACGCGACCGCAAACCGTATATGGGCGCGTTAAGGTTCACGTTCGCGTGATTTTCCAACTGAGCGGATCTAACGTTAGTTTGGTGCCGCAATACCTGTTGTCCGTAAGGCCCGTACTCATTTATTAAAATTGTTTCATTCAACTTTTTACAATGTTATTGCTTTACTTAAATGAATTCTTTGACTCTAATGTATTAATTATATTTTTGGGTGTTAGCGATGACATCGAAGCGCCTTTTGGTTTGCATATTGCAAGTGGCTTCAGTTAAAATGTGAAAGCTTTCTTACTTTCTTTTGATCAGCTAGCACGTTTGAAGCGCTTGCTATGGTTTATGATGCAGGCACTTTTCATAAAGTCCTTTTCATGAAAGAAGTCCCACGGCAAACAGCGGAACTAAATTTCCATGTTGTAGTTGTCAGGTGTTGTTACTGTGTTTGGACGCTAGTGGGATTCTTATTAATTTGTCATCGTAAAAAAATCGTGTACGATGCCAAAAGTTGTTAAAGTTCTACTCGAGAAATGATACTGATAGTGATTGATACGCGATGACAGCGCCGCGCCGGGGGACTTCAAACATGAAAAGCACTCTACACAAATACTCGCTTGTAAAGAAAACGAATAAAAAAGTGTGACGTGTAATTATAAAAAAAAAATATGGGACCACCTATGAGATATGACCTACCAACCAAAAAAAGAATCATCAAAAACAATTCTAAATTGGCGGAGTAATCGCGTAACAAACATACAAAAAAAAAAAAAAAACATACAGTCGAATTGATAACCTCCTCTCGAAGTCGGTTAAAAAAACCAGAGCTATGTTTATTTTCAACCGACTTCGAAAAAGGAGGAAGGTTCTCGTTTTTATTTTTTATTCCTTTATTTTTACACGAGTGTCAAAAAAGCACCTGCACTCTCCAGCATTGGTCGAAAAAATTATAAAATTCGATATTAAATAATTCGATATTGTAATTTTCACCTAATCACCCGTAAAAAAATAAGCATTCGTAATAAGATATATAATGGTTAACACCAAATATTTTTTAAAGTCTATCATTTAATATCTTACACTATAATTTTAAACACGAAAAATTATAAACCTCATGTTTTCAACTACAGGAATAAAAAAATAATTACAGTACGAGGTAAACGAACTATTACGGAGATGTTGCGCATAGAAATTGTATAGCACAATACTGTGAATGAAGCGAATTGGTATATTTTAAATGCTACTTGATGCAAGGTCAAAAATGGAACTTTGCAAAACGGGCCAATGAGGGACAGTGAGGGTGGCATGGTCATATAAAAGGCTACTGGTAATCATGTAGCATTCTCTTAGGACGGTTTCGGTACGACAAAACAAACAACTTTTTAAAATTCGCAAAAAAAAAACTGAAATTCCTACAAAAAAATCAGTCCCGACAAAATTTATGAAACAGCTAATTTTTCCCCGTGAATTTTTCCCCTTTTTTTTTTTGAAGTCGTAGTACAAATATTATTGGTGTTGACGTATTGAAGGATTACCAGTAACCCCGTAAAGCATTTCATTATCTATTTATTGTTATAGAGAGATAAACACAAGCTTTCATAGATAGAAACCTTCATTAGATAGCCCGTTGGTCCGTGGGTTCGATTCCCACCTAGGACAAACATTTATGTTTGTTCTATATCTAGTTGTTAATATCTATTTAAGTATGTATTTAAAACTATATATGTATGTATATCAGTCTCTGGCAGCCATATCACAAGCTTTGCTTAGTTTGGGGTCAGATGACCGTGTGTGCAAAATGTCCTGAAATATTTATTATTTATTTACTTATTTTTTCATCCACGCCCTTTGGCGCATTGTTTTATTTGCGTTAGTGTACGGTAGAAAGTTATCTTAATAAGTGGAATTGTAAAGTGGGTGGGGCCTAGATGCTACATTTATGCAGAACTTCGCAAAATCAACACCACTCCGATCCGACTGCTCCAGGAAACAGGAAGTATTCCGTATTTGGTATAGGCGCCGGTTCCCAAAGGCACATAAACACAGAGCAATCCCGCCGGTGGTATCGAAGACTCCCAGGATCTGTCAGAAGATCAGTTAGATTCTCTCCAAATAATCAAATGGTTCTAAATAACCACCACCAAGTTCTACACCCGGATCTTATTCAGGATACACCCCTTGTAGGGTGCCAGGGCAAGTCTGAACACCCAGCGATGGCCCAAGCTTGTCTTGTGGTGCTCTTGAGCTAGTCGCCCCCAAAACTAAAAAGATGTAGGTCCAACAATCTCCCAAACAAAGTTGCGTTTTTGAAATAATCATATCACTTGATAATGCACTGAGTTATATGAACCATTTGATTTTGCTTCCTATCAATAGAAAATCTTTCATTTCGTATGATATATTCGTGCAAAATATCATCCTTCTTGTTTCCTGAGCTACAATCTAGGCATTTTCAAAGATAAGGATAATTTATATGCACAAAACATGAGTAATTTTTCATTTATAAAATTACTAACTCGATATTACATTTCTTGAATAAAAGTAAATTAGTTAAAATTAGTTAAGTTAAATTGTAAATTAGTAAATTGACTTGGTTTTAGATCCCTTATTGAAATCGGTATACAATACAATACAATACAAAACTCTTTATTAAAATACCACAAAACAAGGATAACATAAAAATTACAACAAAAATATTATCTAGGCTTTTAACAGGCGGCCTTATCGCTTAAAGCGATCTCTTCCAGGCAACCGTGTATAGTGGTACAGGTATAGTGTTGTAGATAATTGGTCCCATACACATTATACACTGTGTTTCATTAAGATGGTTTTAGATGGGCGATTACGACATCTGTTTTGGTCTCTACGATTCCTTACCGCCACAACAGATATTGCCGGGAATAATTCTGGATCAAGACTAGAGTGAATAGATTTCTTCTAGATCAACGTGTTCCATCTTCGGCCACACCGCCATTTACCTTCAAGTGAGTTGGTGGCCAAACGTAGATCTATTCTATTAAAAAAACGAGCGATTCAAAATTCCACAGACTCTCTGTAGTTAAAGTAACAACGTTGAGTGACAGTTAAACCAATTCACATCGTCTTCACTACATCGATCTTCACATTGCTACGTGCTCTTTGGTTACCTCTCACAGCCGAGCCATCCATTTCGGTAATTGTTCCATGCCCGAAGCTCAATATGAGATGAAAGTTAGAAGTAACGTGCTACGATATGCTAGCTAACATTGCTATGTTCGTAAAACAAAGTATTGTAACTTCACGTTTTTAATCTGTGGTACGCTGCGTCTTCGGATTCGTAGTCTCCACTCAAAAACCTTTCTTCCCCATCGGTTATCGGTTCTTCGGGCGATGTGGCCTGCCCATTGCCACTTCAACTTGCAAATTTTAACAGCTATGTCGGTGAATCTGGTTCTTTAGCGAATATGTTGCTGGCACCCAGTGGATGCAAAAGGCAGGCTGTCATTCAGTGTGGAGGTTAAAGGTGGAGGCCTATGTTCAGCAGTGGACGTCTTCTGGCTAATGATGATATATCGTACCACGAGCTTACATTTCAATATAGCTTGATTAAAATAATTAGTGGTAAAATTTGGAACGATGTTCTGTTTTTGTCGTTGCATCCAGTTTTGGTACCACGGGTTGTCAGTTTACCTTTCCGCAGAGCATCTTACATTGTATTCATTATCATCATAATTTCAGACATAGAACGTCCACTGCTGGACATAGGCCTCCCCATCGATCTCCAAAACAGCTGGTTGGAAGCACCTGCATCCAGCATTTACCTTCGGCCTCTTTTAGGTCATCTATCTGTCTTGTAGGTCCTACCCTACGCTTACCGGTCCGTGGTCTCTATTCGAGACTCGATGATTCGATGACTGCATCTTCAACTTGCTTCATTGTTCATGTTGCATCCCACACCAATGGCTGCCCTGCCTTTCAAGGTATGAGAAGGAGACCCGTTGGGTCTTTTGCCGTTGTTTTATATCAATCCAAAATTAATCACTCACGCTACAACTATCCTCATTTTGATTTTGAGCGGTCGGATTAAATAGAGCCATGCATTCTACACGATTTTATCAGAAACCTGTATAAAACTTCTACTACTATGTAAAACTACTTATTTCTTTGTCCGACTGTCTCTCACCGTCACTAAATTATACGACATTAAAGATTTTCTATTTCCACTTTCACCAAATATTATCAATCCACATTTTTATACTTAAATATTAGACATGGGTGTGATTTAAGATCTTATTAGTTTGATGTGAGATATTGATGAGGCGAAAGGTTAGTATTACATTAAGAGGATGATAAAAGTGATAAGAATGATTTCAACGAAGCTTATGAATTGTATGTAAGAAATTACATACATATAGATTAATTACTACCAAATTTAACCATAGTTTGTCATCCAGTTGTAAGATGTGTCGACGATGTTGTCACTATTGCGGGCCGAATATGGACTCGATTAGCACAGGACCGAGGCAGATGGCATAGCAAGAGAGGGGCCTATACCCAGCAGTGGGATAAGGAAGGCTGCAGATGATGATTATGTGAAAAACTGAAACTTATCCGGACCATTAAACTGCAAAAGTTCGCCTCGGAAATGTACTGCATGACCGGCCCGCTATTTTTTCCTGCAGACCGTTATGATGGGCAAAATACTAAAGAAGCGTATGGTACGCAAGATATCTCCGAATTTGCTCCGAAATATCAGAGAGTAGATGGGGATAAAGACAGTAGAATACCTTTTCAGATAAGTGCTGGACAAGAAAAACTTTTAAAAAAGGTCCCCATATAATAAATGTATTTTTTCACGTATTTTTGTAATTGCTCTAATGTAAAAACGGTAATACGTGCAAGCGTCAAACTTGGCATGATTGTAGTAAACACTCTAAAATATAACAAAAAATTATAAGTAATGGCCAGTGAGAGTCAGTTACAAATTTCTGTTCATGACCAAATTACAACTGGCAATTCGGTTAGTTATGGATGACCTTATCGTCTCTTCCATGTTTTACTATTTTGGAAGTTGGTTTTTCAAATTGATAATTATTATATTTTGTGGTAGTACGGAACCCTCAGTGCACTAACCCAACTTGCACTTGACCGGTTTTATCTTGGAAACCAAATGCTCCTCTCAATTTCCAAGAAATTGTTCCGAATACACAAGAAATTAGACGAAATCGCAAGAAACTCGTAGAAAGTGAGCATCAATGAAACCCAACCTGTTTCGTTTCCAGTTTCGCCACGAACGGAGGTATGCGACCAGATCTTACCTTCCACGTTATATGTAGAACATATGTAAATATTAATAGTGGAGAGAGTAACCGGTATGCTTAATTATTATGTTGGCTTAAAGTGGCAACTTAGCGTCACATTTTCATAGAACTTTTGATCCGCCAAAACTTCTTAAGTACGCTTTTTTAACCAGCTATAATATAATCAACATTAAAATTTGGTAGTTACGCGGAAAGGATGAACTAAGCCGAAAGGGCATCATAGTACTAGTCATTATGAACAAATTTTACAACTCTCAAGCAAGGAGGAACTCTGAAAAATATCAGCTGTTCCATAGAAAACGGTCATTCGCACTCGACAAAATGTATGGAACAGCATTTTTTTTTGCTATGTCGGAGTTGGTCATATAGAAAAATTTGTTCATGATTTTTTTTTCAAATTCAAATTCAATTTATTGAGCCCGTGAGCTTGGGTTACAAAGTTGGTATATGTGTAAGAAAATTAAAGTTCTTCAGGTCCCGCTTTGTCAGCATACAAGCAGTATATTTTTTTGTGGCAAGTGCCTTTATTAACTTAACAAAATACAAGCTACTAACACTACAAATACAGTTAGACTGCCTATAGACCGTTGAGGGTCTAAAGACAATGCAAATGCCCAAGCCCACTACCAATTGGCAGCGTCCCAGCATGCTGGTGGCATTACCACGCTGAATGGCAATACTAGTGCGTTGAGCTAGAAACACGCTAGCATTTTGGTCACGCGTCGCATTAACCAGGTGCTCTGAAAGATTTTTGATGATGATGGATGTTTGTTTGATGATGGGTAATTTAGACCTTTTTTGAATTAGTAAACCCTTTTTGCGTAACCCTGTATAATCTGTATAATTATGCGAAATTGTGTTTGTTCATTTCTCTTTGAAGCAGCAATAGAGCATCGGAAAGACGTGATTTCTTGCACATAGATTTAGCCATTGGTCCAGTTGGTAGTGAACCTGCCTTCTGAGCTTGGGTTCGATTCCCATCTAGGACAAATATTTGTGTGATGAACATTTGTGTTTGTTCTATATCTGGTTGTTAATATCCATTTAAGTATGTATTTAAAAACAATATATGTATGTATATCAGTCTCTGGCAGCCATATCACAAGCTTTGCTTAGTTTGGGGTCAGATGACCGTGTGTGAAAAATGTCCCATATATTAATTAATTTATTTATTTAATTAGAGGACCGGAGAGAGACACTGGATTTTTTTTATTCCGATATTTTTTTCTGTTCCTGGTGAAAGTCTTTGTAAGTAAAACCGAAAGAACCGTAGAACCGTAAGAACCGTTTCTTACGTAGTAAGAAATATGACACTTGAAAGCCACAACAAACTTGGAAACAAATAGAACAAATGCAAGTCCTACAGACCATTATGTAGAGTTGGCCAAATGCTGGAACTAAAAATGTTCACGGGAGACTTTTAATTTTACAACTAAAATACTTAAGTGGCTCCTTCATTCAACTGTACAGGCAAGTTGGTCAATCTCAGTTACCCATTTACTCATTACGGATGTTTGTTCATCAAAGCTATTGATAACATCACTATGAATTGAGACGTATTAGCTTTTTCTATACGCCCATCACGATATCAAACAACAAGTCATTTTCGATTTCGTTTACTGATCATTGGTGCTCTAACTTTCTTTTTGTATGACTATTATGGCCAAAGCAGACGGGAGATTTTTTGTTTGGCAGACAAAAAGTTTCGTAGTCAACGGGTTCGGTAGAGTCCACGAGAGTTTGTGGCGGACTGCTGCTTATATAAAAGGACTGTTATTAATATTTCTTAAAACCATAACACACATATTACCTACCTTAATACTGGTAGTCTGAGTAGACAGGAATAGTATTCGTGCCACAAACAACCTTCTTATAGGAGTTGCAAGACACTTTGTTCATCCTATTTATATTTATTTATTTATTTATCATCATCATCAACCATTCTCTACCCACTGCTGGGTATAGGTCTCTTCTTCAGCGCGCCATCTTTTCCGGTCCTGTATTAGCCTTATCCGCTGCTTTCCTGCTGCCCGTCCGACCAGCGGGCTGGTGGTCTGCCCGGTGGTCGCTTTCCGTTCCGCGGCCACCATTCTGTGACTGCTTTGGTCCACCGTCCGTCTTATTTATTTATATATTTATTTATTTATATATTTATTAATTAATTAATTAATTTATTTATTTATTTATTTATTTATTTATTTATTTATTTATTTATTTATTTATTTATTTATTTATTTATTTATTTATTTATTTATTTATTTATTTATTTATTTATTTATTTATTTATTTATTTATTTATTTATTTATTTATTTATTTATTTATTTATTTATTTATTTATTTATTTATTTATTTATTTATTTATTTATTTATTTATTTATATATCTATATATTTATTTATTTATTTATTTATATATCTATATATTTATTTATTTATTTATTTCAGAGGAAGACCAACAGACTAAGTTATGAACTGAAAATGGGCTGCGTAATTTTTTAATTTATTTGCCATCTAACTATTTGCTAAAATGATGTAATATAAATATGTTGCGACTGCAATGCATGCGCATACGTCACTAATGCAGTTAATTAGGCAAACACTGAGCTCAAAAAAAATTAAGCTTTATAAATCTACAGTTTTGATAGCACGTTGGTCCAGTTGGTAGTGAATTTACCTTCTGAGCTTGGGGGCGTGGGTTCGATTCCCATCTAGGACAAACATTTGTGTTTGTTCTATATCTGGTTGTTAATATCTATTTAAGTATATATTTAAAACTATATATGTATGTATATCAGTCTCTGGCAGCCATATCACAAGCTTTGCTTAGTTTGGGGTCAGATGACCGTGTGTGAAAAAATGTCCCGAATATTTATTTATTATTATTATTATAGTTTCCCTTTTAGTACTTACACCCCCACTCGCACGTACTGAATTGCACTTTATTGGTTAGTAGCAAGAGTCGCTACTTATTTAAATGATTTTGCGGAGTGAATCTTCTGAACTTGAACTAATATGTCTTCTGTGTCTTAGCGCTGCTGTGTTATGAATTTTATTTTGACGCATAGAAGTCAAGCAAACTATTGCACGATACGAAAAAGTCCGTGGTGCAAGTTGGCCGAAAGAGTGAAATTTTCACTTGCACCTTCGAATAACTACACAAAAAAACCAAGTACATTCGCAAAATTTAAGCCATTCAAATGGTGTCATATATGGCTACAAAAAAAATATAAAAATTTTACTATGACAATTTGCGCGGTGAAATCGTACCACAACAAATCAGAAAAGCAGCATAAGAGTTATGGTGTGACATTCCACAGGTGATCCATAAATTTTCTTGCTTAAATCGTTTAAAATACCAATCGAAACGTAAGCTATAAAGCGAATTTGTAGCTTACGTTTTGAGAAGGCGTTGTTTGGAAACCTACCTTCTCTGAGTAGTTATTCTAAGACTTGCACCTGTGCTTCCAGCGTAGGTATTAAATTAGAGACCTTTGGCTATAATTGAGGAAGTAAAATTTTATGACTGCCCATTAGAAAAAGTTCTAGAGTATTATCATTTATTGGTTATTTTTATGTGTTAACTGACTTCAAAAAAGGAGGGGTTCTCAATTCGGTTGTGTTTTTAACGTTTGTTAGCTCAGGTCTCCGTCCTAAACAGATATGAAAAAATCTTTTGCTATTTCAATGGATTATATTTTCAGATTGGCCCCTTGCCATAAAATTGCAAAATCAGTTTTGTAGTTAAAATGTATGTCAAACTAGAAAATATATTTCATCAAAGTACATAAACGAAAGTGCGCATTTACTAATTTCCGGGAGTATTTTTGTAGCTACGATTTAGAAATGTTTGGAATTGTTTTATTCTCATTAATGAAACATTATTTTAGTGTCATAATTATGTTACTGTGTACAAAAACAAAAATATTTAGACTGTGCCATTTTGTGCGGACGATGGTCAACAAAGAGTTACTGAAGGAGTTGTCTGCACATAATTAGTATGTTTAAAATAAGAAACATTATTTCAATTTTTATATTTTAAGTTATACTCTAAGTTAGTAGTTACTATTAAGGATCATCTTGTCCAGTTTTTTTTTAATGGCAATATCTTTACGCGTTCTTAAAAAACTCTTGCACCAGCAAAATACAACACCCAAAAAGTTCTTATTAAACGAAAACTAAAGTAAAGCCAACGGGTACGTCAACAAAAGCTAGGTTTTTAGTAAATTTAAAACTAAACTTGTTCCAAGTAGTGAATTTGTCTTTCCCAGATCCAATCTACATGGATCCCAGAGTCAGACTGAATTTGCCATGGATCCCGAGTTGTATCCTCTGATACAGTGATCCGTTTCCATCAAAGAAATAAATTAATATTTTACCCAATGATCACGTATCCGTGGCTTAAGGAAATAAAATAGTGAGGCCATTTTTGCGCGTCGATGTTGAATCTATAGTTATGACAGTCGTTGCTTTTACAGCTGAAGTTTTATCGCGGGTCATTTATCAACACATTTTCCTTAGGTCTGAGAAAGCAACGATTGTATCTTGTAGAAAATTAATGGTCTTCGGTTCTGTGATTAAATCTGCTAAGCTTAAGTAGTAGCGACAGTTGCAGCTATCATTATATCTACAGTAGAGCGTGAAATGAGAGAGACCTCACAGACGCTGTGACATGTGATATTTTGTTTCTTTCTTACGATGCTTGTTAGGCAATTTGATTAGAAAATCGGTTTGAAACTGGAAACAAAGACGTAAATTGAGATTGGGTGTAATTTTGCTCAAATATTAAGTGTAAAACTAGTAAAAATTTACTTTTTTTGTGTTGGTTGTCGAGTCTTAAACTTACACATACCCCTATTAATAAACGTGGAGTAGCCTTAGAATAGTTAGTCCGTCTTTTGTCTTTTTCAATCGAGTTCAAATTTTGAAGGAGAGAAAATAGACAAAACACTGCGTAACTATTCCAAGACTACTCTACGTTTATTAAGCGGGTTACTTTTTAACTCAGCGAAGTTAAGGTCTAAAAATTTACGGTAACAGATAGACGTTTGTATGTTAGTTTGTGAGTTGGTATGATTGTGTATTTGTTTGAGGAAACTGAATAAAAAATACGTTAATCTAAAAACGAAAGTATTTTTTTTCATATTTGAAGTTCGTTCGGTATAAACTCGATGCTGCAAGTTCGAATCCTACTTGTTGTTGAATTTTTTGAATTATCTGTAATATTTTATATTTAAATCGTGAAACCGTTTTTACTCATGACGTTTTAACTTGATAATTGCATTTGTATGAACTATTTGGGCAATTTTTTTTAAAATATCAGATTAATAGCTTTCAAGTGATCATTGAACATAATATACAATACAAATACAATCAAACTTATGAAAAACGCTATTCAAAAATTAACTTTGGTTAGCAAACTACAATCCAGTAGGTATTCAATTGTAGGTACACCCTGCAGTTATTTTTTTAAAGATTCGGAACAAATAACTACAAGTAAATCTTCATTTTCATTATCATTTCAGCCTATCATGTTCCCAGTGCTGGGGCATACGCCTTCTTTCAGATAGAGAAGATCTACCCTAATCCACCATGCTGGCCCAGTGCATGTTGGTGAATGTCATATGTTATTGAATTTTTGAGGTTCTTAGACCGGTTTCCTCACGATGTTTTTCTTCACCGTTTTAAAGATATGGCATCGAAACTGCATATAATTTATTTAGGTAATAAATAAGTCATTAAGTCATTGAGCTATGGAAAGGGCTATGCTCGGGGTTTCTGTACGAGATCGAATCCGAAATAAGGAGATCCGTAGACGAACGAAAGTCACCGACATAGCCCACCGGATTAGCAAGTAGAAATGGCAGTGGGCAGGGCACATATCACGCAGAACAGATTGCCGATGGGACAGAAAGGTTCTGGAATGGAGACCATGGACCGGTAAGCGCAGCGTAGGACGTCTACCCATACAAGATGGACAGATGACCTAAAAGAGACTGCAGGGAAACGCTGGATGCAGGCCGCTTCCAACCGGCCCTTTTGGAGATCGATGGGAGAGGCCTATGTCCAGCAGTGGACGTCCTACGCCTAAAATGATGATGATGATGATGAAATAAGTCATTGGTGCAGGGCCAAAGATTGAACCGGTGCCAACAGATAGTAAAGCGCACATGCTATCGTTCAGCCACCATCGCTCTACTCTTTATTACACTTAAAGTAAAAGACGCTCATAAAATTTCGAATCAACTCTTTTCAAAAAATTACTGCGTCATGAATACACCTTAAAAATAAAACAAGAATATAAAATATTCAATAATTTAATGGCAATAAATTAAGCAATAAATAATAATAAACTAAGTCTTTGTACAACAGCGTTTGAGGTCAGTTTTGGTAATAAACTATCTACTTTCTATGGGCATAGCCACTGTAAGCTAGACCCTGACCTTCGTCCAAGTTTTTGTTCCAATCTGATCCACCACCGTAGCTATAACCGCCACCATGACCATGGGCCTCATGAGACACGTGTTCTACGTGAACTGGGTGGTGAGATTCATGATGATGAGCATGAGGGATGACTTCGTAGGTCGTCTTAGTATGATCTTGTTTCAAGCACCACGCAGCGAACAAGATACCGGCTAGGATCAAAGCGATCTTGGCTGTCGCTAAAGCCTTGAGGGCAATCAGCTTCACGATGAAGAGTTTTCCGAACAGGATTTTAGCAGCTAGGAGACCGATGATACCGCCCATGCCACCTCCTTTTTTCTTGCCACGGCCTGTACAAAAAATATGAAATAAATACAAATTGATTATGAAATGACAGCTAAAGTAGTTTGGCTTTTGTCGTAAATGTGACTGACCACCGGGGTCACTGACGGGGTCTGAAATAATTTCAATTGTTATAGAATAGTTTAGAATTTCGTTCGACTCCGAAATCTAAATATCATTCATCCTATCTTATTGAGCTGAACATAAGGATGGGTCATGTCAGAATAAAAGTAGCAGAAGAGAGAGATAATTTTTCTACAGCCTGAGAATAAGCTAGCTGGGCAGAAGTCTAAATAAATTGTAGAGCATTCAAGTACGTACATAATTATTGGTGTCTTTAAATCAAGAGTAAACTGGGTGCAAGTAAGCGTGCTACATCCTATTTCAAAACAGGCATGAAAACGCTAGCTCATTATGAATTTAAATAGTTCTGTTATGGTACACATCATCGCTTGTAAACAGAAAACAAACAAAAACAAGTTTACTTTGAATTAAAATTCAAGATTTTCCCTGTATACTAATGAACACAGTTGAAATGTTAGATTTAGAACACTTTTCCTTTTCAAGACAAGTCAATAGAGTAGAAACTGTCCGGTTGGACACGTGTTTGTAGAAAGTCGTCATGCAAATAATTATAGCTATAATCCAGCTGATTATTGATAGGCCTATAATTACCTTGAAGCCGTGTTAGATATTGATTGGGGTAATTTAACGAGTAATGTGTCTCTAAGTATGAACATAAGTTATGGAGGAAGCGGGCGTATTATGATTTAATCGGTAAAAGTTACTGAATTATAAAGTTGATGAACATTGTACGATTTTATGACATCGCTATTTAAGTGCTTGGCACTTTTAACGTGGACTTCTTTCGAGAGAATAAAAAGTATTTATTGAATTAGATTTAAAGTATGCGTTATCGTAAATATTATGAGATTTACGAAATCAAAAAACTTTTTATAACTGATTAAAATAAGCGTTACTTTATACGAATATCGTCCGTATCTATGTATGTGTGTTGTGTTTATTTATTTCGTAATTACAAAACAAAGCTGTTAAGTAAGTGTGTTTAGTATTTTTTATGTTAATGTTATGTCATTATTTTATTAGCTGTTTTATTTTCTTGTCTATTTTATAATGATTTGTGTCATACGATTAGGTTTTGTATTCACTATTCAATTCTTTTGATTAATTTAGTTTATTGTAATGGTTGAAGCAGCAAAGTTTTCATTGACATATTAAATTAATTGTGACTACCAATTAATATAAATATCGTTAATTTGTCTTCAACACAAACTATCTATAAGATTGCCATGACCGACCCTCATCAGTTCAATGTTAAATTAATTAAGTTCTTTATTTATTACTCGAGTCAAATTATTCTTTATCTCTTTAATCAAATTTCAATAAGTAAGTTCTTAATTCATACATTCGAAGTTATTTTTGTTTACGATACTTTCTTTTATTTTGAACCGGTTTTAATGTTTTTTTATGAATATATAATATCTCATATAGTCAATTAAATCATGCATACGTATTTTTACTCAGTTTTTCTTTCGTTTTATAATTTGTATTTTTGTTTTTGTTGTACTAATGATTAAATGATGATTTTTTTGGTTGTTTTTGATTAGCATTTTTGGTTTTAGCGATAAGGCCGCCAATTGTTACCCTAGTTTTTAAGAGTTTTTTGTCCTCTGTATCAAATTTCATGGTATGACAATAAAGAGTTAATCAATCAATCAATCAATCAATCAAATAAAGATATGAATCTAAATTACCTTCTTCAAGCGATCTTTGGAGGGTCTCTTTGTCAGCCTGATTCATCTTAACCTCAACAGCGTGAGACTCAAATAAGCTGACGACTCCATCCATAAGCCTGTAGTTTACTTCAGCATCCCTTGCAGTGGGGTCTACGGGTAAGGCATCTAGTTTCTTCGGAGACCTGACTTCAGGCTCTCCTTTAAGATAAACCCCATCAACAATGGTGATGCTTCGTGAGGATCGCACGTTATCCACAATCCGGAGAAGTTTTTCCTGTTAAGAAAAAAAAAGTTTAAAACATTGTTCATTCAAAACCAAAGTTTGATCAAGTCTCAAGGAATTCTAGATAGTTGTTGATTAAAAATTAAATCGGATCTAAAGCACATTGTACGTTGTTAATAACTTTAATATCCTTTAAATTAGTGAATGATTAATTGTTGGTATTAAGATCACTGATTGCAGAATTACAGTAGTGTCCAAAAAACAACATCATATAATTCACAAAAGTCTACTGGTTCACATAGGCTGTTATAACGCATCTGAACCACAAATCTTTGCCTTGATATAATCGTTCATATAAAAATAAGTACACCATAAATAGGCATAAATAATAAAATGAAAAATGAAAAAGGGCAATATTAAGAGCTGTATCCAGATTTTTCGTAACGACATTTTGACAGTTTATACTAAAGTTGTCAAAACTCGTAATGACAAAAATTGTGAATAAGACTCCAGGGTGAAGAAAAAACTCCTCTTTGCCTCATAAGTAAATAAAACACCCCTGAAACCAAACACTTCACAACACTTTCACTTATACCTTCACACATAGAATGTAATCTCCTTTGCAATCCTTCACGAAGTTAATAGCCGTCTCAAGCGACTTGTCACTTTCATCAGCCGATGCATACACAAGGGCACTGAGACATAACACAAGCAGGGTGATCTTCATTTTTTTTTCTATATTTTACAATTTACTACTTAATTTTCTCGCCGTGTCAAGTTATGTTTGGCGTGTGGAATGGTCTGCTATACAGTTTTATCACGGCCCCCCTCCTTATCGTTATGGTCACGGAGAGCGCCGGCCCTCTCATCCAAGTTGAGATGAAATTTGATTCACTTTAAACCCTAAAGCCGTTGTAGATAGCCTTTTATGATAGGGCTATAACTCGATTGTTGAGAGTTCTTTTGTTAAAGATTTATTATTCTAAATTGTTAATCAATTAAACGTGCAGTAATTGATTTATCACACCAATTATTAATGTTTTGGTTTTGATGCGTTTATAATAATTTGACAGATTTGATCTTTTGGGCTTGTGAATTGATGAGTATTTTGATATTTAGGTTGTAAGTAAAGATATGGATTGAAACTGGGTGATGAATTTAGGGTTAATTCATACCCTTACCCTCATTTACCCTTAGAGGTGGAATAATTAATTTAAATTTCAAAACTTTTAAGCATATTTTAATAATATATAATAATTATATAATTCTGATAATTGGTGAACATATTGCGTAACATACACACACAAAGAAAAAGAATACAGTTGATTTGAAAGTTGGGTGAACTAAGTTATCAATGTACGACAAAATGTATGGAACAATAAATCGCGATTTCAGACTAGATGGCATGGTTAGTTTGATAGATCTAGACGTGTTTTAATAACTTTTTTACTAGCTTTTATTTAATTTCACATGTTTGTATGTATGTAAGTATATTTGTTTGTATGATAATTATGTATGTTAAGTATAGACCTTGCAAGCCTAATTTGACCCACTTTCCAGCGTTCAATTGAGTTTAAATTTGGTACACCTATGTAACTTGGATGACAATGCCTTAATATGGTACCAAGGAGTTTTCTGGTCATGGAATCTGAGGGTGGTTATAGAAACTAATGAACGCAAGAAGATAACCCCATCGTGTTTGGGCTCTTTGGAACGGTCGTGTTTAATACCAACATTGTTAATATAGGTATCAAATGAAAGGATTTCAAGAGTAAAAATGATAAAGTGAGTGTCATGACACTAAATTCAATATAGCAGCTGCTTCAAGATGGTGGATTTAATTTTCTTTGTTAGAGCTAAAGCTTGTTTAATTAATTATTTTTACTATTAACTGTCTTATTTTCAAACATTTAGGGTTGTAGACGTTGTTTAGTTGGTAAGAACAAGGTCGCATGACATCTTTTATCACATAATTGTTATTAATCATTAATTGTCATTAAATATTTGTATATTTGTCTACAATTATCATTAATCTATCTCTTAGTTTACATCCTGTATAGAAACGTCTTCACCATTCAATACATTAAAATTATCCAATCAATTTAATGCATTAGTATAATATTTTAGCATTCAATTAATCTAGACGAAGACCAACTCAAAAGTCAATTACAAAAAATCTAAACTTGATAATATAAAAACAAATACGATCACTTATTATTAATTATTGAATTTCCGTAACAATTATGTCTATGAGTAATGTTTCGCGGACACTGAAATCTTACACGATTTACTAGAGTGTATAGAAAGTCATGTAATTGAAGCAATTACCATGTGTGCCAAGAATGAGATGGCAATACGAGCTATGATATGAGAAAGAGAGAAGGAACAGCGATTAACAGATCGATATCGAAAGTGATGCAGATGACATGAGGCCGTTATCTGTTTTTATAATGTACGACTTTTTTTGATCCTCGACGACGTGTAAACACGTCGTGCAAAGTTGTTTAAGTTATACACATCTTAATTACATTGTCACTTGTACAATATTTATAGATCATACCATTTCTGAATCACGTAGGAATCAGCTTTTAATCTACACTAATATAAATTTTGTAACCTGATGACTTTGTATGTATAATTGTGTAATATTATGGGCGTATGACAGAACTACTGCACCGATAAAAATATTCATCAATAGAAAGCTAAAATATCAATGATTATTTTCATATGCCAATTATGTTCGTTGTAACAAAATTATAAAATTGTCGAAATCTCCATTAATCCCCATCTCCAACTAAATCGCATTGCTTTTAAGTACGACAACCGGTCACCAACAAAAGTCGGCGTACAACTGCGTTCACACTGGTGCAACGGTGTGTTGTATACTAGGCACACCACTGAGTTAGTTACCATTGAAAAATTTTCATTAGACCCGGTCTTAATATCTCATCAATGGACTCAAAAAAAAGTTGGTAGTCACGAGACGCCTGGCAAAAAGAGGGCTGTTATAAGTTTAACGTGTTGTCTGTGGCCTTGTGGCTCCCATACTGCTGAACCGATTAGATTTTTTTTTTTTTTATATTTTTTTTTTTGTCATATATTTGGTAGTAATAGTTTTAGGTTTTAAATATCTATATTTACAATATTTTTTATGTTTAATAAATGTCCTTTTTTTTATTTGAACTTCATAGAAAGTGTTCTTACCTATAATTCAAGAAAAATCTGTTTAGCCGTTTATATGTTATCAGCTCTGTATCGGGGGGATTAAAATAATAATTTATACTTGTAAAAGAATATAGATAAGAAAAAATAATATAAGATATTTTTTATTACACAGAAAAATAACAGTATACAATAACAAAAACAAATATATAATATACTTTGAATTATTTATCTCATACGTAGATAAGTGAATAATTACAATTATACACAATTTCTATACACTTTTATGTAAATTTAATTACGTCGGTTTAATTGTCAAATTTAAAAAAAAGATAAATAGCCCTGATTAAGGGAAAATTAGCTTTTGTTTTCTTTTTAATGATGATTGTATTTTAAATTTAGATGAAAGCGTAGATAGAGAATCGTAGCGGATGTAAGATCTGTGGCTGCTGTTCACACAATACTTTCGGACATGTTAAACATTTGAGATAGTACACACTGAGGAAGTTTACACAGTAAATAAGATTTAAAAAAAAAAAAACGCCTTAGCAGAAACCTAAACAAAAAATCACAAACTAATTTTCAATAAATATTGATATTGAATTAAATAATGACTAATTTATTAAAGATTAATTATTGTTAATTGTGATTTAAAAAAAAAAAAAAATAAGTAGCGTGGTCCTCTTTTTTGAAGTTGGTTAACAAACATAGATATCAATTACTACTTATAGGACTTGTTTTTTGGTAAAAAAAAAAGCAGAACAATTATTCCTATTTTTCTTTCATTAAAAACTTGTTATGACCATAAATTACAAATATTTAAAACAAAGTGCCTTATCTATTCGGGTATGTCCTTAAGGACCCGGGTATGTCCTAAAACTGCGACCAGAACCACCGGAGAATGGGCAGCAGCGTCCTATTAGTACACGGTGAATTTACTGCGATCCCCAAGCCACCAAGCGTGGGGATTATGACAACACACTTCTCTAAGAGGGAGGCCTTTGTCCAACAGTGGACAAAAGCTGAATGGTGATGCTGCTGATGAGATTTGAAGATGAAATATGCTTCAAATTTGACGATTCGTCATCACGAATATTCAAAAGTAGACCTTTAAAATCGATTAATTGACATTATTTCTTTGTTTAATAAATGTTCTTGAAATCTGTTGATAGGATGTGTTCACCGATAAACGATTAAAGAAATTTGTCTCGATAGAAAAAAAACGTACTTTCCTAAAAAACACCCGTTTTTACGTTCCCTTCAATGGATTAAATCAACTTTATTCAGATTCTATAGAAGATATTTTTATCAAAAAAAAAATAGTGTCCTATCCTAACAATCATTCAAATACTTTAGTAGTCGCAGTTTTTTTTAAAAGCGTAAGATTATTAGTAGAAAAAAAAAATATTGAAGGCGCGCACGCCGCATTATCGTCATAGTATGACGATAATGACGGTATGACGGTAATTTCGCCCATTTAGAAGATAGATAAATCGCATCCTATAAAAGACCCTAATATGGTCAAATTCTTAGAGTCATCGTCATCACAGATCTTCATACCAGTCTCACTTTCGTTTTCCGTACCTTACTTAGGTAAACGTTATTGGCACATTCTTTAAATTATTTCACTTTCCATAATTTTTACTATTTGCACGACTAGTTTTGACCTGCGGCTTTTTAATGCCCTGAGATTAATATGAGAAAAAAAAATATAGCTTAACATCAAGCAAATTTTATACGCATCATCATCATCATCATCATCATCAGCCAGAAGACGTCCACTGCTGAACATAGGCCTCTCCCTTTAACCTCCACACTGAACGACAGCCTGCCTTTTGCATCCACTGGATGCCCGCGACTCTCACAATGTCATCGGTCCATCTAGTGGGAGGCCTCCCTACACTGGGTCTTCAGGTTTGTGGTATATGCCTATTCCTAAATAAAAATTAAATAATATAGGTTTTATTTTCAAAATTGGTTCTTTGACGATTCTTTAGTGTATTTCCGCTTTAAAGTCGCATTAAATACAGTGAAGAATGTAGTTCTTTTTTTACAAATAACCTATCCTGAAACAAAAATATATTATACCTACTTGATTTTTTACTGTAATTCAATTATCTTTGTTAATGATAATAATAAAGCCAAAAACGCCCAAACCAAAGAAACACATGGTTCAAAAAATTCGCCAAAAAAAAAATGCCCCCAATATAAACAGAGGAGTTGTGTGTTACGTTGCGTGTGTGGCTGTGTGTAACTCCAAAACGGATGAACCGATTTTGATTTAGTATTTTTTTAAAGGGATCTAATCGTGGTTGTTCTTAGCTATGACACAAAAAATATTTTTACCATCAGCTCTGTTATCGGGATTTAAAAAACCAATGTTTCGTTATCATACGCAAATGATACTTATTTGGTAGCATTTACTTCAAATAATAAACAAGAAATCATGACGTCATGTACGTCATCAACATGCAAGTTGCCGATCAGAAGCAACTACTACTATAAAAAAATATAATGGGGAAAACTTATTTTTAAACGTTTTAAAGCCGATAGAAAATCGGTCGTAGCTTAGTGGTTATAGTAATCGGGCGTTTACGGATCGTTGCCTAAGTTTGAATCCTGCTGGTCGTCACATTTTTGCATTGTCTTTAACATTCACTTATATTATAAATATGGAAGTATCACTTCAATATAACATTTTTAGTTACACTTTTTTCAAACAAGGTTTTATCCCAAATCGTAAAGGAAATAAGCACCAGAAAACCAAGCATCGTCAATATTGCTTCTTATAAAAAAACTGTTGAAGAGTTTTTGGTCACAGATTCTGTCATACCATTCACTAAACTAAAGCAATGTGATATGACTAAAATTATCTGCGTCTCTTTTCATTTCAATGTGTGAGAAAAGGATGACGACAATTTTAGGGCTGTCAAATTAGGTTTAGTTTAGATAAAGGTACAACAGTATAGATACCATTAAGTAACAAACAAACATCGAAATTTTCGTGTATATAGTTAGCAAAATTTCTGACTAGATTATGCGGTGTGACCGCTGACCGCAATGCTATAAACATGGACTTAAGTGACATAATTAAGTATAGGCAACAAAAAGACGAATCTGTCAGTTTAACGTTTATCGGACTAGCGGTATCTTTTGATTTCACTTGTGAATTTATAGATTTTCTAGATTATATTTTATTTATATCCTAGGGTATAAAATATTTAATAACTTAATAATCAAAGAGTCTAATCAATAATCTTATTAAAGACGTTTAATTAAAAATCTATGCCAAAAGCAAATGGTCATCATATTTAATACTGCTCTTGTTATTAAATTTGTCAATAATAATTATTAGTCGTGTATGTTGTCGATTGAGAACGTGTTAAATATTCATGAAATCTTTAGTGATCGATAATACCTCTTTTATTGCTGGTTTTCAGTACATTAACTCAGTGTCAGTTTTAGGGGTGGGCAAGTAAGGCGCCCACCCAGGGAGCCAAAACTGAACGAATAGCGCTTTTAGAGCTGGCAAGTTTGTCGCTCCGTTATGTAAAAAGGAGTTTTGGCGCCAACGTGGAAAAAAACATGTCGGCTCGTAGGATTATTTTCCTAAACTTGTGTATTTTCGAGTGTTAATGTGTACTAAATGGTAAATTATTATTCATTAAATGCTCGTAAAGGTGCTCGAGTGTGGCCAAGTGATATAACGATGTGATATGTGTCTTTTCGTGTTGTGTCCAACATTCTATAGAAGCCTCTTGTAAAGTCTCCACCACTTTACATGGGCATGAGTTTGACTTGACCGTGACTTACTTAGCTTGACTCTGATTGTGACTATGACTTGTTTGAGGCTATTAAGACTACATAAACTGTTTAAGATTACGACTAAAGGATATTGAATACACGGTCATGAAATTTTTTACAAAAAAAAAAGTTATGTAAAAATATAACGAAACGCCAAATTAGTTTTTGTTTAATAAGTACCTGGGAGAGAGTTTTGGCGCCAACGCGGAAAAAACATGTCGGCTCGTTGGATTATTTTCTTAAACTTGTGTATTGTCGAGTGTTAATGTGTACTAAATGGGGAATTATTATTCATTAAGTGCTCTTAAGCGTGCTCGAGTGTGGGAAAGTGATATAACGAGGTGAAACGTGTCTTTTCGTGTTGTTTCCAAAACTCCATAGAAGCCTCTTGTAAAGTCTCCACCACTTTACAGGGGCATGAGTTTGACTTGACCGTAACTTAGCTTGACGATGAAAACGATTTTACGCGTATCGTTTCCCTACCTTTAAATTCTAAAACTAAACTCATACGACTTGAATATGGCAACTGCATCAATCATGCGGAGCCAAAAGCCCCAACTCGGGGAAGGGGAAAAAAAAAAAAAAAGTACCTGGGATTGGGCGTCATTAGCCATGTCACATTGTCTTGAAGAAGTGCCTTTGATACAAAATAACATTTAATATGTAATAGCTTGCCAATAAAGCTAAGTTTTCGCAAGTAAACGCCTAGCATTCTCGCCGCTATAATAACTTGCTGACTCTTTTTGTCGTTTGAAAACGAGTAAGGCATATACAGAAACGTAACCATAATAATTTCTCAATCGATGGGAATGATCTGAAGAACTGTTCGATCTGATGCCAACATCGCGGTTTTATCATCGCACCAGCCGCCACTGCCTGAAATTTCATCCACATATCGTCCATCATCCATAGATCGGTGGAAATCGCATACGGTGCGTTTTACGCGATCTTTATTACCTCACAACTGCAATTTGTGGGAGCTCCCTCCTGTGGCGTTTCTGATTAACTATAACATGGTCCATCACTACTCAACTAACCATCACCTTTTCATTACCGGACGTCCAGACGAACGGCAAAGCGTCACCCTTACTTGGTCGAAATGCCATTTATTCGCACCAAGCGTTTTGACTCCACTTTCTTAATTAGAACATCAAAACAATGGAACGCCTTGCCCCTGTCTGTGTTTCCGCAGCATTACAATCTTGGAGTGTTCAAGTCTAGGGTTAATAGGTTATTACTGGGCAAACGTGCTCCATCTTCGACCGCATCATCGCTTTCCGTCAGGCGAGATCGCGGTCAAACGATAGCCTAGTCCGATTTAAAAAAAAAAAAAAAACGTGGGGTTCTTCAAAAGGGCTGTTAAAATAATGTTTAAGGGTCGGCAACGTATCTGTGATGCCCCTGGTGTTGCAGGTATCCATAGGCGAGGGTGATTGCTTACAATCAGGTGGCCCGTCTGATTGTTTGCCACCTATGGCATTAAAATAAAACGACATAAATTGCCTATTAGTTATTTTTTGTGGCACCCATGCTAAGCCTGCAGGTACCAGTAGTTCTAAATCCGGCACTGGTTAAACCTCTTAAAATGCCTCTATAATCAATTCATAAGTGAAAACTTTACGTTATCGTTAACTAACAACACACCCAAAAGCATTAACTATTCGTATTTGACCTACTCGTTTAGTTAAAGAAACCAGTTTTAGAATAAATATTAATTCTATAACCACAAAAGTGAAAATAATATTATTTAACCTGGTAGGTAGCGAACAGACATATTTAATATCTACTAATATCTTTGGTGAGCGATGGTAGATGAGCGGTAGCACGTGCGCTTTACAATCTGACGGCACCTGGTTCAATCCTCGACCCTGCTCCGAAGTACTTTAGTAAATTATGTGCAGTTTAGATACCATCTCTCAATAATGGTGAAGGAGAACATCGTGACAATACTGGTATGTCCAAGAACCTCTAAAGTTCAAAGAAAATACTATGACATTCACCAACATGCTTTGAGCAGCATGGTGGATTAGGACCCTTCCTAGATGATCCAGGGGTATATATCGTATTATCGGTCTATTCCACTTTAATCACCTGGGTGATAAAAGTCGACTCCGCTTAAATTATTTGAGTATCCTTTGATCACCTGCACCTAGGTGACCATAGGCGAGTCGATTAAAATTATTGTTTTGGTATCTTTTGATCACCCATGAATAAAAAATGATTCGAATTAGAAATATCATCATCATCATCATCATTTCATCCTATCATGTTCCCACTGTTGGGACACAGGGTTTCTCTCAGAGAGATGATGGGCCTAGCCCACCATCATCATTAACTTGTCATCATCATGTGAGCGCTGACAGATGTCAGTGTTATCAATCATAATATATAGAGTATCATCTAGATATACAATGCAAAAACAACATGATGCATTTAAGTATTTTATCCCTTGAAAGCTAAAGATTCAAGAAATCTCCCAAAAACAAATGTAAGTACAATCATTTTTGTAATATAATCTGCGAAATCATACAAACTTCGCACACATAACGTGTTAAAATAATGTTATTTTTTTAAAGAAAGCTCATTTTCTTGTCGCTATTGAAACAAAGGCTCTTAAGTATTTACTGATAAGTTGTACTTAAAACGTGTTCACACAAACCCATTGTTCGAGAGAAAAGAATTAAGTTACGTCTATCATTAGACAATAATGGAAGGAAACTTAGTAATTTTGACTAAATTTTAGCTTTGTCGATTATTAAATGCGAATAGAAAAGAATGGGAATAGAAACTTAGATGTTTTATATAAAATGCTATATACATTGGTGGCCAGGCTGTAGCACGTGCACTTTACAATCTGATCGCACTCGGTTCGATCCTTGGCACTGCATTTATGACTTTTTGAGTACCGAAATAAATTAAGTGCAGTTTCCATGTCATCACTCAACGGTGAAGGAAAACGTCGTGAGTAAACCGGTATGTTCAAGAACCTTAAAAGTTCAAAGACATAATTATAACATTTACTAACATGCACTGGGCCTGTATGGTAGAAAATGGCCCATTCTCTGACTGAGAGAAGGCATGTGTCCCACCAGTGGGAACGTGATAGGCTGATAATGATGATGATGATGGATATACATTGGTAATATAAAAAAATCAGAAATTAATTAATTAAATAGGTCTAAATAGTTTCTTATTTTTTTTTATTGTGACATTGATATTCTTTCAGAGACAAAGTTCTCGAAGTTTTTCTTACATTTACTGTGACATTTTCTCAGCTAGTAGATTCTAAAAAAGGACCACTGAGCAAAGTAATCAATAATTTTATTTCCATCGAGTAACAATGTGCGAGGTGTCAATTTAACCAACGAAAAAAAGAAGGAGGGTCTAATATCGACGCATATATATTTTATGTATGAACGCAGAATAACTTATTACAGAGTAATCTGATTTTGATGATTATTTTTTGTAAGATAAAGTGTACTTCAAAGTTGATCGCTTTTTATTTCATCGGTAATTCATAAATTTTCTTCGCAACTAAGCAGGGTGCATCCAGCATTATTCACGCCTCATGGTAAGTACCAACCTGGATGTACCAAGTCATCCAGATACATTATATGAAACTGTCTGTTTATAGAGTCCTTTTCATGAAAGAAGTCCCACGGCAAACAGCCGAACTAAATTTCCATGTTGTAGTTGTCAGGTGTTGTTACTGTGTTTGGACGCTAGTGAGATTTTTATTAATTTTCCATCGTTAAAGAGTCGTGTACGATGCCAAAAGTTGTTAAAGTTCTACTCGAGAAATGATACTGATAGTGATTGATACGTGATGACAGCGCCGCGTCTGGGGGACTTCTTTCATGAAAAGCACTCTAGCCTCTTACACTCGTTCCAAGCATTAATTTGCTCTGACAGTGACAATAACATATCAAAAACCACGAATTCTGATCACTTTCACTAGGATTTTGAAAGTAAAAACTGTAACAGATACCCGAAAATAATTCAGTAAGAGATAAAAGAATAATAATGAAAATAAAAAATGTTTTAATTCGGATTTTTACAGTGTTATTGCACACAGCACGTAGTAAAAACAGATAATCGATGGGGCCGAAAGGTTCTCAAATGAAGACCACGGACCGGTAAGCACAGCGTATGACGACTATGACATGACTATGACAAGAAAAACAGACTACGTAAAAGAGACCGCAGGAAAACGCTGGATGCAGGACGCTTCCAACCGGCACTTTTGGAGATCGAACGGAGACGCTTATGTCTAGCAGTGGACACGTCCTATTGCAATATAATGATGATGAACGTTATTGCAGCTATTAGAGCTCATAAATGCTCGAACTGAGTCTAATACCTATCCTCGAATTTTAGTAAATATTTAATAGACCACCCGAGGGCAACTTTAACATCCATTAACAACTGATTACCGCTAGCGTTCAAAAGATTGACTGACCATTCCTTAGAATTATCTGATTCTATAAGACCAGGCATGACATAATCTCTACATCCGTATTGGTGTTAAGTAACAAATTATTAATAAAAGATCAATGTCCCCTGTGCAGCTGCCGGTTCGTCTATATATTTGCAGATTTCTGCAACACAGTGTTATAAATATTCAAATGTTTACATTAAAATAATACAGTGCAGCGATTGCAGATGGACTTGGTATTCTGTAATGTTTTGTTCTGAGCTAGACTACTCTAATCATGATTATTTTATGCATGGCTATTCTGAGCATGACTATTCTGAGCATGGCTATTTTGGGCATGGCTATTCTGAGCATGGCTATTTTGTGGGTGGCTATTCTAAGCGAGGGCTATTTTGTGCATGGAGATTGTAAACATGGTTATTCCAAGCGTGTCTATTTTAAGAATAGCTATTCTGAATGTGGCTATTTTGAGCGTAGCTATTCTAAGCATAGCTATTGTAAGCGTGGCTATTCTAAGCATAGCTATTTTAAGCATGGTTATTCTAAGCATGGCTGTTCTTAGCATGGCTGTTCTAAAAATGGTTATAGCAAGGCTATTTCGGTGTATAGATTTAGTATGATTAGCTATTTAAGTATAAATGTCGCAGCCAAACTGATATCTCCATATATTTAATAAAAAGCAGCGATGTCATCAAAAGTTGTTTCTGTATCAAGGCGTCCATATACAGAACACGTTTCATCATTCATCATTTCAGCCATAGGACGTCAACTGCTGGACATAGGCCTCCCCCATCGATCTCCAAAGGGGCCGGTTGGAAGCGGTCTGCATCCAACGTTTTCCTGCGGTCTTGTAGAACATGTTAAATCACGGCTTAGAACCAATATTTGTAAAAACATTAGGTAAGTATAGGTACACTTGTCTTACTGCAAATTAAACTACACTGTAACTATAACGATACGTGATCAGCCAATCAATAATAATGAATTCAACTAATTATGCAAGCAAAAAGCTATTCAAAGTAGAATGGACGAGCGATTGTGAATAATAAAAGCATTATTTTGATTCATTGAGCACTCCCCAGAGATTCGTAATAGGTAGTAAACATTACGTAGTAATTTTAATGGGCTAGTCGGAAAGATTACGCTAACTTCAAAGAGGTTTCATACTATGATGAACTATGAACATCTTTTGCTAAGGGACCAACCCGGGCCTTAGCAAAGCAAAAAAAAAAAACACACTGGCATCCTTCATCTGACAATATAGAAAAAATAACAGTTGTGTTTCATTGGGTGTAAATAATTTTTCTCTATGGTAAAAATGATTATTTTACGCTTTTTCTGGATAAGTCCCGTAGTAAAACGTACATAGTGTTTTTATTTATAAGTTTCAGTATCTGGTTACGCGCTTTAATGCCTACCTGTTAAATTGACGAAGTAACACATAATATACCTAATGTTACTTATTTCAAGTTTTCCTAACTGGGCGCGTGTTTGTGTGATACCCTGAGTACCCTGAGTATGAGCTCCCTTTCGGTTTAGCATGTCCTTTCTGAATAACCTGATATGTATCGACAAAGAATGATCAAGGGGCTACGGTTACAATTCGAACTCTCACTTTTTATAGAATTTTAAGTGTTTTAAGAGTAATTGTTGGAGAGGTAATTTTGTTATTACACAGAAATAGCGCACCCAACCTGCAATTTGATAACAATTGATGTGTTATTTAAATTGTAGTAGACTATTTTGTTCTGAGCTAGACTACTCTAATCATGATTGTCATATGCATGGCTATTCTGAGCATGGCTATACTGAGCATGGCTATTCTGAGCATAGCTATTCTGAGCATGGATATTCTGAGCATGGCCAATCTGAGTATTGCTATTCTGAGCATGGCTATTCTGAGCATGGATATTCTGAGCATTTGGGTGTCTAAAAATGCTCAAACCATTAAAAAAAGCTCACTACAACTAAAGTCTAGAGAGTGAACTTGGTCACTGTCACTCTAGTGCCGAGGCAACACAATATGTCATCAGAACCTTCCTGTCTGTAGTAAGAGCCTCCAAAAAAGACATTGGCATGGTCGAATATCAACAAAAATCCTTAAAAAAAAAGAATTAAAACAAATATTAATAATAAAAAAACATTGCGCTTTGGCGTGCTTGGAACCCTGACCATGACAATCCAACCCCGACTCCAACTAAACCAAAGGTTTTCAAATTTTAGTTGTTTAATTAATTGCCTCAAAATTTATTCTTTTTACACTTTTTATACTTTAAGTGTCAAAAGTGTAAATTTTTTGTCAATTTAGAAATAATTGGTTTAGCCGCACAAATTGCCACTTATGACACTTATTTATCCTTTAAGTGTAATTTTTGATGAAATTTATTAACGATTTAAAAGCAATTGGTTTAGTAGAATCGGGGCCCTGGTAAGGTGACAAAGTTGAGGGGCCCATGTTGCCATGATGTTCTGACAAATAAATAATTTGAATTTGTTCAGGGGCCTTACGGCCAACTGCTTACACAGTATCAAACTAATGTTAAAACCGCGCAGTTCAAAAAAAACACGCGAACGTGAACCTTAACGCGCTCAGATACGGTTGATGGGCCAAAATGTTCCGGGACATCATGTAACTGTCCCGGAAGAAGCTGAGCTGTCCCGCAGCGCTGTAGGCCCTCGTGTGTTCTATTGGAGATCCCGGGGTCTTCCATCAAAGGTTGATACCTTATCAACCATCAATCAGTGGTAGCTGAGAAATGAAAGCTCTCAGTACTAAAACTCGGTTCAAACATTTATTTGCTCTTCAGTTACATTCATCATCATCATCAGGCAGAAGACGTCCACTGCTGAACATAGGCCTCCCCCTTTAACCTCCACACTGAACGACAGCCTGCCTTTTGCATCCACTGGATGCCCGCGACTCTCACAATGTCGTCGGTCTATCTAGTGGGAGGCCTACCTACGCTGCGTCTTCCGGTTCGTGGTCTCCACTCCAGAACCTTTCTTCCCCATCGGTTATCGGTTCTTCGAGTGATGTGGCCTGCCCATTGCCACTTCAACTTGCAAATTTTAACAGCTATTTCAGTTGCATTATCAAAGCTAAATGGAAACCACGAATTTTGAACACTTTCGCTAGGCTTGTGAACATAAAACTAGACTGTAGCAGGTACCCGATTATACTTCAGTGAAATAGTTAAAAAAAGTTTTTATTTTATTTAGGTATTTATAATGTTTTGCAGCTGTCAAGGCAAAAAATGCTTTAATCGGGCGATATATTCCGTTGAAAGCAAATTTCAAAGTAAATAAAAAAAAAAAAAAAAAAAAATTTCATCATCATAATTTTTATTTTGTTATATTTTCATTTAGGTATTTATAATGTTATTGCAGCTGTCAAGGCAAAAAATGCTTTAATCGGGCGATATATTCCGTTGTTCCGTTTTTTATAGATGGGCCCAAAGGATCACACAGTGGGTGCCTGAAAACGGACGAAGGAGCCAAGGCAGGCCTAGAAAACACTGGCGCGATGACCTCGACACGTTCCAGATACAGTGGTTAAGTCTGGCGGGTGATCGCACTGTCTGGAAAGAATTGGGGGAGACCTTTGCCCAGGAGTGGGACAGTTCCAAGGGACGCCGCTCAGGCCAATCTTCGACTATTTGTACCATTTAAGAAACGTCGTTTTATAAATACAAAGGTTTGATTCGTCTTAGAGAAACAAAAAGATATCTGTAGTTCATCCGTTTAGAGTTTATTTTATGAAAATTTTGTTTATTCTGGTAATAGATGCCAATTTCTCACTATCGCAGATAACAGTGGAAAGCTTGCAGTTATATGCACCTGACCTGCGCTTGACCACTAGTGATGTGATAACATCAAGACTACGGTTCGATAAAACCTACATAAAGAATCGTGAATTGGTTTCTTTCAGGCAAGCATGCTCCATCATAGCCCGCATCATCGCGTAACATCAGGGAAGTTGATGGTCAAACGCAAGCCTATTATTAAATGAAACTCGGACCTTGTAAACCATGAAGTATGTACTTCCATTGACACGGAAATAAAGTCTACTATTTATGGTTGTTATTTTTTTATGATCATGCTTCAATACTGGAGAACATTTTCTTTATAACCTTCTACGCTATATAAACGAATTGGTATGGCTTATAATTAAACTAGCGTACGTTAACTAGCTACGTCCCACGGTTTGACCCGCATGGACATTCTCTTAGAATGGTATATTTCCGGGATCGAAAGTATTTTATGTCAATCTTCAGCTCTCCAATTACCTCACTTCAAAAACAAGCACACTTTTGCATTTATAATATTAAAATTAAGTATGATTAATTGAGTTTCTAGTAAAACCGTAGTTTATTCTCACATAACCCCAGAATGACAAAACACTAAAATGTATCTGTTGTACGATCTGTTGTCATTTTTTGAGGTTTAAATCGACTGCATTTTATTTTTTAACAATTTTTTTTTAAATCATTCGTATATCGAAAAAGTTCTTAATTCTATTCAAATTTTTTGGTTGTATGTTACGTTATGTTGCGGAGCGTTGGTCGTCCAGCTGAAAGATGGGTCGACGATATTGTCACCATCCGTGGGTCGAACCTGGAATTGATTAGCACAGGACTGAGACATAGCATAGCAAGAGAGAGGCCTATACCTAGCAGTGGGATAATGAAGGCTGTGGATGATGATGATGATATGCTATATATTCGCCGATTGTGCACCGATTTTAATGTTTATTTTTAATTGAATGAGTTACTATATCTAGAAGGTAAAATATTCTACCTCTTAGCGTGGGACAAATTCGGTTTAATAATTTACCCGCTTTCCGTGAAAACGGCTTTTTATGTTAAAAATAGGTACTTAATTATCGATACTTTACCACTTCTCTAACGCCATTAATTCATCGATCCACTTACACAGTTGCATTCCCGCATGACTCGAGGTACGAAGGGTAATTAGAAAGTTCAGTAAATATTACCACTCATAGGAGAATCTAGGATGCTTACTTAGTTCGACGTTTCAGTCCAATAATGTTCTTTTGCTCTCTTTTTTGGATACAAAACATTTTTGAAGATGAACTATCAATGTATACTCGTGAATTGATGTTCACGTTGGATCTTTTACAACCTATTATTTAACTTGCCCTATTAGTATGGGACAAATCTTGCTACTGAATTTTAGACCCGTAATCTTCAACCGATTGAGCTGAAATTTGACATACTAGTGTAAGTTTGGTGACAATGCAATGTACCATGTACCATCGAGCTGATCTGATGATGGAGACAGAAAATGGCCATAGGAGATCCTAAGCAAAACGATGTAACCCTGTCGAGTTTGGGTTCGTTGGATTTGTCTTCCCAAGCGCTTTGGTCCTAGATGATAAATTCAATATGGCGGATGCCTCAAGATGGTGGACAAAGTGTTTTTATAAGTGGTATCAAATGAAAAGGTTTACTGAGAAGAATACGAAAAAGCTTGTTTGATTATTTAATTTGCAATAGTGATATGCAAAGAGCGAGAGACAGGGGAAAGTGGCATAAACAAAAGGAGGCTATACCCAGCAGTGGGTCATTCAGGGCTGATGATGATGATGATGATGATCTGAAAAGAGAAGATATATCTTGAAGTGTTCCACTAACCTATCACCATCGTCAGGTCCTCATCACCAAGTGTGATTTATGGGACTTCTTAAAACAAAACATCAATCTTAAACATAAGAGATTTATTACTAGCCAATCAATTAGATAGTACCTAATTATTATATTGTTATGTTATTAGAAACGGCTTACCCTCACGTTATGTTTATGTGTCGAGACCATCGACTGGTTTCGGAGCCATTAGAGCTTCTTCATTAGGGAATACGCGCGTGCTCTCAGACGGACGCCCGTGTAAGCCGTTTGTAATCTCTACTAATATTATAAAGAGGAAAGATTTGATTGTTTTTTTTTTTTTTTTTTGTTTGCTCCGAAACTATTGAACCGATTTGAAAAATTATTTCACAGTTGGGAAGCTACACTATCCCCGGTTGACATAGGCTATATATCTTTACCCGTGCGAAGCTGGGGCGGCCTAATAGTCTTCTATAATTATATATGTACCTATATAAAAAAGAATCCTTATTTACATTGGTCACGCATTGGTCACGCATTGGTCACGCATTGGTCACGCATTGGTCACGCATTGGCTTGAAAACAAATATACCGATTTCATTCATATTTTTTCATAAGTTTCTTTATAATATTTTGCAGAAGGTTCTTATGGAAAAAAATTAAGAAAATTGCGCAGAAAATTGGATAATTTCAGAAAACTTAACAACGATTTTAACTTCACGTGTTTGTCAGTTCTAAGACAGGACAGCGACTTATTGTTTCCTCACGCGAGGTTTGATGAAGTATTATAAATATTGTTACTTGGATTACATAAAATGTACTTTCAAAGTTTCAAATTGATACGACAATTTAGTTGTAGGTTAAATTGACTTCCAAATTTTGTTTACATAGTTTACCATTATTATATTATATCCTAGATCCAATAGTCTTTCCTATAAGGTCCTTCAATGAAAGTCACTGGTTCAGGTTGATAAACACTGGTTTATTACTCAATAATTATTGCCGCTATTTAATGCGCCTACCTATCGTGCCCGGAGGATGACGACTGATGTACTCCACTCGCGTCATGCATCGCAATCGCTGGAGTCAGCAATTAGTATGCAAATGCTATACAATGTGTCGCTACAATAGTTATAAGTGAAGCTAATAATAAGCGAGTTAAAATCAGTCTCAACAGTGACTCAATATTTTCAAAGAATGCATAATGTTAACCGGTCTAGAAGTATCTCACGTAGTGAGAGTCGAAACTCACGAGTACATACTCCAAAATGGCCATAAGCTTGTAGACATCGTTACACGAAACGTTATATAACCAAAACGCGTGCGGTAAAAATTATATTACAGTCTCATTGTCGGCGAGTTCAAAAACATCGATGTTTTATGTGTAGAAATCGCACGGGTGAGCGTTTTGGCCAACAAGCTTGGCGATTATTGACGAACATAATGTTTGGTGCAAAATATAGGTAAACTTATTTTGTAAATTCAATGTGATAATATGATAATTATTCAATTTGGTATTTTAAGTAGGTTGTTTTAAAGTCCAGCTAATAAAACGATGATTTAGATTTTAGTTGGAAACGTCGCATTACAGATATTTCAAATGTTTAAGTTGAACACTTTGCTTTAATTTTACTTTTTTATTGTTCTATTTTAAAAATTAAAACACAACTTTATTTTGTTTAAGTATTTAATAAATAAAAAATAGCAAATATGTAAAAAATATTCGTTCTATAAAAGGCATGATTATTGTAAAACTAACTACTTAATCGACTGCCCGAAGTACAAAAAGTTTGAACACTCACGTAGGTACTGTTAATGATCTAAAATAACCCTAATGTAATCAAAATTTTAAAATACTTTGAAATATTTTTTACTTAATTTTAAAATGTTATATTGCTGTTTTGGTATAATTCATTGATACATTAATAGGAGAAGCCATTGGCTCCCGTCACCCAGTCTTTGACTAGTTCGGGAGCCTCTGGGATCATTACTATAGCTTACTATAAATTATGCCCGAATAAATGATTGTTTTTGTATTTGTATTTGTAATGCACAAACCTACAGAGAGTGGGCATCTTTCTAAAAAGCAAATTAAAAATATCTTCGTTGTTAAATAAAATACATAATATTGTAAAACTAACTAGGTAATTAATCAATTGCCGAAAGTAAAAAAAAAGTTTTAACAACAGTAACTATGTACTGTTAATGGTCTAAAAATTATCCTAATGCACAAACCTACAGACGGTGGGCAGAGTATTATGCGTACTGCGCTGAACGGTTTGCTTATCCGTTGAGCCATATAAACAATTAAACATAAGCCACTAAATAAACTTTACTTACAAACAAACTCCTACACAAAATACAGTTTTTTGTTCTATATTTTTGCTCTACATAAATCAAGCCATGTATGTCTCTAAAGTCTGTCTAATGATAAAATATACGCTCAAGTAACTTAACGTATTGTGTAAACTAAATTTTTACAGGTCTACCATGATCTAACTTGCCATAATTATTCAGCCCCATACGAACTTACTTTACTTGCTTTTGTAATATAATAGCAATTCAGCCGATATCAAATTTTTTTTTTTTTTTTTTTTTATGATGAAATGGGCAAGCGTTTGACCACAACTCACCTGATGGTAAGCGACGATGCAGTCTAAGATGGAGCACGCTTGCCCATGAGGTGCCTATTCACTCTTGTCTTGAAGAGACCCAGGTTGTACTTTGTCGGGAACACCGAGGCAGGAAGCGCATTCCATTCCTGTGCAGTTCGTATTAGGAAGGAATTTTGAAAACGCTGCGTGCGGACTTTACCAAAGTTCACGACGTAAGGATGGAATCTCCGCCTCGACGACCTATGGCGAAAATTGGTTGACGGGATCAGCTTGAACAACTCTTGTGCACATTCTCCAAAATGAACGCGATAAAAAATGGACAGACAAGCCACCTTCCGCCTGTGCAGGAGGCTATGCGGCATCTTCCCTTTAACCAGCGCTTCGTTATTAATTAGACGAATGGCGCGTCTCTCTACCGAGTCCAATGCTTCGAGCTGGTATTTAGCAGAGCCGTCCCACAAGTGACTGCAGTATTCCAAGCAGGACCGCACTTGCGCTTGGTAAAGGTTAAGCAGTTGGGCAGATGTAAAATACTGCCTAACCTTGGATAGAATACCAAGTTTTTTTGCAGCAGTTTTGGCTCTCGACTCAATAAAGCGACCGAAGTTTAGAGAAGACGATATTTGTAGCCCGAGGATTTCTAACTGATCATTATACGGAACTGGCACTCCTTGAAATATTGGAGTGGCCGAGATTAAGGTCCGTTTAGTAGAGAATGCACAAGCCTGAGTCTTTGTCGCATTAAATTCAACCAAATTAGCAGCACCCCATTGAGATACTGCCTCAAGGGTTGAGTTTGCGCGACAATGAAACACAAACTAGTTGCCCAACAAGTAGGCCCACATGTTCAGAAACATGTTCATCAGAAAATCTCCCCGTGTGTTTACATAAACAGGTGCTGCGCAATAGCGTCTCATTCGTGATCACTTTCACGGACCGCACGCATAAATTAAGTTTTTTTTTTATTTGAATGAACTCGGTTTTTAGAAAACTTTAAATGGGTCAGCATAATTTAGTGCTCTTGTTAAGTTCAATTTCAATTACATAGCAATTGAAACTATAGGCACAATTTTTCATTTATCGATATAAAAAACCGACCTTTTTTTTTTTTTTTTTTTTTAATTAATAGGCTTGCGTTTGACCACCATCACGCCTGATGTTAAGCGATGATGCGGTCTACGTTGGAGCACGCTTGCCTAGAAGGAACCGATTCACTCGTGATTTGAAGACACCCAGATTGTAATTAAGCTCTCGAAGAACATTATTGCTAATGCCAACTCAACAGGCGCTCGAACAATATTATTTTTTACTAGCTGCACTCCTCGGTTTCACTCGGGTATCTACCCTCAATAAAAGTGGCTTTAGTTACAACATCAGCTATCTGCCAGTGAAAGTCCCGTCAAAATAAGTCTAGCCGTTTCTGAGTCCATAGGGAACATACATACACCGCCAAGAGATATAAGAATATACAGGGTTACGCATTTACACTGTACTAAGCCGAAAAGAGGTCATTTAACTTATCATTATGAACAGCTTTTACTATAGAACTAACCCTAAAATCGCGGGAAAAAATCAGCTGTTCCATAGAAAATTTACACTCAACAAATGTATAGAACAGCAAATATATGTTTCATTGCTCATACTTGGAAAGTAGGTCTGAAGTTGCCTGAGGAGCGGGTTGAAAGTAATACATTTAAACCCTAGGGAGAATCCCTTTCAACTGACAGTGACAGTTGAAAACTGACAGACACTCAAATTATAAAAAAAAAAACTAGTTCTATTTACACATTTTTACTAAACCATGTTCTAACTTTTTTTTTCTCAGGGGATTATGGTCCTGCACTTCTCGTGCAGTTGCCAGTGTCAGGAAGTTAAAAAAAATAAAAATTGGCTGGAATCCGATCTTCATTGTAGAGTTTTGTTTATACTTCCGTATAGCAGATTTGTATTAACAACAATCGGTTCATGTTTTTATTTTTGTTTCCTTGTACCTATTCGTAATGAAAAGCACAGTGCTTACCTCGGGGTTAAAGACTTATTTAGCCAAACCCCGTCTCGGGACTAAATAAGTTACTTCCATCCCTAGGATAACAACGTACTATTTCGCGATTGCACCGTTGTAAAAGTTGTTCTAAATGATGAGTACAATGACCTCCTTTCAGCTTAGTACATGATAAATGCGTAACCCTGTATAAGAAGAGTGGAGCTAGTAACAAAATCACTGACTATGTAGATAGTCATGAAGAAAGTATTATTATATTTTTTCTTCAAACAATTAATTATCACTTAATATATGACACAGGAATTACGTTTGATTAAGCCGGTTACTTCGACTAAAGTTTCAACCACATTCGGCGTTCTTTTCATACGTGTGGCTATTGCTATTATCATAATTTTTTTTTTGTGAAAACCACTTCAGTTTCCAAAATAGCAATACTTTTTGTATTTTATTTAATGCATTATTTACAAATTTGTTTCCCAATTTCTGTGTTTGTTGCAATAAAGTGGCAACTGGACAGTGACATTGGCATGTGTCACTCTCGGAATGCCAACCATGTTTGATTGGATCATGCTTCGTGGCATATTTTGTGGAGGAAACATCTTTAGTGTTATTTTGCATGAGTCATAACATAGCATTCAATTCGTGCATGAAATTCATCGGAAAACGGAAGGAAATAACAGCGTGCGTGATGTTAGGCAACCTTAGTCGTAACTGGGCGAGATCTTAGATATTTAGTATCAGAATTGTAAAATAGTGAACTTGGACTTCAGGACGCCTTACAGGTAGACTTGAAAATTTTCCTTGTAACCTGTGGGTGATGTTGCAAATAAACAATGTGATTTTACCAACAAACTATGTACAGAAATCTGAGATTTTTTTACGTCTTTTATTAAAAATTACAAAGCACAGGTTCGGCCACACATGGAATACTGCTCCCATCTCTAGAGTGGCGCACCGAAGTACCAGCTCGATCCACTTGACTCCTCGCAGAGAAGAGCCGTTAGACTTGTCGATGACCCAAACCTAACCAACACCTTGGAACCGCTGAGCTTGTGCCGGGACTTTGGTTCGCTCAGCTTGTTCTACAGGTATTATAATTGGGAATGCTCTGATGAGCTCTTTGACCTCATCCCTCCATCGCGGTTTTACTATCGAACCGGCCGCCATCGCCAAAAAAGCCATCCTCATGTTATAGATGCGTGGAAGTCTCGCACTGTTCAATTTGATCGATTGTTTCTGCTGTAAGTTGTGGAATGGTTTACCACCTTCAGTTTTTCCTCCAAAATATAACCTCAATTGCTTCAAGCGAAGAGTGAATAGAGTCCTCAAAGGTAGGCAACGCACTGCCAATACCCTGGGTATTGGCAGTGCCAATCTATACAATAAACTTACCATCAGGTGGCCCGTCGCTTGTAAGTCTACTATTATATATTAAAAAAAAACAACTCGAACTCACAATAAAACGATACCTAACATTGGCTCTCAATAGAACACTGGCACCTGGGCCCTATTACTATAGAGAGAACTCTGACTGGCATAATGTATAATTCATTTAGGTATTTGAGGTTTTTAGATCTTAATCTTACATGTTGGTTGTTTAACTATAAATTTTTAGCTAATAAATAAATATTTGATTTGATTATTTGATTTGACTTGAAGTACGAATATTCGCTACGTAAAATAAGTATCTTATACGATACGTATTTTACGTAGCGATGATGGCTGAGCAGTAGCAACTAGCATGTGCGCTTTACAATCTGACGACAGTTTTAAATATTGAGTTTACAAACAAGTCTCCCAGAACAAAGCCTAACTTAACATAAAACACCAATAAAATTATCGGCCACAAACGAAAGTCGATCATGATCGAATAATCGAATGATATATATTCGCTGGGCAAATCGATTGTTAAAACGTGAGAGAAAATACCCTAAGTAACACACCATGTCGTAAGGAATTTAGTAATTTTGATCGGCTTTAGGTACCGGATGTGGGTAATAGCTGGATGATGAAAATTTTCCAAAAATCCGAAGGAAAATTGTTGTTGTTGTCTTTGTTGTCCAATTTTTCAATTTATTATCGGTGAAATTTAGATTCAATAAAATATTTGTCTTTTTTTGATGATATTTTTTCGTATAGTCAGAGTTGCTTCCGTAGTAAAAGTTGTTTATAATGATAAAAACTATGGACTCCTTTCCCCTATGGATATGCTTGGGGTTTCTCTACGAGGTCGAATCAGAAATGAGGAGATCCGTATACAAACGAAAGTTACCGACATAGCCCACAGTATTAGCAAGTTGAAGTGGTAGTGGGCGGGCACATAGCACACATAACAGATAGCCGATCGCACCGAAAGGTTCTCGAATAGAAACCACAGCCTAGTAAGCGCAGCGTATAAAATATCGGAAGTTCACCAACAAGATGGACAGACGACCTAAAAGAGACCGCAGGGAAATGCTGGATGCAGGCCGCTTCCAACCGGCTCTTTTGGAAATCGATGGGGAAGGCCTATGTCCAGCAGTGGACATCCTAAGGTTGAAATGATGATGGACCCCTTTCGGCTTAGAACCTTTCTACGTAATCCAGTATATGACATTTATATTTCCCATAGATAATAAAACTTTGTATAAAACTTTTGTCGATGATAAAACGTACCAGCTATACCGGATCCATCTGCAAAAAGTTTCTACCGGTCAAATGGCACGGCGTGTAAAATCGATATTGTCGTGTGTAGAGTCAATTTAATTTACATCGCTCTGATACAATAACTTTCATCTATATTTCGGGTAATCATTTATAACTAATGATGTAACGAATTTACTATGTCTATTGAGTTAATTTGTCAAATCCAAAAATATAAATCAACTAATTGATGTACTTGTCTGTATTATTAACTAATTACCTACTTATCGTCGAAATGTAAACTTATGACCTATCGTCGCAACCGTTTACAATCGATTTTTTTTCTTATAGTGGCAGTAGGTACGTGTAGGTACGTATTGTTTGTTTTGCAATTATAGAAATGTATATCTGTACAGTCTGCCGTAGTGTGGCTGATGCTGTACAGCGTTGTTGTGGAGTAGCGGGTGCCGGAGAGAAACTCTGCTTGATAGTTGTTGATATGATTTACTCCAGCGATGTAACACGCGTGGTGTCTTAATTGCTACTAGGCCAAGGTACAAAGTCTGTGCGGTTGGGACCGTACAATATCTGTTTATTGATTAGATTAATAAAATAGGTAACATAGGTACCCGCGTGGATACATAGTGGATGCGCGGATACTCATACTCATACTTTATCTCCTCTTAAATCCACAGGTGGATCCACGGATACTTCTTTTTCCTTTTTGATTCACCAGGTAGATCCATGGATACTTCTTTTTCCTCTTCGATTCACCAGGTGGATTCATGGATACTTCTTTTTCCGAGATTTTAGTTAACTTGCCCTGTTAGTGTGGGAGAAATCTTGCAACTTAATTTTATACCATTTATCTTTAACTGATTGAGCTCTTTGGCATACCTATATAAATATAGTAACAATGCAATGTTATGGTACCATTGAGCTGGTCTGATGAGAGAGACAGATGGTGACTTAGGAACTCCTAAACAAAACGACTTAAATCCGTCGAGTTTGAGTTCGTTGGGTTTGTCATTATACTTTGGTCCTAGATGATAAATTCTGCTTTTGCTGAGACGAATATGAAAAAGCTTGAAAATAGTATGAAAAGCCGTATGCAGCGCGTTGATTCCACTTTTATTATGCTAGTCTATGGAATGCGCTGCCTGAATGGGTGTTCTCCGATAGTTACAATCTGGGTGTCTGCAAATCACGGGTGAATTGGTTTCTTCTAGGCAAGCGTGCTCCACCGTAGGCCGCATTATCGCTTAAGATCAGGCAAGTTGGCGGTCAAACGCATTTTTTTTAAAGTTTACTCCTCTTCGATCCACTAGGTGGATTCGTGGATATTTTTATTTATTTTAAATTCACCTACACATACGTTGATTTTTTGAGACGTTCGCTTTGCTCGGTCAGGGATAGTGCTATGTATAGATAATGTAAACATTATAATCCTGGATCCACGCGGGGCAGGAAGCGCGCGCTCCGGCCATCCCCGGGTACAGATTGAGGCACACGCCGCGGCCGCGCGCGCACCGCTCGCGCGGCGGCGGCGTTGGTTTCTACATCAAACGAGGTGTTGTCGTGCGCTCTTGGCGTCACCCGGTGGACCCAATTTATAGTGCAGTAGAACAAATGTGGCTCTCTGTGAACCTCAATGGAAAAAAGTTTATGATCGGTACGGCATATCGGCCTAATTGGGTTACTGTTGATTTGTTTTTTGCTGCAATCACAGACTCCATTAGTACAATTCCCAAATATGATAATTTGATTATTTTGGGTGATTTTAATATAAATTTATTAAATATTAATGACAGTAATGTAATGAAATTTAAATCATTTCTATCGTGTTTTAACTTGGTTCAGCTAGTAGACGAGCCTACTCACTTCACTGAAACCAGTCAAACGTTAATCGATGTGGTCTGCTCTGATTTAAGTACACGGAAAATAAGTTTGGATCATGTAGGGACACTTTTTGGTCATTGTCTTGTGGTTTGCGAGTTTAATGTTAAACGTTTAAAAACCCCTCCTCGTACTATTACTTTTAGGCCTAAGAAAAAGATCTGTCTAGATAACTTTAACAATGACTTGCAGATTTTAAGCTGGGATCTTATATCTCAGCATTCAGATATTAATGATATGTTAACAATATTTAATCACAATGTAATTACTCTTTTTGATATCCATGCACCGGTCACGTCAGTGGTTATCAGAGACCATTCCTATCCATGGATCACAGATACTGTAAAACTCATGATGAAACTACGTGATGATGCTGCTGTAGTTTATCATAAAACTAAATCAGAGTCTAAAAAGCTATATTACAAAACTTTAAAGACCACAGTTAATAAAGCGCTTTTTAATGAAAAATCTGCCTATTTTAGACAAAATATTAATAATAATATTCGAAATCCTAAACAACTATGGAAAAATCTAAAAAATACTATATTACCAAAAACTGATACGGAATTGCCTTGTTTTTTTAATAACCCTGACATTATCAATAATCATTTTCTGAATATACCAGGTAGCTCAAATACTTCTATTTCACACTTAAGTTACTTTGAGCATCATAGGTTTAATGATTCAGTTTTTAAAATAGAACCATGCAGTCTAGACCGACTAATTAAGATAATTAAAAGTTTGAAGTCAAATGCAGAAGGTTGCGATTTAATTAGTTTGGACATGTTGCTAATGACATTTCCGAATACGGTGGAGTACGTACAAGCTCTTGTAAATACTTCCATTGAGACTAGTACTTTCCCAGATATTTGGAAACACGCTATGGTACGACCGTTACCTAAGAAGCCTAACCCACTTGACCTAAAAGATTTAAGACCAATAAGTGTTTTACCGTGCATGTCAAAAATTTTAGAAAAGGCTGTGTGCTCACAATTAACAGAGTTTCTAGGAAATAATAACATTTTGCCCGATGTACAGTCGGGTTTTCGAAAGGGACGCAGTACTGCAACTGCGTTACTTGACGTTACCGATAACATACTTATTGCTCAAGACAAGGGAATGTGCACAGTTTTGGTTTTGTTAGATTTTTCCAGAGCATTTGATTCTTTGAATATAAATCTTCTATTGTCTAAATTAAGCTATTACGGTTTTGATCCTAAAGCAGTGCAGTGGTTCAACAGCTACCTAAGTAACCGTCACCAGCATGTGAGGATTGACCGTTCTGATGGCTCCTCATTGGAGTCAGAGAAGTTGGCTATAAATAGAGGAGTCCCGCAGGGCTCTATTTTGGGACCTGATCTTTTCGCCTTATATTCTGCTGACATTGCAACGCACATAAAAAATTGCAAGTTTCACATATACGCTGACGATATTCAGATATATATATCCTGCAAACCACTTGAAATTGACTTAGCTATTGACAAACTCAACGAAGATCTCGCAAGAATAGCAGCATGGGCAACCAATAACTGCCTGCTGCTCAATCCCGATAAAACAAAGTACCTTATTTTCGGCAGTAACCACCAGATTGCTAGTGTCCGTCCTTCTGTAAGCGTCTCGCTCATGGGTGAACACATTGAGCGGGTTCACGAAGCACGCAACTTAGGCTTGCACATGGACTGTGAATTGCGATTCCATAAACATATAGCGAACTGCATAAAAAACTGCTTTTATAAGCTAAGAGTGTTATACAGGATAAGACCTTATTTAAGAGAAGAGCTGCGTATCCAACTAGCTGAACAGTTAATTTTGTCGAAATTGAATTACATGGATACTGTTATTGGTTCGCGACTCTTAGTCAAAACACAAAAGCTTGTACAAAGAGTCCAAAATGCTTGTGCCCGTTTTTGTTTCGACATTCCGTCGAGGTCGCATGTGACTCCGTTTTTTAACAAGCACCAATTGTTGAAAATGAAGCATCGCCGTAAGCTTCATTTGGCATGTCTTTTGTTCGGGGTAATAAAACATAGGGAACCGACTTATCTGTACGATAAGTTGTCGTGGAGAGCGAGTCGAATGTCCCTAGAGTGTCGGCAATGCTCGACTCAGCTCGTGACGGAGCGTCACAGCTCCGCCGCGTTCAGAGGAAGTTTCAGATACGCTGCCACCAAGTGTTGGAACAACATTCCGCCGCCAATAAGGAACCTGCATAGTTTACATTCATTTAAGCTTAAGCTTAAAAGATTTCTTTTTGAGCATCAAAAAAGCGAAGAACTTTTATTAACAGACACCAGTGCTATATAGGGAACCTTTTTTGTGGGGACTTACCTTTGTTATTTTTATTTAATGTCAGAGTAAATGTGTAAATTTCTTTATTTTATTTTATTAGTTACGTAGTTAATTTTTATTGAGGTAGTGTTGCCTAGGTTACTCGCATATACCTAATTTATTAGTTTGTTTAAAACGTTGTCTTAGTCAAATCACCTTATAGTATTATGTATTTATTTATGGTTTGTTTATATTACTGCTAAGTTTATTTATTTAAATGTTAGTTTGCATGTTTTTGTTATGTGTTGTTGTTGCTATATTATTTTTGTTATTATTTAATTTCTCGTGTACTGTTCGGTGTTGGCCGTGGGTGATGTCACCGGTGGCTCCAACGGAAGACCAGCGCTGGTTGTTCGCAACCAGCAATATGCTGAGTTGGAACCGGTTTGTGGAGGGAATCATTTGTAATGTGTGTTCTCAGAAATGTATATATTATGATTTTTTCTTCCATAAATAAAAATTTGTCTATTGTCTATTGTCTATAATTTAAATCACGAGAATTGATTCAGGTTTACAAACTGGCTCCGAGATCGTATCGAGACGCAATACTTGCGTCAGACAGACCGGACTTCCGAATACTCACCTACTTATGTAGGATTCTGTACCCAATGCATGAATTTGGCGCTAGTTTTTGTGTAAATGATTAGCAATAAAATATTATTCTTTGATTTTAAGGTATAAACTTTGTGCCTTAGTGCCTTTATTAATTAAACAAAATACAAGCTAACACTAACACTACCAAACAGACTGCCCATAGACCGTTGAAGTTCTAAAGACAATGTAAATGCTTAAGCCCACTACCAGTTGGCAGCATACCTGGCATGTGTCACGTGTGGTCACGCGTTGCATTAACCAGATGCTCGGAATGATTTTTGAAAATGAGAAGTTTTAGGTCCCCAAGGGCCCGATGTCTCGACCCCAAATGGCTCAAATATGTAATGTATATTAATTTGTATAAATAATAATTGTCGTATGGTTACATATTTGAGTGGCTTGGGGTAGAGACATTGGACCATTGGGGACCGGGAGCTCACCGCTTTTCATTCTTATTCGAGATGGGAGTGATAGGTCTTGCACTGTCGTCTCGCTTGGGGTGTATTGTGCATTTCCCCTTACCAGCTCCTACCCGAGCCAACCGAACTCCTTGAAATATCAGAGTGAGGCTCTGGTACGCTGGCACAGTTGCTCCAGTGGCGTAGATGGTAGTGTAAATAATGATGATGAAAAGCAGTCTAGCTGTTGTGGTGACGTGGATGAAAGAGGCAACGGTGCCCCATGCAGCCTGCTAGCAATTCTAGTTTCTTCTGTGGCTTCACAATGCCACAGCACATGCTCTACAGTTTCGTTCTCTGTCATGCAGCCACGACACAGTGGACTGTCCGTGGCTCCTAGCTTATACAAGTGACTATTCAAGTTGTAATGACCGGTTATAAGGCCTACTATCAGGTGAAGGTCCTGTCATTGCAACTTCAATAGGTTGTTGATCTTCCTGTCAAGAATTGGGAAAGCGGCTTTAACATGCCTACAGTCATCTTTCTTGTCCCACAGTTTCTGTTGTTCTTTTTCGGTGTGACGACGCAATAGCTCTCACACTCTCATCGCTGATGGTTTGCAGATGCCCACTGCATCATCGCTTACCTGTTTTCTAGCACCATCCTTTGTATCCAAGATCCCTAATTAAAAAAAAAAAAAAAAAACCGAGCACCTGTTTAATGCGATGCGTGACCAAAGTGCTGGCGTGTTTCTGGCTCAACGTGTTGTTGGGCTTTATTAATGATCAGCTTTTTTATGAGATACTAAATAAAAATTTGAACACAGGCCTATTCTGTGTCCAAAACCGCATAACGCTTACTGAGTGTTGTGAAGAATCGTTTAATCTCTTGCCGGTTGCGCGGTTTTATCATATCACTAGCCGCCACCGCCTGAAAGCTCATCTACATATTATATATCTGTGGAATCGCACACTGTGCACTCAATACAATCTTCCTTGTCTTTCACCTGCAAAATTTGAAATGAGCTACTGTCCACGGTGTTTCCGAGAAGCTACAACATGGGGCCTTTCAAAGGGTAAGTTAATAGCAACGTATTTGCGATGCCAGTGTCACAAGAGTCCATAGGTGACGGTGATTTCTTACTGCCAATAGTATACTAAAAACTCTGTACCTATATTAAAACTCTGACATTACTGTGGTATGGTCACTCAATCTATTCAAACTTTTTTTAACTTAGATTAATAGTTATCCCTGCACAATTGTTTAGTTATCTTTTGCTAATTTTTTTGTTGTTGTTAGCCTTTTTAAATATTCTAATCATAATAATATTGGTCTTTACCTTTTACAATTATATAATCTAATAAAGGAAGTAGGTACATAAACATAGGTACATAATAAATTTTTATATCATACTGTTTTTTAATAACCATGATGAATACGCATGTTTTGGGATATGGTTTAGTTCACAATTGTCAACACACTTAATTTAGTTTTTGTTATGACTGTATCCTGTTTTGTGAAATAAAATATCTAATCAAAAACCTAATAAAGGGATTTGCATGTATCTATTATTTTTTTATAACAATTTAGCTCACTTAATTTGTTAAAGATAACGATATAGGTTATTTATTTGCACAAAACACAAGTAAATCATACACACATTTAAAACGCATGCACAATAGGTGGTTTAAAATATTTGTCACTTTGTATCATGTTTTGCCTAGTTTATAGGCGTACAAATCTAGAGAGGTGGTATATAAATACCTTAAATATTATTTATATAAAAAAGTATTAATTCAGTTAACTGTCGAAACAATTTCAAATGTTTAGATATGATGTTATTAATATTATAATAATAGTTAACAGATAGACATTACTATTATTGTATGATAAACAAATTGACCGACTGCAGTCATTACTAAAATTTATCATTTATAAAATCACTAACTTTATAATAACATTTCTTGACTAAAATATTTTTTAGTTTTATTTCAAATTGACTAGATTTTAGATCCCTTATTGAAATCGGTATAGTGTTGTAAATGATCGGTCCCATACACATTATACTGTGGTTCATTAAAGTGGTTTTAGATGGGCGATTACGACAAATTTTACTAGGACTAATTAAACAATAACCAAATACAACCTAGTTCTCTTAGTTTGTTACCAGGGTTAATTATAGATAAAACAAACACAACCTAGCTCACTAAGTTTATTACCGTGGCTAGCTATATAATAACTAAATACAAAACAAACAAAAAAAACATATTTTTGGCGTATAAAAACTGGTGTAAAACTCTCCAATAATGTTCGGTTCTTTAACGGAGTGGTGGCCGAGGCAAGGTAAGTGGAGCATTGGTCGTCCGGCTGCAAGATGGGTCGACGATATTATTACTATCACGGGTCGAACCTGGACTCGATTAGCACAAGACCGACCCAGATGGCATAGTAAGAGAAAGGCCTATACCCAGCAGTGGGATAAGGAAGGCTGTGGATGATGATGATAATGATGAATGTTCGGTTCAAAATTTGGAATGAATCAATTCTAAGCCTGACCATCAACTAAATTTAATATGTGCCTATTTTTATAACCGCTCTGTTAAATCAAAAGAAACTTTGTTTAAATAGAAACTATGATTGAAATTTATACGTTACATAACTCAGATTTGATCGTCAAAATATATAATTGCGTAGAAATGGTCATTGAGAAGGTACCATTCAGAATCTGAATGAGTGATCAAATAGCTCCCAGCGTACTCTATGTGCGTACTTCGCACTTGCGTGGTAATCGGAACGTTTAGACAGGACAATAGATTTGGATAAGGTTCAATACATGAACATCTGAAATTAAGCAACGAGTTACCCAATCAGTTTTAAGTATAGGTGATCGTGAGGACCAAAGAATATATCGCAATAAAAATAAATTTAAACAAGCATGCATTCTTTTATGTAATAAGCGATCTTTTCCAGGCAAAACTAACGTTGACAAAAAAAAATTACCTTCAGCAAGTATTAACGTAAAAACATACAATAAACTCATAAATTGAGTTATTGAGACAGGTTCTATAGATTTGATGAATCATTATATTGATATCGTAATTAGAATAGTTTTAAACAAAAATTTCATACATACATTTTATTAGAACGGTACTCTGAAAGTAAAACTGGTACATCATTTTAGAAACTTGTTTACCTGAAGCTACATGATTATTTACGGGATATTTACCGTGGTAAGGTTGTGGAATGAGCTCCTGATACCCAACCGTGATAGTTTAACAGTGTTTCATTCCACAACCTTACCACGGTAAATATCCCGTAAATAATCATATAATTTAGTGTTTTATTTACCTGAAATCTATAGTAATTTTTAAACTTTCGCGATTTGAACACATATTTTGAAATCTATATATTTAAAACAAAGTAATTTTAGTTACAACGTTTATAACTCAAGAACGGCCGGATCGATGTCCATGGTCTTTAATTTGTTGGATTTCTCTCTGCCCCGAAAAGCAGAATACGAGTAAGTAATAAAATGTCGGACAAAATCACAGGTAAATTACCCAGAAAATTCATTTTCCCATACATTTTATACGTATGGAACGTCTTATACATTCACATTTATATTATAGACAAATAAGTCAAAGGGGATCTCCCAAGTCACTACCAAGGAGGTTCTTTTAAGGAAGTAATAAATAAATAAAAATAATAAATATTTTAATAGTTATTTTTCATAATTGAATTTAACGGTTCAATGCTCATAGCATTGTAAGGCCTAACCACGTAATAATGTTACAAAGATATTCATCATCAGTTTAGTTTTAATTATAACACTCGCTTCCTATTAATATGAAAGTATTTTTTCAGTTACAAAGAAAACCCCATAACCTGAGTCCAAATGGCATCAAAAGTACGTATCGTTCATTGAACTCTGTTACAATTAATGCCGTGTCTACCCATTCACAATTCACTGGCCGTAACACATCGCGTGTAACCACATTTTGGCGGGAACCACCTGAAGGGGGGGTACCCTGAATAAAACTACAGGCAGACCATTCCAGCTTGCATTCCAGTCGCCACCACCAAGCAAGCACTGTCCTACCTGGCTCTACCATGAAGGCGTTCATAATTCTAGTTTGTGCAGCCGTTGTTGCCTGCAAACCTACCGGGGAAGAAGATCTGGTGGGAACCGTGCTTGGAGTGGTCAAGGGCTGTTCCGAAGAAAATGTTACTCTGTGCCTTAAGGTGTGTGTTGTGACCAGTGTTTGAAACTGAAGAGATCAGTGCAAGTTCCAAAAAAAAAAAGTTCCTGAAATTGAAAAGTTTACGTTTTTAATGTGAAGTTGGATTAAATTTTACGGGATATCACGTACAATTGACTTAAATACCAAAGTATAGCTTCAACCAAGTTCAGGGTTTAATACAATAAGTTTCCTATTTTTTTTTTTTTTAATTAATCCATATAAATCATAGGTTCCAAATTTATTATTCCTTTTGAAAACAACAAACTTTGCAAAAGTTAGATTCAAGATGTTCGTATAAGCTTTCATGAAAGTGTTGGTTAAAAACTCATTGATAGTTTTTAGTCTCAATGAAGCTTAAACATTAAAGTTGCTAATTTATAACTGGGTTTAAATCAGTTATATTTAATTTAATAATTATTTTTATGCAAAATCATGTGCTTATCAACTTTATCAACTTAGTTGGGAGCCATTAAAGCTTTCTGGGGAATATACATATTTACAGCTTATAATTGAATTTAAGTGTTATATTATAAATCTTTATTTAACTTACTTTTTAACCGACTTCCAAAAAGAGGCGGTTATCAATTCGACTGTATGTTTTTTTTTTTTTTTTTTTCGGAAATCAAGTCCTTCGTACCAAAATGTGAAATTGTGACATTTATAGTTTTCACTTAAAAGAGAATCATTATAAAACTGTCGTTTCAGTAAATAGCAGGGGTTAAGATGAAAAAATAAAATCATTTTGATTCAATTAAACTAGAGATAGCGATCATTTTCAATAAGTTAACAGTAATTAACTTTAACAACTGCACAATAAAATTAACGTAGTTCCAATCAATTATAATAGCAGAGTCGTTCATCATGCTAATTAATACTTGATAACTTTTAAAATTATGTTTTAAGCAGACATAATTATACTAAATACTTAAAAAAAAAAATTAACTAAAGCGTCATTAGCAAGCTTGGATTACACCAAGGGAGTAATTTGTAGTTTCATAACGAAATATATAAAAAAAAAAAAAAAAAAAAAAACTGAGATTTAAAAAAAATGTTTAAATTAGCATATAATATAGCATATGATAGCTTTAATTAAGATATTCAGTAACTAACGAAAACATATTTCTTCAACAGGAAAGAGCTTTGAAATACGTCGAGAACATCAACTCAGCTCGCGAAGTCAGCCTCACAGACGGGATCAGTCTCCTTGGCTCTGGATCTCCAAGATCGGCCAGGTCTTTTGAGCCCTTAGCTGAGGAACCTAAAGCTAGGGAGAACCAAGTTGAGAACAGACTGATTGACGCTGCTGCGGACTTTTTGGAGAACCATGTCATTCAACTGAGGGTGCCTAAGAGCACCGTTGACGATGTCAAGAGATCTTTGGAAGAAGGTTAGTAAACTTTGCTTTTTTGTTTTTACGATACCTACTGATTTCTTCTTAGTGCCTGCCTTGAACTCATAGAGTTCCAGAGATTCAAATTCAAATAATTTATTGGCCTAATAATAATATTTAATTATTGATTGATTGATTAACTCTTTATTGTTCACACCATGAAATTTGATACAGAGGACAAAAAACTCCTAAAAACTAGTGTCACAACTGGCGGCCTTATCGCTAAAAGCGATCTCTTCCAGGCAACCTTAGGATGGAAAGGATTTATAGGAGACGTAGAAGACGGGGTGTGCAATAGAGGATCGACTATAAATGTTTTACTTATATCATACACATACATTCTAATAGTAATACACACTATTACATAAAATTCTTTAAAATAAATATACTAATTGATATGCAATTAATATGAATATATATATATATATATATATGTATATAATTATGTAATAATTAATGATACAAATAATACAAATAAGCAGTTCGACATAACGATATTAACAAGGCTGCAACTTTGACAAATAAAACTCTTTAACGCATTATAACAAATTAATTAAAATGATTTAAGCTAAGTATTTTAACTTTTAACTATGCCCCAAACTAGATATCCCTAAGTTATTTTCATTTAAAATAACTGCGTCTAAAATAGCCAAAGGCGTTCACTTATCCACAATAGACGGATTCATACTAACTACTCGGTAATCTGTTGTAATAGCCTGTGTAATAGCCACGAATTATAAAGTACCTAGTAGGAGTTAACCGCGATCCAATCCGATGCGAACAAGTAAAAAAAGTAAAGTAGCAGATTTTAGTTTGGCAAATTTTGTAGAGTAGTTTATGTCTGGTAAATTAATCTGTCAATATCGTGGAACTGTATCATAATTATTTGTTATACAAGAGTGCAAAGTTGATTTTTAACCGGGTGCTCAATTTTGATGACCGAGCAAGCGTAGCGAATGATTCAAAAATTAGAATCCTGAGCGTTAGCGAGGGAATTAAAAGAGCACGAGCTGAAAAATCTTTGCACTCAAGTGCAACACGTAACTTTTCATCCCACCTCAGCGAGGAAATGACTAAATAAAATAAAACATTTGCGCATTATTAACAGTTTCAGTCAATTCTGTTGGCGTCAAATAAACTTCCTCGTCGCTAGAATCACTCATTTTTGGTTTTTCACTTGTTATCAATTTTCTTGTTTTTAACCTAAGGTTTTAACAATGTAACGTGAAAAGAAAATGGCGCGCGCAAAGCAAAATAAAATAAAGTACACCAAGAAGGTTCCGAGCCTGAGTTTTTAACAAATTAAAAAGGTTGTATGATAAATTCGGCACCATGGAGGTAGAAGTAAATAGGTTTAATGATGTTTTGAATTCACAAACTTAGTGCACACGATGTTCTAAATTCGGTAATCCTTTATCATCTAGCGGATAAAAACGGCTTTTGCAATCAGATATTGAAGAGCAAGCTCTTTCCGAGATGGGGGGATGAATAATAACTTTATACTGACTTCAGGAAGGAGGTTCTCAAAACCGCATTGTATTCCTTTTCTTTTATATTTACTCCGATTATATACTCTGGACATTTAGTGAACCAATTTATATGTGTGATTATTTTAATTAAACAGAAGAAATTCTCAAGGCCCCACAAAAATCGTCAACTTTGGCTCAGTATTTATTGACCCAGCTTTGATAATACGAATAATTTAGTATGGGCTCTTATTAATTTTGAAGTTAGTTTTTTTTATATCGGCATTTATTGAAAACCGAGAAAAGGTAAAGCGAGAAAAGATACAGCCCACTGCTTAAGCATAATTTAGCCCAGCGCAGACAAATACTATCAATTCAATTGTTTTATTCCGAACTTGCCGTTTTCTGAGCCTAAAATGAACACAATTTTATTTACGGGATATTTACCGTGGTAAGGTTGTGGAATGAGCTCCCGATATTTCGACGCAGCTACATGCACCATGTTCACGGGAAGACTGAAGAATGCGGGTGGTTGGTCGAACAGTTAAAACTTTAGGTGCAGACATAACGATCTACCCTCTTTCTTAGTCTTCATATAACATTAGTGAACAACCGTGATAGTTTAAAACAGTGTTACTATTTTTTTATAATTTCGGCCTTTTCTTTTGTATTAAAAAAGCGGTTAAATTATAAAACGAATTAAAAAGTATTTACTTTCTCATTACTAATGCTGCTTATATTTTCATTCGGTTATAATTAGAGAAGGGCTTAGATTAAATTCATAATTTTAATGACCATTCACTAACATCACCCAAATCTTCACACATTATTAACAAGTGTGTAACAGCCAGCAAAGGCGTATTAGAAGGCGTAGCTGCGGAACATTAATAGTAGATTAACTGCCACGGAAAAAAAAGCGTTTAATTGTTGAATGTGAAAATATGGGTTGTTGTAGACAAAGCATACAATATAACGTTAGTGTATTAATGACTAATGCCGTCGAGGCTAAATAATATACAACTTTTTTTCATGTCCATAAAAACATAAACAACAAAAAATCTAGAAACATTTACAACAAACATTTTGATAGTTTGACTAAATTGGTCCTTGTCTCGATCCCAGAGCTCATAATATTGCTCAAAAGTTAAGCTCAGCGGGGTAACCTGCCAGCATTCTGGGGAACCTGTCGGACAGTGCCGATTTGGATTTGGTGGTACATTTTGTAAATTTTTATTTATAAAAAAAAACTATTGAGATAATATTTCATTCAGTCTGTAAGTTATCTTAGTTGAGGAAGTAAAATAATAAAATTTCATAAATGATGATAAAACACATACAACAAATTTTTATATCATGATGTTTGAATAATAAATTATAATCTAGTTAATCCACAAATTATTTTGCGCGGCATTTAATGGAAGCTACCACGCTTTTGATATCACGTTAAACGTTGGCTATAATCTTCTTATATATTACTAGCGGGCCGCCCCGGCTTTGCACGGGCATAGATATATAGCCTATGTCACCCGGGGATAGTGTAGCATCCTAACAGTGAAAGAATTGTTCAAATCGGTTCAGTAGTTTCGGAGTCTATTCAATGCTAACAAACCAACAAACAAACAATCTAATTTTTCCTCCTTATAATATTAGTATAGATAAGAAGCTGAGAATAGGGAACAGTACAAACAAAAAAAATAAAAAAATAACCAAATGGTAGTAAATCAATAGATTTCTCATGCTTCTTAAGTATTTGGAGTTTAGATCACTTTTCATAGTTTGACGTTTTCTTAGATTTATTTCTAACCAACTTATCAAAATTATTCATGAAATACTATGTTTGCGTGCATATATAAGGTTGCCTGGAAGATATCGCTTTTAGCGATAAGGCCGCCAGTTGTTACACTAGTTTTTAAGAGTTTTTTGTCCTCTGTATCAAATTTCATGGTGTGAACAATAAAGAGTTAATCAATCAATCATATGCAACGTGCAAATGGGACTATATACTTCAATTGTTACGCACGAAATAAATAGATGGAAAATTTTCTATTACTATGAAACGAACACTTCATCAGCATTTCATTCATTAATGTAGTTGAATGGGGACATTTTAAATTGACGTTTTCAATTTACTCATAATTATAACAAACATTACAAAACACGTAGTTTAGTGGCCGAGCGATAGCATGTGCGCTTTACACTCTGACGACACCCGGTTCAATCCTCGGCCATGCACCAGTGACTTGTTTAGTATTTAAATAAATTATATGCAAATTCGATGCCATCGCTCAACAACGGTGAAGGAAAATATCTAGAGGAAATTGGTATGTCCATGAACCTCAAAAGTTTAAAGACATTATAATATGATATTCACCAACATGCAACTACTCCAGCATGGTAGATTAGAGCCAATCCAATCCAATCCAATCTCCCATCCAATCCAATCTCTCTGAGAGAAGGCCTGTGTTCCAGCAGTGGGAATATGATAGGCTAATGATGATGATAGTAAAGAATTACCACAATAAAACCTGTTTTCAAATAAAAACTCTGTCGTAGGTAAAAATAAATTGGGCTGTCCAATTTAGCTTGAATCATGGGGTTCATTCCCTTTCAGCTTTACACGGTTAAAAAGTTATAGTATTTTTTTGGAAACAAGAATGCCTAAGACATTTTTGTAGAAAGAAAATATTGTCCTACTTTATAACCTGATTGGAGAAAAATGCAATTACTTCTATGTCAGTTTGAACGTTGCTTTCGTATCTATTGAGACCAAAATCTTGAGTTACGTAATAACATTGCTAAAGAAAATAAATAATACGTTTATTTTCTGTATTTCTCGAGACAGCAGTCAAAATATTAATTGTTGGTATTAGTGCTATTTGCAAATATGCTAATGCACCTAACCTCAAGTTTCATAACACTGACTGCTGAACATAGGCCTCTCCCAAGGTATGCCACTTAGCCTTGACTTTTTCTGGCAGTCACATCTAGTTCATTGTCTTCCTATATTTGTATGCGTGATCTCTCACGTCGCAAAACGAGCTATGGAGACGGCTATGCTTGGGGTTTATCTACAAGGTCGAATCTGAAATGAGGAGATCCTTAGACGAACGAAAGTTACCAACATAGCCCACCGGATTAGCAAGTTGAAGTGGCAGTAAACAGGGCACATGCCATGCAGAATAAAAGGCCAATGACGCCGAAAAGTTCTCGAATGAAGACCACGGACACCACCCACAAGATGGACAAATGACCTAAAAGAGACCGCAGGGAAACGCTGGCAGGCCGCTTCCTACCGGCACTTTTGGAGATCGATGGGGGAGACCTATATTCAGCAGTGGACGTCCCATGGCTAAAATTATGGTGATGATGATGATGATGGTGAATGCTCAAGATGTCTGCCAATTTCTATGAAATAGTTATTTGCGTCGCCAAAAAGCCCCTTCCAAAATATCACTCCTATTATTATGTGTGGAACGTTGCAAGAAAACGCTGGATGCAGGCCGCTTCCAACCATCCCTATTGGAGATCAATACCGCTATAAGCCTATTGTCCAGCAGTGGACGTCGTATGGCTGAAATGATGATAATGCTATGATCACGTATGACGCCTACTCCAACGGCTGTGGCTTCAGACTTCAAGCTACTTGTACTCAAGTTAATTAACTTGAGAAACAGTAACTTAAAGTATCAACCAAACCTGATCAAATTACACAACCGATTTAATTTACAATAACAACCTAGTGTTAAAACCAAAGTATATAATTGCGGGCTGGTTTGGGACAGAGCAATAAAAAAATGCCCAAAACTGAGTGAAAGTTTGGGAAGGCAAATTATGAAATGTAATTATATTAAACAGCGGAAATCAGTTCGTATACGAGGCAACGCTAGTTGACTCAAGTTACGTTGCAACTGTTGTCGTGCAACGCAAGTTAATAATTATGCTGACATAAAAAAAAACGAGTCATGCAAAACCGATTAACCTATCTACTAATTTAATCAAATGAAGGAACTTAACTTTTTCTTTTTCTACGAGAAAATTTCAGTTTTGTTTAGAACAGTATATTGATATTTCCTAGTCAATTCCACACACACATTTGTGTTTGTTCTATATCTGGTTGTTAATATTTATTTAAGTATGTATTTAAAACTATATATGTATGTATATCAGTCTCTGGCAGCCATATCACAAGCTTTGCTTAGTTTGGGGTCAGATGACCGTGTGTGAAAAAATGTCCCGAATATTTATTTATTTATAAGTTGGTCATTCTATTCGATGGTAAATCCAATCACACTGTGACGACGCGGCGACGTGATGTTACTCGAGTGATCGAGTGTTGAATACTTGCGTGTCACCTCGTGTACGAACAGCCTAAGATAATATCAATCTCGTTGGGCTAATGACCACCAATTTTGTACTACTGAAATTAGACATCTAATTATGTTTAAAATAGTAGTTGTGGGAAACGTGAAGGGAAAAATTTCGTTTGTATTAAAATTAACAAAGAACTTTTTACGTCAATGGAATTAACTACTTTCCCGTATACTTAAATAATGATATGTTAAAATGAATTAAGCCACAACAAACATACTTATGACAAAAAAAGAAAAAACTTTTTAACAAACAGTCAGCTCATTGCTACCTCTCAGCTCGATTTAAAGTACACATTGTTTGAGAGCCAACCACTACTTTGAATCGCGCTAAGATATTGAGTTGACAAACAGGCAATGATTTTGTGGCCAACGTGGTATTAAATCGTCTTTATGAAAGTAAAACTATTTTTAAGTTATTTTTTGAGAGGCCTTCTGTAAACTATGGCATTAAAAACGATTGAGTTTGACCCAGAAAACAATTTCATAGTGTACTTGAAATAAAATATAAATAAAACAAATACTCAATCAAACAAAACGTAAAGTAAAACATTATAAAAGAACTCAAACAAGTGCTAAAACAAAACGCAAACACTAATAACCGTCATCGAGCGAACAACGTGCTAACTACCGCAAAATAGTATCTCTTTAGTTCCATTGTAAAATGAATGGTTTGTTTTTGTACCAATCAGTTGCAGTAACCAAACGTCATTATGTAACCAAAAACTGTTGTAAATAGAATTCTGGCAGATGATCCGTTAGAACTTTAGAAGCGAGATTTAAAAATAGTATCGCTTTAGAAAATAATGTGCAAGTCACAAAATTTAATGTACACAAACTCGGCACTGAAGTAGTAAGTGAAAATTGGGCAGTTGAATTCACGTTAAAGATGTCAAGTCTCAATCCGAATGACTTTGCAAGCACTTACGTGAGCGCAATATAAAAAGTAAAAAGTCGTTATATAAAACTGCACCGTCAGAATAATTCTGTTATAGCTCTCGCCAAATTATAAATTAAAAAAGTACGGGACAGGTCTGGTCAGTACTTACGTATGAGAATATTTAAAAATAGAAAGTTGATAACACTTAATAAGAATAACAAGCTCTGGATTATAAACGTAATTGACGATTACAAAACTTTATAGCGGATATCCGCGAATTACTTGGAACTTTATATGCCTGAAGACGACACTAGAAATCAGACTCGAACGGGTTTAGTAAGTTTCTCTAGCCTATTAAAGAGATTATGGTGGAAAGCGGACGAAGTGAATCTAGTTTTTGCTAGACCATAGTACTGCAAGTACGTAGTTGCCTGTGTGACTAGTTTGAGGTCCATGGCACAGATCTAACTTGGATATCAAGAATCGAGTAAAAGTTATGCTCCAGGCGGATTTGAGTCGAAATATGGATGTAGGTTGTAGGCTCGAAGCTTTCGAATTGTACCTATCCGGCCGGAATCACTTTCTAGATGAATGAGGTTCTTATGCAAACTGCACGTAACATGGTGAATTACAATGAAAGCGACATTGTTCGAATTTCAGTGGTTCTAGTCACGAGTGAACAGAATTCGAATAAGATTTCAAATGATTAACATGCACCTGTGGCTGCCGATTTGAATATTTCGTGATGCAATGTTGTAAAAGGGAATATCGGAACTGTAATAGTATTCCGCATGCCTATCTCAACCTATTTACCTACAAACAAACATCCTGCTTAGAATTTATTATGATATCATATTTGGATTCCATTTTTATGTTATAGTTATGCATTAAATGATACCAAATTTAATCTAGAGTAATTTTAGATATTATAAACAATTTACTCTTATTGGAAGTCTATTATATAATATGACCATAAACTTACTATTGCTAATATTATAAATCAACTTGAGATTAAAAATATATCATGTTTCTCAGACAATGGTGACTGACAAATTAATTTATGTAACGTCTAAATTATATTTTTTTTATTTAAAATTCATAATTTTCTTTTTCAGGCCGTGGTAAGAAGAAGAAGCTGAAGCAGCTCCTGCCTATCTTCGCTCTTCTCCAGCTGAAGATCCAGTCTCTCATTCCTCTGTTCCTGGGTATCATTGCCTTTGCCGCCGTCAAGGGTCTAATGCTTGCCAAGGCTGCTCTCCTCGCTTCTGCTCTTCTGCTCCTCAAGAAACTGCTATCCAAGAGCGAACATCATGAAAGTTACGAGGTGGTTGCTCACCCTCATCATGAAGAACATTACAGCCACGGAGGTGGCCACGGCGGCGGCGGCTGGGGCAGGTCATCCCAAGACGCTCAAAACTTGGCATACAACGCCTATTCTAACTAAAAAGTCGTTGACCCGAACAGCTGATTGAAGAGTTTAATACAAAGCTTCAATCAGAGATGTCACTACGAGTCTATAATCTAAGATAGCGTTATCGTTTATTTATTATCGTTAGTCTATAACGGACCTCAGTTAAACGATGTTAATTTATTTTTAATAATTTATTCAAATAATTTAAAAGCGGCATGCGAGTGAATCTTGTCTTGTATTTTCAGCATCATCTCTCTTTACAATGTACCTGTTTTGTTATAAGTTGTATTTATACTTTTATAGTACAAATAGTTTATATTGATAAAGCTTTAATTATCATTTTTTATTTAGTTACAACTTTTATGTGTTCATTATTTTACTAGTCGTATCTTTTCTTTTTATAAAACTCATCTAATTACTTATCATTATCAAATATTGTATTTTAATACCCTTTTGTAAATACGTTTCATATCATATTTATTTGTGTAAAATATTATTGATTGCATCTTCTTTTATATTATAGATATGTATTATATTTACCTTATTTATGTAAATATTTTATTTATATATTTGGATTTAATTTGTGTATTATTTTAATTGGTGATGCTAAATTTTTCATGTTGTTGTTTTTCTTTCTTAGTAGTAATAATGACCAATATTATTATGAAACCACCCAAATAAATTAAATTATTTAAAAAAAAAACAATTATTTTATTTGTATTAGTTATAAGTTTTATCGAACACAATAATTAATTATATCAGTAAGATCAAAAAAAATTATGTATAGGGCTACACAAAATAATAGTACTAGCCAAACTATCTAATGACACTAGTCATTAGACTCATCATTGCGAACAACATTTACAAAAGTTTCATCAAAAAATTGCAAAAAAAACTCAGCTATTCCATACATTTTGTTGAATGTGTCACCGTTTCATGTACAAAAAAAGATTGTCTTTAAGTTTATTGTTCCAATCGTCGTGTTGCAGACTCACAGCAATCGTAACTGTGAATCTGAAGTCTGACAATCGTATTAATGCTAAAAAGATAAAAAAAAAAAATTAAGATGTACGTGTGCGACTTGCCAAATCTAGACTTACAGATTGTAGCTTGCAACAGAGTCGTTGGATTGTTTACGAGGTAGGTAAAATTTGTTTGTAGGTGACTTCGAACATAATGTGTGTACCATTATTTCATGTACAAAATATATTGTCTTTACGTTTATTGTTCAAATCACTGTGTCACAGACTCACAGCCATCGTAACCGTGAATCTAGAGTCTGCCAATTTTATGAATGCCAAAAAGATAAACAAAGAAATTGTCCACAACTTCAGATGGTACGTGTGCGACTTCTCAAATCTACGTAGACTTGCAAAATATAGCTTGCAGTAGAGCGGTTGGCTTGTTTACACGGTAGGTAAACTGGCTTGTAGATATGTCATCAAACAAATAAAGCATTTTTTTACTGATATTCCATTATAATTACATCTGGTACAAAAAGGTTAAGTAGTTATAATATTATAATATAGTAAGTATATTTAGAGTTTAAAAACTTCGATCACTATAATAATACAAATATTATTAATATATTATTATGGACAACATCAGTCGGGTCAGCTAGAACTCTTTTATGAGTAAAATATCACACATTCATCAGTTTATCACTCACTGACAGACACTTCACAAAATTTTGAAATCCACTTATACCTAACCTACGAAACTGAACACTCATACCTACATAGCTGTTTCTTAGTATAATTTCACCTCCCTCATGAAAATGTAATAATAGGCCAGAAAAAAATTACAATTTCACATCGATAAAATTATGGACCGAACAATTGTTTAGGGAAAAGTATATGGCAATAGTATTCCCTATAAGATATGCAACATCAAACGAAAAATAAAGCGCCATCTTACAAATATGCATTGAACTTAGAAAGAGAAAAGCTTTCTTAAAGATATACCTATTATAAGTCGCAACTTTTAAACTGCCACCAAAAGTAATACGAACACAAAGTAGACAATAATTATGTTTGTTAAAAATTCTTTATGACGGTATTAGGTAGATAGATATGGTTTTTATGACTAGAAATTCCAATATTTTGAGGTTGTTTGAATAAAAGATCTAGCTCAAAAGAGAGCCGACGCAAAATAATTTTCCTGGCAGTCAGCGCCATCTCCATTTTACTCCAAGAACTACGTTCATGGCCACATTTATTTACAAACAGAACAAAGTTCAAGGTTTTTCCGCACTAGACCAGTGAGGTGAAGAAAAGAAAGAGTCAGTGAACTTTAGAATTACTGGTTTACCTTGAATTGCGGTAGTATAGGACTTCGTAGTATTTCAACGGCTTACGGCATGACACGCCATTATCTTACAGAATATTCATCATGTGCGTTTATATAAGGGTCAGGATTCTTTGAAACTAAAAAATCCTAATCGCTTTCAAATATAAAAACATATTTATATTGTGTATAACATAATTGCAACATATTAGGTACAATGAAACAACTAGCAGATTTACAGATTTTGGTGATACTACAACAAACGCAACGCAATCTATCTTACAGATGTAAAATTTTCTGGTTTGTTTTTCTTACAAAGTAGATTGAAAAAAGTATTTATTATTTAATCGTTTATAATGAAAACAACCTACAATCAAATATTACACTAAAATATAAAACTAAAAACTTAAATAGAAAACAATTTTCTGTTAGTTTACATTTACCTTCGCTGTATAAAGTCGTTGACTTCTTAACAATAAAACCAAGACACAGTGACGCCATCTCGTTGCATCGTCGGGAAATAAAACAATCGCGCAGTCACGGACGTAGTAAATAGTTGTAACCTTGGCACTGTTACGCTCATTCATGGTGGAAAATGTATTTTTTCTGCTATGCCGTCTTGGTTATAAGTTCATTATTCTAAGACAGTAAGACACTTAGGTATATACCTAATAATATTTGTAGGCTGTTTATAGTCTCGGTTGTTTTTTTTTTTTTAAATAGTGCAAATGCCTTTGTTAATAAATAAAAATACAAGCTAACTACAAAAACAGTTACGACTACCCATAGACCGTTGAAGGTTTAAAGATTGAATGTCAATGCCTTATGCGTTGAGCCAGAAACACGCCTGCATTTTGGTCACGCATCGTCTGAAAGATTTTTGAAAATGAGGTGAGCTCATGGTCCCCAAGGGCCCAATGTCTTGACCTCAAATGCCTCAAATATGTAACCACTGCCGAAGTTAGCATATTTGCGCCGCTTGTGCTACTCTGCTGAATTGGCTGCTAATTGAGTGTTATTAGTGTTACTGTTATTAGTTAGAGTTAGTTAATTGAGAGCTAATTGTTAGCTAATTAAGCACGATATTGCAGCGCGTCGGGCATGTTTGCCGATACACGGGTTCCGGATTTCTTTGCTGTCATCAGAGTGGCTTCCTTCTGGGCTGGGCTGAGGGGTTCGAAGAACGGCATATTGCAGTACATGGGGGACTACCTTGGTAGCCCGATTTTTAAATCGTGGCTACCAAGTGGTGACAGTGCACCGGAGTGCGTACCGAAAATGACTGTGATATTTTTACTACGCGATTGTATCATTATAATTTTAACTATTTTGTGTAATATTTATATTACACAAAATATTAAATATTAAATATTTTAGTCGTACATACTAGTTTTATCGATAAGTTGTATATAATATGTATAATTTCCTTGTGTAAATAAAATCATATGTACATCATTTAACACCATTCTTAACAAAATAATATTACCTAAGTATAAAATAAAAATTTTGTGTTATTATTGTAAATTTAACTAAAATTTCAATTTTAACAATGTTATATTTTTATTACAATTTTAACAAATAAAAAAATAAAAAATATATATAATCTATTTTTAATTTTGTTTTGTAACTGTTGAATATATGTGTAACAATATGGGCTCCATGCCTGAAATAAAGTAATTTTATTGATTTATTGTACGCAATGCGGGCTACATAATTACGATTACAATTTTATCAGGGGCTAAAAAAACAATTCATATTTGTAATAATCATTATCAATACAACAGAAAAAAAAAAGAAAGAAAAAAATAATAATAAAAAAAATAAACTAAAATAATCTAGTATTATAAAGAGGAAAGATTTGATTGTTTGTTTGCATTGAATAGGCTACGAAACTACTGAAACGATTTGAAAAATTCTTTCACTGTTGGGACGCTACTCTATCCCCGGTTAACATAGGCTATACAATATTTTCAAAAAAAATAGGGATCCTTACTAAAACTCCAATAATGTAACCCAAAGTGTAAAAAAATAAAAGATTTGTAATTTTGACTTTGCGTGTTTGACAGTTCTAAGACAAGATAACTTCTGTCAGGTCTGCTAGTCTATACTAATATTATAAAGAGGAAAGATTTGATTGTTTGTTTGTTTGTTTGTTTGTTTGTTTGTTTGTTTGCATTGAATAGGCTCCGAAACTACTGAACCGATTTGAAAAATTCTTTCACTGTTGGGAAGGTACGCTATCCCCGGGTGACATAGGCTATAATCTATACCCGTGCGAAGCTGGGGCGGACCGCTAGTGTGTAAATATAGTTGGAGAAGTGACATAAAAACTCAAGGAAATATGTTTTGGGCAACTCCAAGACATACCTCAGTTAAATGGGCACTACACAAGGTTTTTTTTCATAAATTAAATATTCGATAATATTGTTTCCACGGTTACGTACGTTGCCATTAGGTTATAAAACATCCTTCATTGTTTCATAGAAATAAATCTACCAATCACGATTTTTTGGCGATGTCTACTTATCTGTGATTTGCCATTTCATAGACAAGTATTAAATCATGACAAACACTTGAACATTGTAAGAGGTGAATAGGTTTTGCTTTCGAAATCAGATCCAGCCGTAAATAATGCTAGTACCTATTACCTAGTAGAAATCCTTCTTTGTGCAAGTAATTCCTAAATGCCGGACCTAGTACGGCGTACTACAACTCGCTCCGACTGCTTTTCCGTCCTCCTTTACCGGGATGTATTTTCTATTCTATGTTTGTCAACTAGTATGTCGACCAGTTTGAAAGTCTGTCGTTACTTTTCTACAAAGTTGGTTATAGGGTTTCGTAGCCTGACAAGGAACCCTTATAAATTCGTACCGTCCGTCCGTCTGTCTGTCTGTCCGTCCTAATTTTTTAGAACCTTCAGAGAATCTTTAGAGAAAAAGTTGCCCCCCTCCCCCTCCCTGCATTTCTAAACTATTAGACAGAAACTTGTAACTTGCCGCGCTGATAGATCATATAAAAAACCGTTATGCAAAATTTTTTCAAACATTTTTCTAATTATAAATTTTTGAGATAAAGTTATTAAACTGTAGTAAGTTCAAAACCTCAAAAGTTATTGACCTTTTCGTAAAATTGTCTGAAAAAAAATTATTTTTTAATTAGTTTTCTTTTCGACTAAACCATAAAAAGTATACGTAATGTCGCTATGAGGCACCTCAGAAGTCCACAAAATTTCGTTCTTTAGAATTTTTCTGTGACCACCAATTTCTGAGCTATGATGATTGTGACCACAATTATTATAATATGACTTTGGCTACGAGAAACGGAACCCTACCATATGCGTGTCTCGACACGCTCTTAGCCAGTCATTTTATACCTGCAACGCACCCCGGCTTCGCACGGGTGTAAGTCTTATTTTTTTACACCTTGGGTTACAGTATTGTAGTTTTACTAAGGATTCCTATTTTTTTTGAAAATATATTATAGCCTATATCACTTGGGGATAGTGTAGCTTCCCAACAGTGAAATAATTTTTCAAATCGGTTCAGTAGTTTCGGAGCCTATACAATACAAACAAACAAATAATTAAATATTTACTCTTTATAATATTAGTATTAGTAATATTATACCCGTGCAGAGCTGGGGCGGACCGCTAGTTGAATATATTTTGAAGTCGTTTGTTCTAGCTTTCATGATCACGGCTAGAGAGCAAAAGCGATTTGGTAAAAAAAACACAAGAATATGCAACATTTCATAAATTTCTATGCCAATTGTAACCATAAACAATACTGTATTCGAATAACCCGCAATAAAACTTCCGAAGCCACTCGAACATTCGAAAGTGCCCCGCGAAGAAATTATATTTGTCTCGTTAACCAAAATCACCGTATGAAATCAAGTGATTACAATGTAGAGATGGGCAAAAATGAATCATGCATTCTAATAAAAATTAAATTGAATTACTCAGAGAATGTTTTAAGTTCATTTCTTATTTTAACTATCCCTAAATTTTATTTTACAATAAAAGAAGAGGTGGATTTTAAAAAAAAACTTAACATGCTAGAACAAAAATAAAATAATAATGAATAAAATAAATAATGTGGAAACAAAGACAAAAAAAAGTACAAATATTTTAACGTTTTTACGTTAATATAACTTTTTTTAAATATTTACTATGAAGTACAACTGTTTGGTTAGTTGAAAAAAATATCCATTGGAATTGTAAAAAAAAAAAAAGTATTTTATATATAAACATATTTGGAAACATAACAAACTCACCTAAATAAAGACACAAACTTACTAACTAAACAAACAGAATTAATATATTATTAAACTACACTATTCTAATAAACCACTGCCCGTAGGCATTGTTACCAAAATGCTAGCTGCATTTGGATGGACACGTTGCGCAAGGAACCGACTAGCAATTTGTTCACGAGATGCTTCAACCAGACTTTTAATCAGTCTTTAAAAATATTTTTGTCACCCCCCCATGGACCCCAAGTTTCGATCACAAAAGGCTTAAACACGTACCCACTGTCTAGGCTACTACATTCAAGCCTTTGAATTGTTAAATTGGTAAAATAAATCATTCGAATAAAATAAATGATTCGAATAAAAAATAGCAGCACCCACGGACTAATTCGTTAGTAATTTTCGAAGAATCTCTCCCATGCCATCTCTACTATAAATATTCACTTTTCATTGAATGTGAAAAACGTGACCTAAACTGGGGTTTCACTCGATGTACCTTTCTCTGTAGAGGGCAAGACTTGCTCGAGAGAAAATCTGCAATGGCCAAGTCAAAGGCAAACCCTCATATTTTCTCTACATTTATCATCCCAGATGTACCTACTCATATATATAGATAAACTCTTTATTGTTGATACCACAAATTACATACGATAAAACAACGGCAGCCTTATCGTTAATAGCTGGGCTGGCTATACTGTGTTAGACGTAGGTAATGGTGGTCCGAAAGGAGTTTACTGTCCTTATCATTAAAACAACTTTTACGATGTAAAAATATCAGCAGTTCCGTACATTTCGTTGAGTTTGAATAACCATGTTTCTATGGAACATCAGATATGTTTAAGCCGAATAAAAACAACATACAGTCGAATTGATAACCTCTTCCTTTTTAAAGTCGGTTAAAAACTAGTGTTAGACAACATACTAAAATGTATATAACTTTCTGTGCAGACATCACAATAAGGTTTACGCTACGTTCTTAGACTTGTACCATACGGATATGAAAGCTCAAATTATCTTTGCAGTGATGTTAATTATTACGACCATTTATATGTTGGATACTTCTTAGAAAGAAATTGACGAGTTAAAATATTCGTTTTAACATTTATATAGTTTACCTTGTTCATACAACAGGTATCTCATGTATTTTGAACATAAACATGTGTTAGTTTACGTTTGGCTACCAACTCACCTGATAGTAAACGACGGTGTGGCCGAGGATGGAACACGTTGATCTAGAAGAAATCTATTCACTCTAGCCTTGAATATGACTAGATTGTAGTTTTCAGGTTTCACACACACACACACACACACACACACACTACACTCTAATGAATGTCACACAAACGTACGCACCCCTACTTACACTCAATTTAACGCAATTTTAATTAATTTCTTTGCACTCACACAATGTATCTTTAATCTGCTGATCGTTAATGTTTTATATGATGTAAATATTAGCATTTAGCTGTGCCCGACGGGGTCCACAATTGTAACTGAAATATTTTTCTACCACCTAAGAAACATTGTGGAATGCTGAAATAAATGAATATGAATATGAATATATGAACACGTAGTCGCGCGTAAACCATTTTTTGCAATCCGTTGGAATCGGGCCACCAAGATACAGGCATCGCCTAGTTTGGGGACCACTGGTATAACACACTATGTAACAGAATTAAAAAAAAAAGTTTTTTGTTATTTTTTATTGTATGATAAATATTTATTTATATACCTTTTAATATATTATATATATCATAGGTGCTATAATTGTTGCTTTTATTTAGTGTTATATATTTTTTAATATATATTTTGTTATACGTGTGAATATGTCTAATATTTGTATCTTTAGAAAAGTAAAATTGAAACACCTAATTAATAACTCCTACATTGTGATAATTATTATTTGAAGGAAATATGAATAAAACAACCAGCATGTATTAAAATTGTAATAGCAATTACATAGTTTAATTATCTTATGATCCCGTAACTTAAATAAAAAATGATGTACAGACAATTATAAAGATATACTTAATAGTAATTATACAATAAATAAAACACACGATAATAACTGATGAGTTAAATATGATGAGAAACTCATGGGCATATGAATAAAGTATAAAAATTATATACATAGGTAATTATGACATATCTTATGAATTATTAAAGCCAGGTACTGGTTTACTACCATACATAAAATACAATTGCTATAACTAATATACACAAATATATACATAAAAAAACTCTTAGACATATATATAATAGATGATACTATAATAATAGATAAATGAACACCCCATAAAGGTATACATAGTGACTAAATAAAATGAATGGCTAAACATCAGTCAGCATAATAAATACAATCGTTCTTCGCACTTGCACACAATAAATTATACTGGAGAAAACATCGCAATGAGGTCGTTGTACTAGGTCGGCTATTGAGGCTTCTGCGCGGAATACGCCAAGCTTTGAGCTTCGAGCGATCTGCCCCAGCCGCCTCCGCCGCTGTGGCCACCGCTGCTACTGCTCGAATATCCACCACCAGAGTCCCCTCCGTAACCACTAGTACCACCATAGTCGTGGCTAGAAGAAGAAGTATGGCTTGAAGTATGTTGAGGATGCGCCACGACTTCGTATGTCACATGCTTCTGTTGACCCAATAGCTTCTTCAATCCGATTATCGCTGAAAGCACTAATGCCAACTTTCCAATCAGAAGAGCCTTTCCAGCGATCAATGCTATTGCTCCAATTGCCAGCGGCATTAGAGCCATCATTTTTAATGCCAGCGCTGCCATGAGAGGTCCGAGAATTTTGGCCGCTTTCTTCTTTTTGCCTCGTCCTTCTTCGGTGATTTCATTGTCTTCGGTGAATGATGACACGGTGTCTTCTAAAGCTCTTCCTGCACTAGATACGGCGTCGACTACATCGGAGCCTTTGACCTCGATACGTAGTGAATGGGTGCCGAAGTAGCTTTTTAATCTCGTAGCAGGGTCCAAAGATCTCGGTGCTCCAGTTTCGACGGGCACATCCGAAGCTCTGACGACGGTCACTCCATCCGTAAGCGAGAAAGTTTCCTTTTGTCCGACCATTTTGTCCAGGAACGAGAAGAATTTGTACTTGAGACATGTTGTAGAATCCTTTCGGAAGCAGTCACTGACGCTGTCGATATCATTGTCTGTGTGTCCCGTCTCTTGGGCGGGGTGAGCGTAACACGCTATCGCAAGCGCGAGCAAAATTCCGGTCCTCCACATAGCGCGCACTTCAGAATTGAACTGTACGCCGCCGCCGATCGCGTCATCTTAAATACCTCCCGCACCCCTCGTTGGCAGCGATGTAAAAACTAACCGAAAACTGGACTTTCTCAGTCTGGGAGTAAAAGTAAAGTCCAGGTTGGGTAACGTTGCGAAAGCCCGAGAATCGACGGTCATTGCTGAGGTTATGCACTTGATACTTGCACCTTGAGGAATGTGCATTGTTTTGGCGGTCGAGCCTCTTTTATTATTCAGAATACATTAGCACACTGATACGTAAATACCAAGAAGCAAAGAGCCTTAAGCCTGAATAAGTAGATACTTAAGAAGTTATTATGATTTTGATATAAAATGTATCTAAGATTAATGGTTCAAAAGGTGATTCATATTGTAGCAATTAAGCACACAATTACTGTACAGTGTTCATGTCATATTTTTTATGGAAGTTTCTGACACTAAGATGATTGAGATGTGGTTGACCTATTGACCTTATTTGAAAAGTATAGAAATGAGGGTCTCGTTGGAAGACTATTGGTTGGTTTCTGATTCGTGAACTTTTTCTGGCGTGTCTAATTATTTTTGCATGATTGGCTTTTGGGACGGCTAGCTATAGAGTAATGACGGTATGATTTTTTGGAACATTATATTTAACAAAAACATTGTATAACTAGGTATATTTAAATTTTACTGTTGCTTTAGAACATTTTGGTAAATTTAACATGCAAATGCCGTTGATGAACATTCGAAAGTATTTATTGCAAAATAAATGTACCAGTCAATTTATAGGATTATTATTTTCTTTCTTGATTGTGATTCAGCAATTACCAAACATTGGTGATTATTATTAAATTCGCAAAGATTAAACTACTGATTGAGGTAAAGAAATCTACGGTCTGCATGATTTAGATAATTCTCTCCTGCCAATTTTTCTATTGTACTGCCAAAGCGGGCACGAAAAATCGACACCGCTTTATGGTTGATATTCCGGAAACCCGTAAAAAAGTACTTTGATTCTACTTTTATTGTGCGAACTGCAAGTCTGTGGAATGTTCTGCCTGAATGGGTGTTCTCCGATGGTTACAATCTAGGTGTAGGTATCCAAATCGCGAGTGAATCGGTTTCTTCTAGGCAAGCATGCTCCAACGTCGAATGTAAATCATAGCTTGGCATCGGGTGCACTGGCGGCCAAACGCAAGCCTCAGTGCATGAGCCTGAATCGCACTTGGCCGGCTTATTTTGTTTCCCATCTAACGACTTCAAACTGCGGTAGTAACAAGGGAAATTGAATTAGGTAGAACAGGCAACAAACAAAAAAAAACTAGCTGTTGCTGTTTTGCGTGAAAGAAGGACAAACAAACTTTCGCATATAATTATTATATTATAATATTAAGCAAGATAAGATGTGGATACTAGTAAATAGCCATATACCACGTAAGAAGCATTCAATTCCACCATAGATTACAAACGATAAATATAAATTGTACTGCATAAAGGTTAAATTACCATTCAAGAACATCGATTTAAAGTCATTTGCCAACATAGGCACTTTCTAACTTTCTTACAAGCTTGATAAATACTACCACTGTACGACCCCTTAGTATAGTTGATCTAGTAGCGCCAATACGACATAATATTATCTTTGTTATGCCCCTACCCTCATTTCAGCCCATAATGTTTTAACTGCTAGTACTCAGGCCTTCTCTCAGAGAGAAAAAGAGAATTTGGGCTCTAATCCACCATGCTAGCCCAGTCAATGTCATGTCTTTGAACTTTTGATCGGTTTCCTCACGATGTTTTTCTTTCACCATTTTTGAGTGGCGATGGCGTCGAAACTGCATATCATTTATTTAGGTACCAAATAAGACGTCATTAGTGCTGGGTCAAGGATCAAACCAAGTTCCATCAGCGTATATCATAAAGTGCACATGCTACCGCTCAGCCACCATCGCTCCCTCTAACTCTTTATTAAAAGACCATAAAACAAGAATAACGTAAATTTTAATAAAACTATTATCTAGGCTTTTAACAGCCTTATCGCTCAAAGCGATCTCTTCCAGGCAACTTTATATTAGTAGGTAGGTATACAAGGTTTTAATACCAAGTATATATGTTTACAAACACCGTACTAATTGACCTGGGCACGGGTCCAAATCCAAGTTCCCGTGAAGTCCCCCTTGTGTGTCTTCCAGGGATGCCTTGGGTCCGTAATGAAAAGCGTATGTCAGGTATGATGTAGAGAAGCTCTGGTAAATCCAAAGTAGCCCTGTTTGTAGTTATATAATTACTCTTTGCAGAGTCTGCCTGGGGAAGCATTACACCTTTGCCAATTATTCAACGTCCAAGCAAGCAGTGTGCAAACATTACTATATTGTATTATTACGTACCTACCAAATTTTACGTTTCTAATTCGTACGACCAAGGATTGGAATAACCTGCCAGCTTCCTTGTTTCCTGAGAGAACATAAATCTAAAATAAAAGCGTGCTTCATCTTCGACCACATCATCGCTTACCAACAGGCGAGTTGATCGTCAAACGCGGACATATCCGCGATAAAAAAATACATACATGTACTTTAAGTTTCATTTGTATTTTCGGTGTGTAATAAAGTTGTATTGTATTGTATTGTATTGTATTGTATTGTATACATAAAATACCAAAAAAAATTACCTAAAGTTAGTACAATCAAGTTTTTTTCGTTTACGTTCACAATACAAATTGTTGACCACTAACGAGACATGATACGCGATGACTTCACTTGTTCGTGTTTTGGAAATTATCTTCTTGGTCCTTTCACTTTTTGTTGAGTTCACTGACTTAAGCATTTATTTCAGGGTCCCGTGGTCGGTTTGTACAAAATGTAACTTTTCTTTGCTATTAAAAAAAACCGGACAAGTATGAGTAGGACTCATGCTCTGAGGGTTCCGTTGTATGGAAACCTCAGAGTGCGAGTCAAAAAAAAAAACTAACTGAAATTGAAATATTAAAAGACAAACTTAACTTTGTAGTTGACTATAAGGTTCTTCCATAAATTCCAACTACAAAATGTAAGTTTGTATTAGCAAAATAGTTATTTTTAAATGATATAACTTCAAATTTGTAATTATCGGATTTATTCCTATATATGTGCTATGAGACCTTGCCCTTTGCCAAATTTCATGATTAGGTAGATTAGGACTAGGTCAACGGAAAGTACCCTATAGGTGTTGATTCCCCTGTGAAATCGCAAAATATGCGACATAAACGTTCATACCTTTTGATTGCGTTGACTTAAAACTTTAATTTTTTTACAGCCAAAAGAAACCGTGGGCCCAAGTATTTAGTATAAATTTCAACTTGATACCTTAACGCGTTCTTGAGAAAAAGGGTCTTGACAGACGGACAGACGGACAGACAGACGGACAACGAAGTGATCCTATAAGGGTTCCGTTTTTTTCCTTTTGAGGTACGGAACCCTAAAAATGAGTTAACAAAGTGTCCAATTACACTTTTGATTTAAAATAAAAACTCTCAATTATGATATCCTTACGCAATGTGGTAAACAAAATAATTAACTAAAAAAAATGATTTTTGCAAGTTACTTTATAAATAACAAGCTAACTAATACTAACAAATCAAACTGCTTTACCTATAATAAAAAAAACAACCTCAGGATTGCCCATAATACACATAGACCACTGAAGATAAAAGCCAATTTATAATAACTTAATTTAGATTTATTTATTTAAGATTAAATTTATCACTTATATCAATTAATTAATTTACGCACAACATATTTTATTTATTAGAAAAGTATTTTTTTTTGACTGACCTGTAGTTTTGCTATTAATAAATATTTAATTTTATTTCAATAACTTAAACATACTTGACGTTGATAGACACAACAATTTAATTCATAATATGAAATTTTATTAAATTTAATGTGTACGGAACCGTAACCTACATATTTGCAGCTCGCGATTGCCCTGTGTTTTTCCTAGATAAAACGTAATTTGGCTATGATAGTTGGTTACGTGTAATTAACGTTACGTATGGTTTTTTTTTAATTTTTAAATTAATGCTGCAATTTTTTTTTATTGAAGATTTGGTCGTTTTGTTTTATTACACGTGTTACGCTTTTGAATTTTTTTATTAGGTAATGTTAACCTAAGTTTTTACCAAGTTTTATACGGTGAGCGTTTGTTAGACAGCTTTGAGACTGAAACCGAAATAAATATGCGTAAAATTAATTACCTACATTAAAATTCATGAAGTGTTGTTATTAACTTTCTAGAACACCGTTTTTGGTTTTCAGAATTTGGTTCGGTTTTTCACTTTTTACTTGACATCGCAAATCTAAACGGAGAGTCGAACGTAAAAAAAGATGTTTTGAAAAAAGGTGAGCTCCCTGTTCCACAGAGCCCAATGACTCGACCCAAAACTGCTCAAATATGAACCACTGCCGAGGTTTGCCTACATTTGCGCCGCTTTTGCTGCTCTACCAAATTAGCAGCCACACAATTTGTCATCTTTACATATTTCCCGCTTTTTTTTTAAGTATACAATAAAGGATAAAACTTCAATACGTATACAATATTTCAGGTCTGTGCTGCTACATTGCTGCTGTATGCAGTGTGTCTTCAATAGCTACCTTCTCGAGTTTGGGTTTATTTTGACTTTGTTAGGTCACAATACATAAGCGTATATTTTTAAGTCGCTGGCTTCCTGGACGTAAAAAACAGGTTGTCGTTCAATGTGGAGGTTAAAGAGGGAGGCCTATGTTCAGCAGTGGACGGCTTCTGGCTGATGATGATGAAGATGATAAATTTTTAAGTAATATTTTTTTTATTTTTTTTTACTATGGCATGTGTCTTTATTAACTAAACAAAATAAAAGTTAATACTCTGCCCATAGACCGTAGAAGTCTAAAAACAATCTAAATGCTTGCCACTTTCAGTTGGCAGCGTGCTAAGCATGCTGGCGGCATTGCCAGCTGAATGGCAATGCCAGAAACACGCCAGCATTTTGGTCACGCGTCGCATTAACCAGGCACTCTGAAACTACGATAATTTATTTAGAAAGGATCTTGTTACGTTTACCAGTCGGGGTGTTAACAGGATGTATCGTTATGATTTAATTTCATCGTCTCTCTACGGAAGTAAAGTAAGCATTTAAAGGTTATGCAACAAAATTATACTAAAAGCCACTTTTAAATATTGGAACTGGTTTAACGTCTGTCTGGCTCAAGTCTGGCAGACTGTTTGCGTTCTATTCACAGACCTTCGAAAAGATAGACACCGCGAGGCTTGTCTTAATTTGGATGAATGCTTTAGCTTAATTAAATTTGCACGTCATACGTCACTACAAAAATTTCAAATCGTGCCGTAGTAGACTGTTAAAACCTCAGAAAAACAAGGGAGATAAACTAGCGTAGCGGGTGCAAATAGGCCTAAATCAGGCTTGATGTTTTCAGTCAAACTCACCCAACAGACGAACTTCCCGAAATACAGGTGTTGTCACACCTAGTTTGGTGGCTATGGCTGCAATCTTATTGTGTTGTACTTTAAAGTATTTTTTTTTTTCCCGCCCTCTATGTGGACTATAAGTTTGTTCATTGATGTTGCAAGATTCTTAGTGTGCGTGTATAATTAGTAAGTCTGCCATACTTACAGCATAGTATTTGTGTTAAGCGGTTTAGCAGTATAGTGAAAAACGTAAGTAAAACATGGAGACATTAAATATTTGAACACGATTGATAATAAAACCATGAGAAAACCGGTATGTCAAAGAACCTCAGATTTTCAAAGACATTATTACATTCACTAACATGCACTGCGCCGCGATTGCTCGCGGGATCTATCTTGGTAAACATCCATGGCTGTATTGATGCGTTATTCTCACTTGTCTGGTGACTTTTATTGATGTTTGCTTACGGCGGTTATGTTTTACCTTCGAATACACTATTTGCTGTAGTAAAGTTGTCACTCACGTAGTTATTAATAGTGTTCAAATACTGAGTTCAGCATATTCTTCAGTGTGGTGAATGACACATAGGGGGAGCATATGTTCAGCAGTGGACGTGACGGCAACAACTACCTTTTTCTGAACCCCTTTAAAATCTTTCTTCCCCATGAAAGAAAAGTTTTTGAGTGGAGACCACAAACCGAAAGACGCAGCGTAGGTAGGCCTCCCACTAGATAGACCGACGACATCTTGAGAGTCGTGGGCATCCAGTGGATGCAGATGGCAGGCTGTCGTTCAGTATGCCATTCTAAGAATGATGTTCAGCAGTAGATGTGGGGTAAACAAAATTAAATGGGGAAAAAAGTTCTTGAGTGGCGACCACAAACCGAAAGACGCAGCGTAGGTTGGCCTCCCTCTAGATGGACCGACGACATGTTGAGAGTCGCGGGCATCCAGTGGATGCAGATGACAGGTTGATTGATTGATTGATTGATTAACTCTTTATTGTTCACACCATGAAATTTGATACAGAGGACAAAAAACTCTTAAAAACTAGTGTAACAACTGGCGGCCTTATCGCTAAAAGTTCAATACGGCGTTCTAAGGGTGACGCCTATGTTCAGCAGTGGATGTGGGGCAGACAAATGGGGAAGGAAGGTTCTTGAGTGGAGACTACGAACCGAAAGACGCAGCGTAGGTAGGCCTTCCAATTAGATGGACGGCGGCATCGTGAGAGTCGCGGGCATCCAGTGGATGCAAATGGCAGGCTGTCGTTCAGTACGGCGTTATAAGAGGGAGGTCTATCTTCAGCAGTGGACGTCTTCTGGCTGATGATGATAGATAGTAACAGTAACCTCTTTACCATGACACGATTAGCACAAAAACTCGACTGGCGCACTGAAGGTATTAATTTGCACTTGATGGGAATTCACACGAAGACAATGACGAAGCGAGTAATTATACCAGTAGATCGGGTAACTGGTTCAGTGTAAATATGCGGACAAATTGACGGTCTGCTTTTGAGTGTGGTAAATTGCAATTGTAAAGTGCAGTGTTACAACGTGACAGCCCTAAGAAAGTTCGTGTTGGCTTGGAGACCAGCCTAATGTCAGAGTTTTCAGGCCTCTGTATCCTGTGATTTCCAATTCATGCGTACTTGTTTCTGCTATCAGTTGTGGCAGACAAGCTAATTGGCCGCCTGATGGTGTGCGATTACCGTCGCCTATGGATACTTGAAACACCAGGGACATCATAGATACGCTGCCGACCTTTCAAGTCTCTGTCAACAGCCCTTTTGTAGAACCCCAAGTTATAGCTACTCGGAACTTTTTTATCCGCACCCCCTTGCTTAGAATGGAACAACCTGCCAGCTTCCTTGTTTCCTGAGAGATATAACCTGGGCCTTTTCAAGGCTAGAGTGAAAAGGTATAAGTCTACGTGCTTCATCTTCGACCAGATCGTTGCTTACCAAGAGGCGAGTTGGTGGTCAATCGCAGACTTATCCGCGATATAAAAAAACCGGTCATGTGCGAGTTAGGCTCGCGCACTGAGGGTTCCGTACCACCGAAACGTAGAATCGAAACGTTTTGTACGTATTCAAGGAAAATCCACAATGTATGGGCGGTAGTTGGCCAATTTCCTACTTATTCTGTAGTAGAAAGGGGATGGTAGAATAAGGTTAAGTAGCTCCGATGCACATTCACCGAAGTGAACCCTGTAGAAAATTTACAGACTCGCTACTTTACGGCGGTGTTACTGAGAAGTTTCTTAGCCACTTATTGCGTGCTTCATCTTCGACCTCATCGTCGCTTAGCAACTGGCGAGTTGGCGGTCAAACGCTGATTTATCCGCGTTAAAAAAAAAACTTTTCATTGCCATAAGTCGAGCAGCACGCTGGTTTCAGATCTAAAGACAATCCTGGCATTATGACGCTGAATAGCAATGGGTATGCGTTGAGCCAAAAACACGCCAATATTTTGATCACGGGATGCTTCGACCAGGCGTTGCAACTTGCAACGTCTGGTTGAAGTGGCCAACCTGCTCGTTGGTTTTATTTTGATGTTGCAACAGTTAATCTTCTTGTATCTAATGCGTGCTCTTACAGACCTATTGTCAAGTTGTACGTCAATTGAGCCTCATTAAAGCTGTGTTTAAACTACGCATGGGACGCAACGACCCGCGACTTATGTATAAGTAGGTACAAGTATCTCAACTGCAGTGAAAGTGAGGGAAAGTTGGGATGTGAATGGAGACTTCTGGAGATTTGTAATTATTACCCGACTGCACCAAAAGGGTGGTTGCGATTGCGAAGCCATGATCACTTAGGCAGTCGCAAGAGGGTAGCAATAGCATTGATTGGATCTAACGGGGAAATTGGAAAAAGAGGGCCAAGCGAACTTCCCAACATAAACACCCACCAAAGACCAAATCAATCAGTTGGTTATTCCTCAATCAAAACGCGATACCGATAATGTCAGAAAAAAGTTTGATTAGCTGCAAAAAAATTATGACATAATTTCATAACTTTTTTAATTGGATAAAAAATATTATTCATAATAATTTACCTTGATTGTGATAATCAGAAATATTATCGATTACCTACCAACACATTTTTCGAGGTAGCCTCCCACTAGGTAGACCGACGACATTGTGAGAGTCGCGGGCATCCAGTGGATGCAGATGGCAGGCTGTCGTTCAGTGTGGAGGTTAAAGGGGGAGGCCTATGTTTAGCAGTGGACGTTTTCTATCTGACGATGATGAAATTTTTCAAATTATGCACTTATATGCTGTTTTCTTATACAACCTTACCTTACCTTTTATCCTACTGTCCTATCCGGTCTGCCCTGGACGGCTGTTTCCTTGAAAGCCTCTAAGGCGATATTTTTCCAGTTTTAAAAAAATTGTTGCTTAAGGCCTAAATACCGAATTATGATGGATATCAAATTTTTCAGAAAAAAAAAGTTTCATGCATATCTGGGTTAATTAGTATTACAAGTTTCATTATTTAACTTCCAAGAAAAAAAAAAGCATATTTTTTATATTTATTGCTCTCACTATGTCTATCTCTTCAAATGCTCGATCAAAAATGATGATTACATGGCATTACGACTCACACGCGTCGGAAGAAAGTTTTTTAGTAAATTCACACGTTTCAGATGAAATTAGATTGTTATCGTACCGATGAAATTGTTAGATGACTCGAATACAAAGAAATTGCTAGAAATGTTAGAGAATGTTCAAGTTCAAAGTTCCACTTCGTAAATATTTGTAATAGTAGTTATTTTAACTTCTTTTTCTTATTTTACTGGGAAGTGTCTTTTTAACTAAACACAATATACGCTAACACTAGAAAAACAGTTGGACTACTCATAGACCGTTGAAGATCAAATCAAATTATAACTATGTAGTTATTCGCCCCAAACTGAGACCTATAGCGACCCCTATTAGCGTTCTTCTCTACCCATCGACCAATTTTGCCCATATTCGAACTTAAACATTGCTTTACCAAGGAATCACTTGCCTGACTTTCTTAGACAAATTGTCCAGTTAGGTAGGTCCAACTTATAGGTAAAGTGGTCGCCCGAGGAATCCAAATCGGATGGGTAGCGCACTTCTCGTCAACAATACCACAGTGCCTAGAGACCAATGTCTTTAACCAGTTGCCAGCAATGACGATACAACCACTGATGATGATGATGATCATGATGATGAAGCCAAATATAAGCTAAATATAACGGGGAATGCTCTGATGAACTTTTTGACCTTATCCCCCATCCCGGTTTTACCACCGAACCGGCCGCCATCGCCAGAAATGCCATCCGCACATTATAGATGCGTGGAAGACTCGCACTGTTCGATTTGATCGATTGTTTCTGTCACGTACCTGTAAGTTATGGAATGGCTTACCACCTTCGGTTTTTCCTCCGAAATATAATTTGGACTGCTTCAAACGAAGGGTGAATAGAGTCCTCAAAGGTAGGCAACGCACTGACAATGCCCCGGGTATTGTAGGTGTCTATAGGCGGCGGTGACCACTTACCATCAGGTGGCCCGTTGCTTGGTTGCCACTTATTCTATATTAAAAAAAAAAAAAAAAAAACAGCCTTCTTCTTTTCCGAGCGGGCCAATCCTAGGCGCAATATGAATGAACAACTTTTGAGTCTGCCATCACAAGCGTTGATTCTCCAATTACGCACTTTTTTACGCACGCAATTGCGCCATACGAACCCCCACCCCGCAACCGACGTGGCTTACATCGTTCACTAACAAAATATAATAAGTTGAGCGTGATCAAGTTTCTCGCCCCGAAGTGAGACATTGCAACCCCTTTATCGTCACAACCCCTCAAACGATTTTACCCATATTCCAAATTTAAAATTGCAGTGAAATAAACTACTTGCCTACAAAATTTCATGGAGTTTGACTCAACGATACGCAATTTATCGTCAAAAAAATAAACAAATATACATAGAAATTCTGTCTTGTTCCATTAGAATCTGGGATCGCTTCGTAAGATTTAATATACTATGGCGTATCTCACTTGTTTGAGTGATCTCATCTCTAGTCTTACAGTTATAACAATAGGTATTAAAAACTGTTGAAATGTCATTGATGAAAAGTTAAGAGTTAATTGTTTAATTCGTCCGTAAACAATAGCAAAAGTGAGTAAATACGCATTGTAAAGTTTTTTGCGTATCGTTGTCGCAAATCCAAAGCTATGCTAGAGAGGGCGTTATTATGAATTTGATATACCTTTATGTTTTTTAATGCCATAAGTGGCAAACAAGCAGACCTTCTGCCTGATGGTAACCAAGCCCGTTTCCTACAAGTAACTCATATTGCTGTCAAAACGCGCGTCCGTAATAGGACGGTAACGGTTAGTAAATATTTAACACTGTCTTCGTTTTATATACTTCCGTAATACTTTAGTAGGAAAATACTCAAAAAATCATCAGCTCCATACATTCTATACATGTTCCATACATTCTGTTGCACGTCAATGATTTTTCTATAGAACAGCTTATTTCCAAAAGTCGTAGTTACAAAAGTTGTTGGTTATGATATAACAGAAGCTGCCCTTAAGATGTGGCTGCATAATGTCACTTATACTTGAATAAGTTTTTGATATTTGGTTCTACGCATGCATTGGAAATATGTTGGAACTGAATCGTGTCGCTTCTTATTTGCGACAAGTTGTAAGAGAGAGTGAAATTGAATCATCGATAGTTGCAATAGCCCTTTCTCACATCACTCTAGGCTTATTATTGAATTTCTTATTTCTTAATGTCAGATTGGTATTTGTTGGTGTATTGTGTATTATTAACTTTCTAAATGCCAATATTACCACCTCTGCAAACCTTGGTTGCTATTGAGAGGCCACGTGGATCACACAGGTAACACACACACGCACAAAGAGGTGCACACTAAATTATTTATTTCATAATCACAGTACTATTAGAAATACTAAAATTTGTCCGCAAGCGTGTTTCTCTGTACTCAACTCCATAGCGGCTGAATGATTACGATGATTGATTGATTGATTAACTCTTTACTGTTCACACCAATATATTTGATACAGAGGACAAAAAACTCTTAAAAACTAGTGTAACAACTGGCAGCCTCTGCGCTAAAAGGGATCTCTTCCAGGAAACCTTAGAATGGAAACAATTTATAGTAGACGTAGAAGACAGGGTGTCCAATAGAGGTTAGACTAGATTTTTTTAACTTATACCATTTGACTTATACCGATTGAAATTTGGTATGGAGATAGCTGAGACCCTGGATAATTTCCATGCCGAAAAATTAATTGTCGAGATTCTAAAAGGATGGCTGCTAGCCTTTTGGAAAAACTCAGAGTCGCAACTTAATGGATAGGGATTATGCTCGTAGTTTTTTTTGGGTAATAGAATCCAGAATGAGGATATTTGCCAAAGAACCACTGTCATCGACATAGCTGCTAAGATTTGCATGTTGAAGTAGGGAAGGCCACATTGCTCGAAGAACCGATAACTGATGGGGAAGAAAAGTTCTTGAGTGGAGACTGCAAACCAGAAGATGCGGCGTAGGTAGGCCTCCCACTAGATAGACCGACGACATCGTGAGAGTCACGGGTATCCAGTAGATGCAAATGGTAGGCTGTTTTTAGTGTGGCGTTCTAAGGGGAAGTCTATGTTCAGCAGTGGACGTTTCTTCTAGCTATGAGCATAGCAAAAGACGGCCAAGGCGGGCACGAAAAGACGACACCATTTCTTGCTTGATACTCCAAAAATCCGTACAAAGCGGTTTGATTCCAATTTAATTGTGTGAACCGTTAGTCTGAAATACGCTGACAGAATGGGTGTTCCCTGATAGTTACAACCTAGGGTTTTTATTTATTTATTAATAATAGGCTTGCGTTTGACCGCCACCTCGCCTGATGTTAAGCGATGTCTACGATGGAGCACGCTTGCCTAGAAGAAACCGATTCACTCGTGATTTGAAGACACCTAAATTGTATCTAACGGGGAACACCCATTCAGGCAGCTCATTCCACAGACTAGGTGTTTGCACAGTAAAAGTGGAATCAAAGCGCGAGTGAATCGGTTTCTTCTGAGCAAGCGTTCTCCATCGTAGACCGCACCATCGCATAAAAACAGGCAAGGAGGTGGTGAACAAAAAAATTATAAAAGAAAATGTTATTGACAAATTTAGGTACCTACTGATTGAATCTTCAGGATTTGTTTGTTACTTTTAGCTTAGTATACCGCTGTTTAGTATTACATGTTACAGTGCTGTATCTGTGGTTTTTTTTTTTTTTTTTTTTTTTTACACTATTCGGAAAACAAACAGCTGAAACTAACTAATTATAGTAGGTAGACGAAAGCCATAAAAAGTCTTCACTTATAAAATCGAAAGATATTTACGGTCCAGATCTTAAGACAGAGATGTAAAAATAATAGCTAAACGGTAATTACTATGTATACATGATACATTGATATAATACATGAAAAGAAGCCACATCAGCCCACCGAGGTTTATAATAGTAAAGTAGAAAATTAGTAATGGTTTATGTACTAGTTTCGAAGAATACATGCATACTGTTTGAATAAATTCCTTTTAGCGGTAAATAAGTCAACATGCTCGGTATACTTAGCATTAAAGGTATTGCAAATTCGGATAAAGTACGAATTGTATCTGTAGTTTGTCGAACACAAGTCAGCGAGTTTAAGACATTTGCGCTTAGTGTTAATATACACGATAGATCAGAAATCAGCAATCTAAGCACGACATCGGTTGATCGCCGTGAATCCATCTGAACAGCAATTGGTTTGGAAAGCGAGAGCGGCAATTTACCCCGTAACATAGTAACCGGACGCGTGCCGACATGACAAGTAATATGAAACTAGTTTAATACAGTTGTACATCAACATAGCGGGTTAAAAGCTAAATCTCTCTCTTAGATTTTTCCTCTGGGTGAAAAAAAACATTTCCATTTTAATTTTTCAACTTGCTTTGTAAGTTTAGGTCTTGCAACTGAATTTAAAAACAGCTATCTCCAACTGAATGATCTTAAATTTTGCATACACGTTTAGTTTGGATGACAGTGCATGGGTTAGCAAAGTGACGTCACTTTGCTTCCAAAGATGGCGGACCAGGTATATTTATCGACCCCATGATATAGGTATCGATTGAAAGGGTTTACTGAGAAGAATATGATCAATAAAATGACGTTACACTAAATTCAATATGGCAGACAATTAAAAGCTTGTTTTAATGAGTATTTTTTAATTGTACATTTTATTTTACCAAAGCTCGTTTTCAGTGACGATTATTTAAATTTTGCAACTGACATTTTTGAATCTCTAGTTTTTGTATCTTAATGTACTTGTACTTTTATTATCACCTAAAATTTCAAGTTCTACCACCAATTTGTTGTCGTCTTGTAGTTATGATGCCCCGGTGCTACAAGTATCCATAGGCGACGGTGACTGCTTACTATCAGGCAGCCTGGCCGTTAGATAATTGACAATGTGGTCGAAGATGAAGCACCCAAATACTTAGAAGATACCTATTCACCATAAGATTACTACTTACAAGTCTGAAAGCTTGTCGCCACAGGCAACAAAAAGTGCATAGCGTTTCGAAAAGTGTGCATCGAATTTCCATGATGGACTGCCAGATTGGGCACGGAAAGCTAACATGATTTTAACCCTTTTATGATTGATATTCCGAAAACACGCATGAGGCGTTTGATTCTGTAGTTTTATTGTGCAAACAGCTAGGCTGTGTAGTGTGTACGCAAATGGGTGGGTGAATTTACGGCTGCTTCAAATAGAATAGAATCCTCAAAGGTAGGCAACGCACTGACAATGCCCCTGGTATTCATCATCATCAGCCAGAAGACGTCCACTGCTGAACATAGGCCTCCCCCTTTAACCTCCACACTGAACGACAGCCTGCCTTTTGCATCCACTGGATGCCAGCGACTCTTGCTATGTCGTCGGTCCATCTAGTGGGAGGCCTACCTACGCTGCGTCTTCCGGTTCGTGGTCTCCACTCAAGAACCTTTCTTCCCCATCGGTTATCGGTTCTCCGAGCGATGTGGCCTGCCCATTGCCACTTCAACTTGCAAATTTTAACAGCTATGTCGGTGACTTTGGTTCTTTGGCGAATATCCACGTTTCGGATTCTATCGCGCAAAGAAACTCCGAGCATAGCTCTCTCCATTGCCCGCTGTGTGACTCTGAGTTTTTCCAAAAGGCCAACAGTTAAGGACCACGTCTCAGTACCATATGTCATCACTGGCAACACACACTGGTCAAAGACCCTTGTCTTTAGGCACTGTGGTATCTTGGACGAGAAGATGTCACGCAATTTCCCGAACGCTGCCCATCCGAGTTGGATTCTTCGGGCGACCTCTTTGCCTAAGTTGGACTTACCTAACTGAACAATCTGTCCAAGATAGGTGTAATGGTCAACAACTTCGAGAGTATCGTTCCCAACGACTACCGGCCCCTGGTATTGTAGGTGCCTATAGGCAGCGGTGACCACTTACCACCAGGTGGTCCGTAGCTTGTTTGCCACTTATTCTATATAAAAAATACGCAGCTTGAATGAGGTGTACGCCTATAGTTCCATTAGTTTCTTCTAAGCAAGCGTACTCCATCGTAGACCAGACCATCACTTTTTAACATCAGGCGAGATGGCGGTCAAACCTAATCGTGAAAAACTACAATAGTATTATGATTAATTGTCTACACCTTCATGAAATCTGGTATCGACTTTAGGAACCGTAGTCTGATCGTAGCAGACCGCTGGATCCCTTTCGCACAAGAGCTATCTGATGGCATAGAAAGGTCCAGACCTAGTGGTGGCATTGAGAAAACGATGGATCATGACAAATTGATATCGGATGTTTTGATCTGTTAGAAACCACCTGACCTGGTTTCACACAAAGTGGCAATATCCCTGGTCGGGTCGGAAGTTATTATAGGAGAGAATCAGCGAGTTTTCTTACTCCCGCAACCGGATTTGGTACAGTTAGGCTTAGAAAGCCCTCCCACAGAAACTGCACATTATTTGTTGAAGTACTTGGTGCAGGGTTGAGGATTGATCCAAGTGCCGTCAGCTTCTAAAGCGCACATGCTAACTTCCGGCCACCATCGCACTCCATCGAGACCGAGCTGAGCTATATTAGGTTGGTAACTGTTATTACCACAATTTAAATAAAGCGCCATACACGTAAGTGAAAACCATCGTTTCGCGAGTCATTGCCAATATCCCGAGCATCAAATTGTGATCATTTACGCTGATGACCGTGCATGTTGAAACAATGATGTAACTTTCACTGTTTTCTATTTTGATGCAAGGTGATGAAGGTCATTGTTGGAAGACCTCCGTAAATATTGGCACTTTTTTAGGCTTCCGTATCCAAACACATATCAACAAGATCCTTATTAAACTCGGTCTAAGCATTTATTTGCTTTAACAGCTGCAATTACTTTACTAAAAACTAAATGAAAACTTCTAATTCTTATCACTTTCGCTAGGTTTTGAAAGTGGACTATTTAAAATAAATGTTTTTATTTAGCTATTTTTATATATAACAGTATTATTATAATAAGCATACGCTTACGCCACCATCTGTCTTTAAGTACTATACTCTAAAGGACGTAGCCGGTCAAAATGTTCACAGATAATATCCTAACAAATAATTTATAAATTAATAATTAATATAACATAATTTAAAAACAAGCTTTTTTTGTATTCTTCTTCAGCAAACCCTTTCGTTTGATGATTTTTATTCATATCATGATGCTAGATAAGAAAACTTTGTCCATCATCTTGGAGAGTTCGCCATATTGAATGTAGAGTAAAGTTATTTTATTTTTCGTACTCGTCTCAGCACCTCTTTTATTTGATACCCATTATATGGGGTGCATAAAATACCTGGTCCACTATTTTTGTGAGTCCGCCATATTAGATTTAGAATGACGTTATTTAGCTAGCCACGCATTGTCATACACACATGTTTAAACAAAATTTCAGCTGCATCGGTTGGGAATAACGGCTTTTGAGGCAAGGTAAACAAAAGCTAGTAAAATATCCCTTACAAGAAACGTGTTTTAGGGTTCCGTACTTCAAAAGGAAAAAACGGAACCCTTATAGGATTCGTTGTCCGTCTGTCCGTCTGTATGTCCGTCTGTCTGTCCGTCTGTCTGTCCGTCTGTCTGTCCGTCTGTCTGTCCGTCTGTCTGTCCGTCTGTCTGTCCGTCTGTCAATACTCTTTTTCTCAAGAACGCGTAAAGGTATCAAGTTGAAATTTATACTAAATATTTGGGTCTACGGTTTCTTCTGGCTGTAAAAAATTTATGTTGTAAGTCAAAATCAAAAGATATGAACGTTTATGTCGCATATTTTGCGATTTCACAGGGGAATCAAAACCTATAGGCTACTTCCCGTTGACCTAGAATCATTAATTTTGGCAAAAGGCAAGGTCTTACAGCACATATAAAGGAATAAATCTGAAAGTTGTTAATTTGAAGTTATATCATATAAAAAGTATTGTTTTACAATTACAAACTTACATTTTGTAGTTGTTATGTGTCGAAAAACCTTATTGTCAACTACAAAGTTAAGTTTGTCTTACAATATTTCAACTTCCGTTGGTTTTTTTTTTGGACTCGCTTTCTCAGGGTTCTTTCCAACGGAACCCTCAGAGCACGAGTCCTACTCGTACTTGGCCGGTTTTTTCACTGTATCTAGGATTTCGTAGTGATCTAAATCCAGGCCTTTCTAAGCCAACCTGCTCAACCACACTAGAGGCCGAGATAATCACGTTTCTCCATCCAACGTACTGCACTTGAGTTCCGGCGCTGGCCTTGTTGCGTTAGAAACGTGGTCTAGTTCAGACCGCTTATAAACATACTAGAATCTAGGTCATAATAATGATCAGCCAGAAGATCCACTGCTGAACATAGGCCTCCCCTTTGGAACTTCACACTGAACGACAGCCTGTCATCTGCATCCACTGGATGACCGCGACTCTCACGATGTTATCGGCCTATATAGTGGGAGGCCTACCTACACTGCGTCTTCCGGTTTGTAGCCTCCGCTCAAGAACTTTTGTTCATCGTCGGTTGTCGGTTCTTTGAGCAATGTGGCCTGTCTATTGCTACTTCAATTTGCTAATTTTAATAGCTATTCTGGTTCATTGGCAAATATCCTTGTTCCGGATTATATCGCGTAAACAAACTCCGAGCATAGCTCTCTCATTTGCCCGCTGTGTGACTGAGTTTTACCAAAAGGTTCAACATTCGGTGCCTGATTGGCTGTTCCCTGGTAGTTACAATCTGGGTGTCTTTAAGTCAAGAGTGAATAGATTTCTTCTAGGCAAGCGTGCTCCATCGTAGGCCGCATCATCGCTTAATATGAGGCGAGTTACCGAGGCCAAGCGCAATCCTATTCCTAATAAAAAATCAAAAAAGGGCGACGTCTTAGTCTCTTAAGTCTTAAGTTTAGTCTCGTTTAGTTGTTGTCTGGCAACACACATTGGTTAAATACCCTTGTCTTTAGGCATTGTGGTATTTTGGACGAGATGTCACATAATTTCCAGAACGCTCAAACTAGAGTTTAGGTATCTATTCATTGGTATACAATAAACCAAAAAAAATTATATTACTTAGATTATTAGTTTTTCGGAGAGCATGCATGAGATCTGCATAATCTATTACTCCTGCCTATTTGCCGAAAAAATTGATTTATTTGTCTACTCGGTTGCGGAATTCAAAACGACGATACTATTTGACGTGTGTTTTTGTGTGTAAAAATAATAATAATAAAAATTAATGTAATAATAATGAAAATAATGTAATGTGTAATTAATTTAATGTTTAATGTGTTTAATTGTGCTATAAGCTAGGTTTATAAATTATTATGTTGACATACGCTATTGAATTAGGACATTCCTGTAATGATAGTTGTAATTTGGATAAATAAATAAAATAAAATAAAATATTTGTCTATTGGACTGCCAAAGTAGGCACAATAAGGCGACATGGTCGATATTCCGAAAACCCGTACGAAGCGCTTTGGTTCCACTTTTATTATGCAAACTGCTAGTCTGTGGAATGCGTTAGACAGTTACAATCCGGGTGTCTTCAAATCGCCAGTGAATGGTTATTTTCTAGGCAAATGTACCCCGTCACAGACCGCGTTATTGCAAGCTAGCTTGGCGGTCAAATATATGCTTATTATATACCTCGAAAAAAAATATAGTTTATCAATTTTATTTCAGTTATTATCTTTTATTAAGGCCGGTAAACGCGTGACAATTGAACACTTGAATCTTCCCACACGATGTGTGAAGCAGGTTACTGATCCCTAGTGTAGAGATATGTGTATTTAAATTTTTATCGATAACGCAAAAAAAAACGAAAAAATACGCTTCTTGAATTCGCGGGGCATAGCTAAATAATAAAATAAAAAATAATATAAATGAAAATTAATATAAATAAAAATGGAACTACCGTTACTAGGATTTTGTATGAACCATAACTCAAGCAAATTTATTAAAATTTGGACAGGACGACTATTGTGTCAGCTAGTTCATAAAAATAACACCCACTTCAAAAAAGAGGGTGTTCTCAAGTCAGTTGTATTTTTAAAGTTCCTTACCGCAAAAGGAAAAAAAAGAGACCCTTATAGAATAGGTTTGTTATCCGTCTGTCCGTCTGTATCTAAGACTAAAGGAATAAAAACCTATAGGGTACTTCCCGTTGACATAGAATAATGAAATTTATTTGCCAAGAAGCAATGTTGTGAGACAATTGTTTTTTTACCTATCACACAAATGAAATTGCATAGTAGCAAGGTATATAATTTTATTTATATTACACGGTAATTACTCACGTAAGATTAGGCCAGTCACTTTGACTATAGTTTCAACCGTATTAGACGGTCTTTTTCAAGGTGAATGAGCGCGCGCGGCTGCGTCTCGTTTTGCAAAGTATATTTGTTCGAAGTTTTCGTTGTCGCTTGCGCTGTTAAAGTTTAAGATAACATACAATGTTTTTTTTTAACCTTCTTATTATATTGTTATAAAGCACCAATTTTAAACAAACTCTTTTCGGGTATTACGTTATTTCGAAAGCAGTTTAATTTTAAAGTTATAGAACAAAATTTCATAAGGTGAATAAAATAATACTGATTTTTATCGAAATTTGATAAACCTCCCTAAGTAGATATAAAAGTACCAACTTTACTATCGGATGTGGGATGAGTGCGTCCACAAAGTCTCAATAAGGTTCTAAGTATGAAGCATCGTACGTACGTGTCAACCAACTACGTACTCAGTAGACCCCTCATCATCGTTACGTCCAACCTGTAAAGTAGATTTTACTACGTAGCTACTAAGTAGATTTTGTGCTTCCTGAAGCAAAACCTTGTGGATAAAGCGACGACGCCATGACGTCGTAAGTAAGATATTAGGTAGGTAGGTAGGTAGGTACTGAGAATCAACCAACTCACCATGCAAGACGACAACCAAACGAAACTTAGTAATATCTATCGAGAAATCAGACCCTGGCTAGAATAGTTTTTTTTTAAATGTCATTGTTGGCAAACAAGCAGACGAGCTGCCTGATGGTAAGCAGTCACCGTCGCCTGTGGATATTTGTAACACCAGAGGCATCACAAATACGTTGCCGTATTGGCTAATGAGGTAACTATAATTATGATAGATTGATAAACTCTTTATTGTGCACACTACAAATTACACACACACACACACACATACAAACAGGCGATAAAACAGCTCAAAAAAACTAGTAAAACAATTGGTGTCCTTATCGCTAAAAGCGATAAACATACAGGACGTAGAAGGCGGGACGCGTAATTTGATACTTACGTATATAAACCGTACATTCTAATAACAATACTTAATTTACACCAAAAATAAGACTGCCTAATGCGGGTGAAACTATAGTCGGAATGACCGGCTTAATCTTAGGTGAGTAATTCCCGTGTAATATAAATAAAATACTTAAATTACTTACAAATAAGTATTTTATCGTGCCAGATATATTTTACGCACGGCCCTAAGAATGATGATGGCATGATGACTATTTTTTTTATTACCTCATAAAAAAGCTGATCATAAATAGACGAAAACAAAATTAAAATTAGTTCAAAAATAAATAAGATATAAGCATTTTAATTTCATGCTAGACAAAGAGCGCACTATACTGAGCCGTGACGTCACGGCTCAGGTGTGCCATACAAATGCTATACTAACACATGCTTTGCGAGAAAGGGATAGAGCATCCCCTCTCTATCCCCATCTAAAACTTTAAACACTCATATTTCAGAGATTTATCAGCCGATTTAAATTATTTTTTCAGTATGTGTAATGTATTTAGTTATATTAATTGCTAAGCCGATTATTTAGAATAAATTAAATATTTGTAATCATGCCTATTATTTATGCAAAGTATGCTCACATGTCTTGTCTACTGAGTGTCACCGTTGGTTCACCTTGATCGCATAGTAAAAACCTCATTGAACATCGCATATCAATGCGGGGGACCTAAATAGATTTTTTAACACGGATGTGTTGAAGAAAGTTAGGTATTACTGCTCTCAGTGAGAAACATATATATTATAATTATCTAGTAATTATTAATTATTATCATCATCATCATCATCATCATCATTTCAGCCGTAGGACGTCCACTGTTGGACATAGGCCTCCCCCATCGATCTCCAAAAGGGCCGGTTGGAAGCGGCCTGCATCCAGCGTTTCCCTGCGGTCTCTTTTAGGTCGTCTGTCCATCTTGTGGGTGGACGTCCTACGCTGCGCTTACCAGTCCGTGGTCTCCAATTGAGAAATTTTCGGCCCCATCGACCATCTGTTCTGCGTGCTATGTGCCCTACCGACATAGCGCACCGGATTAGCAAGTTGAAATGGCAGTGTGCAGGGCACATATCACGCAGAACAGATGGCCGATGGGGCCGAAAGGTTCTGGAATGGAGACCACGGACCGGTAAGTGCAGCGTAGGACGTCCTTGACGTCCACCCACAGGATGGACAGACGACCTAAAAGAGACCGCGGGAAACGCTGGATGCAGGCCGCTTCCAACCGGCCTTTTTGGAGATCGATGGGGGAGGCTTATGTCCAGCAGTGGACGTCCTACGGCTAAAATGATGATGAATGGTGATACAGGTACATACCTAATTCTTTTACAATATAAACACGGTTGTGTTATTGTAAAAACGCGATACCTTGCTAGAATAATTTCTTTAATGTCCCTGATAATTTAAAAGGTATTCCTAATAGGGTAATTGACTACTTTTGGGAAACTATTGCACATTATTGCCTGATATAATTTAATGTATACTGCATTTATATTTTCTGGATATCAGTGGTATTTGCGATATAAATCGATGTTAAAGTTTGAATAAAAAAATATCGCGCCAAAACGCAGACCTGCGTCATAGCTCCGGTCGAGCGACGATTGACGTCACACAAAACAAAACAGCTGCAGCCAGGCAGCAAAAGTTTGATAATCACTAATTTTCTAATAGAAGTAATGGTTTATAAATGTTGTGTAGTGCCACAATGTACAAATACTTCCATAAAACACCGGAAAAACTATTCGTTTCTGTTCCAATGGACCCCAAAACTCGCAAAAAGTGGTTGGAACTAAGTAGCTCGTAGAGAACCCAAAAGTATTGGAGCTAATTCATGTGTTTCTATGTGCGAAGATCATTTTGAGGTACATATTTGAGTCTATATATTTCTATTACAATTTGTGTTTTTATTGCATTACTATTTTATGTACTGTTACTTTCTTTTTAAACATTGTAAAGACATAACCTAACAAAATAGTGATATCCACCTACTACAACATACTTTTTGTACAACTTGATTGAATGTTTTGCTTGGAGATCAATTAAAAATTAATACTTACATTGTAGTTTTTACGTTTTGAGTTCTGCAGCGTAGAAACAATGACGTAGATTATTATTGAAGAAATATGCAACCATAAATACATTAATTTTGGGTAAGTTACTGCTGTCTGCTTGCACAAAATGTTTCTCCATTCTTCTCACATTTAACCTCCGGACTGTTTTTGGTGATAATTTCTGGATAAATCGCTCTCAAAATAGCTTTACAACATTAAATTCGCATATATCAATACAAAATCTGTTTGTTTAGATTTGTGTGACGTCACTAGGGATGAAGCCAATTACAGACCGTTTTCGATCACGTGACCAAATGTCGAAAATACAGTTATTTTAATCGCGTTTTTTACAAAAAATAAGCATATTTTTATAAAAAAAACAATGAAATATGCTTTTTCATTATGTCATGTTTATGGATGATGTCAATTGGCATAATATTTTCAATACAGTCAAACACCCTATTGTGCCATCTACCATTTGTCTTCCATCTATCTTCAATTCTACCTACCAAGTTTTTATCCACAATAATGCTTTATTTCGGAGTGAAATCAAGCGTGCTTAAATTTTTTACAGTGCCCTCTATGAAAAAGGCTGTAAACTATCTGGGGTAAACAATTTTGCAACAGCATTCATTTAAAATTGTTTGAGCTATCTGTGGTTCAAACAATTTACCAAAGATGGCGCAATATGAAAAAGTATGAAAAGTGGCGTTCGGTAATTTTATGAATGTTGTACGAATACGGTGAGGTAAATAACACGTAAAGTTGTACATAGATGGCATAAAAAGGCAATCTACCTATTGGAAATCATAGAAAATTATAAACAGACTAGCAACGCACCCCAGCTTCACACGGGCGGAAGTCTTATTTTTTTACACCTTGGGTTACATTATTGGAGTTTTAGTATGGATCCCAATTTTTTAAAATATAATATGGCCTGTCACCCGGGAATAGTGCAGCTTCCCAACACTGAACGAATTTTTCAAATCGGTTCAGTAGTTTCGGAGCCTATTCAATGCAAACAAACAAACAAATGTAATGATTTTGTAATCATGTCGTGAATTTTATTGTATTTTATACACATTTCTAATTAATTCGTATGGGAGTTAATAAATCACATTGCAGTAAATATCATTACCTACTTAATAGTAGTATTTTAAGTGTTTTTATATAAGCTTGTTTGTTTAAACCTAGTTTTTAAAAGTAGTTTATAAGTCTATTGACTAGATTGTACTTTGCTTTTCTCTGATTGGTCGACCTCAACTGGTTGTTTACCGATTGGCAAGTTTACGAGCGGAGGGTAAACAGTCAGTTGAGGCAGTCTCGAACGAGCTTTCAAAGGAGCAACAGCTCTCTGTATTACAAGTGAAAAGTATAAAGGTGTAAAATAAGTGTTGAGAATGATTGTGTCAATATCTAAATTGTGAAAGGTTGTAAAATAAATAATGTGATTGTACCCAAGGTGTCTGATTTATCACATATCAGAAGTGGCACAAAATCCACGAAAGCTCACAAAACAAAAATAAAGCACCTAAATGTGCCTCTCAGTCAACATTGGCGATAGAAGAGATCGAGGCAAGCCGTCAGCCGGAGCCTACAACTGCCGTGTCCATGCGAGCAAAGTATGGGGCACGTGTCTGTGTGGCGTGTAGCAGCTGCGCGAGGTTCTGTCGAGAGCCTGAAGCTGCGGACGCCAACAAGGAGCCAAAAATCGGCCTCAGCCAATAGCCAGGTGTGTTTGTTTCTGCTTTTCATTATGCTAGATGAGATATTTATCGTTGACCTCATTGCCAATTGTTCAAGATTGGAATATGAAATGAAATGAAAATTTATTGATAACAAACGTCTTCTTAATAATTGTAATACATGGTGTCATTACATATTAATATTCCTAGTGGAAGTGCATTGGTACCCAAACTAGGAAAAACCTGTGAGATGGTATACCAATACCCTCCGCCGAACAGAGGTGGTTGGTCATGTGACGATTACACATTAGCTTTGTACAAAGAAAAAAAAGGAAAATAAAGCATGCAAAAGCTGTCGAGATGTTAATAGGTCTGAGTTAGACATTGAATAGAAAGTGTAGAAGTAAAAACACATCTCATAAACCTGGTAAAAATCATGCGCTGCGTTCTATAAAAAAAAAAAAAGAAGTCGAATGCTAATAAATGGCATTATACGTCGTTAAAACGTGTAAACAAAAAAAACTTTATTAATTTCATACTTGTTTGCGGGTAGACTGGAAAATAATAAACGAACCGAAAGTAAATGTGCAAATCAAACATTTTAATAATTACGCTTCATATAAAGCAGAATCTAAGTCAGTGCTCTGATGTTGGTTCTTCAAAATAATCATGATTATACAAATGGCTATAGCAAGTCGCAGATAGATGAGAATTTAGTAAACTCTTGTGTGTCTCTTGTGTTCTATCACACTTACAGTATTGCATAATTTGTATAATTTACCTATGAAGCTACCTACAGTTACTTTACCTAAGTGCTTACGGTAGAATTATGTTTCAACGTTTTATGGTTTAAAATTTTTATTTTTTCAAAGAATAACATTAATTCTCTTAGGTGAGAAAATACATGTTTTATTTAACTAATGTACTCAAAGACTGCAAACATTGCAAACATTTTTAGGTATAGTATTTTATCGTAATAGTATTTTTTTTTCTTTAGTGGGTAGTTGATTTCGTAAATATTGGGCTCGATAATCTATTGCGTATCGTGTATCATCCAAAGCTTGATAGCAATATTGGTAATTAGTCAATAATTAGAATTACCTATTACATTTTGTGTTATTTGTACTTATAGTTTTATTAGCAACAATCGTTTTGACAGCATACCATTAGTTTTTATAGCTCATCAAGTTTCGATAGCACCAACAATTTTGATAGCTCGGAAAGTTTTTATGGAACCAATGTTCTTAGGAGTCTTTATGGAACCGATAGTATCTATGAACCCGATAACACCGATAGTTGCAATAGCATCAATAGCCCTCATTATTGACAGTGGTCCGTAGCTCATTCGGTCACAGACTGAAAACATTTTTGCTTTATTGGAAGTAATAATAAGCCAACCAGCTAGTCAACCATGTCGCTGTTTATATCGGTTGCTAGATAAATGAGATAGTTGCCACTATAAGCAATTCATATTTCACCCCGTAAGAGATCATACGAGAAATTAAATATATTAATGGGTGTATAATGTGACACAAGTACCGAACGATTCATTGTGTCATGCTTAATGCTCATGGCTATGTATGCCGCACCAAGTAAAGTGTGTTTAAGAAGTAAGCAGTGTTATAAGACTGCTTTGACCGACTGAAACATGACTGAACTGTGTTTGACAAATTAGTAGTCAAATTCATGATAAAATTTATTATATTTGCGAATTGAGTAAGATATAATTTTAGACTGTTAATTTTTGAAAGTAATCTGCCGGAGACAATTTATGCTTTTCAGTGTTATGTGACAGTGGAGCTTGTCGAAGACACTCCGCCAGATGTGTCACCTAAGTGTCGCCAGCGAGTGACGTGGCTAGTGTGTCGCCAGCGAGCAACGTGGCCAGCATGTCGGCAGCAAGCGACGTGGCCAGCGTGTCGTCAGCGAGCGACATGGTCAGCGTGCCGACAGTGAGTGACGAAGCCAGAGTGCCACGTGGTTAGACTATGATTATGATGCCTAACTAAGTCTAGATGTTCAGTAGGTTAGACTATGATTATGATGCATAACTAAGTCTAGATGTTCAGTAGGTTAGACTATGATTATGATGCCTAACTAAGCTCAGATGTTTAGTAGGTAAGACTATGACTATGATGCCTAACTAAGCCCAGATGCTTAGTAGGTTAGACGATGAGTATGATGCCTAACTAAGCCCAGATGTTTAGTAGGTTAGAATGACTATGATGCCTAACTAAACCCAGATGTTTAGTAGGTTAGACCATGATTATGATGCCTAACTAAGCCCAGATGTTTAGTAGGTTAGAATGACTATGATGCCTAACTAAACCCAGATGTTTAGTAGGTTAGACCATGATTATGATGCCTAACTAAGCCCAGATGTTTAGTAGGTTAGAATGACTATGATGCCTAACTAAGCCCAGATGTTTAGTAGGTTAGAATGACTGATGCCTAACTAAGCCCAGATGTTTAGTAGGTTAGACTATGATGCCTAACTAGGCCCAGATGCTTAGTAGGTTAGACTATGACTATGATGCCTAACTAAGCCCAGATGCTTAGTAGGTTAGACGATGACAATGATGCCTAACTATGCTCAGATGCTTAGTAGGTTAGACAATGACAAAGAATGGCTCGCTAGGCCCAGAGTGTTTAGTAGGTTAAAAGATAACTATCTCATCAATTGCGCTAAGTGCGCTTAAGATAAATGATGGCTATGTGTTCCTTCTTATAGGTCAAGTGTCCTTAACCAAAGTAAATGATGATTAGTGCCATGTAACTATATTTGGAAAGCCAAGTGAGCCCTTAAGATAAAAGTTTCTTGTTGCTATATCTTATAGAATAAACAGTAATGAAGCACGGATGACGTAGCCGTAGACTATTTGTCAGTGGTAGGCAACCGGTGACAACATTAAGATTATTTGATTATAATAAGACTTTTAACTCGGTGTGGCAACCAGTAATCTTTATTTGAAGTTTTATTGTCTAGCTGCACCTTCAGTTTTTCTCGCAGTCTTTATTTATTACCTATACTTATCTATTGAATTTTAGTGCAGTTTGTAATTTTATATTATTTGTTGTAAATAGTTAAGTAAGTGAATATTTCTATGATAATTCGAGTATTGTTATTGTACTGGCAGTAATTATATTATTTGATGTAAATAGTTAAGTGAATATTTCTATGATAATTCGAGTATTGTTATTGTATTGGCAGTAATTACATTAATTGATGTAAATAGTTAAGTAAGTGAATATTTATAATAATTCTAGTATTGTTATTGTACTGGCAGTTATTATATTATTTGATGTAAATAGTTAAGTAAGTGAATATTTCTATGATAATTCGAGTATTGTTATTGTACTGGCAGTAATTATATTAATTGATGTAAATAGTTAAATAAGTGAATATACATAATAATTCTAGTATTGTTATTGTACTGGCAGTTATTATATTATTTGATGAATATAGTTAAGTAAGTGAATATTTCTATGATAATTCTAGTATTGTTATTGTACTGGCAGTAATTATATTAATTGATGTAAATAGTTAAGTAAGTGAATATTTATAATAATTCTAGTATTGTTATTGTACTGGCAGTTATTATATTATTTGATGTAAATAGTTAAGTAAGTGAATATTTCTATGATAATTCGAGTATTGCTATTGTACTGGCAGTAATTATATTATTTGTTGTAAATAGTTAAGTAAGTGAATATTTCTATGATAATTCGAGTATTGCTATTGTACTGGCAGTAATTATATTAATTGATGTAAATAATTAAGTAAGTGAATATTTATAATAATTCTAGTATTGTTATTGTACTGGCAGTTATTATATTATTTGATGTAAATAGTTAAGTAAGTAAATATTTCTATGATAATTCGAATATTGTTATTGTACTGGCAGTAATTATATTATTTGATGTAAATAGTTACGTAAGTGAATATTTCTATGATGGTTCGCGTATTGTTTTTGTACTGGCAGTAATTTTATTATTTGATTTAAATAGTTAATTAAGTTTAAGTTAGTGAATTTTTCTATGATAATTATGTTTATTCTGTATTGTATTATATTTCTAATATGTATTTTTGTGGGTTTCCGACAAGTTGCCATCTGTAACTACTGTAGAGACAACAGTAAGTTTATGATGTAGTATAATAACAATGAAAATCAAGAAAATTTCTTGTATCTTCCTGCAGTTCCTAAGTCAAGGAATAATGGAACCCACTAGTGATGACCATTATGTTGATGTTAGGTATTTAGGTATTTCGAAAACTCACGTTGTGGCGTTGAAAGTAAATCTGAGATCAAATTATAACCGAATGTAATGATAATTATAGCAAATAATTGATTTATTCGTGCGTCGGGAGATCGCACGACGTCGGATGGCCGAATGTAATGATTTTGTAATCATGTCGTGAATTTTATTGTATTTTATACACATTTCTAATTAATTCGTATGGGAGTTAATAAATCACATTGCAGTAAATATCATTACCTACTTAATAGTAGTATTTTAAGTGTTTTTATATAAGCTTGTTTGTTTAAACCTAGTTTTTAAAAGTAGTTTATAAGTCTATTGACTAGATTGTACTTTGCTTTTCTCTGATTGGTCGACCTCAACTGGTTGTTTACCGATTGGCAAGTTTACGAGCGGAGGGTAAACAGTCAGTTGAGGCAGTCTCGAACGAGCTTTCAAAGGAGCAACAGCTCTCTGTATTACAAGTGAAAAGTATAAAGGTGTAAAATAAGTGTTGAGAATGATTGTGTCAATATCTAAATTGTGAAAGGTTGTAAAATAAATAATGTGATTGTACCCAAGGTGTCTGATTTATCACACAAACAATCAAATCTTTCCTCTAATATTATTAGTATAGATAACGTAAGTATTTTATTTTTACCAGACGCAAAAAATTTTGTTTAATTCAAATTAAAATTATTTTATTTCGACCAATTTGAATAAATTACAATAATATATAAAACATAAAATTGTATTTAAAATAAAATATAGCTAAACTAACACCTACCTAACCTAACCTAACCTAACCTTCCACCATATTTGTTTGTTAGTCAGTACATAAACCTACCATTGAACAATGGTTAATTTCATGTACTGATAGTCAAACTTTTTTTATGCCATATGTGGCAAACAAGCTGACGGGCCGCCTGATGGTAAGCGATCACCGTCGCCTATGGATACCTGCAACACCAGGGGCATCATAGATACGTTGCCAAGCTTCAAAGACTTTTTAATAACCCCATGTTATAGTCACACCTATTCGCAAATACGTATAGGTACATTACGTTAGGTACATTACGTTAGGTACGGTTACGTTAGGCCGCCAGTTGTTACACTAGTTTTTAAGAGTTTTTTGTCCTCTGTATCAAATTTAATGGTGTGAACAATAAAGAGTTAATCAATCAATCAATCAATCGTTTCGGGTGGATAATGCAAGTAATATTCTGTGGTTGTTCGTATTGTTTTATATAAAGTTTTATTTGTTGTACGGCCTGGCCTGGCGCACTCCGCACATTGAGTATGAAGCTACAAGTAGCCGACTTGTCGGACCTGCCAAACGGAACCAATGGAACCCTCAGAGCGCGAGCCCCACTCGTACTTGTCCGGTTTTTTTCCATCTTATGCCCGAAAATCCAGATAATATCTACCTAAAATTGAACCATGCATTTTATAATACGGCTCTTAAAGCGTACTCACATTGATCCAACCCTCATCCCTAATGCGTAGGCACTCTTAAAAGGTCAGCAAATTTGGTACCTACGTTATCAAATTAAATATTTACTTACTGCAAACTCAGGGAGAAACAAAAGTAATTTAGGTCGAGAAAGTTGATGTTTGGGAAAGTTTTTAGGATCTTTCTAAAGAAAGACCGTTGACACTACGCTAGCTCTTTAGCCCTTGGGTAGGTAGATGTGTGGGTAGATAGGTACGCGTGGGGGTAAGTGTGGTAAGTCACAGAAAAGGTAAGTCGTATATAAGTAGGTATACATTATAATATTTCACTGGAGCAATGACATTAATGCTAATGGTTTCAGGTGGCAAAACAGCCAGCGTCTAATTTGTACACAATTTTAGAGTATTAAGGCAAAGTGAGTCCCAAAAGTAGCAGGTATATCCATGTCGACAGAGACGTTGATCGTAATCTCGTAGACTTATATTTTTAGATTAGATTAGACTCTTTTTTGCTTCCATAAAGTGGTAAAAACATGAAAATTTACTAAGTACAGTTTCTGGACCCTATCGGGCACAGCACAGTAGTGAGGAGGGCGACATAAATAAAACATCGGCCCGAGCGTTCTCTAAAAGATGTCAGTTACAATTATTTTGGTATTATGTCATAAAAAAACTTGAAGATATTGTTCAAATAAAACCGAAAATAAATAATAAAAAGTCACAAAAAGACTCGCGTTCAAGATTTTTTTCGATCGAGTGAAATATTACGAATCGTGTTTTGACTCCAAGCGAGCCTTATAACAATATCTGAATAACAATATTGTGATATTTTTTGTAATTGAAATCTGAGACATTGTTTTAGTATTTCCAACTCACAGAAAATCATTATGCTTTTCTGTGAGTTGAAGGCAAAAGGCAAAATAAGTGCCAATTGGCACTCATTTTGCCTTTACCACAATTGTGTATCAATGCCAAATTTTTACACAATTTTAAGGTGGGAAAACTCGAAAGTTTGTTTGTAGTTTTTTAAAACTAGTTTGTTTTATTTCAGAGTGGATAGAGTCCGCAACAGAGCACTGCGTTTTATAACAGGTCTGGTTGACATTGGCCAAAAGCCACCTGATTAAAATGGGATTGGGCGGGGCTTGTGGCACGTATGCATCCCAGGATCGTCACACAGTGAGTGCGTAATGGACGACGCAGTCAAGTAAGGCCTCAGAAACGCTGGCGTGACGATCTTGACTCATGCCGGGGAGGTAGCGGAGGATCTGGATTTATGGAAAGAAATCCGCGAGATCTGTGCCCAGTAGTAGGACTATATAAAAAAATTGTTTCACATTAACTATAATACATGTCATCTGTCCATCTCGTGGGTGGACGTCGTACGCTGCGCTTACCCGTCCGTGGTCTCCATTCGAGAACCTAAAAGACCTAAAAGAGACCGCAAGGAAACGCTGGTCGTAGGCCGCTTCCAACCGGTTCTTTTGGACATTGATGGTGCAATGGAGGCCTATGTCCAGCAGTGGACGTCCTACGGCTGAAATGATGATGATAATGATAATACATGTTGAAGGGAAGAAACAAAAAGGAAAAAAAAACAATTCCAGTTAACGGCATGTGCCTCTTATTACGTATACTGGTAGGATAACACAATAAAGGAAACAAGTTATGCTTAGGTAGGTACTTCAAGTTTTCATAATCATCAGCCTGAGTGACCCACTGCTGGGTACAGGCCTCCCTTTGTTTATGCCATTCTCCCCGGTCTCTCACGTTACCAACCAAATCTAATAAAGTTTTTTCAAGGTTTGATGTTTAAAAAATTTGTGAAAAGTAGGTGCTGAGTTTACACCTTAATCTTTAACCCATTTATGTGAAGATCATTTGTGTTTGTTCTATATCTGGTTGTTAATATATATTTAAGTATGTATTTAAAACTATGTATGTATATCATTCTCTGGCAGCCATATCACAAGCTTTGCTCAGTTTGGGGTCAGATGACCGTGTGTGAAAAAATGTCCCGAATTGTACCGAATTGTAAAAGTTGTTCATAATGATGGATAGGTACCTACTATGGACCCCTTCGGCTTAATACACCCTACCGCCCAGTATTATCTCTGGAATTTTTGGTGCCAACATGAAAAGTGATATTTCATTTATGTTACACGGGAACTTAGAATAACTACTCCGAGAAGGTAAGTTTCCAAACAACGCCTTCTCAAAACGTAAGCTACAAATTCGCTTTGTAGCTTACGTTTCGATTGGTATTTTAAACGATTTAAGCAAGAAAATTAATGGATTACCTGTGGAATGTCACACCATAACTCTTATGCTGCTTTTCTGATTTGTTGTGGTACGATTTCACCGCGCAAATTGTCATAGTAATTTTTTTATATATTTTAGCCATATATGACACCATTTGAATGGCTTAAATTTTGCGAATGTACTTACTTGGTTTCTTTGTGTAGTTATTCTAAGCACGGGAATTACTCACGTAAGATTAAGCCAGGATTATTTTTATCATTTTCACGTGTAATATGAATAAAATATTATGTTAAAATCACGTCAGTTTCTACAGTAAAAATGAAAAATCTTGTTACGTCCTTCGACTAAAATAAAATGAATGGACAGGCCCAGTAGAAGCGCATTTTTGAAGATAACAAAATGAGCGCTGGCTCTTATTTCGTTTCAGTCGGTCTCTAGCCGTAGGAAGTGCAACACGTGTCTATTGTTACGCGATAACGAAACATCTTGTGCATTCATATACTTTCCCGAAGTGTAAATACACAAATAAAACCGGAATCTATTTTTTGTAACAAATATACTGTACATTTTTATAATTAGGTGTTGAAGTATATGTCCGACGGTTTTGACTCGTTTTTACTGAGCAATTTCAATGGTTAGGGTCCGTCCATTCATTTTATTTTAGTCGAAGGTTACGTCATTGTATTATTTTCCTAAACTAGTGTATTTTTGAATATCAATATTCCATAACAATAGTAGTTATTATTTATTAGCTGTTCGTTTCGTGACCGTGCTAGAGTGTGCGAAGTGGTTTCAAGAGAAGAAACGTGCCTTTTTGTATTCTTTACAAACTCTGTAGTAGCCTCTAGAGTCTTCATTGCTTTACTGACTTTACATTCAAACAACTATTCGAAACACAATAAATACTAAATATACAAAATGCTACAATAAATTAATAATGTTCCATTTTCATTTTCATTTCATTCATTTCATTTCAATCACTAGTATTATAATCAAGTACAATATTATTACATACATATTTGCTATCAATGATCTTTCAAAATTGTAAATATACGTATTATTTCAGTAAATATACTCAATATGTTTGAGAAAAGTTAAACGTTAAAGCAAAGCCAAGGCACACATTTTTGACGTACGTTCATATTAAAACGTTCTTTTTCTTGCCTGCATTTTAGTCCGTAACATAAAATAAAAATAAAACACAAAATTATTAGAATAATTTATTTTAAATAAATAAAGATATAAATTATGTCACAAAGTCGTCGTTCGATTAATTACGATTATAAAATTATTTACAAATAAATTAGCAAAAATGTAACCAAAGTACTAAGAACATTATTTAAATCTGCTGATTTATATTTTCGTTTTCCAAATAACAAGCCCTAACTATTACTTTGCTTAATCTGAATTATTACTGCCTATTAAAATATTTACAGAATTTTCTCTAAGCTAATTAGCCACAAAAATTTCTTCAAATATAATAAAAATGCTTATTAATCAGATTAAATTTGCTCTAGCCGCTTGCTCCAATAAATTACTATCGGTAATTCGGTACCAAATAAATCTTAGACAGATTTTAGTCTGAGCGATATTATTATCTATTATGAAATTCTAGATCTATTCTAGATGAGAATCTATCACAATTATTATTAAAGTTAATTTACAATGAGCCTCTATATTTTCGATTTTCTATATTTCTATATTTACAATGGGCCTTTATCGGGACTTGGCCAGGCGATTGGTGGAGGCGTCGGGTGTCCAGAATGCTGGCTTCTATTTCGCCCAGAAATTGAGCATTGCCATTCAACGTGGCAATGCTGCCAGCATTCTGGGGACCTTTCCCTCCACTAATGGTCTTTTAGTTTAAGTTTTTAGTTTATATTTAGTTATTTTAAATTTTAGTATTGGTTATTTATTTAAGTTTTCGTTAGTTTTCTGTTTTTTTTAAGTTGTGCATAATAAAATATATAAATTTTAAATTAAATTCTATGAAAAGATGAAAAAGGCTTTTCAATATAGTTTGCTTCCAGCAAGATTTTAAGTGACACAATAGGTACTAGATAAGTAAAATGACATAATTTCATCTTTAAACCATATCACCTCCATACAATATTTTGTAAATTGCGATTCCCTGAAATATAGAACTATTTGCATGTACAAATTTACTCTTTCATGACTTGTTCACAGAATATAGGCAATTATTTGTATTACGTAATTTTATCTTTTTGTAATCCATTTAGTTACTACAATGATAATAGGTAGTATTTAATTTTTTTCTATACCAAATAATTAAATACTTATTTAATCATTCAGCCAATTACAATATCCGTTTTATGGTTACATTTTCAATTACCTATGTACTTAGTATTTTGTACTTAACACGACAACTCATACTGGTTATACTTGTTTAAAACATGAGTATTTTTAGTATCTAAGTAAGAAGTACTATGTATTAAATACTTGTAATGAAGGTATTTTAACCTATTGTCCTAGGTAAGCGATGGCTAGTGATGCGTCGCTATTCAAAGCGACATAATTACGACAATAAAACAGCGCAGATTGTAGGCAATGACGTAGCCCAGCAGTACAGTGACATTTCAGACTGAGGTCTTGAATATGGCTTTGGTATCACGTTTATAGTAAAAGCCGATTAAATGGGGACTTTTGAGCTCATGGTTAACAAGACTTCTGGATTTGACCTATTCAAGCGAGCCCGAGGAAGGCAACAGCAACGTGTGAGTGGCCCGCGCCGTTTTAGAGGGAAGGAGGGGATAACGCTCCGAGCATTTCCTAGAGTGTTTCCTCAGAGAACGTGCTAAAGAGGAATTTTATGAGAAGCCGGCCGCCGAAGGGGTTTACTAAATACTTAATAATTTATTGCACATTATGAAATTTACATACAGATCTTAGGTAGCATGTTTTAAGGTAAGTATCACCCTGCGTTGGTATGGCAATAAAGTTTTAGTTTAATCTATACTAATATTATAAAGAGGAAAGATTTGTTTGTTTGTTTGCATTGAATAGGCTCCGAAACTACTAAACCGATTTGAAAAATTCTTTCACTGTTGGGAAGCTGCACTATCCCCGGGTGACATAGGCTATATTAATATACCCGTGCGAAGCCCGGGCGTGCAGCTAGTCCTATATAACTTGACTGTAATATACAGCCGCGTCGCTTTAAAATATCTCCCTTGATTTGCGAGTCGCGTTGCCGCATTTATCGCTTACGTAGGACAATTTGAATTAAATCTAAGAGTTCCTTGCGTATTCCGCCCATGCTTGGTAGGGCAGTGGTGTGGTGTCCAGGTCTCGTCTCCTTCTGTGGTGACCATGGTGGCCTGCGTAGATGACCTGGTGGTCATCGTGGTCGTCATGGGAGGTCAGCTTCTTAACCCCGACGATGGCTGACAGCATGAGAGCTAGCGCTGACACTGCTAAGGCCTATGGAGAGAGATAGTAAGAATTAGATTATGTTATGACATATGATAGCCTGCTGGGGGCTTCGACCAAAATAAAATGAATGGACGGGCCATAACCATTGAACTTGCTCAGTAGCGAGTCAAAGCCGTTGGACGTTCAACACCTAATTATAATCACGTCCATATTATTATGTTACAAAAAAATACATAGCGGTTTTTTGTTGTGTATTTACACTTCGAGAAAGCACACATAGGCATAATTTTGTCAGATGTTTCGTTATCATCTAACAATAGTCTCGTGTTGCATTTCCTACGGCTACAGACCGACTGAAACAAAGTAATCTTCAAAATGCGCTTCTTTTGGGCCCATCCATTTATTTTATTTTGATCGAAGGCTGGGGTAAATTACTTTCGAATATATGACTTTGTATTCATCGCTAAGCCTGTTATTTGTAATGAATTAAACATGGACACATGCCTATTGCAATTATATTATTATTATTATCCATATTTCTATTGAGATCAAAAAACAACACATCAGACGTGGGCGCATCAGTATACGATTTTCACCTCGCCACGGCCGCTGGCCAACAAGGCTTACCGTTGGCAATTACATACTTTTCCCAATTAAAATCAATCTAGGCACAATTACTGTGCTCTAAATGATAACGTTACGTTAATCTTACGGATTTAGATGTAATGCTTAGAATATTTACACAAAAACTTTCGAAAAAAAAAACAAGAGTGCTAACATTGCAAACTTAAACAAGGAGGTTAGGCGCCAACGTAAAAAGGACCTGTTGCCTCATTGTATTAACTCGCGAGGCGCATCTGGCGTATAACAAAACTGTACTAGAATTCATCATTAGTGTGAAAAAAATAACAAAACATCTCACCTAGAACACACTTAAAATTCGCCCATTTTTATTTCGTCTACTAATAATAGAAAAATCCTAATTTAAGAAGAGGGCAGTCACTCGTCTTTTATAGCCGATATATTTCATTAATGTTGAGCATCATAATAAACAATTTAGTTAATGAAAATGTTTCTACGTTTATGAGGCTCTTATAAGATCGTTCTACTCCAATATTCTTTACACTATGATATTAATAAAGAAAGTAGCTTGGGATATTTGTCTGTTTATTAACATTACAATATAATAAATATAATTTTGAAATTAAAAATTTGAACGGCAGAACTATTCTGATATAATTATAATGTATAAAAAAGAAATAATTTTTTATTAATTTCAAATTGATAGGCATTTATTTGGTCCAGTTGGTAGTGAACCTGCCTTCTGCACTTGGGGGCGTGGGTTTGATTCCCACCTAGGACAAACATTTATGTGATGAACATTTGTGTTTGTTCTATATCTAAGTATGTATTTAAAACTATATATGTATGTATATCAGTCTCTGGCAGCCATATCACAAGCTTTGCTTAGTTTGGGGTCAGATGACCGTGTGTAAATAAATGTCCCAAATATTTATTTAAAAAAAAAACAGATAAAAATCCCTTAAACAGCGACACATATAGGTAACAAATAATAACAATTAATTAAGTATGCCATCAGATATAAAATGTAATTAATAATTACAAAAACCGACTTCAAAATTTGTAAAGTACAGAATTTCGCTTACTTGATGACAATATTATTATTTTGTCATATAAACGAATTTTCCAGTAATTTTAATTTAAAACCCAAACCTTGAAGTTACTAATATGTATTCTGTGACCAAACTACTAAATCGATTTAGATGAAATTTCTATGGGACCAATCCATATGCTTTCAAATAAAAAAAAAGATTTTGACGAAAAATTACGGAGTTCTGAAGTAACAAATATAAAAAAATAACTGATCTAATTACTCTGTAATTTTTGAAGTCAGCTAAAAATATATAAATTATTTTAACTCAAAATGCCTCACTCATTCCCTAACTTACTGACTCATTACGAAATCTCAAATATATTTGACCTACTTTCGCAGGTTCCTTGTCAGATGTCAGAGGTTCGCTAAAAAGGATTAAGCGAAAGGGGCAAAAGGGAGTTTAAATTTTGAGGTAGTAAAAATCTACGAGTACGCATCTACGCGTAAAGTCAACGCAACAGCTAGCATATTAGGTATAAATGCGAAAGTGTATTTGTTTGGTTGTCCTTTCGGACAGCAAGACAGCAACGGTTCGAAGTGAATTTTTCCCTTGAGATTGAACTTAGAAAGGCCGTTAGAGTGACATAAGATACTTGTCGTTTTTTTATCGGAAAAATGTACGACACCTGAGCAAATTCTACACAGATGAAAAACGCGGGAAATAGCCAGTCTCTTAAAAAATACTCATAGCAATTTGCTGTGGCGGTACAACAGCGGCACATTGTCTGCTTTATCTATTGTGCAAAACCCCTGGATTAATTTCGGAAAAATGCTTATAACTTTATACTGCTCTACCAATTTCGCTTATACATAGTTAAGTACAACAGCAATAAAACCTGCTCTAAAACATTGTACCGTATTCAAAATGGCCCAGCCATTTTTGAGAAAATTTTTAACTGATGCACAATCATAATTATAATATACTTGCGATCCGCCCCAGCTTTGCGCGGGTATAGATTATGGCCTATGTCACCCGGGGATAGTGTAGCTTCCCAACAGTGTTTTTTTTTTTCAAACCGGTTCAGTAGTTTCGGAGCATATTCAATGCAAACAAACAATCAAATCTTTCCTCTTTATAATATTAGTATAGACTATATACGAGGAAGTAACTTCTTATGGCATAGTGGTAACAAACCACATGTAATGATAACAAACCTGTGACCAAAATATTAGGACCGGGGTATGTCCTAAAACTGCGACCAGAAACACCGGAGGATGGGCAGCAGCATCCTATTAGTGCACTGCGATCCCCAGACCGCCTGCCAAGCGTGGGGATTATTGGCAACACCCCTCTCTACGAGGGAGGCCTTGTTCTGCAGTGGACATTTAATGGCTGATGATGTGTGTGTGTGTGACCAAAATTTGATAGCACCGTGATTTTTATGGCGCTTACGCTTTTCGTTCAACTGTGGCCAGACGGCCGCACTTGCCACTTGACGTTGCTACGTTCAAGTGGTGTCTTTTCTATACTTAGTAATAATATCCCAATGGGAACAACTGGTTTTTTTCACGATATCAGAGTCGGTCCCAACCCAAAGTGAAAGTTGTTTATTAATATAAACTTTGATGAGTATAACGAACCCTTTTCAGCTTAGCATACCCTTTTCATTATACCCTGTTGTTTATTTAACCCTGTATATGCAAAAGATTGTGAGTAACGATTGTTCCTACTCGACTCTATATAGACTGAACGGTGAGGGTCAATTGGTGTGAATGTAGCTCATTCATGATTTTTTCCCCCTCAAAAATCTTCCTTTAAGAGCGGCTGAAATCACCGCGCGCAGCAAGTAAATAATAAAGATAATCATTAACTCCTAATATATTGTAGGCGTATTACTTCATACATTTTATGAAAGAGAAAAATATTAATTTTGAATTAGGGCGTGGGCTTAGAAATTGTAATCAATAGGGATGAAATAAATCCGGCACATATTTGTTTGCAACAAAGAAAATATCTATTTCATAATTTTAGTAGTCTATTCATTTTAATATTAGTTTTTCAAAATAAATATTTTAAATAAGTTATACAATAATGTTAAATAAGGTTGTATATAGGCCTCGAAATTGAAATCAATAGAGATGATAATATTATATTCCGAGATTACAAAAATACTTCAGAGAAAGTATATAAAAAAAAAAAAAACTTATAGTTTTCAAAGAAAACAAAAAAGTTATGTTTTAAATAATACTCTATTAAAAATATTATTTTGATATAAAATTTTCGATACAATTCGATACAAAAAACCAGACATTCTATATACAAAATTTAATACTTATATAATCCTTTTTAACTCATGATGAATTTTGTTATATTCCTAACGTATTCCTTAGGAGTAAAGCAACTTAAATTGTCAAATATGGTGTGATTGTTCATAATGATGGTAATTTTTTATGCATCAACAATCAGATTGAGTGCATTGTCTTACTGTAACCTCCGCTTTGTAATACGAGCTGAATTAGTCTTTGAATCTCTGAAATCGTTTGTGTAATTCTCGTCCTAAGCAAATTAAATAATATATTTTCTATTAGATAGGTAATAAAATAAAAAAGTTTACATTGTGAAGAACGCAAATATCTACAAATAAGCATTCGATTTGGCTATAAATAATACAACATTCTTATTGTTTGGTTATGGCTCTATATTTTTGATGTAGTTCTTTGATTATGTATATTTAGCTTTTATTAGTTGATATTTTATTTCCAGGACGCGAAGTGGCGTTTGTTTCATACAAAAGTTCTTATATTGATTTTAAGCTGAAACATTTTGTCTGATTTTCATTAAAATTAGATTAATTAAACTTATCTAATTACACTTTTGTATGTTTGGCAATCGGCAACACCCAAACTTTATAACACTATTTTTTAACAGCGCAAATTATAATTTTATGTGCGGGGGACATGAATATACTTAACATTATAATATAGCTGCAATTGTCAGACTTAACTTGTTTTTGTGTTACGTAACTATCTATTTAATGATGTATTGACTGCTCTGTTAAACCAAACTGTGAATTAAGTATAAAATATGAAACTTATGTAAAAATAGCACAAGTCATAATAAAAGCTTAGAACTAGAACGATTGTTTGAAACAAGCCAAAATCCTGAGTGCAAGAGCACAGCGTGTAGGCTTTAGCCGTAAAACTGTTATCCGACAGTCCGGACAAATCACAAGCGTCCTATCTCTAATCAAATTTCCGCGGAGAAATGAAAAATGTTTATGGCCGAGACATTGGGCCGTAAAAGTTTGTTGGTCGACGTGATAAGAGATGTTGATCTGGAAATTGGGGAATAATGAATTGTACACCAGAATTCCTTTTCGCGCATCTATATTCTTCATAAATTATAGATGCTATAAAAATAGCAAAAGCAGATTTAATCAGATAGCTTGGAAGGCGGAGCATAGCGCAGGAGATTCAGACTTGTGGTTTTATTTTTAATTTCAAAACAATATTTTTTTGCGACCGACTTTTCTTGGGATTCAACTTCGCAATATTTTAAATGTATTTTTTATCCATTCCTATTTTGTCCAATACCTGTTTAATCTCAAGTTTTGAGTCCATGCAGAGCTACAAAAATTCAAAATCCTCGGAGGAGGAGGAGGATTTTAAAATTTATTTATGACATAAGTTACATACATTTTACTTACTATCACCAACATACCTTGTCGTTAAATTATACTTTAGATGCTTCTAGTCACAATATTGACATCTGTCTCATATGTCATGGTGAACATATTTTAAAAAAGCATGCATTTTTATGTTTATTATAACCTCGTATAGCTTGTATATCGTTGTATAGTCTCATATCGTTAAATTCGTCTTTACGCTCGAAATATTATAGGCCACATAATAATGTTAATGTGTTATGTGCAGTTGTTTTTTTTACTTCTTATATATTTATTAGGAAATTCATTCATTCATTCATAGGAAATTCATTCACTGTGTTCCGCTTTGTCAGCGCAGATCAAAAATTTATGTATGCTTTGTTCCCAAGGTACAAGCTTAACCTATTTAGTTTATGGTAAACCGAAAAGATTTTTTAGGTTTTTCATATTGCGTATGCCTATTATTAATTTGTACGTGTTCTTTGTTGGAAATATAAATTTACTCTACTTTACTAAATTTACTTAAATTTTCGGAAGTTTTTAGTAGATGAGCGATTAAATAGCATCCTTTTAAAATCTGCAGTTTGGGGTGTCGTTTATTGGTTTCAAGATTCGAGTGTCACAACATTAAGTAGGTACCTACTACGTGTTTTGATTTTAAAATTAATACTTTGTTTTTGTTATTGTATCCAGTATAGCTATACATTTTTGTAAAATTGTTTGAAAAATTTGAAATGTGTACTATTAATATTATTTTCTGCCTAATATTTCCAAAGAATTCTTTAATGAAATTAAAATGTTTATCCAAGTGAAAAATAAGGTTTTACTTCGTAATTCAGTACGAGTGGGTACGCCATTTTGTCTCGAACAAAGTAGATCTGGATTTTTGGAGTTAAAACTTTATTATACAAAACTGCTAACTGCAAATAAGTTTAAGATATTTACTATTCTAGGGACTATTTCAGAGACTGCTAAAGCTTTGGTCTCTTGATCGGAACGTACAAGTCTGCAATAAGCGTTATGTGGTCTTAGTCACTGAATAGTATGTTTTTTTACAACTTAATTATAGGCGTGCTCTTGACCGCTACTTTGTCTGATGTTGCGATGTTGCGGTATACAGAGCACGCTGGCCTTGAAGAAACCGATTCACTTGCAACATGAGACTATTATCTAAACAATGACAGGAGCTGGCAAACCCGAGATAATAGAGAGGGTGGAAAATTTGATTGTCGAAACTAATGTCATGGGTGAAGTCAAGGCACATAGGACGCGATGGCTCAAGAAACTTCAACAGAAGAAGATGACCAAGAATCAAGAAAGCATATTTGGAACGATAGATGGCTTGCCAGGAAAGTCGTTTTTATTGAATAATAGGCTTGCACTTAACCACCACCACGCCTTATTGCCTACCGTGGCGCACTACTAGAACCTGCACGGCGTTGCGCTTTCCGACCAAAGCTTAAGCTAATAAGAATACCACGTGCTAAGAATGGGAGAGAAAAATGTCAAGAAAACGTATCCTAGAGTATCAGATGGCAGTCAATCAATCAGCTGGTTCCAGTACCGCTTGAATAACTTGGTAAAATTGGACCTTACGGACAACAGCTAATTGTGGCACCTAATCCGCTCAGTTGGTAAATCACGCGCACGGTTCACGACGCGTGAACCTTATCGCGCCCAGATACGGTTTGCTGTCGCGTGATTTTCCCCTGCACAAACGCTAGAGATGCTAGTATCAGACCCTATTTTTACCTCTATTTTTATCGCCAGCATTTTTAACACGCTTTTTTAGTTTGGTATAAATGTAAGCCGTGGTAGCCCATTTGGGAGACCGCTAGACTTGAAAGCGTGAGGTCGCGGATTCAAACCCCGGGCCCGTATCAATGAGCTCTTTGGAGCTTATGTACGGATTTTCATACCATTGGCTTTTCGGTGAAGGAAAACATCGTGAGGAAATCTGCATACGTACGGAGAAGGAATTCTATGGCGTATGTGAATCTACCAATCCGCACTGGGCCAGCGTGGTGGATATGGCCCAATCACCCTTTCCGGTAGGCTAAAAGTCCAGCAGTGGACTGCTAAAACGCTGATTATGATGATGATGATGATAAATGTATGTTTGTTTGTTTGCACGTAACGGAATCTTTAAACGTAATTTTCACCCTCTTTATAACGTCGAATTAAATTGAAATTTTGCACGGAACAATGAAGGAATCCTTTTCAAGGAACAATGACAATGCAATAATTTAAATAGTTTGTCCCATTATCCTTAACAGGATCTTCAGGATTAGCGATTTTTCACCGTGTTATTAGTTTTAAACGATTAAATTTATTTATCGTCTATTAGCTGGGCTGACAGACGTAGCCCTAATCAAATTTTAATAAATTTGTATGAGTTATGGTCTTGAGTTCATACAAAAATACAAATGAAAAATTAAAACTGTTTTAGGGTTCTGTACCCAAAGGGTAAAAACGGGACCCTATTACTAAGCCTAGGATGTCTGTCTGTCTGCCCGTCCGTCTGTCTCTCTGTCTGTCTGTCCTACCTTTAAACGGCTGTATCTTTCGAACCGTAATAGATAGCCAGTTGAAATGTTCACAGAATATGTAACGTTGCGGCGGATCAACAGAATAAAAAAGTCAAAAAGTAAAAACGAAAGTGTGGTCCCCATATAACAAACGTATTTTTTTTACGTATTTTGTATTAGCTCTAATGTAAAAATAGTCATGGGTACAGGCATGATTAAAAGACACACTCTACAGTATAACATAAATAATGGCCAAGTGCAAGTCGGTGACAAGTTTCTGTTCGTTACCAAGTTATAATTGGTAATTTCGTTATTGCATTTTGGGGTGGTACGGAACCCTCAGTGCGCGAGCCCGACTCGCACTTGGCCAGTTTACTAATGTTATGAGACAACAATACGTGGTCTTCTCTTTTTGGAAATGCACAATCATTGATTCAAAGCTGCCTCCTTAATAAGGTTAAATAAGTACTTACCTTCATAGTGAGGAGACCGATACCTCCTATCCCGGCTGCCCCTAGTGCTTTCGCAAACATCAGACCGAGCAGCGCCACGCCGCCGCCCCCACCGCCCTTGCCTCGACCCGTCACTGGAAAAACGATGAAAACAATTACCAACAGCCATAGTTTCCAAACTGTAAGAGTGGTTTCACAGCTGTACTACGGGACAGCTATAATAGTACGAAGCTACCACGGGAGACGGGATCTACGCGAAGCAAGTCCCGTACGGAACAATCCGCGTCGCTGTGAAACGATGTTCTAACACATCACGATGTCTGCCCGGGAGCCCGTACTTACAAAATAGTAAAGTAGTATGCAATCGCAAGTTCATAATATTTCGAACTACCTTCAAAATTAAGTCTTACCTAATGAATACTTTAAAATTTGCTTGTATATTAAAAGTATGATTGTATAGATTAAAAAAAGCGATACTGCCCTACAAATGCTATTTTCAAAAGACAAATTGTTACCTAAATCTGTGAAAAAATAATGTTTTTATAAAGAATAGATCTACGTTTGGCCACCAACTCCTCTGATGGTAAGCAACGGTACGGCCGAGGATGGAACACGTTGATCTAGAAGAAGTTTGCATCTAAAAGATTGAATCTAGAAGATGCCCAAATCAATACGACGATAAACATTTTCCAAAATAAAATCAAGTCAGAGCCCTAATTCTGTATGAAACACACTGGCTAATGCACAAAAAGTGCGACGTCAACATCCTAACACAGGAAAAAATTAAAAGATTTCATGCAAAATAATCAGAGGAGGCAAAATTTGGCCACCAATTCCCCAACCAACGTCCTTAAAGTCCACATTTCGTAGAAACGTAGTCTTGAAATAATGGATTCTTAATGTTTCACAAAAGGATAATAAAGCACTTTAACATTTCTTCTAAACGGAAATTAATTAATTTAAACTCAAAACCCAAGCGTGAGTTATTTCGGGACTTATTTTAATTATTATTAATTTTGTCATCGTCACTCTCATTCGGATTGACGTAAGTGTTACAGGGACAGAAATACCACAAGAATGTGCATGCACAAGAATAGTCAGCCAAGATTTTCGGATTGACGTAAGTGCTACAGAGACAGAAACATCACTAGAATATGCATGCACAAGTATAGTCAGCCAAGATTTTCGGATTGACGTAAGTGCTACAGAGACAGAAACATCACTAGAATCTGCATGCACAAGAATAGTCGGTCAGAATTTTCGGGTTGACGTACGTGCTACGGGCGGGGAAAAGAAACACCACTAGAATATGCATGCACAAAAATAGTCGGATTGACGTAAGTGCTACGGGGACAGAAACACCACAAGAATATGCATGCACAAGAATAGTCGGATTGACGTAAGTGCTACGGGGACAGAAACACCACTAGAATATGCATGCACAAGAATAGTCGGTCAGAATTTTCAGATTGACGTAAGTGTTACGTAGTTTTGTGTTCAAAAAACTTGTATTCGTGGTTTTTACACTGTAAAAAGTTGAATGAAAACCATGTTCTTGCAGCTATCAGAGCAAGTTAATGCTTGGACAGAGCTTATAAGAAAAGCCAGCTGCGATATTCACACAATTAAATAGACGATGAAAAACAAAATTAGTAAAATACGCAATTATGGTGATGCTTGGATGACATAACCGAATTTTACAATTATTTTGATTTAAAAGCCAAACTACAAAACTGAATTTGATGAAACTTGTATGGAATCAATCTGAAAGAATATCATTTCAATAAAAAAAAAAAAAACCCAATCAATTCATCAAATACGGAGTTTTGAGATAACAAACAAAAAAATTGGATTGTTGACCCACTCCTTTTTGAAGTCAGTAATATTAATCGTTTCTTACTTCAATGAGGATAGAATCGTTATTGCGCTACTCTGTGAGATTAAGACGGGAAAATGCAAAAAAAAAGAAACAATAAAAAAAAAAACGTGATTTCTTTTACTTATAATAAAAAAAAAGTTTTTTTTTTTTTGACTAGTTGTTCCAATGTTACCGTCTTGACGTTACAAAATGACGCTAGATCCGATTCTTATTTGAAACGCATTAAAGGCGAGCCTTTTATCCAAGCAATAATGCGCGTTCACGTTAACATTGTATAGTCACGTTTTATCCCACAATCAAGAAACACTTCAAAACACAAACACAAAATCCACTTCACTTTCACTTACCATTGCTTTCTTTGTACGTTTCATCCACAGCTTTGAGTGAATCCGCAACGACTTTCGTCACTTTATCCTTTTCAATCAAATTCGGTAACTTCACATGCAACTCATGCCCTTGAAGGAACTTTGCCATTCTGTATAGAATCGAATGATCACCAAAGGATCTACCTTCATTTTCCAAGCTGTTTGATACTGGTATGCTGACTAATTTCACTCCATCTGTCAAATCTAGGTCTCCGTCCAAAAAGGAACTTAAAACTGGTGTTCCAAGGGCTAATATGAACACTAAGCGAAACATTTTCGATCGATGGCCGACGAGCAATAAGCTAGAAAGGGAGATGTAAATACTTTTATAGTGATAGCTTTCAAAAAAATGACTACAACAAACAAGAGCAATTTCTTTGAAGCGGCGATGGAAGAAAAAAAAACGTGATTGCATTACGTTTTCACAGTCTGGTACAGAGGAAATCTGTTGATGAATTTGAAGTTTGCAAAGTGAGAATTTTAATTTATCTGTGACATAACAAAAATATTGCTTCGGTATTCAGAAAAACTAAAAAAAAAAAAAAACTTTTTTATACTTGACACTGGTAAATGCACAAGATGCAATATTATCAGGAGGAAATTAAAAAAACCGTAGGGTGATTTGTCTAAATAAATTATTTAAAATAGTTTCAAAGTTTTTTGTTGATATTCCGAAAACCCGTATGAACCGCTTTGATTCCACTTTTATTATGCTAATTGCTAGTCTGTGGAATGCGCTGCCTGAATGGGTGTTCTCCGATAGTTACTATCTGGGTGTCTTCAAATCACGAGTGAATCGGTTTCTTCTAGGCAAGCGTACTCCACCGTAGACCGCATCATCGCTTAACACCAGGCGAGTTGGCGGTCAAACGCAAGCCTATTTTTTATTTCATTATTATCAATAAAAATAAAAAACTTCAAAATTAGCAAAATATTAGTAAATTTCCTTTACTTGGCATACTTTTACCAGTTATTTTGAACGAAAAGCAAACTACTGAACTGATTTTGATGAAATTTATATGTGACCCAGCTAAAAGTATATCGTTTCAATTAAACAAACGATTTTACAAATTGGTTTATGAATGACGGCGTTATGAGGTAAGTGACATTACAAAAAAACATCCGAATTGAGAATCTCTCTCCTCCTTTTTTGAAGTTGTTTAAAATAATAAACATGCTTATGGACCCGGGTATGTCCTAAAAATACGACCAGAAACACCAGAAGATGGGCAGCAGCATCCTTCGAGTTGAATGGTGGAACGTTCTGCTATACCCAAGCCGCCTGCCAAGCGTGGAGTTTATGGCAAATCTACTACCTATAATGTTCTGTTTATCGGTCGAGGCGAGCAAAGAGGTTTCAGAGTCATACAGTTTCGGCCAAATAGTTTAGGTTCTTAGTGTTAGTTAGCTTGTATTTTATTTAGCAAAGGCAATTTCCAGTAAAAGAATTACTTAACAAACAGGTAAATTTTTCAACTACGGCATATAAACGTTATGTAAAAATTTGGCGCTAAATTGTCACCTTAAATACATAAGTAAAGATTGCTGAATTTATTTTTTTATTTTTCAATGATCGTGACTTAGCCTTCTTGAAATATTTATGTATTTTCTGTGACATGGTGACATCCATATTAACTTTATTACCTACTCTATCACGTAGACACATAAATTGGCACATAAACCATCGTAATTATGTGTAAGTAGGTGTAATATAACTTAATTAATTGACAATAAAATGTTTATGACCCGAGAATTAATTACGGCATCAATTTTTAAAAGCTTTTATTTAACTTGCCTTGTTAGTTAGGGTTAAATCTTGAACCTGAATTTTAAAATAGTTCTAACAGCTATCCCTCTATCTCCAACTGATTGAGCTGACATTGTGCATAGTTTCCACCACAGAACTAATATGTCTATGGTCTCCACCACTTTACTAGGGCATGACTTTGACTTGGTCGTGACTACCTAAGCTTGACTCTGACTGTGACTATGACTGACTGACTGACTGACTGTGACGAAATTTATGATTATAGAACACGATACCTAATATTTTAACACTTAATAAAAAGGGAAATTTTAGCACACACGGTCATCTGGCCCCTAACTAAGCAAAGTTTTTTTATAATAATGGCTGCCCGAGACTGATGATATACATACATAATAATATCTTTTTAATAGATATTAACGCACCCAGATATACAACAAACACAAATGTTTGCCCTAGGTGGGAATCGAAGTCACGCTCGCAAGCCCAGAATGCAGGTTCACTATCAACTCGACCAACAAAACAAAATAAAATAAATTATTATTAAATGTATTTAATTACTGTTTTTTTAATGGGCTGAATTGAGAACTTTCCTCTTTTTTCTATGTCAGTTAAAAACAAAAACTTCTCACAAAATTTTGTCAGCAAATTGTCAGAAAGTTAAGACAAGGAAAAGAAACGAAAATGTAAATATTAGAAGCAATAATTCTCTTAAAGCAGCAAGTAGGTAATTATAGGCTATTAAATACTAAGTTAAGTGGAAATAAATTCCTAACAATGAAATACGACACAATTAACAGCTGTTTTATTACATTACGGAAAACCAATACCAAAAACTGTAGTGTTAACTCCAATTTTAAACTTTATGTCACTACAAAAGAAAATTGAAAATTAGGATACTTACTTAAATAATTTTTGCTACTGACCATTTCGTTTGATTTTAATGTTTTATTTCATTGAAATAAGGGCAATTTTTGTGTAAATTTGTAATTGTAGGTTCGTTTGTTTTAATTATTGACCGGGAAATAGTTGTACATGTCACACATTTTGTCCACAGTATTTATATGGGTGCAACTGGCTAAATAAATTTCTTACGAAAATGCCTTGACAGACGTTCTAATTTAAACAAAAGATAAACAAAAAACTTTTCTGTGGGGTAAACTGTTATAAAATTCAGTTGCAAGATTTGACAAAATTAACGACGCAAGTTAAATAAAAATAAAGAAAAACATGGTTTCTGTAGGATGGCAGGTGAAACCGCAAGGCACTGCTTGTTCTATAATATAATTTATAATATCTACAGGAATAGTGTTGTAATAATAGCATTTATGCCAGCGTAGCACAAGGTCCAAATCGCAATATTTCAAGTATGATTTGACCCTCTGTCATAATATCGCTACGAGTCAATCAAAATGATAAATTACTCCCTCATTTTCCTAGCCTTTTATCCCTAAGTAGGGAGGGGTAAGGCCAACTAGCGTCGCTCCAATTTTTATTTTTTTTGCCATAGTTGTCAAACAATCAGACGGGCCGCCTGATAGTAAGCAGTCACCGTTGCGTATGGATACCTGTAACACCAGTGGCATCACAAATACGTTGCCGATACCCTTTTGAAGAACCCCATGTTGTAGCATCTCCGAAACACCGCGTATGGTAGCTGCTAGAGGGTAATATTTTTCGGGTGTATTATTGACATATTTATTGTTTGTACGGAACCTTCAGTATGCGAGCCCAACTCGCACTTTGCTGGTTTTTATGCTGAAATGCATCACCTTAGTATCTACTTGCTTATTCCGTAAGGAGAAACTTTTGTGTACATTTGTTTTCCTATAAAAAAAGATACAATCTTCAAGGATGTGTGCCATCAGCCCATAAAAGAGATTTACATCGTAGAAGTATACATTTCGTAATATACCGCCGACTTCCTCTTGAACAAATGTATGTATAAAATGTTGTAAGAGCTCCTCTGGGTTTCATTTGAATAAATATATGTCTTAGCCATTGATTTATAAATACGTGGACTTTGGGTCAGCTACAAAATTGCGGAGGACGCAGTGTAGGTAGGCCACCCTCTAGATGGACCGATGACATTGTGAAAGTTGCTGGCATCCAGTGGATGCAGATGGCAGGCGGTCTTCAGTGTGGAGGTTAAAGGAGGAGGCCTATGTTCAGTAGTGGACGGCTTCTGGCTGGTGATGATGATGATGATGAACATATAGAGTAGAGTATAAAGTCTACTTCACATTATATTGACGAGAGTTTTTGCGCTCCAAATCTTGCGTTCAGTGTTTAAAATTCCGCGATCAGACAAAGAAGATATGACTAGATGGATCCTTGGTTCAGTGTTGCGTTCAGAGTGTTGCGTTCAGAGTTTTTCATTCAAAGTTCTGCGTTCAGAGCTCTGCATTAAAAGTTCTGCAATCAGAGTTTTGTGTTAAAAAAATATGCGTTCAAAGTCCCAGTATTTAGAGCATTGAGTTCAGAGTTCTCCGTTCAGATCAAACGTTCAGAACTCTGGGCTCTAAGTTCTGCGTTCAGAGTGTTGCATTCATTATAATGTGTTCGATTATTTGGCACTGTACAAACAGAACATCGATCAGATTGTAGCGATCTCTAAAAAAAACATCGATAACTCTGTACTAATAACTCTAGACCGCTCGATTTGGAGAAACCGCCTAAGCGAAGTCGTGATGTAACTTGATGACATGACTTTGCTTATGTTTTAGGTAAGTACGCGTTAATATAATATTTCTATGTCGTCTGTCTGTACGTATCTCAAGTTTTAACATTATGATATATTCATTTCCGCCTACGAATTTGGCATGAAATATTATGTTCTTCACTGAGTAGCATAATTATTTCTCCATCTCATAAGTGAATTATGTTCCCCATTAAACAGTTTGTGAATCGTCTGGCAGCTATTTAGTCAACCATCTCTTTTTTTTATAACCTATAACTGTATTTTAAGCTGACGAAAAAGAGGAAGAGGTTCTTTAGTTGACGCGTAGTTATTTATATTTGCGTTTGTTTATTTGGCACCCGCGCGCTTTTTTGTGTGTATGATGAGTATAACGAACCACTTTCGGCTAACCATACCCTTTCCTTATAACCCTGTCATTATCATCATCATTTCAGCCATAGGACGTCCACTACTGGGCATAGGCCTCCCCCATCGATCTCCAAAAGGGCCAGTTGGAAGCGACCTGCATCCAGCGTTTCCCTGCGGTCTCTTTTAGGTCGTCTGTCCATCTTGTGGGTGGACATCCTAAGCTGCGCTTACCGGTCCGTTATAACCCTGTAGGTATATTATATTGGTAGATGATATTTCTCTTATTTATATTTCTTTACATCACTGTGATAAAAACATCTTTTACAGTAAGTTTTTTTAGCTGTAGCTGTAGCTGTTTTTTGCGTGTTGCTATTTTTAACGTAGATCAAAATACATTTTTAAATTGAATAAATTATCTCGGCTTCAAAAAATTACAAAACACAATCATTCTAAGTTAGTATTTCACTACAAAGAACAAAAATAATATTTTAGACACGGATTTTTAGGTCGGACGAGAACAAACAATCAAAATTTCAAGGAGTTTATGTCGTCAACTTTGCGTTGCATCAATTTAGGGGGTTATGGCAAACAGTAAAAAAAAACACATTTTTTTTTCATCCTTCCATCTATCTATTTCCACACATTTATTGTATCTATACAAAAAAAAACAGGAGTCGAGAACTCCACTTCCTTCGATCCAGCCTTGTAACCTAGTATAACAGGATTTGGTCTGCAAACATGTTTTATTTGGATATCAAATCTTGATGCACATTGAATATTTTTGATGCGCAAGAAAATATTTCACAAATATTATCAACGCTGTCTTAAATTTTCATATTGCCGTTTGAAGATAAATACGATTTCTCTAAGAATGTTGTCACAATAAACATTTTATAGACTTTTCTGGTAGCGAAATCCAATATCCTTGGAAATGGTACGTACAATGTTTGATACGTAGGCGTACTTTGTAAGTTGACAAATAAGCTTTATAATTGGAGTTCGTAACATTTATGTACTCAGATAATTGAGCGAAGACTCAAACAAGTTTAGTCTTCGCTCAATTATTTGAGTTAACGACGTATGAAATATTAGAAATGAGCAATTTGATTTCTTTGTACATAAATATGAAAATGTTTTTATTTATGAACCTATACTGTCCTACTCCTGGGCAAAGGTCTCTTTCCAGATAGTGCAATCTCCCGCCAAACATGACCATTGTATCTAAAACGTGTCGAAACCATCGCGCCAGCGTTTTCTCGGTCTGCGTTGGTTCCTTCGTCCGTTTTCAGGCACCCACTGTGTGATCCTGGGCTCATCTGTCAGGGTGCATCCTGGCCACGTGTCCCACTTAATCCTACTTTAAACTTGGCAGATTTAATACCAAGATCAGCGATCCCAATAATTTGACGCAACGTCGTGTTTCGGACTTTGTCTGTCTTTTTGATTCTTAGGACGCTGCGCTCCTTCGCTCTTTGGCAAACCCCAACTTTGAACATCTGAGAATCTGTCAATGACCAAGTCTGGGCACCGTAAGTTAGGACGGGCAGGATGCACGTGTCAATGAGTGTGCGCTTTAATGACAAAGGAAGATCGCCTTTCATAAGTTCTTTCATGTAGCTCCTCCAAGAATTTTCGACGCGGTGGTTAATTTCTTTATCCTCATGATCATCATAATTTCAGCCGTAGGACGTCCACTGCTGGACATATGCCTCCCCATCGATCTCCAAAATGGCCGCTTGGAAGCGGCCTGCATCCAGCGTTTAGTTCGTCTGTCCATCTCGTGGATGGACGTCCTACGCTGCGCTTACCGGTTCGTGGTCCTCATTCGAGAACCTTTTAGCCCCATCGGCCATCAGTTCTGCGTGCTATGTACCCTGTCCACTGCCGCTTCAACTTGCTAATCCGTCTTTATCCTGCCGGTTGTTGAAGGAAACTAGCTGGCTCAAATATATGTATTCATTGACATAGTGTAGTTCCTGCCCATCTACCGTGACCTTACGCTTTGTGCTATTTGTTATAATTTGTGTTTTGGGCCGATTCATCGTGAGTCCAACTTTGAGGCTTACCGTGCCGAGATCTTGCAGCGTCTGTTGAAGGTCCTCTGCTGTGGAGGCGAACAGCGCAATGTCATCAGCAAATCTCAAGTTAGTAAGTTTTTTGTCACCAACATCGTTGCCTTTCGTGCTCCACGGGCTTGCCAAGGTCTTATATACTTCTTATAGATTGCGGGTAAATAATTTATGGGAGAGCGGGTCACCTTGGTTTACGCCTTTATCTATGAAGATATTACGACCAGAAGATTGTAGTTTTATATCTGTTGTACTGTTCTTGTAGATAGTTTTGATGATGTCAATGTATGTTTTCTCTTAAATCTTTAAATATTGATGCTTGTGTTATGCTACTAAATGTTTTAGTGTAGTCTTCAAAACCCACATAGAGTGGTAGATTGAATTCTCTACACTTTTCGATTATTTGATTATGAGCTTGCAGAACCTGATCGGTAGTTAAAAAGCTTGGGCGATTGAAAAAGTAACTTATAAAAAAAAAACTGTGTATTTATATAGAACGGTCACTCACACTCGACAAAATGTATGGAACTGCTGATAAAAAAAAATCACGATTGGCGATTTCAGGATTGGCACCATAGTATAAGTTGGTCATAATGATGGGTAGTATGTTATGGGCCCCTTTCGGCTTAGTACACCCTTTCTGCGTAACCTTGTATTACTGATTTCACGCTAGTAAAGTAGCCTGATTTCTGTTACAAGGTGTTACTAGTACTAACAGCGTAACAGTATAATAACTTTCGATTTCTAATAGATTGCAAAACCATTATCACGATACTATTGTAGCGAAGAAAAAAGAAGAAAATAGAAAAAGCGAATTCGGGCTTTCTATTGAAACGAATGTACTTTCACTGGGTGACGCGAAACTTTGATTTGTATATCCGTCTCTTTCGGTCGTTGATTTTGATTTGTTTATTTGTGGTAGTTTATAATGACTTGGTTTGTAGTGACTTCAGTCAGTTGGATGCTTTGAATGCCGCCTTTGATGGTGTTGGAATAATTACAATCGACTCAAAATTATAGTGCTTCTCTGTTAACGATCGGTCTCGGTTGGTTTAATATGTACAGGGTTACGCATATTTACTGTACTAAGCTGAAAAGAGGTAATTGTCTCATCATTAACTCATCATTAAAAACAAGTTTTACTATGGGACCAACAATTAAAATCGCGGGGGAACATCTGCTGTTCCATACACAGAAAAGTTTTTTTTTGAACTGCTGTTGAGGCATTTTTGTGAGGTTGTAGCCAGTTGCACCCATATAAACGAAACGTCAGTGATTCGAAATCAGTTAGCAACTGTAATGCGGAGTTCGACGCGTTGATCTAAATAAGAATGTTCAATCAAGGTTCGCTCATAATGCCTGGTAACAGATTTTCCGTCTCATTTACGTTCTATTATTTATTTCTCTTTTTCGAAATTTAAGTGTTGGTCCCATATTAAAGGTTATTTGTAGTGATGAGTGCAATGACCTCTTTTCGGCTTAGTACAGTCTATATGCGTAACCCTGCATATCTTTAGTTATTATTTTCTATTGAAGTATGTTAGGATATTTGTCCTCATTCATGCCTGGTGTTCATAGCTTAAAATTTGGAAGCCTTAATTCACTTTTTTGCGGTGAGAATGGAATTGTTTGGCGGTTACCTTTTTCGCGCGCGTAAATAAAATTATGTTGTCTGTTATCCTACTTTACACTTAAATTTTACACTGTGGTCAAAATCTTATTAAAACATTAAACCTGACGCAGAGCATTTAGTGGTATCTGGAGCCTTTCACAATTTTTTTACGGACGAAAGAAGGAGGTTATCAACTTGACTATAATTTTTGTATGATGATGTAGACTGTAGTTGTTTCCAAATCCTATTTATCAATTGGATATCAAATGATCATCAGCCATATTGCTAAAGTATTTATTTTTCTAAAGAAAGTTCTAGAATTCGCCTCTTTAAATAAAAACAACGGCTCTTCCTACCAGAAATGTGACAAAAACAAATACGAAAACGCAATACGTTCGCAACTAAAAAACAAACAATAGTACGAAATTGCCAGCCTACGGTGCTTCCATTTCCCTGAGGCAGTGTTTAACAAACTTTTTTTGAGACCACAAAAATATATCGCATGGTTCTTTGTACTTTATACAAGTAAACGTACTTTATCGTCGACTGCATCGTGACTTTCCATCAGGTAAGATCACGCTCTAATGTTAGCCAAGAAGAAAAACTCAATCGCATAGAATGCGTGATCAAATGAACAAAATGATGATGTACTCCCCGCATCGTTTCCTTCTTTAAAAAAAAATAATAACCTTAACCTTTACAAAAAAAAAACCTTTCTAGTAAGTATTCCAGATTATTTACAGAGTGGTTCCGCTAAGTACCAGTTGCAGTTTTGGAATCCGTAGAGCGACAAGCTGTGAGGCTGATGGGTGATGAATAACTGTTTTTTTAAAGCTGCTGACCCTTAAGCATCGCCGTAGAGTGGTGTGCTTGGCATTTTTTACAGGCTGCATTTCGGTGAGTGTGGCTTGAGCTATACGACCTATATCCTCCTTCCCTCTTCTACAACAGGACAAGTCAGAAAACGCATAAATACCATCTCTACATAGTCGAAAACTCGAACCGCTATGGTCTGGAATACTTTGCCACTGTCCTTGATTTCTGAAAACTATAACCTATGTCTTCTAGGCCAGAGTGAATAAGTAACTTTTAGGTTTACGTGCTTTATCTTCGGCCAAAATATCGCTTTCCATCAGGTGAGTTGGTGGCCACAATAAAACTATTCTTTATTAATAAAAGGGGCAGCTAAAAGCCAAGGCTATCGAAACCGCACGTTTTCAACATAATTATTATAAGAAAAAAAAAACTAAATAGTAGGAAGTGAAATAAAAACTATTGGGCATTTATTATCTTAAGACTAATATTGCAAATAGTATAAAGCAATTTTTGCGTTGATTTTAGGATTGCAAAGGAGATGGCATAACAGGTTATTTCTATCTCATCTGCTAATAATGCCCAATCGTTTTAATTTGGTCTCATTCAGAAATTTTATATATTCAAAACAATTTAAAACGCGCAAAAGGAATAGGTGGTGCTGGTGAGCGCAGCCTTAAGTAAAAATGATCTCTTTTCGAATTAAGGTTATTGCAATATTTCTTTGTTAATATAAAAACGTTATACGTTATACAAAATAAACATTATTTGTCTAATATCGCGGCCCAGGAAATAGGCCGTAGCCTTTCTGCGGATCAGGACCCAAGTTTGAAAAACACTGCCCTAAAGTAACGGAAATTCATATCAAAGCCGAGCAACTATTATTTCGAGTGCGTGTGGCGTTGACGCTTGTCTACCGTTAACGCTGGTAATAACGGCCATAGAGTAGATAGGATACGATGATACAGAATCTAGGTTTAGGCAATTGTACTTCAAACGTAAGAGTTACCAATTCAGACCAACAATATTTTATTTACTTATTTTTATTTTATTTTAATTATTTATCCAAATAACCACTATCATTACAGAAATATCCTAATTTAATATATAAGATGAGGGAGATATTATTGTAAGGTGACTTGGCGGGTGCGATCGCATTAGGCCTAAATCAGGCTTGGAGCTTTGAGTTGAACTCCACCAGTAGACGACTTTGCTGCCCCTTTTTAGGGTTCCGTACCCATAGAGTAAAAACGGGACCCTATTACTATGCCTACAACGTCTGTCTGTATGTATGTCTGTCCGTCCGTCCGTCCGTCTGAACTACCTATTAACGGCTATATTTGTTAGTTAACCCGCCGTAACGTTACATATTCTGTGAAAATTTCAACTAGCTATCTATTACGGCTCGAAAAATATAGCCGTCAGTATGTAGGACAGACGGGCAGACAGACAGTAACTCACATTCTCATTTATAATATTATGAAGTGTCATGATGATTAGCACAATTCAACGGTCTATGGGCAGTCTAACTGTATTTGTAGTGTTAGTTTTAGCTTGTATTTTGTTTAGTTAATAAAGGCACTTGCCCAGGAAAAAAATTAGCACATTAAACACTACATCTGATTCTGTCGGGATGATGATACATGATGGAAGGAGGATGGAGGATAGACTATGAAAAAATTACTGGATGTAATAGCTCCCAATTTAAATTGAGAAGCCATAAAACGGAGAGCCCAATTTGGTAAACGCACGTTTAAATCGGAAAACTTTATGACCGTGTGATAAATCGTCGTCGATTCATGGTTGATATTCCGAAAACCCGTAGGAAGCGCTTTGATTCCACATTTATTGTGCGAACTGCTAGTCTGTGGAATTCGCTGCCTGGTACGTACCTCGTCAGATACAATCTGTGTGTCTTCAAGCTGAGAGTCAATCGGTTTCTTCTAGGCAAGCCTGCTCCATCGTAAACCGCATCATCGCTTAACATCAGGCAAGTTGGAGGTCAAACGCAAGCCTTAATGTTTAACTTTTACCTTTGTTATGCGAAGGAAGGGTATTGGTATGCCATCTCACAAGTTTGCCTAATTTGTGTTATAAGTGCCACTTCTGTCTAGCCTAGTTAATCTTTGCCTCAGGAAATCGATCGTTACACCCAACTGTTTTTGTCCATGCGTGCACTAATTCAATTCCTATTTTTAAATATTCACTTCCCTCACATTAGACATGTTGCGATATGCAAATCATAGTGTTGTGTGTGTTGATGAAAATGTTTTGTTTATGTGTTACAATTATTTTACTGGGTGTTCTATATATTTATTTATTTTTGCAACACTTTTCGTTTAAACTTTATTGGAGTTCAGACACGCACTTAAAATGGATTTCTTACTGTTAGAATCATCATCATCATCGTCATCATCATCATCGTCATCATCATCATCATCACTATAATATAAATTTGTATCAACTGTAAACTCAAGGGTTCATCTAAAAACCGGCGCTGATAGTCCTTGACTTTCAGCATTAATGCCGAGACGGACCCATGTTTCGACACTGATTGTATCCTTTTGATATAAGTTATTTGAAGCAACGTCGCATAAAATGTTTTTTATTTCCTTCTTTTTTTCTTTCTATAATTATCATCATCATCATGAGCTGCTTATTTTGCCCACAGTAAGGCATAATTCTCCTTCCTCTTTCACAAATTTTATCTGCTTAGCACTAATTATATCTCGTCCATGTGTTTCCACGAAATTTGATTACATCGTCACGCCACTGTGTTACAATTGTTTTATTGGACGCATTAGCTTTGTTAAATTTTTTGTTTGACTCTGATGAAATTCATCCCTCGAGTGTTGAAATTGCAATAATAGTTATCATAGTTGCAATCCGGTTGCACAATCGGTGGTTTTATTCAAGAAAATGGTCGAATTGATACTATAGTCACCGCGTTACCAACTGAGTCGTAGGACCATAAATTATTATCTGTCTATCTCGCTTGCACTTACAGGTCTTAATCTGTCTATCTCACTCGCACTTACAGGTCTTATGGTATGACGTTTATGGCCCTACGACTCAGTTGGTAACGCGGTGACTATAGATATTTTGATATTTCCTTACTATATCCGAAAAAAAAAACAATTTTCCGTAGCTCATCACTTTACTGCAATTCGATTTTGTTGTGGAATCTCAAATCTTACATTCTAATGCGCTAGATCAGTACAGCACGATGTTATAAAAGCTAAATATATGTTTTTGCTTTATGTATTCTCTTTTTTTATATTGCTGTTGCCCCCAACTTCGTACGCGTAAATCTGTCCATCTGTCTGTCCGTCCGTCCTGCTTTTTAACGTAGTATCTTTCAAACCCTAATAGATAGCCAGTTTAAATTTAAAAGAATATGTAATCTAATAGCGAATTACCAAAAAAATAATCATCATCATTTTCATTATTTCGGTCATAGGCCGACCACTGCTGTACATATGCCTCCAATATAGATATTCAAAAGGGCCAGTCCCGTTTAGGTCGTCCATCCATCTCATGGGTGGACGTTCTACACTGTGCTTATCAGTCCGTGGTCTCTGTATATAATTAAATTTAGCTTTTTCTTTGATTTTTGTCTCCCTATTTGTTTTTTTTTTTTTTTTTTAACTTTTTTATATCTTGGCAAAATATAGCAATCACTTCAGCTATGGATGCCTGTAAAAACGGAAGCATTAATATTAAGACAGGCACTAAGACATAGACACCTAATTGCATTAAGACTAGCCAGATAGTGTGAGGCCTCCCACTAGATGAACCGACGACATTGTAAGAGTCGCTGGCATCCAGTGGATGCAAAAGGCAGGCTGTCGTTCAGTATGGAGGTTAAAGGGGGGGCCTATGTTCAGCAGTGGACGTCTTCGGGCTGATGATGATGATGATGAGATATTGTGAAGAACTCTAACTGTCTTACTACAATAAATTTAAGAACGCTTTACTTATGTATTTAGCAGTTATTTCACTGTGAAAAATATGTTAAACACCTGTCTAACGCGTTCTTAAATCTTTTGTAGTAAGACGGTAAATGTTCCTCAGAAACATTCTAACAACAACAGAAAATGAGATCTACCGTCATTCACAACTGAATAGTTATCGCTCCCCACAAACCTTGAAACTTTTACGCATCGGCATTGTCGCGTGTGGAGATCCACGAAACAAATAAGTTTCATTTCATTCCACAGGTACCGTCGGGATGTTAAGAAACGTGTCGCACACAATAACTGACATAGATAAATCCAGATTTGTAATCAGTCACAACAAAACAGCAAATTACCATTGTTTTATTGTAATCTTTAAGTAAATTTTTATAACTACGACCAATGGAAAGTTGGTGAAATTAAGCATGTGTTTGACATCTCAAACACGTGCTTAATTTGCCTTTTTTTTTGGAGACTTATAGGTTGTCAGCCCTATTGTACTTTTACATATGTTTTAATCTAATATTTAAAAATAAAAAAATGTCACGGTGCTTGGGGTCGCACTCCTTCCAAACTGCTTGACCGATTTTTATGTTTTTTTTGTATATTTGGTAGGTATGAGAATAGATAGTAAAGTATATTTTATAATGCTAAAGGCATAGCCATACAAGTTGGTCATAGTAGCAAGGCCGAAGGCCGAGCTCTACGCGTACGAAGTAGCGGGTATCAGCTAGTAATTTATATTATTTTCTCATGCTTGTAAAGTTCTTGTTTATGCCCGATGTAAGCGGACTAACATTGCTTTTTATGCTCTAGGTCAAACAAGACTTTTTTGCACTAGTGCGTATAAGTAAACTAAACCTCTTTAAAATTGTTCAAAGAGGTTCTGAATTGTTTTGGTTCGTGCATGATACAAGACCTCTTTAAAGTTGCTCAATATAATTATAAAACGTCTCGGCTAAAATGACTTGTTTTGAGCACTCGTTGTTCAATCTACTATTTATGCTATAGGTGGCAGGCAAGCTGACGCACCTGACCTGATCTTAAGCAGTCACCGTCGCTTATGGATACTTGTCTTGTAACACCAAAGGCATCATAACTACGTTGCCAACCCTTTTAAAATCAATTAACTCACCTCTTGAAGGACCCATGTTAATGTGATTTCAGAAAACTGCTCAGAAAGCTCAAGCTTTCTGTAGGTACGTCATGTCGCTTCATTTCTGCGCCAGACGTAGTTTTGTGGCAAAGTTGGATTGTAACATTTATGGTCGGGAAAATACGTGTGGCGTTGATGAGTTTCGGTGAAACACATCAGGTTAAATTACGCTTCTTTTCGGTTAGACGAATAACCTCTACTCTATTGAGTGTATTCATTGGTTTTCTACGAGTATTACCAGTATCTCAAAGGAACAAAATGTGATGGATGAAAAGCCGGACTTTGATACAAAAAGAGGGTCTAAGAAGGCTCAGTGCAGTAGTTTATGGCCAAATTCACGAAGTATCAAGAAAAATCCAAGCACACTAATAAATGCGACAGTTTTTTGTGTGTTAGCGTGTAATTATGTTTATCTGCACTCAACTCCGTTACAACTTTGGAAGAAATTAAATATGAACGTAGTTTATACCCAAAATTAACAAACAAGCTTTTTATCCCGGATAAATTATGCATAGTTTCTATGCGAAAGCAAGTAAAACCGCGCTACCGTGTAAAGGCAATACACTGTAAGTCGGAAATCTGCGTTTTGCGAAAATGATTAATTAAACTTTTTTGGAGTTTATTTGATTATTACTTTCTATTTTAACTCTATAATATATTGTTTGGTATAGTTTTCAAGCTATTTTTAATATCTATCTAGCCATGTAGTTATAGTCTCTAGTATTTTAAATAGTAAGTTAAATAAAAGCAAAAAACTTTTTTGCAAACTGCGGCCCAGCGCGGGTTGCAGTTTGGCAGTGACTTGCATAACATTGTATCTTTGTATTGTATCAACTTACATATTACAACTCATAATTTTTATGTGGCTAGAATGGAACATGTAATTCTAGTCACAATAGTTTTAGTAAATAGTTTTATTAATCTAGCAGGATTATTATTTCACCTTAAAATAACGTGTTATTAAACAAAACTGTATAACTATCAATATTTTTATATTTTTTATTATTATCATAAAATTTAGTTCTTAAACCTTATTGCATAAAATAAATTAGTCTCAAATTAAATAAAACAACCTTATACCTAGAAAAACAAATAACCCACCCCTAATTGTACTCGTAACAAAAATTCCCAAAGCATTCACTGCATTACCACGTTGGATGGCAAATGTTATTTTGTAAATATTTATGGTATAAACCTTCAAAATTAAGTGAAAAATAAATATCTGCATAATAAAACTTTTATTATTTTAACACAACTTTACCTAAATTGGAAAACATAATATTTGCTCTACTATACAGGTCAACCTTCACCGCGTTTTTCATAAGTTATCTGGAAAATGTTTAACACGTATTTTCATGCTGGAATGAAGCTGGAAAGTATTAATATTCTTTTATGCCAATATCAAATTTTAATATCAGGAACGTATGGCATTTTAAACACAAAAGTATTAAAGAAAATGAAACTGGTTTGTAATCTAAATTTTTGATGCAGAATTATAGGGTAACGCAAAAAAGGTGTACTTAGCCGAAAAGAGGTCATTATACTTATCATTATGAATAACTTACAACCCACTGCTCGGTATAAGCATTTCAAAACGACGCGGTGATGATCTGGAAGTCTCCTTAAACCTCTTAAGAGATACTTCTTCGACGCACCATATTTTTTAGTCCTGTAGTGTCGGTCTCGTCTTTTGTTTTTCTGCTGGCATAGCGATTTCGACCAAACCACGAGTTGATGGCCTACCCGGTGCTCGTTTCTCGTTCCACGACAGCATTCTGTGACGCATAACAGATTTTTTACAATTTTGGCTCAAAACTCTTCGCTCATGTGGCTAAAGTACCTATGGAGCTCACCTCATTTTCAAAAATCTTTCAGAGCGTCTGGTTAATGCGTCGCGTGACCAAAATGCTGGCGTGTTTCTGACTCAACGCATAAGCGTGGTAATGCCACCAGCATGCTGGGTACGCTGCCAAGTGGTAGCGTGCTTGAGCATTTGGATTGTCTTTAGACCTTCAACGGTCTATGGGCAGTCTAACTGTATTTGTAGTGTTAGTATTAGCTTATATTTTGTTTAGTTATTAAAGACACTTGCCCAGTAGAAAAAACTAAAGTACCTGGCCTACCAATTGAAATGTAAAGTACCTACATAAGTATAGCGATAGCCCGTTGGTCCAGTTGGTAGTGAACCTGCCTTCTGAGCTTGTGGGCGTGGGTTCTATTCCCATCTAGGACAAACATTTGTGTTTGTTCTATGTCTGGTTGTTAATATCTATTTAAGTATGTATTCAAAACTATATATGTATGCATTTCAGTCTCTGGTGGCCATATCACAAGATTTGCTTAGTTTGGGGTCAGATGACCGTGTGTGGAAAATGTCCCGAAATATTTTTTTTATTTTTTATTTTTTAAGTTTATGTTTTCTGCTACCAGTACTGCATGAAAGTAAAATATACCTACCAGTACTAAACAATCGTATCCATACACGCATTTTTATTGACAAATCCACCCCTCAACATTGGACTTTAACTGACCGCATCACGGAAAATAATCGAACGGAACTCCGTGGGGTGTAGTGATACTGTAAAGAAAGTACACACGTAAACTGGGTAAAAAATTATGCACACACAGTAAGACGGAGTCGGTGCAGCGTGACGATGGATAAAAATCATCAGCAATTGCACTCGAGCCCATTAAGTTAACAGCCACCGATGAGGGTGGTGAAGACACAAGTGTGACCTACAAATGGATTGATAGTGGAGTGTGTGATTAAAATGACTGCTCAAGTGCTGCTCGTTTGTTTGATGCTAGGGGGTGCTAGGGCATTGGTGGACTTAACTTGTAGTGATAATGCAACGTGTATTGAAGAAATGGGACGGGACTTGGTGAGGAGTTTGCGGGAACAGAAGGCAGTGAGGTTATTTGAGTTGTTAACGATAGAACCCTTATCGAGGAGACAAGGGAGATCGAGTAAGGGATTATGGGGGCTGGTGGAGAACCACGCACTGAGCTTCGACTGGAGTGACTTCACGTTTCGGTTTAAGCTGCCCGAAGATGGGAGAGATGATGCACTGGATTTGGAGATGTTCGAAAACAGATCTGTTAAAGGTAAGTAGAATTAATGCTTATTGATTTTAGTGTGCTATAAAAATCACCCTATAACGTAGTCTAACATGGTTAAAAAAACTATAATTTCTTAACTTTTACGTAGATGCAAAATTATGAATGAATACTTAAATACATTTGTGATAAAATTATTTATGTTAACATTTTAACACATATTTTAAATAGACGTATCCACGTTTTAGCTTTATTAATCTTAATATTATAATTATAAGTGAAAAAAAAAACAGCTGTTTGCTTACATTTCGTCGAGTGGCAATGAACTTTTGATGCCTTAGAAAAAGTTGTTCATAATAAGGAGTACAATGACCCCTTAACTGCATCATGCAATTTCACCCGCGTAGAATATCCCTTGGAAACTATAAATTTTTACACCTCTATAACTAATGTTATTATTATATGTAAAGCAACACGTAATTCCGATGATATGTTTATCCGTAAAAAACTAATAAACAAATACAATTACGCATATATTATAATAAGAGTAAGACCAAATAATAAACCAGTAATAAACAAAATACTAAGAAGCTGTAGACGAGCGAAAGTTTCCGACATATTGGGACCAGATTAGCAAGTTGAAGTGGAAGTGAGCAGGGCACATAGCATGCAGAACAGATGGCCGATGGTACCGAAAGGATCTCGAATGGAGACCACGGACCGGTAAGCGTAGAGTAGGAAGTCCACCCATAAGATGGACAGACGACCTAAAAGAGGGGCTGCTTCTAACTGGCCCTTTTGGAGATCGATTGGGGGGGCTATCTCTAACAGTGGAAGTCATATCACTGAATTGATGAAATAAAATACCACATCAAATAAAATTAAAAACCAGACCAGGTTGATTAGACCAGATAGCATTATGCCAATATTAACTCACTTAATATAGTAATAAATAGTAATAGACATTATTTGTATACCAATTATCGATATAATGAGCAGCAAGTTAGCACGGTTACTCGATTAACTATGCCAATTAATTTTTGCCGGTTGGTTTCCTATTTTCCTGCCAACTATATAAAGCTTTGTTCATAACAATATTAGTTCCTTTGTGATGTTGCAAACCTTACTTTGTCTATTTGCAGAATTTGCTGAGGAGTATAGTGATTATTCTTTATCTTTGATCATCATCATCATCATCATTTGAGTCATAGGACGTCCACTGCTGGACATAGGCCTCCCATATCGATCTACAAAAAGGCCGATTGGAAGCGGCCTGCATCCAGCGTTTTCTTGCAATCTCTTTTACCCCACCCCACCCAACCCACTGCAACCCACGTTGCTCGTTACGAACGAAAGTCACCGACATAACCGGATCAGCAAGTTAAAGTGGCAGTGAACAATAAAGAGTTAATCAATCAATCAATCAATCAGTGGTCAGGGCACATATCACGCAGAACAGATGGCCGATGGGGACGAAAGGTTCTGGAATGGAGACCACGGACCAGTAAGCGCAGCGTAGGACGTACACCCGCAAGATGGACAGACGACCTAAAAGAGATCGCAGGGAAACGCTGGATACAGGCCACTTCCAACCGGCCCGGATCTTCAAATTTCTGATTCGATCTCGTAGAGACACCCCGAGCATAACTCTCTTCATAGCTCGTTGTGCGAGTTTGAGCTTGCTTATCTTTGTTAGCATTGAATAAATATTTTCTACTGGGCCTGGCCTCATAGGCCAGCATGATGGATTAGGGCCCATCCTATCTATTTCAGAGAAGACCTGAGTTCTAGAAGTGGGAACGCGATAGGCTAAAAACATATGAAAATACAAGCTTTAAAATTCGGGAAAAGTGTATAATTTCAGTCGGTAATAATCGCGAAAACTGAAATTATTTTGATCTGCTGTAGCGTAGTTTGAATATGCCTTTACATTGTGCACGTTCTGTTAATTCTATTGTCGTGTTAGTGCGTAATTAGTCCGTGATTCCGTGACATCCGACTTTCCTTCCCAGGAATTTTGATTCAGTTAGCGGATTCGCTCTGTTGCAGTTTTTCGCGTTGATCGTGTTTGCTTCTCTTGGGAAATTTATTTTGTAAAATCATAGTAAAGTTTTCTTGTAGAATTTACTCGAAGGTTCTGCTTTTTTTAATAACTTCTTTTTGTTTGACTTCCACCTCGTCTGATGTTAAGCGATGGTGCGGTCTACGATGGAGCTTGCTTGCCTAGAAGAATCCGATTTACTCGCGACTTCAATACATTGCTGTAGAGTTTGTAAATGTGATTATGCATAATTATGATACAATTATGTTTCTTTGTGAACTTACGTAGTTTAAACATCATACACATCATCGGCCAGTAAACGTGGTGGTAACGTGGTCTACTAGTGAAAGGCCTACCTCTCAGAGAAGGGTGTTGCCATAATCCCAATGATAGCCCGTTGGTCCAGTTGGTAGTGAACCTGCCTTCTGAGCTTGAGGGGCGTGGGTTCGATTCCCATCTAGGACAAACATTCATGTGATGAACATTTGTGTTTTTTCTATATCTGGTTGTTAATATCTATTTAAGTATGTATTTAAAACTATATATGTATGTATATCAGTCTCTGGCAGCCATATCACAAGCTTTGCTTAGTTTGGGGTCAGATGACCGTGTGTAAAAAAAAATGTCCCGAATATTTATTTTATTTATATTTATTTATGCTTGGCAGGCGGCTTGGGAATCGCAGTACGTTCACCGTGTACTAATAGGACGCTGCTTCCCATCCTCCGTGGTTCTGGTCGCAGTATTAGGACATCCCGGTTCCTAGTTTAAACGGTTTGACATATATTTAATTTAAATTATTACGAGAGTAAAAAACCGGACAAGTACGAGCAGGACTCGTGCGCTGAGGGTTCCGTACCACCACGAAACACAATAAGTAGTGCAAAAAGACAACATCACGCCCAGGCGATCACCCATCCAAGTACCTACCGCGCCCGACGTTGCTTAACTTGGTAATTAACAGAAATTTGTCACCGACTCATACTTTACCATTATTTATTTTTGTTATTATATTTTAGTGTGTACTATTATAATGCCAAGTTTGACGATACCTTTGTTGTATATACCCCCCTTTTGTTTTGACTTTTTGACTTTTAATTTTTTTTGTTAATACACCGTTACATTACATATTTTGCGAAAATTTTAACTGGCTGTCTATTACTGTTCAAAAGATACAGCTGTTTAAAGGTACAGACGGACAAAAGGACAGTCGAACGGACGGACAGACAGACATACATCGTAAGCTTAGTAATATGGTCCCATTTTTACTCTTTGGGTATGGAACCCTAAAAACTTAGTATAACCAAAGATTATATACTAGGTATAACGTAGTTGTGAATGACGCGTAAAAGGTACCAAACGTGGTAAGTAACCAATAGTATTAAGTCCAAGGACGTTCAGCCCACGTCTAAGCTTTATGTCAAAAATTCCATTGCAATATTTTCTAATAAGTCAGATTCTATAATCCTAAGGCAGTTTTTGGCTCAGCTATTAACCGATAATTGATTGGTTTCCCAAAGTTGGCTCGTTTTGATGTGTTTGCTTAAGCTCCGTTGAAATTTGTCTTCGTTCATGAAATATCCTCTCGAGATTGTTTGATTGTTAGCTCTTTTATTAAGTTAACGAATTGGATTCTTGTCGGCAGGTTTTTTTGGCAATTTGTTGGAGGTTAGCGAAAATATACCGAAGCTTTTAGGGTTTCGCCATAAATATTGTTTTTACACGTTTTTAGGCGTTTCCATTTAAGTGCTTTTAGTGATTTTATTTAATTTTTTTACCTCTGAAAAAGTAATTGAGCAATTAACTATCTTCTTACCTTCAACGGTTTGGGTAATTTGTTTTCATGTAGTAGGCTAAAAATGCTTAGTAGGTAATGATTTATTAGTTTTCTGTGATTATTACCTAATGAAATAAAACACTTTTTCTTTCAACTACGTACTAATGTTATCATTAATCACTACGAAACCGATCACAAAGGACGTATTTTTGCTTAGAACCAAAACAGTGCAAAAATGTTCTATGAAATCTCATTGTTGCACAATTTTTCATTAATGCACTGTTTTTTATTTTTCATTTAGATATTCTTCTAGGCAAGCGTGCTCCATCGTAGGCCGCATCATCGCCTAACATCAGGCGAGTTGGCGGCCAAGCGCAAGCCTATTTATAATTAAAAAAAAAAATATATATATATATATAAATTTACATGAATTACCACATAAATTGACCACAGTGGTTTAATGTTTCCCATAATGTTTGATATAAAATTTATGCATTATATCAAAAAGACACTGGCTGAAAATAAAAATCGGTGGAATAAAACCTTCTTGGTAAAAATAATTGTAAGTTTTAAATGTTTGAGGAGAAGATGAATTAAACTTTGTTTTCTTTAACTTTAGTTTCATTTTGAGTAGGTATATTTTATCACGGTAGGTAGATTGGCAGTTGAATGAAAAGTAGATAACGCACCTCGCTAAAGTGAGTAAATAATGCACTCGTGTTAATTTAGTGGTTACACCAACATAACACTCGTGCATTAATAACTCACTTTGCGATCGATGCAACAATCTACTGTTTACGTATTTTATTGCGTGTATTTTACATTAATTCAATTCCTGACGTTTCCTACACGTTTCGTTGTCAATAGTCACAGATAGACTAGATGGATATCTATAAAAATGTTATAAATAAATAAATAAATATTCGGGACATTTGCACACACGGTCATCTGACCCCAAACTAAGCAAAGCTTGTGATATGGCTGCCAGAGACTACATACATATATAGCTTTAAATACATACTTAAATATATATTATCAACCAGATATAGAACAAACAAATGTTCATCACACAAATGTTTGTCGTAGGTGGGAATCGAACCAACGCCCCCAAGCTCAGAAGGCAGGGTCACTACCAACTGGATCAACGGGCTATCTATATGATCATTAACTATATTCATATGACCATCGTTATGATCATTAAGTAGTAAGTAAGTCATAAGTAAATTTATTAATAAAATGGCAATTTACACGTCAATACAGTTTTAACTTAAGAAAGAATATAACAAATAATAAAATAATAATTAATTGATTGAAATACAAACATATTAATTAGTTAGATTACAAAAATAAGGAATGAAACAAAATAAATAAATATAATAATACAAATTTCAAACAATTCTAAAAATATATAGGTGATTGATTATCACTCACACACATTGATATCACAAGTTTATAAAATTCGTCAAATTTGTAAAAGGACTGCTCGATGAGCCATGTTTTTAATCTATTTTTGTAAGACTGCAGACTCGTTGCTGCCGTTATTTCATCCGGTAAATGGTTGTAAACCGTCGGACCCATGACGTGTGTTAACTTGGAGGACTTCTCGAGAGAGCGTGGCACGGACAACAGTATAGTATCGTATAGTTATCATATAGTTTGGGCAGTCAGCAGCGAATGGATCGGAAAGCTAAAGAGCATGCTAAGGCGTGTTGGAAGAGACCTAGTTCCAGCAGTAGTTTAAGTTATTTGTGTTAAATATGATGATTACTTTGTCATCAATGTTCAGTAGATTTTTCGAAAATCTTGGTTTCGTTTTTTTTTTTTTTTGTTAAAATCTTCATGAGCGTGGATTCAATGTCCTTTACTCGTAATATTAAACAGTTCACTTTGTCTTAATAGCGTCAAACAAGTCATAGCCACAGTCAGAGTCAAGGTAAGTAAGTCATGGTCAAGTCGAACTCATGCCCCTGTAAAGTGGTGGAGACTTTACAAGAGGCTCCTATGGAGTTTTGGAAACAACACGAAAAGACACGTTTCACCTCGTTATATCACTTGCCCACATTCGAGCGCGTTTACGAGCACTTAAATCTTGGTTTCACGTCTTCAATGTTGCCAGTACCAGATCGTAAAATTGCATTTGCTTGTTACTAAAAGAAGTTGTGATGAACGTCAATGAGGCCTATTCTGTCATACCACTCACTAAACCAAACCAATCTGACAGGACTAAAATTATCTGCCTCTCTTTTCATTTTAATACGTGAGAGAAGGACGGCAACAAGTTTAGAACTGTCAAATTTAGTTTAGTTTAGTTTAGAGTGCATCAGAATCGATGCCAATATACAACCAATTTATTATATTGTATGGGTGAGTTTAGTCAGTAGTAACATGGAAAATAAAAAAAAAAGTCACTACTGGTAGTAAGGCTGGTAGTAGCACGGGTAACAAAGGGGTTCATTGTTGAAATTCAAGCATAGAAAAGAAATCTTACGAGGTCATTTAAAAGTGTGATATTAGTTATCTATACTAATATTATAAAGAGGAAAGATTTGATTGTTTGTTTGTTTGTTTGTTTGTTTGCATTGAATAAGCTCCGAAACTACTGAACCGATTTGAAAAATTCCTTCATTGTTGGGAAGCTACACTATCCCTGGTTAACATAGGCTATATTATATTTTCAAAAAAAATTGGGATCCTTACTAAAACTCCAATAATGTAACCCAAGGTGTAAAAAAATAAGATTTACAATTTTGACTTTGCGTGTTTGACAGTTCTAAGACAGGACAAAGTCTGTCAGGTCAGCTAGTTATTAATAAAACACATTCTTTATGATCTGGATAAGTAGTGTATCACGCAAAATATGAATAATTAAACCTGCCCTGCTCCCTTAAAAAGTTAGACATGAAAAACCATCCATGTGTTATTTTCCTAAATGTGAGTATTTTCATGTGTGATGTATACAGGGTTTTTTTTTATTTTAAATAGAATAAGTGGCAAACAAGCAACTGGCCACCTGATGGTAAGTGGTCACCGCCGCCTATAGACACCTACAATACCCGGGGCATTGTCAGTGCGTTGCCTACCTTTGAGGACTCTATTCACCTTTCGTTGGGTGTAAGGGACTCTCAAAGCCAAAAGAAGGTAATTGTACATCATTATGAACAACTTTTACTACGGGACCAACCCTGAAAGCCCGAAAAAAATATCAGCTGTTCTATAGAAAATGGTCATTGACACTCGACAAATTGTATGTAACAGCTGATTTTTTCAGGGTTGGTCCCATACTAAAAGTGGTTCATAATGATGAGTACAATTACCTTCTTTTGGCTTCGAGAGTGTTCCCCTTGCACCCTGTATTGGTGGATTATTATTATATATATAATTATAATATTATCATATTAATTATATTATATTTATATTATATTATTATATTAAATCTAACCGGAAGCGTTTTCCGGTGCTCGTATACTAAACAAGATTGCAAGCAATAAGTGGAAGCAATATAAGTGTTGTCATATGGCTTATGAAACTTTTTGGCAACATAAGGAAGAAAAACTAGTGGTTATACTTTATGAAATACGTTCCACACATAATAATGGCAGTGATATTTTGGAAGGGACTTTTAGGCGACGCAAATAACTACATTATAGACATAGGCATACATCTTGAGCATTCACCATCATCATCACCATCATCATCACCATCACCATCATTTTAGCCATGGGGCGTCCACTGCTAAATATAGGTCTCCCCCATCGATCTCCAAAAGGGCTGGTAGGAAGCGGCCTGCCAGCGTTTAGGTCGTCTGTCCATCTTGTCGGTTGAAGTCCTTCGCTGCGCTTGCCGGCCCGTGGTCTCCATTCGAGAATATTTCAGCCCCATTGGCCATCTGTTCTGCATGCTATGTGGGTACATAGCATGCAGCAGTGGGCAGGGCTGCCCACTGCCACTTGAACTAGCTAATCCAGTGGGCTATGTCGGTAACTTTCGTTCATCTACGGATCTCCTCATTGCTAATTCGATTTCATAGAGAAACCCCGAGCATATGATAGCCTTCTCCATAACTCGTGCAATTTTGAGCTTGTTGATGAGGCCCATAGTGAGAGACCGCGTTCTTGAGAATTAATCATCATCAGCCTATTTGATGTCATCCACTTGTTCGGCTTCTCCTAAAAAAACGCCACAAGGCACGATCTTCTGCTTTTCGCATCCACTTGCCACCAGCCTTCCGCAAGTCGTCACTCCACCTGGCTGCAGGGCGTCCTATTCTACTTTTGCCGAATGTTATTGGTTATTGTTAAATGTACGTGTGCCGTTCGAGAATAAATACTAGTATATTATTATTGCAGCGGCCTGCAATACAAGTTAAGGACCAATGTGAAAATGTGGCTCCTTAAAACGTAATGGCCGCCAAGGCTTGTATAATACTTTACTGAATTATTTAATTAGTAACAAGATTTTATTTAAAACGATGGAACGATGGTTGCCATGCGGCAGCATGTGTGCTTCACAATCTGATGGCAGTTCAATCCTCGGTTCCACACGAATGGTTTATTTGGTACTAAAATAAATTATGCGCAGTTTCATTGCCATGAAAGCAAAAACATCGGAAAACATCGTGAGAAAACCGGTATAAGTCCAAGAACCTTAAAAGTTCAAAAACATATGACAGTGACCAACATGCACTGGACCAGCATGGTGGATTAGGGTCCATCCTCTCTCTCTCTCTCTCTCTCTGAGAGAAGGCTTGTGTCCCAGCTGTGAGAACATGATAGACTAATAATAAAGATTATTTAAAAATACCCCTTTTTAATATGAGTGTTTTAGAGTGGAGACCAGGAATCGGCAAACGTAGAGTAGGATGCTCTGAGAATCAATGGAGTGACGATATATGTAAGACGGCTGCCAGTGGCTGGAAGAGAAGAGCCGAAGATCGGGTAGAATGGCGTGCCTTGGGAGAGGCCTATGTCCAGCAGTAGATTAGTATAGGCTGCATCTAGCGAGCACATTCGTTCAATTCACCTTTCAAAAGAAAAAAAAAACGGCTAAGTGCTTGTTGGGCTCGTGCACTGAAGGTTCCGTACCACCACAAAATTCAATAACGAAATTACCAGTTATAACTTGGTAATGAACAGAAACTTGTCACTGACTCGCACTTGGCCATTATTTAATTGTTGTTATATCTGTGGTTATACTTTAGAGTGTGTACTATAAAGTCATACTAAGTTTGACGCTTGTACGTATTACCATTTTTACATTAGAGCTAATACAAAAATACGTTAAAAAATCAGTTTCTTGTTTGTTGTTCTTGTTTTCCTTTCGTTTTTACTTTTTGACTTTTTTTATTACTTTGCAGTTAATCCGCTGTAACATTATATATTCTGGGAAAATTTCAACTGGCTATCTATTACGGTTCGAACGATACAGCCGTTTAAAGGTAGGACAGACGGACAGATAGACCGACAGACATCGTAGGCTTAGGGTCCCGTTTTTACCCTTTGGGTACGGAATCCAAAACACTAAATCAAAATCGGTTCGTTTAAGAGCTACGATAACACAGACAGATGCACAGATAAACGCATTAAACTTATGCCATCCCTCTTTTTGTGTCGGCGGAGAAAATAATCACTAAAATCTGTTCGAAAGGCAAAGACACCGCAATACATACGATATACAAAAAAAAACTGAAAACAACGTCTTTTTTGAAGTTCTGCAAACACAATTTTCTGCAAAGTCTTCCCAGTCAGAAAAACTTACAATTATTTTAATTAACTAGTCACAAAATGAAAGTTCAGCAAACACAATTTTCTGCAGTCTTCGGAATTCAGAAAACATTACCATTACCTTTAATTAACTAGTCATAAAATGTGTATTTTTACACTCATTATCTTTTAAAACACTAACACAGTTTTTCACGACATTTTTCAGAAGAAACGGATTCAAGTCCAAAGAAATCTAGCAGTAAGGTCGAAGAAGACAAAGAAGAAGATAAAACACCTAAAATGGGACTAAGTGAGTATTTGCTTATTTATTTACAGACTAACTGATGCCCGGGACTTCGTACGCGTCAAAAGAAGTAAATAGCAGGCAAATCATGGCGACCGCTTCCGGCGATCGCGACCAGTAGGTGCCAGTAGCCACGACTGCGTTGCGCGACCCACTGCTCAGTATGAATTTATATGGAGTGCTAATCAATACAAGCGACCGAGTCGCGCGACGTGTGAGTCGTTTGCATTGTTTAGCGCTCCATAAATATAAATTTATACTGAGTAGTGGGTCGCGCGACGCAATCACGGTCGGCTTTTGTGGTCGCCAAGATTGAAATGCTACCTTTTAGACAGACAGACACACACAACAAAACTATAAGGGTTAAGCTACGGAACCATCATATTAATAATTATTATAAATGCGAAAGTGTTTGTTGGTTTGTTTGTTCCACTTTCACGCAGCGATAGAGCATCGGATCGACCCGATTTTTTTGCATGGGTATAGTTCAAGGGCCGGACAACGACATAGGCTACCTTTCATCATCATCATCATCATCACCATTTTTCATCACTACGCGAGTGAAATCGCGGGGCGCAGCTAGTAAAATATGAATCAATCTATCGAATTATCTTGATTGTATTCATGAAACATAATTCATATCTTATATTGGGTTACGCAGAAAGGGTGTACTAAACCAAAAGGGGTCCATAGCACCAGTCATTATTAACAAATTTTACTATAGCAGCAACACTGAAAAGCAAAAAAAAACAGTTGTTCTATAGAAAACGAACGACAGTTTTTTACGACAAAAGGTATGGAACAACTGATATTATTATGGCGATTTCAGGGAAGCTGTTCATAATTATGAGTATATTGACTTCCTTTCGCCTTAGTACACACTTTCTGCCCAACTCTATATATGTATAAAAAAAATATATAATATCTTTACCAAAGGCATGTCTCAATCAATAAAAAAAAAACCGTATAAAAGCCAAGGCAAACTATTTTTCATAACCACTACAAGGAAAAATAATGATATTAACAAAGCTTTCATCAATTGAAATAGAAGAGCCTATTCTACTACAATTTTACCTACATTTTCACCTAAAAGCATGTCAGTATTTTTTTCCGCTTTTTCCTCCATCGAAAAGGATAAATCATGTGGATACTTGATAAAACGGTTTTAAGAGCTCTTTATTTATTTTTGTGATAAACATTTTTCGAAGAATGTTTTTGACAGGGAAAAAGATAAGGACATAAATGAGATGTAAGGTTGGGACATCTCTAATTGAAATTTTTAAATAATAATTTTATTAGGGTTCCGTACCCAAAGGGTACGCTCGAAGAACCGATAACTGATGGGGAAGAAAGGTTCTGGAGTGGAGACCACGAACCGGAAGACGCAGCGTAGGTAGGCCTCCCACTAGATGGACCGACGACATTGTGAGAGTCGCGGGCATCCAGTGGATGCAAAAGGCAGGCTGTCGTTCAGTGTGGAGGTTAAAGGGGAGGCCTATGTTCAGCAGTGGACGTCTTCTGGGTGATGATGATGATGATGACCCAAAGGGTAAAAACGGAATCCTATTACTGAGCCTACGTTGTCTGTCTGTCCGTCTGTCTGTCTGTATGGCTACCTTTAAGCGGCTGTATCTTTCGAACCGTAATAGATTGCCAGTTGAAATTTTCACAGAATACGAGTACGCAATGTTGCGGCAGATTAAATAAGAAATAATTAAAAAAAAAAAAAAAAAAACGAAACATACAAACGACGGGACATAACATACAACAAACGTATTTTTAAACGTATTTTTGTATTAGCAGTGTTGTAAAAAGGGCAATACGTACAAGCGTCAAGCGTCAAACTTGGCATGATTATAGTACACACTCTAAAGTATAACAAAAAATGATAAATATTGGCCAAATGTGACTCGGGACAAGTTTCTGTTAGTTACCAATTTATAACTGGTAATTTCGTATATTTCATTTGGGAGTGGGCATTCTGACAAGGTTCGAAGGAATCAAGTTGAAAAATGTTTTGCTAGGTGTTTTGGCCATGGGCCATGCGCCCCAACCTGGATCCGCCAATGAAATGATATAGTGAGGTAGAACGTGCATTTTCATGTATATTCCAAAACTAGATAGAAGCCTCTAGTGAAGTTTCCACTACTTTACTGGGACTTACTTATGACACTAAAATACGGAAGACGAGGCGGACCTTCATGGCTTTTAACATGCTGATATGGGCGGAAAAAAAAATATGGGCTATTGCAGTGGGTACGGGCTGTGGGCTATCAAGATGTGCCTATGTAGTTGTAGGCCCTTTGATTATGTATTATGTATAATTATGTTGTCAAAGTGTAGCCATATGTAATAGTTTTACCTAATCTGTGATGTAGCCATTGTAGCAAAACTGTAGAGCCAAACCGTCGCAAAGATATTTCGGAATTGCATTGCGATGAAATTCGCGCCTTTCCTCACGATGTCCTATGAGTCCACAGCAGTACTAACATGGTAGGGTTCAATCTAAAGATGTCCTTGTTATGTTTTGACATAAATTGACAAATGTTGTGAAAATAATGAAAATATCAAACTCTTTCAAAACTATGTGCGCTATAACAATATACTTCGCTCGGGGAATTCAAGATTTCAATCTTACAATGCCAATCTTGTTCACCCTCATAGTGAGAAGTCCCACGAGTTTGTACTCTTTCTATTAATATTAGTTTTCCTTCTTGTTGTTGCTCTACAGTTTCTTGAATTGAACATGGTAGGTAAATAACTTATATTGAAGATTAAGGTTCATCGATGTAGAACAAAGGAAAAACTTCGTGCCTGTTGTCGTAGAAACCATGAGTTGTTGGGGGATTGAGGGCAAAAAGTTAATTTCGGAGATAGGACACGGGCTCAAAGAAAAGTCTGGTGACTCCCGCTCTGGCTCATTCCTAGTGCGAAGGTTAATCATCATCCAGAAGACATCCACTGCTGAACATAGACCTCCCCCTTAGAACTCCTCACTGACATCGACTGGATGCCCGCGGCTCGCACAATGTCGTCGGTCCATCTGGTGGGAGGCCTGCCTACGCTGCGTCTACCGGTTCGTGGTCTCCACTCAAGAATCTTTCTTCTCCATCAATCATGGTGCTAAAATTAGCCATTGCTATTCAATGCAGTAATACAGCGAGTGTTTAGGGAATATTTGCGCCTGGAGCAGGACGGGGTGTGTTATTTGACCAGTTAGGTTCTTTTATTCAATTGGCAAATTAATTATCTTACAGTTAATTTTAGTGTGATAAATAGGATTGGCGTGTATAGTAGGATAGTGATAAGGCTGTGGATGGAGCTCCCGAAAATGAATCTTAGTATATGTTTTTGGATTTTATCTTTATCCAATTAAAGATATTAAAAATCTCGCATATTTTTTTGTATATTGAATTATTAAAAATGTAAATGTTCTCAATAAAACAGACACAGAACATTTATCAGGGAAGACACCGCGTTTCGTCTGCAGTAGCACCTCAGCCGTCAATACAAAATATACAAATTACGCCATAGTAAACTGTTAAAACTCTTTGAATATAGTTGCTCATGTGGATGGGGTTAAACTACTGCTTATTGCTCTCGTGACGCCACAGAAAGTAGAAAAAAGTTGGTGCCCTAGGATTTTATACAAATTTAAACACTGCTTTAAACGATCATGGTTGTTCGCTGCAGTTAAATGATTATTAGCGGGATAATTATGTCTTATCGTGAACATTGTAACTGCGCCAAAATATCGGGAGCTTCATTCACAACCTTATCACGGTAAATATCCCGTCAATAATCATATAACTGTTGTTTTCATACAAATTGACGTTTGCGGGATCTGCCATAATAAATATCTGTGGATATATAAAAGTGATCGAACACGAAGTAAAGTCACGAGATAACTAAAATTCCATGAACAGAGCCTAAATTCTGTCTCAATCGAGATTCTATTTATCACTTTCATCTTCATGCAATTTAATGTCAAACTATGATGGTCGCGCCAGAACAGCCCTGATTACCAAGAATTAATTTCAAACCTAGCGTGTCTCTGTGCCAATAATTCGCGAATAAGCATTTTACTTTTGTTTATGTGTTGTACTTTTATGGTATGGCATGTCAAATCAGATAATTGGGTGTCGCTTCACTGGTCGCCACTTTCCTCAGATTCCGATGAGATAAGCAGTTTTTAATTGGTACTATGACTCGGTTTCTATGCTTTCACTTGTTGTGGTATGTTGTTTCTTTTGTTGCAACGTTTTGTTGTCTTAAATTGTTTATCTGAGTTCCTATTTTCTAACCGGCTTCAAAAAAGAGGAGGGTATCAATTCGACTGTATGTTTTTTGTTTTTTTTTTGTTTCATTGTTGTGAATGATCATAACTTTTACTTGATTTTAAGTAGCAAGGTCAAAGATGAACGCTCCTAGTCTAGAATTAGATAATAATAATTATCTTGACTGAGGTTGCCGGAACATATTAATGCCGAGACGGGACCCCTTCTACACTGATTGCATCCTTAAGATGCTTTGAAGCAATGTCGAATAATTTTATTTTCTTTGTTACTTTCTTCCTATCATTCTTTCGTGTTTTCCTTCTTTCTGTCTTTCTTTCTTTCTTTCTATCTATCCATCTTTCTTTTGAACACACTGTTTTCAAACCCTGCTGCCTAAATAAGCCTTGTAGGTAGATTTGAACCTACTTCTTATTCTTCGATTTGAAACATGTATGCAGGGCAGCATATAGACTACACTAAGCCAAAAGAAGGCCATTGTACTCATAAATTATAAAAGCTTTTACTAGGGGACCAAACCTAAAACTGCCAAAAAAAAATATGGAAAAACTGATGTTTTTTTTCGTAAAGTAGCTTTCGTTTAAGTATAAGTGCGAGTCGGGCTCCCGCACTGAGGGTTTCGTACCACCACAAAATTAAAAATAACGACTTTACGCCCATGCGGTCACCCAACCAAGTAACAACCACGCCCGACGTTGCTTAACTTGGTGGTGAACAGAAACTTTTCATGATTCGCACTTGGCCATTAATTATATTTTTTTTGTTGTACCTTAGAGTTTGCACTATAATCATGCCAAGTTTGTCATTTGTATGTATTACCGTTTTTACATTAGAGCAAATACAAAAATACGTTTCGTTTTTAGCTTTTAATTTATTCGTACCCTGTAGTTTTTAATTTATTATTATATCTTAGTTAATTCGCTATAACATCACATATCCTGTGAAAATTTTAATTGGCTATCTATTGCGGTTTGAAATATACAGCCGTTAAAAAAGTTGCACGGAAGGAAAGACAGGTAGCGAAGGCTTGGTAATAGGGTCCCGTTTACACTCTTTGGGTACGGACCCCTAAAACTAAATTGAGGAAGCTATCTTCAGGTAATGTGCCCAATTAATTTGACAACAGTCATTAAAATGTAAGTTGTAGTTGAAGGTAATTTGATAATGAGTAAAGTGATATTTTTTTTATTTTTTTCTTACGTCCTTAAATTTGTTTGCATGCCTTAAATTTGTTTGTATGGCGCTCTTTTAATGTAAATTTTCCATCTCCTGTGTACCATTTATACGCAATAAACTAAATATGAATATGAATTAAAAATTAAGTAGAAATTGATACTATTATAAACTAGGTATATTGCAATAGTAAATGTTGAAATGCGATACAAACTACTTGAAAAATAAACCGCGGCTTTGAAACTGTAATGAAAGTTTAAAATTCAACCAGACAATTTCATTTTAGTTATGGATTGAAACTTTGCTTTGGACGCTGGGACAAATTTATGGCCAAAAATGTCCTAGTAAATTTACTTTGCAACAAAATACGCTGGAGTTTGCTAACTAGCTAAATTCAGCACATTTTAGTCTGGAAAGTGGCTATAATTTTATTAGTGATTTATATCGAAGGCTTGTTGGTGAAGCCAGACTGGTTTTTGTTTGTTTAGTATCGCATTCAAGCGTTTTTAACTTTTTTTTATTGCTTTTATGCTGTGGTCAACTGTTTCGAAAACATGTTTTCCATATAAATCATCACACATACAACTTATAAAGTGGCAACATAGCGCTTAATTTTCTAACAATTTTAATCCTGGAAATCTAAAAAAATTACTTATAATTACATATAAGTTTAAATATTTTTATTTACGGGTAGACACGTGATTTCATATAAATCATCACAGTATTTATAAGGTGGCAACTTGGCGCCTAATTTCCATAAAATGTGAATCCTCCAAATGATAAATACTTATAATTATTTTATTTATATTACACGGGAATTACTCACGTAAGATTAAGCCGGTCACTCCGACTATAGTTTCAACCGCATTAGGCAGTCTTATAATTATTATTAAAAGTATACCCGAAAACTCGCACGAAGCACTTTGATTCCACTTTTATTATGCGAACTGCTAGCTTCTGCTGCTGCTGCTTTCTGTGGAATGAGTTGCTGAATATGTTCCCCGATGGTTACAATCTGGGTGTCTTCAAATCACGAGTGAATGGGTTTTCTTCTAGGCAGGCGTGCTCCATCAAAAATTTCAGTCGGGCTATCAGACCAACCAACGTTTTTATTCACGGAGTTTTAACTAAACATTTTTGGTAGGTTTTACTACAAATCTAAATCTGTGCCAATAAACTCATAATTTCGATCATAAACTTGCCATAAATCCCTGTTATCCCGAACTGTTACTATTGAAACGAATACCTAAGTGATTTATAACTCAGTAGCTCCATTTTTGTAAACATGTTGTGGGAATGTAACGAAATCAGATTGACTCTTACTGTGACTATGACTTGTTTGACGCTATTAAGACTATGTAAACTGATTAAGATTACGACTAAAGGACATTGAATCCACGGTCATGAAAAATTTAACAAAAAAAAAGAAGAAAAAAAAGAGGTGGGCTTATGTTCAGCAGTGGACGTTTAATAGGTGATGATGTGAGTGCATGTGTGTGTGTGTGTACTATTTATTATTATTAATTATTGAATGTGCATTCAGAAGCACTTAATAAATAATAATCCACCTTGTACTTACGTACTCAAATAGAATTGGAAGTATGACGAAATAACTGATTTTATAAAGTTGTCCGCGACATAAACTCTTACTGACAGACACCATAAATATTGATGGTAAACAAGACCCTCAATTTTATAGCTATAGTCGTAGATGGTTTTATTGTTGATATTGGTGTTGTAAAAAATAGAGACTATTGGTTTGACTCAGTATCGATGACAGTTGTAAATTCAAATAGGAGGTAGGAAATTATATTACCGTACGTAAGTTATCTACTTATTTATGTAAGTAATACCAGGCCTGGCGCACTCCGTTTTGAGTTTCATACTCCTTTGGGTATGAAGCTACAAGTGGCTGACTTGTCGGACCTGCCGCGCGATAGACAGAGATAACGCGACAAGAGTTACGTGATAGACAGAGAGGCAACTTCTAGGCTAATGTAGCTGTAGGTAGTTACCGCTCGCACGTCCTGAATTGCATTTTATTGTGTAGTAGCAAGAGTCCCTACTTATTTCAACAATTTAGCGGAGTGAATTTTTGTACTTGGTCTAATGTCTTCTGTGTTAAAGCTAATACAAATACAATTTTCATTTACGTATATAATTTTAGGCGATCACTTACCACTACCACTATTACACAATAACACTCGAAAATCCTTAGGTAAGTTTAGGAAAAAGACAACGAGGCGACATGTTTTTTCCGCGTTGGCGCCAATTTTTTTTTTTTAAACCTACTTATTTTATTTTATTTTTAGTGTTGCAAGGTTACAAAAAAAAAACGAGAAAGTCTTCCTTGTTTAGTTTTTCTAACAATGCCTTCACCTTGGATTATCAAAGTAGTTTTTGACATGGGTCAGAGCGCCCTGATAATTTTTCTTTTGTTTACATGGGGTAAGAAAATATGTAGGTAAGACGCGTGAACGTGAAAAGTGTGTTACAAAAACCTTTTAAAGCCTTACTGAATTAAATAATAATATAGGATGATGGACTGAATGATGATGTACCATATGGTGAGGGGCTGATGAGTTACAATCTAGGTGTCTTCAAATCCCGAGTGAATTGGTTTTTTCTAGGCAAGCGTGCTCTATCGTAGACCGCATCATCGCTTAACATCAGACAAGTTGGCGGTCAATAGCAACCTTATTAATTAATTTAAAAATAAAAATTATACTACGCCAAAACGAGGTCATTGTACTCAAAATGGACCACTTTTATTATTATGTTGTATTATAAACTAGGCAGGTCCAACTTCAAGAAAGAGGTCAATCGGCGAATCCAACTCGGCTGGGCATCGTTCGGTAAACTTCGCAACGTCTTCTCGTCCAAAATACCTCAGTTCCTTAAGACGAAAGTCTTCGACCAGTGTGTGTTACCAGTGATGACATACGGCACTGACACGTGGTCTCTTACTATGGGCCTCATAAGCAAGCTCAAAGTCGCACGACGAGCTATGGAGTGGGCTATGCTCGGGGTTTCTATACGAGATTGAATCAGAAATGTGGATATCCGTAGACGAACGAAAGTCAATATAGCCCACCGGATTAGTAAGTTGAAGTGGCAGTGGGCAGGGCACATATCATGCAGAATAGATGGCCGATGGGGCCGAAAGGTTCTCGAATGGAGACCACGGACTGGTAAGCGCAGCGTAGGACGTCCACCCACAAGATGGACAGACGACCTAAAAGAGACCGCAAGGAAACGCTGGATGCAGGCCGCTTCCAATCGACCCTTTTGGAGCTCGATTGGGGAGGTTTATGACCAGCAGTGCACGTCATAATGTCTAAAAATATGAATAACGATGATAGGTTTGCCCTTGTACACATCATCTAAAGTTAAGCGACGACGCAGATTCCGAAAACCACGCTAATTTAGAATGAACCTGTTCACGAAACCCATAAAGTAATTATGGGCTAATTATGTAATATCCTTAGAATAACTACTCATAGAAGGTAAGTATCCAAACAACGCCTTCTCAAAACGTAAGCTACAAATTCGCTTTGTAGCTTACGTTTCGATTGGTATTCAAGAAAATTAATGGATCACCTGTGGAATGTCACACCATAACTCTTATGCTGCCTTTCTGATTTGTTGTGGTACGATTTCACCGCGCAAATTGTCATAGTAAACATTTTATATATTTTTTGGTGTCATATATGACACCATTTGAATGGCTTAAATTTTGCGAATGTACTTGGTTTCTTTGTGTAGTTATTGTGTAGTTATTCTAAGGTAATATTTTTATTTCAGAAAACGTGATAAAACGTCGAAGTAAGTATGAAAAGCATGGTTTCAAGACACATTCTGTGGTAACGACAGCATGTTGGTAGTTTGGCACTTTAAGTTTTTTATACCCTATTGGATTGTGCACATAAAATGTTATAGCCTTCTACTGGATTACGAGGAAAGAGTGTAATAAGCTAAAAGAGTTCCATCGTACCCATTATGAACAACTTTTATTATAAGAGCAGAGGTAGTTTGTCTGTCCTTTTTTATCGCCTTTGTTTTGGAAAAATGTGCACAAGAACTGCTTAAGCTGATCCTGTCAACCAATTCCCGCCATAGGTCATCAATGCGGACATTCCATCCTTACGTCGTGAACTTTGGTAAAGTCCGCACGCAGCGTTTCCAAAATTCCTTCCTAATACGAACTGCACAGGAATGGAATGCGCTCCCTACCTCGGTGTTAAATGTTGATTTATGTAAAACTAAATTCACTCATTCTTTAGTCAGTTCATGTTTTTAGTTTTATTTTCCTTGTATTCGTAATGAAAAGCACAGTGTTTACCTCGGGGTTAAAGATTTATTTAGTCCCTCATACTATTAGTAACCAAACTCCGTCTCGGGACTAAATAAGTTACTTTTACCCCTAGGGTAACAATGTACTATTTATACTGGCCTACTCGGACCTAAGGTTTCGACCTCAAAAGGCTAAAAATATATACCCACTGTCTAGGCTCTATATTTGAGCCTTGAGACTTTCTGCAGATTCAACCGCTGCATCAGCGTTATTTTGCATTCTACGGATCTGTATGATCCGGCCTGTCCATTTATCTATCGGACTGCCAGCGGACACGAAAAGGAGACACCGTCTTATCAAATTCATTATTTGTTAAAGTTTCCAAAACGCAGCGTTTCCAAAATTCCTTCCTAATACGAACTGCACAGGAATGAAATGCGCTCCCTGCCTCGGTGTTCCCTATAAAGTACAACCTGGGTCTCTTCAAGACAAGAGTGAATAGGCACCTCATGGGCAAGCCTGCCCCGTCTTAGACCGCATCGTCGCTTACCATCAGGTTAGTTGTGGCCAAATGCTAGACCATTTCTTCATAAAAAATAAAAAAAACTGAAAAAGAGAGGCAGATAATGTTAGTCCTGTCAGATTGGTTTAGTTTAGTGAGTGGTATGACAGAATAGGCCGCAATGTCTACTAAATAGAATGGTATTATGATAAGACGTAGGTAATTTTGGTGGAATAATGAGACTTAGTGCTCATTTTTATTACTTTAATTAATAAGGTATATATTTTATTTATATTACACGGGAATTACTCACGTAAGATTAAGCCGGTCACTCCGACTATAGTTTCAACCGCATTACGTGAGTAATTCCCGTGTAATATAAATAAAATGTGTGAAAACCACGTCAGTTTCTATAATTAGGTATACATTTTGACATGTAAAATAATTTAGTATTTACATTTCAGTCTTTGAGTTTCTTTGCGCGATAGAATCCGAAACGTGGATAATCGCCAAAGAACCAAAGTCACCGACATAGCTGTTAAAATTTGCAAGTTGAAGTGGCAATGGGCAGGCCACATCGCTCGGAGAACCGATAACCGATGGGGAAGAAAGGTTCTGGAGTGGAGACCACGAACCGGAAGACGCAGCGTAGGTAGGCCTCCCACTAGATGGACCGACGACATAGCAAGAGTCGCTGGCATCCAGTGGATGCAAAAGGCAGGCTGTCGTTCAGTGTGGAGGTTAAAGGGGGAGGCCTATGTTCAGCAGTGGACGTCTTCTGGCTGATGATGATGATGATGTTAGTCTTATTATTATAATTATTTCCAATCTTATTATCCTGTGTTTATTCTTATTTACTTGTTGTCTATTAATTTTATTATTATTAATTTTATTGGTTTGTGTAATTTTAATTTATGAGTTGCTGTGAATTGACTTACCCAGTGTAACGAATGTTATAAGGCCAATAATTAATTATTAATAATGATTAATTAATGATTATATGATTCTAGGGTTGTCCGTGGCCTAGTTCACCAGTACGTCCAATTCCACTTTTGTTAAATTCCCCTTCTCTTTATTAATCCTTCTCTTCCGATCACATTGACATTTGTAATGTTTTTTTTTCCACAAGATATTTTTACTGAATACTGAATATGATAACTCCTTATCTTAGTACCACCATTTAGTGTGACCCAATAAAACTTGCACAAAACAGTACAATATCGTTTATACTACTCTAGCGAATAATTTTCTTCAACTACTAGTAAAACGCTGTATGCTATTTTTTCAAACATGAAACGGACCATGAAGGCTGCTGGAAACAGTTCTAACCAAACTAATTTTCTGTTACAATATATCCCCGTTTCAACTCACAACCTTATTTCTACAAGTTAAGGATGAAAATATAAAGTAAAGTGTGGATTCAGTTAAAATGTATATTGGCTAGTTCGTTAGTGACGCTTGAACAGCCATGAGTGTCGAATTGATTCGTGTCCGGAAGAAAGTTGATAGCGTAGTAGAAACATTAGTATTGTAGAATACTGAGCTTTTCAAAGACGATTTATGTAACACTAGCTACCCGCTCCGGCTACGCACGGGTGTAATTTACGTGCGAAGCCGGGGCGGGTCGCTAGTTATTACATATAAACTTTCCGTGAAAAAAATATCTAACTAATGGTGGAAACCGCATCAAAATCCGTTGCATGGTTTAGGAAGAGTAGCGGTTATACAGACAGACAGACACGGACACGGACAGCGACTTTAATTTATAATATAGAAGATTATGCTTAATTTATACGTTATTAGTAGATAAGTGATTTAGTAGCCATTTAGGTGGTCGGACATTAGGATACTTTTTTTAGTTGTTACAGGCTTGCATTTGACCACCAACTTGCCTGATGTTAAGCGATGATGCGGTCTACGGTAGAGTGCTTTTCATGTTTGAAGTCCCCCAGACGCGGCGCTGTCATCGCGTATCAATCACTATCAGTATCATTTCTCGAGTAGAACTTTAACAACTTTTGGCATCGTACACGACTCTTTAACGATGGAAAATTAATAAAAATCTCAGTAGCGTCCAAACACAGTAACAACACCTGACAACTACAACATGGAAATATAGTTCCGCTGTTTGCCGTGGGACTTCTTTCATGAAAAGGACTTTTTTAGAGCATGCTTGTCTAGAAGAAACTGATTCACTCGTGATTTGGAGACACCTAGATTGTAACTATCGGGGAACACCCATTCAGGCAGCGCATTCTACAGACCAGCAGCTTGCGCAATAAAAGAGGAATCAAAGCGCTTTGTACGGGTTTTCGGAATCAATCATAGTGTAGATTTTTCGTGCTCGCTCTGGCAGTCCGACAGAAAAATGGGCAGGAGGAATTAGATCATGCAGATCCAACAGATCCAATGCACACTCTCCGAAATGAATCAAAAATTTGAAAAAAATGTTTTATTTCTCTAAAAATTCTTATTTCCCCTTTTCAATATAACAATCCATTTACTAAAATTCTATTTCAAACATTAATACGTTACCTCAGAAAATAGGCACTAAATATTTACTAGTGTAGTTGATAGAACAAAGGCATCCTCTGATCTGGCAACTTAAAAAATTGCATGGCCAATCACCAAGTTTTGCTTGCCTTGCTTTGCTTTAAAAATAAAATACGCTCATTGATTCTGAATATATTGGAAAATACCACAGAAATATTTTTTTCGTGTGTTGAAAATACGACTCAAATATAAAATTTTGCCTACAAACTGCCAATCTTGGCGTAAAAAGTTTAATTATATTTTTTAAACCCTTGATAAAAATATCTGATAATTTTCAAACGGCCGAACATATTTTATTCATCGTAGCTCTTGATCAACTCCTTTTTTTTAAATCGGCTTAGCCATTTGAGAACTACGATGCCACTGAAAGACATAAAAACACGTTAAACTTATAAAACCCATCTGTTTGCGTGGGGGTTAAAAATACTCTAGAATAAAAAAAAAAACAACGTAGTCGTCCTTAGTCTACAAGTTTAAGATACACAATGGCAGGAGTAGAACACAATTCATTATTATTTCAAAATATTCGAAGAAAATTTATAATTATGCCCATAGTTTTATTGTACTCTCTAACTTTTGCAATGCATGCGTTTGGCATGCAATTATCTTATATGCATGCTTTTGCAATGCATGCTATACACTTGTGGGAATAGCGATTTTTTCGTGAAAGCGTGTCTATTTCACTTTTACGCGACGTGACAGGTCGAAAAATAGTTATTTATGATACAAGTGCGGTATGTTGGTTATTACAAACGAGTAGACGAATGTAAGCCCGAGACGAAGTCTAGGGCTTACCATAGTCACGAGTTTGTAATAACCAATCCGCACGTGTGCCATACAACGTTTTACAACACATTTGCGAGTAAAAAAATAACAATTTTAATGGAAATGGAAATTAAAAAAATACCGTATAGTACACGCACGGTGCTATACAACGGAGCGTGTGGTAAAATTCATTACCGCACGCTTCGTTGTATGATGCGTAATGTTTAACTTTCGAACGATGTATACAGGCTTCGTAAGTGCATTTTTTGAGCAAATGTGTTGTAAAATATATTACTCCGAATTCGCGACTACGCTTACTTTAAACGAGTTTTATTTAAAAACTTATGTTACATTTTACCGAACAATACGCAGTTCTTGCATGGATTGCGAATGTGAATCGAAGCCGTGAAACAAATGAACAAACGATTTTGCCTTCACGAATATTCGCGCCTCGTATATAGCTTGCCTTAAATACTGTTCTAAAATATTTTTTTTTTAATTCCAGAAAGAAAACAGAAGAAAAAGGTTCTCCAAGCATTGCTTCCGCTTCTATTCGGCATGAAGTCCGCTGGAGCAGTCATTTTTGCATTTGCACTCGTAGCAACCCTCACAATGAAAGCTTTCGTTGCCAGTAAACTGGCTTTGGTGGTCACAATAGGAATGGCGTTGAAGAGACTGTACGAGACATATAGTACTGGGTGGGTATTATTGCTATGGGTCTTACTGCTAACTTGGTATTATGAGCATGAGAATGAGTATTCCGATTTTTAGCGCACCAACGAAGTAAAGCTGAACAGGCGTGATGACAATCATTGAAATTATGATTTCAAATAATTGAAGATCACAAAAGTTCCAATAACTATATTTTTTTACTATTTCATAAACGAGAATAATACACAGGGCTACTGTTAATAAGTAAGCATCCTCTTAAGGACGGCCTCAGTCATCAAAACAAATATATTTTGTTCCATGACTATTCGAAATTCACAAAAAAACAGTCGCATAAAAATATTCACTCCCAATTCCCAACAAAATATAATATATGAAACAGCTGATTTAGTCTTAAACAAAAGTTGTTTGTTTCAGCGTATTGAAATACTTAAGAGGGTACTAACTGATTATCAGTAACCCTGTATATATTGATAAAATTAAAATATAAAATGTCACAATCCGCCATGACAAGTGAAACGCCAATTAGAGCAATGACGTCACGGTTATGTAAAATCACTTGGTTGAAGTTTGAGTTCAGTATTATTAACACCGTGTCGTCATTAGAAGACGCCATTGCAAGTGTTTCTGAGGCGAATTTAAAATTAGTATAAACAGCATAAATTTTAGCTGTTAATACTAAATTTTCTGCAAAAATAAAATCTTTCCTGAAATGATATCGTCGAAGAGTTATTGAAAATCAGTCATCATGTCTAACGTAGTTTAAATACTTTGTTTGTTGTATATTCTAGTTAATTTTTAGCATGGAGTGTAATTTTTATACTTTATTATTTATCTGGTTGTACAAAGCAATATTTTATTTTATTATTTATTTATATTAAAACAACAGAACTGTCTATAAAAAAGGGTTGTAATTTTGTAGTGTGTTGGTATATTCCATTATTTTTTTTAACAAAATATTGGGTATATGATTTTTATATTTATTACGTGTTACCCAGATACTGGTTTTAGTTAATTTATTACGAAAAAAATATAAGCTGCTAAGTTATTTTTTTTGTTATGCTTCTTTGGTGTGCACAACTTTTGGTTTCATATTCTTAGTTTTTTCCAATGTAGAAAAAATTTTCATAATATATAAAGTACCTTCAAATTGCCATGGCTAAGTGTCATTTATAACTGTATTATAATTTTATAGTAAAAAAAAACTAATTGAACTAAAAACATCGCATGTAGTTAAATCTTTAATGATTTTATATATTCCCTGTTTTCAGACGTTTTCTTTGAAAGTAGACGTGTAAAAAGTATGTTAATCAAATGCAGTTACTGGCATGATTTCTTTAACTGATTGTTAATGGACACGCACTGATGAAAAGACTATACAAAGGCACAAACGACGATCACACAGAATTTTAGACCTTATTACTGACAATATTAAACACAAGATCATAAAAACTTGTATTGTTTGCAAATATTTAGAGAGCACGCGGAGCAACAACACGATGCAAGACGATAAACGTTTCATTGCTTAAGACGTACTTTAGAAACAAACAAAAAATAGCCTAAAACTGACGACTGTGTAATGTGACTATATACTACCAAATTTATAACAACGCCAACAAAATTTTGAAACAGCTGATAATTACGATCTAAAAAAATATTAAAGAAAAATACTCACTAACTAGATCATCACAACATCTCTAAAACTACTTGACCTACGAAGATTGAATTGAGTAAATAAATTCTTTATGTGGAGGGCTGCTAAGAAAGAATTTTGTGAAAGGACCAAATTAAGGGAGGCAAAATAGGGTTGAACGTTCATATGAAAATCTACGCGTACGAAGTCACGTGCAATAGTTAGTGATATTTTAATCATTAGCATTATACAAGTACTTTAATTTTTTTTAATTTAAATTGACGACTATATGTGGATACCTTATTTATAATTTACGCGACAATATTTCAAAAACATCAAAAATACAAAAACAAAAAAAATACTAGTAAATTAGTAATAAACCGGAAAATGAAGACCATTTAATTACCAGAAAAAGGCAAAAAACATTTTATTCGTACAAAGATGAAAATTAGTTTACCTTGGAGTTTGGGTTTGCCTTGGAGACTCAAGACAAACCCTGCCTAATTTCTTTGAAAAAAGGTTCATTTATCGAATTACACCTGTAAAACTCAACTTATTCAGCAAATAGCTTAAAACCTTGTCAACATTTAATTTTATTTTGACAATATTTATGTTAACTTAAAAATAATTTTATTCCAGTCATACCTAAACTAACGTTTAAGAAAAAAAGTCGAAAGAAAGTCGCCGTGAGTGAATCTGTTTATGTTATTTTTTATGTCTCCTCTAAGAAAAAAAAACAATTGACAGTAGGTACTGTGTCACCATAATTAGAAAGAGACAAATCTACTTTTTAGACTATCCTAGGCTGAAGAACAGTTTGTATCCATTTTCAACGTTAAATAGTTGGAGGTCTTTATCCAGTTGTACGAAGAATTATGCCCACAGTTTACACTAACACACAATTAGTGATAAAATTATTAGGTACTCACGTACAAATTTGTACTCTTTTCCTACAGAGATTCAGTGTGACGCAGGTTAAAACTCTACAAAACCATATATACTTAGATACGTTTCTTAGAAACATTAATTTATCCTAAGGGGATTCAAAATGTAGAAATTCACAAACAAATTCACAAACAGTAAAAAGTAAATGAAAATCTAATCAACACCTCTATTGACCCTTTACTCAAAATATTTAAATTTGCTTTAGCTGGATCTCGTGTTCGTTAAGACTCTAAATAAAATTTTAGAGTATTTCAGATTGCGTTTTCTAGAAATGTAATACCTACTACGTAAAATTTAAATATTCGTATGTTATCAAAATAAAAACAAGATATGATTGGCAATACTTGGCTAATGCAGACAAATACTAACCATAATTCTTATTCCTAAAATAGCTGGGTGGAAATCGACTACCAAAGACTACTTGATGATTTATGCTGCAAATGACTGCCTTGGACGACTAAATCTGACGACAAAGCACCGACTCAACGTTTTCTAAGAAATCCCAGTAAAATTCAGATCAAACATTAAATTCCCAAAATTTGTTTACATTGCAGCGTCGGTTTACAAAACCATCCGTACCTTTACTCGCAATACCCGATCGATTTCCCGAGCGCTTCATCGCACGCATACTCCGTATCCGGAGTGAGTCCACAGTTTGCGTCAAATGAGATGTATAACCCTAATATAATGGGTCAAACACAAGACCTACTACAACAGCAAGACGCAAGTGCTCAGCAGTCGCAACAAGTGCCTCTACTACTTAACTCTACGCTTGCATCAGAGAGATGGGACGGTAAGTCGAAACTTCAAAAACTCCTCGAACCGCTCATAGATGGCTTCAAAAACGTAATTAATCCTATAGCTAATATATTTTACGGGGCAATGCCAACATTTCGAGGACTGAACACTGAAGTATCAACTGACAAAACAGTAGAAGCGGAAACTGTTGAAGAAGTTATAAAACCAAAAGAGTTTCTAGTACCGCAACCTAGATTTATAGCACAGAGGAAAAATTTTGTAAAGATGCAAACTAGACCTAAGAAATATGCCGAATTAAAACTTGATTTAGATAGACTTAAGCGCAATAAGGACTTTCAAGATTACATAAAAACAAAAAAATATAAACACAACTATCCAAATACTTATTACTATCCTAGGGTAAAGTACGTACTTTACAATCCAAACAATTTCTATACTAAACCAAACTATAGCAGACTCTTCCCATACTTAAGACCACCGATAGTTACAACTACGCCAACTGCTGATTTAACAACTTTATCAGAGGAAGCCAGCGAATGGAAACCAATAGTAGTATTTAACAAAACTGTTATGCAGAATATGACGACTTTGTTCCCAATGAATCGTTTAAATATTTCAGTGAAAAATACTAACAGGTATGTCAGAAGGTTTTTTCGCAAAAACCCCAATTTAAAAAGGAGAAAAAAAATAAAACGTGATATTTCTAACAGCAACACAGAACAAAAATCAAGGGCTAGTAAGAAACGTGGTTTCGTATCCATTTTTGATTTTATAACAGATTTCTTTACTTCAGAGCCAGTATATGAAATGATGTACGAAGCTGGTCATATCACAAACACAAGTATAAAAAACACAATCATTCCTGAAAAAAAACCTCCACTTTACTACAGTGCTATGTACAATGTTCTAATGATTACTCTTGACGTCATGGAAGGTGTATTTGGGGTTCAAAACGATTTGAATAAGTACTATTTCAGTGAAAACAATAAGCTGATCAAAAAGAAAAAGCCTTTAAGAAAAAAATCTAAACCTAAAGATATATTACAAGAGCTAGAGTCGAATGATTTAAAATGGGACAAAGAGCAAAATAGGAATACTTCAGGTAAAATAACAACACCATCAAAACCTGAAGTGAGAGATAAAATAAAGAAACTTAAAAACAAGAAAAAGAAACTTAATAACAATAAAAAGAAATTAGCTAACAAAGAAACTTTTAATGTTGAAAGCGTAACAAACACTGAAACATCTATAACGAATAAGATCAATCTTAATATTGCATCAAATTCTTCATTTTAGCTTAGATAATGATGATTGTTTGTAATGTAGAATCTTAAAGAATAAGCAATAAAAAATATTTTTCATTTAAGACTGCATTTAACACGTATCTAGGTATTAAAAGTAGTGTAATGGTGGTGGGAATTTCTTGAATTACTTGATTAATCAATTGTTATTTTATGTCTACTTAAATTATGATAATACTCATTTGAAATGTTTTTGTAAATATTTTATTTTGTGTTTTAGCAAGAATAAGGAAAAATTGAATATTTAGTATGGTTTTTATTAACAAAAAACTGGTTTAGAAGTTCCTAAGTATTTATTTTTCTCAACTTCAGTTTTAGTATTCTAGCTTAAAGTATACGTAAAAGAATGAGAGGCCCAGTATCTGAACCAAGTAAAACAAAAAATTTGTACAGCACATTTTCATAATTCCACTTACACTATTCATCAAATTAATGCTTCAGAGACTGGACTATCTCCAACAAGTCTGCAAGTTGGTTGTGTAAATTGACTACTTTTTTCGTCTATAGTTAAATATTTATAATAAACAAAAAAAAAGAATTGATAGATTTAGTATATTGCAATTTTTTTTTTTATATTTGTTTCATTTGTCAAATGATTCAATCATTGGCATTGCTTTGCTATCGGAAATAAGTTTAAATTAATATATAGATTTTAAATTGATACTATTATAGCAACAAGATAAAAGTTTTTCTCACTTATGTGATGTAAACTCTTGTAGTTTTGTATATGATTTAACCTGTTTTTTTTCTTTCACAAATGTACAAGTGTGCCTTTAATTTTTTAAGTCTGATAAATAGTAAATCTACTTATTATCAAATTTTTAAAATTTTGTAGTCTATTTCATACAACCAGCTTATTTGACCCAACATTTTATTTATAACTAAATTAACTTGTCAATAATTATGTGCAGGATACCGGAGACGTCCAATGTACTATGGACAATCGCGCGCTACTTCAGAATCCTATTCGGATTACCAGCGGTACCGCCATTGAATAACGCCCATGAAACCATGACCATGCCTATGTATGTAATGCCCCAGATGATGTATGGTCCACCAGATATGATGACTATGCCACCAACGACACAATAAACATAATTGGACAATTGGACGTTAATGTCAACGTCGAGGATCAAGTGGCATGTTCACGCCAAATGTCAGATTACCACGTCGACTTGATCCGAATCACTTTCTACAAACGGGTATGGACAATATTGGACAAAACATTCAAATTAAGATGCCTCAGTTCCTATCAAATGATAAAAAAAAGTTCTATAAAATAGTATGATCTCTCCAAACAGCTCGTAGCGTAAATTTGTTACTAGATGTTTATGTATCAATTGAAATTTAAAATATTTCAATGTGTCCATACCTTTTGTATATTGTGTTAAAAATGAAGTGGTAATCTGACATTTGGCGTAACAGTCACACTGTTTTAAACTGCTGGACTTCCTAAAAGTTCAAATCTCCTAATTTTGACAACCGGATTTTAAGACAGTGTGAACTGTAGTAACTTTTAAGACTGATCTATTCTTGTCTTCAATAGCGCGAACCCGTCGACTTTAGATTTTAATAATTTATTTTGTAATTTAAGCGTTGGATTAAGAGTTATTTATTCAGCACTTAGTAAAATAAAAATATGTTGATAATTTGTCGTTATTTTATTATTATAATACATTCTTCGTAACTTATCTTTTTAAAGAATATGGTGATTAATCAAAGTCAAAAGTCCTTAGGCTTGATTCCTTCCTATGCTAAAGTCGGTCACGCGTTGAATATATTATGCGTCTGCACTTAAATATTTTGCAAACTCTCGCGTCTCTGATCAACAATGTCGTACATGTAGCATTTTATAGAATGCAATTATTGTAATAATATGTTTGTGACCATTGACATAAATCAAGCCTCGTACTAAGTGCAGTTCTTAAAGCGTTAATATAACGTTTTAACCGTCCATTGCTGGACTTTTAGCCTACCCTGAAAGGGTGATTGGGCCATATCCACCACGCTGACCCAGTTGCGGGTTGGTTGATTCACATACGCTATTGAATTCCTACTCCGTACTTATGCAGGTTTCCTCACGATGTTTTCCTTCACCGAAAAGCCAGTGGCATGAAAATCCGTACACATAAGCTCCAAAGAGCTCATTGGCACGGGCCCGGGGTTTCAACCCGCGACCTCACGCTTTGAAGTCTAGCGGTCTCCCAAATAGGCTACCTCGGATTGATTACCTGCTACTTTTTCATGCAATACAGATAAAGACAATTGCTTGATAAAATATATAATGCTTATAAAAAATATATAGAATAGATCTACGTTTAGCCACTAACTCGCCTGTTGGTAAACGACGGTATGGCTAGAATTCATCATAATCATCATCATTTTAGCCGTAGGACGTCCACTGCTGGACATAGGCCTCCCCCATCAATCTCCAAAAGGGCCGGTTGGAAGCGGCCTGCATCCAGCGTTACCCTGCGGTCTCTTTTAGGTCGTCTGTCCATCTTGTGGGTGGCCGTTCTACGCTGCGCTTAGTCTCCATTCCAGAACCTTTCGGCCCCATTGGCTATCAGTTCTGCGTGATACCCTGCCCACTGCCACTTCAACTGAATTTTCACTTGGCCAGAATTACTGCTGTTAATAGTATAAAGTTTAGTTCAAATATTAGAAAGACATCTAAATTCTATAAAAACGTGCAGTTTTAGAGAATAAAGTAGAATCCGTAACAATTTGCAACATTATTAGGCTTCTGTCAGTTTTCTGAACACAAAAATAAATTAGTACCTATCGCAAATTTAAAGCCCTTATTTTATTTGTATGTCTCTAAATAATTATGTCTGGCTTTGTAGCTACATAATCCCAATAGCATACTCTACAAAGGCAACCATTTTAAGCCCCAGCCAAATAAAATAAAGCAGGTATTCTACTAATTCCCATGGAAGAAATCAAGATCTTCTAAATAAATACTCTTTTTGGTTCAATTCAGAAACAAGAATTGCTAAAGTAAATTTACAGTTTTATGCTAAAGTAAGTTTATTTTAACTGTTTCTTTGACAAATCTCTAGCGTATTTCCGCTTTAATTAATTTGGGATCAATTATTTTCGTTTTACTCCGCATAAATTTGTCAGTGATGCTAATTTAAATTATCCTGAAACAAAAAATAACTAAATCTAATAGATAAGGAAAAAACTGTTATTTAATGAAATTTGTTATTGATTCTAATATAATTTCACCTGACCTGAAACAAAAAGTCTAATTCTTAAACAAAAAAATCATTGACTGAAATTAATTTGTAATTAATCTATTATAATGATAATAATTATTATAAAATCCATAATTATATTAACCATAAGTTTTCTATTATCTATACTAAAGATTTGTATGTACCTATGCTTGTAACGAATTGGCTCAAAAAGTACTGGAGCAATTTAAAAAATTCTTTCACCATTTGAATGCTACATTATCACTGACTAATATAGGCTATTTTAATAGGCTATATAACTATACCCGTGCGGAGCCGGGGCGGACCGCTAGTTTATTATAAAATTTAATAATTTGTTTTTAAGATAAAATTCAGCAAAGTGCGCCTGACTCAATCAAATTTATTTATTTATAGACAAATACTCGTCACACCATATACAAATGGTATGAATCCTTGGTCACACTCAGAACATAAAAACTTAGTTAGACTCAGAGTCGCACAGTGGGCAATGGAAAGAGCTATGTGCGGGGTTTCTTTGCGCTAAAGAATCCGGAACGAAGATACTCGCCAAAGAACCAGTCACCGACATATTATTAACTATTAAATATTTCTACTTCATCAAAACTCGCGTGAGGATTCATTATCAATTATTATTATAACACCGGCTTGCACTCACGATTATGTTTCTATCGGTCGAGTGCAAGCCGGTGTTATAATAATAATTAAATATTTCTAGTTGAAATGGCAATGGGCAGGCCATTATCGCTCGAAGAACCGTTAACCAATGGGGAAGAAAGGATCTTGAGAGAAGGCTGCGAGCTGGTAGACACAGCGTAGGTAGGTCTCTCACTATATGGACCGACAACATTGTGAGAAGCACGGGCATCCAGAATAAGATACAGATACAGATATAGATACAGCAGTGGATACAGATGGCAGGCTGTCATTCAGCGTGCAATTCTAAGGGAAAGGCCTATACATTGGAGCGGACTTCTTCTGGCTGATGATGATAATGATGACTCTAGACTCACAGCTACCCTAAGGATAGTGTAGCGAGTCAAGCAATTAAAAATACAGTAAGCATTGTTAAACAGTAAGTCTGTAGCTACAGTATGGTTATGATAGATAGGTATGGTTAGTATGGTTTACATACCTACTTATGTGCGTTGGTTTGTTTCTAGAATAATTATAGAAACAAACAAACTTACATAAGTAGGTACGTATGTAAACCAAATTAACAGAAATGTGAGGTGTCGATTCAACATCTTCGATCTTCATGCTCAAAATGCCTTTGGTAGACTAGTTTTCAACCGACTAAAAAGAAGGAAGTCCTCAACTGTTTATTTGTTTGTTTATGTTAAACGATAATCTTGGGCAATCGTAAACATATTTTGATGATACAGTTGATTGAATCATGTGTTACTTTGCGAAAGTTGATCCTCAAAACAGTTTAACTCCTGACGGACCTGACTTAGATTTATTTTTTTGATAGCATTGAGATTTAACTTTCTATTTCGCCCAATGCTAAAACGCCTAGCTGGAATGGAAAATGGCTTTAAGTGATGCTGCCGGAACATACCGTTAGGCACTTGGCAACAGTTTTTTTTTTTATATCTGACTAGGCTAACATTTTACTACAACATTTTACTCTCACCTGATGGCAAGCGATGATGCAACTAAAGATGGAGCACGTTTGCCCAGTAATAACCTATTAACCCTAGACTTGAACACTCCAAGATTTTAATGCTGCGGAAAGACAGACGAAGGCAAGGCTTTCCGTGGTTTTGCCATTCTAATTAAGAAGCAGGCGGCAAAACGCTTGGTGCCAATAAATGACATTTCGACCATGTAAGGTTGTTGCCGTTGGTCTGGATGTCCGGTAATGAAATGGTGATGGGGGAACAAGTAAGGTGAACTTTGGAAAACGTTCCACCGCCATGCTATGTTTTCCTCGCGACGTTTTTCCTAACCAGAAGCTCTTGCTTGTGTCAATTTGTATGTATTTAGTACCTAAATAAATTATGTTTAGTTTCGATGCCATCGCTGAAAAACGCTAAAGGAAGGAGGAAACTAGCATGTCCACGAATCTCTAAAATTCAAAATTAACTAAACAAAATACAAGCTAATACTAAAACTACAAATACAGTTAGACTGCCCATAGACTGTTGAAGGTCTAAAGACAATTCAAATGCTCAAACCCACTGCCGGTTGGCAGCGTACTCAGCATGCTGACGGCATTACCACGCTGAATGGCAATGGTTATGCGTTGAGTCAGAAAAACGCCAGCATTTTGGTCACGCGTCGCATAAACTAGGCGCTCTGAAAGATTTTTGAAAATGAGGTGAGCTCGCGGTCCCAAAGGGCCTAATGTCAAGACGTTATGATATTCATCAACAAGCAATAGACTAGCATGGTGGATGACAGCCCATTTTCTCTCTGTCTGAGAGAAGGCTCGAGTCCGAACAGTGGGAACATGATAGGCGGAAATGACAATGAAATGATGAGGGGGTTGAAAGTTTGTATGTAAGTCTACACGTACGAAGTCGCTGGCAACAGCTACTGAAATAAATAAATGAATACTCAATTATAACCTAGTATTTCACGTAGTAACCAGACGATTCGTCTGAGTAAGAATTCAGTGCCTATACGTTTGAAGCGTCCATGTGTAACCAATGAATTCAATTTACAGCAATCCAGACGTTTGCTCGTTGCTATTTGCTGTACAGCTCTGACGTAACAACAGTAAGGACAATCTTAAGCCTGCTGCGATTTGTAATAATATGTATTCTGAACATCATCATCATTGTGACCAGATGGAAGCTTCTTGATGAGGCTGTCGTGCCAACCCCTATCAAGGGATTTGGAGATTTCAAGAGTCATAGCCAAGGCTTCACCGTGTCTCTCGATAGCCTTGCTCAGAATGCATGTGGCATAAACGAAAAGATCCCCAGTCGACCGATTTCGGTGAAATCCGTATTGTCGGTCACTCAGAAGATGGTTATCTTCAAGGTATGCCATGAGCTCATGACCTTTGTTTACGGAACCCTACCACATGCATGTCTCATACGCTCTTGGTTTTTTTTTTGATATGTATTCTTTTGGACTTATATGTATGTTGTGTCGTGTCTGTGTTAAGTTTAACCTTAAAGGAGGACCTAAATACGCGTGGCTATCTCACTCTCGCATTTGATTTTTTTATTTATTTATAAATATGCTATATTGTTTTGAAAATGTGCTTTGGACATTTTGTGAAACTAATATTTAAAATTATTAAGAATAACTTCGCAAAATGACCAAAACACATTTTTCTAAAATAGACATTAATTTTATATTTAAAAAAACATCAGTTGCGTTAGTGAGTGGTGGCACGCCATACTTATTCTGAATGGAGCATCTAAAGGCTAATTTCACTTGCTCATATCAACGTATTGTGAGAAAAAAATAACTGAGTGCGAATTTCCAAAAATGATTGGGCATTTTCCTTAAAATAACATCGTGAAAAGTAACGTACAAACAAACAAACAGTCGAATAGATATAGAACCTCTTTTCGATATACCTCTATTTTTTGGATATACCTCTCCCTCCTTTCGTCGGTTAAAAATATATATTCAATATACAGAATTGGACCTGTTACAGTTTTATTTTAAGTATTTTTTTATATATATATGAAACATATGGACGCAGGCTTACTCTAATTGCTCTAATGTAATTTTTTTCAAACAAGCAAACAGGCTATCTTCTTAGATTATGTATAAAGCCTGTAACACTAAGGGCGTCACAGATACATTGATGACCTTTAAATACTCTGTTTAACCCTTTTGAAGAACCCCGTGATCCAGTTATTTCGAAATGCTGAGTGAGCAGCATTTCGAAATAACTGGATCACATATTATTGTCTTCTCTCCATACTGACTGTACGAATCAAACTGAGAATTTATACTATTGAGAAATGTGCGAGAAATCATCGCTACATATTTATGAGGTGAAATCTAGTGAAAACTCCAGACAAAAGTGAGCGTTTTGGATATTTCGTATATAATATAAACATTCCTACATTTACGCTAAGAAAAAATTAATAACGTAAAAATGTGAACCGATAACCGATGGGGAAGAAAGGTTCTTGAGTGGAGACCACGAACCGGAAGACGCAGCGTAGGTAGGCCTCCCACTAGATGGACCGACGACATAGTAAGAGTCGCTGGCATCCAGTGGATGCAAAAGGCAGGCTGTCGCTATGTTCAGCAGTGGACGTCTTCTGGCTGATGATGATGATGATGATGTGCCCGTTACTAACAAAAATCAACTGCATCTATAGAACCGGTATGAGAGGGGTTATTATATAAATCGGATATTTAAAAAAAACATTCATAACAACGATAGTTATTAAAACAGAAAATAAAGAGTAGATACTATAGTTAAGTTATTGTCAGATAAAACAAAAAGTGCTTGTTTGTCCTGTTATTAGCAAAAATAAAAGGCATCTAAGGAAACGACATCAGGGAGGTTATTACTAAAACTTTTTTTTATATATTAATAATAGTCTTGCGCTTGGCCGCCAACTCGCCTGATGGTAAGCGATGATGCGGTCTACGATGGAGCACGCTTGCCTCGAAGAAACTGATTCACTCTCGACTTGAAGACACCCAGATTGTAACTATCGGGGAACACACATTCAGGCAGCGAATTCCACAGGCTAGCACGCACAGTAAATGTGGAATCAAAGCGCTTCGTACGGGTTTCCGGAATATCATTACCGCCTATATACCGTATATTCTACAGATATTATAACGGGGAATGGTCTGATGAATTATTTGACCTTATCCCTCCATCCCAGTTTTACCACCGAACCAGAAATGCCATTCGCACATTATAGATGCGTGGAAGTCTCGCACGGTTCGATTCTGCCACGTACCTGTAAGTTGTAGAATGGCTTACCACCTCCGAAGTATAATTTGTACTGCTTCAAACGAGAGGTGAATAGTTCTCAAAGGTAGGCAACGCGCTGACCAATTGACCATGCCCCGGGTATTGTAAGTGGCTATAGGTGGCGGTGACCACTTACCAACAGGTGACCTGTCGCTTGTTTCCCATTTCTCTTCTCTACATAGTTATAAATTAAAGTCGCTTTCCGAGTCTGTCTGTCTGTCTGTATAGCCGCTAACTCCTCCTAATCCAGCAACGGATTTTTATGTTTTCACCACCAGTAAGATATGTTTTCACGGAAGGTTTATATTAATATTTTCTCTGTCTCTAAATAGTACAAAATAAAGTCGGTCTCCGCGTCTGTCTGTCTGTATTTCTGTATAACCCTTAACTCCTCCTAAACCACGGAACGGATTTTGATGCTGTTTTCACCACCAGTTAGATAATGTTTACGGCCGGTTTATATAAATTGCTAGCGACCCGCCCCGGCTTCGCACTTTAATTACACCCTTACAAAGCTTGGGCGGGTCGCTAGTATGCTATATAAAAAAAAAACTACCCAAGTTTATAAGGCGAACGACGTGTTAAACTCGGACCAAGCATTCATTTTCTCTGATAGATGCAATAACTTTGTAAAAAGCTGGATAAAAATTAATTATTTTAATATTTCACTATTCTTTTACTTTCTTTTTCAGGGGTACCTACCTGCTATACTATTCAAAATTATGAGCTTTTCATAATATAATTGCAGCCGTCATAGCAAATAAATGCTTGGACCTATTTCAAAAGTGGAGCTATAGTAATAACAATGGGAGTATCGCTAATACTGAAGCATATATGGATAAAGTAATAAATTAAAACATCAATGAACAACTCATTTATTCCGCAATAAATAACTGTTAGTACATTATTTTTATTATAAATAAATAAATAATTATTTGTTAGATAAAATGCGAAATTATTTTGTATAAATGCGAAATTAGCTTGCCATAATGTACAAAGTTAGTATTAAACTAGTGTCAATAAATAGTACCTAGGTATTTATTTACATTTTAAGTTAGATTCACTATTATTAATGCAATAAATTATTACCGTAACAAGACACTGAGAATTACACTAAAACGATCTTATTGTATTTTTTTTTTTTTTTTTTTTTTTTTTTTTTTTTTTAATATTGATTCTCAGTATCTTGTTATGCCAGTCCCCGTTTATATACAAATACAGTTTTTTTATTCATATGTTTTTTTGGCAATGTCTATTTCCTGGGTCCCATTTGGTTAGTGGCTGGATTCTCCCTCGGGTCTTAGTCAGCAATGAGTTAAGAATCCTTTTTAGTAACCTGGAAATCATTCGAAACCTTTATTTCTAATAAGCGTAATACATAAACATATGTTAACATCGGGCGAAATGGCAGGTAAACGCAAACATCTATACTTAATAAAAGAGGAAAGATTTGTATGTAAGTATGTTTGTAACGAATTGGCTCAAAAGGTACTGGACCGATTTAAAAAATTCTTTCACTGTTGGGAAGCTACACTATCCCCGAGTGACATAGGCTATAATCTATACCCGTGCGAAGCAGGGGGGGGACGTTAATAATATTATAAAGACGAAAGATGCATGCTTGTTTGTTTATTTGCATTGAATAGGCTCCGAAACTGCTAAACCGATTTGAAAAATTATTCCACTGTTGTAAAGCTACACTATCCCCAAGGACTTCAGGTGACATAGAATCTATTGTGTTTAAAAAATATTAGGGATCCTTACTAAAACTCCAATAATACCCGTGCGAAGCCAGGGCGGACCGCTAGTACAAAATAAAACTCGAGATTTCACACAGTTACTCTAAGATACTTCGTTAGTATTTCTACTTTTCCCAACATTAATATAACCTTGAAAATGTAAGTACATTGGCACATAAATTTTCCTCAAAGGTAGCAAATGGGAAACACGTTAATATTCCAAAATACGTTTTAATTTTTTAGTCACGTTTCGGGTCTAAGCGTGTTTTTACTCAGCGAAAAAGGTTTGCAAGCTCTGGAAAATAATGTTGCCAGATGAGAAGAAGAAAACTTCAGTTTCTTGTTGTCTTTATATATTATACTAGCTGACCTGACAGACGTTGTCCTGTCTTAGAACTGTCAAACACGCAAAGTCAAAATTGTAATACTTATTTTTTTACACCTTGGGTTACATTATTGGAGTTTTAGTAAGGATCCCTATTTTTTTTGAAAATATAATATAGCCTATGTTAACCGGGGATAGTGTAGCTTCCCAACAGTGAAGGAATTTTTCAATTCGGTTCAGTAGTTTCGGAGCCTATTCAATGCAAACAAACAAACAAACAAACAATCAAATCTTTCCACTTTATAATATTAGTATAGACAAGATTAGCCGGAACAGTAGGCTTATACCAAAAAAATAAACCATTCTCCTCATAATAATACTTATGAACCCATTTTGTAAATTGTTTTAACCTTAGATTAAGATAGGTATAACTAACTTCCCTCTCCCTGTATTGTGAATAACTAAGTAAATTCATTTAAGGTAACAAAATTGTAGTCAAGTATATTAAAAGTCACGGACCCTGGAGTACGGGGAGTTGAATAAAAAAAAAAAAATATTGTAACGTCCTGAAATCGTGAAAAAAAATCAGGTGTTCCATGAAAAAACTTGTTCACAATGATCAGTGTACAAATGTAATTTTTTTAATGTTGAAATGGGCTAGTGTTTGACCTTGCTTGACATCAAGCGAGTTGGTGGATAAATGCAAAACAATTACATTTTTTAATTTTTTTTTTTAAACGCTTCTCTTTGCGGGATTCCATGTTTAATTTGTATAATTATAACGAATCACTGGTGTAATTCCGCGTCCATTTTGCTTCGAGTACAATAAGGATTTTGGGATAAATTATTTTTCGCTATAGATATTTGTAATACTAATTTTAACCTAACGTGAAATAAAATTATTAATAACATAAAAGTGAAAAATTAACCTAACTTGAAACAAAAATTAATTAAATCTGTAACAAAAAGTTCGTTATAATAACTTGTACTAATGATATAAATTTTAAATTACTATAAATATTATTTAATGTAAAACAAATAAAAATTTTGGTATAATTTTTTTTTTAAGAATAATTAATCCTAAAATCCTTATTGTACTTAAAGCGACGTCTTAGAAGCGGAATAACACTAGAGATAGGTCATAATAATTATACAAATTTTAAAAAATTGTCGATTTTGCAATTATTATTACAAGCCTTACATTTGCATTTATTATAAAAATTAAATCAATTTTCATTAATATTATTTACCATGATATGTATCACCAAAAATATTATCCTTATTGATACTTGTAAGAGGAAAATAAACAAGAACCGACAACAATTTTAAGTTAATTAGAGACTCATTCGGCAAGATATAAATCTTAAAAAACGAGAGAAATTGCAAAAAGTTGTGACGGAAAGTAATATAAACAATAATTTAATTTCCGGTAGAATGTTACGAACGTTAAGAGCCAGTGTATTAAAAAAATCTTGGAATACATCATGTCTGTTAATTAAATATTTAGAAAGATATTCTTTCTGCAGATATTTATCTGGAATTGTGTAAGAATTTTCCATTGAAAAATAAAGGAGTTATGAATGTGAATAAATCATTGGTTTTAGGCAAATAAAATGGCTCAGTTGTTCACGAGACGCAGAAAGGCAAGCATGTAAGAACGGTTAGCCGTTTAAATTAAACATTCTTTCCCAAGCAATGTTTGAATGCGAAACAAGCGAGAACGAACGAAGAATCTAGAAACGATTTTATATAGGTTAAAGTCAGACATAAAGCATCGTTCACATTAGAGACGAGAAAACAGCTCTGGTTACTTATTCGTGGCTTTATTACAACCATCAACTTTTCGATATTTTCAAAACAGTTGTACAAAAAAGGGCACAAAAGACGGTTTACGATAAAAATATATAACTAAGAGCCCACTCAAATTTTTTACGAAAAAATTATTTATTTTTGTAATAAATTGTATTTTTTTTTATAACGACTTTACTTTTTTAATACTCAACATAATCAAGCTATATCCTCCAATATACATTATACAGTGTTGAAAAATTGTGCTATTCAATAAAATCATTAGATGTACTAAATTTGTGGTATACTGTTCTGCATACAGTGTCACCATTTACTAACAATAGTCGGGAACAATTGTTAGCACATGGACATGAACAAAAAATGTTTCAAGATGTCAAATTGTGATAATTATGTGAAAAATTGTGCTACTCAATAAAATCACAAAATATACTACATTTTTGGTATACTTTACTGCATAAAGAATACAGAGTCACAATTTACCAACAATAGACTTTAACTATTGTAAAGACACGGAAATAAACAAAAAAGTTTCAAGACGTCAAATTGGGATCACATCACATCAGCGCAGTCATTAAACGTCCACTGCTGGACTTTGCTAAAAGGCCTCCCTTTTAGAGAGGGGCAAATTGTGATAATTATGTGAAAAAGGTGCTAAGCAATAAAATCACAAGAGGTACTCAATTTGGGGTATACTGTACTCCGTACAGTGTCACCATTAACTAACAAAAGACGGAAACTATACTACTACTATGTTTGCATAAATGGAAATAAACACAAAAGTTTCAAGACGTCAAATTGGTGAAATGTGTGCTAAGCTAATAAAATTGCAGATGTACCTACTTTTTTTGCTACTTTGTACTGCTTACAGTGCCATCATGTATTCAAATAGTCTTGCATTATTTTTAGTGCATGTAAATAATCAAAAAAGTTTCACAATGTCAAATTGTGCTATGGACAAAAATTTGCCATGCCAAATAAGTGTCAAGGTGTAATTTTGTGCAAAATTGTTCTGCATACAGTGCCACCATACTTACAATAGTGCTACAATGTACGTACTTGTACAATACATGCAGTTATTTAATATGCACTGATTATTTTATTGTCAGAAGGTAGGCTTGTGACCTGAAATTAAAAAAAAAACTCTCAAAATCCCGTTGAGCATGCGTTGCATTGTCCATGCAAAATTAGTGAAATGTATGGCTACATTTAGAAATTACGCATCTGAATAATGCAAAAAAAAAAAACTTTTCTTTCTTTTCTAAAAATCAAATTCTTTAGAACTGATTGACGAGACGAGCAAGTCAATTGTCTCATGGTAAGCGTCATATGCCCGTGACAGTTTAAGTACCTAGTGCCATATTAGAAATTAGAACTTTCTGTTCAAATAAAATCATTTTAATACGTAAATGACCATATATTGGGTTATGGCCTTTTACGAAAACAATACTTTGCTGTATTGATCATTGAAATACGTAAATGACCAAAAATTTTTACTTTGGCCTTTTGTAAAGTTGCTTCTCAGAAGGAATAACGAAAAATATTGTTCTGAATAAAATAGACAAAAGTAGACGGCTTGACTACTTTAAGGTACTATCCAATGGTAATGCCACCAGCATGCTGGGTACGCTGCCAACTGATAGTGGGCTTGAGCATTTGAATTGTCTTTAAACAGTCTGTACAGGATGTAAGGGGAACACTGTCGAAGCCAAAAGAAGGTAAATGTACTCAACATTATGAACACCTTTTACTATGGGACCAACCCTGAAATCGCGAAAAAAATATCAGCTGTTCTATAGAAAACGGTCATTGACACTCGATAAATGGAACAGCTGATATTTTTTTCGCGATTTCAGGGTTGGTCCCATCCTAAAAGTGGTTCATAATGGTGAGTACAATTACCTTCTTTTGGCTTCGAGAGTGTTCCTCTGTATATAGGCAGTTTTGTAGTGTTATTGTTAGCTTGTATTTTGTTTAGTCAATAAAGGCAATTCCAAGTTTTTAAATAATAGTAAAAACCAACACTATACTAATCTGCGTGTTTCTAAAATGTAAATAAAAACTAAACGAATAAGACCTAAAACTCATTAAAAGTTTGGTAATTATTTCTTTCCAAATACCAACGTTCATTAATCAACTAAGATCTAAAAGAACAAAGTCAATGACCACAAAGTATATAAATAGACAAAAACAAAAAGAAAGAACTTTGCAGATTTTACAATCATAAGTTGGATATTGGCATCGATTCTGATGTACTCTAAACTAAACTTGACAAAATTTGACAGCTCTAAAATTGTTGCCATCCTTCTCTCACGTATTAAAATGAAAAGAGAGGCAGATAATTTAGTGAGTGGTATGACAGAATCGACGCCATTATCTTTTCAATTTACGGGTAAATGCCAAGCTGCAATGAACTTGTCGCCTTCAATAAACATTGTTTTCAAAAACTTATGACTTTGAATTTTATGGGAATTAAATTATGCGAAAGTAATTTACTAGGTATGGAATTTTTTAAATATGAATTTTACGAAACCAATTTTTTTTCCAACCCACCCCGTTTTCGTACGTGTTCGGAATATCTAATAAATTATTTAATTTATTAGGCAAAAGACGCTATAAAATCTGTCCATTAGTCATGGTATTTATATTTTTGTACAGACTGATGGAAAAATCAGGTGTTTCTTTGCGAAGTTATGCTAAAATTGTTAAGTAGCATTGTCAACATATTATTAGCTTGTTCGAAATGTCTTCTGTCTCAAACATTATAAATTAAATAATATTTATTTGGTTATTAAATCTTGCGTGATTCCATTATAATTATGACAAAACGGTTAGTGTAAGCCATTTCTTTCCCCCGATGCAAAAAAGGGGTGTGTTAAGTTTAACGCGTGTATATGTGTCTGTGTGTCTGTGTATGTGTGTATGTCTCTGGCATCGTAGCTCCCAAACTAAACCGAATTTGATTATTATAAAATTTTGGTTTGAAAGGTCACTACTAAAAGTGATCTTAGCTATGATTCACGAAAATCGGTTCAGTCCTTTGAAGATTATTTGCTCTTTTATCGGAGGTTTGAACATTGTCAATTTATTCCTGTATATTTAGTAGTGTTATTTTCTTTTATTCATCATCATCATCATCAGCCAGAAGACGTCCACTGCTGAACATAGGCCTCCCCCTTTAACCTCCACACTGAACGACAGCCTGCCTTTTGCATTCACTGGATGCCAGCGACTCTCACGATGTCGTCGGTCCATCCAGTGGGAGGCCTACCTACGCTGCGTCTTCCGGTTCGTGGTCTCCACTCAAGAACCTTTCTTCCCCATCGGTTATCGGTTCTCCAAGCGATGTGGCCTGCCCATTGCCACTTCAACTTGGAAATTTAAACAGCAATTTTTTTTTTTAATTTTCTTTTATTACAAAAACCAATTTTCCAATAATAATTTCTTAGAGAACAAATTATTATGCAAACCTTGTTAAATTAGAATATTCTGTAAGCATTTCAATGCCTTCCAAATGATTTGAATAATTCTTCTAAATACGTAATAATGCATTAAAATATTTCGATAACCATTACGTTAAGTTCTACGAATTTTTTGACGGATTTCGGTTCTAAATTCGGCTGTTTTTTTGTGTGTCCTGCGATATATTAGCTGATTGTGAACCGATGTTATTTATTTTATTGAATAGGCTATACCGTAGAGGAGTCTAATTAAAATTTGGGGGAAAACATTACTATAAAAAACAGCTGTTCAGTAGGAAAATTAGGGAATAAATACCTTTTATTAAACTTTACGTAAAGTCTGTTGTTGATGATGATGATGATGCTGAAGAAAGTCTGTTGTTATCATTTGTTAAAAATAGGTAAAACAATACAGTCGGTACAGTTATAGGTAGGTTTTTACTTGTATTTTTTTAGATCTAAATGTAGCCATAACTCACAGTTAGTTATAAAAACAAGACACCTTTCAATGAACAAATTTAATCAACCATGCAGAGAATCAATCTGTCACCTGATGAGAGAACAGTTTCTTAAGGCCAATGATGGTCGCCAGGAGGAGAGCAATCTTGGAGATCAGAAGGGCCTTCCCGACCATGAGCGCCAGCCCCTTGAACGTCAGAGCTCCAAGAAGGCCAATCTTCATAGCGGCAGCTACAAGGAAAGGACCAAAGTTCTTGTTTCGCCCCCTTCCAGTCTCCGCTGCTTTGTGGGGCTTAACGGATACGTCTGAAATTTGAAACAATAAGAACATTAAATAACAGTTTTTTTTCTTCTTTCGATGGTTGCCGGGCGGTAGCATTTGCGCTTTACAATCTGATGGCACCCGGTTCGATCCTCAGCCCTGCACCAATGACTTTTTTGTCATACCTATTTAGTACTCAAAAAAATATGTGCAGTTGTGATACCATCGCTCAGCAACGGTGAAGGAAAACATCGTGAGGAAACCAGTCATGTCTGAGAACATCAAAAGTACAAAGATATATGACATTCACCAACATGCACTAGGTCAGCATGGTAGTTTAGGGCCCCTCTCTCTCTCTCTCTCTGGATAGAAGGCCAGTGTCCCAGCAGTGGGTACATGATAGGCTGATAATGATGATGTATTTTGGACGTCATTCTAAATCCAATATGGCGGACTCCCAAAGATGGCGGACCAGTTATTTTTTATGCACCTCAACGATATGGGTATTTGCAATAACTTTTAAGGCTTGTCTTTACTATACATATTAATTCTATGTTTTACGTTTTAAATTTGATTGTTTTCCGTAAATAAATTAATCTCTTTATGCCCAATAATTTCAGTATAATTATTTTGCAGATCGACGAATTCGAAACGGGCAATTCGTGGTTTTATTTATGGGAACTGTTACCTTTACTCTAACAAGGACAAAGCACCAATATCAGCGAATCGGATACGTGAATCTATTACCTCAATGCTTATTGACATTGACGTATTCTCGCGTGTCGGGTACCAATTTCATGAGGAAATGTATGTACATTTGCTTGGCAGCGAAGTGAATTTTATTGATATGTGAGAAATACGTTTATAGATATTGGTAAGGTTATGGATTAGTTAATGATATCAAATACAAATAAATTATTATTATTTCGCTTTATTTTAAAACATTCTCGGGTCTAGTCCAAACATATAATGGGCATTGGCGGGCCAAAACTAACACCAAGAGGCGCCCTGGTGTGTGAATGGAAATTATGAAATGATTGTACAATAATAGATTAAAACATTATATGCTATTGTGGTGATTTCTTAAGGGAACTGAGATAGTTTATGGTATGAGGTACGGCACCCACCAATTACCACCAATTTTGGCGGGTGATGACTTGCCACCCACTAAATGGGCCTCACATAATGGCTGCCGTATATTGACGCCAGAAGGGCAACATTGGCGTGTGGCTTAGGGTGTCGAGAGGTGTGCTGCACTTTCACTAAACGCTACTTGCGTTATGGCGTTATGCCATTTAACACTTCCACCCTGGAGCTTAGGTTTTTAACTCTTGCCGTTTTCACCCCAGCCGTCTGCCGACGGTTGCAGGTTAACGCAAGCCAGGGGTCCCGTTTAGCTCCATGGAATCAGAGTACGCGGTATCGCTACTTACCGACGGCTCGCCATAAAGCCACCCTGTGTATTCATTATAATTTTAATAAATAATAGGCTTGCGCTTGACTGCCACCTCGTCTGATGATAAGCGATGATACAATATGCGATGGAGCACGCTTGCCTAGAAGATGAAACGGGGTCACCAGAAGGGACCTGTCCTTATAAAAAAAGGCGAGGTGATTTGTTTACAAATAATTTATTTTAGTGGTTTAGTTTAGCCGGATCACATTAACGATGTACGCCTCCAAGGATAGCCGGCCTAAGCACTGGTTATAGCCTCGACGACACGAAGAGGAACCGGCGGAAAGGAGAACTGCAGTGATGTGTCGATTGGCTAAAGCGGGAAGTGTTTTATTTTATTAGTAACGATTTCATCGTTACAAAGAAACGAAATATGTATACGTATAAAATAAGCGTAACGCTATTTAGACCCAATTAGATGGCACTGGTTTTACTTCATATACTCATAGTTATCGTTAACGCAAATGGGTGACCGTGAGCAGTATTCACAACTGAGCGCTACAGTGGGTCAGATGTGACGTTGACACCGGAAAAAAATTGCGCTGTTTAAATAAATGCAAGATATCTGCTAAATTCTGAGTTAAATCCGCTCAAAGAATCGTTGTTTTTCAACATGTGTCCATTCTACTATCAAAATTATAACGAAATAATCAAAATAACCTTGAGATACTCCTAGTATACTTCTATAGTTTATTCATATTTATGGGATTATCATAAGCTATTCCTAATGACCTAAAGTTTAATCCGATACACCAACAAAACTAAAGTTCTCCGAAGCTAAATCTTTATGGTCAAGCTCCACGTAAATTAAGTTAATTTTGATATTATTATAACAGGTAAGTTTATACCAACAGAAATCTTTAAAAAAACTGCATCAGCGCTTAACATCAGGCAAGGTGGTCTAAGGCAAGCAAATAAATAAATTTAAAAAAAAACATGCGTAACATGAAGAGCAGTTTCTTTAAATGGTCATTTACCTAGTTGAAAAACTGTTCAAGTTGAAAAACTGACGCCAAGCACCGAATAGCGTGCCGGCAGCCTTACTTGGGAAACAGTTCTCAACTTAGTTTGATACCGAGCAAGCACTCGGTATCCATCCTTTCAGCTTATCGAATTCCCACTGCTGGGACTCAGTCCTTCTCTAAGAGAGGATGGGCCCTAATCCACCATGCTGGCCCAGTGCATGTCGGTGAATTTCATGTCTATGAACTTTAGAGGTTTTTGGACATACCGATTTCTTTACGATGTTTTCCTGCAACGTTTTGAGAGATAGCATCGAATGCACATAATTTATTAAGATACTAAAATAAGTAATTTTTTCAGATTCGATGTTCAAACTAGGTGCCGTCAGTTTGTAAAGAGCACATGCTACCGCTCGGCCACCATCGCTCTAGTGCCACTTGCTTATCTTTTGAGCCACGACGCTATAGTTGGATTTTCCTACATACGGTGTTTTGAATCATCTAGTGCAGCGGCACCCTTAGAATTATTATCTTCAGGGAAAATTATTTACACACGTGCGAGTTAATTTATTTTAAAATAACATTAACTCAGCTTGGAGCTTGGTTATAATTTCATCCGCGGAATTGAGGCCCAAACCAAGATAATTAATGAGCAAGGAAACTGGGGGTGGAAGGGGGGGAGAAAGGTGACACAAGTTGGTAATGAAGCTCAAATGTAACTTGTTATTTTATTGTTTGAAAGTTGATTTATTTATCAAAATAAAAGCGTAATACACTCTGGACTTATGGAGAAAATCAGATTCACACAACGGGCAATGGAGAAAGCTATGCTCGGAGTTTCTTTGCGCGATTGAATCGGGAATGTGGACATTTGCAAAAGAACCAGAGACACCGACAAAGCTATTAAAATTTGCAAGTTGAAGTGGAAATGGGCAGGTCACATTGCTCAAAGAACCTCTCGATTACCGATGGGGAAGAAAGGTTCTTGAGCGCAAATCACGAACTGGAAGACGCAGCGTGTGTAGATTTCCTACTATAGATAGACCGACAACACCGTGTGAGTCACGGGCATCCAGTGGATGCAGATGGCAGGCTGTCGTTCAATGGACATAGGTTCAGCAGTGGACTTCGTCGAACTGATGATGATGATAAGTATTTAAATAAGAATTAAAAAATAGTGCCATCTATGATCTATGTCGCTTTCAAGTACGAAAACTGCTCACCAACGAAGTTGGTTTGCAATGACTGCTGGTGCGCTATATAATACTTGGGCACACCACTGAGTCGGTATCATTGAAAAAGTGGTATCTGTTCAGTATTTACAAAAACGCCAACAATTTTTACTCACCTACGCCTAAACTGGAATCTTTTTCTTGCTTGCCAGCAATGACCAGGTCTGCGTTATCTAAGATCCGGTACCGTAGTGACCTGGTAGTGGCGAAGCTCCAGAGCTTCTCCACGATCAGCTGCTGTGCTTGATCCTCCAAGGATACTCCGGCTCTGGCCAGACTTTCTGGCTTCACGGGGAGGTCTGCTGCCGCCCCATGACTGGAAATGTATTTAAAACTTTGAATAGGTATTTATAGAATTTGCACGTAAGGGTTTAGCCGAACTATCAATTCAAATTATGATCCGTGAATCAGAAATATAACGCCTTTAATTAGAGTGCCAGTGATGAGTCATGAAATCATCTTCATCATCATATATTATTGGACATGTCACCTTCTGCTGGAAATATTATAGCATTATATGCGTGTCGATGAGGTCGAGCCCTACTGGTAATGACATCTTGCAGAATATAAAAATAAATATTTTTGGGACATTTTTCACACACGGTCATCTGACCCCAAACTAAGCAAAGCTTGTGATATGGCTGCCAGAGACTGATATACATACATATATAGTTTCAAATACATACTTAAATAGATATAACAACCAGATATAGAACAAACACAAATGTGTGCGGTCACTGTTTTGATATACATAAAAGATACCACTTATGCATTTCATCAAATATCAAAACCGTCATTGTTGAGCTGTACCAACGCAGTCCGCAGCATTTTGTCCACGTAACCGATCAGTTCAAGCGCGATGCGGGATGAGGTCTCCCGGGATACGAATCGATTTCTCAGTTATGCCTGGATGCACTAGTTGAGATGCGGAGAGCTAGCAAGCAGTATACCAGGTAATTCCAAAAATTGCTGGCCATGGTGAACGTTACGTTCATCAAATATGCTTTAATATGATGACGTCACCCCCGAACTACACCGATGCAGTTCGCAACATCAAGTCCACATAACTAACCAGCTCAAAAAATGATGATTTATGACAGATTCAAGATGGCATCATCTGTAATACATGAATATTTCTGATGACGTCATCCTGTCGTTGTGTTCCCCAGATATAATCAGAACACTGGGAGCACTTGTGGCCAAGTTTTGCCAATAACTGCCAGTCGTGCTTAAAAATACCTTTCATCAAATATCATGACGTCATCGCTGAGCTGGACCGATGCAGTCCGTAGCATCCTGTCCACGTAACCAACCAGCTCGAGCGCGATGCAGGATGACGTCTCCCGAGACACACATTTGTTGCTCAGGCCGTATTTGAGCGTCTGTTCTGATGGCACTGCCTGAAATGGAAAAATGGAGTAAATCAGATGAGACCAAAGACTCGCCGTCATTATCATCGCCGTCATCGTCATCAACTTATTATGTTCTCACTGCTGGGACACAAGCTTTCTGTGAATGTCATAATTATTATTGTCTCTGAACTTTTGAGGTTCCTGGACATACGGGTTTCCTCGCGATGTTTTTCCTCCGCAAGGGAAGAAAGCGGTGGATGTGAGTCAGAAGCTTCGCTTCCTCCCGCTTCTTCACCTTCTAACTTAACTGACGCAATTTGGATCTGTTCTAATAATCAATACTTATTTGATATTACAGTCGCCTTCTCAGTAATTCTAGTCGGCCACTTATATTTTTACTATGCATAATTGGTCATATATTTAGTAAACCATTAAAATAAATTTTACTGATAAATTTTCGTCGATTGCTAACTTATTGAAAAAACAATTAAATGCCGCCCACGAACTATTACCATAACTTTCTTATTAAGTCGCCAAGTTATTTTTTATTCACTCGATTAATAATGACGCTTTTTAATTGTTTAATTCTTGGAGGCCTTTATACAACATGTCTAATTTGTCTATGTCAGCCCCATCATATCCTGACAAATTAATGAATACAATTTTAAAGCATTTTAAGTAATAGTGTATATTACTACTAGGATGTATGTGTATGGTAAAAGTAAAAAAAATATAGTCGATCCTCTATTGCACACCCCGTCTTCTACGTCTTCTATAAATCCTTTCCATCCTAAGGTTGCCTGGAAGAGATCGTTTTTAGCGATAAGGCCGCCAGTTGTTACACTAGTTTTTAAGAGTTTTTTGTCCTCTGTATCAAATTTTATGGTGTGAACTTAGAATACAATACAATACAATACAAAAACTCTTTATTAAAACACCACAAAACAAGGATAACATAAAAATTACAACAAAAATATTATCTAGGCTAGAATAACTACTCAGAGAAGGTAGGTTTCCAAACAACGCCTTCTCAAAACGTAAGCTACAAATTCGCTTTGTAGCTTACGTTTCGATTGGTATTTTAAACGATAAAATTAATGGATCACCTGTGGAATATCACACCATAACTCTTATGCTGCTTTTCTGATTTGTTGTGGTACGATTTCACCGCGCAAATTGTCATAGTTATTATTTTTTTTTGAGCCATGTATGACACCACTTGAATGGCTAAAATTTTGCGAATGTACTTGGTTTCTTTGGGTGTGAACAATAAAGAGTTAATCAATCAATCAATCAATCAAATAAATATATTATTGACTTATTACTATAGTATAATTAACCAACTAGGTAGGTTTGTGGAGTTAGGATGACTTAAAGCCTGGAAAAAAGAATTTGCCAGACTATAAATCATTCTAGCCTTCTTGGAGTTTGGACAAAATAAATTTAGATAAAAAAACGTATTACCTCTACTTTGGATTCACATATTCCAAGATCATAATAACCCTTTAATAAGGCATCGCCACTTACCAGCAGGCAAATAATTGGCCAAACGTAGATCCATTTATGTATAAAAAATAGGTTTCAAGGCTTCAGACGGGTACCCAAATTGGGCGGACTATTTCCCTGGGGAATTATTTCAGAAATAAAAGACAAAACATTAAAAAGTCAAGCTATCGTGGGCCTTTGGTTGGTATTTCTCCGAAATTCTATTTACGACGACCTCAATGGCGTATTTCTAGAGTTATCTTAGAATGTAGATTTCTAAGGACTCACTTTCAAGTATGGTTCTAGTACGGAACCTATCGGAAATGTTGTTACGTGACGGCAGCAATATAAACATAAACTTTTTTAATATTAAAAAAAGTAAAAAAATCTTGACAACTATATTTTTGGCGGTTAATATTATTACGATTATGTCGTAAACAATACAAGTGAATACAAATATTTTTTTAGGGTTCCGTACTGTAAAGAGTAAAAACGGGACCCTGTAATACTAAGCCTACATTATAAATATAAATAAATATTCGGGACATTTTTGCACACACGGTCATCTGACCCCAAACTAAGCAAAGCTTGTGATATGGCTGCCAGAGACTGATATACATACATATCTAGCTTTAAATACATACTTAAATAGATATTAACACCCAGATATAGAACAAACACAAATGTTCATCGCATAAATGTTTGTCCTAGATGGGAATCGAACCCACGCCCCCAAGCTCAGAAGGTAGGTTCACTACCAACTGGACCAACGGGCTATCTCATTGTCAGTACGCCCTACCTTTAAACAGTGTTTTTTTTAACCACATACGTTTAACCACGCGTTTGACCACAAACTCGCCTTTTGGTAAGTGACGATGTGGTCGAAGATGAAGCACACAGACTCTGAAGATACCTATTCACTCTGGCCTTGAAAAGGCCCAGATTATATCTCTCAGGAAACAAGGAAGTTGGCAGGTTGTTCCAATCCTTGGCTGTATGGATTAGAAACGTGGAAACGTTTGGTACATATCCAAGGAAAATCCACAATGTATGGGTGGTAGTGGGCCGTTTTTCTACTTTCTAGTAGAAAGGGGATGGTAGGATAAGGTCATGTAACTCTGATGCACTTTCTCCGAAATGAATTCTGTAGAAAATTGACAGACTCGCTACCTTGCGGCGGTGTATCTTTCGAACCGTAATAGATAGCCGGTTGACTCTCTGGTGTTACAAATATCCAAAGGCAACGGTGACTGGTCACCATCAGACCGTATGCTTCTTTGCCACCTAAGGCATAAAAAACGTAAAATTTACGCACCCTTAAAATAGAGTATCATTACGTAAAAATTACGTAACCTTTTCAACTGAAATCGTGTACTTTTAAGGTTTTGGCATAAAAAAGGTTGGAATAAACTCTTGAGTTTCTGGCAAAAAAAGAGCTCTCTAGAGATATTATTTTTGGGTTTTTTGTTGATGAATAGTGCTTTATGTGGGATGTTGACGATCTTACTTCAGAAACCAAAATTTAGTGGAAATCTGGAAATAATAAGCCCTTCAAACGATTTCTGAGAGTATCTTAGTACCAATCGGAATTCTGGAGAGGAAGGAATCTCCTTTTGTACGTTCTATTTATATAGAATCTAATTTGATTACCTCCAATTTAAGCACGTTTCCGAGCAGAGCTATCTTACGTACGTTATCAATATTTTTTAAGAAAACAATCAGTAAGTTAAACCAAAAAAGTAAACATCTATAAATTGTCTATAGTTATTTATTTTTTTGTTTTTTTCTCTGTGGGTGTTTTGGCTTCGCACTTCTTGTGCATTTGCCAGTGTCAAACTCTCTAAAATACATGTTTCACCGCGTTATATATTATAATAGTCCACAATTAAGTAACAGTATAACATGTTTTTTTTTTCTGTGACATGTGCCTTTATTAACAAAACAGGAGTTTTGGCGCCAACATAAAAAAAAAGTCGGCTCGTTGTTTTTTTTTTTAATATAAATAATAGGCTTGCGTTTGACCACCAAAAAAGTTTTTTTCTCTTAAAGTTGTGTATTTCGAGAGTTAAAGTTGTGTATGTGTACTAAATGGTGAATTATTTAGTGTACAACACTCTTGTAGTCTCCACCACTTTACAGGGGCATGAGTTTGACTTGACCGTGACTTACTTAGCTTGACTCTTACTATGACTATGACTTGTTTGACGCTATTAATACTAGGTAAACTGTTTAATATTACCACTAAAGGACATTGAAACCACAGCAATGAAAATTTTTGCAAAAATAAAATAAAATAAAATACACTACAAATACAGTTAGACTGCCCATAGACCGTTGAAGGTTGGTAATAATCACTTGTTTGCATTGTTTACTTTACCATGGCAAAAGTTGAAGAATTCATCATCATTATCATCATCATCAGCCGGAAGACGCCCACTGCTGAACATAGGCCTCCCCCTTTAACCTCCACACTGAACGACAGCCTGCCTCTTGCATCCACTGGATGCCTGCGACTCTCACAATGTCGTCGGTCCATCTAGTGGGAGGCTTACCTACGCTGCGTCTTCCGGTTCGTGGTCTCCACTCCAGAACCTTTCTTCCCCATCGGTTATCGGTTCTTCGAGCGATGTGGCCTGCCCATTGCCACTTCAACTTGCAAATTTTAACAGCTATGTCGGTGACTCTGGTTCCTTGGCGAATATCCACGTTTCGGATTTTATCGCGCAAAGAAACTCCGAGCATAGCTCTCTCCATTGCCCGCTGTGTGACTCTGAGTTTTAACAAAAAGCCAACAGTTAAGGACTGTGTCTCAGTACCATAATTATGTCATCACTGGCAACACACACTGGTCAAAGACCCTCGTCTTGAGGCACTGTGGTATCTTGGACGAGAAGACAAAAGTTGTGTTGGCAACGTTGAAGAATTACGTTAATAATAATCATTGTTGGTCTGATAATAATTTATTCAATATAATAATAACACGGTTTGGCTTTTATTGGTAACGTCCCGTTTTCTTCCCATAAATATTAAGGTACTTACTTGTCTATATTGACATCTTGAGGTTGATGGGGGTTCGACAGAACAAAGATCTCTGAGGGCGTTAATAATGATACCTTGGTTTATTTACTGTGAATATTCAAAGGTCCAATATTCACTTATTGCGTATTGGACAAATCAAAAATAAGACGACTTTTGTGTTGGGAGAAAATTGGATGTTGGACGTTTTACATGTAGGATTTGTTGTATTTTATTTTGTTGAGATCAGCTCGGTTACAGGCTTTTGATTATTTCACATCATCATCATCATCATCATCAGCCAGAAGACGTCCACTGCTGAACATAGGCCTCCCCCTTTAACCTCCACACTGAACGACAGCCTGCCTTTTGCATCCACTGGATGCCAGCGACTCTTACTATGTCGTCGGTCCATCTAGTGGGAGGCCTACCTACGCTGCGTCTTCCGGTTCGTGGTCTCCACTCAAGAACCTTTCTTCCCCATCGGTTATCGGTTCTCCAAGCGATGTGGCCTGCCCATTGCCACTTCAACTTGCAAATTTTAACAGCTATGTCGGTGACTTTGGTTCTTTGGCGAATATCCACGTTTCGGATTCTATCGCGCAAAGAAACTCCGAGCATAGCTCTCTCCATTGCCCGCTGTGTGACTCTGAGTTTTTCCAAAAGGCCAACAGTTAAGGACCACGTCTCAGTACCATATGTCATCACTGGCATATTTCACATAAGTACATCTAAATATCAGCACACATAACATAATATTTTAAACCTAAAGTCCAATTAAAACCGCACACAGTTTATCTATACTAATATTATAAAGAGGAAATATTTGATTGTTAATTGTTTGTTTGCATTGAATAGGCTCCGAAACTACTGAACCGATTTGAAAAATTGTTTCACTGTTCGGTAGCTACACTATCCCCGGGTGACATAGGCTACATTATATATATTTTTTAAATAGGGATCCTTACTAAAACTACAATAATATAACCCAAGGTGTAAAAAACTATGACTTACACCCGTGCGAAGCCGGGGTGCGTTGCTAGTAATTATATAAAATAAAATATTGACACGAAATGTTAAATAGAAGTTTTTTTTTTTGTAAGTTATTAATTTTACGATTGTTATAATATGCAATTGATTTTACGATTATATAAATAAGCAATTGAATTGACTTGCATCACTTGCATGACTATGCGTAACATGTAAGATGACTTTGTGACAAAAACTTATGCATTTTTTTAAGTAAAAACTAGTGATTAGAAAACAAATATTAAGGTTTCTAAGGTTCCGTCGTAAACCAAGAAACCCTCGCAGCAGTATACGTCTTTCATAGTAATTTTATTCAGATAATACAAAATTCAAAAGCCGTGGTAGCCTATTTGGGAGACCGCTAGACTTGAAAGCGTGAGGTCGCGGGTTCAAACCCCGGGCTCGTACTATGAGCTCTTTGGAGTTTATGTACGGATTTTCATACCACTGGCTTTTCGGTGAAGGAAAACATCGTGAGGAAACCTACATACGTACGGAGAAACAATTCAATGGCGTATGTGAATCCACCAACCCGCAACTGGACTGCGTGGTGGATATGGCCCAATCACCCTTTCAGGGGTAGGCTAAAAGTCCAGCAGTGGACTGTTAAAAGACTGATTATGATGATGAGAATATAAAATGTATATTGTTAAAATTTTGTTTACGTTATATAAGTATTATTGGGTATATCAAACAAAGAAAATAAAAAAGCCTTAATTATTATCACTAATACTAATTATTATATACTAATTATCACTAATATAATCAAAAATCAAAAACAAGATGTTGCCCGTGTGGTAAAGTGCCAAGAACGCTGGCTGCATTCCCGCGTTGAATTGCTAAATAAATTCTCTGCGCGAGGAATGAGCCAGCTCGCCGCCCTAGTGCTTGAATGTCCAACAGACCAATTCCACCCAAAACAACATTTTTGTTTTAAAATTAAGAGAAAAAAATTACACTTTTTACCATATTGATTATTTTATTTTATTTTCTATATTATTCGTACTTTTTGCAAAAATAAAATATCCTATCTCCGTAATTAAAATAGTCTTTAGTGCTTGTATGGCCTAACTCCATAATTTGCTCAAATAACCGCATCCAAATATCAAGCTCCGTTCTTGTTTGTCCAACCTCCATAGGCCAACCAATCACAGCTAAGTATTTACGCTGTGAGCTGTGACGTTTCGCCGTCTTGTTTGCATAATATTAGTTTAGTCAATGATTTAGCAACGTTTCTAAGATCCTGTGATAAATAAAAGAGTTTAAATAGTTTTTAAATGAGTGCTTGAAAATGTCAGTAACTACTAATAAACATTAATAGATGTACTTATGTACGTACGTACAACTGAATTTAGAAAGGAACGTTGGCATTTAATATGTTTAACAGTGATGGAATGTTGTATGTCACAGTATACCTACAGGCTGATTTAAAATCTAATGAATTAAAGCAGTTCATTCTTCGCTTAGTATATATGTAAAAAAACAAACACGCGAGTGCATTTTATCCTACTTCCAAAAAGAGGGTTTTCCATTAGATTGTATTTTTTTGTTGTTACGTTGCACGATTTTTTTTTTATTTTTTTTTATCATTATTAAACTATAAAATTATATATTATATAATTTTATTAATAATAAGGAAAATTTATTCATGATTAGGAATATTTAGGAATTAGTATATGCTAGGGTTATGTTAGGCTTTTGATAAGACTACGATATAGATTGCTAGTAATGTATTGTAGATATATTGTGTACTGGGGCCTTACGGACAACTGCTATTGCGGCACCAAACTAACAATAAATCCGCTCAATTGGAAAATCACGCGACCGCAAACCGTATCTGGGCGCGTTAAGGTTCACGTTTGCGTGATTTTCTAACTGAGCGTATTTAACGTTAGTTTGGTGCCGCAATAACAGTTGTCCGTAAGGCCCCTGAACCTTGCGACATAATATGGAACGTTAAAATATACTTATTTGAATAGATTAGAGATAAAACTTGGTTACAGTGATATGTTGGCTTAACTAGCTTAGGGTTCAAACATCGTCTTACGCTAGGTATTAGTCACATAATTCGCTTACAGTACATCGCACTAATTGCCATGGATTCTAGCAAGTTCGTCTAGGTAAATATTGCGTCATCTTGTGGCTACCTGTGGGTCCAAACTCAACGGTACATTTTGGCAGGGTGCGTGTAACGGGACCTTACGGGACTCATAAAATGCCCCATCTCCGCTTTCTCAAGAAAGAATTATACCTGGACAGAATAAGTGTCCTAATATCTTTGGGCAAGTATAAAAATTTATTGCCGTTCTAACGGGATCGCGGATGTACGAAGTTTGCGTAAACTTCCAAAGACTTTATCAAAACTCGTATAACACCTATTATTATTATGTACCATAGATCACCTCAATCCACCACTACCACCATTCAATTCACCATCCACCTCACAAGTCTCAAATTTAAATGCCCACTATACCCAGTTTTTTTTTATGTACTCATCTAAATTTAGACTTTCTTCAGTCCTGGCCCAAGGGGGACACAAAGTACCCCACGAGACCCTAGGGCTATAATGCAAATATGCTCTAATTAAATTCATTAAAAAGTTGAACATACTGTATACGTCTTGATGGTAGATAGGACAAACAAGCACTGAAATCTCTAATCATTTTCATGGGCTATCTCCATGTCGTTATGTCCAACCTCCAGTTACATAATTTCTACGGAGGCATTTTGTCCAACCTCCACAAATAAATGAAAAAATATCGGTTTTATGCTTATCATATTAAAATACAATATAGACAATCTTATAAATATATACAACATTATTCCTAAATCATCAAATATTTTAATAAATATCAGATACATTAATCACAAACTAAAAAAAACGTCTCCTGTAAAATTTGGTAAATGGTTGCTTGGCCATTCAAGCACTAAGGCGGCGAGCTCTCTTATCACCAGCGTCGATTAAATGTGGCGAAATTTTTTTTTTTTTACTTTTTGGTACATGGACCCCATGGACCAAAAGTTTCGACGCCCAGCGGTACAAATATATATTCACTTGAAAGTGATGCATACTTGCGCCGCTTGGCGTCTTCTGCGGCCTCCGCCGCGGCTCCAGCTTAGATTTAGATATATAACATCAGTCGATAAACAGTGATAGGTAGATGACTGCATTTAAATGTGATTTGAACTTTAAACAAAATTAAGTTACACATAATGGACGTTCAACAGAACAAAAAAAATAAAATGTATCTACTAGGAAACACACAATAAAAATTTATCCAGATAAGCTTCAAAAAGAAGCAAACGAAAACGTATGAAGGAAATAAACAAAACATAAGCATTTATCACTGAAACTGATACAAGGAAAATAAGGAAAACACAAGAAAATGAATCAACAAGAACGTAATTTACGGAACAGTATACCTCATTAAGGAGTGGCGTGACGTGATAATAGGATGGTTCCGTAGTAATAATAATTGTTTGTTCTAAATACTAATTATTATTGTTAAAATTGTTTCGTTTTACATTAAAACTGGACAAATACGAGTAGGACTCGCACTCTGAGGGTTCCGTTAGACAGAACCCTCAGAGCGCAAGACAATAAAAACAACAATAAAAATTGAAATATTGAAAGACAAACTTAACTTTGTAGTCAACAATAAGGTTATTCGATACATTCCAACTACAAAGTGTAAGTTTGTAATAATAAAATAATTATTTTTCAATAATATCACTTCAAATTTATGACTTTCGGATTTATTCCTTTATAATATGGTGTAAGACCTTGCCTCTTGCCAAATTTCATGATCCTAGGTCAATGGAAAGTACCCTATAGCTTTTGATTCCCTTGTGAAATCGCAAAATATGCGAAAATATGCGACATAAACGGTCATATCTTTTGATCGCGTACATTTACAAGTTTGATTATTTCACAACTGAAATAAACTGTAGATTTGAGTATTTAAGATAAATTTCAACTTGATATCTTTACGCGTTCCTGAGAAAAGGGTCTTGACAGACGGACAGACGGACAGACGGACAACAAAGTGATCCTATACGGCTTCCGTTTTTTCCTTGTGAGGTACGGAACCCTAAAAATACACTTATTGACCTAGTGAAGAGAGGTGTCATATTATTCTATTGGGACAAGTTGACGTTTCTATGTATGCTCCTACATTTGCATGTTTTGTTCGACTAAGTATAACTCGCAGATGATTGATCCGATCTTTATAATACTTTGTAAACAAGTAGTTCCTTTGAAATATTTTTTTAAGTTTGAATATGGGCAATATTAGTCAAGTAAATATCGTGATTCAGGGTTGGTCTCTTAGTAAAAGTTGTTCATAATGATGGATATTTATGGACCCCTTTTGGCTTAGTACAAACTTTCAGTGTAACTCTGTATAATACTTAACCACTTTATCATATGAAAAGATTAGATCAGGTTATACTATCCTTGTTTTGTGGTCTTTTAATCGATACCACTTATAAGGATATTTTGTTGACCAACATTCAGTTTACTGAATCTCAGTTTGTGAAAAAACTTTAATTGGCGTGATGGTGGTCAAACGCAAGCCTATTAATTATAAAAAATTTAAATAAACTTTAGTGGATATTTCAAACGGAATTGGACTAGATGGATTCTCTTCACTCATCATCAAATAAACAGCAAATTATATAGGCAAGCCACTGCACATAATCTATACTAATATTATAATGAGGAAAGATTTGATTGTTTGTTTGTTTGCATTGAATAGGCTCCGAAACAACTAAACCGATTTGAAAAAACCTTCCACTGCTGAAAAGCTACACTATCCCCGGGTGACATAGGCTATATTATATTTTCAAAAAAATTAAGGATCCTTCCTAAAACTCCAATAATGTAATCCAAAGCGTAAAAAAATTACCTAAAATCTTTGTTAAATACCCGTGCGAAGACAAGCCGGGCCACTAGTTTATAATAACCGTCTTACCACAAAAGATTTAAGAACGCTTTAGACATGTGTTTAGCAATTGTTTCACTGCGAAAAATATGCTAAACACCTGTCTAAAGCGTGCTTAAATCTTTTGTGGTAAGACGGTAAGTGTTTAGATGAAGGAGTTTTTTTCGAAATATTGATACTTGCTAATATGACACCAGTACATAAAACCAGAACCAAGAAAGATGTAGAACAATATCGCCCTATATCTATATTCTCCACCCTGTCGAAACTTTTTGAAAAATTATTCCATACCCGAGTATCGTACTGCGATCCCCAAGCTGCCTGCCAAGCGTGGAGATTATGGCAACACCCCTCTGTAAGAGGGAGGCCTTTGTCCAGTAGTGGACGTTTAATGGCTGACGATTTGTATTAAGGGTTATTTTATCTTACACTAGCGGTCCGCCCCAGCTTTGCACGGGTTTAGGTTATAGCCTATGTCACCCGGGGATAGTGTAGCTTCCCAACAGTGAAAGATTTTTTTAAATCGGTCCAGTACTTTTGAGCCAATTCGTTACAAACATACATACAAATCTTTGCTCTTTATAATATTAGTATAGATAATGGATTGGGCAGGGTCTAGCGCTCATTGTGTAGAGTTTGATTAGACCCTCTTAGTCTCTATGATAATTACATTTTAACTGCCCTCTTTTGAAGAAACTAATCAAAAGACAGCCGAGGCTTGTGTACTAATGTTTAATTTATTACAAATAACCGGCTTAGCGATGAATATAATTAAATACATTACACTTACTTACTCAAAAAATAAATTGAATTGGCTGATAAATCTCTGAGATATGAGCGTTCAAAGTTTTAGGTGGGGATAGAGAGGGGATGTTCTATCCCTTTCTCGCAAAGCGTATGTTAGTATAGCATTTGTATAGCGCTCTTGAGCCGTGACGTCATGGCTCAGTATAGTGCGCTCTCTGTCTAGCATGAAATTAAAATGCTTATATCTTATTTATTTTTGAACTAACATTAATTTTGTTTTTGTTGATGTGCTCTATTTATGATCAGCTTTTATATGCGGTAATAAAAAAATATTAGTCATCATGCCTATTCTGTCACTACCATCTGACTAGTATAGATTTAGTAATCCTATTAAGTCACTATCCACATCGACCTCACCGCAATAATCGAAAACTAATCAAGGTAGAACAAAGACCGTCGATATGATCGCGTTTTCTCATTTCCTCTAACAATCTTACTATATAAAGGTGTGTCGAATACTAATTAACGTACTACAATGATGATTAATTAATTATTAGGCTACCGTACCCAAAGGGTGTAAACGGGACCTTATTACTAAGCCTACGCTGTCTGTTTGTCTGTAGCAGTCCGTGGCAGGCTGTGTTCCGTGTGGAAGTCTAAAGAGGAGGCATATTCAGCAGTGGATGATCGTTAGGTACAAAAAAAACTATTATAGGTATTTTAATACGTTATTGCTTCTGTATTAGTGCTAAGCAGTATTTTTGCAGATAACACAGTTTTCTTTCCCAAAGTACACATTTTGTACAGCTAAGTACTTCTGTCGATGGCATGGGGCTCAATTTACATTACTTGCCACGAAAGCCAACAAGGGTGTAAGTTTTTACGGTTATTAGGATGCTTATTTTGGTAATTTTGACTCTGTATTTGGTATTTTTGGGGCGATTTTGTGATAATTAGTTTTTGTCGCGTAAATAATCTTGCAACCAACGATCTAATACGTAGTATAGTATATAAAATCTTTGATTGCAACGTTTTTGGTATCATTGATTGTAAGTTACTGTTAAGGTGGAAACTCAGATCCTAGGTCACACGACTTTGCCATGAATAAACTTCATCATCATCATCATCATCATTTCAGCCGTAGGACGTCCACTGCTGGACATAGGCCTCCCCCATCGATCTCCAAAAGGGCCGGTTGGAAGCGGCCTGCATCCAGCATGCAGTCCAACTAGGTAGGTCCAACTTCAAGAAAGAGGTCAATCGGCGAATCCAACTCGGCTGGGCAGCGTTCGGTAAACTACGCAACGTCTTCTCGTCCAAAATACCTCAGTGCCTTAAGACGAAAGTCTTCGACCAGTGTGTGTTACCAGTGATGACATACGGCACTGAAACGTGGTCTCTCACTATGGGCCTCATAAGCAAGCTCAAAGTCGCACAACGAGCTATGGAGAGGGCTATGCTCGGGGTTTCTCTACGAGATCGAATCCGAAATGAGGAGATCCGTAGACGAACGAAAGTCACCGACATAGCCCACCGGATTAGTAAGTTGAAATGGCAGTGGGCAGGGCACATATCACGCAGAACAGATGGCCGATGGGGCCGAAAGGTTCTGGAATGGAGACCACGGACTGGTAAGCGCAGCGTAGGACGTCCACCCACAAGATGGACAGACGACCTAAAAGAGACCGCAGGGAATAAACTTAATAAGTAGCATTATTGATAAATTTTGTTTTTCAGAAGATTAAACTTGATTAATATTGACGTTCAACATGCGCTAACTGACCTAAACTATCTTACGCACAATTTAAACATTTTTAACATAAAAAATTACTGAGAATTCTTAAACCGATAGGGGATTTTCTTACAATTGGGATTCTTTGGAATAACAATGCCAATGAGATAATAATAGATTATCCACCAAGTGGATAAAGCAACGTCTTAAATCACGAGAGCCATATAAGTACTGAGCGTTAAGGCATTTTAGGATCTTCCCTATATAAGCATAATTATAGCAAATTTTTATGCGCGATAAGTGCCGATAGACATTTAAACCAGAGGTTTTATAGATTTTGTTGAAACTTTGAGGTTAAAACAATCAAAATATTATCTCAACCACATATTTAAGACTTTAATCTACGTACCTATCTATTTTTTAGGATAACACCAAAAACAAATCGAAAGCAAAAGTTTTGCTCAGAATAACGACTATATTTATTAGTACTTGTTAGCTGGTACTTCTTATGAGGGTTATTGTGAAAAAATCTCATCACATGCCTTTGGTTTGGCGTTGCCTTACGAAGAAAAATGACAGTCGTGTTGTTGTTAATTTTTCATGACCATGGATACAGAGTATTTCAGTCGTAATATTAAACATGTTTACATAGTATTAAATAACCTCAAACAAGTCATAGTCAAAGTCAAGCAAAGTAAGTTACGGTCAAGTCAAACTTATTCCCCAGTAAAGTGATGAAGGCTTTACAAGAGGCTTCTATGGAGTTTCGGGAACAACACGAAATTACATGTTTCACCTCGTTATATCACTTGCCTATAATCAAGCACGCTCACGGGCACTTAATAAATAATAATCCAGCATTATTACACATTTGATAGACCGAAGACATTGTGAGAGTCAGTGTCATCCAGTGGATGCAAATGGCAGGCTGTCGTTCAGTGTTAAGGTCAAAAGGGATGACGGTCTTCTGGCTGATGATGATGATTACACGGTAACACTCGAAAATACACAATTTTAGTAAAATAATAGGTACAACAATACATGTTTGTTTCCACTTTGGCGCCAAAACTCGAAATGTCATTTTTTTTTTGGGTTTTGGTCTGGCTACAGAGCTCTTTGGACCATGTCTTTATTTTGAGTCACGGCAGTCCAATGAAGAGTGTTGCCATTAATATGTTAAATTAGGCGTAAATGTCACATGCTTAGGCATCCGGTTGCTAAGAAAGTGTGCTCATTACTTGCGACCGTCACCTTACACTTGCGTATCAATTATGCGTGGAAAGTAGAAAACTGGTTCACTGGCGCGTGTGTTACCTCCATTTGCACGCTTTGGAGATTAGCTAGAAATATTACCTACGAGCTGAGTTCTGCGGTTTAGGCCGATATTTTAAAAACATTAATTTTCTGTTTAAACATTTATTGAGGATTGCGATTCGCCGCTTAGTCGCTCGATGTTACGCGATGATGCTGTCTACGATGGAGCATGTTTGCCTAGAAGAAAACGATTCACTCTTGATTTGATGACACCCAGATTGTGAATACGGGACCCATTTAGGCAGGGCTAACTCAATTTATTGATTGTCTTTAGATCTTCAACGGTATTCATATTCATATACAGTCACACTGTTTTAGTGTTAGTATTAGCTTGTCAAAGTCAAATCATTTATTGCACATTATGCTAAATCGGTGAAACTTATCTAAACACAATCACCCAATTATATGGCAACATATGGCAATTTATATAAATATGGTGCAGAAATATGGAGCTAATAAAAAAAAATGGCAAAAATAAATATGGCTGGCAATATGGCTTGTATTTTCTTTAGCTAAAAAAGCACTTGCCAGTATCAAATCAAAGTATCAAATAATCTGTTCTAAAATCAAACCATTCATACTATTTACGAAGGTTTCATTATTTTAATTTAGTCATATTTTATGTCATTTTATTTCTGCGACATCTAAAGTAATAGAGGCGAAAAATCATTTCGTACATAATCTAAATCAATTTAACTGTGTAATTGTAAAATCTATTAAATTTTTTAATAAAGAATCCAACAGTAAAAAGGTTTTAAAACACTCTTACTTTAGCAAATTCTCAACAATCTCGTAGAGGCTGAAACACTTCAAAGTCATGAAAATATGCTCGTCAAAGGTTAATTTCTTTTGCTCCAGAAGTTGTAGTGTTAAAGATGTTACGATAAGCTATCGTAATGTCATATCGATAATCCACCAATTTGCTTCAATTCGTGAAATAGCAAATATATCAAAAGCGTGATGTGCCAAGCTCGCGTAAGTGTTATGTAGTCATGACAAATACGTAGTTTTTTTTTATTTCTCTTGGAGCGGCTAAAATTGTCTTTGCATGCCCTGGAAGTTTCTGAATAAAATGACTATGATTTTATAAGCATATGGACTGACGGACTTATTACGGAATTAAGGTTTCTATGAACATAATATAAATTATATCGATATTAATTATATCAATTAAATATTTGTAGTTTTATGAGAAAATATTAGACTGTGCTTAGACCCGATACCAATTTCGGTTGAAAAAAATAAAGATACATATCAATTCAATTAATTTTTGCTATTTCTAGGTTTAATATTTGGATACTTAGTCTTACATTTGACGAATTTAAAAAACTTGATTTATGAATGTAGGTACTATAATTATAATTTTAGAATTGTTTGACATTTTTATTGTGATTATTGTTTTTTTTTTTTTTTTTTCTTATTTTTGTACTCTAATTAATTAATCTTTTTGAAATTCAATCAATTAATTATTATTGATTATATGTTATTTTCTTACTTTTTAAGTTAAAACTGTATTGACTCGTAAATTGGCATTTTATTAATAAATTTACTTATGACTTACTTATACTTACACAATCTCAATATTGTATTAATTAACAATTGGGATATTATAATCTGCAGATAAGCGTAGGCCAGCTATACCACAGAAGTAATACTACACGAATATTCACTCGATAGTACTGTTAATGCCACATCAAAATAATTATTGTGTTTTTTCAATATGTCCTTCTATTACAGGCGAAATCTTTATGCTGTTCATACAGAAAGACCGAGGAAAGACGCCAACGCTAATATTGTTTTTTCAACTATTTCCATCTATTACGAGCGACATATTTCTAATTATTACTATAGAGAAACCACGAAATGTCAGCGATGTTAATTTATATCATTACTCGTAGAAAGATTACGACAAATCAGCGCTGTAAATTTTTTGACAGCTTAATCATGTTCATCGACATGTACAAATATCGATAATTTAACATCACTACGTTAGCGTTGAAGTTTAGTCTAATAAAATGTTAATATTCTTAAAAGCACTTCGAAAACCGTTAACTGCTTCAACTTATGAAGTTTGAACGAGGAAAAGTGGGAATAAAATGAAATTTCTTCGAAATACGAGTAAGGCGCCTATTTTGTTTAAAATTACATTATATTCTGACGGTGGTGGTAAACAAAATTAGACGAAACGGTAGTAGGTACTTAGCCGAAAATACGTCATTGTACTATAGAAACAAATCTAAAATCGCGAAAAAAAATTATTTTGCGTGAATGTACTTTTTCACTTTCTGCTCGTAAAGTTCTTGTTTATGCCCGGTGTAGGCGAACTAAAACGGATTTTTATGATGTGCATAAAATCTGCTTTTATATAGGTACCTACTAGTACATAAAAATATTACTTCTTTACTGTTCTCTTAATTTTTACTCTTTAAAATTGTTTAAAGAGGTTCGGTTTGTAATAATATTTTATGTAAAAAGTTTGTTTGGTTCTTTTTAATAAGTTTTGTCGGAAAAACTAATTTTACTTTTAATTTTACCTAAAGAGATATTACTTCCAATACCACTGTTTCAATTTCTCACAATCAAAGTGAAAAGCTGAGTGGATAACTCGTGCATAAAACTCATTTTATCCTCGGCTTGTTTTATGCACTTGTTATACAATATATTTTCACCGCAGATTTTTCGTCTGATACCTTAGCTAACTGCTTTTGATTTAGTACCTCTATTCCAATGTAACTCTGTATAAATTCCTTATAATTAAACAATTAATGGGATAGAAAAAAAAAACTTTCCATTTGTTATACTAGAACGAATTATATATTAAAGATATTTGTTTCCTGTTTCCTTTCTTACCACAGAATTGATTAAATACCGAGAAAATTTATAATACATTCTTCGACCTGAATAAAATTAATGGACGGACCATAGCCATTGAACTTGCTCTGTAAAAACGAGTCAAAACCGTCGGACATAATACTTCAAACCCTAATCATAACCAGTACATTTGTTACAAAAAATAGATAGCGCTTTTTGTTGTGTATTTACACTTCGGGAAAGCTCACGAAGGAATAATTTTTCCTGAGGTTTTTTTAAAAAATAATTAATAGGCTTGCGATTGACCACCATCACGCCTGATGTTAAGCGATAATGCGGTCTACGTTGGAGCACGCTTGCCTAGAAGAAACCGGTTCACTCGTGATTTGAAGACACCCAGATTGTAACCCTCATCATGTAAAAAGAATCATGTGTCGCATTTCCTATATTATCTAGAGACAAATGATCTTAAAATCTCATTGCTAGAGACCAACTGAAACGAAGTAAAAGCCATTGCTCATTTTTTAATCTTCAAAAATGCGCTCCTTCTGGGCCCGTCCATTCATTTTACTTTGGTCGAAAAATTGATTTGCACAATTATTTTACAATAAATTTAGTCTAAAAATATAAATAAATTATATTGAACATCTTAAATAAATAATACTAATCTTGCCATCAAATAGATCCTAAAATAGTTGCCTACTTCAAATTGGTACTGAAAGTACATCAAACAATTTCTATCTCAAGTTATTCCGATGGCTTTTGTTCATACGCAGAATTGCTAAATTTAATTAACTCTGTTATCATTCACCGCCATTAATTTATTCAACAGACAATGAAACCGTAATAAATGAACAGGTTAATTAGGAAGAAATGTTTCTCTGGACCATTATCTAAAAATGTTTTGGTAATAGGCTTGGGTTTGACCACCACCTTGCCTTTTGTTAAGCGATTATGCGGTCTGCGACGGAGTACGCTCGCCTAGAAGAATTCGACTGATTCACTTGCGATTTTAAGACACCCAGTGTGGATTGTAATTATCAGGGAACACCCATTTTAACAGCGTTCTCCAAAATTTTGTGGTTCGCATAATAAAAGTGGAATCTAACAGCTTCGTACGGGTTTTCAAAATATGAACATTGTTTTTTTTATGATGAAATGGGCTAGCGTTTGACCACAACTCACCTGGTGGTAAGTGACGATGCGGTCTAAGATGGGGCACGCTTGCCCATGAGGTGTCTATTCACTCTTGTCTTGAAGAGACCCAGGTTGTACTTTATAGGGAACACCGAGGCAGGAGCGCATTCCATTACTGTGCAGTACGTATTAAAAAAGAATTTTGGAAACGCTGCGTGCGGACTTTACCAAATAATGAATTTGATAAGACGGTGTTGCCTTTTCGTGCCCGCTGGCAGTCCGATAGATGAATGGGCAGGCCAGATCATACAGATCCGCAGAACACAAAATAACGCTGATGCAGCGGCTGAATCTGCAGAAAGCCTTAAGGCGCAAATATAGAGCATAGACAGTAAGTATATATTTTTATCTTTTTGAGGTCTTTTGAGGTTTTGAGGTGAAACCTTAGGTCCGAGGAGGCCAAGCTAAAAATATATTTTTTAATGTATCAACACTTCTGGTAGAAGTTTCGGTACCAAAATGTTAGCCGCAGTTACGATTATACGCAGAAATGCGGCCAGCGTCTTGGGTACGATGCCTGCCGGCAGCCATTCATTGGTTTAGTTTTATATTTTACTACTAGTTTAATTTTAAGTTGTTTTCGTATAAATTAGATTTTTAATTAAGTTAAGTTTGCCATGTTTTAACTGAAGTTTATTGGTGTTGCTGCAACTATCTTAAACAAGCATTCAAACCTCGGTGACAACAACAAATTTTTGCATTTAAAATAATTAATCATCATCATCATTTCAGCCGTAGGACGTCCATTGCTGGACATAGGCTTCCCCCCATCGATCTCCAAAAGAGCCGGTTGGAAGCGAGCTGCATCCAGCGTTTTCCTGCGGTCTCTTTTAGGTCGTCTGTCCATCTTGTGGGTGGATAGTTTTAATAATTGTTAATATGATAATATATCCAATACTTACGTAATTTTATTATTCATAAAACATTCAAGATTTTATTTCTTTCCACTTTTAGTCACGGCATCTTTTAATTACAGAGCCAGTTCGCCCATAATTTACTTTCAAAACGCTCGTCAAACTCCTCAACCGTGAATCACACCACAATGTGCAATAATGAAATCTCATTACAGATAATCGCGCTAAGCACGCGAACGACGTGCGAAGGAAAATCGCTGTGACAGATGTCGATTCTGATGTACCATTCTCTAAACTAAACTAAATTTGACAGCTCTAAAATTGTTGCCATTCTTTTCTGACGTATTGAAATGAAAAGAGACGGTGATAATTTTAGTCTCGTCAGATTAGTTTAGTTTAGAGAATACAACAGAATTGATGCCAATCTGTGATCGTTGTCTTCTAATGTTAATTATTAGTAGATTTAGATATCATACACTACCTATGTTACGTGGCTTAGCCGTAATTTACCAATCTTTTACCAAATTAAATCTTCGAACAAATTTCCCATGTTTATCATAACCAAAAAACGTAGTTAAAACTACATTATTAAACCTAAATGGTCAAACCTAAGTGGCTAAACCTAAGTGTTTAAACTTAAATGATTAAACCAAAATAGTTAAACCTATGTGCTTAAAATTAACTGGTTAAACTGAAATGCTTAAATCTAAATAGTTAAACCCAAGTGGTTAAACCTATACCCCCTTATTAATAAACGTGGAGTAGTCTTGGAATAGTTACACCGTGTTTTGTCTTTATCTCTCTTTCAAATTTGAACTCGATCGAAAAAGACAAAAGGCGGTGTAACTATTCCGAGGCTACTCTACGTTTATTAATAGGGGGGATAGTGGTTACTCCTAAATCATATCACTCATCAGCAGCCACTAAACGTCCACTGCTGGATAAAGACCTCCCTCTTAGAGAAGGGTGTTGCCATAATCCCCACGCTTGGCAGGCGGCTTGAGGATCGCACTACGTTCGCCATGTGCTACTTATTAGCGCTGTTGCCCATCCTCCAGTGGTTCTAGTCGTAGGTTTAGGACATTCTCGGGTCGATAAACCTCAATGGTTCAACCTCAGTGATTAAGTAAATAAATAATATTCGGGACATTTTTGCACACACGGTCATCTGACCCCAAACTAAACAAAGCGTGTGATACGGCTGCTAGAGACTGATATTAAAACATACATATATATTTATTATCCTTTTTAAAACATTGTTTACCGTTTACGCAAATAAATTCAACAATTTAAAACCAAAAACACGAGTGAGAAAGTGATTTCACGAAACATAGACTCTTGAAAATTATAATTTAATATTGTGAAAAATATAGGACTAATTTATGGAGAGATAATCGGCAAGGTTAGTATAATGGGTGGAAGAAAATAATACGAAGAATAAAATTAGCATAAAGAAAATGGAAGGAATTAAAAGGAATTAAATATACATTAGGAAAGTACAAAATGTATTGCAGGGATCTTTAAAGGACGACAATTTTCTCTTTGGGTATGTATATTAAAGCTTTAACGTAATCACGTACGGAAAAGCAAGGTTTTGTATAAAGAGATGTTCGGGTGCGTTATGCCGTTTACAGACATACGAACGCGAGAGAACACATACGAGTGAACGAAGACTAATGGAGGGCACCACACGCACACTCCTTCACCATTGCTATTGTGTCCACCAAGAAACTTTACTCATTGAAATTACACACTTTTAACGAATTTAAGGTATGCAATTGATTGGGTTGCAGCCTGTTTGATCCTCGGCCACCAATGACATTCACCAATATACGCACCGAGCCAGCATAGTGGATCAGAGCCATCTCTCTCAGCAGTAGGAACATTATAGGCCGATCGATAATGACGATGGTGACGATGAGTTCTTTTATCGGAGTAAAAAAAAGCATTTTATACTTGTTACGATACTTACTGCGATATCTCAATCAAAGAGAGAAAACATTCCGATCGTCAGACAGAAAAAAACTATTTGACGTGCACATTACAGCTTGGGATAAGTTCCACAGCCTATTGGCTTCTCACTCGCAATCACAGAAAAGAGAAGTAAATAGAATGGAAATGAAAAGGAAAATCTGCTACCAGGCATTATGAGTGAACCTTGATTGAACATGATTATTTAGATCAACGCGTCGAACTCCGCATCACAGTTTCCAACTGATTTCGAATGACTGATGTTTCGTTTATATTGGTGCAACAGGCTACCACAATTTCTTACAAAAATGCCTTAACAGTTGTTTAAATTTAAGCAAAAAAAAAAACTATTCTGTGCTCGCAACTTACCGACGCCGCGACGTTTGGCGAGTACTGGCGAACGCGCACGAATCCTATGTTCGCGTACGCTCGTTTTAGCCGATACGTCTGTACCGACTTGTTTACTCGCGTTCGGTAAATCTGCATACGGCATTAGTTAAACCGATTTCATTGATGTAAAACCCTTTTACGAAATTATTGTTAACATTTTCGTTTCGACCTACGTTTTCATTTATCCCGTTTATTGAACGATGTTTTGAGGATTTGTTCTCCAACTGTTTAGTTTAGTTTGCTCTTAAAAGTGTTTTCATTAGGCGTAAACGATTTTGAAATGGCATATATCAGTCAACATAAAGATTTTAATCTAGACATATTTAACACGTTTTTATAGTTCTGTACCTAAGGGTGTAAACGGGACCCTTCACTAGGGTATAGAATATTCGCCAAAGAACCAAAGTAATCAACATAGCTAATAAAATATGCAAGTTAAAGTACCAATGGGCAGACCACATCGCTTGAAGAACCGATAAACAATGGGAAAGAAAGTTTCTTGAGTGAGACTACGATCAGGAAGACAGCGTAGATAGGCCTCCCACTAGATCAGGGGTGTCCAACATACGGCCCGCGGGTCACAATGCGGCTCGCTAAGGTTCCTAACCGGCCCGCGAATAAGTCAAAAGTTGGGTAACTTTAAACTTTTTTTTGACATAATTTTGTAAAGAACGGAGATTCATATCTATATCAGTGTGCCTGTGCATGCAGTTACAAGTGAAACCTCCTGTGAATTCCGCCAAAAGGTTATAATTAAGTATACCCTTACTACCATTTTACTTATATCAGTCTTGATTTGCTCAGTTACGAAACATCTCTTGGCCCGCCAAAGTTACAAAGTTAATAAATCCGGCCCGCCTCAAAACTTAGTTGGACACCCCTGCACTAGATGGACCAACGACATCGTGAGAGTCGCGGGCATTAAGTAGACGCAGATGGCAGGCTGACGTTCAGCGTGGGGTTCTAAGTGGGAGGCTTATGTTCAACAGTAGACGAGACAGAACAGAACAGAACAGTAGTAGAGTTTCTGGCTGATGATAATGATGACCATTTTGTTACTATTATTTGAAAATTCCATACTCTCACTATAGCTGAACTACTGTAATATTGTATGAAAACCTTTCAGTTTTACCGTGATGAAATGGGGAAGATTGCAAAAAGCTATTTCCCCCCCCAAAAAAAACACTTACTAAAATGATCATAGAGTAAACGTTAATTCTTTAAGACGCTAAATTTCCAATAAGTTCTTAAGTTCTTGAAACTTAGCTTTTGAATGATTTTAATAGGTATTTGATTAAGTTCAGGCGGCGAAAATCGGAAGGGATAAAAGCTTTCAAAGTCCTACCAGAATGAACATTTCTGTTTATTTACGTCTAATCCTAATAGATTTTACGTAGGTCTTATCAAGTTTTATCTTTTAGGCTTCACCAATTACAGTGTTACCAATAAAACCAGCCAAGTTCGATTCGGGCTCGCGCAATGAGGGTTCCGTACCACCACATAACGTGTTAGCTACTAAAGTACAAAAAAATTGTGCAAAAAGACAACATCACATCAATGTCCAGGCGGTCACCCATCCGAGTACCGGCCGCGTTCGACGTTGTTTCACTTCGCTGATCGTACGAGAACCGGTGCTGAACAGAACTTTGACAGCGACTCGCACTTGGGCATTATTTATTATTTGTTGTTATACTTTAGATTGTGTACTATAATCATGCCAAGTTTGACGCTTGTACGTATTACCGTTTTTACATTAGAGCTAATACAAAAATACGTAAAAAAATACGTTTTTTGTATAGTGTTTTAGTGGTAGATAGACATGTCATATCTAAATTGATCCTATAAGTATGTTTATTCATAATATCATTGACTCCCAAGAGTGTTTTAATGATATTTAAACGGCTCTATCTCACTGTTCTCTCTAAAATACAAGTAATATTAATTAAAAGCCTCTACCTAATCATCTGAATTATACATTACTAGCGACCCGCCTGCCCGGCTTCGCACGGGTGTAATTTACGAGCGAAGCCGGGGCGTGTTGCTAGTAATATATATATATATATAAACCTTCCGTGAAAATGTATCTAACTGATAGTGAAAACCGCATCAAAATCCGTTGCGTAGTTTAGGAGGAGTTAGCGGCCATACAGACAGACAGACGCGGAAAGCGACTTCGTAAAGCAAAGCGTAGAGAAGAGTTAGATAAGAGAAGAGAAGAGATAGAGATAGAGATATAGAGAAGAGATACAATTATAGCATTTACGTAATGAAATTAATCCAACTTTAAGTATCATTATGAAAATAGTTTAGTTTGATTAATACTGTTTTAATTTCTCTATTTTTTATCTTATCAAAATAACTGGGAATATAAAGTACAGAATTTAATGAAAGTAGTGTAATCGTGAGTCGCGGGCATCCAGTGGATGCAAAAGGCAGGCTGTCGTTCAGTGTGGACGTCTTCTGGCTAATGATGATGATGATGAGTGTAATCTTCGATTTTTGATTAACACCTTTCTACAATAATCTTATCGATGTGTATTATTATTTAAAACCATGGAAACCTTTAATTTATAAAAGCTAATATGATTAATAATAATTAATTTAGTCAATAAAAACTAATATGATTAACAATAATTAATAGCGTGTCGTATAAAATTAATAATTTCAACATTTAATTTAAAAGTTCTAGTTTTAGAACAGCGTAAAACGATTACTTTAGTATTAAAAGTAACATTACAAAAATAGTGAAGTACATTAAAACTATCGATAATTTGTATACTCACTTCATTGTCGATTCCACTGCACCTCACAATACCGACCAACAAAACCAATAACAGAAACGCGCTCTTCATTTCAATTTTATATCAAATTCGCTAATCGTCACAACACTAGCACTGATTATGTGCTGACACTTTTTTTTATCGATAATTAATATCGATTTTAATTATTAGTGATGCACCGTTTCACTGATGTTTAATATGGCAAATGCAGAAGTGTATAACGACATAGAGTTTTATATGTCGATGGTTGGATGCGCATGCAGTGGGGCTTGGCTAGACATGTCAGTGACACTTTGGTAGGCGCGGTTGTTTGTTTGTACTATGCTTTGGATATAACGATTTTTATATTAAACTAGCTGACCCGACAGACGTTGTCCTGTTTTAGAACTGTCAAACGCGCAAAGTTAAAGAGGTTTTCTGAATTTTTAAAATTTTCTGCGCTATTTTCCTTGTTTTTCATTCCTTCAGAACCTTTTACCATGCTGGGTATGCTGCCATCTGGTAGTGGGCTTGAGCATTTGGATTGTCTTTAGACCTTCAACGGTCTATGGGCAGTCTAACTGTATTTGTAGTGTTAGTATTAGCTTGTATTTTGTTTAGTTAATGAAGGCAATTGCCCAATAAAAAAAGAACCTTTTAGAAAGTATTACAAGACTTAAAATTAAAATAAATTTATATTAAAATAAATTAAATTAAAAAACTTAAAATTAAAAATTAAAAATAACGAAATCGGTAAAGTCGTTTTCAAGTTATGGCATGACCAAGGTAAATAAGGATTCATTTTTATATCATCATCATCAGCCAGAAGACGTCCACTGCTGAACAAATGCCTCATTCATTTATATATATATATATATATATACTTACTTACTTACTTACTTACTTTCTTACTTATATATTATACTATAGTTTTATAAGTAGAGCAAGTTCCTTTATTAGCTTAACAAAATACAAGCCAAAACTAACACTACAGAAACAGTTAGACTGCCCATAGACCGAAATAGTCAACGGTTTATATTATATTATATATAATATATATATATACATATAGCTGTTGCCCGCGACTTCATACGCGTAGACTATCATATAAACTTTAAACCCCCTTTGTCCTCTTTAATTCGACCCTTTCGCAAAGTCCTTTATTAACGGACTTCTACATTCCATAAGGAATCTATTTGCCAAATTTCAGCTTCGTAGGTCAAGTAGTTTTCGAGATTTCGTGATGAGTAGATGAATTTCGCTTTTATATACAGGGTATCCCAGAACTCAACGTCAAGCGGGCACCCCCCCCCTCTTGCCCCGTGCCCGCTTGACGTTGAGTTCTGGGACATCCTGTATATATAGATTACTTATATATTATACTATTATATCAACTATCTGCCAGTGAAAGTTCCGTAAAAATTGTAAAGCCGTTTTAGAGTCTATACGGACATCGATTTTTATATAGATGACTAGTGTTTTGCGTGGGTGCGCGGGCCGCAAGCGGCCCGCGGGAACGTCGTGCTGTTGGGTTGGGGTCGGGTCTTTAGGTACGACTTTTAAAAACTTGAAGAAAACGGTGAGTGTGTGTTGAAAATGGGTAAGAAGTGGCTATACATTAGAAAATTGGCTGATGATGATGATGATTTTTGATTTCCATGACCGAAAATGAAGATCCAAGTGGAATGGGTACAAATCTCCTAATGGTGGTGGAAACGCAGAAGAAATTTCAAGTTCAGTCGAAGAAACCATATAAATCCACCAATTCAGTATGTTCTGTCAAGGGGAGTACGAGCGGCTCGGCCTACGGCCTCGCACTGAATTCGGCTGGTGACCTCGTAAATGTCGGTAATTTGTCTGTGACTGGTGCAAGGGTCGTGGTTCGGCCTTGCGGCCTCACCACGACCCTTTGCACCAGTGGCTCGGCCTACGGCCTCGCGCCACTGGAACTCAAGCTCGGCCTACGGCCTCGCTTGAGCTCGTGGCTTAGGCTCGGCCTGCGGCCTCGCCAACTTGTGCCTGTGACTGGTGCGACGGTCGTGGTTCGGCCTTGCGGCCTCACCACGACCTCGCACCAGTGAGCTCGGCCTACGGCCTCGCGGCCTAAAGGCGCCCAAGCTCGGCCTGCGGCCTCGCTTGGTCTTTGTGACCTCGCAAGTGCCGTGGTTCGGCCTGACGGCCTCACCACGGCACTTGCTCGGTATGGTGAAAAATCCTTTGTATGGCAGCTATATTAAAAAAAAAAAAAAACTTAAAAAAATTTTCAAAAATGCAATCAAGACCTCAACATACCCTCGGAAACAAAAAATCAGCCTCCTAGGACCATTTTGAAAATTTGGGGCCCCTGAACATCCATTTGGGGGCCCCCGCCAGTTGGGGCCCCCGATCGCCTATGACATTTGTTCGAACCTCCCCCTCCTATGTCGAACCGTTTTCGAGTTACGAACGTCCAAAGTTTGTATGGGTTTTTTTTTTTTTTGTATGGGAGCCATGTTTTTTTTCATTTCTCTAAAGAGGTCCAAGGTTAACATCCATTTTTAGTTAAAACAGTTTCCCCCCACCTGTCTTACTTTCCGAGATCCATGGGGGGTCCACGTCGAGGAGTTGACCTTCCGAAGATCAGGTATTTTTCCTGAGCTTACATTCTCCCCCTCTACATGAGTGTATACTCCTATTTCTCCCCATACCTCCCCAAGTCTCCAAACAACTATGTCAGTGAGTGAGTGAGTGGTAATTAAGCTTTATATAGTATTACTAGTGTTTTGCGTGGGTGCGCGGGCCGCAAGCGGCCCGCGGGGACGTCGTTGACTTCGGTTGGGGCCGTCATTTGTGTTCGACTTTTAAAAACTTGAAGAAAACGGTGAGTGTGTGTTGAAAATGGGTAAGAAGTGGCTATACATTAGAAAATTGGCTGATGATGATGATGATTTTTGATTTCCATGACCGAAAATGAAGATCCAAGTGGAATGGGTACAAATCTCCTAATGGTGGTGGAAACGCAGAAGAAATTTCAAGTTCAGTCGAAGAAACCATATAAATCCACCAATCCAGTATTTTTCGTCAAAGGGGGTACGAGCGGCTCGGCCTACGGCCTCGCACTGAATTCGGCTGGTGACCTCGTAAATGTCAGTAAATTGTCTGTGACTGGTGCAAGGGTCGTGGTTCGGCCTTGCGGCCTCACCACGACCCTTTGCACCAGTGGCTCGGCCTACGGCCTCGCGCCACTGGAACTCAAGCTCGGCCTACGGCCTCGCTTGAGCTCGGGGCTGAGGCTCGGCCTGCGGCCTCGCCGACTTGTGCCTGTGACTGGTGCAAGGGTCGTGGTTCGGCCTTGCGGCCTCACCACGACCCTTTGCACCAGTGGCTCGGCCTGCGGCCTCGCGCCATTGGAACTCAAGCTCGGCCTACGGCCTCGCTTGAGCTCGTGGCTGAAGCTCGGCCTTCGGCCTCGCCGACTTGTGCCTGTGACTGGTGCGACGGTCGTGGTTCGGCCTTGCGGCCTCACCACGACCTTCGCACCAGTGGGCTCGGCCTACGGCCTCGCGGCCTAAGGCGCTCAAGCTCGGCCTGCGGCCTCGCTTGAGCTTTGTGACCTCGCAAGTGCCGTGGTTCGGCCTGACGGCCTCACCACGGCACTTGCTCGGTATGGTGAAAAATCCTTTGTATGGCAGCTATATTAAAAAAAAAAAAAAACTTTAAAAAAATTTCAAAAATGCAATCAGGACCTCAACATACCCTCGGAAACAAAAAATCAGCCTCCTAGGACCATTTTGAAAATTTGGGGCCCCTGAACATCCATTTGGGGGCCCCCGCCAGTTGGGGCCCCCGATCGCCTATGACATTTGTTCGAACCCCCCCCTCCTATGTCGAACCGTTTTCGAGTTACGAACGTCCAAAGTTTGTATGGGTTTTTTTTTTTTTTGTATGGGAGCCATGTTTTTTTTCATTTCTCTAAAGAGGTCCAAGGTTAACATCCATTTTTAGTTGAAACAGTTTCCCCCCACCTGTCTTACTTTCCGAGATCCGTGGGGGGTCCACGTCGAGGAGTTGACCTTCCGAAGGTCCCGTATTTTTCCTGAGCTTACATTCTCCCCCTCTACAAGACCTTATACTCACATTTCCCCCCATACCTCCCCAACTCTCCAAACAACTATGTCAGTGAGTGAGTGAGTGGTAATTAAGCTTTATATAGTATTAATTAATTGCCATTCGGTGATTTATTATTTTCGAAAATGGTAAGTTTATGTGCGATCAATTCAGCTGAGGCTGAAAGCCAGACGAAATGAACTAACGTGAAAATTAGAACCTGCCAAAGGTGACGCTTATGACGTATGGCACTGAGACGTGGTGAAAACCACACTAAACTGTTGGCCTTTTAGGAAAAATCAGAAAACTTGTGACGAGAATTTTTTTGCGTGTTAGAATCTGGAACTTGGATATTCGCCAAAGAACCAGAGTCACCTACATTGTTATTAAAATTTGGAAGTTAAGGTGGCAATGGGCATGCCACATCGCTCGAAGAACTGATAACCGATGGGGAAGAAAGATTCTTAAGTGGAGACCACCACAGTTTTTTTTTTTGTTTTCCTTCTCTTTTCTGTGGAGACCACGAACCGGAAGATGCAGCGTAGGTAGGCCTCCCTAGAAGGACCAACGACATCGTGAGAGTCGCGCGCATCCAGTGGATGCAGGCAGATGGTAAGCTATCGACTTCAGAGTGGACTTCTAAGGGGCAGGCCTATGTCCAGCAGTGGACTTCCTATGGCTGAAATTATGATGGTGATGAAAGACGAGACATAACGTGACCAACAAATTTTGCTTACAACATCTAATCTAATCTAGGTCTATCTAATGTTGTCCATTTCTTCACTTTGTATTTAAGTTTTCAGCACGTATCAACATTATTTTATTGTCTAAATGCTATAAAATTTTGTAATTCAGACTAGTTCAGGTGATAAACTAATACAGAATTTATTCTGCAAGTGTATTTCGATCTCACAGGACGATTAGATTCATGATTCAATTCAGTGAGCAATTTATTATATTTTATAGTGTTTGTGCTTTTAAATGTTTTATTTTATTTGCTGTAATTTTTGTGAAGATAATTCCACGTTGAAGTGGCAACTTGGAGACAAATTATTACATAATATTTTATGCATCTGCAAAATTTGAAAATTGGCTAATGTACTATACTTACTTATGGACATTTCTTCATCAAAACTGATGGGGGTGAGGATTCATTATAAATTATTATAACACCGGCTTACACTCACGATAATGTTCAGGACATTTCTGTATATATATAAAATAAAATTATATTTATTGCAGTTTGTTGGTAAACCTAGATGTAATACAGACATAATCTGTTCTTAAGAGCTCCGAAAACAAACTTGTATCTAAATGGACGTGCAATATTAGCACTGGCATTCATAACTCACTAATTATAAGTTATTAGTATTGTTAGTTTACAAAGGAAATGTCATAGTATAGTAGTTATGTCAAGTTAAATAGGTACGATGTCTACAATATTATAATGTCATTATTAGTTAGTCAATGTTAGTATTCCAATTTAATCTCTAGGGTATAGATATATAAATAAATAATTTTACAATGACAACAGACATACCGCAAACTCAAAATTACAAGATTGCATTTATTGGTACTATCTGTATCTTGATGGTACAAGTATATTCTTCTTTGATGTGAAATTATTAAGAGGCCTGTATACCCTCTGCAGCTCTCTCGCTCGCACATTTTCACATTATTGAAGACATAAAATCAATGAGTGTGAATTTCCAATAAGTAACAAAACCATGTCTTGGTGTCTATCGTAACATTACAAACTATATATGTACAAACTAATTATATTGTTTATATACTTTTAAAATTGAGATCTACACAAAAACTGTAATTGTGCAAAGTTTCAAGCATTTGCCTTAATAACTACAGAAGTTAGAAGGTTCCAAAAATTTGGACGGAGCGACAGACGGACTGACGGACGGACATACAGACAGACGGACTGACGGACGGACATACAGACAGACGGACTGACGGACGGACATACAGACAGACGGACTGACGGACGGACATACAGACAGACGGATGGATAGAACGAATTTATAAGAGTTCTTTGATGAGCTACGGAACCTTAAAAAGGTAAACTATCGAGTTTTGCCGGCAAACTGTGTGAAAATAACTCAGAAAATATAAATAAAAATGGAAGCGTTATAGCTACAATTTCCCTTTTAGTACTTACACCACTGTGGTTGTCCATTTGATGACTTATGAACATATCGTTTGCAGTTGTGTGCCGCTCAATATAGAAGTGTGCATTTGTAGAACAGTGTATGCAATACGTGTTAACTTCACCTCCTTCCGTTTTTGGCAGACCTTTTTTCGGTACTAGCTAGATTTAAGGCAGGTCCAAACTATATGAAAGGGCAAGCTCATAATAGTTTGTAATGTTTCATGAATGTCACATTAAAATCTGAACACATTGACAGCGACATGAATCAATCTTGCAATCGGTCTTGATTTGTTTTTCTTTTAATATTAGCTTTGTTGTGTTCTAGCTTCAAATGAGAAGTAGGTATAATAGGCTTAGCAATTTAGTGGCCGCCAATTTAATTAACCTAAGTAGGATTGGCCCCGATGTCGAAATAAAATTTTATTTCATCGCTCCTTGGAAATGTCAATAAATTAAGAGCCATGGATTTGTTTTGACCTGAAATATCAGTAAAAATAAATAAGAAACTATTTATTTGAGGGATTGTAAGTTACTATGGCAATTGCTCGTTGTGTAGCTGAAACAATGACGATATCTAAAACTAGCTGGATTTTAAATCACTGGAGATACCCTCCATTGATTCAATCAATGTAAATAGGTCACAGAGTTATTATAATAATTGAATTTAATTTTGTAGACGTTATCAAAGTATTCATAAACGTAATAAATAAATAAAACATACAAATTTTACAAATATGAAAACCCAGGAGGTTTTGTAAGGTGAAAAGTCTTTAAATTTGCTTACATAAATGGGAGGCAATACAAAAACCGGATGATAACAAAATCAGGGGATAAAGTTAGATGCTGCAGCATATATCTATGTATGCTGCAGTATCTAACTTTATCCCCTGATATCTATTAACTACATAAAAAATTAATTACACCACTTGATAGATAATCAAAGATTTTGAAACTTTAATTGAGACACTGTTTTAAGCTACCACGGTTGTTCACTAAAGTGATTAAAAAAATAAACTAAATATTAATAAAAAAATTGTTAAAGTATATCAATAATGAAGTGGGTCCAAGCATAATTTTGTTCGAGCGCTTGTCGATTTGACAATAGCATTTTTTTCTTCTTGTAGCTTTTACTAATTTGAAGTGTTTGAAGTCTGTTTTTTACCGTGTTTTTTTTATCATTATTGACAATGTACCGCTTGGTAGGAATACAAACATGGTCAAAGTACAGCACCGAGGTCCCATTTAAAATCTACCTTTGTTGTATGTCCAATAGACAATAATATGATAGCCCGTTGGTCCAGTTAGTAGTGAACCTGCCTTCTGAGTTTGGGGGCGTGGGTTCGATTCCCACCTCGGGCAAACATTTATGTGATGAACATTGTTTGTGTTTGTTCTATATCTGGGTGCTAAATCTATTTAAGTATGTATGTAAAACTATATAATTATGTTTGTATGTATATCAGTCTCTGGCAGCCATTATTACAAGCTTTGCTTAGTTTGGGGTCAGATGACGTGTGTGCAAAAACGTCCCGAATATTTATTTATTTATTTAATATTTATTTAAATTTAATTTATAGAGCGTCCTTGGTCTTCGCAGTTTCACAATGAAGATTCAGTTTCTAATATCCGGCAAAATGTATTTATATGACCCAATTTTTTACCACTTTGAGCTGTCAAACCTTACTCTCACTATGCTCTCACTACTCAGCATACCCGCGGAAATTATAGCGGTAGGGCGTAGTGACGGACGGGTGAAATTTTTGACGTTGACAGCGAACTGGTTATGTATTCTTTCCTCTGTGAGGATTTTGGCATCGCACTTCTTGTGCATTTGCCAGTATTAAAAATTATCATTCATCACTCGTCATACAAGTCATTCAGAGTCAAGCATAGTAACTCACGGTCATGTCTAAGTAATGCCTTAGTAAAGTGGTGTCAAAAATTATGTCATAATAATTAGTAGCTAGCATTTCATAGCTAGTTTAGTTCTTGAGATAGACATCTAAAAGATCTACAATTTTTAATCTCATTTCTTTATTGCTAGACTCAGTAAGTTCTGTCCTGTACATGCTAAAATCAATATAATATATATTTTCTAACAGACTTCTAAGAGGGATTGGAGTCTATCAAGAAACGTGCTTGAGGCATTGGAGTCTATTGAGAAATGTGCAAAGAGGCTCATCAGCAACGAATCCTTAGTTTGGACTAAGCTTCTTAGTCTTGAGCATCGACGCAAAGTTTCTAGTCTATCAGTTTTTTATCGGATACATTTCGGAGAGTGTGCATCGGTTCTGCACGATCTAATTCCCTCCTGCCCATTTTTCTATAGGACTGTCAGAATGGGTACGAAGAATCGTCACCGATTTATGATTGATATTCCGAAAACCTTAACGAAGCGCTTTGATCCCACTTTTATTGTGCGAACTTCTAGTCTGTTGAATGCGATGCCTGAATAAATGTACCCCGATAGTTACAATCTGGGCATCTTCAAATCACGAGTGAATCGGTTTTTTCTAGACAAGCGTGCTCCATCGTAGACCGCATCATCGCTTAACATCAGGTGAGTTGGCGGTCAAATGCAAGCCTATTTTTATAGGCTTTCTCAATTCGGTTCTGCGACATACTCCGGCGGTTGCGTAATAGGGCTACGTTTGCCGTCGGGTACGAGTTTAAAAAATTATAGTGGCGTCGATTCTGACATACCATTCACTAAACTAAACCAATCTGACAGGACTAAAATTATCTGCCTCTCTTTTCATTTTAATATGTGAGAGAAGGATGGCAACAATTTTAGAGCTGTCAAATTTAGTTTAGTTTAGAGAACATCAGAATCGATGCCACTATCTGTCTACGCTATGCCAAAACATACATAAAAGTAGGCAGTATATTTTAGCTTTGATATAAAGCACATTCTATCCTAAATACAAAATCAAATCCCAGCCAATAAATAAAACGTTTGATTAGCAACGCATCGCAACGTCAATGCCAATGTCCACTATGAATTATTAACAACATTACAACGGGGAAAATATAATGAAAAAAAGTACTTTCAAGCCGCAATGATCTTATAAATAGCGCAATGGAAAGTAAGACACGATATCTAGACACGCGATTGGATGCCGTGCGTACAATTAACAAACAATTATGAATAAACATTACTAAAAATAAATCGATATTATGAAAGGGCTGTGAAATAAAAGACGCCTTCGAAAAGTTACAGATTCTTACATTTTTAGATTAACAACAGTTATGTGATTATTAAGACGGAATATGCTTCAAATTTGACGATTCGTCTACACGAATATTCAAAAGTAGACCTTTAAAATCGATTAATTAACATTATTTCTTGATGTTTAATAAAAGTTCTTGAAACATTGTATTCGGATGTGTCCACCGATACACGATTAAAGAAATTTGGCTCGATAGAAAAAAATCGTAAACTTTCCTTAAAAAAAACGTTTTTACGGTCCCTTCAATGGATTGAATCAACTTCATTCAGATTCTATAGAAGATAATTTTATCCAAAAAAATTGTGTGTTATCCTAACAGTCATTCAAATAAAGTTATATGATTATTTACGGGATATTTACCGTGGTAATGCCGCCAGTATGCTGAGTACGCTGCCAACCGATATATGGGCAGTCCATCAATTTTTTGTACTGTAGGAAAAACTTATAGTTTGTTTAGTCTGTAAAGGCACTGGCCAAAAAAGTAATTTAGCATATCGGGGCTCTTTGGTTTAAATCCTCTCATGCTTTGGATGACCCTCAGCCAATGAGAACTTACACTAATTTTACCTTTCAGATTAAATGATACGGGATGGTAAACAGTTAGTACACGTCATTGTGGCGAGGAGATGGATGAATACAGTCGAACAATAGACCAACAACAATGGCTGAAAAAGCTTTTCCGGTGCCTGTTTCAGGACATACTGTTATCAAGATAAGAGAACAGATAAGACATCAGATTTCAGAAAAGATAAGACAAAAGGTTTGAGGTACTTTGCTATACTATACTTGTTCATAAGCTGCACTAATAATCGTTATTTTGTTTGGGATTTTTTTTTTATTCGATAAGCCCTTCATACCGCTGCTACCGTTGTACATTTTGGTTTAGTAGTTATGGAGTCGTGTGTTATACATATTTACATATGTTTGTATATGTAGGTATAACACACACTTTTCGATGTTGAGGCCTATCCGAAACAAACTCCAAAACAAAATATTTCGACTCATTCCGCTACAAAGGGGCGTAATACCAAATAACATACTTTTGACAATGCGAATAAAATAAAACTTTTTTTTCTGTTCATTCTGTAGGTACTTACAAAAAGTATGTTCCAGGAAAACCCTTAGTACAACTATCAAATGAACTTTAAATTAAGGATAAATAAAAAATTACCCTAAGGGATATTTCCCTTGTTTGTCAGATCTTAGGGTATATCCTTACCACACCAAAGAAGTAAATTTTTTTTTTTTTTTATGCAAGTGATTTTATTAACTAATCAAAATACAAGCTAAAACTAACACTACAAATACAGTTAGACTGCCCATAGACCGTTGAAGGTCTAAAGACAATCCAAATGCTCAAGCCCACTACAAGTTGGCAGCGTACCCAATATGCTGGCGGCATTACCACGCTGAATTACAATGCTTATGCGTTGAGCCAGAAACACGCCAGCATTTTGGTCATGCGTCGCACTAACCAGGCGCTCTGAAATATTTTTGAAAATGAGGTGAGCTCCCGGTCCCCAAGGGCCCAATGTCTCGACCCCAAACGCCTCAAATATGTAACCACTGCCGAGGATAGCATATTTGCGTCGCTTGTGCTGCTCATATTAGTTGTACTAGATTTAGATAATATTAGATTTATGGTACTAGGTCCAATATACAAATTCTGTCCCTTTGCAAATGACATGTCATGTCTATTACAAATCAAATTACCGTCTTCCATAGATTTTTACCATACAATTTATCTATTAAGTACGTTCAACATTTTCGAGAACCATTTTCTTCTTTGCGCTCATTAATTTTCTATGCATCATGAAACAATAAAATTATGCCTCTAGATAGCACAGAACTTTCTGGACATGTTACTTTATGAACTTACCCAATAATTAGGTATATTACATGATTTAAATAGGGTTACACGTAACGGTGGTACTCCAAATTTATCTGTCTGTCTCGTTTCGGCTTATAAATAATCATGCCAGAAACTACATACGTACAAGACAGAAAACAATTTATTGTACTCATTAATATGAACATCTTTTTAGGGTTCCGTACCCAAAGGGAAAAAACGGTACCCTATTACTAAGCCTACGATCTCCGTCTGTCTGTCTGTCCGTCTGTCCGACCTAATCTTTCGAACCGTAATATATAGCCAGTTGAAATTTTCACAGAATATGTGATGTTACGGCGGATTTACTAAGAAATAATAAAAAAGTCAAAAAGTAAAAACGAAAGGGGGGTCCCCATACAATAAACGTACTTTTGTAATGGTTCTAATGTAAAAACGGTAATACGTACAAGCGTCAAACTTGGCATGATTATATTACAGACTCTAAAATTATAACAACAGATAATAAAAAAATTACAAATGCGAGTCGGTGACAAGTTTCTGTTCATTACGAAGTTATAAGTGGTGATGTCGTTATTTCATCATCATCACCATCATCATCAGCCGGAAAACGTCCACTGCTGAACATAGGCCTCCCCCTTTAACCTCCACACTGAACGACAGCCTGCCTTTTGCATCCACTGGATGCCCGCGACTCATGTCGTTATTTAGACGACTTTGTTGTAACGTCGACTTTATCATTTCACCGAATCGAAATGCCATATTTTACTAATTAGCAATTGCTTCGACTATTTTGGAAGGCTCAACAATAACTGGTAATTCGGTTGATTAATCATTAATATTGCTATAACTAAAATTTTTGATAAGAAAAATTATATTTACTCTCAACAAATTGAATAGCTGATATTTTTTTGCAATTTTAGGGCCTCCGGGCCCCATGGGAAAAGTTGTTCATCTATACTAATATTATAAAAAGGAATGATTTGATTGTTTGTTTGTTTGCATTGAATAGGCTCCTAAACTACTAAACCGATTTGAAAAATTCTTTCACTGTTGGGAAGCTACGCTATCCCCGGGTAACATATGCTATATCATATTTGAAAAAAAAGGGATCCCTAACTAAAACTCCAATAATGTAACCCAAGGTGTAAAAAAATAAGATTTACAATTTTGACTTTGCGTGTTTGATTCGTTTGTCAGTTTTGACAGTTCTAAGACAGGACAACGTCTGTCAGGTCAGCTAGTTCTTGATAAGTACATATTCGGCTTAGTAACATATTTCCGCGTCATCATTATGAGCCTATCATATTCCCACTGCTGGGACTCATACCTTCTGTCAGAGAGAGAGCATGGGTCCTAATCAATGACAATATAACCACTTGACTGCTCATCCTTTACCCCGCATAATCCAAAGGTTCTAACATGTCAACCTAAACTATTTCGTGCAGGGCCAATCCTAGGCGCGAGTTGAATGAAAGACTTTTGATTCTCCAATCACAAGCGTCGAGTCGCGTCGAGTCTCCAATCACAAGCTGTCCCCCGCGACCGACATGGCATCATTTTTCCAACGGGAATTTTGACTACATGCGCGATCAAGTGGTTATATTATCTTTTGTCCTAATCCACCATACTAGCCAGTGCAAGTTGGTGAATGTCGTACCTATGTCTTTGAACTTTTGTGGTTCTTGGACATACCGGTTCCTCACGATGTTTTCCTTCATCATTGGCAGTGATGGCATTAAAACTGCACATAATTTTTTACGCACTAAAAAGTCATTGGTGCAGGATCGAGAATCTAACCTGGTGCCGTCAGATTGTTTACAATATGCACGCTAATGCTAACGCTCAGACACCATTGCTCCGCGTCCACAGCTTATACTATCTTACAAACATGCTTGCCATTTCAGACAGATGTGTGTCTCAAAGCTTGTATTATTCATGGTCATAAAAAGCAAGATAAGTAAAAGAATTTTCACTTAAACACTACGGCTTAGAATAAATACCCTAATCCTCTTTCCCATTGTTTACCTAGTTCAAAAAAGTATGTCGATTGTTTATATTTTCCATTATAATGTTTGTTTTAATGATTCACAATACAATGGGACAGTTCATTTATTAACCCCCGACGCAAAAAGTAAGGTGTTATGAGTTTCACGTGCGTGTGTGTGTGTGTATCTGTGTGTCTGTATTAAATTATTTAATTATATTTTTCACTAAGCCTGTGTTGTTTTTGACAAATAAAACCCCATTCAAATAGCCTATTCTTCAAGTCAATTCTTTTGAAACATTTCATTCAAAGCACCTATCTCTACAATATAATCATTGCTTCAGTCTTGCTGAAAAATGCTGCATTTTGTCTTGCTTCTCTTGTTGTCTTGCTGCTTTGTCTTGTTTGTCTTGGCGTAAGTACTTTTGTACTTCAAAGATGATTTTTAGCCGCACTCAGAGACGTTACTTAAGCTAAGAGCTAAGGAATACTTAAAATTGCCCTGTCAACTTCTCGTTGACGGAAATTGTCACACATGAAAACGAGACAGAGCAATTTTAAGTATTCCTTAGCTTAAGTGACGTCTCTGAGTGCGGCCGTTTGACTTTTGCTCGATCAAAGCGGTCAGTGTCAGCGGTCAGATATACCTACATATAAAATTGAAATGGAAAAGTGCTGGAACATATTTGATCAAACATATCTAAGAACCACCGCAATATAACTAGATTCCCAATAAAAAATTGAGGAATACATGGGCAGGCCACTTCATTCAAAGAACCGATCACCGATGGGGAAGGAAGGTTCTTGAGTGGAGACTACGAACCAGAAGACGCAGCATAGGTAGGCCTCCCACTAGATGGACCGACGACATTGTGAGAGTCGCTGGCATCCAGTGGATGCAAAAGACAGGCTGTCGTTCAGTGTGGAGGTTAAAGGGGGAGGCCTATGTTTAGCAGTGGACGTCTTCTGGCTGATGATGATTATTGATGATTGACTGCATGTCGGTGAAGCGGCCACAACAGCATGTCGGCGACGCAATTCCATAAGTTTTGCTCCTACCTAAAATTTATCGATGATCGAAGCTAAAGAAGTTTTCATTTTAAAAAAATGTGATTATAAATAAATATATATTTTCGGGACATTTTTTCACACACGGTTATCTAACCCCAAACTAAGCAAAGCTTGTGATATAGCTGCCAGAGACTGATATACATACATATATAGTTTTAAATACATACTTAAATAGATATTAACAACCAGCAGTGCAAGTACCGTTCTTTTATCGATCGTCAAATTGACAGTTGAGGTCGTCAAATTCGATAATATGCAATTTTTTCAGTACTCGCTGTGATCGATTCTATGGCATTTTAGAGAATTTGACGGTCGATAAAGAACGGTACTTGCACTGCAGATAAGAACAAACACAAATGTTCATCACATACCTAAATGTTTGTCCTAGGTGGGAATCGAACCCACGCCCCCAAGATTAGAAGTTAGGTTCACTACCAACTGGACCAACGGGCTAGCGGATTATATCTTTATGTACAAATTTATTATGAGCATTTAATCCAAAGTATTGTTTTCTACACAGTATTGAACAACCATTAGTGACCATTTAACTCACGGCCTTAGATTAATAACTCCTTTATAGCAACTTCAAGTTGCGTTCAAGTAGTTAAGAGTTTGTAACTTTATAACTTAAACCTCACTTAACCACCCGGACTCTCGTAAAGTGTTTAACGACCTAACAAGTACACTACAAACGTGCTAGCCGCTGGAGAAATGAATATGAGAATCAGTCTAAAGCTAAGTAAATGCAAAGTACTTAGATTTCAAGTCACTTTCTGTTCGTAGAATAGGTTGCTTTTATTTTGCACTTAGCAACTTGACCTATCAAGTTGCTAAGTGCAAAATGCTTAGATAATAAGATGCTTAAACGAAGGTTTAATTTTAAATAACTAGCCAAGAGTGCGCGTTGAGACATGCATTTGGTAGGCTTCCGTAGCCAAAGCCATATACGGCAGTCCCGTTTGTGTGCACCAGTTCTCTCCACGCAGCGCCATAGCTCAGCCGCTTTCAGAGGTAGTTTCCGGTATGCTGCTACTAAATGCTGGAATAATATTTCTCCGCCGATGAGGAACCTGCAGAATGTTAAAAGTTTTTTAGTTATAATCTTAAAAAAATTATTACTGCCCATCAGCAACAAGAGGAAACTCAAAAGCATGACACGAGTGCAATATAAGTAAATATGTGATCAAAATCAAATGTATTGCAATAATAGTTAACTATAATTACCTCATTGTCATCATTATTAGTATTTGTGTTTAGATTGGTTTATTTATTATTTTATTTATATTTATGTTTTGTGTTGGTGTACTGTGTGTGTGCCTGTACCGAGACATCACCAAACGGCTCCAACGGAAGACCAGCGCTGGTTAACAGCCGGCATTACTTATGCTGAGTTGGGGCCGATTTGTGATCTTATATACCTTGTGTCTTTAAACTGTTTAAAAAAAACGTAATTTGATCACAAATAAACTTTTTCTTTCTTTCTTTCTTTATATAATTATTGTACTTAGACGCATTCGTAGTTGAAACATTGGTGGTTATAGAAAAATTCGAACGAACGAAGCTCTGAGGATTTAATTTCAGAAATGTATCACCACGATATACTTCTTAGAACTAATATCATTATATACTTTTAAGTCAATAAAATACTGCTAGCTAATAATTCTTTGTTAAAATGCTTTTAACGAAACATTTAACTACTTTTGAGCTAGAACGTCTTGATTTTATTATAGTTTTACTGTCATAACTAAAAAGTTTTAATCACAAAACTGAAAGAACTTATCAGCATGGCAAGTTACAAGTTTCTGTGTGTAATGGTTTGGCAATGAAGGGGGAGCCCTCTTCATTTCTAAACGTTGGTAAAAGTTGGTCCCCACCAACTTATTGATACTTTGGCGGGCCACGTCTGTCCGTCTTTCGGCCAGTCGGACGGATAGAATAAATTTATAAGGGTTCCTTGTAGTAATACGGAACCTTAAAAAAATATTTTTATGATAAACATTTTAGACAAAATTGCACAACAGTTAGGTCTATTGGATTGTATTGTTTATAGGTATAAAAAAATATCTTAAAATCTGTTGAAATTTTTTTTACAGCATACCCCATCTTGTGGCGGCAGCCATTTTAAAATATTACATAAATTGGGTATTGCATATTGTAATGTCGCAAAAATTAAGGTATTATGTAAAATTACAGCAAAATCAGTTAGGAGGAACTGGTTCTAATTCAACTTGTAAGATTTGACCTAAACTAGCATACAAACATAGCAAGTTAAAATAAAAACTTATAACATAATGGTTGTTACTCGTAATTTACATTCGCTTCGTTTGAATCGGCCAGTCAGCACTTACCATTATTTTTGTTCTGACCTCATTTCGTATGGAAAAAAAGTTACGATTTCCAGCACATGTGTTGCTGCGTTGCCAAATATATACGGCTGGGTAAATATTTGGGTAACAAATACAATACTTAAGTGCTTTTTGAACCGGAATTCAGTTCGTAACTGGCAACCGGGGAAACAACTGGAGTAATTGGGTGAAACAAAATAATGGGATGGAAATTGGGAAACTGATATCAATTAAGTTACGTTGATCATTTTACTTGTTGATTTAGGATGGATATTTTTTTAATTTGAACCCTGTATTTACTTTGGTAGGGAATTGAAACTAATTATCAATAATGATTCTTTAAAATTATTTATTATTAAAAATTACAATAAATACTTAAAACCTAGGTGATAATTACAGTTATTTCTAATAATCTATTTAATAAATAAATTATGGTCTATAAATAATTTACAGTACAAACAAATGGTTGTATTAACCGACCCTAATAAATAATAAATTATACAATTATTTTGCAATGGCGCATAGTTTGATAAATCTTAGTTTCTAATTTATTATATAAAAATAAATTATAGACATTAACCGTCTTACCACAAAAGATTTAAGCACGCTTTAGACAATTGTTTAGCATATTTTTCGCAGGGAAACAATTGCTAAACACTTGTCTAAAGCGTGCTTAAATCTTTTGTGGTAAGACGGTAAATGTTTATGTTTGTCTTCCCAACACAATATGTCGCCAAATAAAAATCTATTTTAAAGGTTAATAAAAAAATAAATAACTTTGTACTTTAGTATAGAAAAAAGGGTGTTAAAAAGAATATCGACAAGCCTTCAAAGGGCACTACAGGTTTTTTATAACAATTTTTAGGCACATAATGGTTAATAGTTGATATTCCTATATAATTATAGATAAGCCAAAGCGACGTTTTTGTTAGGCCATAGCGCCCGGTGCAGTGACGTAAGCAGGAGCGGGCGTTGGTCGATGCTTCAGGTTGTAAGCACGGTTGGACGCCCAATCCTTGCCATACCCTCCTCCTGCAGAGTACGCGTAAGTACTCCCGTAGTCCGAATTGTAGTCATTGGCGTCACTGCTGCCGAAGTAGGAGTAATGCGACGATGGATGGTGATGCTGAAATAAAGTAATGGATGTTTATATCTATACTATGCGGTTTCGCTCGCGTAGTGATGGAAAATGGCGATGATGCTGATGAAAAGCCTATGTCACTCTCTGGTTCTTGAACTATATGCAAAATCAGGTTGATCCGTTGTTCCGTTGCAGCGTGAAAGATGAACAAACATCCATATATACATCCATACATACAAACTTTCGCGTTTATAATATTAGTAGGATATAATATTATTTATATATATTTATTTATATAATGTGTGGAGGTTAAAGGGGGAGGCCTATGTTCAGCAGTGGACGTCTTCTGGCTGATGATGATGATGATGATTTACATAATAATATGTCGCAGGTACATTGTCAATGCTGTGAAATTATAATTTCACTAAGTTAGGTTAGGTTAGTTTATAAAAAACCTTGGAAAAAACTACCTTAAAATTATAATTTCATCAGTGAAATTGTAATTTTACAGCATTGTCAATTTACCTGCCACTAATATTATAAAGAGGAAAGATTTGATTGTTTGTTTGCATTGAATAGGCTCTGAAACTACGAAACCAATTTGAAAAATTCTTTCAATGTTGGGAAGCTACACTATCCCCGGGTGACATAAGCTATCTATACCCGTGCGAAGCTGGGGCGGACCGCTAGTATATTATATTTTATTTATATTATAACAAATTTACATCCAGCTAGGTTATATCTATAAATACATTTTTATTTTATTGTTCTAACAAAATAACATAAATAATAAAAAAACTATTATGTGCACCTATATTTTTATGTTAAAAATATAAATAATAAATTAACTTTGTAACTAATTATAACTGTGCATAATTTATTTTTAATACTAATGCATTTGACCTACCTAGTATAACCAATCATTGTTATAAGTTTAGTAAAAATTTTAATCTGAATCATAAAAATCAATTGCCGTGTGTAATCTCGCAAAAACTCGAAAATGGATTGTCCGATTTGAATAATGTTTTTGGTTTATATAACCAAGTTTACAAAAACACAAACTCAGGGGAGTACTACGCAATTCAATTTGGACGAGTGACAAATTATTTAACTGCAAACATTATCTCGGGGCGTTAAGGTTCACATTCACATAATTTTTCGTGGTCGCCTAACTTGAATTGCGTTGTAATAGTGGTAACAGACGCTCGAACGCGGCTGACGGACCGCCGTCCAACCAACGGGAGAGAAAGAGTGAGAATATCATATTTCCCTCTCTTTGTCTCCCATTGGTCAGACGGCGGTCAGCCACGTTCGTGCGTCTGTTAGCACTATAAGGTCACGGTGCGAGCTCATGTGGAAATTCTAACTTCTATGGTACGCATGATGACTAATAAATCAATAAAAACAATTTGTAAAGCAATCACGAGTGTGTGGATTATTTATTTAAATGGAACGGTAGCAACACAAAGGTATCTCTAAAAGTATTTCTATATTTTCAAGTGCTCTTGATAGGACACGCTTGAGTCATTGTTACTGTATTTATTCATAAAGGTTTTATAAAAAATAATATAAAATAAATAGGTTAATAAATAAATAAATCTTCAAACAAGCTAGACATAACTGGCCAGCAGCCATGGCAAAGAAAACGTTAACTATCATCGGAGTAGCGACGGCCATATTGAATTAGGTGTGGTTTCATTTTATTGTTTCCTACCTTTCAAGCTCTTTCATACAGGAATACAAAAAATATACACCATCCGCCATCTTGTTGCAGCAGTCATTTTAAAAATATTACAATTTTAGGTATTACATATTGTATTTTTACTAAAACTAAAGATGTATGCAAAATTTCAGCTAAATCAGTTTGAAGGAACTGGTTCTGGTCAGCTTGCATGATTTGACTTAAACAAACTAATATAGAAACATTGCAAGTAAAACAAAGCTTGTAATAAAACGAAGAAGTTGGTAAAATTCAATGAACGGGATTCAATCCTCTAATTTTAAACCCTTATTTTACTTTGCGGCGCGTCCTCTCTAACCCCCTTATACTACTTGGAGTAGCCTTGGATTAGTTACTCCGCCTTTTGTCTTTTTCGATCGAGTTCAAATTTTGAAGGAGAGAAATAGACAAAACACGGCGTAACTATTCCAAGACTACTCCACGTTTATTAATAAGGGGGTTAGAGAGGACGCGCCGCAAATAATATTGGATCTACTTGCAGCACGTCGACTATGTTTGTATAAATGAACGCTCCATAAAGTGGACGCGCCACATAGAAACACAATCTAAGATCTCCTTGCGGCACATTGGCTATGTTTGTAGAAGGACGCTCCGTAGGGTGGACGTACCACCAAGTAACATAATCTGGGATCTCCTTGCGGCACGTCGGCCATGTTTGTAAGCATACTTCATATAGTGGACGCGCCTCAAAGTAACATAATCTGCGATCTCCTTGCGGCACGTCGGCCATGTTTGTAAGCATATTTCATAGAGTGGACGCGCCTAAAAGTAACATAATCTGCGATCTCCTTGCGGCACGTCGGCCATGTTTGTAAGCATACTTCATAGAGTGGACGCGCCTCAAAGTAACATAATCTGCGATCTCCTTGCGGCACGTCGGCCCTGTTTGTGTATGGACGCTCCATAGAGTGAACGCGCCGCAAATTAACATAATCTGGGATCTCCTTGCGTCTACCATCTTTGCATAACAAGCGGCACATTAGCTGCCAAAAACAATAAAAAACGTTATTTTGATTAATCAACGTGCCGCTTATCACGTGACCTTGTTTCCAATCCCTTTTGTACAGAATCCTTGGGATTGTCGCGTTGGCATATCCCGTGGTTATAATATGCTCAACGGAGTTCGCATAACGTCCACCTTTGAGGAAAGGACCGCCACGTATTAATGTTACCATTCTCAGTCTGTCTACCCTCTTGTATGGTACATTTGGTACATATACTTTTACATTACAAAAGATAAACTTTTTCAAAAATGCTTTCAAAAGATTAACACCCATAAATGTAAGCTCATTTAGCTATTGACAGCGTACAAACAAATTTGTGACGATAACATCGCTCGTGGTAATGGCCCCTAAGTCAATAGAAGTTGTACAGTGCCTGACTTTTAATATGGCACATCACGCCAGCACTTGGAAGTTTGGAACTAGATGTAGAAGCAGTTCTACACGTTTGTTGGCAGCGCGTTTTCGGCAATACCCACGCAATTAGTGCAACATTTCACAATAAAAACAAGATCCATAATTTTAGTCAAAATCATGCATAAGTCATGCTCCTGTATAATTGCTTGTATAGCGTTATCTTTGTGTATCGCAGACATGTGGTGGTCGTCAGTTACCATGCACTTGTACATTGATTTGTACATAGAGATCGATCGCATTCACTCAAAATTATATAGAGTTTTAGTATCTGCCAAAAAAAGACAGATAATGGCATCGATTCTGATGCACTCTAAACTAAAATTGACAGCTCTAAAATTGTTGCCATCCTTCTCTCGTGTATTAAAATGAAAAGAGAGGCAGATAATTTTAGTCCTGTCAGATTGGTTTAGTTTAGTGAGTGTTATGACAGAATAGGCCTCAATAACACTTAAAGCTCTGAGAGTAGCTATTAGTCTCAGAGATATCAAATTAACACAATGACGATACTGCTCATCTTTCGTCTTTCATCATCTTGACTTTTGCGCGATCAAGTGGTTATATTATCTTTGGATTGATAGCACATTATGCAACTAAGAGAACGCTTCACAAAACCAACACCGTCCACATCCACATTGACTAGATCGTCAAATCGTCAACAACACCAAACAAACTACCTTTCCAAAATGCTCTAGTCCCAAAATAACCAGTTTCCAATAATGATCAAGGGTCCACAATTTCAAATTCAAATTCTTGTTTTAAGACAAAAAGTAAATTATTTAAAAATACTAAGGTAAGTAAGAATCATAAAAAGTCCTTTTTTATATTTTGAACACTTAGAATAACTACACAAAGAAACCAAGTACATTCGCAAAATTTAAGCCATTCAAATGGTGTCATATATGACACCAAAAATTTTACTATGACAATTTGCGCGGTGAAATCGTACCACAACAAATCTGCTTTCATAAGAGTTATAGTGTGACATTCCACAGGTAATCCATTAATTTTCTTGCTTAAATGGTTTAAAATACCAATCGAAACGTAAGCTACAAAGTGAATTTGTAGCATACGTTTTGAGAAGGCGTTGTTTGGAAACCTACTTTCTCTGAGTAGTTATTCTAAGTTTGAACATAATATAATGGAGGGTTAGCGAATTATGTACCTACCTACGAGACACTCCCTACGGAATCATTACCCGCACGAAATGCCCCAGAAAAGGCGCATTAGTGTCCTCAGCTATTGCTAATGCCAAACATCTAAAAATGACTGAAGTTTAGCCGTACCAGGCCTGGCGCTCTCCACACTTTAGATATGAAGCTACAAGAATTTAGCGGGCTCCAACTTGTCGAACCAATTCAGTGGGCTGCCGCGCGATAGAAAAAGATTACGCGGCAGGAGTTACGTGATAGACAGCGAGGCAACTTCAAGATTAATATAGTGTAGATAGCTAGCGCTCGCACCTGAATTGCACATAATTGTGTAGTAGCAAGAGTTGCAGTTACGATAGAATACGAAACGTGGATAATCGCCAAAGAACCAAAGTCACCGACATGGCTGTTAAAATTTGCAAGTTGAAGTGGCAATGGGCAGGCCACATCGCTCGGAGAACCGATAACCGATGGGGAAGAAAGGTTCTTGAGTGGAGACCACGAACCGGAAGACGCAGCGTAGGTAGGCTTCCCACTAGATGGACCAACGACATAGTAAGAGTCGCTGGCATCCAGTGGATGCGAAAGGCAGGCTGTCGTTCAGTGTGGAGATTAAAGGGGGAGGCCTATGTTCAGCAGTGGACGTCTTCTGGCTGATGATGATGATGAAGAGTTGCAGCAAGTATTTGCTTAAATTATTTTGCAGAGTGATTCTTCTGTAATTTTACTATTATGTTTTCTGTGGCCGTACGTATATTTAGCTTTTCTTCCCGACGTGCTATATAAAAATCTGGGCACTGCACGTGCGTGATTTAATTATAGGCATTTCAAATGTTCGGTCGGTCACACGCGGTGTCGTTCAATGTTGTTCGTAATTGCTTTTGGGAATGGGTTGATAATTTAAAAAAAATACAAAAATATCTGGTACAAATTAAAAAGAAACAGTGATGTTGATGGATACCTATCGTTTGCTGATTGCTGTTTGTATAGCAAAATGCTTGTATTTGACTACCAACTCGCCAGGGCCCCGATTCTACTAAAGAAATAGTTTTTAAATTGTAATTGTTGCTATTTTAATTGTTAAATAACTTCTTCAAAATTGACAGTTTTTATTTATTTTTTATTCTAGAAAAATGCAACCACCTAATATTATAACATGGTATAAAAAAACTGTCAATTTTGAGGCAGTTATTTAACAATTAAAATCGCAACAATTACAATTTAAAGACTTACCGCCTTACCACAAAAGATTTAAGCACGCTTTAGACAAGTGTTTAGCATATTTTTCGCAGTGAAACAATTGGTAAACACTTGTCTAAAGCGTGCTTAAATCTTTTGTGGTAAGACGGAATTTGTTTAGTAGAATCGGGGGGTAGATGTTAACCGATGATACGCTCTACGATGGAGCATGCTTGCCTAGAAGAAACAGACTCACTCGTGATATGAAGACACCCAGTTTTTTTAATAGTTTGAATAGATCTTCATTTTGCCAACAGCTCGCCTGATGGTAAGCGCTGGTGTGGCCGTGGATGGAACTTTTTGGGGAAAAGGCCCGAATATGTATTCAGGCAGCGTATTTCACAGACTATTATAGGAGTCCGTACAATAAAAGTGAAACTAAAGCGCTTCGTACGTAGACCCTCATATCAAACAAACGATAAGCATTTATTTTAAAAAAAACAAGCATTTATATGATGCTGTTAATTTTTATTAAAAAAAAGGTTTTCATTTTTATTTTGGGGGCCTGCATTTCGAAAATATTACAAAATGGGTATTGCAATAGGGTACTTGACTGTATTAAAAATATTATGCCAATTGACGCCATCCATAAACATGACATAATGAAAAAGCATATTTCATTGATTTTTTGATAAAAATATGCTTATTTTTTGTAAAAAACGCGAATAAAATAACTGTATTTTCGACATTTGATCACGTGATCGAAAACGGTCTGTAACTGGCTCCATCCCTAGTGACGTCACACAAATCTAAACTAACAGATTTTGTATTGATATTTGCGAATTTAATGTTGTAAAGCTGTTTTGAGAGCGATTTATCCAGAAATTTTCACCAAAAACATTCCGGAGGTTAAATGTGAGAAGAATGGAGAAACACTTTGTGCAAGCAGACAGCAGTAACTTACCCGAAATTAATGTTTTTATGGTTGCATATTTCTTTAGTAATAATCCACGTCATTGTTTCTACGCTGCAGAACTCAAAACGTAAAAACTACAATGTCAGTATTAATTTTTAATTGTTCTCCAAGCAAAACATTCAATCAAGTTGTACAAAAAGTATGTTGTAGTAAGTGGATATAACTATTTTGTTAGGTTATGTCGAGCTTTACAATGTTTAAAAAGAAAGTAACAGTACATAAAATAGTAATGCAATAAAAACACAAATTATAATAGAAATATATAGACTCAAATATGTACCTCAAAATGATCTTCGCACATAGAAACACTTGAATTAGCTCCAATACTTTTGGGTTCTCTACGAGCTACTAAGTTCCAACCTTAGATTGGTTCCAACCACTTTTTTCGAGTTTTGGGGAGTTTTGGGTGCATTGGAACAGGAACAAATATTTTATCCGGTGTCTTTATGGAAGTATTTGTACATTTTGGCACTACACAATATTTATAAACCATTACTTCTATCAGAAATTAATTAATCATCGAACTTTTGCAGCCTGGCTGCAGTTGTTTTGTTTTGTGTGACGTCAATTAGTCATGTGATCGGAGCTATGACGCAGGTCTGCGTTTTGGCGCGATATTTTTTTATTCAAACTTTAACATCGATTTATATCGCAAATACGACTGATATCCAGAAAATATAAATGCAGTATACATTATTTTATATCAGACAATAATGTGCAATAGTTTCCCAAAAGTAGTCAAATACCCTATTATGTCAGCAAAATCTGTTAGGAAGAAGTGGTTTTAATTCAGTTTGCAAGATTTGACCTAAACAAACAAACATACAAACACTGCAAGTTAAATAAAAGCTTGTAAAATATTATTATTGTAATGGTTGCCTGGAAGAGATCGCTTTTAGCGATAAGGCCGCCACTTGTGACACTAGCTCGTAAGCGTTTTCTATCGTGTTGTAATTTTTATTTCTGGTGTACACAATAAAGATTTTCTATCTATCTATCTATTATGTCAAAGTTCCAAAAAATATGACATTTACCATTATGCTCTGGGCCAGCATGATGGATTAGCGCTGATCTCTCTCTGAGGGAAGGCTTGTATCCCAGCAGTGGGCTGATAATGTTGAGAGGCTTCCCAGCAGCATCACTCTGGTCACGAACTTACTTTTTGATAAAAAAGAGCAAGCAGAAATTATTTAACCTCTGAATATTCCTTGACAATAATCATACTTCTCTCACAGAGTTAACCCGTCCGTCAAACGTTGAGCTCCGCCGTAATATGGTTGGAATTGAAAATAAGGCTGTGTGCAAATAGTGATAATATTTTAAGAATTATGTTGTTGTTGAATCAGTCTTTCTAATGACCGTCATCTCTGATTACGCGATGATGCGGTCTACGATGGAGCACACTTGCCTAGAAGAATCCGATTAGAAGACACCCAGATTATAAATTGGGAACACCAGGCAGTGCATTCCACAGTCAATAGGTTTGCACAATTAAAGTGAAGGCAGAGTGATTTGTTCAGGTCTTAACTTCGTTACAATCTAAACAAAAACCTGTTTAAAGTTACTGAAAATACCTTTAGCATTTATAGTAATTTCATCCTATTATGTTCCCACTGCTGAGACTTATGCCTTCTCTCAGAGGGAGAGGATGTGATCTAATCTACAATGCTGGCCTAGTATATGGTGTTTGTCGTATGACTTTGAACTTTAGAGCTTCTTGGACATAATTATGGTTTCCTCACGATATTTTCAACGTTGAGAGCGATATCATCAAAACTGCACAAACATTATTTAGATACTAAATAAGTCTTTGGTAAGTGGCAATGGGCAGGCCACATCGCTCGAAGAACCGATAACCCATGGGAAAGAAAGGTTCTGGAGTGGAGACCACGAACCGGAAGACGCAGCGTAGATAGGCCTCCCACTAGATGGACCGACGACATTGGCTGAGGCTGTCGTTCAATGTGGAGGTTAAAGGGGGAGGCCTATATTCAACAGTGGACGTCTTCTGGCTGATGATGATGATGAAAGTAAGTAACTTTACTTTATGACTAGCATAGTTCAGATTAGTTTAGAAAAATATGAGAAAAACCCCAAAAATAGATTAAAGATTTAAAGATTTTTAAAGATGATTAAAGATTTTTTATTTCTTAAAAAAGTAACACCTTAAAAATAATAATTTACTGTTGGTCCCCACACTAGGACAAAGCCTGTCTCGTGGAGGCCATAAAACAAATTAACAAAAAAGATATACTTATATTTTACGAAACTACGACAAGAGCTCACAAGTAATAAAAAAACTAGATTAACAAAACAAATAACATAACATTAAGAAATAATTTTAAGAAACTTTTCAGTATTATCATAGGATAAGGATAGAAGCCACTTTTGAACAATGCGCTTTGCCTGGTTAACCGAAAAGTGTTTGACATCTAGCGTTTTAACTATTTTGTTGTAAATGAATGGAAACAGAAAATTAGGAAGTTTTTGAGCGAATTTGGTGCGAACAGAGGCATGGGGAGTTCTGAAAGTGCGATTTTTTAGTTTCTCGAGGTAGTCCGGAGAGATTAGGACTTTAGAGTGGTGCTTAATAAAAACACGAAGGATAAATAATTGACGGACAGTTAAACATTTAGCATCGTCGTACAGTGTTTTTGTGGGGTACCGGAAGGGCTTTTTGAGCATAGTTTTAAGAACCGAGCGTTGTGCTCGCTCAAGTCCCAGCATAAACGTGACAGCAGAGCCTCCCCATATGGTAATGCAGTAACTGATAATAGATTCACAAAGCGATGAGTAAACAAGTTGCAGAACCCAGAGGTCTGCAGAATTGCGTAACAGTTTCATGATGTATACGATTTTACGAACCCGCTTAGCTGTGGTCATTAGATGTGCTTTAAAGGATAGGTTTTCATCTATAACTACGCCAAGATAACGTATGGTGCCTACTCTGTCGATCAGTTGACATTGACATATGGAGTGGTTGCAGGCAATCGAGTGAATTTTGAGGCATATTGTCGCTCTAGGCTGGGAAGCTCGGGTCTTATGGAAGCAGATATAAGCAGAAATAAGCAGCGAAACGATTTTGCTCCGCTAAATGCGACTTTAAAACAATAAGCAGAGGATTATCGTCATCTGTAGTAATAAGCATTGCTTAAAAGTGGGAAAACCTCGCCTTAAGCTCATTTTTAGGGTTCCGTACCTCAAAAGGAAAAAAACGGAACCCTTATAGGATCACTTCATTGTCCGTCTGTCTGTCCGTCTGTCAAGACCCTTTTTCTCAAGAACGCGTAAAGGTAGCAAGTTGAAATTTATACTAAATACTTGGGTCTACGGCTTCTTTCGGCTGTAAAAAAATAAAAGTTGTAAGTCAATGCAATCAAAAGAAATGAACATTTATATCGCATATTTTGCGATTTCACAAGGGAATCAAAACCTATAGGGTACTTCCCGTTGACCTAGATTCATGAAATTTGGCAAGAAGCAAGGTCTCATAGCACATATATAGGAATACATCCGAAAGTTATAAATTTGAAGGTATATCATTTAAAAATCATTATTTTGCAATTACAAACTTACATTTTGTAGTTGGAATGTATGGAAGAACCTTATTGTCAACTACAAACTTAAGTTTGTCTTTCAATATTTTAACTTCAGTTAGTTTTTTTTTTGGTTTTTTTCTACTCGTACTTGTCCGGTTTTTAAAAAAAATTAGATTCCCACTATGGCCAAGACTTTATACTTTCAGCTATCAATATGCTATTACTACGCGTATTCGTGCGATCAAAGGTACGAGTATGTAACGATATTAAATACAAATTTCGTACGCTTTTGATGTAAAATATTTTCGGGACAAATATTTTATTGTTACTTGTGTCTATTAAATTTAGAGGCCAAATTGGTAGATCAACTGTAGTGCAAATACCTTTTTGTTTTCAGCAAAATAGTCTGATATTTAAATTGGCTTTGTGTTTTTAAGAGGGGTGACTGACAGGTTGAAACGTAGCTTTTACATTACAGCGGTTTTTGCCCGCTGCGCCGCTTCAAACTCGCTAAACAAAACGTGAGCTACGATTTGTCACTCATACGTCATGTCATAGTATAGCTTTCTACCAGTAAAAACATTCAGAGTTGGTTCAGAAGTTTTAGAGATTCAGTATCATCATCATTTTAGCCGTAGGACGTCCACTGCTGGACAAAGGCCTCCCACATCGATCTCCAAAAGGGCCGGTTGGAAGCGGCCTGCATCCAGCGTTTCCCTGCGGTCTCTTTTAGGTCGTCTGTCCATCTTGTGGGTGGACGTCCTACGCTGCACTTACCGGACCGTGGTCTCCATTCGAGAACCTTTCGGCCCCATTAGCCATCTGTTCTGCGTGCTATGTGCTCTGCCTACTGCCACTTCAACTTGCTAATCCGGTAGGCTATATCGGTAACTTTTGTTCGTCAACAGATCTCCTCATTTCTGATTTGATCTCGAAGAGAAACCCCGAGCATGGCCCTCTCCGTAGCTCGTTGTGCGACTTTGAGCTTGCTTATGAGGCACATAGTGAGAGACCACGTTTCACTGCCGTATCTCATCACTGGCAACACACACTGGTCGAAGACTTTCGTCTTAAGGCACTGAGGTATTTTGGACGCGAAAACGTTGCTGAAGTTTACTGAACGCTGCCCAGCCGAGTTGGATTCGCCAATTGACCTCTTTCTTGAAGTTGGACCTGCCTAGTTGAACTGTTTGTCCTAGGTATACGTACGCGTCAACAACGTCCAGAACTGAGGTCCCAACTGATACTTTTACCGAGAATTTAATCTTTACCATATACATACAAACATTAAAGGTTTTTCACAGATATGTTTGTGACTTTTTACCTATGCTTTGTAGGAGACAAAAATAGATACATAGACAAATATTAATAAACTTTGCCTCTGTAAAATAGTATCTCCATAAAAACGCATTAAGATCGCCGCGATGGTTCAGCCATCGATCCGAAACGAACCGAAATTACGCGGTAATGATTCATCATTATCGGTCTGGTTCATAAACCTAAAAAATGTCGCAAAATTGGAAAAGCGTTAATTGGGTATATAAATCTTAGTTCAATCATTGAAGAAAAAATTCAGGAAGTTTAAAAAAATTGTATTTTCTTAATTTTGATGTGCTCTCTGTAAAATTATATTTTTCAAGCTTGCGCAGCCATAATGGCTAAAAGCTAAAAAAAAAAATTTATGGAACGGAAATGAGAAGGAAAATGTGTTACCAGGCATTATGAGTGATCCTTGATTGAACATTCGTATTTAGATCAACGCGTCGAACTCCGCATCACAGTTGCTAATTGATTTCGAATGACTGACGTTTTTCATTTATATGGGTGCAACTTGCTACAATAAATTTCTTACAAAAATGCCATGACTGACTTTTCGTTTACGTGGGTGCAACTGGCTATAACACATTTCTTACAAAAAATGCCTGAACAGCCGTTCTAATTTAAACAAAAAAAAATATTTTCTTTGGTTAATAAACACATATTTTTTTGAGAATAAACCCTTTTATTATAATTAAAATAGAAGGAGTCATCATTGGAAAAGTGCATGTCGAGGCACGTATATAGTAAGGTTCCGTTGCTAAAACGATGCAAATGTGGTCACATTCATTGCTCAGATATTGGTAGTAATATAAAAATTATTAACGAAGCTGTGGACTTACGACCAGACGGACAGACAGACAGCATAGGCTTAGTAATAGGTTCCTGCTCACACCCTTTAATGGTATGGAACCCTAAAAAAGACAAACGGGAACCGATACCGGAATAAACCGGTCAAGTGCGAATCTATCTCGCGCACTGAAGCATCCGTACTACCACAAAATACAATAATTATCAATAAAAAAAATCAACATCTCGACTCGGTGAAAGAAATGATAAGGTCGTCCAACTACATTTGTCACCGACTCACACTTGGCCGTTATTTGTAGTTATACTAAACTTTAGAATATGTATGTGTACTATAATCTTGCCAACTTTGACTATTGTACGTATTACCGTTTAAACATTAGAGCAATTACAAAAATACGTAAAAAAAATACGTTTTGTTTTAAATTTTTACGGAACCCTAAAAAGACAAATGAGAAACGACACTGAAAAAGAACTGTATGCCGCTATACTAAGTCGGTCGCTTTGCTTTTTGCTAATTTTGATGGGATGTGATTTTATGCAAGGATGATCTCTACGAAAATTGCTCAATTAAGTTTGTTTCTTGAGTTTGTTAGAAAATAATGACTGTAAGAATTTTTACTCGCAAAATTTTGTTTTATCTATGGATAAGTTTCAATGTTCGTCGACTAAGTATGGCAAAATCTATAAGCATTAAAATGCACGAGACTTGCGACGCTATATTTAAAACACATAAAAAACCAAAGATCACCATAGGACGGTTTTTTAACCGACGAAATGAGGAGGTTATAAACTCGACTGTAGTTTTTTTTAATTTTAATTATTTTAAATGTTTGGATTACTTCGCATATTATGAATTGATTTTGATGTTTTTTTTCAGCGATGTTTCCATAATAATGTTTTTCCCGAAATTGGTACAGCGCTTTTCGTAAAAATCAACAAAACTAAAAATATATCCACAGATGGCGTTTTGGTTTGTGGTTCTCTTCAGGAGACTGGGGCCTTACGGACAACTGCTATTACAGGCACCTAATCCGCTCAGTTGGAAAATCACGCGACCGCAAACCGTATCTGGGCGCGATAAGGTTTGCGGTCAAGTGATTTTCCAACTGAGTGGATTAGGTGCCTGTAATAGCAGTTGTCCGTAAGGCCCCTGGTCTGGACTGAAGTATAATTCACGCTTCATCTTTAAAAAACATTAAAAAAAAAAACTTTCTCGTTAAAGATTTATTTGACTTTGCATGTACTTTGCTTCAGTGGGAGACTTTAGAACCTTTAGCTATTGATTAAAAAACTTTTATAACAGCAGATGAGTCTACAATAATGAAAATTGTTGAGCTTGCAATATTTGGGAAAAGTTTTGAATCAAACAGCCATATAAAAGGCAAAAAAATATCAATAACCCTGTAATAAAAAACGCAGATTACTTTCAAGTCTCAATCGAAATTGCTGTCAGGCACTTTTGGCGTTTGACGATTGGATGTCAATGGTATCAAGTTTTTTTTAATGCCATAGGTGGCAAACAAGCAAACGGTCTGCCTGATGGTAAGTAGTCACCGTCGCCTATGGATATTTGTAACATCAAAAGCATCACAACTACGTTGCCGACCCTATAATAAACTTTTGACTCGCTTTTTGAAGAACCACATGTTGTAGCTTCTCGGAAACATCGCAGAAAGTAACTCATTCCACATTCAAAAGTAAAAAAACAGCCTAGTGCGAATCAGATTCGCACACCGAGGGTTCCGTACATACTTATAGGTAGGTATGTAAATTCACTACTAAAGTTCATAAACTATGAAAGCACCAAACATTTCTCTAACGAAAAAATAAACTGGATTGAGGGACAAACTTAATTTTGCCGTTGGAAAACTGTTTTCCCATACATCTAAATAGGTCGCGGTCAATATATCAATCGCAAAAAAGTTTAAAATTGCAAAAAAAAGTGTATGGAATAGCTGGTTATTTTAACACATTTAAACATTTTTTTTATAGTAGATAAGCTTGCGCTTAGCCGCCATCCCGCCCGATGTCAAGCGACGATGCGGTCTACGATGGAGTACGCTTGCTTAGAAGAAACCGCTTCACTCACGACTTGAAGACACCCAGATTGTAACTGACGGGGAACACCCATTCAGGCAGCGAATTCCACAGACTAGCAGCTAGGTTTAGATCAACTATTCGTACTAATCGTGGGTTCGATTCCCATCTAGGACAAACATTTGTGTGATGAACATTTGTGTTTGTTCTATATCTGGTTGTTAATATCTATTTAAGTATGTATTTAAAACTATATATGTATGTATATCAGTCTCTGGCAGCCATATCACAAGCTTTGCTTAGTTTGGGGTCAGATGACCGTGTGTGCAAAAATGTCCCGAATATTTATTTGTCCCGAATATTTATTTATATTTAACTAGCAGTTGAACCTAAACAGTCCCCCCACTCTTCAGGAGTTAATGTGGCAGCTAAAAGGGCAACAGCAAGGTGCTTGCCTATGGGTGCTGTCAAATTCAATCAGTATTTGCTACCATTACCACAGAATACCGTACAAGTACAGAAGTTACACCCCGCAAAATCATTTAAATAAGTAGCGACTCTTGCTACTACGCAATAAAGTGCAATTCAGGACGTGCGAGCGCTAACCACCTACAGCTATATTAACCTAGAAGTTGCCTCTCTGTCTATCGCGTAACTCTTGTCGCGTTATCTCTGTCTATCGCGCGGTAGCGGGCGGAGCAGGTCCGACAAGTCGGCTATTTGTAGTTTCATACCTAAAGTGCGGAGTGCGCCATGCCTCATTATCATCATCATCATAAGCCAGAAGACGTCTACTGCTGAACATAGGCCCTTTAACCTCCACACTGAACGACAGCCTGCTTTTTGCATCCACTGGATGCCCGCGACTCTCACAATGTCATCGGTCCATCTAGTGGGAGGTCTCCCTAAGCTGTGTCTTCCGGTTCGTGGTCTCCACTCTAAAACCTTTCTTCCCCATCGGTTATAGGTTCTTCGAGCGCCAGGCCTACCATTACTTAATTCTCACCTTGCAAGCCTTCAATGTGCTGAGTAAACTGGGCAGCATTAACGCAGCAATCAATAACAGTTTTTTGATCAGCAAAACTGACAGTAGGACAGGGATCAGCAGAAGTTTCGTCTTGACCGCAGCCAGTAATGTCAGAAGTGGTACAATGATGGCTAACTTTTTCTTCTTGCCGCGGGCTGAAAAGGTAATTACATAAAGTTATTAATTAATTTTAGAAAAAAATACCTACTGATTTTTCGAATTTACCTATATGTACAAACTTAAAACTCGCACTCGCAACTGGCACTCGCCGGTTTATTAAGCCAGCCAAGTGCGAGTCGGGCTCGCGCACTGAGGGTTCCGTACCACCTAAAAATTTGGTAAAGAACTGAAACTTGTCACAGACTCACATATGGGCATTTTTTTTAAATTGTTGTTTTACTTTATAGTTTGTACTATAATCGTTTTTGACGCTTATAAATATTACTGTTTTTACATTAGAGCTAAAATGCCTTATCGAATTAAAATGCCGCATCACGTGCGTGGTGAGCACAGAAGTTTTTTTTTTGTTTAAATTAGAACGGCTGTCAAGGCATTTTCATAAAAAAGTGTCGTAGCCGGTTGCACCCATATAAACGAAACATCAATCTTATTATAGAAACTGACGTGGTTTTCACACATTTTATTTATATACTATATATTTATATATTATACACGGGAATTAGCAAGCGAGACGCAGCCGCGCGCGCGCATTCACCTTGAAAAAGACTGCCTAATGCGGTTGAAACTATAGTCGGAGTGACCGGCTTAATCTTACGTGAGTAATTCCCGTGTAATATAAATAAAATGAAACATCAGTCATTCGAAATGAAGTAGCAATTGTGATGCGGACAAAGAAAATTGACTTTGAACTAACCTAAACCAAAAATTTAAGGTCCAGATGCGGAGTTCGACGGGTGGATCTAATTATGAATGTTCAACCAAGGTTCACTAATAATGCCTGATTTTCCTTGTCATTTCTGTTCTATTTACTTCTCTTTTCTGTGCATAGCATCCACTAGAAGAAACGACATAAGCAAAATGTTTCCATTTTCACACCAAAACAAAATCAAATTACAGATACATCAGTCACAGTACTGACCAAAGGTCGACCCGCGACACGACCTACTTGTTCTGACCCAATCTTTACGGAAGAAATTATAAGTCTAATTTGACATCAATTTGCCTAAATCCGTACTTTCGGTTACGGATTTTAATTGAGATCGTCTGAGTGAAGACGTGATTTGAAACCAAATTAGAGACAAACCTGTCATTTGGCTTTGATTGTCAACTGTTTTCTTTAATCAAAATGATTTGTGTTTCATTAATTAATACGTATTTAGCTGTTAATTAAAGTGAGATCATTTAGATTCAAGCTTCAAGGATATGGGTAAATTCGTTGTAAAAATAAGTTACCGTGAATCTCTTGTGAAATAATTAAGGATGTTCATATCGGTTGATCAGTTAGCCTAAATGTACCAGTAAGTTACAACCTGTAAAATTTTAAACAATAATACAAAATTTTGTATCCTCAAAACGAAAACATCTCAAAATTTGTTTTTTTAGCGAATTTGTCCGTTTTGTGAACGAAACAGCCTAAAAAGACGTAAGCGTATAATACTCACTCACTACAGAAATCAGAATCGGTTCAATTGTTCCAGAGATTACAAATTTTTTTTTTTTTAAATAAATATTGGGGACATTTTTGCACACACGGTCATCTGACCTCAAACTAAGCAAAGCTTCTGATATGGCTGCCAGAGACTGAAATACATGCATAAATATTTTTAAATACATACTTAAATAGATATTAACAACCAGATATAGAATAAACACGTTCATCACATAAATGTTTGTCCTAGGTGGGAATCGAACCCACGCCCCCAAGCGCAGAAGACAGGTTCACTACCAACTGGACCAACGGGCTATCCATTAAAATTTACCTATCATACCTACTCTTTATAACATTAAAATTCTCAAAATTTTAAGAATTTTCATTTTGAGAATGCTCAAAGGCTACAAGCAATACCTTACCTACAAATAATACCAAATTAGTATACTGGTTTACGCAAAAAGGGTGTACTTAACCGAGAGCAGTCTATAGTACCCATCATTATTAACAAATTTTACTATAAAATTTTCGGGGAAAATCAGCATAAATGAGATATAATTACAGATAAATAGCATTACATGATAATGTAAAAAATAATCATCGATTGCTTTAAACACCGTGATCATTTACAATAATTACTCGGCGTAAGGACATAAAAAGTTTTTGTTTGAACCTAAAAATGATGTATAAATCGATTTGGCAAATGATTATCAAATTCTCGAAATGATCAATGTTTGAGAAACCGAGTGTTAGTAAGGTAAACAACACAGGCTGTGGTCAAGGCCCTGATCTGTTTGCTCGCAGCTGTGGATAACCGCAACGTTGCTTTCACCCTATTCTGTGTAGCGGCCGAAGGGAACCGTTTGGGATTTGCGGTGAAATTAGTTTTTGATGAGTTATGGGCCAGCAACTCCAAATTTATTCACAACCCCAAGAAGTGGTCATTTTGTACCATGAAGTTATATTTCAAACTACAAATCCAATTTTGAATTTTCACACTAATAAGTAAGAAGTTACTGCTAAGGACTAAGTTACTGCTATCAACAAATTGTCGAAAGATTACACCTTAGTCTAACGTGGAAAAAAACACCTAACTCTGGTCTGGTTAGTAAGAGACCTTGAAAAGATCTAGTTTCCCCAAACCAAAGAAGAAAACCGAAGAAGACTGTTGTGAGTCCTAAGAAAGGGTTAAAGGATAATGAAACGCATATCTACAACCATTATTAATATTGGCAGTTGATGCTGATGAAGTTTTTGCAGCCCCTTCCAAAATGTTTGTAAGAAAAAAACAGCAACAACACTCCTCGAAATTATCATCAAGTTGGTGGTGGACTTGACGCATGAAAAAATCAGAGACTTGATCGTAATATACAACATAAAGCTGTTTTACATGCAGAGTAGAGCACTAAAACTGGAAAGAATGCAATAATACTCTGCAAAGAATCACCGAATGCTACAGGAAGGCTTTATAAGTAAAAACATAGTTTTTCACACTTTGAACTGCTTAAAGTTAAAAACTCACCGTTTTCGTCTTCATCTTCCACAGTCCTTGCACCTTCTGGCAGATTCACCCTGAGGCCTTTCATCTTGAAAAATTCTTGCACCAGCTTCATTAAATACTTCGCAAGTTCAGTCCATTCCGAAAAGATACTCCGTGGTTCTGATACCAAAGTCTCATTCTCTGATATAGTCAAGTTCTTTATGACGTCATCTTCTAGCGGTACCAAGCTGATCATATGATTTGCTTTGATGGTTTTATTGGAATGGACGTTTCCGAATAGAGTGGTTTTGGCGATTTTTAAGGCTTTATATTTTACGCAGTTTAAGGCCTCTCCTCGTATAAAGCAGCCATCTTTGACGTATCGGAGGTAGCCGTCATCTGTAGCTGTCGTATGGTAGATGCTGACAGTGATGATAATGATGTGAAGTAATAGAGACATTGTTGAACTGAAATGAAATGAAGAGTTGTGTTACTTGCGTTGCAAAATTATCATAAGCCCTCAGTTCAAATAAGTCCCTTTCCATCAGTTTGGCACTGAAGAAAAAATACAAAGAGTAGTGCAAAAAGACAACATCATGACCAGGCGGTCACCCATCCAAGTACCAAACGCGCACGATGTTGCTTAGCTTGGTCGTGAACAGAAATTTGTCACTGAATCTCACTTGGCCATTATTTATTATTTTACTTAAGAGTGTGTACTATAATCATCCAAATTTGACGCTTGCACGGTCGTATTACCGTTTTTAGAGAAAATACAAAAATTCGTTTAAAAACCTTTGTTGTATGGGGACCCCTTTAGTATTTACTTCTTGACTTTATTATTATTTGTTAAATAATACGCCGTAATATTACGTGTCATATTCCGTGAAAATTTCAATTGGCTATCTATTACGTTTCGAAAGATAGGGCCGGTAAATGGTAGGACGGACGGCCCCGTCGGTGCAGTTGGTAGTGAACCTGCCTTCTACGCTTGGGGGCGTGGTTTCCGTTCCCACGGCAAACATTCAAGTGATAAAAATTTGTGTTTGTTCTATATCTATTATTAGGGTATTAATATCTATTTAAAAATATATTATGTACGTATTTATCAGTCTCTGACAGCCATAGTACAAGCTTTGCTTAGTTTGGGGTCAGATGACCATGGGTGCAAAAATGACCCGAAATTTTTGTTTATTTAATGCCGAGTAAGCCAGAAACTGATGATAATTATGAAGTATATGTATTAGTGAGATCTCATTAAATATACCGTAACACTTGCCATAGTTTGTTTCTAAACTAATATCATTAAACCTGGTTTGTGCTGATCAATAATAAAGTTCCTCAGCGAAGGTAGCTTTTTCGAAGAGTTTCTGTCAAAGAATTATGAGTTAAGAAGTACAGAAGTGGCTACAAGATTTGAACTTTATATCATACTTTTTTTTTTTTTTTTTTTTTTTATAAAAAAGCCTTAATTATTATCACTAATACTAATTATTACATACAAATTATCACTAATATAATCAAAAATCAAAAAAAAGATGTTGTCCGTGTGGTAAAGTGCCAAGAACGCTGGCTGCATTCCCGCGTTGAATAGCTAAAGAAATTCTCTGCGCGAGGAATGAGCCAGCTCTCTTATCACCAGCGGCGTCGATTAAATGTGGCGAAATTTTTTTTTTAAACTTTTTGGTACATGGGCCCCATGGACCAAAAGTTTCGACGCCCAGCGGCACAAATATATATTCACTTGAAAGTGATGCATACTTGTGATCCATACTTATCATACTTGATAATAAAATATTTGACTACTTAACTCAACATACAGACGTCGATTCTCGAGTGAAACTAATTGTATTTGTCCATCGACAAAACGGTTTTTGTCGAGTTATAGTGTCAAATAATTATGACATATTTTAAGCGAAAAAAATGTGTTGATGTTTTTTTTTTACATAATTCTGGCATATCGATTTTTTCCATAGATGCAATACCGTATTTGTGCTGCTTGTAGGTACAATTCTTTATTAAACTGGACAGCAGTTTATCATGTTCGTTTATATAGTTTTATTTAGTTATTTTAAGTTTTTACTTATTATTATATTATTTTTTCGTAAATTTTCTGTTTTTTATGTTGTACATAATAAACATCCTTGTTTTAGTGTCAGTTTGTATATAAATCAATATTCAGATATGAACAAAAAATTCATAAAAGTATTTTAAGCAATAATTGAAGATATGAAATTCACCAATATAAATTATGCATTGGGCCACCATGGTGTATTTGGACCAAATACTCCGAGAAAAGACTTGTATCCCAACAGTGGAAACATAATTATACTGATTATTAATTTAATAATTGGTTTATTTTTTGTGTAGATAACAAAGTAAGTCATTCAGTGACTTATTTACTAATCTAGATTTTTCTAATCAATATTATTGAACCCATATACATTTTATACGAAAACACAACTGTATTCTCTTCTGTAGCGGTTTATCTTTACTCCATGCCAAGAATGCAAGATGGATTAGATGAAACTGTAGTAAACAGCTACGTGATCGAAACCAATGCAATTTTATCGAAAGTGGATCAACCTGATAGAACTGTTATTATATTAATTTCTACTGAGCCATGGTACTCAAAAATATATAGTAGTCATTGACGTAAGATAGTACTGTAGTAGATCGATCAAGCAGCGTATAAGTAGCAGTCCGCCCCAGTTTCGCACGGTTATAGATAGATACCTACGTCACCCGAGGATAGTGTAGCTCCCCAACAGTGAAAGAATTTTCCAAATCGGTTCAGTAGTTTCGGAGCCTATTCAATGCAAACAAACAAACAATCAAATCTTTCCTCCTTATAATATTATTACTAAGTATAGACTAGCTGACCCGACAGACGTTGTCCTGTCTTAGAACTGTCAAACGCGCAAAGTTAAAATTGTCGTTAAGTTTTCTGATATTTTCCAATTTGCTGCGCAATTTTCTTTATTTTTCTCTCCGTAAGAAGCTTCTACAAAGTATTAGAAAACCTAAAAAAAAGATGGATGACGTAGAAACAGTCGTACCTACTCAAGTTATAGCGCGTGAACAAGGTAAATAGGGATTCATTTTTATATATCTATATATAAAAAAATACCCAGAGATGCCAACTTAAATTGGAAAGCACACATCAGTAAAATCAACAATAAAATAAATAAGCATATACACTCCTTATATGAATTAACAAATGTGTCTTCAAAAAAAATTGCAATAAATGCATATTATGGTTTTGTTTATCCTCTTTTAAGCTATGGGGTAATATTCTGGGGTAATTCTACTGATGTCGAATCAACATTTCTATTACAAAAAAAATGTCTTCGAGCAATATTTAATATGAGTAGTTTTGATACTCTCCGTGATATTTTTAAGAAATACAAAATCCTGACACTCACTTGTTTATATATATATGAAATTTGTCGGTTCGTGAAGCATAATCGTAGTGATTTCTTTAATTCTTCCAGCCGAACTGACATTTTAAGATCTAAATACAAAAATAACATTTTCATTCCTCAAGCAAATAACGCCCTATATCACAAAAACTCATACTTTACTGCAATTAAATTTTTTAACAATTTACCTCATGATATAAAACTTTTAGAAAGTCCTATTTTTAAAAGAAAATTAAAGAAATGGCTATTGTCTAAGGGATTCTATGACCTAAAGGAATATTTTAATGATGGTAATAAAGATTATTTATCATTTTATTAATTTATTATTATGCTTGTGTAAATATTCATGCTTTTGTTAATTATTCTTTAGTTACACTGATCTCGTTTAGTTTTATCTATGTACCTAATTTTAAGTTTGTATGAATTTAATAATAGGTTTTTTTTTTTTTAATATTTTTTTCTTGTGTATTAGAGTATGTATGTCAGTACCTAATTGATAATGCAATATTACTGTACTTATCTAGATGTATATAATACACTCAAATATTGCACGTCCGCGAGGATAAACTGTTGAGACTACCTTAACTTACTCCATCATTGTACACAGTTTTATGCAATAAAATTTTACTTTACTTTACTTTACTTTACATTATTGATGTGTAGCCAGGTTATGTGAGTATGCACCCAGAAACACCCACCCTCTCGGTAGCCGGCATTTGTGAGCAAGAGAGAAGCCCAGTAGTGAGGTAAAGAAGGCTGGATGCGATGATAATGATGATGAATTCCCAAAAAAATATACTAAAATTTGTGTGTTTTTATTTTTCTCTTATCTTTCTTTATCTTTTTTCTATATCAGATAGCCCGTTGGTCAAGTTGGTAGTGAACCTACCTTCTGAGCTTGGGGGCGTGGGTTCGATTCCCACCTAGGACAAACATTTATGTGATGAACATTTGTGTTTGTTCTATATCTGGTTGTTAATATCTATTTAAGTATGTATTTAAAACTATATAATATGTATGTATGTCAGTCTCTGGCAGCCATGTCACAAGCTTTGCTTAGTTTGGGGTCATATGACCGTGTGTGGAAAATGTCCCAAGAATATTTATTTTAGTTATTATTTATATCTTATCTTTACCGGCTTAATCTTACGGCAGTAATTTTCGTTTAATATAAACGAAATGTCTTATAGAATGTAGAGTAATTATTGAATCACAAAGGTCCTATGAAAATGTTTGTTCCCAGTAATCGGATTGATGTGAAAATCAGCTTCATGTAAAAGCCTTTTGAAATATCAAATTATCTTTCTAATTAAAATTATCTCAATGACGATGAAAGAGGCCATTACCGAAATTAACAATTTTGATTTTGTCCTCGGATACAATATAAAATGGCAGGGATGTACCTGTCGCAAAAAAGAATCGACTGGCTACACTGAACGTGGTTTAAAAAGAAATATTGGTTTTACTTAGCTCTTTAAAGCTTTTGTAAAACAACCCCGGTCATTATGATTTTTATGGGTTGGTCGGGATGCGTTTGGATTATTATAGACCAAAGTTACAGAAGACAGTGAAATATGCTGCCTGAATGGGTGTTCCCCGATAGTTACAATCTGGGTGTCTTCAAGTCGAGAGTGAATCGGTTTCTTCTAGGCAAGCGCGCTCCATCGTAGACCGCATCGTCGCTTTACGGCCTCTTATACCAAATTTGACGGTTTTAAATCAATTTTATTCAGTTAAAAAAATACATGTCACAGATACATAGTCTGTGTTTGAGTCTATGGTTTGGTTCAAAACACGATAAAATAAACTTTCCTCGATTAAAAAAAATTTGAAACAAAGGCGATGCTCTAATGAAAGCTCGTAACAACCTGGAAATTGCATGTACTGAAAGGCAATTTTATTCATAATTTATTTATTTGGATAGAATTTGGATAGTGAATGGTTTCGTTTTTTAGTGAAATTAAAAGCGTAAAAAGGTGGCGAGAATATGCGCGCGCCGCGATCAGTACCGCGCCAAGCGTCATCGAGGTCGGACCTATGATCGTTTTTGTCGTTGCACTCCCCCCGCGGGCGTCCTGACTCTTGCGTGGCAAAATACATCGTCGCTATAACTTGCGGGGGCTGAGGGAGCGTTTTGTTGCTTACGCGGCTCGGATAGTAGACCGTTAACATCAGGCGAGATGGCGGCCAAGCGCAAGCAATAAAATTGTGTCCTTATTTAAAATGACCGATCTCATGTTTCTGTATGGGCTCATGTTTTTCCCTCAAATTTAGCAGTTTTGGGTTCTAAAAGTTGTTCACTTTGATGGGTAGATTAGTACCCAAAATTATGTAACACACCTATAACTTACACCCCGTATAACTTTTCATGTCCATTCTCTTTTGCTTCAATTTCATAACTATTATTAGCCTTTTATCTTAGTTAATATTGTACGCAGATTAGTTTAGGAAATTTAACGTTTATGGAAACCTTTATCGCGAGGAAAAACGATTAGCTAAATAGCACCTTTAGTGACAGAAATAATCTTAGCCATCTGAATTAGCAATAATTTCACGGAAATGTTTTGTAAGTTATGGATTACTGGCTGCGCCCCGCGGTTTCACCCACGTAGTGATGAAAAATGGTTATGATGATGATGAAAAGTCTATGTCACTCTCTGGCTCTTGAACTATACCCATGCAAAAAATCAGGTCGATCCGTTGTTCTGTTGCAGCGTGAAAGAGGAACAAACATCCATACATACATACAAACAAACTTTCGCGATTATAATATCAGTAGGATTTAGAAGATGAGTAATTTTTTTTTTAATTTTTTTTTTTTTTTTTCTGCCATAGGTGGCAAACAAGCAGACGGGCTGCCTGATGGTAAGCAGTCACCGTCGCCTATGGATATTTGTAACACCAGAGGCATCACAAATACGTTGCCGACCCTTTAGAACTCTATTAATTCATAGTTTAAGGAAATGACATGTTGTACTGCATTTTAAACCGAATCTAAAAAAGGAAGAAGTTTCTCAATTTGGCGCTTTTTTTATGTGCACCGATTACGCTGGCATCAGTTTGCGTGTTTTATTTTTAACAAGTAGAGAAAACCCTCGACGGAGTCCGACAAAAATTTCATTAATTTTGGTTCAGTTGTTTTTAAACCAGCTCGAATAAGATGGATAATTTTGCTCAACTGCCTACTATTTTTTTCGCATAGCAAAGAACTATTAGTACTATAGTTTTGTTCAGGCGCTTTGTTCGAGTCAAAACAAGGATGTATTAATGCATAGATTTGTAATCCTTTCTATAATTATAATAAACTACTGGTTTGCCCCGAACAGAGTTAATGAAGGTTTTAAGCATTACACTATCATTGGTCGTAATGTTTTAATACAAATTCTAATCATCATCATCATCAACCATTCTCCACCCACTGCTGGGTATAGGTCTCCTCTTCAGCGCGCCATCTTTTCCGGTCCTGTGCTAGCCTTGTCCACTGCTTTCCTGCTGCCTTAACGATGTCGTCCGACCAGCGGGCTGGTGGTCTGCCCGGTGGTCGCTTTCCGTTCCGCGGCCACCATTCTGTGACTGCTTTGGTCCACCGTCCGTCTTCCCTTCTGACCAAGTGTCCCGCCCATCTCCACTTGAGTCTCGTAATCCGTTTAACCACGTCTTCGACCTTCGTTTTTCGTCGAATTTCTACGTTTGGTATGTGGTCCAGGAGAGAGATACGCAACATGGCTCGTTCCATCGCCCTTTGTGCCACTTGGATCTTGTGCGTGGTCTCTTTAGTGAGCGTCCATGTTTCAGCACCATATGTGAGGATAGGCAGGACACATTGGTTGTACACCTTGGTCTTAAGTTAATTCTAATATTAAAAATCTTTTAAAACACTGACTTTAAAAAATATTCTAAGTTAATGTACGCAAAGAACAAAAAAATATTTTTTTATACACGGATTTCGGAGTAGGGCGGGAGTATTAGGGAACTTAATTTAAAAAAAAAAAACCTCTTTATTCTTGTCTTGAAGATACCTATGCCAAATTCGTATGTCAAGTGGTTTTCGAGTCTGTAAGCGACTGAGTAGTATTATTAATTATTCATCATCATCATCATCCTTTCAGCCAATGGACGTCCACTGTTGGACATAGGCCTCCCCCATCGATCTCTAAAAGGGCCGGTTGGAAGCGGCCTCCATACAGCGTTTCCATGCGGTCTCTTTTAGGCCGTCTGTCTATCTTGTGGGTGGACGTCTTATACGCTGCGTTTACCGGTCCGTGGTCTCCATTCGAGAACCTTTCGGGCCTATCGGCCATCTGTTCTGCGTGATAATTGCCCTGCCCACTGCCACTTCAACTTGCTAATCCGGTGGGATATGCCGGTAACTTTCGTTCGTCTACAGATATCCTAATTTCAGCAGTGCAAGTACCGTTCTTTAACAATCGTCAAATACTACAGTTGAGATCGTCAAATTCAATAAAATGCCATTTGATCAGTACTCGCTATGATCGATTCTATGACGTTTTATTGAATTTGACGATCAATAAAGAACGGTACTTCCACTGTTGATTCTATATAATATACTAGCGGTCCGCCCCAGCTTTGCACGGGTATAGATTATATAGCCTATGTCACCCGGGGATGATGTAGCTTCCCAACAGTGAAAAAAAAAAAGGTTCAGTAGTTTCCGAGCCGATCAGAGCCGAGTTGCAAACAAACAAATCTTTCCTCTTTATAATATTAGTATAAAGATAAGATTATTTATTTGCACAAAACACGAGTAAATCATACACACATTTAAAAAGCATGCACAATAAATAGGTGGTTTAAAATATTTGTCACTTTGTATCATGTTTTGCCTAGTTTATAGGCGTACAAATCTAGAGCGATGGTATAAAAATACCGTAAACATTATTTATATAAAAAAGTATTAATTCAAGCCATATCACAAGCTTTGCTTAGTTTGGGGTCAGATGACCGTGTGTGCAAAAATGTCCCGAATAATTATTTATTTATTATTAATTAACTGTCGAAACAATTTCAAAAGTTTAGATATGATTTTATTAATATTATAATAAAATAGTTAACAGATAGACATTACTATAATTGTATGATAAACAAATTGACCTACTGCAGTCATTACTAAAATTTATCATTTATAAAATCACTAACTTTGTAATAACATTGTTTGACTAAAAGATTTTTTAGTTTTATTTTAAATTGAAGTATAGATAAATTATAATATTTTGACACCAACAAATTTGTAGGTACTTAACAGCTGTTAGCACTAAGCTTTAATTAAGTTACCTAAGTTAGGGTAGCAAGTTACACGTGTAAACGTACCCATCATCGTATCTATCATCTAAGCAAACATACGGCTTCCTTTGCAAGATTTACAATAGAATCGAATTTACTTAGTGTTTGCTTTGTTGGTTTATTACTGCTTTGCACTCAGATCAGATAAACAAGTGAGATAATATATCTTAATACAATTCCCTGTTTTAAAACTAACGGGACAAATATTTTTTTTCTTTTTCGGGAGTCCAATTTGAAAATTTCCATTTAGTTTTCATCCATGAAAATGCCAAAAGGGTGGATGCGTAAATTTGTAATCTAAAGACCGTATTTCTTATATGAAAATAAGGGTGATTTTGGTCCCTTTGGTGCCATTTTTAAAATAAAAATAATTTTGGATAATTTTGTTTTGTGGCCCTTTCGTTTCTACGCAGCGAATTATCGTTCGCGTTCAAATGTAACCGTGTTTCATTAAAAAAAATATCCTTTAAGTACGGCTCGCTTTAATGACCTTTTGACGCACAGCAAAAAAATTGGAAATGGGTGGCGTGGCGGGTGCAAACGCATCTGGTCTAAATCAGGTTTGGTGCTTTTAGTTTAACTCTTCTATCAGATGACCTTGCCGCCCTTTTTTGCATATGGACTACTAGTTAGTTCATGGGAGTCACGTTGTGAAAAAAAAAATGGTGAAAAATAAGTAATCGCTTAACATTAGGCGAGATGGTAGTCAAACGCAAGCCTATTATTAATATTTTAAAAAAAAACAGCTAAAGTAAAAAAATATATATATAATAGCCAGATAAGTAAGTGGTTAAGTAACTACGGTAGTTTACAGTATAGTGAAAAAAAATTATGAAACACGGAGATATTTAAGTGCGAACGATAATAATTGTACTAGGGCATATCTTCTTTGTTTGTATGATCTAAGGTTTTGATTTGATGGTTTATAAGCATCGAAATTTGATTTACCCATTCACGTTAACATGTACCTATTGTGGAATTCTCAAAACCGGTGGTCACACGTGTTAGGTACATATAGAGCACATTACCTGATTTTAACACGTTTATTAGCTTTACTTGTACCTTGATAATGATGGTGATGAATCTTAAGGTTTTTTATTAATATTGTTTTTTATTAATAATACATAATCACGATATATATACCTATGTACATAACTATTTAGCACGTTAATTCGTAAGGTGCAGCTAGTTGATACTGATAACTAATCGTAATTATGTATGTATAATTTAACATATTTGTAATGTTTTGAACTTAATGTAAATGCTGTTTGTACAGTTTTAGATAAATAAAAATAGAAAATAAAAAATATAAAGATGTAAATGCGATATCTTATTTTTCTTGTAAAATCAGTACGTTTCATTTAGAAGGTTTTTATTTTACGCGTCGATGTCCCAACGCGACGTAATATCCGAAACCTTACACGACCAAATTAAATTCCCACATCAACTTGCACATATTGAATGAGGAAGGGAAGCATACATTATTTTGTCGGACAGTAACGTGATTGACATTTGCGTTTTATTACGTTTTCTTTTTTTCCCTTTTCCTTTTTCTTTTTTTTTATATTGATACGTTTCCAAAAAAAATGTCAAATGTATTTAGTTGTTTGAAGTCCCCCAGACGCGGCGCTGTCATCGCGTATCAATCACTATCAGTATCATTTCTCGAGTAGAACTTTAACAACTTTTGGCATCGTACACGACTCTTTAACGATGGAAAATTAATAAAAATCTCACTAGCGTCCAAACACAGTAACAACACCTGACAACTACAACATGGAAATTTAGTTCCGCTGTTTGCCGTGGGACTTCTTTCATGAAAAGGATTCTACAAGCTTTTATTTAACTTGCAATGTATGTATGTCTTTGTATGTAACTGTGTTTTTATCGTGTGGAAATTTGCAAGTTAATTTTGAAGCAGATATCTTCAACCGATTGAGCTTGGCATACTTATGTTAGTTCGGTGACGATGCAATGTTATGGTACCTTTGAGCTGGTCTGATGATGGAGACAGAAGGTGGCCATAGGAACTCCTAAACAAAAGCGGTAGCGAGTGGTAATCAATGTGGTCGAAGACGGCCAGTACCAGTTATTTTGATTTTAAAACCAAATTGTTAGATACTAGCGGTCCGCCCCAGCTTCGCACGGGTATAGATTATAGCCTATGTCACCCGGGGATAGTGTGGCTTCCCAACAGTGAAAGAATTTTTCAAATCGGTTCAGTAGTTTCGGAGCCTATTCAATGCAAACAAACAAACAAACAAACAAACAAACAATCAAATCTTTCCTCTTTATAATATTAGTATAGACTAGCGGTCCGCCCCAGCTTCGCACGGGTATAGATTATAGCCTATATAGCCTATGTCACCCGGGGATAGCGTAGCTTCCCAACAGTATTTTTTTTTTTAAATCGGTTCAGTAGTTTCGTAGCCTATTCAATGCAAACAAACAAACAAACAATCAAATCTTTCTTCATTATAATATTATTATAGATATAGATAATAAAGGATATAATTGAACAAACCTGAAACCTGAATGAATATACTACAATTTGCATAGATTTTTTTGCGTTGGTCCAGTTGGTAGTGAACCTGCCTTCTGAGCTTGGGGGCGTGGGTTCGATTCCCACCTAGGACAAACATTTATGTGATGAACATTTGTGTTTGTTCTATATCTGGTTTTTAATATCTATATAAGTATATATTTAAAAATATCTATGTATGTATATCAGTCTCTGGCAGCCATATCACAAGCTTTGCTTAGTTTGGGGTCAGATGACCGTGTGTGCAAAAATGTCCCAATGTTTATTTATTTTATTTATTTTTATTTGCAATTGGGGTTCTTTTTTTAGGGTTCCGTGCCGTGGTTGGGTGTCAACGGGACGGTTACCAACCACTTTGACCTTTGATTCTGAATTTTCTCGTGCTATTTAATTTATTTAATTTTTAAGAGTTTTTTAATAGTCTATAAATTTATTAGGCCAATTATAATGATGATTGGTAAAAATTACAAAGTTTCAGCAGAATAACTGTCCAATAGAAAATGTCCACAAAAACTCAAAAACAGAAAAAATACACGAACCTTGAAAAATGCAAGTGCTTCAAATTCCTTTAACACAACACAAAACACTTTTATTTTATTATTCTAAAAAGAAAGCAAAACTTTTTAATCAAAAAACCAAGATGCAAATCGAGACTGCGCGTGCGCAGCCTGCAAACAGATCAATGTCAAGACCGCGTTCCTGATTCGCTATTTAAATGATCTACTAAACCCAGCACCGCGGAACTACTTTACGGATCATTTGAAATGGTAGAACTTGACTTTTGATTGTAAATTTTACAATTTTAGGAAATTATAAATAGTGTGGTTTTTACCGTGAATCGACAATATAGTAAACGATGCAACCCGGAAAAAATAGCTCAAATTAGGACGTGACAGATAATAACTTTGAGAACGCAGGAGTGGTACCGTCATAAAAAAAAATACAGTTATATATATTTTTTTGTTTTATATAAATTATTGTTTTTTTTTTTTTACTTAAAATGTTATAATTAATTAACCTAATAAATAATTAATTTTGTAAAAAATACAGAATATTTGAAAAATTGCATGACTAAAATATTTTAATATAGGTACATACCACATTTATAATTTTCCACAAATGTTGCATTGTCATTCGTTTAAAACCACTTTAATTGTCCCACTGGTGGGTCTGCGGGTCTCGAAGAATTCCCCCTCATCCCACTAGTGGTTTTACAGGTCATGAGGGAATTACCCTCATCCTACCGGTGGGCTGAGCGGGAGCACGGGTAGTCCCTAAAAAAAAAAATACTACAGTTAATAAAAACGTGATAAAATTTGGTATGTTTCCATACCATTATATTTCTCCTTTTATCAAACTTCCTATTTTCGGGAAAACCCAGAACTTAATACGACATCAATGGAGCCAAAACCAATACTGTAAGGCCTTTTTGTGTATAAAAATAAATTTAACTATGTAAATTGAGAGGATGTTGACAAATGGAATATTGATGCTATGCTATTATATTTGTTTTAAACAAACTGGGCTATTGAGGGGAACAACTTGTGGATAGGAGTACAGATTTATATAATGAAAAACGCCACGTGCCTCATCCCATGGTCCAATAAAACAAGGTCTAGCGCTCCGAGATTTGTCCCCCAATTAAGTCACTATCCAGTTGCCACTTTATTGCAACAAGCACAGATATTGGGAAAATAAATTGTAAATAATCTATTAAATAAAATACAAACAGAATTTCAATTTTCATTGGGTTTGTCCGCTCAAGCAAAGAAATTCAAGTTAAAAACGAATTTAATATATAAACACATTATTTGTATCAAAAGCACATAGATTTATTGGATTGAGAGATTGGGGAGTTATAATTTCACGCTACTGGTAACACAGAAAATCAGCTGTCTCTTAAAGATTCCGCTATTGTTTCGTGTATCGTCATCTCTCTCGAACTTATTGTAAATAACTTATTCTGCTCTTGCTTATGCACGTGTAGATACGTGTATCCATGACATTGATGATATAGCTGCGGAACACCCACGTAAATTTTTTTACTCGGAGCGCTATATCTGGCGGAGTATATTATTATACCATGTATGTCCCAAAATATATTTAGGCAGTTGATGACTTGTCACCTATAAAGGCTGCCTTAATATTGTATTGGCATATTATATTGGCACCGGAGGGGCAACATTGGCGTGGGTGGGTGGCTTAGGGTGTCGAGAGGTGTGCTGCATTTTCACTAAATGCTAGCTATTATTTAATTGTTTTTATCTATTATATTATTCTTAACTATACTTTATTGTCAATTCCTACAAGGTTTTATTTAACTTGCGCTGTTAGTATGTTCGTATGTGTGGGACAAATCTTGCTACTGATTTAAAGACCAGTTATCCCCAACCGATTGAGCTGAATTTGGAATATTTATGTAACTTCGGTGACAATGCAATGTAATGGTACCATCAAGCTGGTCTGATGATGGAGACATTATGTGGCCATAGGAACTCCTAAACGAAACGACGTAACCCCGTCGAGTTTGGGTTAGTTGGATTTGTCTTTCCAAGCACTTTGGTCCTAGATGATAAAATCAATATGGTAGACGCTCCAAGATGGTGAGCAAAATGTATCTACCATTTTGATATGGCTATCAAATGAAAAAGTTTGCTAAGAAGGCTACACTTGTTTAAAAAAAAACAATTTCGCGAAGACCTGTTGCAACATAGCTAACGCTATCAGGCAGAGTTATTAATTACTTCCTGCATAAATTATATTTTAAAACAATAAAAAAAAACGTTTTTTATGCCACATCAACGTCTTCCTAGATCCAAATGTAAGTTTCCTAGTAACTTAATATCAGAGGTTTCCCTCAGTATGAAATTTCACTTACGTTTACAAGTTACACATGACTTACCCTGAAAGGGTCAACGGGCGATGACCTACAGTTCAAAATCGAGATCGTGGGGTTGATTCAGATTAAGCTTAGATTGGCAGTGGGCAGGGCACATATCACGCAGAACAGATGGCCGATGGGGCTGAAAGGTTCTGGAATGGAGACCATGGACCAGTAAGCGCAGCGTAGGACGTCCACCCACTAGATAGACAGACGACCTAAAAGAGACCGCAGATAAACGCTGGATGCAGGCCGCTTCCAACCGGCCCTTTTGGAGATTGAAATTATGAAATTATGAGGATGATCAAGTTTAGATTCGATTAGTTTGGTTTTGTAATCACTAATGACTTATTTAGGATATTAAATTACCAGTTGTGACTCTCAGTTTCACCCGCGTTTAAAAAAAAATTAATTAAACCTTCTTGAAGCAACCTCCTTGGTAGCGACAGCAACCTCCATTGACTGAGATGTTTTTTTTTTCTATGATGTAAATGTAATACCCATATCAATGTATAGACTTTAATTATTCCTGTTCCATATAAAATGTGTGGGATAATGAATTTTCTACATAATCTTTTTTTGGTGAATTTTTAACGTGCGCATTCCAGCTTAGGTATTACGTTCCTTGAATTAAATTCTAGACCGTAAGTCGTATAAACGATACTTCGACTTTTTATATTATCACCTCGATTTTTTTAAAGACGCTGTCCTCTATGAATTATTGTTGTTTTTAGGGTTCCAAACCCAAAGGGTGTAAACGGGACCTGGACGGATGGACGGGATTACTAAGCTCACGCTATCTGTCTGTCCCATCCTATTTTTTAACGCCTGTATCTTTCGAACCGTACCTAATACGTACGTCTATCTATTGAATATCTACAGGATAGATCACAGAAAAGAGAAACGAATTTTTTTTCTCTTCTGTGGGATAGATAGACAAAGTTGACATTTACACAGATTATGTAATGTAACTAGAAATTATAACTAAGCCAAAAAATATAAACAAAAGGGCAAAAAACTAAACCACATACAACAAACGTTTTTTACGTATTTTTTATTTGCTCTCATAATTATAAAACCTGGTAAAAACAATAATACTTTGAAACTTGCCTTAGTTCTAAAGTAAAATAATAAATAATGGCCAAGTGCGAGTTGGTGACAAATGTTGGTTCACCACTAAGCTAAGTAACGTAGGGTGCGGTCGGTATTTGAATGGGTGACCGCCAGGGTGTGTTGTTGTCCTTTTTGCACTACTTTTGTATTTTGTGATGGTACGGAACCGTAAGTGCGCGAGCTTGACTCGTACTTGGCGGGATTATTTACTATTGTTTGAAGTGAAATTATTTTTTTTCTGAATTTGTTGTTTGGTGTGCCTGAATGACAATGTCCATCCATGTACCTACATGTTAAATCAACATTATACCAAAGCAATACCAATCTTGTGTTAGAGGAGATGAATTGTGGTAGAGGAGGGAAATTGCGTGACATCTTCTCGTCCAAGATACCACAGTGCCTCAAGACGAGGGTCTTTGACCAGTGTGTGTTGCCAGTGATGACATATGGTACTGAGACGTGGTCCTTATCTGTTGGCCTTTTGGAAAAGCTCAGAGTCACACAGCGGGCAATGGAGAGAGCTATGCTCGGAGTTTCTTTGCGCGATAAGATCCGAAACGTGGATATTCGCCAAAGAACCAGTCACCGACATAGCTGTTAAAATTTGCAAGTTGAAGTGGCAATGGGCAGGCCACATCGCTCGAAGAACCGATAACCGATGGGGAAGAAAGGTTCTGGAGTGGAGACCACGAACCGGAAGACGCAGCGTAGGGAGGCCTCCCACTAGATGGACCGACGACATTGTGAGAGTCGCGGGTATCCAGTGGATGCAAAAGGCGGGCTGTCGTTCAGTGTGGAGGTTAAAGGGGGAGGCCTATGTTCAGCAGTGGACGTCTTCCGGCTGATGATGATGATGAATACCAATCTTGTTTTATAATATTACATTTCAAGTAAAAGAAAGAACAACATTTTTAACAACTTAGTAGCAGAAGCAAAGCAACCTCTATCTGCAGTTGCTAAATCACTATAATTCTATTTCTAATTATTCTCATTTTTCCTTGGAAAGTGTCATTTCTTTGCATGATACGTATATTTAAAAGTAACAACTGCGACGACATAAGTGTGTGAAAGAAACGCACGAGACAGAAAGTTCTGGAGTAGCTGTTCATCCAAGATCCACAAAGTAACGGACGATCCGGCTACTTTTAGGATGGGTGTGCATAAGCTGCATTTACTAATGAGCACTAACGTAATAGTGCTAGCTAACAGACGAGACGGACTTGGTTGACGAACCGCCGTCCAAACAACGGGAGAGAAAGAGAAAAAAATATCTTTCTCTCCTGTTGGTTGGACAGCGCTCCGTCAACCAAATCCATACGTCTGTTAGTACTATAATAGTGTTAACACACGTAAGGATTTGGTTGACGGACCGCCGTTCAACCAACGGGAGAGAAAGAGTGAGAATATCATATTTCCCTCTCTTTCTCTCCCGTTGGTCAGACGGCGGTTGAGGTCAACCAAATCCATACGTGTGTTAACACTATAAGAACGTGCACAGTTGATTGATTAAGGCGAGGTTTTCCCACTATTAAGCAATGCTTCTTACTACAGATAAAGATAAGCTAAAGATAAGACCATAAAACATTGTTCATATCGGGAGCTCATTCCACAACTTTCCCAACTCCACCAAAATTCCCTTTTGCAAAATGAAGCCACGTCGGTCGCGGGGGGCAGCTTGTGATTGGAGAATCAAAAGTCATTCATTAAATTCGCGCCTAGGATTAGCCCGCTTGAAATAGTTTAGGTTGACATTTTAGAACCTTTGGCTTACGGCAGGGTAAAGGATGATCAGTCAAGTGGTTATATTGTCATTGGTTTACATCCACAGACTAGGTAATGCTACTAGGTAGCTATGACATAAAATTCAATATGGCTGCCGGTCCAAGATGGTGGATTAAATTTTCTTTGCTAAAGGTAAAACTTTTTTTGACGATTAACTTACCTATTATTTTTAACTAGCTGCGCCCAGCTGTTTCTCCCATGTGGTGATGAAAAATTCTGATTATGATGATGATGAAAAGTAGCCTATGTGTGATCCAGGACGCTATCTATATTCAATTTTTTATCCAAATCCGTCCAACCATTTCAGGGTGAAAAAACACACACACACACACAAACACACACACACAAATTTTCGCATTTATAATATTACTAGCGACCCGCCCACCCAGCTTCGCACGGGTGTAACTTACGTGCGAAGTCAGGGCGGGGCGTTTGTTACATATAAAAACCTTCCGTAAAAAAATATCTAACTGATTGTGAAAACCGCATCAAAATCCATTGGGTAGTTTTATAGATTAAGATCTGTCCCGCTAAGGCATACATAGGGACGGACAGACAGCGGGAAGCGACTTTGTTTTATACTATGTAGTGATAGTGATAGTGAAGTGATAGTGATAATGATAGTGATAGTGAAGTGATAGTGATGATAGTGAAGGTGATGATAGACTTGCGTTCGATCACCACCTCGTCAGAAATGTTGTACATCGTTTGTTCTAGATCAACAAACGTTCAGCCATGTCCAAACTGCAAGAGCTAAGCTTCTATGCCCAAACAAATTTTGCAATTTAAAACGAAAAAGATTATTAAAACCTTAGATACAAGACCCAATTATGCATAAAACATCTGCCGTTGAATAAAATACAAAGTTTAGAAACAAACGCTGAAAGCCACACATTTCCATAATTATTCCACACAAGGTGAAATTAAAACACCCAACGAAACCGAAATTGTTTTGGGTTTGTAACAAAGTAGATAGGTAAAGTTCCAAATCCCTTGTGTCTGGCGCAAATTGAAACAAACATGAGACAAAAAACAAAAAACACCAGTGAAAATAACGACAAGTGTTAATTACATAATAGCCGAACTGATATCTACATATAAATTTATTGAGATATGCCAACAAGCTAGCGATATTCCTAACAGTAAATGCACCTGCAAATCCTGGTATTGTCGATGTTTTCCTAGCCCGAAGTGGTGGTTTTACACACTCTTTTTGAATTGCTCCATGTTGAAAGTCTGCCGGAAGGTATTCGGGGGAAGGACATTCCACACCTTGCCAGTCCACAAAAGACAGGAGCAAAAAATCAAGACGGTGTTAGATTGGCAGGTAGCAAGATGTGGTGAGCTTTTTGACGATTGCAGTAGCGCTGTAAAAAGCTATGATCGTAAATTTATTTCTGTCAATTGCGCGACTGTTTTGTTGGGGCGAACCTACTGTCATGTTACAAAGTACTGGTTTTAGTTTTTTGTCGCTTTGTTACATGTGCTAGGTTTAGGTTTAAAGAACTTTATTAACACAAAGACAATTATTTGTCACTTAAGTGATAACATATTTAACTAAAATAACAGTGTACGTCGTCACATGCACTAAGAAATTGAAAAAATCCATAAATACTTAAATGCTAAATAAATAAAAGCCAATAACTAATACACACATAATAATTTGTGAAGCCTACTTTACTCATTTGGTGTTATAGTGATTTATCGGAGATAATGACACGTGTAGAGCCAATTGTTTTTTAAATGCGTGAAATGAAGCGTCAGTTCTGGTTCAATGAAGATTTTTCTTAAGTATAGTATCTTAGTGTGTCCATTATTTCAAGAACTCTCTTCGCGTAATAAATCTCTAAGTTCCTCGACCTTTCATTAAGTAATTGTGGGCTGATTTTAGCCTCCACCAACGTAGGTATGTGTGTATGATATTATTATAAAATTATGGGTAGATCATTTTGATTAAGTTTTTTCTAAAAAAAGGCTACAGACAAAATATGGTATGTTTATGTAAGAGAATTACGTCAAAGGTATGAAATAATCACAAAAACATACAAACTTCAAAGAAAACCTTGTTTACGTTGTTAGTTACACTTCGTATCTTTTATATAAGTAAAGTACAGAGAAACCAAAGTTTGTCATCGTAACTTTTGGCAGAACGATAAAAATATGCTTTGAGAGAGTTTTTTCAAATAAATAATTTCCATGAATGCTTGACTGGCTTTTCTACTTATCTAAACGACACTTGCCCTTTGGAAATACGGCCGTAACCAAATGATTAATTGTTTGGTGCAAGTCAAAAGATTTTTGCGACTAATCTGTAAAAGTATACACCTGTTTTAAACTATCACGGTTGTTCACTAAAGTTATATGATTATTTACGGGATATTTACCGTGGTAAGGTTGTGGAATGAGCTCCCGATATTTCGGCGCAGTTACATGCACCATGTTCACGGGAAGACTGAACTAAGTAACTGACTGATTTAAGTATACACCTGTTTACACTGATTCGTGTTGATGCGTTGCATGCGTTGAATGTATTTATTCCCTTCTTTATTCATCACCTTTCAGGTAGGTCATCATCATCATCATCATCAGTCAGAAGACGTCCACTGCTAAACAAAGGCATCCCCCTTTAACCTCCACACTGAACGACAGCCTGCCTTTTGCATCCACTGGATGCCCGCGACTCTCACAATGTCGTCGGTCCATCTAGTGGGAGGCCTACCTACGCTGTGACTTCCGGTTCGTGGTCTCCACTCCAGAACCTTTCTTCCCCATCGGTTATCGGTTCTTCGAGCGATGTGACCTGCCCATTGCCACTTCAACTTGCAAATTTTAACAGCTATGTCGGTGACTCTGGTTTTTTGGCGAATATCTACGTTCCGGATTCTATCGCGCAAAGAAACTCCGAGCATAGCTCTCTCCATTGCCCGCTGCATTGCATTCAGGTAGGTATTATTTGTTTAATCTTAACCTTTGTCCTATTTTTCATATTAATTTTTTGCTCATCAGCTTAAGCAGTCCTTGACATAATAATGAAATAATATAATTAAATATATGATTAGATTAATGCTGGCGTGTTTCTGGTTCAACGCATAAGCATTGCCATTTGCGTGGTAATGCCGCCAGCATGCTGGGTATGCTGCCAACTGGTAGTGGGCTTGAGCATTTGAATTATCTTTAGACCTTCAACGGTCTATGGGCAGTCTAACTGTATTTGTAATGTTAGTATTAGCTTGTATTTTGATCAGTTAATAGTTTTGTTTGTTCGTTTTGTTTAATAAAAGCTTTAGCCCCTACATAAAAACAGATAAAATATCTAAAGCCAAAACTCAAATGAAATAATAAGTTAGTTAGTATCATATAAAACAGTTAGCAAAGAGAGTATAACATCTAACGCCTAAGAGGTGAGACTTACAAAGAGAAAAATATTTGACAAACGGTGTGTCCCTATAATGAAGTGGGACACCTATAGAGACAGGCTTATACGTTAGAGTAGGATAGAAAACTTAGAAGTTAGATTTGGCACCCGTTTCATACATTCGAAATTTATATTGAAGTCACGCTAGTCTGACAGTTAGAGAGAAAAAAAAACGCAATTTCTTCTGACTTAATTTTGCATTTTGGCTCTAGTTTAATCTTTACTTTATCGCAATACTCTCGATTTCAGATTTAGTAAAGCTTTATGGAATATTACTCGTCACAGATTTAATTTACGTGGTCTCTTGTACATACCTCTTTAGGTAAACGGTGTCCTAGGTAAAATAAATTCGCCAGAATACGAGTATGACTCACTTGTCGAGGGTTCCGCATTGCTATTACAGTAGAAATTGTAACAGGTAGCAAACAAGTAATAAAATAGACAATCAAAACATGCAAACACTAGCGCCACTAGTGACGTGACCGGAGTTTTGGCGCCAACGCGGAAAAAACATGTCAGCTCGTTGGATTATTTTCCTAAACTTGTGTATTTTCGAGTTTTAATGTGTACTAAATGGTGAATTATTATTCATTAAGTGCTCGTAAACGTGCTCGAGTATGGTCAAGTGATATAACGAGGTGAAACGTATCTTTTCGTGTTGTTTCCAAAACTCCATAGGACCCTCTTGTAAAGTCTCCACCACTTTACAGGGGCATGAGTTCGACTTGACCGTGACTTACTTAGCTTGACTCTGACTGTGACTATGACTTGTTTGACGCTATTAAGACAAAGTAAACTGATTAATATTACGAGTAAAGGACATTGAATCTACGCTCATGAAGATTTTAACAAAAAAAAAAGTTACTTAAAATTGCTCTGTCTCATTTTCATGTGTGAAAATTTCTGTCAACGAGAAGTTGACAGAGCAATTTTAAGTATTCCTTAGCTTAAGTAACGTTTCTGAGTGCGGCTGTGAGTGCGGCTGTTAGTAAAATAGGTTTCAAATTGATCCTGTTCTATAATATTCCAATAGTTACTCTATTTATAAGTATCCACAGTTCATTTCCATTCTGCATTTCCAAGTCGCATAATAATCCGATATTTAAGTTTCACTATCAAATGCTTTCCCAAGAGCAATTCGATTTCTGTATAAAAATTACTGGAAACCACTTATTTAGAAGATTGTGCGTAAACGCGACCAACCTTGTGGAAAATGCGATATGCACGAACACCTATGCGGAGAATTATGGAGACAAGTTAGATTGAATAAATATTTTTAGGGTTCCGTACGGAGTCTAAAGATTGATCCCGAGTCACGAGCAATGTGATGCGATAATTATTTGTGTACGACTACCAACTAGGATGCTATCAATCTATCTATACTAATATTATAAAGAGGAAAGATTTGATTGTTTGTTTGTTTGCATTGAATAGGCTCCGAAACTACTGAACCGATTTGAAAAATTCTTTCACTGTTGGGAAGGTTCACTATCCCCGGTTGACATAGGCTATAATTATCTATACCCGTGCGAAGCCAGGGCGGCCTACTAGTATATTATAATAGTGTATTTATTTGAATAAAATATTTTGTTTACAATGAACATCACAAACAATTTTAATCATACTCCTAAATAAACAAAAGAAGAAGATAAATTACGAACTGCGCATAATTTTTGCACCCTAGGGTAATAATATTTGACATTACTTTACCCTTTTCAGCACTCGTGAAAACGGTTGAAGAGCGGGTAGAGTTAAATATAGTAAATCTGTTAGATTTCATTTGAATCCCTTACGAATTACGAAATTAAATAAATTTCAGGATAAAAATTTTTGGATTTGCAAATTTTGTAATTTTTCAAATCCGTCAGTAGTTTCGGAGCCTATTCAATGGAAACACAAACAAACAATCAAATTTTTCCTCTTAATAATATTAGTATAGAAGTATAGATTGTTGTGGGTAAATGAGCTAGTGAGTTTACTGAAAGTCAAATAAATTTAGGAGTTAAAAAATCGTGTTTTATTTTTGTTAGCAACATGAGCTGTTGTATGTAGAGGGAGAAACCTTGATGTGCTAGTTTTTACATAAAATAACCTTGTTATTGTGATTTTGGTCATTCGCTCAGCTTAGCCACAACGGTAGATTACGGTGGGCACAAAATTTATACACAAATTTGAACCGCTAAAACTTGAAACATTGCCCACCGGATTAGTAAATTGAAGTGGTAGTGGACAGAGCACATATCACGTAGGACTATCACATAGGACGTCCACCCACAAATAGACAGACGACCTAAAAGAGACCGCAGGGAAACGCTGGATGCAGGCTGCTTCTAACCGGCCCTTTTGGAGATCGACGGGGAAGGCCTATGTCCAGCAGGGGACGTCCGACGGCTGAAATGATGTTAAAAACTTGAAAATCACAGAACAAAATATAATTAATAAATATATTTTTTACTGCATTCCATGCATGCTTGGGACCAGCACAGAAAACGTGAAAAAATACTTAAAAATAATAATAAATTAAACTGTTCGATAAAAAAAAACCTCCTCCTCCTCCTGCACTCCTCTCTGCACTCAGCGAAAATGTTTGGAACAGCAGATATTTTTTCCCGAGTTCACCAAATACTGGTACCGTCGTAATGGTAAGCACCATACGGTTTAACTTATAATTTTAAGGGTTACAAGACAAGTCGAACTATCTCTGTATAAACAGACATGTTCAAAATTATTGTCAACTAGCGACCCGCCCACCCGGCTTTGCACGGGTGTAATTTACGTGCGAAGCCGGGGCGGGTCGCTAGTTATATATATAAACCTTCCGTGAAAATGTATCTAACTGATGGGGAAAACCGCATCAAAATCGGTTGCGTGGCTTAGGAGGAGTTAGCTGTCATACAGACAGACGCGGCAAGCGACTTCAATTTATACTATGTAGAGATAGAGATAGAGAAGAGAAGAGATAGAGAAGAGAAGAAGAGAAGATAAATATAGTTTTTCAAGATTATTTCTCGACAACGTGTGTCGTCTAGAAACTATATTATAACTAGATTCTGACAAGGTGCACGGTGAAACGCTGTTTTACTACCTAATAGTTAGAAAATATGAGTTACAACGTTTAAATTTTAAATAAATAAAGTTACGATATTAGGTTTCAGTTGCACCAAACTTCACAAGAATTAAGAAAAACGCTTGAACGCTAGGATTTTTTTTTTCTATCTTTATGAAATATCAACACTAAAATTTTATTGTTTTATACTATTTGCTAATGTTATTCTAAAAAGAATTACAAAACGGATTTTTTCTAAAGTTATGATGTTAGGTTTCAGTTGCACCAAACTTCACAAGAATTAAGAAAAATGCTTGAACGCGAGGAAAAAAACTTTTTTTTCTATCATAATGAAATATCAACACTAACATTTTATTGTTTTATACTATTTGCTAATGTTATTCTGAAAAGAATTCCAAAACGGATTTTTTCTAAAGTTATGATATTAGGTTTCAGTAGCACTAAACGTCATAAGAACTAAGAAAAACGCTTGAACGCTAGGAAAAAAACTTTTTTTTTCTATCATAATGAAATATCAACATTAACATTTTATTGTTTTATATTATTTGCATGCCAATGACATTCTAAAAAGAATTCCAAGACGGATTTTTTCTCATTCTGTGATTTTATATACTCAAACATGTTAAAATGCGAATGCGCGAGTGATCATAGTATTTATAAAATAACCTCACTACTTGACTTATTAATTTTACTTAGATGATTGTTGACATTATACAGTATCGAAACGACTGTGTGTAAGCGCCGGTTTTGCTCCACTAAATGCGACTTTAACACAATATTTTAAGCTTTATGGTCATTTGTAATAACAAGCGTTGCTTAAAAGTGGGAAACCTCGCCTTAAGCCTGGTGTAGCTAGTCAGTGATAGTGACCCGTTTTTCGGTAGCTACGATAAACAATAGTAGGACAATCACCTCTAGAAAGGCCAATGTGACAAAAATCACTACATAGTATAAAACAAAGTCGCTTCCTGCTGTCTGTCCGTCCCTATGTATGCTTAGATATATAAAACTACGCAACGGATATAAATCAGTTTTCACCATCAGTTAGAAAAATTTTCATGGAAGTTTTCATGGAACGGCCCCGGTTTCACACGTAAGTTACACCCGTGCGAGGCCGGCCGGGCGGGTCGCTAGTACTATCTAAAGTGAGACAAAAGGCCTAAACTAGTCCAGACCAAGCATTGTTTGAGTGGCTGTCACAGAAAAGAGAAGTAAATAGAACGGAAATAAGAAGGAAAATCTGTCGCCAGGCATTATGACAGAACCTTGATTGAACATTCTTATTTATGTCAACGCATCGAACTCCGCATTCAAAGAACTTGGACCTTACCTTTTTGGGTTAGGTCTCAAAGTTCTTTGTCCCCATCACAGTTGCTAACTCATTTCGAATGAATGACGTTTCGCTTATATGGATGCAACTGGCTACAATAAATTTCTTACAAAAATGCCTTAACAGTCGTTCTAATTTAAACAAAAAAAAAAAAAAACTTTGGTGGCTGTCGATACCCATCTATGTGACAGCCACTTGACTGCATGACTATGGACATCACGCCTCATTTTGTCTATTTCAGACGATTCTGACCAACGATATAATTATATCGTCGTTGATTCTGACGCAGACTTGGGTTTCATTAACCACATCTTTATATTGAATTAATGAAGAGAAAAATTACTCTCCAGCAATTTTTCCTTTGTTTCTTACTAAGAAACAATATTTTTTATTAGCTTTGGAACCCTTTCATGTTCGGCTGCGAATTTTCGGACTAAAGTGGTTGTTTTATTATATCTGTAATAATGAGCTCATTAATTTATACAAACTTCATTATTCTACTGAAAGAAAGAAAAACCATTTTATAAAAGGTAAGTCCGTAAAAGGTGTTTTTCTAGCTTTTCGGCTACAAAAACCTGCACACGACTATATTCCGTCCTCCCACCGAGATACAATACATACAGAGTCAAAATCGTGCCAAAAAAAAAACTCGGCGCACGCTATGAATTGCGTAGACTTTTTGGTTAGTTACAAGGTAACCGCGATCCGACTACAACGCCGCGCAATGCCAAAGCTACGATGACATAGCGGACAACTAACGTTGAACACTATGCAAGCGGCATAACGTCCAAATTGAAGTATAAATGTGGCATTGTGAAGTAAATTGATACAATGTATCTACAATGACGCTCGGTCGGTTTTTGGCTGTTTTCATAGAGAGATTGTGACTCTATGTGAATTGTATCTCGATACGTCCTCCTCACTCCTATTGCACTGTGCCCGATAGAGCACGACGTTCTTGGGTCTAAACTTGACGTAAGACTACGTACTTGCTAATTTTAATATTTATACCACCCTATCCACTGTTTAGAAGCAAGACATAATCTGAATCTGACATACACTCCGCTACGTCTCTCGATGCAGCCACACGTTTCTGGCAGAACTACGCCGCAGAATTTGGCTTCTATTCCCTAGAAAGAAAATTCCAACTTTTAGAGGTTAAAAAATAACGCGCTGGGTTAAAGCGCGTTTGTAGTTAGTGAATACGGGCCAGGAGGGAAAGCGGATGGGAGTGAGTGAGCACGTCAAATCACGTGAACACCCACATTATTTCTTGTCTGCGAAAATCGCCCTGCCAGCGTATTTGAAACTGATCATGCGTGTGCCTCTGATGTCACATAACCACGCAGCCAAGCGCGCACCTGGTCTGCTAAGTGTTGATATGCATGACAACTCGTATTAAACAAATCTAAAGATTCATTTGGAAGTTGTAGTGGAAATTAACAGGTCACATCGCTCGAAGAACCAATAACCGATGAGGAAGAAAGGTCTTTGAGTGGAGACCACTAATAGATGTACCGACAACATTGTGAGAGTTGCGGGAATCCAGTAGATGCAGATGGCAGTTTGTCGTTCAGGGTGTAGTTCAAGGGCTCCTCCTTGAACTCCACCCTGAACGATGGTTATTCGCCAAAGAACCAGAGTCACCGACATAGCTGTTAAAATTTGCAAGTTGAAGTGGCAATGGGCAGGCCACATCGCTCGAAGATCCGATAACCGATGGGGAAGAAAGGTTTTTGAGTGGAGACCACAAACCGGAAGACGCAGCGTAGGCAGGCCTCCCACTGGATGGACCAACGACATAGTGAGAGTCACTGGCATCCAGTGGATGCAAAAGGCAGGCTGTCGTTCAGTGTGGAGTTTTAAGGGGAGGCCTATGTTCAGGCAGTAGACGTCTTTGGCTGATGATAGATACATCACACAGCTATGTGCAGATTTGCGCAGAAGACCATAATTTTTTTAAATTTCTTTGCAGGAGACTTAAAAATTCTAAATGAGTTTTAAAAAAAACTAACTATCGAGTATGCAAAAACTGCTTACTAAAATATCGGTAGAATTAAATAAAATAGCATAACATACTGTATCTCTATCCTTACACCTAAAATCGTTTACATTCAAACATAATAAATTTGTTATCGTTCCCTTCAAACGCAACACGGTATTTTATGATTCAGCAGTATATGCGGAGAGTGGTTTTAGAGGATTTACGCAATATGGGTAGGCGGCGCTGGGTGGGTAAAGTATGACTTCTATTTATATAATATTGTTGCTTTTTCAACCCATTTATTAGCTATGTCAAATAGATATCAAACAGGTGTTTGATTTGTTAAAAATAACAGGCTTGAATAGTATAATTAAAAGTGCAAGCAGCACATAATGCTAACATTGGCAGTGGTTTAATATCTAAGCCGTTTGGGGTCGAGATATGGGTACGCTGCCAACTGACAGTGGGCTTGAGTATTTGGATTGTCTTTAGATCTTCAACGGTCTATGGGCAGTCTAACTGTTTTTGTAGTGTTGGTGTTAGCTTGTATTTTGTTTAGTTAACAAAAACGAACGCTTAGCTTTTAGCTTTTGAAGTTAATAGGTGCTTGCTCTAGGTATTAAAATTAAATGTAATACGTATTCTGATGAAATTATTCATAATAGTATCATAATTGAGAGGTTTTGTTGGATTAGGAAAAGATGTTTTGTTCTTTTTCGCAAAGTGAAATAAATGTCAGTTTGTATGGCGTACTCAAGGACGTTTTATACCCTAAAAGGGTACGTTCTTAAGCATACTTAAGTGACTTTTTTTTTTCAATACAATTTTTTTTTTTTCTTCTTTTCTTTAAGATGAAATATGCTTTAAATTTGACGATTCGTCATCACGAATATTCAAAAGTAAACCTTTAAAATCGATTAGTTGACATTATTTCTTTATGTTTAATTAATGTTCTTGAAATATGTTATTCGGATGTGTTCACCGATACACGATAAAAAAAATTAGGCTCGATAGAAAAAAATCGTAAACTTTTCTAAAAAACACCCGTTTTTGCGTTCCCTTCAATGGATTGAATCAACTTCATTCAAATTCTATAGAACATATGTATATCAAAAAAACGTGTGTTATCCTAACAATCATTCAAATACTTTAGTGGTCGCAGTTTTTTGTAAAAGTGGAAGATTATTTTGTTGATATAAAGAAAAAATAAACATTGAATTATTTGATCGCGCGCAAGCCGCATTACCGTCATACAAGTGTACGGTTCTCTACCATTTCGCCTTAATTATAGTGCGTCATCTCACAATGTACTTATGTGCTATGGCGTTTCACGGATGCTTCAGAAAAGACACTAGTTGAAACTTATTGCACAAGATGTAGATGATGATTAAAATTACGTGATACATAATGAATCGTTGCCGGAAAAATGTTTAAACATCCGCCTTGGTCGAGTCGGAAAGAATCTGTTTATTTTTCCGAACAAGATTTAATGCTGTTAAAAAATAGTTTCCTTGTATAATGAGCTTTGAAGTTGTTTAAATAGTAATAATTTTTGGCTTTCATAAAAAAATGAAATAAACTTTATGGATTACAAACAACCTGAGGTTATGTTACTAAAATGATCTTAAATGACGTTGCTAAAGTCGTTGGAATTAAAGCATCGAGTAAAGATTTCGTTGAATAGGATATTTATTAAGTACTAGCTAAGTATTATTATTTATTAAGTACTAGGGTAACACGGGTATAGATTAAAGCCTATGTCACCCGGGGATAGTGAAGCTTCACAACAGCGAAATTATTTTTAAAATCAGTCCAGTACTTTTTGAGCCAATTCGTTACAAACATACTTACACACAAATTTTCCTCTTTATAATATTAAGTATAGATATAGACTAGCTGACCCGCCAGACGTAGTCCTGTATTTTTTTTTTTTTTTTTTTATAATCCTTTTTTTTTTAAAGCAATCTGTCTTTTGAAGACAATAAGCTTTATTTTGAACTGTTGTCTTAAGTGACGCGTCTTGTGTGGAAAACGCCCATTGACGCATCCATCATCATCCATCATTAAAATATTATGTTTTTGCAGTTATTTTGTCGATACTCGTGACCCTGGCGGAATGCAAGCGGTTTCGATACAGGAAACCAGTGCTCAAATACCCAAAAGACACATTGTGGTGGGCGACAGATTTTTTCAGTACAGGATGCAAGACTTTTATTGAAAAGTGCCCAAGGACTTATAAGTAAGAAAAAACTCTGAAATATTTAATTCAAATCATTATCATTTATCTCTTTTTTTTTTTTTTTTTTAATAATTAATAGGCTTGCGTTTGACTACCATCACGCCTGATGTTAAGCGATGATGCGGTCTACGTTGGAGCACGCTTGCCTAGAAGAAACCGATTCATTCATATCTGGCCCCCGATTCTACTAAACAAATGGTTTTTAAATTGTATTTGTTACAGTTTTAGTTTTTAAATAATTGCCTCATAATTGACAGTTTTTTTATACTGAGTTATAATATTATATGGTTGTATTTTTATAGTATAAAAAAATATTTATAACTATCAATTTTGAGGCAGTTATTTAACAATTAAAATCGAAACAATTACAATTTAAAGACAATTTTTTTGTAGAATCGGGGCCCCAGTATTGTTCCCACTGCTTGGATTCGGGCTTTCTCTCAGAGATAGAGAGAGGATAGGCCCTAATCCACCATGCTGGCCCAGTTTATGTTGATGAATGTTCTGTCTTTGAACTTTAGAGGTTTTTGGACATATTGTATACTAGCTGCGCCCCGCGGTTTCACCCGCGTAGTGACTAAAAATGGTGATGGTGATGATGATGATGAAAAGTAGCCTATTTCACTCTCTGGCTCTTGAATAAATACAAAAAATCAGGTCGATCCGTTATTCCGTTGCAGCGTGAAAGAGGAACAAACAAACCAACAAACAAACAGACTTTCGCATTTATAATATTAGTATGATATATCCTAACGATGTTTCCTTCACAGTTTTTGAGAAATTGCATCGAAACTTCATAAAATTTATTTAGGTACTAAATAAGTCATCGGTGCAATAATTCTGTTTAAGATAAATTAATACAAATACAAATAATGTTTGTTACCCTGTAGTGTACATGTACAATTACCCACCCCATCGTCTCTCAGAGAGATGCTTGTATCCCAGCAGTGGGAACAAGAAAGGCTAATAATGTTGAAAGATGATTAAACAAGACAGTTGTACTAATACGAAAGGTGCTATAGCACCCCTAATTTTCCAACCCTATAGGTTAAATATTTTCTTCAAATTAAATGGGGTCTCCTTCTGGTAGTCTATTTTATTTAAAAAATAATTAAATCGATTTACACTCGGCACAGATATCGTGTCAAAAAACACAATATGCATGTGTCCTAATGTTTAATTTATTACAAATAACCGGCTTAGCGATGAATATAACAAATTATATACTACTGAAAAAAATATTTAAATTGGTTGATAAATCTCTGAGATATGAGTGTTTAAAGTTTTTAGTGGGGATAGAGAGGGGATGCTCTATCCCTTTCTCGCAAAGCTTGTGTTAGTATAGAATTTGTATGGCGCTCCCGAGGCGTGACGTCACGGCTCAGTATAATGCGCTCTTTGTCTAGCATGAAATTAAAAAGCTTATAACTTATTTATTTTTGAACTAATTTTAATTTTCTTTTCGTTTATGTGCTCTATTTATGATCAGCTTTTTTCTAGTCATGCCTATTAAATTGAGAACCTCACTTTTTGAAGTTAGTTGCCTTCAACTAACTTACAAGCAATATTTCAGGAACCAAATAATATGCGCTCGGAGCTACGATGGAAACTACAAAATGTTCGAAAACTACTGTTACATGCAGTATGAAAACTGCAACACATGGCGTAGTAAGTACATCAAACTTTACTGATCAAGTTCATACTTTTTATACGGGAAAGATTGTTTGAGGGTAGATTGCAAATACCGAGGCACGCAGCTGGTTATGATATCATCAATGAAGTTATTGTTATAGGTCTATTTACCTATCCGACATCTAGGGCACAGTCTATAGATATAATTATAAGCTCAAGCAGTAAGTTGACTTTAAACAAACGCCAGAATTAAGTGACGTAATCAAACGAGCGCGGCTTCTCGCGCCCGCTACGAAACTTCACGGTACGCTCAGAGCAATAGTCCCGCACTCCGGGTCTTTGAAATACGCCGCGTGTGTGTGTCTGCCCGTGTGTCTGTGTCTGTCTGTGTGTGTGTGTGTGTGTGTGTGTGTCGTCAGCATAGAAGATTACAACATAATAAAAAAAAAAACTTTAAACCCGATAGTGACACCCCTAGCTCTGTGACTGACAGTAGGCATGTAATTCAAGGACACGTTCGAGTCAAACTACTGTTTTAGCCTAAATATATTATACTGATGGGCCTCTTGGCACGTTTCCCAATAGACTCCAACGCTCCAAGCCGGTACTTAGCTGACCCATCACAAAACCGTGTAACGCAGTATATGATAGAAAAGCAATTAACGTGCAACCAAACAGCAATCTATGATGCTCAAGGCTTTGCAACCGAGACTCAACTAAAGTGTCATTTCCTATCAGCCTCTTGGCATGTATCTCAATCGACTTCAGGGACCTTACGGACAACTGCTATTGCGGCACCAAACTAACGTTAAATCTGCTCAGTTAGAAAGTCACGCGAACGTGAACCTTAACGCGCCTAGATACGGTTTGCGGTCGCGTGATTTTCCACCTGGCGGATTTAAGGTAAGTTTGGTGCCGCAATAGTAGTTGTCCATAAGGCCCCAGTGCGTTCACTTGATACTTGAACCTCCCAAAGGTAATAACAGTACACCATACACGACCGACAACGAGTGCTACAATTATGTACGCCATAAGCATGCTGGGTACGCAGCCAACTGACAGTGGGTTTGAGCATTTGGATTGTCTTTAGACCTTCAACGGTATATGGGCATTGGACAGTCTAACTGGTTTTGTAGTGTTAGTGGTTGTTTAGTTTGGTTTGGTTAGTTTAGTTTAGTGTTCAGGGTAGCATACGAAAATGGTAAAAACGGGATCCTATTACTAAGCCTACTCTGTCTATCTGTCTATATGTCTGTCCTAGCTTTAAACGGCTGTATCTTTCAAACCGTAATAGATAGACAGTTGAAATTTTTACTGTTGTGTTTAAATGTTATAATAAAATCCATAAGTAAAAACTAAAGGGGGAGGGGGGGGGAGGGGGGGGGGGGTCTGCCATACAACAAACGTATTTTTTTTTTAACGTATTTTTGTATTTGTTCTAACAACGGTAACAACGGTGATACGCATTAGCGTCATGATTATAATGCACACTCTATAGTATAATAACAGATAATGAATAATGGCCAAGTGCGAGTCGGCAAAAAATTTCTGTTCAATACGAAGTTAAGCAACGTACGGGCAGTACTTGTATGGGTGACCACCTTGGCGTGATGTTGTCTTTTGCACTACTTTTTAAGGTTCCGTATCTCAAAAGGAAAAAACGGAACCCTTATAGGAGCACTTCGTTGTCCGTCTGTCTGTCCGTCAAGACCCTTTTTCTCAAGAACGCGTAAAGGTATCATGTTGAAATTATACTTGGATTTACGGTTTCTTTCGGGTTCCCTATTCGGGCGCCATTGTCGTATGTGATATAATTGAAAGATATTTACTACGATCTGTGGGAAAAATTTAAAAGAGAAGAGATGTGGATTGCTGCGCGGTTAAGCCGTCGGACTTTTCTGTGCAAAGGTCCTCTTGGAATCTAAGTTAAGCTAAAGGATCCTAGACTAGAGAGGTTCGGTGGAATTGAAAGTAGAACGTATATGGATACTAATGGTTTATATTATCATACACTCACAAAGTTTACATGCAATGGTCTAGGAGGCAGGTGCCTCTAGAGAGAAACTTAGCTAAATAATAACTAAGCTTAAGATTAAAGAGCGTTGACTGGCGTTAAAAGTCTTTCTCTAAGAAAACACTGTTCGAAATAAACACTGCGTGCTAGAGTGGACATACCTTGTCTCGTGCAAGGGTATGCCATGGTCTTCTGGTCTCGAAGATATCGAAATAGAATCGCTGTGTTGAGCGATCTCTTCAAAATGGCCGACCGGCGCGTGGGCCCGGTGCGGCGTAAAGGTTCTCCCGCATCGTCTCGCAGGAGTAAAAATATGTTCAGCAACTTACTGAGTAGACGCCGGCTTCACATGCCTGGCGTCTGTAGGGTTGGTGGCGAACGCCAACCTCAAAATTGACTCCACATTTTAATTTTCTTTCTTCAAAAAAATCACCATCTCTGTTCGGTGTCGGTCGAGGAGTCCCGACAGCGCTTTCTCCACGTTGGCTTGACGACTTGCGACCCCTCCCCTTCCTTCTTGTTTCACCTCCTCACATTCAAAGCCGTTTGTCTCGTCCTTGGTTCGAGCGAGAAAGCTGCATGTGCCGTCATGCGCTCTCGCTCTGTTTCACCGGTTTTCCAATGATTGCATTTTATTTCTATTTGCTCTTTTACAGTTATTCATACTTAAAATTAAACTATGTTTATATAATAGGCTAATTAAATTAATACTTATTTCTAATATTAACAACATTTAATCTTAATTAAGTAGCTTTTCTTTTGAGAAAAAACAGATTATTACAGGTCCTAAAACCTAAAACCTGCACATAAAATGCGAGTATATTGACGCTTTTGCGTTCAATATTTATTCTTCGCAGGAAATTATACAACAGGCTGTAAAAAAATAAAAGTTGTAAGTCAATGCAATCAAAAGATATGAACGTTTATGTCGCATATTTTGCGATTTCACAGGGGAATCAAAACCTATAGGGTATTTCCCGTTGACCTAGAATCATTTTTTTTGGCAAGAGAAAAGGTCTTACAGCACATATAAAGGAATAAATCTGAAAGTTGTTAATTTGAAGTTAAATCACATAAAAAATATTGTTTTACAATTACTAACTTACAGTTTGTAGTTGTTATGTACCTTATTATCAACTACAAAATTAAGTTTGTCTTTCAATATTTCAACTTCAGTTAGTTTTTTTTTGGACTCGTACTTGTCCGTTTTTATGTATTTTGTAGTGGTACGGAACCCTTAGTACGCGAGCCCGACTTGCACTTGGCCGGTTTATTTCTTACTTATAATTTAAAATTTTTAAACTCGTCTTTAGAAAACCGTTTTGTGTAATCACTACAATTCGCATACAATAGTGTCAAGCAGCTATAAAATATTACGACGTGGTCTAGACGCAGTAATACGATTTACGAGTAACATCTGAGGAATACCAATAAGATCCTCTTTGACCTGATATGGAATAAAAGATGTCAGCCCTAACCCATTTTGACGTTGTTTACCACTAAACATTATTTACTGATGCACAATATTAATACAGTGTAAACTCTATATAATGATACTTAGGAGGCTGCGCATTTTATAGCATTATTAAGAGTTGTCGTTAAATGGAAAGAAGAAAAATCCATATTATTTATTACTATTATAATATGTATTTAATGGTAAAACATAAAATTTACAACTAAAAAAACCCCATTAAAATTGATACAAATAACAATGCTTATTGCGTATTCTCTATTATCTTTATCTGATGTTTTTGCTGCTCCAGTATTTCATTTTTAATACGAGGTGTTAGAAAGTACTGTTTATTGCTTAATAATGACGTATTGGATGACCACAAGATGGACAAATGACCTAAAAGAGACCGCAGGGAAACGCTGAATGCAGGCCGTATCCAGCCGGCCCTTTTGGAGATCGATGGGGGAGGCCTATGTCCAGCAGTGGACGTCCTACGGGTGAAATGATGATGATGATGAATGACGTATTGTTGTCGTTATTTTAGAGTGCGTGTGATGCTACATAGAGTGTACCATTGTATGGACAACAAGGTAAACCAACCAAAGTCAAGTAATTTCGATGTTTTAGGGAGTTTGTCGTTAAAATAAGTGTCGTTATATAAAGTTTACACGGAATAAATATAAAACATAAAGCCTGTTATATTTAAGGCGCAATGTCGAGGCGGTAACGCGGCGTACAAACGGTCGTTGAAAAGGGAACTCTATTCGGTTTAAGCTAGATTTAAAATTGCGTCTTATTTACTAAAGCTTAGAACACAAACTCACCGAGGGCGTGATGTAGCGCGGAAGCATGGCGGACATATTTGAACTTACAGTTAACCAGGAAGAGTCGACTTTATTTACTTTACAGCCGTTTCTACGCCACGCCACTGCCTTGACTTCGAAGTGGGCGTTTGGCCATACAAAAGAGCGAGAAAAAGTTTTTAACAAAAAAAAAATTACTGACACCACAACGGCTTTTTTAAATTAATTTTATTGTTACGGCAAAATTGCTTTATTCATCACAATCATAATCAGCCTTTACTAGCTGAACATAGGCTGCTACCAAGGCATGCTACTATCAGCCTGATCCTCGGCTTTTCTCTTCCAGCCATTGCCAGCCGTCTTACGTATATCGTCAGTCCAACCAGTCTCAGGGCGTCCTACGCTACATTTGTCAATTCGTGGTCTCCGCTCTAGAACTTGTCTAGGCCAAAGGTTATCGGATTGATGCCAAAATTGCTTGATGGTTGAATAATTAGCATCTAATGCCACCAATCGATCGATAACCGATGGGGAAGAAAGGTTTGAGTGTAGACCACATACCGGCAGACGTAGGCAGGCCTCCCACTAGATGAACTGACGACATAGTGAGAGTCACGGGCATCCAGAGGATGCAGATGGCAGGCTGTCGTTAAGTGTGGAGTTCTAAGGGGATGGCCTATATTCAGCAGTGTAAAATAAACAAACAAAATATTTTTAAATATTAATTAATTTTAATAGTGACGTTTGCAAATATTTTTCTATTAAACATAGTGTTGATTTAGGTGCTTTTGGCCCCGAGCTAAGAGAACCTAAGCATACATAAATTTTCTATTCTTTTGCCTTTTGTTAATTCTGGTGACAAACCTGAATTTTTAGTAGTTGTTTTGGCTTTGGCCAAAAAAAGGCAAGCAAAGAAGTCTCACTCCTAAAATTACATTTAAATAAAATAGACTCTCACCGGTTGAAAATAAATTTTAGCACCCAAAGCACAGGGAAGTAACTTAATTTCAAATGGCCCCATCGGCCATCTGTTCTGCGTGATATGTGCCCTGCCTACTGCCACTTCAACTTGCTAATCCGGTGGGCTATGTCGGTGACTTTCGTTCGTCTACGGATCTCCTCATTTCTGATGATTCGATCTCGTAGAAAACCCCAGAGAATAGTCTTCTCCATAGCTCGTTGTGCGACTTTGAGCTTGCTTATAAGACCCATAGTGAGAGACCATGTTTCAATGCCGTATGTCATCACTGGTAACACACACTAGTCGAAACTTTCGTCACTGAGATATTTTTGCAAAACTTGCCAATAACAATATGCAAGTTTTAACGCTTTCGTAACAGGCCCACATTAAAACCACTTCGGTACCTATCGTAAACGTTAATTCATATTAGGTACATGGATTTGGTACTTCACAAAAATGTCATGAGTCACTAATAAAATACAAGCAAAAAAACAGTTCCATATCTAAAAATATCTACATAGCCAAAAATAAGATTTTTTGCAACTCTATGTTTATATTTCACTGTTTGTTTGAAAAGCAAACCCTTTGTCGAGACAGGATCAAAGAGCTTGCGGTAGTCTAAACACATAAAGATGAATCGAGAGTTGAAGACAGTCATGTTTTAGTGCGCAAAAAAATCGTTTTCTTGCTAAAATGGCTGTAATTTAAATTTCCGGCGTTAATTTTGTATAAACTAGGTTTATTTAAAGCATACTTTGGTTTATCATAGTGTAGGTATCATAGTAAGTATTAATTTGTTTCTACTAGTTGACTGGTTAGACAATGGGAATATTTGGGGATATCATTGTACCTACTCATAATTATAAACTACTTCTACTTTGGGACTAACTATGATTTCGCGGGGAAAAATCAGTTGTTCCATAGAAAAATTTCATTGGCACTCGACGATATGTATGGAACGGTTATTTTCTATATATAACAGACTAGCGGTCCGCCCCAGCTTTGCACGGGTATAGATTATAGCCTATGTTACCCGGGGATAGTGCAGCTTCCCAACAGTGAAAGAATTTTTAAAATAGGTCCTGTACTTTTTGAGCCAATTCGTTACAAACATACTTACATACAAATCTTTCCTAAAGTTATATGATTATTTACGGGATATTTACCGTGGTAAGGTTGTGGAATGAGCTCCCGATATTTCGGCGCAGTTACATGCACCATGTTCACGGGAAGACTGAAGAATCAAAAACTAAAAACAAACAAACAAATCTACACACAAAAACAAAACAAATCTTTCCTCTTTATAATACTAATATTATAAAGAGGAAAGATCCCAAATCCAAACCCAAATCCATCGAACCCAAACTCGACGGGGCTACGTCGTTTCGTTTAGGAGTTTCTATGGCCACAATCTGTCTCCATCATCAGACCAGCTCCATGGTACATTACATTGCATTGTCGCACTGTGCATTGTGGCACACATACCGCGAAAGTGCATACATATTAAAGGGCCAGTTGAACAAAAGCTTGTAAAAGGTTATACTATCCTTGAGTACCATTAAATTTTTTGTTCACTACGAATGCTCCTTTCTTCCCCATCGGTTATCGGTTCTTCTAACGATGTGGCCTGCCCATTGCCACTTCAACTTGCAAACTTTAACAGCTGTGTCGGTGACTCTGGTTCTTTGGCGAATATCCACGGTCAAAGAACCGATAACCGATGGGGAAGAAAGGTTCTTGAGTAGAGCCCACTAACCGGAAGACGTAGCGTATCTAGGCCTCCCACTAGATGGACCGAAGAAGGCATGATGACTATTTTTTTTTTATTAAGTCATAAAAAAGCTGATCATAAATAGAGCACATCAAAAAAAAACAAAATTAATATTAGTTCAAAAATAAATAAGATTTAAGCATTTTAATTTAATTTAATTTCATGCTAGACAGAGAGCGCACTATACTGAGCCGTGACGTCACGGCTCAGGAGCGCCATACAAATGCTATACTAACACACGCTTTGCGAAAAAGGGATAGAACATCCCCTCTCTATCCTCACCTAAAACTTTAAATACTCATATCTCAGAGATTTATCAGCCAATTCAAAGAATTTTTTCAGTATGTGTAATGTATTTACTTATATTCATCGCTAAGCCGGTTATTTGTAATAACTTAAACATTAGGAATCATGTCTGAGAGTCACTGACATCCAGTGGATACAAAAGACAGGCTGTCGTTCAGTGTGGAGGGTAAAGGGGAGGCCTATGTTCAGCAGTGGACGTCTTCCGGCTGATAATGATGATGATGACGCGGATTTTCACTTCACGGATTTTCGTTCACTACGCGAATCTTCAGACAAAAACTTCGTTTCTCAAACCAACGAGTGTTTCCCTTCGCTTTAGTTAAGACCCTTCAAACTTCAACTTAAGTAATTATTCTAGAGAACTTTATTTTTGTCTTGTTAAGAAAGAAATTTAATACTTTTTGTCTTAACAGAGACTTTTCTGTAAGTGGAGATTCTTAAAAATGTTGCCCTCTTATTTTTCTGAATACAAGATTATGTAAGAGAAAAATACTCTGAATTAACGTTTCTTTCGGTATGTTTAGAATTGTAATGTTTTTGTCTATACTATATTACTGTCTCACTGCTGGGCAAAGGTCTCTCCCATTACCTTCCATAGATCTCGCTCCTCCGCCACCTCTTGCCAGTCTCTCCGGAATGAGGCAAGATCGTCACGCCAGCGTTTCTTAGGCCTTCCTTGTCTACGTCGACCATCAAGCACCCACTGTGTGACGTATTGTCCCATCGGTCGAGATAGTTTTACATGAATAATCATCGATTTACGCAAATACCGCGACAATTTACAATAGTTAACCAGCCTAGCCTACGAGAACAAAAACTGTTTGAAATTAAAATTTCCCGCCTTAGTTGAAACGTACCACATTTACGTAATCTCTCATTTACATAATCTTAATAAATGAGGTGTACGTTCCGAATCACGCAACTAATACTAACGATGCCAAAAGCGCTAAAGGGAAACAACACGGGAAAAAACCCGTCGTGCTATTGGTTTTCATTAGGGCTATTAGCGTTGTTTCGGAACACGGCGAAATTCTAGCTTCTTAAAATTTAGAAACGGCAAACGTGATCCAATATTTCAAAATAATTGTATGAAGTTAATTTTTTTTTATTTTTTTTTAAATTTAACTAGCGTTTCAGTATACGATTCTCAAGGATAACAGGGTCTCAAATGTTTAACGAGAACTTAAATATTTGATTGACGTTTCAGTATTCGGGTGTTAAACTTATATTCTTTATTTAACTTATATTCTTTGTTTCAGATTGGCGTGTCTTCAAGCGAGAAAGGTGCTAATTAAATTTCGAAATTCCTTGTGTTGTTTGTTTTTTTCCTATAATTTCCTATTAGTTTTTTTGCGAGAAATTAGAAGTTGCTGTGTAAGTATTAAGTAGATCTTTCTGACCAAGGGGCCTTAAAGCTAACATAGGCCGTAACAGCGCTGTAACAGTGCAGAGATAACTTTTCTCAAGCTAATGTCATTGTCAATGTCATTTTCATACAATTTCATCTTTCCGCAGGCGTTAACGCTAACAGAAAGTGGGTCTTGTCTAACCCCCCAGGTGCAAGGGCATCTAAGGCTCAGAAATCAACTAGTTGAGAAACAAGAATAAATTGTTTTTACCCCCTATAAAAGAGCACAACAGCCTGCCATCTGCATCCACTGGATGCCCGCGACTCTCACAATGTCGTTGGTCCATCTAATGGGAGGCCTACCTACGCTGCGTCTTCCAGATCGTGGTCTCCAGTCAAGAACCTTTCTTCCCCATCGGTTATCGGTTCTTCGAGCGATGTGGCCTGCCCATAGCGCCCGAGCGATGATGGCCGAGCGGTAGCATGTGAGCTTTACAATCTGACAGCACTCGGTTCGATCCTCGGCCCTCCACCAATGACTTATTTAGTACTCGAATAAATTAAGCAGTTTCTATGCCTTCGCTCAACAACGGTGAAGGAAAACATCGTGAGGAAACCGGTATGTCCAAGAACCTCAAAAAGTTCAAAGACATAATGACATTAGTAATTTTTAAACTTTCGCGATTTGAACACATGTTTTAAACGTTTATCGGGACTTATCACGTATTATTTAATTTAGGTAAAAAATATATACCTTTCGCTCGACGTTTCGACCATGTTACAATGGCCGTGGTCACGAGCTGACTGAAAACTGCGGGTGAGTCCGGCGAGAAGAGCGGATAATGACATTCACTAACATGCACTGGGCTAGCATGGTGGATTATGGTCATAACGGTTATCTTTGATTACGGCCCATCCTAACTCCCTGAGGTAAGACCTGTGTCCCAGCAGTGAGAAAATGATTGATAAATGATAATGAATAATAATCGTAGAGCGCATCACCGCTTAGCATCAGGTTAGTTGGCGGTCAAACGCAATTTCAATACATACATTTAAAAAGATCCAAAAAAATCCAATTTACAATAGTAGTTTTTAGGGGAAAGTTTGAGAGTGTATTTCGTTAAATTACTGACATAATAATAAACAATTTTATTGTTATGGTTCACTTGTTTTATATTCGACTTGACAATTACTGCTTTACTTTTTCGTTTTGTGCCCTAAAATTCAGACAGGTATTTACCGTCTTACCACAAAAGATTTAAGAACGCTTTAGACATGTGTTTAGCAATTGTTTCACTTCGAAAAATATGCTAAACACTTGTCTAAAGCGTGCTTAAATCTTTTGTGGTAAGACGGTTAATGTTTAACGATGCATTTTGTGATAAGGCTCTTTAATGTGTGAATTTTAATGCCGCTCGAAGATCTTGAGACATGGCTTAACAGTTGTAGGACACCCAAGGCTTAAAAAATATATCTTACTTTGAAAGTAATCCTACATAACAATTATAAGTAACTTTTTTTTTACTACGAAGCTTTTTAGCTTTGTAACTTTTTTTCCAATGTAACGTAGGTATAAAAACATTAACACTTTGTCATTGTCGTGGGAACTCGTGGCAGTTGGATATGCGGAGAATTAATCGTTAACACTGTTTATAACCTAAAATAGAATTATGTATTACATTGATATTGTTACCTAGTCCCCGTGGTCGATTGTTGCGCTTATAATAATAATAATTGTAGTTAATGTTTTATGTAGTATTTTAGTATAATATGTGTTTCTAGAATAATTAATTTTGGCAAGAGGAAAGGTCTTACAGCACATATAAAGAAATAAATCTTAAAGTTGTTCAATTTGAAGTTATATCATATAAAAAATACTGTTTTACAATTACAAACTTACATTTTGTAGTTGTTATGTATCGAAGAACCTTATTGTCAACTACGAAGTTAAGTTTGTCTTTCAATATTTCAAATTCAGTTGGTTTTTTTTTTACTTGCGCTCTGAGGGTTTTGTCCAACGGAACCCTCAGAGCACGAGTCCTACTCGTACTTGTCCGTTTTTTTCTATTGGTCGAAATGTCTTTAATCGAGTTTCGGTATTTACGTTTTCCTAGATCAAACATTTATTTTGATTAAGCTAACCATGAAAGTAGACAAACTAAAACTGGAATGACCAAAATTGCTAAGAGTGGGAAAAGTTATACTCAACGCAGAGCTATATACGCTCGTAACTAACATTAATTAAAGTATTCATAATGCAATTTTTACACCTGGTCATGAACTGGGCACTAATATTTACTAATAACTTTCATCCATTATAAGTAAAGAGAAATAGTAACAATATGAAAATATACTGCCACTTCATTCTAGTTATAAAAGAGCCATCATAAAAAGGAGTAGATATAAAAGAAAACGACCATCTGTGGCACTATAAAACTACCGCAGCGTCACGTAGCGATAGTTAAGGGAAAGAAAACGGCATAGTTTTTGTTATTTTCCACAGAAATGTATCATGATAGATTCCGCAAGTTTACCTACTTTGCCTGTATGTGGCCTAAGTTGGATCAATGCTCCAACTAGCACATTTTTTTTATTATAAAAAGAGCGGCTAACAAGCTTGCGTTCCGCCTGATAGTACGCAGAAACCCCTGCCTAAGGAAACCTGCAACACTAGTAGTGTTGACGGTGCTTTGCCAGACCGGAGAGGTAATTATAGATACTCTTTTTAAAACGTTTTATGTTGAATCTCAGCGAAAAGACCTTTGGGGAAAGGACATGCCATACCTTGTAAGTCCACGGAAGAAAGGAGCTGAAAAATCGGACGGTGTGGAATTTCCAGCTTTGCAAGGGCTGAGCTTTTTGACGGTGTCGGGATTTGACATAGACGTCCACTGCTAAACATAGGCTTCCCTTTTAGAACTCCACACTAAACGACAGCCTGCTATCTGCACCCACTGGATGCCCGCGACTCTCACAATGTTATCGGTCCATTTGTGGAAGGTCTACATACGCTGCGTCTTCCGGTTCATGGTCTTCACTCAAGAATCTTTCTTTCCCATTGGTTATCAGTTTTTCAATGTGGCCTGCTCATTGCCATGTCAATTTGCAAATTTTAATAGCTATGTCGGTGACTGGGGATCTTTGGCAAATATCCATGTTCCGGATTCTATCGCGCAAAGAAACTCCGACCATTGCCTGCTGTGAGATTTTGGAGGTATCTTGCTATATATTATATCTGTGTCATTTTCATAGTTTTTGCTACGAATATCGATAAAGGTTATGTTTGTTTATTGTTACAATTAAACGTTAGCTGCAAAGGACTAGCTATTATTCGAAATCTTTCCTTGCTTACTAATCCTTGAATCTTTAGGTAAAGTAAAGTAAGCCCACACATACATAACTTACATTCGAAACTGGATTTTTGGCGTTCTGATTCTATCAAATAGAAAAGATCTATATAGAAAATTCAATTTTTTATAAAAAGAGCAGTATTTTTTTATTGAAATTAACAGCTTTAAAATTTGGAAAAACTTAACATATCAACATAGATATTATTTCCAATTTACAATAGTATAATAGTTTTTCGTAAGGCTCTCGGAGGTAAATTTTGAGAGTGTATTTCGTTAAATTACTGATATAATAATAAATAATTTTGTTGTTATGAAGACAGGTACCTAATATTTAACGATGCATTTTGTGATAAGGCTCGTAATGAGGCTTATTCTGTCATACCACTCACTAAACTAAACCAATTGGTAACAATCATCGGATGACACATTAAATTTTAAGTCCTGGGTGTCCTATAACTATTAAGCCATGTCTGACGATCTTCGGACGACTTTAAAGTCAGACATTGGCGTCTATTCTGTCATACCACACACTAAACTAAACCAATCTGACAGGACTAAAATTATCTGCCTCTCTTTTCATTTTAATACGTGAGAGAAGGATGGCAACAATTTCATAGCTGTCAAATTTAGTTTAGTTTAGTTTAGAGTGCATCAAAATTGACGCCTTGCATCATCATTATTATCAGCCTATCATATCTCCACTGCTGGACAAATGCCTTTCCTCAGAGAGAGAGAGAGAGAGAGAGAGAGAGAGACAGAGAGAGAGAGAGAGAGATGAGATAGAAGATGGGTCGTAATCCACCATACTGGTCAAATGCATGTTAGTGTATGTCGTATGTCCTTGAACTTTAGAGGTTCTTGGATATACCGGTTTTTTCACGACATGCTTTCTTTCATACTTGTTGAGCGATGTCGTAGAAAACTGAACATAATAAATATTTTTGATGCTAAATAAGTTATATGGTGCAGGATCGAGGTTCAAACCGGGTGCCGTCAGATTATAAGCGCAGTTAAGCTCACATTATTTAACCCGTTGCTTTAACGACAGCAGACAAAGTATCACAAATCCATTAGTACTTTTTGATGAAATATGTGACGCAAACAACAATCGTCATAGCTGAGCCGTACACCGTGAAGGTGACAGATCACAGTCAAATTGACAAACATCAAAGTGACAAGCGTCAAAGTGACGGGTGTCAGCGTGACGCGTAACAAATTGTTACGAGCGAGGATGGGTTTAAATCGTCCTTGGTTACGATTCACTGTTACCAGGCTTCATGATTTCAATCATTTGTTCCCCGTAAACTGAGCATGCTAAACCGTACCAAACAAGGGAGGTACTTATGCCTTACTACAATTATCGTACGCATTCATATGTCTCCGTGTTTCATGCACTTTTTAGGGTTCCGTACCCAAAGGGTAAAAACGGGATCCTATTACTAAGCCTACATGGTCTGTCTGTCTGTCCGTTCTAGCTTTAAAACGCTGTATCTTTCGAACCGTAATTGAGAGCCAGTTGAAACTTTCACTGAATATGTAATGTTACAGCGGATTGACTAACAAATAATAAAAAAGTAAAAAAAAGGCCCCATACAACAAACGTATTTTTTTAACGTATTTTTGTGTAAGCTCTAATGTAAAAACGGTAATACTTACAAACGTCAAACTTAACATGATTATAGTACACACTCGAAAATATAACAACAAATAAAAAAATGCCCAAGCGCGAGTCAGTGACAAGTTTATGTTCATTACCAAGTTGTAACTAGTAATTTAGTTATTGAATTGTGTGGTGGGACCCTCAATGCGCGAGCCCGACTCGCACTTGGCCAGTTTATTCTGAAGACAAAATGGTGTATCTGGTACAAAATGTAGATTCTTAAATAAGACAACAGCCGTTTTAGTAAGTGATTAGCTTTTTACGATAGGCTGTAACTAATTATTCGATTTTATGAAAGGCTTAACCGTTCGGGTTATTTAATTAAAATTTGTTTTATAACCCGCTGAAACACTTTCGATGTAATTTGATTTCTTTTTAACAGTTTTAGAGGCTGTTAAGATCATTACAATCATTCTGGCCTTTTTTAAAGTCTGAACAGTCGTTTTATATTGATATCTTTTTAGAATATAAAGTTTTTTCTTATTCCTCTTTTATACAATACAATATTTCTTTATTATACACCGAAAATACAAATGAAACTTAAGCTTACATAAAAACAAATATACGGCAGTATAATGGGCGGCCTTATCACGCGATTCACCTTTGGATGGACAGGACTAAAGAAGTTGAAAAATGGTCGATGGTGCACATAAAATATACTTAAATAAATATATATATACATACATTTACACATACGCAATGCTGCATACATACCATAAATATTATAAATAAAATACATACTATATATACGTACCAATTATTTTATTATTATTTTTCTAGTCACGCTACCTATAATAATTACATTATTATCTCTAGTGCGACTTAGTATTACTCATGGTATAATAATATACTCAACCAAGTATAGCGCTCCGAGAAAAAAATTCACGTGGGCGTCCCGCAATGATGTCGTCAATGTCATGGATACACGTTCACGTGCATAAGCAAGAGCAGAATAAGTAATTTACAACAAGTTCGAGAGAGATGACGATACACGAAACAATGGCAGACTCTATGATTTTCTGTGTTAACAGTAGCGTGAAATTATAACTCCCCAATATCCGTATATTACCTGTGGGAATCCAATAAATCAATGTGGTTTTGATAAAATTGTGTTAATTATATTCAATACGTGCTTAACTTGCTTGAGCGGACAAACCAAATGACAATTGAAATGCTTTTTGTATTTTATTTAGTAGATTATTAAAAAAAAAATACCAGTATCTGTGTTTATTACAATAAAGTGGCAACTGGACAGTGACGTCATTGCGGTACATCTCCCAGAGCGTTAGACCTTGTTTTCTTGGATCATGGTAGTACTAGGATAGTCGAGGTTTGGAGTGCGACATGGGATACATAATATTTGTATCCCGAATAAAATTATTATCCCAAAAAAAAAAACATTTCCTGAAGAATTATCCACGCAGGTGAATTCAAATTCACATTATATATCTATACTAATATTATAAAGAGGAAAGATTTGATTGTTTGTTTGTTTGCATTGAATAGGCTCCGAAACTACTAAACCGATTTGAAACATTCTTTCACTGTTGGGAAGCTACACTATCCCCGGGTGATATAGGCTATAATAGAAACGCTTTTGTTTCATAGTTATTATTATAACTTAAGATAGTAGCATTATAATAGAATATAGTTATAAATTATGTATATGTGTTAAAATAAGTTAAATTGCAGCGCCCTAACAGGGTCTTTGTACCGTAGTGTAGTTTTAAGGACCCCATGTAATGTGTACACTGGCAAAATAAACAAATAAACAATTAAACAAATATATTTTAAAATAGGGATTCTTACTAAAACTCCAATAATGTAACCCAAGATGTAAAAAAAAATTACACCCGTGCGAAGCCGGGGGGCGTTGTTAGTTGAGAATAAAAACGAACACTTACATTTATCTCACAAACTTTATAGCTAAAATTGTTTTCTTAGTAAAAATAGAAATAAAATTAAAAAACTAATACAATAAATAAATACAACAAATGTGCTGTAAAAATATGTCAACACAAAATAAGTAGGTCATAAAAATTGCCATCATGGTCATCGGCTTTTTTACACCTGTCCCATTGGTCAGTTAAGTTTCACAATAAGTCAAATACACTTTCGTTACAGTTTTCCAATTGTCACAAATAATATCAAAATCAGTGTTGGCGGAAAGGAGTGCAGTGAGTGCATTGAAGTGGTGGCAGGCGCGAATCAGCGGAGTCATGGAGCGCACCACGGTGCGGCTGTGATCCACGTGGAAAAACTTGGGCAATTTCCCACGCCTATTAGCATATTAGCGGGTAAAACCATAACGCAGCTATAGTTTATTATGAGCAGAATCACATTGTTTGTCAAACTTCTGCTTAACCCTTTATAATTATGTACGTATATACCAACTCTCAAGTAAATTATGAGAAACCAAACAAACATAAAGAGGTAATTCTACCAACTTACATAGAAAGTGAATACGGGTTAAAGCTGAAATTAATTTTGCTTTCTCCGGGCTAAATCTGATCTTGGGTCAAGGATGTTTCATATCAAAGGGGTTTTAACTTGAACTGCGGACTTAATAAGGGTTCATGCAGTATATTTAGCTAAGTATCTGACACGACTGACACGATAAAGTAGGTAGGGTAAGGTTGCTTAAGTCGTACTACAGCCTAAGTCGTACCAGGCATGGCGCACTCCGGATTTTAGGTATGTTCGGCCGGTGTCCCTTCCCAAGAGGGTCATAGCAGTGGCCGCTCAACTCGCGCCTGGCCCGCACGCTATGGCCTATGCTAGCCACGTCGCGCGTAACGCGTAACTAAGCATCTTTTCTGTCAGGGACCTTGACCAATTATTTTCAACAGAATCTGCAAATTAGAGCTCCTAAATGAGGTCTCCATGTTTCATGTAGTTTTTACCTAAATATGCATCGCAATGATGATATTGTAATAGGCCTCTTAAACTTATACTTTGGATGATTGTTATTGGACCAAACTCAGAATAAGCGTTAGTTTTTTTGTGCAGATTAAATGTCATTCCAATTAAAGGAGAATATAAGCAATAGGTAGGTACTACATAGCTGGTTAGTAAATACTAATAAGTATTCTGTGTAATACCCCTCTCGAAGAGGGAGGCATGTGTTCAGCAGTGGGTGTTTACTGGCTGATGATGATGATGATTCTGTGTAAATATCAAGAAGGGTTGTCTTCTTGATATTTACACAGAACGTTACACGTGCCGCGTCAGGAGAGATAGAGCTACGTGATAGAAAGAGAGCGGCCTTCTAGGTGAATATGGCGAGCGGTATCCAGCGCTGTACGAATTGAATTGCTACTTTATTGCCTCGTAGTTAGAGTCCTTTTTTAATTTAAATTTCTTCGCGGAGTGAACCTTCTGTGTCTATTATGTCTTCTGTGGTCGTACCCCGGCAATATCTCGTCTGTTACTTATAAATAGCGAAATCTAGTATTGTCAACATGAACTTTTCAGTCGAGTGACCAAACGTAAACAAATAGACCACCAGCTGTCTTCGTGAAGCAAAAATATTTAACAAGTAAGTTTTTTATAATTATAGTTTTCATTTAAATGTTTGTTTCATTTGTAAGCTTTTTATGGCTTTTTATGGTGATATTGATATTATTTTCTTTATTTACATCAATTTGTAACACTTATTTGGCAATCGTTTAGGCGTATTCAAACGATCGAACTTTTTGAGGTTATGTCAGTGTTTTAGTTTTAATCTTACAAGTAATCGCTGCTTAAGTCGTACCAGTACAAAATTCCTTACTCATACTGGTACGACTTAGGTATTAAGAAAATAGTTTTACCATTTACGTTATTATTTATCAGGTAAACAATAACATAATGTGGTGTTTGTTTGTAGTTTTTAGTTGTTCATGTGATTTCTGATTATTAAATATTTTTTCTTTATAGTTTTTAGTATGTTTACTAACATTTGTTTTCTAAGTACGACTAAGGCTATATATAAGTGGTACGAATGGCGACTCGGTTCCTTAATCGTACCGAAGGTATGTTTTTGAAAAAAGTTAAAAATACCTATTTTCATTAAAAATATTCAAGTTTCTATGATTGTTAATTAAAAGCCAATTAAATAAAGATTCAGTAGATGTAGAAGATTTTGTTTTATTTCAATTGCAGTGTAATTTCTTTAGAGGGTACGACTTAAGCAACCTTACCCTACATCATCTTTAACCATTGAAGTAATATGTTCCTTCTGTACCAACTTTAGAGTTACGGTTATAACTTAGATCACAGGTGTGACGTATATGGGTTATAATCACAGAAAAGAGAAGTAAATAGAACGGAAATGAGAAGGAAAATCTGTCGCCAGACATTTTGAGTGAACTTTGACTGAACATTCTTATTTAGATCAACGCATCGAACTCCGCATCTAAAGAACTTGGACCTTATCTTTTTGGGCTAGGTCTCAAAGTTCTTTGTTCGCATCGCAGTTTCTGATTTCGAATGACTGACGTTTCGTTTATATGGGTGCAACCGGCTACAACTTACAAAAATTCCTTGACAGCCGTTCTAATTTAAACAATATTTTTTTGTGTGGTAATTTTTTTTATGTATTACCTCCTTACCTTACCTTATGCATAAAAGTATTTATCGTGGACAAGTAAATCCATATCATTACCCAAAGCTTCTAACCAAAAAAATGTGTGGTCTTAGAATTGTATTTTATCAAAGGTAAAACCTTAGTACCTTCTACCTTATTTACTTTATTAAACATATTTATTAAATAAATAAGGTAAGAGGTATATGATTATGATCCATATTATTAATATGATTATTGTGTTAGTGTAAAACTTTTCCTTCCAGAATGAGTCGTATACTATTACAGTGTAAACGCTATATAGCACCACTCTTTAACGACAAACTCCTTAAAAAGTTGAAATTATTTGACTTTAATTGGTTTCCTTGTTATCGATACAATGATACACTCTATGTGGCATCACACCCACTCTAAATAACGACAACAAGACGTCATTATTAGACAATAAACAGTGCTTTATAACTATGAATGAGAGAGCTATGCTCGGAGTTTCTTTGCGCGATAAAATCAGAAACGTGAATATTCGCCAAAGAACCAGAGTCACCGACATAGCTGTTAAAATTTGCAAGCTGGGGTGGCAATGGGCAGGCCACATTGCTCGAAGAACCGATAATCGATGGGGAAGAAAGGTTCTGGAGTGGAGACCACGAACCGGAAGACGCAGCGTAGGGAGACCTCCCACTAGATGGGCCGACGACATTGTGAGAGTCACGGGCATCCAGTGGATGCAAAAGGCAGGCTGTCGTTCAGTGTGGAGGTTAAAGGGGGAGGCCTATGTTCAGCAGTGGACGTCTTCCGGCTGATGATGATGATGATGAGTACTTTATAACACCTCGTATATATAAACTGTCGTATACGCAATAGGCGTTGTTATTTTTATTAATACTAATGTTCGTTGTTTAATAATGATTCGTTATAAATTTTATACTTTACCAGTAAATACATATATCATAATAGTAAAATTATATATTATTGACTTTTCTTCTCTACATTTGACGACTACTCTCAATAACGCCATAAATGCTCAGTCACTTAAGTGTCGCCATATAAAGTTTACACTGTATTTGTTTTGTGGCAGTCTTCGGTGGCAGTACTGAATTTCACAAACATAATGAAATTCCCGCAGTGTCTGTTATTTCAATATACTCAGACCTCCGCTGAATTCAGATTGGAATAGGTACGGAATAGGTTTTTATAGCTAAAATTACTTCACAGCATTAATCTAAAGTATTTTCTAGACCTAAAACGTAGGGTTTATTATTTACTGAACTTGTGGTTACAGGTTAAGTACCTTTTTATTTCAAGTAACATATAGGTAAGAACGTTTTTTTTTACAACAAAATGTTTCCGTATTATGGCTCCAAAACTTTTGAATATTAAATTGTTTTGCTCAAAAGTGTGAGTTGCAAATATTTGTTAACGAATGTTATGAAATGTTAACGGAATGTTTCCAGGAATTAAAGGTACAAATATTTATTGTATGTAAAACGAAGTAGCTAACAATTTTAAATGGATAAGTTTTGATATAAGCAGTATGGACACGCGAATAAATCAGCTGGTAACTTTTTCAATAGCTCTACCAACTGAGTGGCAAGTATACTGAGCACCGGTTTTTTTTCGTACTATGTTGGTTCTTATTGGTGAGCCGCGGGCTCGCGGGAATCCAGTGAATGCAAAAGGCAGGCTGTCGTTCAGTGTGGAGGTTAAAGTGGGAGGCCTATGTTTAGCAGTGGACGTCTTCTGGCTGATGATGATGATGATGGTTCTTATTACGTGGATTATTGGTTGAATGAACGCGCATTTAACTCTAGCTATGTGCGTAAACAGTAACAGCAGTCACACAGCGGGCAATGGAGAGAGCTATGCTCGGAGTTTCTTTGCGCGATATAATCCGGAACGTGGATATTCGCCAAAGAACCAGAGTCACCGACATAGTTGAAGTGGCAATGGGCAGGCCACATCACTCGAAGAAGCGATAACCGATGGGGAAGAAAGGTTCTGGAGTGGAGACCGCGAACCGGAAGACGCAGCGTAGGGAGGCCTCCCACTAGATGGACCGACGACATTGTGAGAGTCGCGGGCATCCAGTGGATGCAAAAGGCAGGCTGTCGTTCAGTGTGGAGGTTAAAAGGGGAGGCCTATGTTCAGCAGTGGACGTCTTCTGGCTGATGATGATGATGACGATGATGTGGGTAAAGTAGGACAGCGTGCTTTTAAACCTAATCAATGACGACTGACCATTTGACTGCTCATCCTTTACCCTGCCGTAATCCAAAGTTGCATTTTTACAGCTTGATCTTTTTCGAGCACGCCAATCCGAGGCGCGAATTGAATGAATGACTGAGTCTCCAATCACAAGCGCCATACGACACCTCCTCCCCGCAACCAACGTGGCTTAGGTACATCTTGCACAAGCAAATTTAATTATGACTCGTGCGCGATCTAGTGGTTATATTATCTTTGATCCTAATTTAGCTGCGTCCGCCGAAGTTCCGAATAGAAAATCTGTAAGATATCCCAAAAATAAAATATAAAAGCCGGTATAAAATATAAAATTAGTCAATTTAGTTGGATTTTTGGGTTCATAAAAGCGTTGTATAAAATGCAAAATCCCAGTTATGAAACTCATTTTCATAATCCTGACTTGATTTGAAGGAAAATTCGGGTCTTTACCACCTGATTTGAGAAAAAACGTATCTTTTTCCAACCGGGTAAAAGTTATGCCGTTTTTCCACTAGCTTTTTAGGAAGGTAAATTTTCGATGTCTTTTTGAAAGCCCTATTTATTGAGGAGATGAATACTTCGATCAAAATAAAATGAATGGACAGGCCCAGTAGAAGCGCATTTTTGAAGATAACAAAATGAGCGCCGGCTCTCATTTCGTTTCAGTCGGTCTCTAGCCGTAGGAAGTGCAACACGTGTCTATTGTTACGTGATAACGAAACTTTCTCTTTCCCTTCCGTTTGACGGTGGTCCGTCAGCCAAGTCCGTCACGTTTGTTACCTATTTTAGGTATCGAATATTTTCACCAGTTTCTAAGACTAATGAAAATTTCCTTCTAACAAACGTCTCTAAAAACAAAACCGCCTTTTAGTGAAAGTAAAGGAAATCTGATAAATATTCAGAATGAATCATATCCTTCCATCAACGTAAATATTGTTGACGGTTTCGCCAAAATTCGATATAGGTATTAAAATTTATTACTGTATCTTTTTAGAAAATCTATTAAATTTAGCCATAATTTTTTGTTAAAAGGCAATTTTTTCGTCATAATATTGGCAAATTGTTTTGTTTTATACAAAAAACCGGCCTAGTGCGATTCGGGCTCGCGCACTGGGGGTTCCGTAACACAACATAACTTGTTAGCTACTAAAGTAAAAAAAATATATGCAAAAAGACAAAATCCCATCAACGCCCAGGCCACAAGTACCGGCCGCGCCCGACGTTGCTTCACTTCGGTGATCACTCGTACGAGAACCGGTGGTGAACAGAAATTTTACACTGACTCGCATTTGGTCATTTTGTATTATTTGTTTTTATACTTTAGAGCGTGTAGAGTGTGAATGAACCTATAATTTAGTATTCATCATCATTAAGTACCATATTCATATTAAAGTTTGGAGGTCAGTAGGTAAAACTTTTTGCGATCCCATGAGGTCTTCTTCAGATGCTATAGTCACCGCGTTACCAACTGAGTCGTCGAGCAATAAACGTCATACCATAAGACCTGTAAGTGTGAGCGAGATAGACAGAAAAGATACGTGGGTGCAAGCGAGATAGACAGACAATGATTTATGACCTGACGACTCAGATGATAATGCTTTTAATATAGTAACTCAATTTGTTCATTCATTCATCAACTCATTTTAACCATTAAATGTTTTTTATTCTCAATAAATAATTATTCATATTTGGAATCAAATTAAACTAAACTAAATCAAACTAAATAAAATATATTTATTGTATACTACGCTTCTCTTCTCTATCTCTACATAGTATAAATTGAAGTCGCGTCTGTCTGTCTGTCTTTCTGTATGTCTGTATGGCCGCTTTTTTTTTCTATAAAGCCAAATTTATTTAATCGTGTATCAGTAAATCACATGCGACTAAAATATTTCAAGAAAATTTATTACTCAAAGAAATAATCTCAATTAATCGATTTTAAAAGGTTTACTTTTGTAAACGGGATGATATATAAACCACTCAGAGTAGCGACTACTTCATTTATTCAGCAATCGAAATGTACAGAGAGAGAGAGAGAGTTAGCTGGCAGGCGGGCTCCCTCAAAGGCTTGGCGAGCTTGACAGTGGCATGGCGTGAAGGAGGTGGTGTGTCATGGCGGATGGCTGGTTGTCATTCGTAGTTTCGCAGGCAACGTCACGTCCGTTTTGTTACACTTTTGAATATTTGTGAGGACGAATCATTAAATTTGAAGCATATTTCGTCTTAAATGGGTAAGTGCATTTATTAACTAAACAAAATACAAACTAATATTAATACAGTTAGACTGCCCATAGACCGTTGAAAGTAGTGTTACGGAACCCTAAACTCGAGCCTGCAGAGGTGCCTTATCATATTCGGTGGTCCTATTCTACATTGCTGTGGTCTTGGACAACAGGTCTTCGGGCAGCAGGTATGTATTTTTTCTTGTATCCGCGGACCGTTATCTGCGGGTAAAATGTATTTTTTTTAAGGATTGTATCCCGGTATCTGTGTATACAACTCGCCGGGATCGGTGGTTAATTCAAACCGATACCGGAATCCGTGGATACAAACCCTATGTTAGGCACAATTTCATTCTAGACTACCAGGTTATTTTTTACAACTACAACAATTTGTATTTTGAGGGCTTAGGGTTATTCTATTTTGGTTACGGGTTTGACTTTAAAATATTATAACTCTTTATTCAATAAAAATTACAAGTAAAATAAAAAATTTAATTTATAACTAAAACTAATCTAAAATTAAAACTAAAACTAATCTAACAATCCACTACCGGTGGGCAGTGTTCCCAAAATGCTGGCAGCATTGCCACGTTGTATAGCGATCCTTATTCTTTGGGCAAAATAAACGGGTTGCGGGTTACGGGTTTGAGGAGTTGAGTTTAAGGGTAAATAAATAAACACTTAACTCAGCGTTAAACTTATAACATACCTCTTTTTTCGTCGGGTCAATTTTTTTAGGATGAAACTAAATTCGTAAGTGAGAGTACTGGTAGCAAGATAACCTTGTCATTTATTTATATTTTTTTTTTTGTATGAAACGGTGGTATAATAATATCCCAGCAAAAACATAAATGTGAAAAAAATGGCCAAGTCCAGCAAGTGTGTACGAGAAAATTTTAATGTAATCAAATGTTGCCAAGTGCTACAGAAATTATTGATCTACCAAAATTATTATTTATGACGTTTTTTGTTTGCAATTTTTTTAGATTGAATTATGCTATTGGCAAGATTTTCTTATGTATTTGAAAGCAGGTGACGGCGACCGCTTACCATCAAGTGGACTGCACGCTTGTTTGCCGCTCTTTTTATACAAAATATAATCATTACCATGTACTTTACATGATGACGTAAAAAAATACAGCTGGCAAATACCTTTATTGTCTAAACCAAATTCAAAGTAATAACAAAAACAGTAAAGGTAGCATTCCTATCTTCGAGATCGCGACCAGCGACTGCGGCCAGCGAGCGTGGCCACGTCGCACGACCCACTGCTCAGTATAAAGGAGTGCTAAACAATGTAAGCGACCGCGTCGCGCTACGTGCGCTTGCATTGTTTCACATTCCACATAAATTCATACTAAGCATAGTGGGACGCGCGACGCGGTCGCGATCGCTGGTAGATAGCGGCCTGCATCCAATGTTTCCCTGCGGTCTCTTTTAGGTAGTCTGTCTATCTTGTATGGGTGGACGTCCTAAGCTGCGCTTACCGGTCCGTGGTCTCCATTCCAGAACCTTTCGGCCCCATTGGCCATCTGTTCTGCGTGATATGTGCCTTGCCCACTGACAGCAAAATCAGCTACATTTTCTAAAAAAAAAAAAAAACAGTAATTATTATGGATTTTGCGGCCCATCGCTTTGCTGTAACTTGGCTTGGCACTCTGTTGCATCTAGATTGACATCTATATATACAAAGGAAATAAATAGTCCGGTCGACATAATATAATACTTAGTTATTGCTAGTGAGTGGTGAACGGTGCAAGTTGTGATTTTAGCAAGGTGATACCTACTCGAAGGCGCAAAACGTCGATTACTGTCATCTTTTTCAGCGGTACTTTTCTTTTGCTATGTTGGACATACAGTTACATTAACATGTCATAGGTGGAAAAAAGCAGACGGGCCGCCTGATGGTAAGCAGTCACCGTCGCCTATGGATACTTGTAACACCAGAGACGTCACAAATACGTTTCCAACTCGATTAACTCGCCTATTGTAGAACCCCATGTTGTAGCTTCTCGGAAACATAGTGGAAGGTAGCATTACATATTTTGTACATACAGTTTCTTAGGTTTGCATCCATTGATTGATTGATTGATTGACTTTTTATTGTTCATACCATAAAATTGTTATGTTAACTCTTCGGAATCTGTAATAGAAGGGTTTTTCCATAATACTCCTAAGGGAAGTACTGCTCCTTTTCCAGTTATTCAACCGCTTTGCAGTAGTGTTCCTGAAAAGTTCCTGTGAAAGTACTGGAAATTAAAATATTTAACGTCCAATAAATATCTCAGTGACGAGCGCAATACATTGCGGCGCAGTTTTGAACTGACGAAGTTAGTCTAGATGCGCAAAAGCCTTACGCAGTCTCAAACTATCGTTAAAACCGCGCAGTTTTGAAAACCACGCGAACGTGAACCTTAACGCGCCCATATACAGTTTGCGGTCGCGCAACATTTTTTCATCATCTAAACTGGATCGCTTTAAGCAGCTAGGCGTAAGAGAACTGTTACGTGCAAGCGCTTCCCATCAGGCGTCTTACTCAGCTCGTCACTCTGTTGTACAAAGATAATATTTTATATATCTGCTAATTCAAATTTACTGTTCGCTGCTTCCATCCTTTACTATTTCCATCGCTTGTTTTCATCGCGGAACAAATGCGTATTTTGATAGTTTAAATAATACTTAGAAATGTATATGTAACTACAAATTAATAATATTAATTATTATATATACTTAATTATATAATTAATTTGCTGTTGCCCGCGACTTCGTACGCGTAGACTTTCATATAATTTTTCACCCTTTAATTTGATGCTTATATTATTATGATGTGAAAATTTTGGGGCGTCTGCCATATTGAATTTATCATCTGGGACCAAAGTGCTTGGGAAGACAAATCCAATGAACCTAAACTCGACGGGGTTACGTCGTTTCGTTTAGGAGTTCCTATGGCCACCTTCTGCCTCCATCATCAGACCAGCTCGAAGGTACCATAACATAGCATTGTCACTGAACTTACGCTTTATAAGTATGCCAAATTTCAGCTCAATCGGTTGAAGATATCTGCTTCAAAATTCAGTTGCAAGATTCTACCCGAACAAATATAGTTACATACTTACCATACATACATAGCAAGTTATATACAAGCTTATAAAATATTAAAGAATAAAAAATCTCGTGAGAAAGAAACAAAGAAAGAAAAAGTATAGTGCGCTCTCTGCCTAGCAAGGTTTTAAGATGGTTTTTATTCCCTCCTACATACTCCTTTATTCCGCGGATCTGCAACGCGTAGAATGATTTTCCCTCAAAGGCCTCCCCTTGAGTTTCAACATGAAACCTTTCAAAAAGACTACTACCTCTCCGGGTTAGCAAAGCACCGCAACTCAGCTTGTGTTGCAGGTGTCCATAGGCTGCAGTTACTGCTTACCATTAGGCGGGCCGCGTGCTTGTTTACATCTCTATTTATAAATAAAAAATACCTAGGCTAAAATTGACTTCCAAGATTTGTGTTTATTTTTAGTTATGCTTACTGATATTATAAATAAATCGTTTTTTGCAGTACGTGTACCTTGATGAAGCAACATGATTTCCCAAATTTTGTACGTAGTAGGCTGCTACGTGATACTGGTATTTTGGCGAAGAATATCCAAGAAGAACATGTTAAGACCTCCAGCGGTTTCAGGAGAATTGCCCGTAATTGGACATGCATGGAAGTTGCTGGGAGATCGAAAACGTAATTCCCAGCTATGTTTGCAACTTTTAGGAAGAAAGAAAGAGAGAGAGAAAATTGGGCATAAAACATTAACACTCCTCACTTCCTCGTGCATCCCTTCAACCTCCAAAATAGCGGCGAATTGTATGAAAAAACGACCATCCTTCACAGCTGCCAAAACTTACAAATTCAATGGCAACAGCCGCTATAGTATAGAATTTTCGCTACTATGTTTTGTGATATTTTACATAATGTTACATAATAATGAAGTGTCTGTCTGAAGTATTTAAGACGAAATATGCTTCAAATTTGACTATTCGTCTTCAAGAATATTTTAAAAGTAGAACTTTTAAATTGATTAATTGACATTATTTAAATGTTCTAGAAATATTTTATTCGGATGCGTTCTCCGATACACGATAGGAGAAAGTAGCCAACTTTCTCAATAGAAAAAAATCGTATACTTTCCTAAAAAAAAGTTCCCTTCGATGGATTGAATCAACTTCATTCGGTTTTTAAAGAAGACATTTTTATTTAAAAAAATTGTTTGTAATCCTAACAATCATTTAAATACTTTAGTAATAGCAGTTTTTTGTAAAAGATAAAGATTAAAAAAAAAAATTGAAAGTGCGCACGCTGAGTATGCAAGCATTATCTTCAAGCAAGTGTACAGTCTCTACCATTTCGCCTTAATTCTCTAAAAATAGTAAATGTGTCCAGAACAGTATTCTTTGGCAGGTGAATAATCACTTCGTGTTCTTTTTTGTAGCACAAATTGCATAGTCACATAAAGACAATGTCTTTAGCAAAAAGAAACGTGCTAAGTTTTTTTGTACAACGTTTTTACGTGCTATGTTATTGTACTGTTATCAGCAAACAGTGTCATTGATTGAATTGAAACGTTAGGTAAATCATTAATATATATTATAAATAAAAGAGATCCTAGGACACTCCCTTGCGGAATCCCATATATCACATTACGTTCTTTTGACCTTGATACCTCTTCACGCTTTGTTTTTATGTTAACCATACTAATTTCAATTTTCTTTTTCTTTTAATAATATACGATTTAATCAAATTTAAAATATTTCCCCTTATTCCATATGCCTCCTACAAGATTACACGAGATGGTGGCACTGAGCTGAAATAAGTTATTCTATTTTATTTTATTAAGATAGATAAGCCATCAGTGAAGATATTATTTCTATATTATTACAGACCCGGGTATGTCATAAAACTGCGACCAGAACGACCAGAAATTGGGCAGCAGCGTCCTATTAGTACGTGGTAAACGTATGGAGATCCTCAAGCCGCCTACTAAGCGGGGGGGTTATGGCAACACCCCCCTACGAGGGAGGCCTTTGTTTAACAGTGGAGTTTTAATGGCTGATGATGTGATGTGTTGTGTGAAGATATTACACATTCGTACAATTAATGGAGATTTTTGTTGTATCTTTATAAACACGTTTTACTATGGGACTACCCTATAACCAACAAAAAAATTTGTGATTCATAGAAAAATGTCATTCACACTAATAGAAATGTAAGAATCAGCGCATATATTTTTCAAGAATTCAGGGTTAGTCCGTATAGTGATGTAACGAATATTCGCATTTGCATTCGCGAATATTCGCATATTTTTGCATATTCGCATTCGCGAAAGTATTGCGAATGTTTTTGCGTGTATAATTTTTTTAAGTAGGTAATAATAGTTCGTTAATATAAGAAAATCCAATTCCATTAATTTCTTATGTTTTTTAATGCAATAAAAAGTAACTTCACCTCGTAATCACATTATCAGTCTTCTCTTTATCATTTGGTATCATTGATTTATTATCCCACTGTTTCGTTTTATCGACACATTCTAGAAGCGATGTCTGTTTCATGTCGCATTTAGTACTTTGATGGGATGATGATGCCAGTTCAAGTGTTTTAGAGGCTTCGTGTTTCCGTTTTTCACATTTTTCTAATTTAGTATACTCGGTTTTATGCATTGCTTTCAAATGATTTCTCATTACAGTTGTAGTCCTTCTTTTTCTTGAATATTATACTCCTTATTACAAAGCTTGCATTTAGCCCGCTCAGCATCGCAATGTGTAAAACAAGTCCATATTTCACTAGATATTTGATTTACTCATGTTTATAATCACTATTCACACTGTAACCTCAAAATTCACTTGTTTTGTTTACGAAAACACGGGCGCGAGCGAAATGACACTTCAATCGGATGCGTTCGTATTAACTCGGCTATTCTCGGAACGAAAACAGACGGAACGCACTTCGTTCGAACGAGACTGCCGCTAAAGTCACCAAGCCATAGGTAAATGGCGCCAAATTTAAACAAAAACTGAATATTAGCATTCGCATTCGCGAATGTCCAAAATATGACATTCGTTACATCACTAGTTCCGTAGTAAAAGTTGTTTATAATATTGAGTACAATGGTCTCTTTTTGGTTTAGTAACTACCTTTCCACTACCTATAAATAAAATGCTGGCCGTATTAAAGTTGTTCTCAAGGTAAATAATGATACCAACACGAAAAATTTAATGCAGTGTACCTACTGCATAAATATTTTTTTACCGTTAGGTAATGTTTTTTTTTAAATGTTTTCAGATGCATATAATGTTATCAAATCTATCTCCAAGGAAACTTTGGAAACTGGAGAAATTATGTGTGTAAGGATTGGACCTGGCACTGCGTATAGTAAGTGAAATTTTAATAAAATTTCATAATTAGTTATCACTTCTTATATTTATATATGAGTCACAAAATTATATTTCTAACATTCAACTCGTGACCAAAATGTTGGCCTTTATTTTGCCCAAAGAATAAGCATTGCCATACAACGTGGCAATGCTGCCAGCATTTTGGGAACGAATTCTTAGATTAGTTTTCGTTTTAGATTAATTTTAGTTGTAGATTCGTTTTAGTTATAAATTTAAATTTAAGATAGTTTTTATTTTACTTGTAATTTTTATTTTATAAATATATAAAACATTATTTTAACATTGAGATCTATATTAAAACTGTTATTGTGCAAAGTTTCAAGCACTTGCCTTAATAATTATAGAAGTTAGAAGTTCTACAAAATTAAGACGGACGGACAGACAGACAGACAGATAGACAGACGGACGGACAGTACAAATTTATAAGGGTTCCTTGTCGGGCTACGAAACCCTAAAACGAAGGGGGTTTCTATTCAGTTGTATTTTATGTTTGTTACCTCAGAGCTCTGTTATTTATAAACTATAATGTTTTACTTGAAAAATCTTTAATATACTTTCAGAATGGCCCCGAAGAAATTTCACAAAAATCGGTGTAAATTATGTCATCCTACTTGGATGACATAATTAACAGGATTCATAAACTCATAATGCACAATATTGAGCGCGCATTATGAGTTTTTCGCACTAGCTGTAGAGACCCTAGGCCCGTGGTCGTCCGATACAAAAAAGTTTTGTAAGCAAATTTCGACCAGATTGGTTCTCGCCTCAGGGGATCCCAAAGCTGGGGCATACCTATTTCAGTCAAAAATTATGCCTCGCAATCGCAATCCAGCGGGGCAATGCTGCCAGCATTCTGGGGACCTTGCCGCATGGTGGCGATTTGTTCACCTAGGTTATTTTCTTACTTTCTCTGTATATATATTTTTAGTAGTAATAGTTTATACTTTAACCTTTATACCTTTGTACTTAAATAAATAACTATAACTCATAGTTTTATCAATAAGTTGTATATAATATCCCTATGCTTTGTAATCAATAAAATTGTTTATTAGTTTTAAAAAAAAAACAGGATTCCGTATTTACAAATTTCAAAGTTTTTTTTTTTTCAATTATTGATTATTTTAACTTACTGTAACGGTACGTACTTGAGGTACGTTTCATTACATATTATGAAAGTTGATTTTTACGACTTCTGGTTATTTAGTACAGGAAATAGTCCTTAAGAAGTTATTTTTAGCACATTTAACAATAACCCTGTATTGATACCACAATCAAAAAAAGTCGAATAGAGAACTGGTTTTTTTCGTCGGTCAGTAAAATTGGTATACTTTTTACGTTTTGGAGGGTCACAATTGTGTTCACTTAAATGCTACCTTATATCGCATTGAGTTAGCGGTCAAACGCAAGCCATGTAAAAAAAAACTTGTATTTTACCTATATTGTTTTTTTTTTACAGTAATATCTGATCCTGACGATTTTATCAAAGTATCCAACGAATGTTTGGAGAAGGATTACTATTACAGCTTTGCGGAACCATTCTTAGGAAACGGATTGACCATCGCACCGGGTAAGTATATAGATTTACATTTCTATTATTATATATTTTTTTTGTATTTTGTGTAATATGTTTTATGTTTGGGTTTGAGTATTTGTAAAATTACTTTATCATATGTGTTTTTATATGTATTATATTGTGTATTATGTTTTTATGTGTATTACATTGGTAATATTATGGCGTTTGCAACGCACACCTGCCCCCCGATTCTACTAAACAAATTGTCTTTAAATTGTAATTTTGCAATTTTAATTTTTAAATAATTGCCTCAAAATTTACAGTTTTTAGGGTTCCGTACCTCAAAAGGAAAAAAACGGAACCCTTATAGGATCACTTCGTTGTCGTCTGTCTGTCCGTCTGTCTGTCCGTCTGTCAACGCCCTTTTTCTCAAGAACGCCTAAAGGTATCAAGTTGAAATTTATATTAAATACTTAGGTCTATAGTTTCTTTCGGCTGTAAAAAAATTTAAGTTGTAAGTCAACGCAATCAAAAGATATGAACGTTTATGTCGCATATTTTGCGATTTCACAGGAGAATCAATACCTATAGGGTACTTTCCGTTGACCTAGAATCATGAAATTTGGCAAAAGGAAAGGTCTCATAGCACATATATAGGAATAAATCCGAAACTTACGAATTTGAAATTATATCATTTAAAAATAATTATTTTGCTATTACAAACTTACATTTTGTAGTTGGAATATATGGAAAAACCTTATAGTCAACTACAAATTTAAGTTTATCTTTCAATATTTCAACTTCAGTTAGTTTTTTATGGACTCGCGCTCTGAGGGTTCCATCCAACGGAACCCTCAGAGCACGAGTCCTACTCGCACTTGCCCGGTTTTTTAAAATACTAAGTTATGATATTAGGTGGTTGTATTTTTCTAGTATAAAAAAATATTTAAAATTTTGAGGCAGTTATTTAACAATTAAAATCGCAAAAATTACAATTCAAAAACAATTTCTTTAGTAGAATCGGGGCCCTGCTGTTTTGACGTGCGTGACGTCACCTATCGGTCCAACTGAAAACCAGCGCTGGCTGTTTACAACCAGCATTACGCTGATTTGGCACCGGCTTGTGACAGTATTTATGTTATTTTATTGTGTTTAACTCGTAATTAACTTAACTTAACTTTGTATCTTTTGTTTCTGTCATAAATATATATTTTTCTAATAGGTACACCATTAAATTAAATTATTTATTATTGTCAGAATCGTTTTTATATATAAAGTAGCATCAAATATAATATGACCCTTTGATCGTGCATGTAGTCAAAATTCCCTTTTGTAAAATGATGCCATGTCGATTGCGGGGGGCAGCTTGTGATTGGAGACTCGACGCGACTCGACGCTTGTGATTGAAGAATCAAAAGTCATTCATTCGATTCAGGCCTAGAATTGGCCCGCTCGAAATAGTTTAGGTTGACATGTTAGAACCTTTGGCTTATGCGGGGTAAAGGATGAGCAGTCAAGTGGTTATATTGTCATTGAGTAGCATACAGGGTCGTACAAATGAAAACGTATCTCATGCCCTTGCCAGGTGCGGCGTACAAATGTGAAACCAAAAGCATCAACATAGTATAGCTCTCAGATAATACAAACAAGGGAGATATGCCTTAGTTTAATATGGGGTTCTTCAAAATGGGAGTTAATCGAGTTCTAAAGGGTTGGCAACGTATTTGTGATGCCTCTGGTGTTACAAGTATCTATAGGCGACGGTGACTGTTTACCATCAGGCAGCCCGTCTGCTTGTTTGCCACATATGACATGAAAAAAAAAAACTTGTTTGTAATGTTAATTTATTTAGTTATTTTTGCGACGACGTAAATGTATTGTTAGCAGTGTTCTCATGGAAGTGATGTAACATCTTATATCAGAATAAATGTCTATAAACATCAAAATTAGTAAAACGCGCAATTTCTGGGACTTGGATACAATATTATGTCTTCCAATAAAAAAACACTGTAATGTTGATTTACCACTACTACACTGAACCCAAACTACTAAACTGATTTTAATGAAATAAAATTTCTATGTGACCTACTTATCTGAAGGTATATCCTTTCAAATACAATAAAACCGGCCATGCGCAAGTTGTGCTCGCGCACTGAGGATTCCGTACGACCACATAACTTGTTAGCTACTAAAGTACAAAAAAATAGTGCAAAAAGACAACATCTCAGCAACGTCCAGGCGGTGTATCCAACTACCAGCCGCGCCCGACGTTGTTTCACTTCGGTGATCGTACGAGAACTGGTGGTGAACAGAAATTTTACGCCGACTCGCACTTGGCCATTACTTATTTATATGTTGTTATACTTTAGAGTAAGTACTATAATCATACTAATAAAAGCTATGCTAGAGCTAATGAAATATACATTTGTTTAATGGGGGTCTTTAATTTTTAATTTTTAATATTTTTTGTTAATCCGCCGTAACATTACATATTCTGTAAGAATTTCAACTGGTTATCTTCGAAAGATACAGCCGTTAATAGGTAGGACAGACGGACGGACGTACAGACAGACAGACAGGTGGCAGTCTGGTGGCAGGCACCTAAAAAAGTGGCAGTCACGGGACGCCCGGCAGATGACGGCATAAGATAGCGTCATGTTGTTTGCCTACGGCATAAGAGTCGTTTTTACTGCCAAGGCGTGCCAATCGATATTTCACATCAACAATGTGTGTTATTCAAAAACATTCACTGTTATTTCAGTATCGATATGGAAACAGCACCGAAAATTGATGATTCCAGCATTTCGGCAGCAGACCTTGAACAAATTTCTGATCGTCTTCAATCACCAGGCAAAGCGACTGATAAGCCAGTTCAAACCAGAATTGGGCAAAGGGCCTTTTAATCATGAGAAATATATACGATTGAATAGCTTGGAATCAATATGCAGTAAGGACTACTTCTGATTACCTGCTTTACAACTTTTGAAAATGTGTCAAGTTTCACAATTGCTAACGTGGTCGAAACCTCACTGGCAGGTATAGCTTGCTTAGCGCCTGGCTGCACGACACACGTCGCTTCAGTTTTGTTCAGTACAGGCCATCATCATAATCAGCATTTTAACAGTCCCCTGCTGGACTTTTAGCCTACCCCCGACAAGGTGATTGGGCCATATCCACCACGCTGGCCCAGTGCGGGTTGGTGGATTCACATACGCCATTGAATTTCTTCGCCGTACGTATACAGGTTTCCTCGCGATGTTTTCCTTCGCTGAAAAGCCAGTGTGGTATGAAAATCCGTACATAAGCTCCAAAGAGCTCATTGGTACGGGCCCGAGGTTTGAACCCGCGCCCTCACGCTTTCAAGTCTAGTGGGCTCCCAAATGGGCTACCACGGCACAGTACAGACCATTTAAATTATTATATCAATACATCACCACCGCCACGCGCATGCCATGCGTGGCTGAGTGGATATTTGACGTTAGAGGTACACCCGTAGCGTGCTGGCAAGCCACCGTGCAAATTTCATGGCCACGCAACCATATTTTCTTTCCTGTTTACCCACTCCCTTCGCTCGTTCTCTCTCTCACGTTGCGTTACGTAGGTAACCTGTGTGTGGCTGCATCGCTACATCGAGTCACTTAGCTCTATGTCAATCTTGGGCGTGCATTATCTGGCGCAGCTATCTGTGGCCGGCTACACGATCTGCTACACCAGAAGCTTATTAAAACTTGCTTTTCCAGCAACAGTTTTATGCTACTATTCCAGAGACATCCTTCGGTGCTGATGTTGCTGACTTCGGTGGAATGCACAAACAGTATATGGAAGCAGTAAACGAAATACTAGACATCTTCACAGAGAGATTTCAAAAGATCTGGCTGCATAGTGACTTTATATACAACTGGTCTAACTTGAAGAAACGACAGATACATTGTGTTGAGAAGATCAGAAAATTCACTAATGCGGTGAGTAAAAAAAATATTTTCAGAAAAAAGTGGGTGACAGGTGACAGTGTAAACTGATATTTTATGTAAGTATTAAAATTGATCGCCCCTCAGCGTACTGGCGTTAAACTTTTGACAACTTTGACGTCGGCAGGCGTTCTCTCATATCAGTAGGTCTCACACTCACGCTTGTCGGCGTAGGTGAGATGTGATCAAACGTCTGTTAACCCTTAGATAATTTTCATCGCCAAAGTGATAACCATGTTTTTGTTTTGTTTTCGTAATGGCTGCACTGAATACCTTGTATGCATTAGAACAGGCCTATCAGCATTATACTGTTCAGCATTGGACAGTAGAATGCTGATGACGATGATTTAACTTTGATTACTATTATTGCAGTATTTAATTTATTCTGTGTCATAACATAGGATAAACTTGCAAACTTGCGTAGAGCTGTCAGAATTGTCGACGATCCCAAGCTCACTGAAGATCTAGAGCCGCTCAGCATGCGCAGAGACGTTGGATCTCTTTGTGTCTTTTATTGCATTTACAACGGGGAATATTCTAAAGAACTGTTCGATCTGATGCCAGCATCGTAGTTTTATCATCTGACCAGCCGCCACCGCCTCAAAGTTCATCCACATATCATAGATCGGTGGAAATCACACACGGTGCGTTTTACGCGATCTTTTTTGCCTCAAAACTACAATTCGTGGAATGAGCGGCATTTCCAAGTAACTATAACATGGAATTCTTTAAAAGGGATGTTAATAGACTTCAAGGGTCAGCAACGTATCTGTGAGCCCATTCCAGAGTTCTTCCTCCCTCCGGTTGGGGGGGTGGGTAACAGCATCAAACTTACATTCGTTTCTTACTGTGGCTGCATGGGCTTTGGGGGAACACTGCCCCCAGGGAATTTGAGGGCCAAGCGCCTGCCCAGTGCTCCGACCGGGCATCGTTTCGCGGCCTCCTAGGTCTTGCGTCCTGTGGGAAGGTGGAGGGGCGAGCGACCAACCAGTACTAGTCCGACCGGTGGCCCCTAGTGTTGCAGGTATCCATAGGCGACGGTGATTGCTTACCATCAGGCGGCATGTCAGCTTGTTTGCCACCTATGGCATAAAAATACAAACAAAAGCTGCCACAAATCCGGAAAAAAATCAGACCAGTGCATTTTATCCGATTTTTTTTTCTCTTCTGTGTTTTTGTCACGTACTAGTTCTTTCTAATGTTACACAAACAATCAAAGTGTCATAATTGCAAAGACTACAATAAAAAATCTTGCCTGTTTTCTTGTAAGAAACACTGGTTTCACTATAATTAAGTTTTGCTCTCTTTCAGATTCTTGCAAAAAGAAAAGCAGAAATCGAAGATATTAGAACCAATACTGATAAATCAGGTATTTGTTTTTTTGTGTTTATAATGACATAAATAGTCTTGCGTAACTTGAACGTTAAACACTGTTTTAAACTATCACGGTTGTTCACTAAAGTTATATGATTATTTACGGGATATTTACCGTGGTAAGGTTGTGGAATGAGCTCCCGATATTTCGGCGCAGTTACATGCACCATGTTCACGGGAAGACTGAAGAATGCGGGTGGTTGGTCGAACACTTAAAAAGTTAGGTGCAGACATAATGATCTACCCTCTTTCTTAGTATTTTTTTCTTTTTTGAACGTTATTTATCTTGGCGTTTAACTGCCATCTTGCCTGATGTTACGAGATCATGCGATGTACGATGGAGTATGCTTGCCTAGCAGAAACTGATTCACTCATAACTTGAAGACACAGATTCTAACTGTCGTGACACGCCCATTCAGACAGCGCATTCCACAGTCGAGCAGTTCGCACAATAATTTCTTGATCCCTACATTACTATCTTTCTGCGGCAGTCGGGTTGAAACTCTCATGCTTTTCCTTACCTACGGATGTACATTATCTAGTAGCACTAGTACCTCCATTCATTTCACATAATTTTGAGCCGACAAATACTGTTTTTTTTTTTTTTTTTAAATTAGTTTTCATTTAACCACTTCAAAGACTAGCTGCGCCCACGCTTTCACCCGCTTTGATGAAAAATGGTGATGAATAATGATGATGAAAGTAGCCTATATCATGTCACTCTCCGGCCATTGCACTATATCCATACAAAAAATCAGGTCGATCCGTTGCTCTGTTGCTGCGTGAAAAAGGAACAAACAAACCAACAAACTTTTCGCATTTATAATATTAGTTATGATTATTATGCTATGCTAATAAAAATGCTATCCTGAGAGCGTTTTTATTTATTACTAGTGGTCCGCCCCAGCTTCGCACGGGTATAGATTATAGCCTATGTCACCCGGGGATAGTGTAGCTTCCCAACAGTGTTTTTTTTTTAAATCGGTTCAGTAGTTTCTGAGCCTATTCAATGCAAAAAAACAAACAAACAAACATACAATCAAATCTTTCCTCTTTATAATATTATTATAATTATATATTATATTATATAGTATAGAAGTATAGACTAGCTGACCCGACAGACGTTGTCCTGTCTTAGAACTGTCAAATTATTTTTCTAATCAAATTTTTTTTCCGTAAGAACCTTCTACAGAGTATTAGAAAACATTAAAAAAAAGATGAATGAAATCGGTCAATAAGTTCTCAAGTTATGACGTGACCAAGGTAATTAGGGGTTTATTTTCATATAAATATCATTGAGGATAGCAGGCAGTACCTTGAAGCCCAGCTAATATTCCTTGTTCCATCAAAAATAATACTAAATCTTTGCAGGTACATTTACTCCCTTTTTGAGTTATCTCCTCGAATTATCCGACAAATCTGACTGCTATTCCGAGGAAGACATTCTACTCGAGAGTAATACAATGGTCGCGGCTGGCTATGACACTACTGCTTGCACAACTACCTTAGTTTTAATGACGATAGGAGCACACCCTGAAGTTCAGACGAAAGTTTACCAAGAGTGAGTAAAACTACTGGGAAAGGAGTTAATTGCGGACTTTATCAAATTGCCATCAATGAATTGAAAATTCTACTTGAATAAACGTAACTTTTTAATTTATTTATTTATTTAATAACCATCTCTAGAACAGATGGATGATGGGGCTGAAAGGTACTTGAATGGAGACCACGGACCGGTAAACGCTGACAAAAGATGGACAGACAACCTAAAAAAGACTGCAGAAAAACAGTTTTCAGTACACTCAATTACAATTTATAATAAAATGATTAGAATCAAAAATATTGACACATTGTCCCTTCATCAATGTAAAAAAAAGTATATTAACACTTCGACCAAAATAAAATGAATGGACGGGCCCAGAAGAGGCGCATTTTTGAAGTATACAAAATGAGCGCCGGCGTTCACTTCGTTTCAGTCGGTCGCCAGCCGTAGGAAGAGCGACACAGGACTATTGTTACATGATAACAAAACATCTGACAAAGTTATGCCTTCATGTGATTTCCCGAAGTGTAAATACACAACAAAAAACTGCTATCTATTTTTATGTAACAAATGTACTGTACGTGGTTATAATTAGGTGTTGAATTATAATAAATGTCCGACGATTTGACTCGTTTTTACTGAGAAAATTCAATGGTTATGGCACGTCCATTCATTTTATTTTGGTCGAAGTATTAACATGGTTAAAGCAACTTGATTACGAGCAAACGAAGCACTTACTCAGTCACTAACATAAACACATAAACCACCCACTTGAAATTCATAGCTACCTACCTATTAACTACATAATTATAAACTGTTTACACAAATTAATTTGAAATTACGATGTAACAACGAAAGAGCAGTTTCTTCTAACACAGGTTGTCAAAAGAGGCCAAACACCAGTAAATTATTAAAATCAATTAATAAAGATATTTTTTTTAAGACTGCAGGAAAACGCTGGATGCAGGCCACTGTCAACCGGCTCTTTTATGCCCGGTTCCTATAACTTACGAAATGTCGATGTACATCTACGAATCGTTTTGACGGTTCTGTTACCGACCGACATTCGGTGTTTCACAACACGTGCATCATGCTTCCCAGTAACAAGGATCCGTTAGTTTTGTGTCTACCGATGGCCCTCTTTGCGTTTTGTTAATACAAATTCTTGTTTTTTGAGGAAAAACAATAACAAGAAGAGACGTTGAGAGAAAATATAACTACAAAAACCAAAATATTGATTCAACCACTACCAAACTTCACAAGAAAACTTGCTAGGCTAATCCAAAGATTACCTGAAAATTTCATCAAAATCAGTTCAGCCGTTTCGCAGTCCATAGAGCACATATATGTATGTACCCTATACAACGCCACATCGCCTTGTATACAACGATCTAGACATACGTAGTATATCTAGATCGTTGAAACTGACAATATTATGGAAACTGGCGTGGTTTTCACACACTTTATTTATATTACATGGGAATTACTCACGTAAGAAACTATAGTCAGAGTAACCGGCTTAATCTTATGTGAGTAATTCCCGTGTATGTACGAAATATTTTTACTATGGAAACTGACGTGGTTTTCACACACTTTATTTATATTACATGGGAATTACTCATGTAAGAAACTATAGTCAGAGTAACCGGCTTAATCTTACGTGAGTAATTCCCGTGTATGTATGAAATATTTTTACTATGGAAGCTGACGTGGTTTTCACACACTTTATTTATATTAAATGGGAATTACTCATGTAAGAAACTATAGTCAGAGTAACCGGCTTAATCTTACGTGAGTAATTCCCGTGTATGTACGAAATATTTTTACCATGGAAACTGACGTGGTTTTCACACACTTTATTTATATTACATGGGAATTACTCATGTAAGAAACTATAGTCAGAGTAACCGGCTTAATCTTACGTGAGTAATTCCCGTGTATGTACGAAATATTTTTACTATGGGAACTGACTTGGTTTTCACACACTTTATTTATATTACATGGGAATTACTCATGTAAGAAACTATAGTCAGAGTAACCGCCTTAATCTTACGTGAGTAATTCCCGTGTAATATAAATAAAATTTACGAAAACTTTGCTTGTATTTAATTACATAGAAAATTTGTAATATTATTTCAGATTGCAAGAAGTTTTTGGCACTTCCGACAGAGACGTCACTAAAGACGACCTTATTGAACTAATTTACTTGGATGCAGTGTTGAAAGAAACCATAAGGTTATATCCTATTATACCGGTTATTGGCAGGCACATCGTGAAGGATATACAGCTTAGTATGTATTTTTTTCTTACATTATAAGTACTAGTAGTTCGCCCCGAACCGAGACCTCACGATGTTCAAGTTTTTACTTCACCTACACAAGGTATAAAATTCCGCTCCATCGTTTTCCTACCTACCTTGATCTTGATTGAAAAATATGACAGGCTGTACTTGGATAGAAACAATTAACTGTGCGCGCCAGAAATAAAAATAACACACACACATACACACATCATCAGCCTTTAAATGTCCACTGCTGAACAAGGCTTCTTAGAGAAGGGTGTTGCCATAATCCCCACGCTTGGCAAGTGGCTTGGGGATCGCAGTGCGTTCACCTTGTACTAACAGGACGCTGCTGCCCATCCTCTGGTGGTTCTGGCTGCAGTTTTAGGACATACCCGGGTCCCAAAAAATTACAAACATATATATTACAAACTTATTAATATATACAAACATATATTATAAAACTTAAAAGCTTTATTTTACAAAAAACTAATTGAAAAATATTATGTACCTACCCAGAAGTCCGTGGAGCTGCTTAAAAATTTATAATAATAGAATCACAAATTTATAATTTCCAGAGAACTACACTCTCAAAGCTGGAAACGGTGTCTATATACATACTCATGTGGGCCATTCACCATCATCCAGTATGGGGTCCTGATGCAGAGACGTTCCGACCTGAACGGTGGCTAGATGGGTCCCTACCCAGCAATACCAACGCTTTTGGAGCGTTTAGCTTGGGAAGGAGGTCTTGTATAGGTAGGTGGACATGGGTTTATGTGTGTTTTTGTTTTCAATCGAATTCTTAAGCCGTTAAAAATTAAAATAGCCGCTGAGTGGAGCGCGTCTTTTCTTCATCTTGAATGAAAATCATTATCAACTCTTATCAGACCACTGCTGGACATACACATGCCCCAAATTCCACCGCTTAGCCCGAGGAACACAAAAGGTGTGTATTTTAGCTAGCTGTTTTGTCCCACTTCAAAGGACCCATTTTCTTCTATTTGCTTCTATCATGATTCAACGCCATGCAATCTTACTAAATTTCCAGATATCGTCACGCCATCATGTCAGGCAATTTCAGGGTCAACTGAATAAAAGCCTTAAAATTCTGGAACGTAAACCATCAAGTTTTTTCTATTCTGAATTCAGATTCCTTTTTTGCAGGCAAAACTTATGCCATGATGTCAGTTAAAACAACTATAACGCACATACTCCGGAGTTATAAGATCAGTTCAGACATTTCCAAGCTAGAACTTGAGATCAACACCATCCTGAGGCCTGCTTCAGGTCAATACATCAGCATAGAAGAAAGAAATACAATGTGAACGAAGAATTAAGAAAATAATAATACATGCCTACAAATTCTTGGAATAAATAAATTCTATGTAAGCATTAAAACAAACTTAATTATTTAGTACCTAAATAATTAAGTTTGCACTGCACTGTCTACACTGCACAGCAAAAAAAGCATTTTCTCTTCCATTCCATGTTTTGCGTAATTTGGTGGATCTTAATTAGGTAGGTATATTATTCCGATTTCCAAAAGTCGGATCTTCTGATTGATATTACACTTCCGACTCCAAATTCAGCTCCGAAATTTTTGATTCAGAGGTTTTTTAAAATAAAGAACGGCTTGCGTTTGACCACCATCTCGCTTGATGTTAAGCGATGATGCGGTTTACGTTGGAGCACGCTTGCCTAGGAGAAACCGATTCACTCGTGATTTGAAGACACCCAGATTGTAACCATCGGAGAACACCCATTCAGGCAGCGCATTCCACAGACTAGCAGTTTGCACAATAAAATTGTGGAATCAAAGCGCTTCGTACGGGTTTTCGGAATATCAACCATATCGGTTTTATCGGAAAAGGCGTTACCACGGTCAGCGCGTATCAACAAACATAAACTTGTAAACTTGTTCGTAACAAATTTTAACTTATTGCACGGACCTTTCTGTCGATAGCTTTTTCACTAACTTGTTGTTTCGCATAAATGCCCTGACTGTACGGCCCCCAATCTTTCACCTGTTTCAAGCGATTCTGTTTAGTTGATCGCGTAATGTTGCGCAACAGCAAATCGTATCTCGGCGTGTTAAGGTTCACGTTCATTTAATTTTCTGCAAGCACACGCTTTAAACAGGAGACGGTACGGCCGGGTCAATTATTTAGTTTTGTGCGTTCGCTTTAGTTTTCAGAGTACCCAAAGGCTAAAAACGGGACCCTATTACTAAGCCAGCGATGTCTGTATATCTGTCTGTCCGTCCGTCCGGCTGTCCTACCTATTAATGGCTGTATCTTTCGAACCGTAATAGATAGCAAGTTATTTTTTTACAGAATATGCAATGTTATAGCGGATTAACTAAGAAATAATAAAAAAAGTCAAAAATTAAAAGCGAAGAGTGAATTCCCATACAAGTGATTGTTCTACTGTCTTCTGTTCCATGATAAATGAGATACAATTTTGGACCTAGCATATACTGAAAAGAGTTAAATTTTCCATGTGCACTTATACGTTGTTGCACGACGCAACGCTGTTTTACTATCCAGTCGGAGTTCCATAATATCTAAAAATATACTTATCTATACTCGACACTCCAAAATAACAATGCTCCTTATTGACGACTATGTCAGTAGTTTTCCTGAGGAGCGAGTGGCTATTTTGAGTAAGAAGTTTTAATAAAATTATATAATATTTACAACGCAGTTTCACATTTCTTTTAGAACCGTACGTTTTGTGGAATAAAAATTATTCTAGGCACTTTCCAACCAACAAATTTTCCTCCAACAATAATATTATAAAATCAAAATCAAAATCAAAATCAAAATATATTTATTGCAGTTTGTTGGTAAACCTAGATGTAATACAGACATAATCTGTTCTTAAGAGCTCCGAAAACAAACTTGTCTCTAAATGGACGTGCAATATTAGTACTGGCATTCATAACTCACTAATTATAAGTTATTAGTATTGTTAGTTTACAAAGGAAATGTCTTAGTATAGTAGAAAAAACAGCAAAATTAAAAACAGCAATATTAAAAAGATGATGACAAAATTCACAGTTTGTAATAATTTTGTGTTTTTTTTATCCGTTGCTCTTTTGCTGAAGGAACGAACTAACAATCACACTTTTGCGTTTACTCTACTTTTTGTCTTGCTAAAACGATGTACTTATTGTTTTATACGTTCATAAGTGTACACAAATGTAAAGAATAAATGAATTAAATGAGTATTATAATCGGAAAGATGTTTTTTGTTTCTTTGAAAAGTGGGATTGAAGCTATTCATTTTAGAACGGTAAGTCAGAAATCGAACACATTCAATACAATAAATAGAAAAAGTTAATTTAAAACAATTCTAGAACGTTTTAATAATTGTAGCTTTTCATCATCATTTCAGCCATAGTACGTCCACTCATGATGATGATGATGATGATGTTGTCCATAGTGAGAGACGAAGGTTGTAGCCATTAAATGAAATTAATGAGAGCTTGGCGTCCAGTAGGGTCTCAAGATATATTGGGGTGAAACTAGCCATTTCCCGTAACCATTAAATAAATAAAATAAAAATAAATAAATATTCGGGACATTTTTGCACACACGGTCATCTGACCCCAAACTAAGCAAAACTTGCTTTAAATACATACTTAAATAGATATTAACACCCAGTTAAAGAACAAACACAAATGTTCATCGCATAAATGTTTGTCCTAGATGGGAATCGAACCCACGCCCCCAAGCTCAGAAGGTAGGTTCACCACCAACTGGACCAACGGGCTATCATTACCTATGTATCAGTTGTTTTGCCCATTTTCACCATGATTATGTTTTTGCTGGGATTGGTATTTACGAATATGTCCCCGAATTTGTCGTGACCTGGTGACCATACTTACCAAACAACAAGGCTATTATAATATTAAGATCTACTGCCCACATGGCTTGAAGAGATTCCTGATACCGATATAGCCATTAATTGTTTCTCTGACACCTTTAATCTTCAAAAATTTTAATAACGTGCAAACGTGGTGGGAAGTGGTCTCGTAAATGAAATCCCTTACTTAAAATTACCGCTAGCTCTCTTCATTTCCTTTGTGCTATTGTGAACCCTAGCAAGGGGGCGTAAATTTGGCGTGATTGTGTCAAACACAGTTTATTGACCAGAAAAAGGTTTTTTGTATTGTACAAATTGTATGGGTCGGTTGAAATTATTTTGAGTGTGTAGCAATTTATACCAAGAAATAACTTTTGTGTGAATTTATCATCAGCTATATAATATCAACATCATCACTGCTGGACATTCTTTTATGTTTTGGCTCTACACAAACATCTTCAGGCTTACTTATAACAGTTACTTAAAAGTTAAGCAATGCTTAAAATTGCTGTTGTCACAGGAGAAAACAAGAAAGTGAAAGCAGTTTTTAGCTTTGCTTAACTTAAGTAACGTTTATAAGTAAGGCCGCTTGTCTTTTTGGTCAGTGTCAAGTTAATTTTAGAATTATAAAAAGTCGTCGATTTCGAGTTTAAGACGATATGTTTATATCAGTCATAGTCATAGTAAAATTGTATAATAACTCTTTATAAAATGGCAAAATAGTTTTGGCGCCAACGAGAAAACAACATGTCGCCTCATTGTATTAATATACGACTAAGTATTTTCGTATTTTAATGTGTACTAATGGTGGATTATTATTTATTAAGAGTTCATAAGCAAGCTCCAATGTAAGCAAGTAACATAACGATGTAAATCATGAGTATTTTTGTATTGTTTCCAAAACTCCAGTGAAATCTACATTAAAGTTTCCACCACTTTACTATGGCATGATTTTAACTTGACTACGACTTTCTTTTGCTTGACTCTGACTGTGACTATGTTTTATTTTACCACGCTAGATTCCTTTATATAGTCCGGCTGCTCAAAGAATGCGACAGAAAGCTGCAATGACATTGTAAAGTTCTGAGTGATTTTTATTATACGTACTGTAATATATTAGCAAACAGCTGCAATCTTACGATCAAAAATCTAGTAAAAGTGATCAGAATCATTATTATAGGTACTATATTCGTACATCTTTTTACAATGTTATGACAACTGTCACACGCATTCTTTTAGCAGCCACAATTTACTAAGATTAAATGCTACACTCTGTCAGTCAAATTATTTTAGATCAAAATTCTTGCACTTTGCGTGAAATGTGCTTGTTACTTTACTCGCTTTGTAACTTTCTCACGAGGTTATTATGTAAGGTAATACGATTGTTTCTTGTAGGTACATATCGGTAAAATTGGTTTTGAAGGAAGCCATCATGTTATTAATGTTACCCATTCATTTAAAGCAAATTTGCCTGGATTGTATCTGTTTGTGCTCAAATATCTAAACATATATTATATATTTATCTATACTAATATTATAAAGAGGAAAGATTTGATTGTTTGTTTGTTTGTTTGTTTGTTTGTTTGTTTGATTGTTTGTTTGTTTGTTTGTTTGTTTGCAATGAATAGGCTCCGAAACTACTGAACCGATTTGAAAAATTCTTTCACTGTTGGGAAGCTACACTATCCCCGGGTGACATAGGCTATATTATATTTTCGAAAAAATAGGGATCCTTTCTAAAACTTCAATAATGTAACCCAAGGTGTAAAAAATAAGAATTTCAATTTTAACTTTGCGTGTTTGACCGTTCTAAGACAGGACAACGTCTGTCAGGTCAGCTAGTATTGTATATATAACTAGCAACCGGTTGAAACTGGTTGTTTCGTAAAAAAATCTCAAACTGATGGTGAAAATCGCATTAAAACCCGTGGCGTGGTTTAGTAGGAGTTACTAAATTAAGCTAGTAGTAGTAGCTACTTGAGAAAAACAGTAAAATTTAACTAAAATGATCAATCAATAACTAAATATAATTTAAAATTCACATAGCATATTAAAAAAAATTATGATTAATATTAAACTGAATCAAAGAACAAACAAAAAAACAGTAATATCAAAGATTAATATTTTATTACAAGTACATAAAATAAACTCATTGCATTACATCAAATTGTATACCTACTTAAAAAAATTACAAACACTGGTGTTATTGAAATTAGAACTAAAATAGATACATACATAAAGTCTTTTAATCAAATCATATTTTCGAGCATGAAAATCTTGTCTTCCTTAAGTATGAACCGTAAAAGTAAGATAATTTCGAAATTTTATGAAGACGAATACAAAGTAGGCTCAAAGTTGTTATTACTTGTTAAAGACATTAAACAAGATGAAAGATAACTTCGGATTTTAATGAAATTTGTCCTCTCAAAATAGATACATTACAAGTTTTGGTAGGTCGAAGTTGCATGTAAATTAGGTGCCGTGGTTTATGATATCTATTTTTGGTTGAGTTTGGTAGGGCAGAAACTTGTAGGATTAGATGTAGATATTTTATGGCTGACCCGAAACCCACGTGTTTGTAGATCGATGGCTATATTTAATTCAAAGGAACATAATATATTTGCAGGGCAAACTAACTCCTACTCAAGAACGCTGCGCAATTTGTTTGGATCCATCAAATTGCGCAAAACATGGAGGAAAGGTAGAGGAAAGGCAGTCTTTTGCTGTGCACTGAAGACAGGTAATTAATAATTATTACGCTTGTCATATGCTCACATATAATTTGTTTTGTCCATGAGTGTGCTGACAAAAGTCTTCTTACTTTTACATTGGATTTCTTTCTTCTATGCTGATGTATTGACCAGAAGATGGTTTCAGGAGGGTGTCGATCTCAAGTTCTAGCTTGGAAATATCACAACTGATCTGATAACTCCGGAGTATGTGCGTTACAGTTGTTTTAATTGACATCATTGCGTAAGTTTTGCCTGCAAGAAAAGAAATTTTAAATGAGATTAGAAGATACTTGCTGGAGGTTTAGGTTCCGCAAAGGGCCGAATGTTTTTATGAAAATCATAATTATCAATAACTAGCGGTCCGCCCCAGCTTCGCACGGGTATATATAGTTTATAGCCTATGTCACCCGGGGATAGTGTAGCTTCCCAACAGTGAAAGAATTTTTCAAATCGGTTATGTAGTTTCGGAGCCTATTCAATGCAAACAAACAAACAAACAATCAAATCTTTCCTCTTTATAATATTAGTATAGATGAGCAAATCTCAATCAGTGTTTTAGACAATTTCATTACAAGTCCCGCCTGATTATTTTTAATCCTACCAAAATGTGGCTTGCTTGGCTTTACCCGAACACTTGGATGCGTTCATGGTGGGGCTTAGTTTAAGAAGGGCACTGGGTACAGCAAGGAGGTAGAAGGTAAGAAATCGCCCGCTTCAGGCTACACAGTGGACTCTTATGGCTTACCCTGCTCAAGTCATGGATCTTTAATTCAGTTGGCCCACAGATAGCTCCAAAAGGATGGCAAAATGAGCTCGGGAAGGTTAAAAAATTGGACGGCGTTGACTCATAATAGACGCAAGAGCAAGGGGAACCATCGGCGTAAAGTCGCAAGCTTGTCGGTATTTTATATGATTTTCCACGGAGAGTGTGCAACGGAACTTCACGAACTTGTTCCCCCATCACCTTTTCATTACCGGACGTCCAGACGAACAGCAAGGCGTCGCCCTTACTTGGTCGAAATGCCATTTATTCGCACTAAGCGTTTTGACTCCTCTTTCTTAATTAGAACAGCAAAACAATGGAACGCCTTGCCCCTGTCTGTGTTTCCGCAGCATTACAATCTTGGAGTGTTCAAGTCTAGGGTTAATAAGTTATTACTGGTCAAACCTGCTCCATCTTCGACCGCATCATCGCTTTCCATCAAGCGAGATCGCGGTCAAAGTATATGCTAGTCCGAGGAGAAAAAAAAAGTTGTATTATGTATTCGGCTGAGTAGAGGGACTTGGGGTATAGTTATGTGCCCAGCAGTAATCTGATATGGGTTGATGATGATGTTTGTCCAAGATATAAACTCCACTCAGCCGTTAGGAATTCGAGCGGAAACAGAACGCACAAACCTATGTCCACTTACCAATACAAGACCTCCTTCCCAAGCTAAAGGCTCCAAACGCGTTAGTATTACTTGGGAGGGACCCATCTAGCCACCGTTCAGGTCGGAACAACTCTGCATCAGGACCCCATACCGGATGACGGTGCATGGCTAAGATGAGTATTCCGATACCGTTTCCAGCTTTGAGTGTGTAGTTCTCTGGAAATTATCAATTTGTCTATTATTACTCATTTGTAAGTAACTCCACGGACACCGGGGTACGTGCCCTTTGTCAATTTATCAATTTTTTGTCAAGTTTTGCAATACAACATAAAACTAATGACTTCACAAGAAGAATAAACATGTTATGCACATAGCTTATGTACATACGCCGCAGTCCAACTACTACAAGCAGCAACCGTTCACACGTCAACGCATGTGCCAACCATAACTGGTCTCCTCAACCATATTATTTGAGGGAAGAGGGCGACTCTCCACAAGACGCACCGCAAGGAGAGGTGATTTGTTAAGAGACGGCGCTGAACTAATCATTTTTGAAATGTATATTAACGGCCTCATATACCAAATTTGACGGTTTTAAATCAATTTTATTCAGGTAAATTACAATATTTGAGCTGGAAAAAAATACACGTCACAGATACATCTGTGTTTGAGTTTATGATTTGGTTCAAAACACGACAGAATAAACTTTCATCGATCAAAAAAAAAAATTCGATTCAGTTTATTTTTTTCATTTTATGCTCTAATAAAAGCTCGTAACAACCTGGAAATTGCATGTACTGAAAGGCAATTTTATTCAACATTTTTTTATTTGGATAGAATTTTGATAGTGAATAGTTTCGTTTCTTAGTGAAATTAAAAGCGTAAAAAGGTCGGGAGAATTTGCGCGCGCCGCGTTTAGTGCCGCGCCAAGCGTCATCGAGGTCGGACCTATGTTCGTTTTTGTCGTCGCACTCCCCCCGTGGGCGTCCTGACTCTTGCGTGGCAAAATACATCGTCGCTATAACTTGGCGGGGGCTGAGGGAGCGTTTTGTTGCCTACACGACTCGGGTAGTAGGCCGTTAACGCCGTAAATTGCAATCCAATTCGAACTAAATCTTAAATTGTGGCCATATTCTAATACAATGTTTAGAAAGAACCCATGTAATATTTCCCTTATTTTAGACTATGTTTTCTCCCTTTAACACGTATAAATGTTTCACTTTTTTTATTTGTGATTTTGTCACCTTTTCCATAGTCTAATATGAGTAGTTTCGATAGTAATTTTCAATCAATTATGACTGTATGTGTTGTATTTCGTTGTTTTGTTTGTATGTTGTTTTGTATGTACCTGAAGGGCACAATGACTATCCATAATTATGTACGTATGTAGACAAATATCATTTATTTTGACGAAAGAGAAAAAAACATATTTTTTTCTGAACTCCTTTGCCGAAGCTAATTATATTGATAAGCAATATTTTTGAAATATCTGTAATGTCTAAGCCAGTGGATGCAAAAGGCAGGCTGTCGTTCAGTGTGGAGGTTAAAGGGGGAGGCCTATGTTCAGCAGTGGACGTCTTCTGGCTGATGATGATGATGATGAATGTCTATGTAAATCAAATAAAAAAAAAATTGTAAAAAAAATTAAGTCAGTAATTCCATACAGTGGTTTTATATCTTAATAAATACTGAAACGCGCGTGCAAGATAGACACACGCTTTGATATCGGCCTTAAATCTAGGGCAGACAAATAATGATTTTTATTGTAATGTTTATGTTATCCTTGTTTTGTGGTATTTTAATAGAGTTATTATATTGTATTTTATAATGAAATTTTAGCATCTGCTAATTCTCGAGCACGTGCCTCATTAGTGATTTTATATGTACAAGAATCACGCAATCTAGTAAAACTTACAGAAAGAAGGGCCTACAAAAGCTTTCATTGTATTAGGAGTTTTTTAATACGTTTGTCTATACTAATATTATAAAGAGGAAAGATTTGATTTGTTTGTTTGTTTGTTTGTTTGTTTGCATTGAATAGGCTCCGGAACTACTGAACCGATTTGAAAAATTCTTTCACTGTTGGGAGCTACACTATTCCCGGATGACATATCTATACCCGTACCCGGCTATATATCTATACCCGTATGAAGCCGGGGCGGGCCGCTAGTGTAAAAATAAATAGATAGGTACATACTAAGCTGCACATCCTTCGTGATGTACCTGGCAATCAGCGGTGCAAGGGGATATAGCCTCATAGTTTCCTTCAGCACTGCATCCAAGTAAACTAATTTAGCAAAATCGTCTTTAGTGACGTCTCTGTCGGAATTTCCAAAAACATCTTGTAATCTGAAATAATATCGTAACTATCAATATAAAAATAAGAAATAAAAATTGTAAGCGCTTAAACCTAAATATTGCTTAATCATAATTATTGATATTGCCAAATGAACAATCGCTCAAACAAAATATTTTTATCATTAGAGCTGGTACAAAAACGACCAATTTATAGCTGTTGAAATTTTGTGGGACCACCTTAAAAGCTTTCTATTAAAAAAGAATCACGTAAATTTACATTATATCCGTCTTACCACAAAAGATTTAAGCACGCTTTAGACAAGTGTTTAGCATATTTTTCGCAGGGAAACAATTGCTAAACACTTGTCTAAAGCGTGCTTAAATCTTTTGTCGTAAGACGGTAAATGTCTGAGTAATGATTGTACATAAATATAAAAAATAAACATAATAACATACGGACAGAATTGAAAACACCATCCTGAAGCCGTTTAAAAAGTAATATGATTATTTACGGGATATTTACCGTGGTAAGGTTGTGGATATTTCGGCGCAGTTACATGCACCATGTTCACGGGAAGATAGAAGAATGCGGGTGGTTGGTCGAACAGTTAAAAAGTTAGGTGCAGACAAAACGATCTACCCTCTCTTTTAGTCTTTTGCTACGATTATCACCTTACCGTGGTACATATCCCGTAAATAATCATATAACTTAAGTGAACAACTGTGATAGCTTAAAACATAGTTCAAAAAAACTTTACAAGTACGAGTAGGACTCGTGCTCTGAGGGTTCCGTTGGAGGGAACCCTTAGAGCGCGAGTCCAAAAAAAAACTAACTGAAGTTGAAATATTGAAAGACAAACTTAACTTTGTAGTTGACAATAAGGTTCTTCGATACATTCCAACTACAAAATGTAAGTTTGTAATAGCAAAATAATTATTTTTAAATGATGTAACTTCAAATTTGTGACTTTCGGATTTATTCCTATATATGTGCTATAAGACCTTGCCTTTTGCCAAATTTCCTGATTTCAGGTTAACGGGAAGTACCCTATAGGTTTTGATTTCCCTGTGAAATCGCAAAATATGCGACATAAACGTTCATATCTTTTGATTGCGTTGACTTACAACTTTTATTTTTTTACAACCGAAAGAAACTGTAGACATAAATATTTATTATTAATTTCAACTTGATACCTTTACGCCTTCTTGAGAAAAAGGGTCTTGACAGACGGCCAGACAGACGGACAACGAAGTGATCCTATAGGGGTTCCGTTTTTTTCCTTTTGAGGTACGGAACCCTAAAAACAACTGGGTCCATAGAAAAAAATCATTCGCACTTAACGAAATGTAATATGGAACAGCAGATTTTTTTTTTGCGATTTCAGAGTTTTCATATAGTAAAAGTTATTCATAATGATGACTATGATGATATTACCCTTGAAAAGGTTCGTCATCTAGAAAAACATTCCATATATTAAGGTCGATATTCCAATGAGGACATTCTTCATCAATCCTATGCGATTGTAATTCAAGAGTGTTTGTGATTAGTCACTGATCAATGATAGACAACAGACATATTTACTTGAGAATCTAATAATGAAGTTATTACTTTTAATGGCATAAGAAAAAATACTTAAAAACTGACTACCAAAAAAACATTATTAACGAACAAAACTGGTCGAAAAATCTTTCAGTAGATTTGTTTGGTCATATTTACTTTTTTTTTTTTATAAGTAGGCTTGCGCTTGACCGCCTACTCGCCTGATGTTAAGCGATGATGCGGTCTACGGTGGAGCACGCTTGCCTAGAAAAAAACGATTCACTCGTGATTTGAAGACACCCAGATTGTATATTAATAATAATAAATAATAATAAATGTATTAATTTGGTTATCATAATATGCAACTTATGCTATCTTATTATAACAATTTTACAATAGATTATAATTTTTAAATTCATGCATGATATAATTTATAAGTTTAAGATACAGTTAATACAATTATTCAATACAATAAAATAACTTATGTGAGGCCCTAGCTCCCACAGTAGGATACCCTGAGTTTGTGGGAGCTAGTTCTCTTCGGGGGTGCATGCGAGAATGTGCACATACAGTCATACATGTTATTAGATGCTATTAATTTTTTTGTCATCTGATCAGAATTATTCCGAGTTTAATTGTTGTCTGAAACAGAAGTATCGTGTGAATTAGATTGTGTGATTATGTGAAAAAATAATTAAATGTGTGAATTAATTAATTAATTTATAATTATAATAAAGGACTAATTATATTTTCTGTGCTATTGTAGTCCAGCGTGAGAAGATAATATTTTATTTTTGTTTTACATTCGTTTCTTGTTTTGCTATTATATTAAGTATTTTGTCCAGTTTCTTATAGATGAATGGTCCTTTATCTATCGGGGAACACCCATTCAGGCAGCGCATTCCAGACTAGCAGTTCGCACAATAAAAGAGATTATTAGAGATCAGAATCGTGTACTAAATACATTTTCTAAGTAGATAATACCAAACAACTTATTTAAAGTGAATATGCAAGTATATGACAAACAGCTGCTTCCTCGATCTATAAATATTTTAGTAGATAATTATGAATGAAAGTTTGATATGTACCTTCCTATTTTTTATTTTTATTTTGTAAGTGCGCGGTGAATGTGAGCACCATGTCAAACCAACTGTGGTTTTTTGGTGCAACGATATGCTATAAACTGTATTATTAGTGTAAAGTAAATAAAAAAAAAATTGCCGTTTTTCATTAATTGATTGTATTTTGATAGCGTTCGCAATTAACCACTTTCCCAGTAATTGTACTCACTCTTGGTAAACTTTCGTCTGAATTTCAGGGTGTGCTCCTATCGTCATTAAAACAAAGGTTGTGGTGCAAGCAGTAGTGTCATAGCCAGCCGCGACCATTGTATTACTCTCGCTTAGAATTTCTTCTTCGGAATAACCGACAGATTCATCGGATAATTCGAGGAGATAACTCAAAAAGGGAGTAAATTGACCTGCAATGTTTTAAGTAGAATTTTTGGTAGAAAAAGAAATGTTAGTTGAGCCTTGAGGTTCTGTTTGCTATCCTCAATGATATTATGAATGTAAACTCTACCCTAGGATACCATTTTTATAAGAATAGCATAATCATGGATATTAACATATTATCTTAGAATAACTACTCAGAGAAGGTATGTTTCCAAACAACGCCTTCTCAAAACGTAAGCTACAAATTCGCTTTGTAGCTTACATTTCGATTGGTATTTTAAACGGTTTAAGCAAGAAAATTAATGGATTACCTGTGGAATGTCACACCATAACTGTTATGCTGCTTTTCTGATTTGTTGTGGTACGATTTCACCGCGCAAATTGTCATAGTAAAAATGTTATATATTTTTTAGTGTCATATATATGACACCATTTGAATGGCTTAAATTTTGCGAATGTACTTGGTTTCTTTGTGCAGTTATTCTAAGCATATTATATTGACTGAAAATTATGATAACTGAAAATTTTTGAAGGGTACTTGTGTGAAATATAGGTGATAAGATAAACCATTTAAAGCAGATATAATAACAAAGTATAGCTTTGGATGAAGTCAAATATCAGCATTTTAAAGAACTGATCTTGACTGATCGTAAAATAGATTTATGATTATAACACAAAATCAAATAAAGTACCTGACTTGTCGGTATTGGTTTTAATTTCTACGATTTCTGATTTTCTTTTTGCAAGAATCTGAAAGAGAACAAAACTAAATTTTAGTGAAACCAGCGTGTTCTCACAAAAGAAAAATGTGAAAAAAATAAAATAAGTTCTGATGACGATAAGATGATAAATTAAATTATAAAAATTGTAGTAAAAAATAAACTAATTAGAATTATATAATAATTGTTACAAAAAATATAATAAATAATGTCGAAATAATTAGATAGATAGATGAACTCTTTATATAACAACTGTTTGCAACCTCTGTAATTTGAACCGTTGCTCGCTCGAGGTCCCCCATACCACGTAACCTCCCCGCACTCAATGCCCTTCTGAACACCAACCCAAACTGTGATGTGTTTGCCGATGAATGGAAGGTGATATTGTCTGAATGTTTGAAGTTTTGTGAGACGAATGCATGAATGACACTATCAAGATTGACTTAAAAAAAATAAAAAAATTGACATTTACCTGTAATTTTGTTTTTAAATTGTATTAATTTTCTTTATTATTGTGTAATCCTTAATGTGTGTAATTAGTGTAACTGGCTTTGATAATGTAAATGTACTTATATCTGATTTTATTGTATAATGATTGTATAAGTTGTTATTGACATACTATTATTATTTCTTATTTAATGTCATTTATTATCAATTGAGTATTTTTCTAATTTTAATATCAAGTAAATCATAATATTGTGTAACATTGTCTCATTGGTATAATTGGCTCAAGACGTACTAATTGAATAAATACATTCTTAATACTAAATACCAAAGAATTATTTTATTGGAGTTTCAATCACGAGTGAATCGATGTCTTCTAGGCAAGCTCTTATCATGGCAAGCGTGCTTTATCGTAGACCTCATCGTCGAACAACATCAACAACATCAGGCGAGTTGGAGGACAAACGCAAGCCTATTATTAATAAAAAAACACTTTAGTAACCTGATGTCATGGTGCAGGATGGGATAAGTAAACCTATCTGTGAATGTTGCAATGTGAAATGTTGCAACTTGTAAGTGTTCTACTTAAAAGTGAAGCGAGCTTTTTGCGCATGAAGCCAATATAATTTTTTAACTCACAGCACTAGTGAATTTTTTAATCTTCTGTAGGCATTTTTTTTCTCGTTTCTTCAAGTTAGACCAGTTGTATATAAAGTCACTATGCAGCCAGATCTTTTGAAATCTCTCTGTGAAGATGTCCGATATTTTGTTTACTGCGTCCAAGAACTGCTTGTGAGTTCCACCAAAGTCAGCAACATCAGCACCGAAAGATGTCACTGGAACAATTGCAAAGAAACTGTCTGTCTGTTGCTGGCTTTAAACTATAGGCCATTTGCTAAGCAAACTAAACCTGCCAGTGGGGTTTTGACCATATTAGTGATTGTGAAAGTTAACACGTTTTCAAAAGTTGTAAAGTAGGTAAACAGGAGTTATCCTTACTGCATATTGATTCCAAGCTATTCAATCGTATGTATTTCTCATGATCAAAAGGCCCTTTGCCCAGTTCTGGTTTGAACTGGCTTATCAATCGCTTTGCCTGTTGGTTGAAGACGATCAGAAACCCATTCAATGTCTGCTGCCGGAATGCTGGAATCATCAATTTTCGGTGCTGTTTCCATATCGATACTGAAAGAACGGTGATATTTAGTTTTTTAATGTGTATATGAATTTCTAATGTAATTCCGCTTCTACGCGAAAGTGTAGAAGCGGAATTACACTAGAAATTCATATACACATTAAAAATGGACTTCCGCAAAGTAACGCCTGATTCAATCAACTATTTATTTTTTTATTTATTGAAGAATTTAATCACAGTTTAAATGAAAATAAATTAAACATAATACATTGAGTACATCATAATCAGCCTCAAGCATAAATGGTATGAGGGTACGTGGATCTTTTCCAAATGCTGGACTTCTCTCAAAGCACAACTTTTGCCCCGATCTTTCGTTTTTTTTCTTCAGAAACTGACATTAGCCTTAATTTCATCGTATTTATTTTTTATGCCATAGGTGGCAAACAAGCAGACAGGCCACCTGATGGTAAGCAGTCACCGTTGCCTATGGATACTAGTAACACCAGATAGGCATCACAAATACGTTGCCGACTCTCAAGGACTCTATTAACTCGCCTTTTGAAGAACCCCATGTTGTAGCTTCTCGGAAACACCGCGGAAGGTAGCTCATACCACATTTTGCAAGTGTGAGGCAAGAAAGATCGTGTGAATTGCATAGTGTGGGATTTCCACTGATCTATAATGCGTGGATGAAATTTCAGGCGGTGGCGGCTAGTTCTATGATAAAACCATGTCGCCGGCATGAGATCAAACAGTTCTTCAGAAAACTCCCCGTTGTAAATGCGATAAAATACACAGAGAGACCCGACCTCTCTGCGCATGTTGAGCGGCGCTAGGTGTTCGGTGAACTTGGGTTCATTGACAATTCTTACAGTTTGTTACTCTAGAACACGTATACTCCAATAGGTATCGGTTCTGCAATAGCTGATATGACGTACCCATTACTACTTCTGCTTGCTCATACGCTAAGCCATGTTGGTGAATTTGTTTCTCTGGCAAATAACTTCGTCTCGGATAAAATTGGCCGTAAAAAAGGAAATATTCAAATTATCCCAAATTCTGAAATATCTTAATAATAAATAGCTATTACCTTTCGCTTAACTAATGTATCGCTTAAAGTACAGCTCAAAGCCACTTAAATCAAGCGTTTTTGGAAATAAGCCTGTTACATAATATCACTTAATGTTTGCACATAGTTTTACTTCTTTTTATTTTTTTCTTGTTCGATTTTGGTCAACCAAAAAAAAAAATATATAATATATATTATTTTTAAAATATTCTTATATTTTTTTTTTTTTTTTAATATATATATTATATTAAAAAAAAAAAAAAAAATAATAAGATTTTTTTTTGGAAAAATTTAGAATTATACATACCCGGGGCGATGACCAGCCCGTTTCCTAAAAATGATTCAGCAAAACTGTAGTAGTAATCCTTCTCCAAACATTCGTTGGATACTTTGACGCAATCGTCAGGATTAGATAGCACTGTAACAGAAAAAAAAGTGGTATTTCAGCGCCTAATTTGTACACTAATGAGACCCTCCAAAACTTGATAAGTAAAACTATTTTAGATGTTTATTATTCCCTATTATATTTTATATGTTATTTTCAATGACAGTTTTAAAAAGGGTACCTACATCAATGGTTATTTTATTATGTTTTATTATGTTTTCAACACATTTGGTTATAAATCAAAAAACTTAGGATAACATAAAATATGTCAAAGTTGGCTTTTATAATTATAATAGAATTATTAAATAATATGCTTTTAACTTCTTTTATAATTATAATAGAATTATTAAATAATATGCTTTTAACTTCTTTTATAATTATAAAAGCCAACTTTGACATATTTTATGTTATCCTTAGCTATATTGTCTAATAACCGTTTTTAGCACTTAATAATAGAATTCTTCTTACTTTATATATCGATCGATTTATTACATCGATTTTTAAATTTTTAGTGAGTAATAAACATGAAAACGAATAGTCATAATCATATAATATTATTATGGTTTAAAAACTACAAAACACGCTCATGTGCCTTGTCAAATAGCAAAACAACCGCACGCACACTGGAAAGTGAGGAGAAACAGTTAAAACTGCGTCGTTTTTTTATGGCATAAGAGGCAAACAAGCTACGGGCCATCTGAGATTTTAATAAAATTTCAGAATATGGATTGGAGAAAATGGATACCTCGAACCAGTAAGCGCAGCGTAGGACGTCCACCTACAATATGGACAGTAGACCTAAAAGATACCGCATGGAAAAGCTGGATGCAGGCCGCTTCCAACCGGCCCTTTTGGAGATTGATAGGGGAGGCATATGTCCATCAGTGAACGTCCTATGGCTGAAATGATGACGAACAAAATTTCACTCACCGTATAAATTACGAGGCCCGATCCTGACAGACATAATTTCTCCATTTTCCAAAGTTTCCTTTGAGATCGATTTGATAACATTATATGCATCTGAAAAGTATATATAAGTAAGTAAAATAGGTGCCACCATATATGAGATTCACCAGAGACCAGAGTATAATGGTCTATGGTTTATATACCTACACACTCTAAAGTATAATAATTAATAATAAATAATGGCCAAGTGCGAGTCGGTGACATATTTCTGTTTATTACCAAGTTATAATTGTGTTATACTCAAGGGCTTGTAGCAAACTGCGTAGCAATTACTCCGACAAATTTTGGAAGGCATTATAATAAGAACAATAATAACAATAATAGGCGTTAAATTGTGACCGCCTGGCATGATGTTGATTTGCTACTTAGCTTCTTATGTTTTAGACGGGATTTTTTAAATGAATCCTAAACAGCAGTTCAATTACCGATCTCTATCGACCTTCAAATTCGATAAAATGCCATAGAATCGGTCATAGCGAGTACTGATACAATGCATTTTATCGAATTTGACGATTCCAATTGACCAAAGAACGGTACATAAACTGCTGGTTTGATTTATCATAATAAATTTTAAGGTTGTTTATTTTAATAAAGTAACCCCAAGGAATTTATATACTATATTATATAAAAATATTATTATATTTTTTTCTTACCAAAAATAATCTAACATGGATGGGCAGCGTTCAGGAAATTATTGTACTAGTGACATATTCTCCTCCAAAATACCACAGTGCCTAAAGACAAGGGTCTTTCGCCAATGTGTGTTGCCAGAGACGCCATATGGTACAGAGACGTGGTCCATAACTGCTGGCCTTTTGGAAAACTCAGAGTCACACAACTGGCAATGAAGAAAGCTATGCTCGGAGTTTCTTTGCGCAATAGAATCCGAAAAGCGGATGTTCATCAAAGAACTGGAATCACCGACAAGCAAGCTGAATTGGCAATGAGCATGTTTCATCGCCCGATAACCGATGGGGAAGAAAGGTTCTTGAATTCAGTGTCGAAATCTAAGGGGAGGTCTATGTTCAACAGTGTATCTCTTCTGGCTGATGGTGATATTTCTTTCTTTCTAATTTAAGAGTTGTAAGCATAGCTGTGACTTACGTTTTCGATCTCCCAGCAACTTCCATGCATGTCCAATTACGGGCAATTCTCCTGAAACCGCTGGAGGTTTTAACATGTTCTTGGATATTCTTCGCCACAATACCCGTATCACGTAGAAACAGCAAACCACGTACAATATTTGAGAAATCATGTTGCTTCTTCAAGTTATATCCTGCGAAAGAATGATAATAACCCGTTAAAATGATCATTATTAATATTATGTTGATCATTTTAGGGTTCCGTTGCCAAAGTGTGTGCGTTGATTTAACCTACGCTGTCTGTCTGTCCTACTAATCGGTTGTATTTTTTGAACCGTGATACCGTATAGCCAGTTGAAATGATCACAGAATATTATTATGTAATGTTACAGTGGATTGACTAAGGCTAAGCTAGACTAAACGTATTTTTGTATTTAATTATCATCATCAGCCAGAATACGTCCACTGCTGAACATAGGCCTCCCCTTCTGAACGACAGCCCACCTTTTGCATTCACTGGATGTCCGCGACTCTCACAATGTCGTCGGTCCATCTAGTGGGAGGCCTACTTACGCTGCATCTTCCGGTTCGTGGTCTCCACTCCAGAACCTGCCCCCGATAAAGCCTGCCCATTGCCACTTCAACTTGCAAATGTTAACAGCTATATCGGTGACTCTGGTTCTTTGGCGAATATCCAATATCGAATATCCAAGTTCCGGATTTTATCGCGCTAAGAAACTCTGAGCATAGCTCTCTCCATTGCCTGCTGTGTGACTCTGAGTTTTTCAAAAAGACCAACAGTTAAGGACCACGTCTCAGTAGCATAATTATGTCATTTTTGGCAACACACACTGAGCATAGACCCTTGTCTTTAGGCACTGTGGTATCTTGGACGAGAAGATGTCACGCAATTTCCCAAACGCTGCCCATCCGAGTGGGATTCTTCGAAGACCTTTTTGCCTAAGTTGGACTTACTTACCTATCTGAACAATCCGTCCAAGATAGGTGTCAACAACTTCAAGAGTATCGTTCCCAACGACTATCGACACGGGTTCAACATGGACATTGGACATGATTTTTGTTTTGTCCATGTTAATTTTCGTATTTGCTCTAGCCTAAAAACGATAATACTTACCAGAGTATTTGACATGATTATAATACACACTTTAAAAATAAACAACAAATAATACATTATGGCCAAGTGCGAGTCGGTGACAAGTTTTTGTTCACCACCAAGTTAAGCAATGTCGGGCGCTTTCGATATACATGGATGGGTGACGGCCTGGGCGTAATGATATATTTTTGCACTACTTATTGTATTCTGAGGTATCACCTCAGAATATAATGAACCCTCAATGCACAAGCCTGACTGCATTTGACCGGTATTTATTAAATCATATTTTCTTTAACCTTAGAAAAAATATTACGTCAATGGCAGCTAGATTGGAGTCGAGAAGAAGTCGAATTAACATATTATTAATATTAATTAGTCGTATTGATAAAAAAAATTACAAGTTTTTGTAATCCATTGTCAATACATAAAAAAAAAATATGTTGACATATTTTTACAATAATTTACGTTCATTTTTTTTTTGCTCCTATTTTCAGTAGGAAATCTATTTTAGTTTAACTGTTTGTGAGATAAATGTTAGTGGAATTTGTCCTTTTTTATTCTTAATAAATAATTTGAATTTAAGTTTTGATTCGTTTATTATGCATAACTAATTAAAACTTTAAACCACTATCAACGTAAAAAATATACTTATTTAAAAAAATTACCATACAATACAATTTCATGGTAAAACGTCACATAGGTAGAATTTATGTTAAGGAATCGTATAACATAGCTATAATAAGTCCTAAGCATACTACGTACCTACCACTAAAACAAGATGATGATGATGATCACTTTTTATGTCCGCGAGTATTAAGTTCCTAAAATCACAACTTGCACTGTTCACCACTCACACAGCAATAACTTTATAATATCGACCCTGCTATTTATATCCTTTGATTAAGCTGTAAATCTAGACACTCAGCAGAGAGGCAGGCAAAGTTACAGCGAAGCGACACGGGCCGCACCAGCCGTTTTTAGGGTTCCGTACGTTAGGGGTAAAAACGGGACCCTATTACTAAGCCTACGATGTATGTCTGTCCGCCCGTCCGTCCGTCTGTCAAACCTATTAATGGCTATATATTTCTGGCTGACAGGCCATATTAAAAACTTTTAATCTATAATAACTACTTAACTAAACTACCCTACGTATAAATATTCTACTAACCTATTTTTTAAGTCTACTAATAACTGTAACTTGAACTCGGAAGGAAGAACTGAATCTCACGACACAGGATCCACCTAGTGTGAGATACAGGGCTACTTTATTTGAAGTATGTATGTAAACATTTCTCACCTACCCACTAACTCTTATTTTGTTTTTTTTTATCTTTGTACCTATTTCATGCATAAGCTTATAAAAATTTTGAGCAAATAAACGTTATTTTATTATTTATATAATAATATTTTGTGTTCACATCTTTTTGAGTTTTAGAGTTAAAAAAGGTTGTAAATATTCAAGATTTTCAGCTCAAAGGCCATTGGCCTTTTCGTAATATTATAATTACAAAGAATGTTTTCCAAGTAGTTTTATTTTTGACTATGACATAAACCCCCTTATTAATAAACGTGGAGTAGGCTTGGAATAGTTACTCCGTCTTTTGTCTTTTTCGATCGAGTTCAAAATGTGAAAGAGAGAAGAAGACAAAACACGGCGTAACTATTCCAAGACTACTCCACGTTTGTTAATAAGGCGGAAAAAGTATATTATAATTTTATGTCAGGCTGGTGTCGGGATAATACCGTACGAAGCGCTTTAACTCCACATTTATTGTGCAAACTGTGACTCCAAGGAATATACTAATCTCTATCGAGTGCTAGTCTATGGAATGCGCTGCCTGAATGGGTGTTCCTGTTCCCCGATAGTTACAATCTGAGTGTCTTCAAATCACGAGTGAACCGGTTTCTTCTAGGCAAGCGTGCTCCACCGTAGACCGCATCATCACTTAACATCAGGCGAGTTGGAGGTCAAACGCAAGCATATTATTAAAAAAAAAAAAAAAAAACACTTATTTTAAAGAATGTAATAAAGTATGAAATCTTGCATAAAAAATACCGTAAAGTACACGCACGGTGCTATACAACGGAGCGTGCGATAAAATTCATTACCGCACGCTCCGTTGTATGATCCGTAATGTTTAACTTTCGAACGATGTATACAGGCTTCGTAAGTGCACTTTTTGAGCAAATGTGTTGTAAATATTATTTTGCGCCCTTATGTTACAATCTACTATTGACACAGTACAGCCAACGTCAAATTATTGCAAAAAGGATATTCATGCACATATGCACGTAACTCATTTTTTACCTGAGAATAAATACAACTACGAGTATGTGCACCAACTGGTGCAACTATGCGCAACGTCATCTCGTCCAAAATACCTCAGTACCTTAAGACGAAAGTCTTCAACCAGTGTGTGTTGCCAGTGATGACATACGGCAGTGAAACGTGGTCTCTCACTAAGTCTCACAACGAGCTATGAAGAGGGCTATGCTCGGGGTTTCTCTACGAGATCGAACCAGAAACGAGGAGATTCGTAGATGAACGAACAAACGGGCGGGCGCGGACGGACGGACGCTAAAATAGGGATCGAATTGAGAACTTTCCTTCTACTTTGTAGTCGGTTAATACTGAAATAAATTCAAGGAGAACTAGCTCAAAAGTCATTGACCTCTAAAAAAAAATATGTAGTTTTCTCTTATTCAAATGACATCAAAATCGTTTATTATCAGACAAATTCTAACTTTTTTTTTTTATGCAGAATTATTGTAACATGCAATGTCAACATCGAAATAAATTAACACATTAGCAATGAAACTATGTTAATTTATTTAAATACACAAGTTCTATATATCTAAGATTTTGATTAAAAAATAAATAAATCAGAATCCTATAATTAGTAGCTGTTGCGCGCGTTTTCGCAAGCGTAGACTTTCATATACCTAATATTTCAACCCCCTTTTGCTCTCTTTAATTCAGCCCTTTCACAAAATTCTTTCTTAGCCGACCTCTACACCTCATAAGGAATCTACCTGCCAAATTTCAGCTTCGTAAGTCAAGTGGTTTTCGAGATTTCGTGTTTAATGAGTGAATGAGTGAGTAGATGAATTTTGCTTTTAGACTAGCTGACCTGACAGACGTCCTGTCATAGAACTGTCAAACACACAAAGTTAAAATTGTAAATCTTATTTTTTTATACCTTGGGTTACATTGTTGAAGTTTTAGTAAGGATCCCTATTTTTTTCTTGGAATTAAAATAGCCTAAGTATATTAATCAGTAATAATGTAGAATTCAAATGGTGAAAGATTTTTTTTAAATCGATCTGGTACTTTTTGAGCCAATTCGTTACAAACATACTTACATACAAATCTTTCCTCTTTATAATATTAGTATAGAAGTATAGATATAGATAAATAGATTGTTACATACAATGTCAACATCGAAATAAATTAACACAACAGCAATGAAATTATCTACACTAATCTACACTAAAGTTGAGAGGTAAAGTTTGTAAGTTTGTAAGTTTTTTTCTACACTAATATTATAAAGAGGTAAAGTTTGTAAGTTTGTTAGTTTGTAAGTTTGTTTGTTCTGTTTTAACTCAAAAACTACTGATCCGATTTTAAAAATTCTTTCACTAATAGAAAGCTACACTATTCTTGAGTGCCATGGGCTATGTTTTGTAATTATGAAACTTAATTTTCTATCCTAAATAACCGTTTTAGTAAAACATGTTGGAGAAAAATAAGCTGATTGGCTTCTTTATCGGCTTACGCTGACCTAACAGTTTGAGATAAGTAAATACAATGTTTGACAAAAATGTAGTTCTTAAGTAGTTTTACAAAAAAGTCCGCGATAGCATATATCTAACTTTTATAACAAAACCACAATAACGATAATAACCGGTTATTGTGTTCAGAATAGAAATTTAAATTTTAAGGTCATGTTTAGATGCAGTTTTGTAATCTAACTTATGAATCTTTACAAGAATAAATGAATTTATTATTAGGAGTACTAGTAGATAAAGTTTGTAATGAAGTGGCACCGACTCCAAAAATTACTGATTCATTCATTTCATTTCATAAATTGTAAATATGTATATAAGTAGGTAATATATGTATTAATAATTTCGTTGATTGTCCTTTAATGCTCATTGCTTTGAAGTTATTTAAATATTATTTTCTACTTTTTAGTTTCAGTTTGTAAATGAAGGTATAGTCATGAAGTCGGTTCTTTTTTATTAATTAAATTATCTTTATTTTTAAATTTTTGTGGGATTTATTCCGCAGAGTTAAAAAAGTGCGTGTCGGGCTCGCGCACTGAGCGCGCTCGCGTACGTTCCGTATCACCACAAAATACAAAAAGTGCAATAAGACATCACGTCCAGGTGCCTTCACCCTTTATTTTTTTTTTTTTTTTATGAGTGACCTTTACTGTTGGCCTTTTGGCCTCTACAGCTTGACCGGACTAGTTAGCGAACGCAGAGTGCGTTCGGCATAACTTGGTGGTTAAGTTTATAGGCGACTAGCACAAGGGCACCTCGAAGGTACGAACCTCGGCTTGGGCCGTCGCCGGGAGTGGGAATCAGACTTGCCCAGGCACCCCAGAGGGGGTGTGCCCTGGAGCCCTAACGGTTTGTTGAACTGAATGATTATTTGGAGAGAATCTAACCGATCTTCTAACAGATCCTGTGGGTCTACGATCCTGCCGGCGGGATCGCTGTGTGTGTGTGTGCCTCTGGTAACCGACGCCTGTACCAAAAACTGAATATTTCCTATTGCTAGGAGCAGTCGGATCGGGCGAGCCCAGCGCCGCCGCGGTGACGACGGCGATGGGGTCGTCCGGGTCGCCCAAGATGTTTCTAGGGCGTCTACGGAGAGGAGGAGGGTCTGTCATGTCTGTCGAGTAGTTGGAGGATTTTACTACAAGAGGATTGGGGTGGTGAGGCGCCGCGTCAAAGTAGCGGCGGGAGGTATACTTAAGGTATTGAATCATGGATGGGAGTTCAACATCGCAGTGCAGATCGGCGTTTCGCATATACCAGCTAGCGCCGACCGCTCTTTGGTATATATACCCTAATAACTTCCTTGCTCCGTCACCCATCCAAGTACCGACCGCGCTCTACGTTGGTTAACATGGTATTGAACAGACATTTGTCACTGACTCACACTTTACCATTATTTATTACCTACTGTTATACTTTAGAGTGTGTAGTATAATCATGCCAAGTTTGACGCTTGTACCTACATATTGCCGTTTTTACATTAGACCAATTACAAAAATACGTAAAAAGTACGTTTGTTGTAGGGCCACTTTTAGTTTTTACTTTTTACTTTATTATTATTGTTAAGTTAATACGCTGTAATTTACAAGTTCTGTAAAATAAACTGGATTTCTATTACGGTTCAAAAGACAGCCGTTAAAAGGTAGGACAGACATCACATGCAGATAGCGTAGGCTCAGTTAACCCGTAGGTCCCGTTTTTACCCTATGGATACGGAACCCTAAAAAGGAATAATAAACCCTAATAAGGGTCCATAACTCCATAGAAGCCTCTTTTAAAGCCTCCACCACTTTACTGGTGCATGAGTTTGACTTGACCGTGCATGATTAGCTCTGCTTGACTGGCTTGTTTGACGCTATTGAACACCATATGAAATATTTAATACTAAATACACGACACTATTTAATATTACGACTCAAATACTCTGTATGGTCATGAAAAATTTAACGAAAAACAACAGGGCATGGTCGCCATGGAGACACTTCTCTGTATTTGAAGTCTGTTCCTCTATGTTTGCCAGTAGTAGATCTGTGATGTTTGCTGTTTAGTTGACAGCGTCGCTAGTGGAGAACAAAGTATGAAATTCACCAAGAAATAACTGTAGTTCCAATGTTGCCCACCTTAACAGCTAAGTTGGTGGCACTGTACAATGCTTACAATGTACATTGAATGTGTAGATATTTTTGTAGATTTTTCAAAAAGCACTGAATCAATGTCGATAAAAAAAATATGGGACCTCCTATGAGATATGACCTACCAACCAAAAAAAGAATTATCAAAAACAATTCTAAATTGGCGGAGTAATCGCGTAACAAACATACAAAAAAAAAAAAAACATACAGTCGAATTGATAACCTCCTCCTTTTCGAAGTCTGTTAAAAACGAGGCAAAACCGTTGGACATATACTTCAACACCTAATAATAACCAAGGCTACAGTAAACTTGTTAAAAAAAAATAAAAAAACATACAATCGAATTGATAACTTCCTCCTTTTCAAAGTCGGTAAAAAATAGATAGGTATCGGTTTTTGATGTGTATTTACATTTCGAGAAAGCACACAAAGACATAATTTAGTCAGATGTTTCGTTATCACGTAACAATAGACGCGTGTCGCACTTCCTACGGCTAGAGACCGACTGAAACGAAGTGAGCGCCGGCGCTCATTTTGTAATCTTCAAAAATGCGCTTCTTCTGGGCCCGTCCAATAATTTTATTTTGGTCGAAGGTGTCTTCACGATGTTTTCATTCACCATTTGGAGCGACGACATAGTAACTGCACGTACATTACTTAAATTAGGTACTAAATAAGTAATTATTGGCAGGGCCGAGGATTGTACCAGGTGCAGTCTGATTGTAAAGCGCAGATGCTTAGCTCGGTTACCATCGCTCTCAGAGAGAGATTGTTATTATTAGTAACCCTTAAATTTAATTATTATTATTAGATATATTAAATTATTAGTAAATAGATCACTATTATTTTTAGTAAGTATCTCTGTTCAATACTATTTTACAATACCGGTAGCCAATTTCATGTTATTCTTATAATAAACGGGGCAAGTGCGAGTCGGGCTCGCGCACTGACGGTTCCGTACTATCACAAAATACAATAAGGTTGCCCAAGTAACAAAATTACCAGTTATTAGAACGCCTTCCAAAATTGTCGAAGTAATTTCTAGGCAGTTAATTACTTTGCTACAGGCGCTCGAGTTTAACAATTATAACAACAACAATAACAACAATTTAAATGTAGATGTATGATGGTATGTATCTTTCATATTGTAGGTAAATTTTTAACAAATTCTTAACACCTGCTTTTGTTTTGTCAGTGTGTGTGCGTATTATTGTTTTTATCAGCAGCGCAGAGTGAATCTTGAGTTGGTACCAGGACAAACCAGCTGTGGTTTTCTGGTACGACATTAGCTTAACAAATATTGTAACATGAATTTACAAAACAATTAAAAAAAAAAACTTGGTAATGAATAGGAATTGGTCACCGAATCGCACTTGGCTACTATTTGCCGTAACGTTACATATTCTGTGAAAATTTCAACTGGCCATCTATTACAGTTGGAAAGATACAATAGGTAGGACAGACAGACAGACACCGTAGGCTTAGTAATACGGTCCCGATTTTACCCTGTGGGTACGAAACCCTAAAAACTGATATTTGTACAGCTTTTTAACCACAAAATATTTTAAGGTCACAAAAGAACCAGTTTTGGACTGCTCTTTTGATTCGGCACAGCTTTTTCGTCATTGTAAATGGTCTCGATAAATTAATTTGTTTTCGCAGTTCTGCTTCCTCCAATCACTTCAGATGAAATTCTATTTACTTCTCTTTTCTGTGATTGAGAGGGCTTAACTGTCTTATTTGCTTAACTTTGACCTGTAAAAACTTAAAAGATTTATTTTAGTTAGCAATTCAACGCAGAAGCGGCTTGCAGCCAGCGTTTTTGGCACTTTACCACACGGACAACATCTTGTTTTTGATTTTTGATTATATTAGTGATAATTAGTCATCTATACTAATATTATAAAGAGGAAAGATTTGATTGTTTGTTTGTTTGTTTGCATTGAATGGGCTCCGAAACTACTGAACCGATTTGAAAATTTCTTTCACTGTTGGAAAGCTATACTATCCCCGGTTAACATAGGCCATTTTATATTTTTTTTTTTTTTTTAAATAGAGATCCTTACTAAAACTCCAATAATGTAACCCAAGGTGTAAAAAATAAGATTTGTAATTTTGACTGCGAGTTTGACAGTTCTAAGACAGAACAACGTCTGTCAGGTCTGCTAGTAAATAATAATTAAGGATTTTTTATTTTCTTTGTTTGATATACCTACCTTTGTACTTAAATAAATATATTATATTATACGTAAAGATTTCTATTATTATATTTATGGTATCCTCGAAGTTTTTTCCCCGATTTTTGTTTGTAAAATTTTATATTCATGTTTTTTGAAAATCGAGCATTTATTTCACACTGACAGCTAACTTTACAAAAAAACTTATAAAAAACACGGGTACCTGCGTATGCGGGCTGAGTCTTACATTAAAAACCTAGCGAAAATGATCAAAATTCGTTGTTTTTTTTTTTACAATATTATTGCAGCTGTCATACCGCGAGTGTTATCATGGCCGCGTGTGTTGTTAGTGTGTTGTGGTGGTACGTTTCACCTGTGGCGGGAAAGTCAAATTTCGAACAGTTATTTAAACAGATAAACAGATAAACAATTTTATTGATAACAGTGTGAATAATTATAAGTCAGTCAAGAATTTCATGTTAAAAATAATAATAATCATAATTATAAATACTTCCAATTAATTTAGAACAGGTAATTATTGTAAACGATCATGATGTTTGCCCAAATTGATTATTGTTCTTTACAAAATCATGTAAAGCTATTTATCTCTAATGCACATTATTGCTTACATTTGTCAATAAAGTAATTTTTGCTGTTTCAAACGGTTTATTGACAAATGTAAGTAACATGGTGCGTTACTGTTAAATAGCTGTGCATGATAATGTAAAGAACAATCAATGATTTGCGCAAACACTGCGTCATTTTAAAACAATTACCCTGCCTAGCATAAAGGACAGAAAAACTTCTTACTAATATTATAAATGCGAAAGTTTGTGTGTAAGTGTGTATGTTTGGCTGCATTCACCGCCGAAACTACTGGTCCGATTTAGATGAAAATTGGTACGGATGTAGTATACCCTGGATTACCACATAGGCTACCTTTTATCCCGAAAAATGCACGGTTCCTGTAGGATAATTTCAATTACACAAATCTCCACAACGGCTCAACTAATAAGTATGAAATTTGGTATAGAAACAGGCAAGCAGCCACATTGAAACACACCCCATTTTTTTGTATTAGCTCTAATGTAAAAACGGTAATACGTACAAGCGTCTTTGGCATGATTACAGTATTAACTCTAGAATATAACAACAAATAATAAATAATAGCCAAGTGCAAGTCGGTGACAAGTTTCTGTTCATTAAAAAGTTATAACTGGTAATTTTTTGGTGATAAGGAACCCTCAGTGCGCGCGCCCGACTCGCACTTGGCCGGTTTTTACTAGATGTATCACAGAAAGCAGAGTGCCAGCCACGTGGAACCACTTTACCACTTTACCAGAGCCACCCTTAAAACGCAAAACTATAATTATTCACTGTTTTAAACTATCACGGTTGTTCACTAAAAATCGGGAAAAAAAAAAATAAATAATAATAATAAATAATAATAATAATATATGCTAATATCGGGAGCTCATTCCACAACCTTACCACGGTAAATATCCCGTAAATAATCATATAACTTTATAATTATTCATTTTATAAATCTCTAATTTCAGGCAACGCCACCAAAATGCTGGCAGCGATGCCTCGCAATCCAGTCCGATAACTTTCTGCCCAAAATACAGGCCAGCCTTAGAATAACTACACAAAGAAACCAAGTACATTCGCAATATTTAGCCATTCAAATGGTGTCATAATTATATGGCTCAAAAAAACATAAAATTTTTACAATGACAATTTGCGCGGTGAAATCGTACCACAACAAATCAAAAAAGCAGCATAAGAGTTATGGTGTGACATTCCACAGGTAATCCATAAATTTTCTTGCTTAAATCGTTTAAAATACCAATCGAAACGTAAGCTACAAAGCAAATTTGTAGCTTACGTTTTGAGAAGGCGTTGTTTGGAAACCTACCTTCTCTGAGTAGTTATTCTAAGAGGCCAGCATTTTGTTACGTAAGTAGATTTCAGTATCCTCGACAAATCCTAAAATATTTAGAAAGCACTCGGAGCCCGCAAACCAAATATTACTTTAAAAATATAAAAATTTCGTAAAAATATACTTTGTGTTACTTATCTGTAAAGTTAAGGGATCACGTGAAAACTGGCGCTGATAGTCCTTGGACTCATTCGACACTGCAGTGCAAGTACCGTTCTTTATCGATCGTCAAATTTGCTAAAATGCCATAGAATCGATCACAGCGAGTACTGAAAAAATGGCATATTATCGAATTTGACGACCACAACTGTCAATTTGACGATCGATAAAATAACGGTACTTGCACCCCTGATTTGATGTAAGTATTTGTTGTAGTGTCGAATAAATGTATTTTCTTTCTTTCAGCCACTGCCAGCTGTCTTACATTATATCGTCACTCCATTGAGTCTCAGGGCGTCCTACTCTACGTTTGCAGATTCATAGTCTTCACTCTGGAACATGTCTACCCCAAGGGTTATCGGTTCAGTAACATTAAATAACAGAGGCCACGACCACTTCAGTTGGTTAGTACGCTTGCTAAAAACATTTTGCCGAAATCATAAAAACTTTTATGATTTTGCAATGTAATATTTTTGTTTATAACATTGAATTAATTTTATTTATATTCCGTCTTACCACAAAAGATTTAAGAACGCTTTAGACATGTGTTTAGCAATTGTTTCACTGCGAAAAATATGCTAAACAGTTGTCTAAAGCGTGCTTAAATCTTTTGTGGTAAGACGGATTGTGTTTTTAATTAAGTAATTTTGTGGTAGGCTAACTTGACTACTTGGTTGACTATGACTATGCCATATTACGGTATTAGACATTATGTGCCAGTTAATTGTACTTTAATTTAATGAATTTTATTTATTTTATAATGTGTTCTCGTTTTATATATATATATATTTTTTTTTTCTAGGCTAAGTTGAGTTAATTGTATTGACATTAAGTGATAGTTAAACATTTTTTTACAGCGTAGGTAGGCCTCCCACTAGATGGATCGACGACATAGTAAGAGTCGCTGGCATCCAGTGGATGTAAAAGGCAGGCTGTCGTTCAGTGTGGAGGTTAAAGGGGGAGGCCTATGTTCAGCAGTGGACGTCTTCTGGCTGATGATGATGATGATGATGAAGATGATGAAACATTTTTATTGCATAGTTATTTTATATTATTATTTCATTGTGTACAATTTTAATTTTCGATTGACCGATGTAATTGGCATTGCGTGTCGTTTTAGTTAATAAACAATAAGCATTCTCTTTTTAACAACTTTTCTCGCATAATTTTTTATAATGATGAATGAAAACACGCTAAGAATAAACAAAATAAGGTATTTTTACCAGAAAATTTATCCATTGAGAGATTTTTACCGGAAATCAACTGTCAATCAGTGATAATGTTACTGAGCTAAAAATAATTTTACCGTCAATGACTTTTATCGTTTGATATCAAAATCTTGTAAACAAAATGCAATCACAATAGATAATCTGCTACTCCGAATTAAGAGCCCGTTTCCGGCTACATCTACACCTTGTTCGCACATTTTAAAATACAAAATCTCTAAATAATTCTCTGAATAAAAAAACAAAAAATGGAAATTAAAAAAATACCGTAAAGTACACGCACGGTGCTATACAACGGAGCGTGGGGTAAAATTCATTACCGCACGCTCCGTTGTATGATCCGTAATGTTTAACTTTCGAACGATGTATACAGGCTTCGTAAGTGCACTTTTTAAGCAAATGTGTTGTAAAATACATTTAGTAAGCTGACACTATTTTATTTTATGTATTATTTTTTTTCTTTTATTCTATGACTATGACTATTTACATAGTCTTTGTATGATTCGCCCACTCTGTCCTCACGGTCTTAAAGCCCGTGGTTGGTAAGTACTTTGTCACTAAGCAGTCGCAGTGACATCTTCCCATCAGGCGGCAAAAATCATCACAGGTAAATTCGAGAGACAGCCAGCAACCCGTAATGACAAGGTTCTAATAAATTTCTCAGACTTTGATCTTGCAGGAATCCAATAGACGAAAATAATATATAGCAAAGTAGTTTTGACGATAATTCTTCAACAAGATGCCAATAGCATTTATTATTTTGTTCCGAGAAAATAGGCTGGTATCAAATTTTGGGCTTTGGAAAAGTTCTAGACTAAGAAAGTATTATGGGCAGGGAGGTGGACGCCGTTTCTTATGATTTTCCTTCTGAACAATAGACAATCATAAAAATTTTGGCATTAATCAGGATTAGGAAAGGCAATGAAAGGAAAGTATGATAACTGATAGTATGATAGTTTTTTAACTGTTCGACCAACCACCCGCATTCTTCAGTCTTCCCGTGAACATGGTGCATGTAATTGCGCCGAAATATCGGGAGCTCATTCCACAACCTTACCACGGTCAATATCCCGTAAATAATCATATAACTTTAGTGAACAACCGTGATAGTTTAAAACAGTGTTTTGCAACGAAATTGAGGTTTTTTTAAATACTTTTATAGGCCGAAACGGGTAAAAAATGCGGGCCAAAGCCAGATTTTTATGTGGGGCGAAACTCTAGAGGAAGAATCAGGAAAAATCACAATAGTGATAACAAACAGAATACAATTATTTTAGTTTAAACTAACTCAATATGGTTGTGTTACGTGACGATTTCATTCAAATATTATATTATTAAGATAATTTAAAAAAAACTCAGAGTCACACAGAGGGCAATGGAGAGAGCTATGCTCGGAGTTTCTTTGCGCGATAGAATCCGAAACATGGATATTCGCCAAAGAACCAGAGTCACCGACATAGCTGTTAAAATTTGCAAGTTGAAGTGTCAATGGCGCCACATCGCTCGAAGAACCGATAACCGATGGGGAAGAAAGGTTCCTGAGTGGAGACCACGAACCGGAAGACGCAGCGTAGGTAGGCCTCCCACTAGATGGACCGACAATATTGTGAGAGTCGCGGGCATCCAGTGGATGCAAAAGGCAGGCTATCGTTCAGTGTGGAGGTTAAAGGGGGAGGCCTATGTTCAGCAGTGGACGTCTTCTGGCTGATGATGATGACGATGATGAAGATAATTTATTGCACAAAACGCGAGTATTGCATATACACATTTATTAACACATGCACAATAATAATTTAAATAATTATTGAATCAGGCGTTACTTTGCGGAAGATTGTTGCGCTGTCAAATTCAAATAATTATTGAATCAGGCAGTACTTTTCGAAAGATTGCAGCGCTGTTTAATTCAAATAATTATTGAATCAGGCGTTAGTTTGCGGAAAATTGCAGTGCTGTCAAATTCAAATAATTATTGAATCAGGCGTTACTTTGCAGAAGATTTCAGCACTGTTTATTTTAAATAATAATTTAATCATGCGTTCCTTTGCGGAAGATAGCAGCGCAGTCAAGTTTAAATAATTATTACATCATGCGTTACTTTGCGGAAAATTGCAGCGCTGTCAAATTTAAATAATTATTGAATCAGGCGTTACTTTGCAGAAGATTTCAGCACTGTTTAATTAAATAATTATTTAATCATGCGTTCCTTTGCGGAAGATAGCAGCGCAGTCAAGTTTAAATAATTATTACATCATGCGTTACTTTGTGGAAAATTGCAGCGCTGTCAAATTTAAATAATTATAGAATCAGGCGTTACTTGTTAGCTTTTAACAAAATCTTAAGTGGGTTTGATAGGTTTGAATTGCCAGTGTTAATTGGAATAAATAAAATTGATACCCTATTCTACCTAAAACACGGAATTACATCAGATTCTATGGACATTCATAACTGACAAATTCAGTTTTAAATTAATAAATATTTGAATGTTTGTATAAAAGTATGAAATCAGTAATTTTAGAAAAGTTTGTTTTTATTTCACATATTGCTTAAATATGGCAGTTCTAAAAGTGTTACCATTTTAGAACTAAAATGTCAAATATTAATAAATCACTGTAACATTAATTTATATTAGAGACCCGTAAAAAATCGACGCCAAATTCAAACATCTCTTTCTCTTTGTCTACAAGGGCAATTATATTTGGAGCGTGAATATCGAATAAAATTAGGCATGATTTCAAATCATTTCTATAACTAAATTCTTTATGAAATTCTGATTCATCATAATTATGATTAAGCCATCTGTAGAAATAATTAGAGAACATAGTAAGAAAAGAGAAACAACATTTTTACCCGACTGCTTATGAGGGTTATTTTTTTCTGGCGTATACCTACGTAAAGTAAGTAAAAAGCCTTTATATCAAACTAGCGACCCGCCTCGGCTTCGCACGGGTATAATTTAGAAAAACAAACCAGCCAAGTGCGAGTCAGGCTCGCGTACTTTTTTTTATATTGACTTGTCATCGTCATCATCAGCCGGAAGACGTCCACTGCTGAACATAGGCCTACCCCTTTAACCTCCACACTGAACGACAGCCCGCCTTTTGCATCCACTGGATACCCGCGACTCTCACAATGTCGTCGGTCCCTACGCTGCGTCTTCCGTGTATTGACTTGTACAGCCTTTTGGCCTCTACAGCTTGACCGGACTAGTTAGCGAACGCAGAGTGCGTTCGGCATAACTAGGTGGTGGGCTCGCGTACTGAGTTTACCATGCTTTAGGTGTCATTAGATTCGCCTTCATTTCCAGAATGTCATAAGCTATTTTTGCTACTGGGGTTTGTGTTTCTTTTCATAAAATACATGGTAGAAATAATATAAATAATATTTCTGCAAAACCTGGTAAAATAGGGGTACAGCAGTTTAGTCAGCGACCCAAAGCCGTGCTTCGTTATTTTAGGGAGCTCGGCTGGTTTGGGTAAGCTGGCAGGGGCAAATGCACAATACAGCCCAAGCGGGATGTCAGTTTAGGTCTTATCACCCCCACTTTGAATTAGAATTAAGAATCACCGTTCTGTGTAGCCTTACACCTATAGGTATTTGACAGTGAAATGGGACCGCATAAGACCTTTCGGTCAAGTGGGTATTTATGCGTTATCTACAATCAAAAGTGCTGCGTATCGCTAAATCATAACTCTGACATTATAAATGAAGCTTGGTCACGAATCAGAGGTGCAAGTACCGTTCTTTTAGCGATCGTCAAATTGACAGTTGAGGTCGTCAAATTCGATAATATGCAATTTTTTCAGTACTCGCTGTGATCGATTCTATGGCATTTTAGCGAATTTGACGATCGATAAAGAACGGTACTTGCACTGCTGATCATAATAATAAAAAAATATGGATGTTCATTTGTTATTTTCATAATTTTTGATTTTACTAGTGTCATCATCAGCGATAGGACGTCCACTGCTGGACACAGGCCACCCCCATCGATCTCCAAAAGGCCCGGTTCCCTGCGGTCTCTTCTGGGTCGTCTGTCCATCTTGTGGGTGGACGTCCTACGCTATGCTTATCGGTCCCACTTAACTATTCTTTTATAAGTGTAGATAAAATCATTAAACAATAGCTATAAAAACAAGATGGATGCAGATGGCAGGCTGTCATTCACTGTGGAAAAGGGGAGGCCTATGTTCAGCAGTGGTCGTCTTCTCGCTTATGATAAATATCATGACAAGACTTTCTCAATGTTAGTCCACATAAAAATCAACCTAAAGTAAACTTCATCATCATCATCATCACCATCATCATCATTATCAACAACCATTTTCTACCTGCTGTTGGGTTTAGGTTTTCTTTTCAGCGCACCATCTGTTCCGGTCCTGACATGCAGTCTCGTCCACTGCTTTCCTGCTGCCATAGCAATGTCATCTGACCAGCGGGCTAGGAGTCTACCCAGTTTTAATCCTTAGAAGTGAAATAAAGATTCAAGAGCCATTTCAATAAAAAATAATCAATAAAACTGAACGGTAACAATCAGCGAAAGAATCGCATAACCCACAATAACATTAAAAACGAAAACATAAAAAAAAATCATTTAAAATTTTAAAAATAAGTATAGCTAAATAGCATAGCAAAATTATGAGAACGGCATGCCAATGTCATTATTTTAAATTATACACCTTATTTTATTTATAATAGACGTGCCTAAAATACCAAGCAATGCCGCAAATGAAATTTTCAGAAAATCTTTCTCATAATTGTAAGGTCTCAAATAATTCCAGTAAAATTTTACTAAACAACGCAAACTAAAATGCGACCGCTGAAATATGGCGCGTGCTTAAAGCGCTGTGTTTCAGCGGTCGCATTTCAGGAGGAATGGCACAGAATAGATTAAAGTACTTGTTCTGATAGCCGCAGTTGTGTTTCAGCCCTGAAGCCATATCAGGTTCAGTCTGGCTACAGCAACGCTCTTATCCGCACGTCTGCGTTCTATCTGTCCGATACGAAAGTTTTCGTAACAATTATTCAAGACAAATCTTTTAATTTTTGTTTACGGCCAGTGTTTAAACAAAATTAGGAATTAGGAATTCGTTTTCTAAATTTGAATATTTGATCCGTGTTTTGTTTTCCATTTTTTATTTTATTTTCAATTAGTGTTCGAGAAAATTGCTTAATTTGAAATTTCGAATAAGTTAATTTTTTGGAGTGATTGAAAGACTGAATTTTTTTTTTTTTTTTTACGTTGTTTCGTGTTTATGGGTGTGCTTTTCGATGATTGTTATAGTGTTTGTCAGTCAAAATAGGTGTAATAGAGGATAATGTACAATATAATGGATCGTTGTCATCTCAGCGGCAGTGCAGTGGTGTCGACGTGAACTGGACGGCATGCTTTTTCCACATAAAGCGCATACTAGCCGTCCTGATGCCTGTTTATGATGATATAGTAAGTGCATTAAAATTTGTTCTAAACAGAATCTATTTTAAATTAAATAAAGTCGGGTTAGTTGCTCCATTTATAACTCAAGAACTGCCGGACCAATTTTCATGATCTATGATATCTAACTATTGAAATTGTTTCTACATTATTTAATTATTTAATTAATACTTTTTATACAAATAATATTTACGGTATTTTTGTACGCCTACAAACTAGGCAAAACATGATATAAAGTGACAAATATTTTAACCCTCCTATTGTGCATGCGTTTTAAATGTGTGTATGATTTACTTGTGTTTTGTGCAAATAAATTATCTTTATCTTTATGATTTGTTAGATTTCTTTCCACCGCAGAATAAGTACTAAAATATCGAAAATTCCCGTTTTTTTTTAATGAATAATGAAAAAAAATCATACATTTTGTATAGAACGACAAGAATTGATCATGACATAGACAACATAGAAAAAAAAAGATATTGTCTTGTAAGTCAAAGGAGGTTGCTATCGCTACTAAGGAGGTTGCTTCAAGGAGATATATAACGCGAGCGAAACCGCAGGGTGTAGATAGTATAGAATATAGTTTATTGAATCGGGCGTTACTTTGCGGAAGTCCGTCTTCAGAACTGTTTTTCTGACGAACTCTAGGTGTATATCCGCTTCTACGTCGCTTAAGCAATGCTCTGATGCTCTGATGAACTCTTTGACCTCATCCCTCCATCGCGGTTTTACTATCGAACCGGCCGCCATCGCCAAAAAAGCCATCCTCATATTATAGATGCGTGGAAGTCTCGCACTGTTCGATTTGATCGATTGTTTCTGCCACGCACCTGTAAGTTGTGGATGGCTTACCACCTTCGGTTTTTCCTCCAAAATATAGAGTGAATAGAGTCCTCAACACAATAAGGAATTTGGGATAAATTATTTTACTCTATAGATTTTGTTTGAAGCTTATTTAAAGCTGATAAAAAACATTAAGCAAAAAGAGAGAATAAACGTAACCTGAAACAGAAACTAATTAATTCTGAAACAATAATTTATCTTTATTATAATTTGTAATAATGATATTAATTTAAATTATGATAATTTAAATAATTTATTTATGATATTAATAATAAATTATAAAAAAAAATATTGATTGTTTTTACAGTAATTTTTTATTTATTTTTATTTTATTTTCTTAATAATTATTATGTGTCCATAAATGAAAATCTGTCTATTAATATTAATCAATATAGGTATATAAAAATGAATCCCTATTTACCTTGGTCACGCCATAGCTTGTCAACGACTTTACTGATTTCATTCATCTTAACGAAGTATATTTTTCAAGTAGCTATTTTAGGGTTCCTTACCTCAAAAGGAAAAAACGGAACCCTTATAGGATCACTTTGTTGTGAGACTACAATATGTCCGTCTGTCAAGACCCTTTTTCTCAAGAACGCGTAAAGGTATCAGTTTGAAATGTTTTTCAAATACACGGGTCTACATTGTGATCACAATTATATGACTTTGGCTACGAAAAACGGAACCCTACCATAATATATATGCGTGTCTCGAGTCTCTACATGCTTTGAGCTAGTTATTAGTACATGTAAGTATAGTATTGAAGTCAGTATTTGTTTTTTATAAAAATTTATTATACAATGAAAAAACATTGTTTTTTTTTTTTTTTGGCACAAAATTATTTTGATATTTTTATTATATTTTTTATAAACAAGAACAGTAACCGTACTTACTTGTCAATAATATGTATTTTCATTTATATATTTTTTCTTCATGCCTTATGAACGGAATAATTATTTCCTTCTTTTAAACCTGCCTTCAAAGGTTTTAACAATAAAGAGCAATGAGCGAGGAATATTTTCAGGCCAACGCAGCCCTATTCTAGTGCGCTCGAGATTGTCTTAGTCACTGTCTTTTTCGTTAGAAATGCCTTGAGAGTGAAGTAATCTCAAGCGCACTAGAATAAGGCCTCGAGCTGAAGCCAGATTTTAATATCTCATTGTTGAGTCTCTAGACGTTGAAAAAAAGAAAATTGCGGAAAATATTGATGCAAAAAGTCGTAACTTAAAAAGGGAAAAAGTTGAATGCGAAGATGATGCGGAGAGTTTCTCTATGGTCGATTAGCTCTGGTGCTCTATGATGTACGAACAAAAAAAAAGGACAAGTACGAGTAGGACTCGCGCTCTGAGGGTTCCGTCAGATTGAACCCTCAGAGAGCGAGTCCAAACAAAAAAAACACAAAAAAAGTTGAAATATTGATACAATGTTACAATGACTTGAAATATTGAAAGACAAACTTAACTTTGTAGTGGACAATAAGGTTCTTCGATACATTCCAACTACAAAATGTAAGTTTGTAATAGCAAAACTATTATTTTTATAATGATATAACTTCAAATTTATGACTTTCGGAGTTATTCCTTTATATGTGATGTATGACCAAACCATGATCTCTTGCCAAATTTCATGATTCTAGGTCAACGGAAAGTACCCTATAGCTTTTGATACCCTTGTGAAATCGCAAAATATGCGAAAATATGCGACATAAACGGTCATATCTTTTGATTGCGTAAACTTAAAAGTTTGATTTTTTTTCACAGTTAGAAACTGTAAATTTGAGTATTTGATATAAATTTTAACTTTATATCTTGACGCGTTCTTGAGAAAAAGAGTCTTGACAGACGGACATACGGACAGACGGACAGACGGACAGACGGACAGACGGACAGACGGACAGACGGACAGACGGACAGACGGACAGACGGACAGACGGACAGACGGACAGACGGACAGACGGACAGACGGACAGACGGACAGACGGACAGACGGACAGACGGACAGACGGACAGACGGACAGACGGACAGACGGACAGACGGACAGACGGACAGACGGACAGACGGACAGACGGACAGACGGACAGACGGACAGACGGACAGACGGACAGACGGACAGACGGACAGACGGACTGACGGACAGACGGACAGACGGACAGACGGACAGACGGACAGACGGACAGACGGACAAAGTGATCTTATAAGGGTTCCGTTTTTTTCCTTTTGAGGTACGGAACCCTAAAAAGGAGAAGAATGGGTTGATATATTAAAATAGGTACGAACATTAAATAGTCTCATAGTGGATAAGATTATGATGATGATATGTTAGATTATTATCCCCCTTATTAATAAACGTGGAATAGGCTTGGAATAGTTACTCCGTCTTTTGTCTTTTTCGATCGAGTTCAAAATGTGAAAGAGAGAAGAAGACAAAACACGGCGTAACTATTCCAAGACTACTCCACGTTTATTAATAAGGGGGATAATAATCTAACATATCATCATCATAATCTTATCCACTGCTGCACATAAGCTCCTAAGGCAGTCCACTCAGACCGATCTTCAGCTTTTCCCTTCGATATCCATATTTTAAATCGATAGTGAATTGGTTTCTTCTAGGCGCGCGTGCTCCATCGTAGACCGCATCATTGCTTAACATCAGACAAGTTGGCAGCCAAGCGCAAGTTTATTTATAATTTTAAAACAAGCCGGCCAAGTCTTAGTCGCGGGCTCGCGCACTGAGGGTTCCTTACCAATCATTGCTTAAATGATGATAAAGAATAAGGTATTAAAAAATATACCACTAAAAAGTATGGACTGAATTTGAGAACCTCCCTCTATAAACTTAATTACTAAACCGTTCGAAATTACAGTCCATTTTCCCAATTGGCCCACCTTCTCAATGGTATTGCCAAATCCGAGTGAACAAATATTTGTGCCAATCCATAAACGGCATTATCTGATTATACAAGTACTATTTGGGCCATGTAATGTGTACTCATCCCATTTAATCTCAAAACCTTTGTACTATGCGTTTGTAATAACAGTAGGAGATGTACATATTTGTACAATTATACTCCTTACAGGGCCGGATTCAGGGGAGGGCAGCCTAAAGCTATAACAGAAATTTCTAGCAAAAATTTTCTAACTTTTGAAACGGGGAAGTGAACAAAACTAAACAAAATACATGGTAACACTAACAATGCAAATGCTCAAGCCCACTATCAGTTGGCAACGTACCCAGCACGCTTGCAGTATTACCACGCTGAATGGCAATGCTTATGCGTTGAGCCAAAACCACGCCAGCATTTTGGTCATTCGTCGCATTAACCAGGCGCTCTGAAATATTTCTGAAAATGAGGTGAGATCCTGGTCCCTAAGGGCTCAATTTCTCGACCCCAAACGGTTTAAATATGTAGGTAACCAATGCCGAGGTTTACATATTTGCATCGTTTGTGTTGCTCTGCTATTTTCTAACCAACACATATAAAAATCGATGTGTTTATGTTCCTTGTGGACTCCAAACATACTCCAAAACGGCTTAAGACGAAATATGCTTCAAATTTGACGATTCGTCCTCACGAATATTCAAAAGTAGACCTTTAAAATCGTTTAATTGACATTATTTCTTTATCTATATATATATAAAAATCAATTGCTGTTCGTTAGTCTCGCTAAAACTCGAGAACGGCTGAACGGATTTATCTTATCTTGGTCTTGAATTATTCGTGGAGGTCTAGGGAAGGTTTAAACGGTGAGTAAACGGCTGGACCGATTTAGATGAAATTTTGTGTTTTGGAGTGGGTCGCGGTAGCGAGGCCGAAGGCCGAGCTCTACGCGTACGAAGTCGCGGGCAACAGCTAGTGTTTAATAAATGTTCTTGAAATATTTTATTCGGATGTGGTCACCGATAAATTATTAAAGAAATTTGTCTCGATAGAAAAAAATCGCAGACTTTCCTAAAAAACACCCCTTTTCACGTTCTTTTCATTGGATTGAATCAACTTCATTCAATATTCAACAGAATATATTTTTATACAAAAAATTGTGTGTTATCCTAACAATCATTCAAAAACTTTAGTGGTCGCAGTTTTTTGTAAAAGCGTGAGATTATTTGTCTATACTAATATTATAAAGAGGAAAGATTTGATTGTTTGTTTGTTTGTTTGCATTGAATAGGCTCCGAAACTACAGGGCCCTGATTCCGTAACTTTAACACGCACGTAACGCGCCGCGTTAAGTTAGCCTCTTATAATTTGGACTCTATTCCCAAGGAATAAACACCAACTTTTAGAGGTTAACTTAACACGACGCGTTACGTGCGTGTTTGTTGTTACAGAATCAGGGCCCTGAACCGATTTGAAAAATTCTTTCACTGTTGGGAAGCTACACTATCCCCGGGTAACATAGGCTATATTATATTTTAAAAAAAAATAGGGATCCTTACTAAAACTCCAATAATGTAACCCAAGGTGTAAAAAAATAAGATTTTCAATTTTGACTTTGCGTGTTTGACATTTCTAAGACAGGACAACGTCTGTCAGGTCTGCTAGTAGAAAATAAAGAAAAAATTAATATTGAAAATATTTGAAAGCGCGCACGCCGCATTATCGTCATACAAATGTACGGTTCTCTACCATTTCGCCTTAACTGATTTTGACGGGGCTTTCACCGGCAATAGCTTATTTATGATGTAAGTAGTAACTTAGTCTACTTTTATCGAGGTATCCACGCGGGTGAAGCCACGGGTAGCAGCTAGTTTACTATAAAACGAGAGAAGCCTTACTGCTTACTATTTATAAGTACTTTTAGGCGGTAAACGGGAACAATAAATACGGACTAGATAGAAAACAGATGTAGAAACGGTAGACGTATTGGTAAATGTGTAAACAAAGTTAACAGATTATGACTGTTCTTGGAAAATACTTTTTTAAAAACTGTTTTGGTAGACTAGCTACTGGTGGAATTAGGCATATGGTGAAGGACAGAGGATGGAAAACTGTAAGGTTTTTGAGGTGAACTTTGGTCAAACTTAGCCTGCCAACCATTTAAAAAAAAGGCAAAATATTTGAAAACGTAACACAGCATTTTTAATGTCTATCGGAACGTATCGCGCTTTTTTATATTAAGGTAAATAAGCTTTATTAATTTATAAAACTTTTTAAACACAACCTTTTTTGTATTCTTCTCAGCAAATACTTTCATTTGATGCCCGTATCATGATGTAAACATCTTCCCGCCATCTTGGGGCATCCGCTATATTGAATTTATCATCTTGGTCTTGGACCAAAGTGCTTCGGAAGACAAATCCAATGAACCCAAACTCAACGGAGTTAAGTCGTTTCGTTTAGGATTTACTATGGCTACCTTCTGTGTCTATCATCAGACCAGGTACAATAATATTGCATTTTCACTTAACTTATATAAGTATGCCAAATTTCAGCTCAATCGGTTGAAAATATCTGTTTCAAAATTCAGTTGCAAGATTCCACACGAACAAATATAGTTAAATACATAATTATATACATGCCTCTGGTGGCACAAGTATCCACAGGCGACGGTGACTGCTTACCATCAGGCGGCCCGTCTGCTTGTTTGCCGCATATGACATAATCACATATAGTATCTGACTAAAATATACAGGGTTACACAACGGTAGTACCGGTGGCAAACAAGCAGACGGGTCGCCTAATGGTCACCGTCGCCTGTCGATACTTGTAACACCCGAGGCATGACAAATACGTTGCCGGCCCTTTAGGACTCTAAAAACTCGCTTTATTTTTCGAAACTAAATTTGACAGATCTAGTATTGTTGCCATTCTACTCTAACATACCTTTTGGAATGAATAGAGATGCAAATAATTGTAGTACTGTCAAATTGATTTAGTTTAGTGTGTGTGACATAATCAACGCTAACGTATATATACTCCACCAACTCACGACAAGACTCTCAACCATCTATGTCAAACGTGTCCTCGAATACTTTGGCAACACTGCTAGAAAACAAGGCGACAACCTGGAAAAGTTGATGGTGACAGGGAAAGTTGACGGTTAAAGATCACAAGGTCGTAGCCCAATATGCTGGTCCGATAAAATTCGCACCACTCTCGACACCCCAGTCTACGATATACTCCATGTTGCTAAGGATAGAAGACAATGAAAAGATATCATCAGAGAGAGATTGCTGAAAAGTTGTGGTCACGTCCCTCAGACATGAGGAATACGACTTAAAGAGGAAGATGACATAATCGTCGCAAATGACACTAATGCGAGTCAGAGAAGTAGCGTACCTACTAATTTGTTTACACAATACAAAAACCGATTCCTATTTAGGAAATGTAATTTAGTGTTTCAAATATTCAAACAATGGTGAACTCAAAACTAAAATGGCTATGGAAACCATTATTTTAATTCAAGGGAGTGTCTTACGAAGTAATGGTATGAAGAATTACCGTTACAATTCGTGGTGGCAGGTATATATTTCTCGGCATTTGTCTTGGTTGAAGGATGGAAAGTTTCGAGCATTTAAAATTATAGGGATGAAGGGGAGCAATGGTAGCCGGGTGGTAGCACGTGCTCTTTACAATCTGACAGCATTCGGTTTGAGCCTCGTCCAAGAACCTCAAAAGTTCAAGGACATAATATGACATTCACTAATATGCACTGGGCCAACATGGTGGATTATTTTATTTTATTTCATTTATTAAGGAACAATAAACAGCCATAATATTATAAAATGTACAATAATGTGGATAGATTAATAAACTTAATAATAATACAGCCAACAGCACTATTCACAGATTACTTACAGAATTATATAAATTTACCGCTAGGAGTAGCAAGCTTGCAAAAAATAATATTTAAATATACATAATTATGTTTTTTTTTTCTAATAAGCCCTAAAACATAATAATTAAAAATTAATGTTTTTATGAAGTTTATACAACTATTAATTAACATAACAATAACAGTATTGTTTCAAAATATGTACTGAAGTTATGAGGCGAGCTTTTGAAGTACTGCTGCTTTAAATTTACTTATCTCTCCAGCCCAGCCCAGCAGGTAGCTGAGTGGCAGATGGCTTGTGTCCCAGCAGTGGGAACATGAAATGCTGATAATGATGTGATGACATTCAACTATTTTATATCTTCAAAATGTTGAAATGCACGAGCGAGATAAAGAATACACGAAACATTAGCTCCTAAGTACAGTAACCTTAAAAATCAATACAAAACTAATAAATCATGTACCAACAATACAGCCAATACAATAAAACTGTATTGGATGCACTATATAAAGTTAAAAGGTACTTCGTTATCTTGAGATACAATTCATGATAACGATGAAAACATATCTAGTATTGACAGGGGATTTACTATAGAGAAGCAATCGATGGGAATTTCAAATGTTAATTTTTACTTAGAAAGATGCTTTGTTACAGTGCTTTGTTTGAGAATTCACAATATAAAAATATGTCAATAAAGATTATATTATAATAAAAAAACAGAGCTCCTGATTGATGCGACGAGTAACCAAAATTATAGCGTAATAACATAGCATTGCCATTCGGTGTTGTAACGCCGCTAGCATGCTGGGTACGCTGCCAACTGGCAGTGGGCTTGAGCATTTGAACTGTTTTTGTCATCATCATCATTTCAGATATAGTAAGTACACTTCTGCATCCAGCGTTTCCCTGCGGTCTCTCAAGAGCTAATACAAAAATACGTAGAAAAATACGTTTGTTGTATGGGGACCCCCCTTTCGTTTTTACTTTTAGATATTTTTATTATTTGTTAGTCAATCCGCCGTAACATTACATATTCTGTAAGAATTTCAACTGGCTATCTATTACGGTTCGAAAGATACAGCCGTTAATAGGTAGGACAGACAGACGGACGGACATACAGACAGACAGACAAACATCGTAGCTTAATAATAGGGTCCCGTTTTTACCCTTTGGGTACGGAACCCTAAAAATTGGAAATACGAACGTGAAAGGCTGTTCAATAAATATATAAAAATTCAGGACATTTTTGCACACACGGTCATCTATATCCCCAAACTAAGCAAAGCTTGTGATATGGCTGCCAGAGACTGATATATATACATATATAGTTTTAAATACATACTTAAATAGATATTAACAACCAGATATAGAACAGACACAAATGTTCATCACATAAATGTTTGTCCTAGGTGGGAATCGAACGCACGCCCCCAAGCTCAGAAGGCTGGTTCATAACCAACTGGACCAACGGGCTATCGGGCATGCTGGCAATTGCCTATGAATGGAAATCAATAGCCGAAAGCAAGTTCAACGATGTGACTTGAGGTCTTTATGTCCAGCAGTCATCATAATATTAACCTATTTATGGGCTGATGGGTCACTTCCCACTAGATTGAATGAGTCAACAAATTGTTGTACATACGCCAGGTTCTACTTATAAAGTTTTTATATTATTTCGTTTATTTATTGTATAATAATTTATAATAATAATAATAACGAGAACCTCGTGAAGGCTGAGAAGGACAAACTCAGACCTCACCTCACCTTGACTTGGCTCACGAGGTTACCGCCATGTGGGATGTTGACTCGACGATCATTGTCCCGATAGTCGTATCGGTGAACGGTCTTATAGCGAAGAGCCTCGATACCTTAAGAGGCTCTCGCTAGATGGTTGGGTCAAGGGTCAGATGCAGAAGGCGGTAATCCTGGACACGGCACGTATTGTCAGGAGGTTCCCTACTCTGCAGCCCTAACCACCACAAAATACAAAAAGTAGTGCAAAAAGACAACATCTGACAGACAGATCAACGCCCATCCAAGTACCGCCCGCCGACGTTGCTTAACTTGGTGAGGAACGGGTTTTTTTCACCGACTCGCACTTGGATAATTTAATTATTTTTACTTTACGTGTACCTACTATAATCATGCCAAATTTGACGCTTGTAAATATTACTGTTTTTACATTAGAGCGAATACGAAAATACGTTAAAAGGCCTTTATAATTATTGACTTTATATTTATTAGTTAATCCGCCGTAATATTGCACATATTCTGTGAAAATTTCAACTGGCTATCTATTACGGTTCAAAAAATAAAGCCGTTAAAAGGTAGGACGGACAGAAAAACAGACAGCATAGGCTTAGTAATATGGTCCCATATACACTCTTTGGGAACGGACCCTAAAAACGATAAATCAAACGCGGGTGAAACAAAAGGACATAGCTATACTTATATTTTGTTCATTGCATAACATCGCGTGGCAACAGTTAATTTCTTTATCGTATTTTTGGGGAAAATTGTAAGAATCGCGGTCCGATATGCATTTGAAGGTGACCTTAACACGCAGGTTGGTGATAAAATCGGCATTTAAAGTTCATGTTTATGTTTCCTATAAGTTTTGATAACTTAATACGTCCGTAAAGCTTTCTTTATGGTTTTTTATAACGTCGTAGCTGAAATTTCCTAGAGATTCTTATCATCTAGTTTTCGGGCGTAAGGCTCTTCATTGTTTCACTAGTATTTCATAAGCATTATCTTAAAATTATCATCGACACAGTCTCTAGCACATCCCTCTACAAAAGTAATAAATGACGTCACTGAATTAAAATCGGTAATAGATTATTTACGATGCCGAAACACGGGCACACAATTCAAATTCAAATCAAATTCATTTATTTCACGTTCATACTACTCATAAACATAAGTTATAACATAATTTTATAACATTAGGCTAGATCAGAGTTAACATAAACAAAAATCAAAATCAAAATAGGTTTATTAAAAAAATATGAATTGCCAGTATTCAAATTAATAGATATAAAAATGACCAAAATGCTGGCGTGTTTCTGGCTCAACGCATTAGCATTGCCATTCAACGTGGTAATGCCGCCAGCATGTTGGGTACGCTGCCAACTGGTAGTGGGCTTGAGCATTAGGATTGTCTTTAGACCTTCAACGGTCTATGGGCAGTCTAACTGTATTTGCAGTGTTAGTTTTAGCTTGTATTTTGTTTAGTTATTAAAGGCACTTGCCAAGTAAAAAAATAAAAAAAATAGATATAACAATTCAATTGAAATTCACGCAGTCATAACTAAATAATCTATACTAATATTATAAAGAGGAAAGATTTGATTGTTTGTTTGGTTGCATTGAATAGGCTCAGAAACTACTGAACCGATTTGAAAAATCCTTTCACTGTTGGGAAGCTACACTATCCCCGGGTAACATAGGCTATATATTTTATTTAAATAGGTTTCCTTACTTAAACACCAATAATGTAACCCATAGTGTAAAAAAATCAGATTTACACCCGTGCGAAGCCGGGATGCGTTGCTAGAATTAAAATAAAACAGAATTTCAAATTAAACGTCAATGTAAGGTAATTTATTCCCGGCATTGGTACCGACAAGTAAGATTTATAAATTATGATTTATGGATCCTTGGTACTGGTACATGTCTCTCACAGCAATGCCGGAAGAAAGTACAGTCTAAACTGCCCGCAATCATACTCAAGTCTTTGTTAGAGCACCGGAGTAGGGCGGTGGACAATTGGAGCAAGTTCAAAGTCTCTAGTGAGCTACGGAAAGAGCTATCGTCGGCGTTTCTCTGAAGGACGCTGCCCCTTGATGCGCTGCCTGAATGGATTTTCCCCATCAGTTACAATCTGGGTGTCTTCAAGTCGAGAGTGAATCGGTTTCTTCTAGGCAAGCGTGCTCCATCGTAGACCGCATTGTCGCGAAGCCAAACGCAAGCCTATCTACTATAAAAAATAAGGATCGTATCTGAGGCAAAATAAGTCACCAGAGAACTAAAATCACCCAAACGTATTAGCAAGTTGAAGTGGCTGGTCATGTTTGTCGAAGAACTAATAACCGTCGGGGTAGACGTATTCTAGAGTCCATCCACGAATCAGCTACGTAGCGTAAGACGCGCTGAGACTCAATGCAGTGACAATATACGTAAGGTAGAACTTGAAGAAAGTCTGTACAAGATTGTTAAAGACCGTGATAATTTTTCTGGTCATAAACTAAAAATGCTGAACTTTTAATGAACACTCCCAGTTTAGTACATAGTATAACAAAGTAGCAGCTTTTTAATCCGTCTTTCAGTAATAACAAGTAGGTCAACAGCAAGCGTTGCGAGTTGGTCTACTTGAATAATTAGGCTGTGGTACAGTGAGTTTTTGTCAACATGCTTTTATTAGATGAACTTGTAACTAACAATGTAATGAAATCTTGGAAATCGATTATAACCTACTTTTAATTTATCATTATTGATTTGAATCTTTGCTAGTATTAGTGATTTGGATGCCAATACAATGATTTGGTGCCTTCGGCGGTAATCTGGTGTTGGAGCCAGGAAGTGGATAATAGAAGATAAAGCCACCTAGCGGAAAAGACGCCAACCATCACGCGTAGGTGTGGTGTCGAGAGATTAGTGTTCCTGGTTTCACAATAGCAGTCGGCGCCTGAGTTCCATTTTGCTTCCTTCTCCTCACCTCTATGCGTGCGGTACACTTAAGCCCGTTGTAGATGATGCGCAGTACTTGCGCAAGTATTACTCGCGCTAGTTTACTGCGCATTGTCTGCAACGGGCTTTAGTGTGAAGAAGCGCGTCACCTTTCGAGTTGAGTTTTAACGAGCAGCTTATGATATGCGTATTTTTAACTTTTTATACTGATCCTGTTTTTTTTTTTCGATATATTTAGAAAATCAATACGAAAGCATATTAATACAGAATTTTCATTCACATTTAATTTTTTATTAACTAGCTGACCCAACAGACGTAGTCCTGTTTTAGCTATGAATGTCAACAATTAAAAATAAAACTTCTGTCTGGTAAATTCACATTCACCAAACGCGCAAACTGTCAAACGCGCGAAACATAATCTTCGTTAAGTTTTCTGAAATTTTAAATTTTCTGCGCAATTTACTTAATTTTTCTTTTCGTAAGAACCATCTACAGAGTATTAGAACTCTTTAAACAAAATGAATGAATTCGGTAAAGTCGTTCTGAAATTATGGCGTGACCAAGATAAATAGGGATTCATTTATATATAAATAGATATATATGTTTATATATTTACTGCTGTCTGCGATCGAATCGAAAACAAACGAATTAATACCACATTTTACTTATATTACACGGGAATTACTCACGTAAGATTAAGCCGGTCACTCCGACTATAGTTTCAACCGCATTAGTGCCAAGCGAGACGCAGCCGCGCGCGCGCATTCACCTTGAAAAAGACTGCCTAATGCGGTTGAAACTATAGTCGGAGTGACCGGCTTAATCTTACGTGAGTAATTCCCGTGTAATATAAATAAAATGTGTGAAAACCACGTCAGTTTCTATAATAGAATTAATACCAGTTTTAATTATAATTATGCCTACGTATCTAAAACGTAAACTTTTATTAGTTTCTCGAACCCCAAACCATTTAGGACTCTTTGAACAGGCAGTGATGTTTAACGGCGCCAGTTTAGTGTTTGGCAAGCCATTCAGCCTGTTAGCATTAAAATGAACGCTGCCAAATTTGGAGGGTAGTTCAAAAGTTGCTTGATTCGCTAATTGATGTCAAACAAGTTTGGACTTCTTGATTGTCGACAAGTTAGATTGATGCATTGATTTCCTACGTCGTTTTATTTATTTTTATTTTATTTTACATTTTTAGGGAAACTTACAGCCTAATAGTATATAAGTAAACAAAAATAATAATTAGGTGACTAGGCCAATTACAAGTTCCCGCCTATGGAGCATACATGCATTTCAGCATACATATCCTTATCCTATACGGTTTTTGGAAGAATATTTTGTATTCTAACTTAACTAGCATTATATCAGTAATATATTCTAGTATATAAAAAAACAGTAAGGGCTTTTAGAATATATAGTGCTTCAATGCATCGAAACACAAAACGATCTCGCACGAAAAAAGAGGACTTATATTTGAACCGGAAGTTATTCTAGGATGAATCTGGGATTTAGTATAAGCTGTTTGAAATCATTAGTGCGGTGCGATAATAAAGTTAAATGGTTATAAATAATTCCATAAAACTTAACTATTCTTTCAATCGCTAAAAAGATCGTCACAATGTACGTACACTCAAAATCTACTATGTTATATTTTTTATATTTATATTTATTATGTTTGACAGAGTATCAGTTTTGTGAGATCAAGTCGAGCAAAGTGTCGCTGTGATAATAAAATAGAATGGTTATAAATAATTCTATACCACTTAACTATTTTTCTTTCAATTATTAAAAAGATCAAAGTTATATATAGTCAAAGTTTATAAAATGTTTAACAGAGTATACGCTTTTTGAGATCAAGTCTAGCAAATAAAGATGAGATGGTGCGATAATAAAGTAGAATGGATATAAATAATTCCAAACACTTATCTTTCAATCACTAAATTTGCTTTAATGTAAACACGGTAATACGTACAAGCGTCTTGGCATGATTATAGTACACACTCTAAAATATGACATTTATTTACGCAAGGAAATTATACATATCATATACAACTTATCGATAAAACTACTATGTACGACTAAATTATAATATATTATATTAAAAAAAAAATAAAAAAAACACTAAATAGATCGTCTAAAGTTACAAAGAGTTGGGTCTATTTAATGATGACATAAGAATAACAATTATGAACTAAAGTTATATTTAGCACTACGGATTTTAGATCAGACCTTATTAAACTCCAAAGCCAGAAAATATAGTAATACCATATATTAAAACATAGTTATAACTTATATAAAAAACAGTAATACTATGTTTTTAGTCTAGGCTTTGGTTCGGAATTTTTGTCTACAATTGTTGCAGGTTAAAATTATTATACATAGCTTTGTGACCACAAGGAGTACTTCTAAAGAGATGTGTCAACGGAATTTAAATTAAGTTTGTCAGTATTTCTAAAATGTAACTATCTAAACTTATATTGTATGACAAAATATGATGATATTTTTTACAAAATATAATTCTGCCTTTAAGGCGCCGTGACTAGCTGACTTTTATGTTTTTGAGGGGGTGAAGCAGAGGCAGTGGCGGCCGACTACAGCGGGGCGCACCGCGTGAATCTCGCAGAAACGTGACGACCTTCACCTATACACAGCTAAACACAAGTAATTTCGTCGGTCCACAGCACAGCTCTGTTGGCCTAGTGGTCTGGCACCGCGCTGGTAAACCACGAATGCCCGGTTCAAATCTAGTACTATGTAGATATTTTTAGACTCAATTTTTTATCATAACATTACGCATTATGCAAAGGGACCCTCCCTTTGCATAATGCATAGGTATAAAAGTCGTACTACTACACGCGCACGGGCCAGACGCACACAGCGACGGGACGACGGAGAACAAACAAACCATAATTCAATCAAACCAACTTGCTAGTTTTAATTATTAAAATTTACTTTCGTCGTACGTTTCAATATTTTATGTTTCTTTTTTGCACCAAATATTTTACCTATTATATTTATAGTTTATAGACTTACTCCTGGTATGATTCTACTAACTTGATGGTAGAGTTCGGAGACTGCTAAAACTGCTAAATAGGGAAAGCGAGATAAGTCAAGGTTGTGCTCGTTTTTTTTAGTCTTAGTGAGAATTGTTAGTCAAGGAATGATTTGACTGAGCTGATGGTGGAATTCGGAGACTGCTGCTGGAACTGCTAGACGGGGAAGGCCTGATGTGTCGTGTTTGGGCTGGTTTCATTAGTCATCATGAGATCTTTCTCCGGGAATGTTTTGACTGACCTGATCGAGGACTTCGGAGACTACTATTGGAACTGCTAGACGGAAAGAGCTAGAAGTGTCGAGTTTGGGCTCGTTTCATTAGTCATGATGAGATCTTCTTCCAGGAATATTTTGACTGACCTGATCGAGGACTTCAGAGACTGCTACTGGAACTGCTAGACGGATAGAGATAGAATGGTCGAGTTTGGGCTCGTTTCATTAGTCGTGATGAGATCTTCTTCTAGGAATATTTTGACTGACCTGATCGAGGACTTCAGAGACTGCTACTGGAACTGCTAGACGGATAGAGATAGAATGGTCGAGTTTGGGCTCGTTTCATTAGTCGTGATGAGATCTTCTTCCAGGAATATTTTCACTGACCTGATCGAGGATTTCTGGGACTGCTACTGGAACTGCTAGACGGATAGAGATAGAATAGTCGAGTTTGGGCTCGTTTCATTTGTCGTGATGAGATCTTCTTCCAGGAATATTTTGACAGACCTGATCGAGGATTTCGGGGACTGCTACTGGAACTGCTAGACGGAAAGACCTAGAAGTGTCGAGTTTGGGCTCGTTTCATTAGTCGTGATGAGATCTTCTTCCAGGAATATTTTGACTGACCTGATCGAGGATTTCGGGGACTGCTACTGGAACTGCTAGACGGATAGAGATAGAATGGTCGAGTTTGGGCTCGTTTCATTAGTCGTGATGAGATCTTCTTCCATGAATATTTTGACAGACCTGATCGAGGATTTCGGGGACTGCTACTGGAACTGCTAGACGGAAAGACCTAGAAGTGTTGAGTTTGGGCTCGTTTCATTAGTCGTGATGAGATCTTCTTCCAGGAATATTTTGACTGACCTGATCGAGGACTTCAGAGACTGCTACTGGAACTGCTAGACGGAAAGACCTAGAAGTGTCGAGTTTGGGCTACTATCTCTTTCCGTCTAGCAGTTCCAGTAGCAGGCTCTGAAATCGTCGATCAACTCAGTCAAAATATTCCTGGAAGAAAACCTCATCAAGACTAATGAAACGAGCCCAAACTTGACACTTCTAGCTCTATCCGTCTAGCAGTTCCAGTAGCGGTCTCCGAAATCCTTGATCAGGTCAGTCAAAATATTCCTGGAAGAAGATCTCATCACAACTAATGAAACGATCCCAAACTCGATGCTCCTATCTCTTTCCGTCTAGCAGTTCCAGTAGCAGTCTCCGAAATCCTCGATCAGGTCAGTCAAAATATTCCTGGAAGAAGATCTCATCACGACTAATGAAACGAGCCCAAACTTGACACTTCTAGCTCTTTCCGTCTAGCAGTTCCAGTAGCAGTCTCCGAAGTCCTCGATCAGGTCAGTCAAAATATTCCTATAAGAAAACCTCATCACGATTCACGACTAATGAAACGAGCCCAAACTCTACACTTCTATCTCTTTCCGTCTAGCAGTTCCAGTAGCGGTCTCCGAAATCCTCGATCAGGTCAGTCAAAATATTCCTGGAAGAAGATCTCATCACAACTAATGAAACAATCCCAAACTCGACCATTCTATCTCTTTCCGTCTAGCAGTTCCAGTAGCAGTCTCCGAAATCCTCGATCAGGTCAGTCAAAATATTCCTGGAAGAAGATCTCATCACGACTAATGAAACGAGCCCAAACTCGACACTTCTAGCTCTTTCCGTCTAGCAGTTCCAGTAGCAGTCTCCAAAGTCCTCGATCAGGTCAGTCAAAATATTCCTGGAAGAAGATCTCATCACGACTAATGAAACAAGCCCAAACTCGACACTTCTAGCTCTATCCGTCTAGCAGTTCCACTAGCAGGCTCCGAAATCCTCGATCAGGTCAGTCAAAATATTCCTGGAAGAAGATCTCATCACAACTAATGAAACAAGCCCATACTCGACACTTCTAGCTCTATCCGTCTAGCAGTTCCACTAGCTGGCTCCGAAATCCTCGATCAGGTCAGTCAAAATATTCGTGGAAGAAGATCTCATCACGACTAATAAAACGAGCCCAATCTCGACACTTCTAGCTCTATCCGTCTAGCAGTTCCGTTGCAGACTCCGAAGTCCTCGATCAGGTCAGTTAATCCGTTTCTGGAGAAAGTAACATCACGACTTACCAAACTAGCTCAAACTAAACTAAACTAAAAATTGGTGCTGATGATGACGATGATGATGAAAAGCAGCATTTTTTCCCCTCGTTATAACATCAGCTATCTGAGAGTGAAAATCCCATCAAAATCAGTTCAGCCATTTTGGAGTTTATACGTAATATCATCATCATCATCATCATCCTTCATAGGGAACATACATACATCGCTTTTTATATGTATATAGAAGAAAGATATACTCAAAGAAGACTGTAACACCTTTTTAGGGTTCCGTAGAATTACAAGGAACCCATATAAGTTCGTTCTGCCCATCCGTCTCTGTCTGTCCATCCCAAGTTGTTTAGGATTTCCTAACCATTATAGTAGACTGTGCCCCGCGCATTCACCTGCGTAGTAATGAAAAAATTGTGATGATGATGATGATGAAAAGTTGCTCGAATTTTTTTCAACATCAGCTATCTTACAGTGAAAATCCCATCAAAATCGGTCCTGCAGTTTTCGAGTCTATAAAGAACATTACAGACATACGCACACGACTAAATATTTCAAAACCATTATAAAAATAACAAAAATAAAATGGAATTGTGAGAATTGAACCCGGAGCCTACTGAGTCACAGGAACTAATCCATTGCGTCAACCACTCTTCTAATTGATCTATGACGCAAGCGGTGAAATTATGCTTCTAATCTATAAAATAATATAAATGTACAAAAAAATCGTCACAAAATGTAATTTTCATTCGCCTGCCTGTTTAGTACTAAGTACTTACTTGAAGCCTGACCAAAGGAAGTAAGGGTGAGACCAATTTGTAAATTTTACGCGTAAATTACGTACTTCTCAAGGTATCAACTGGAATGTCTAATTAAACTGGACGGAAAGCTATTTTGTATGATAACGTCGCTGACTGTCCACTTTGTGTGACCTCTGCAAATGCTCGAGACTGCTTTGTTCTTATATTGCCCTGGTACACCGACCACCGATACTTGGAAGTAAATTATTACTATGCCTCTCCACTTATGTCACTCCTCCGTTAGACGGAACCCTCAGAGCGCGAGACCAAAAAAAACTAACTGAAGTTAAAATATTGAAAAACAAACTTAAGTTTGTAGTTGACAATAAGGTTATTCCATACATTCCAACTACAAAATGTAAGTTTGTAATAGCAAAATAATTATTTTTAAATGATATAACTTCAAATTTATAACTTTCGGATTTATTCCTATATATGTGCTATGAGACCTTGCCTCTTGCCAAATTTCATGATTCTAGGTCAACGGGAAGTACCCTATAGGTTTAGATTCCCTTGTGAAATCGCAAAATATACGACATAAACGTTCATATCTTTTGATTGCTTTGACTTACAACTTTTATTTTTTCCAGCCGAAAGAAACCGTAGGCCCAAGTATTTAGTATAAATTTCAACTTGATACCTTTACGCGTTCTTGAGAAAAAGGGTATTGACAGACGGACAGACAGACGGACAACGAAGTGATCTTATAAGGGTTCCGTTTTATCCTTTTGAGGTACGGGACCCTAAAAAAGTAGACTAACTGTGCTCTGCGGGTTCACCTGCGAAGTAATGAAAAAATGGTGATGATGATGATGATAAAAAGATGCCAATTTTTTTTCTCCTCATAGAATCAGCTATCTGACAGTGAAAATCCCGTCAATAACGGCCCTACCATTTTCGAGTAAAGAACATTACACACATGCATACAAACACAAACATACACACACCCACCCACGCACGCACGAACATGACGAATTATTTTAAAAACAAGAAAAATTACAAAAATTAAAATTATTGGTGACTATGAGATTTGAACCCGGAGCTTACTCACAGAGTCGCAGAGAACTTATCCATTGCGTCAAACCATTCGGCCAACTGGACTATGACGATTGTGGTGAAATTATCCTTCGTAAACTAATATATACAAACAAATCGTTACTAAATGTAATTTTCATTCGCCTGCCTTTTTAGTACTTATAATGCAAGAAAACATTGCAGATAAGGTAGGTACTTACTTTACAACTTACGTCAAGGTGTTTTTGTGTCATAAAGTTGAGATTATATTTTGGAGCGGTTAGCGGAACAAAGCGACACACGTCCGTCTAGCAGCGCGCCTCAGCGGTCTCTGTCACATCGCGTAAAAATAAAAGAGAAGTGAAAAGGCGCCGCGGCGGCACGACGTTTCGTTCGACACGTTCGAGCCAATTTATGATTAAATTAATTAATAGATAGAAAAATTGAATTTTAATCAATAAATAAAATTAATGATGTTATTTGTTACAATATTTAACATCATTCTTGTAAATTTTGTAAAGATTTGTTCATTAATACTCGAGATAACATTGTATGCGTTTAGGTAAATTTCAAGGTTAGAGGTTATTTCATGATTTTTTTCTATCGAGAAAATTTATCGGAAACGTGTTTTGGAACTAATGGTACACTCAGAAATATGATCAAGATTACCACATATTTTTTTTACTGCTTTAAAATGAATATATTGTCTTAATAATTTTTTCTGTGAAGCCTTTTTTGTCTGAAAGACCGCCTTAAAAATCATTGCTGTTTTTCCTTTCAACTATTTTCATTTGTTGGTTTGCTAATAGGCATGATGACTAATATTTTTATTACTTCATAAAAAAGCTGATCATAAATAGAGCACACCAACAAAAACAAAATTTAAATTAATTAAAATTTAAATAAGATATAAGCATTTTAATTTCATGCTAGACAGAGAGGGCACTATACTGAGCCTTGACGTCACACCTCAGGTGCGCCATACAAATGCTATACTAACACACGCTTTGCGAGAAAGGGATAGAGCATCCCCTATCTATCTCCAAATAAAAAATTTAAACACTAGTATCTCAGAGATAGATCAGCAAATAAAAAAAATACAAAAACTGTATGTGTAATGTATTTAGTTATATTCAACGCTAAGCCGGTTATTTGTAATAAATTAAACATTAGGACACATGCCTATTGTCCAATAGTGTTTTACATTCATATTTCAAACCAAAATAGATGTCTGCATAAAAGCCAATATTTCGTTATATTTCAATACATTTAGAATATTCTGTTGGCACGAGCTACGAATCAATCATCCTGATGGACCCACGATGTGTGTTTTCCATCCAAAATATTAGCTTAGACCTATTGTTGACGCATAGTCTACGGCGTAGACTATGCGCAGACTATAGAAATTTGATAAGCGTAGACTCTACGCTTATCGAATTTTCCTCCATTTTTAAACAGATGTCTGTGTTTGGGTATTGTCTCTGTGACCACTTACCATCAAGCGGTCCGTCACTTGTTTGTCTACTATTACGTAAAAGAGGTATAGAATATAAATAATTTTTTTATTTCTATGCAGAATAGAATATTGAATTAGATAACCTTTTTCACTTATTACGAACGTGGGTCTTCCTAAAGGTCACAATAATTTTAGTAAAGCTTTAAGCAATACAGGGATATACGGAACGATGACATTAAGCCGCAAGGAGGTCAATATACCTACTTACTCGATCATTATTAATAACTTTAACAATAGGCACAACCCTTAAATCGCTTCACTAAAGCGTTCGTGAAATTACGTGACATCTTCTCGTCCAAAATACCACAGTGCCTAAACACAAGGGTATTTGACCAGTGACAGTGCCCAGTGAAGACATATAGTAAAGAGACGTGGTCTTTAACTGCTGGTCTTCTGGAAAAACTCGACGCTCAACAACACTGCTCAGTCGTACGCTGGAGTCGTACAGCGGGAAATGTTGAGAGCCATGCTCGGAGTTTCTTTGCGCGATAGAATCCGGAACGTGAATATTCGCAAAATAACCAAAGTTACCGACAGAGCTATTAAAATTTGTAAATGAAGTGGCAATGGGCAGGCCACAACGCTCGAAGAACCGATAGCCGTTGGGGAAGAAGGGTTCTTGAGTGACCTCCACAAACTGGAAGATGCAGCGTAGGTAGAACTCCTACTGACGACATCGTGATAGTTGCGGGCATCCAGTGGATACAGACGGCATGGCAGGCAGGAATTTTTATGGAACATCTGTTTTTTTTTTCGCTACTTCGGTTTTGGTTGCAATGTAAAAGTTGTGTATTATTATAATGATTATTACGTTAGTATAATCCTACTTAATAGGATATTATAATCGCGAAAGTTTGTTTGTATGGATGTATGAATGTTTGTTCCTCTTTCACAATGCAACGGAACAACGTATCGACCTGATTTTTTGCATGGGTATAGTTCAAGAGCCAGAAAGTGGCATAAGCTACTTTTCATCATCATCATCATCACCATTTTTCATCACTACGCGGGTGAAACCGCGGGACGCAGCTAGTTAAATATAAAACACCGTTATAAACTATCACGGTTGTTTACTACAGTAATAAGATTATTAACAGGATATTTACCGTGGTAAGGTTGTGGATGGAGCTCCCGATATCACTTAATATTTCCGTCGTCTAGAGATATCTACACCCAGGTTTAATTTAAATAGTGACACTTTTTCTGAATTCTGTACTATAATGCAATGCTATATGCTTGCTCTATATGCTCATTAAGTTATGATGACAGCAAGTACCTACTTAAGAATAAATCTAAATCCGAGGATGTTGAAAGAGTAGGTACCTAGACAAGGTAACAGAAAGCAAATAGGGTACCAACATAATGCGAGAAACCTGAGTAGGCCAATAAATAAATAGCTGACAGAAAGCTCTTTTTCACCTCGAAGCGGTTTAACGAGGTGTGTTTTTAGAATCAATTCCGGTTCAGGAAAAATGAATTGATTTGGTAGAAAAATACATTATGTTCTTTTATATTAACGAATAAGTATGTCGTAAACGTTTATTTCATCATCATCAGCCAGAAGACGTCCACTGCTGAACATAGGCCTCCCCCTTTAACCTCCACACTGAACGACAGCTTGCCTTTTGCATCCACTGGATGCCCGCGACTCTCACAATGTCGTCGGTCCATCTAGTGGGAGGCCTACCTACGCTACGTTTATTTATGTAATGTGTTTTGTCGGGACTTAGGTTCCAGTTCGAATTCCAGTGATAACCGTAGTCAAAGACTGAGAAGCCGAAAAGCCCATCAGCAACGAATCTTTAGTTTGGACTAAGCTTCTTAGTCTTGAGCATCAACGTAAAGTTGCTAGTCTATCGGATACATTTCGGAGAGTGTGCATCGGATCTGCAAGATCTAACTCCCTCCTGCCCATTTTTCTATCAGACTGCCAGAGTGAGCACGAAAATCACCGCTTTATGGTTGATATTCTGGAAACCGGCACTTTAATTCCACATTTATTGTGCCAACTGCTAGTCTGTGGAATGCGCTGCCGAATGGGTGTTCCCCAGTGATTACGGTCTATTCCACTTTGATCAACTGGGTGATAAAAGTCGACTCTTTAGTCGACTTTAATCACCTGGGTGACAATAGGCGACTCCATATAAATTATTATTTGAGTATCCTTTGATCACCTGCACCTAGGAGACCACAGGCGACTCGATTCAAATTATTGTTTACAGTCTTTAAATCACGAGTGAATCGGTTTCTTCTAAGCAAAGGTGCTCTACCGTAGACTGCATCATCGCTTTACATCAGGCGAGATGATGGTCATACGCAAGCCTATTATTTATTTTAAAAAAGAGGCTAGATATTTTTGTCTGCACCTAACTTTGAACTGTTCGACCAACCACCCGCACTCTTCAGTTTTCCCGTGTACATGGTGCATGTAACTGCGCCAAAATATCGGCAGCTCATTTCACAACCTTACTACGGTAAATATTACGTAAATAATCTCATACAAAATTGAGAAAGTTCAGTAGTTCATCAACATCATCAGCCAGAAGACGTCCACTGCTGTGCACGGCTGCCCCTTTAACCTCCACACTGAACGAAAGCCTGCCATCTGCATCCACTGGATGGCAGCGACTCTCACAATGTCGTCGGTCCATCTAGAAGGAGGCATACCTACGCTGCGTTCAGGGGTCACAGTAAATAGGTACTTAAACCAAATTATCATTACTAACTCGCTCTTTATTTTCTCTGAGGGTCATAATATCTCTAAATGTGCCCCTAACTTTTAAAAACGTACCGGTATTCAGAGCGGGCCGGGTCGAGCTTAAAATGATTGTGCGGACCGCAAAATGAGCTGCGGCCTCATTTGAAATGACCAAAATGTTCATGCGAAAGATCGCCCGCAAATTGCGAATGTGGGCACATTAAATAAGTAACGAAGCAAGATATTTGGGTATCATTGCGGCTATTATTTTTACAGAAAATTACACAAAATCAGCTGTTCCATTCGATTCGATGATTGTGAATGATATTTTTAGGGTTTCGTAACCAAAGGATAAAAACGAGACCCTATTACTAAGCCTACGATGTCTGTTTGTCTGTCTGTCTGTCCTACATATTAACGGCTGTATCTTTCGAACCATAATAGATAGCTAGTTGAAATTTTCACAGAATATGTAATGCTACGGCGGATTAACTAACAAAATTGAAAAAAGTCAAAAAAAAATTAAGGAAAAATGGGTCCACATACAACAAACGTATTTTAGGGTTCCGTACCCAAAGGGTAAAAACGGGACCCTATTACTGAGCCTACGCTGTCTGTCTGTCCGTCTGTTTGTCGTTCTGTATGTCTGTCCGTCCGTCCGTCCGTCCATCTGTCCTACCTATTAACGGCTGTATTTTTCAAACCGTAATTTAGAAATTATGAATCCAAAAAAAATTGATAGTACTGGTTCTCAAAAGACTCGTATTTAGGTTTTTCATGCAAACCGAGCAAAGCTACAAACTTTTCAAAAGCTTTAGGTCTCTTGTATAATCGCAAACTAGAACCAGCGTGAAAAGTTGACGATGTTCATATGGCAGTAGCGTAGCTATCGGAGGGCTAGGTGGCACTGGGGCCCTCAAGCTCAGGGGCCCTCGGACCCTGACCAGTAAACCTCAAACTGAACGTGCGAAAATTTCTCTCACCTTTAGAATATAACTCATACGTATACATGTACCTAATAATTAGCTATGCACCTTTAAACTATCTATTCATATAAGTTTATATGTATACTTGATAAAACCTAACCAGTTCAGAAAGGGCCCCAATTCTTATTTTGCACCAGGGCCTTTGGTTACCTAGCTACGACACTGTTTGCCATGTCCCATTTCACCATAATATTTCACCGTAATAGAATTTGTTAGTCCATACCGTACAATAGTTTCCTTTATTTCACCGTAATAGAACTTGTTAGTCCATACCGTACAATAGTTTCCTTTATTTCACCGTAATAGAATTTGTTAGTCCATACCATACAATAGTTTCCATTATTTCACCGTAATAGAATTTGTTAGTCCATACCATACAATAGTTTCCATTATTTCACCGTAATAGAATTTGTTAGTCCATACCGTACAATAGTTTCCATTATTTCACCGTAATAGAATTTGTTAGTCCATACCGTACAATAGTTTCCTTTTAAACATAATTTTATATTTCACAAGACCTTTAAGTCTTGGTGTAGTTTTCGGCCCCACCAATGCCTCTCAAATATCCGAGCTAGATCCGTGAGTGGTATGAAATAATAACTAATATACTTAGGTATTAATTTACATGTTTTTTTTTCTTCTTATATTAATTTAGGTAAAAATACCCTATTTTGACAATAATGGTCAATAGACAGATTTTTATTTAAATTTAAATTTTAATTTAAATTTTGTCATTCAACGTGGTAATGCCGCCAGCATATTGGGTACGCTGCCAGCTGGTAGTGTTCTTGAGCATTTGGATTGTCTTTAGACCTTCAACGATCTATGGGCAGTCCAACTGTATTTGTAGTGTTAGTTTTAGCTTGTATTTTGTTTAGTTATTAAAGGCACTTGCCCTGTAAAAAAAAAAAAAGATTTTTATTTAAGTGACAAAAACACATATTCTAACAACAAACAATAATTACTAACGAAAATAGTCTTACGTAGTATTTTAACCTGAAAAATACTAATAAAATTAACCTTCACATTTGTACGCTTTTGTTACAAAAACTTTAGTCAAACTAGACTAGGCTATAGTCTGAAATAAAAACAAAATTAGGAAATATTAGCTTCATCATCAGCCAGGAGAAATCCACTGATGAACATAACCATCCCCCTTTAAACTCCACACTAAACGACAGCCTGCCTTTTGCTTCACTGGATGCAAAAGACAATATTAACTTATCGAGCGATTATAGATATGTTTGAGACAGATCTGAAACAACCAACTACACTGTGAGCTTCACTGATGCTTCACAAACGCCGGTGGTGAATTGAGACAAAAATATACAGATCTCAGAGAGACAAAATTTGATCCGAAAGAAACTTTATATCGTTCTTTGAGAATTTGCGGTGCGTGAAACGAAAATTTCAACTCTCTTTGCGGAAAAAAATTATGCTTCGATTCCTTGAAGAGCGTTTGACTTATGCGGGAAAAATATGGCTGGAAAATAGGAATAAAAAGAAAATTAATTTTAATATTATAGGACTTGCCGGACAGATGATGGAAATATAGGTATTTTTTTTTTGTAAATTAAACGTACGCTAAATTACGTATGTTTAGTTAAAGACACCGCAGGGAAACGTTGGATGCAGGCCGCTTCCAACCAGCCCTTTTTGAGGTCGATGGGGGAGGCCTATGTCCAGCAATGGACGTCCTATAGCTGAAATGATGATGATGATGATGATGAAATTATCCACTCAATATAAGCTAATCTATAATGTGTCCAATATACGTCAATTGACGCTGAACTGTCAAAAAATTTAATAGAATACAGGGTTACGCATTTTAGACTGTACTAAGGCGAAAGGAGGTCTCTCTTCATCATGAACAACTTTTACTATAGAACCAACCGAAAACACCAAAAAAATATCTGTTCCATAGAAAACGGTCATTGACACTCGATAAAATGTATAGTTGGTCGTAGAGTTTAAGTAAATACAGCAAAACCAGCGTTTTTCCGAATGGCCGAAAAATTTAAATTTATTCAAATTACTACACAGAATGTATATAGTACTAGTGGTCCGCCTTAGCTTTGCGCGGGTATAGATTATAGCCTATGTCACCCGGGGATAGTGTAGCTTCCCAACAGTGAAAGAATTTTTTAAATCGGTCCAGTAATTTTTGAGCCAATTTGTTACAAACATACTTACATACAAATATTTCCGCTTTATAATATTAGTATAGATAAAAGATAAGTAAAAAAAAAAAAAACATTTCTCCTCATTGTATTATTTCCTTAAACTTTTGTTATTTCGAGTGTTCATGGGAATTGTTAAGTGTTATTGGCAGTGGTTGAGAGTAGGCAAGTGATATAATGAGGTAAACATACATTTTCGTGATGTTTCCTAAACTCCACAGGAGCCTCTAGTAAAGTCTCCACCACTTTACTAGGATATGACTTGGACTTGGCCGTGACTTGATTTGCTTGACTTAGTTGACTGCGTAACTTGACTTACTTGACTTAGACTGTGGCTATGACTTGTTTAACGCTATTTAATACCTCGTGAACCTTTGTATCAAGTTTTTTTTTGTTTGATTTAGACAAAATTGTGGTCATTATAAAGAAGTGTCTTGTGACAGAATATTATTGACTGGTTTAACTATATTATTATTACATAAACGGGTGCCAGATTTACCTCAAAAATAGGCTATAAATAACGACCAAAATGCCAGCGCAACATTTTGAAAGGAACAAAGTATTTTTCCGAAGGTATAAAGGTTCAAATTCCTTTATATAGATTTTATTAATATTTAACAGAGAGTCCTACGCAAGCATGTTCTGAATGGCAATTTGCAGTTGGGAAATGATTTGAAATTTGTATTTATTTGGATCTGTGTTTACAAACTGCTTTTATCCCTCTTCTGACGTGACAGATAAAAACAGGCCTCTTCAGTGTTTACATATTTATTGACCGACTTCAAAAAAGGGGGAAGGTTCTCAATTCAGTCCGTATTTTATTATTATTTATTACACTTTTTACATCTACTTATTACACTTAAAATATATATATTAGATTTATAACACCTATATTTTTTTCGTATTATTTCCATTTACGGCACTAAAACTGGAGATGCAAAAAATTATTGCCGCTTATTGACGTGTTATTAAACTTTTTAAGGTTCCGGTTATTTTGCTAACATAGTGTTTTAGTTTTTTTCTTCTTTTTACCGTTTGCGAAATTTTTAATCCGCAAAAAATACCATTGTTGATTAGTTTTTAGCAGTAAATAAAAATTGAATAGGTACTATATTTTTTTTTTAAACTAGTTTAATTTAGCTAAAATAGTAGAAAATGACAGTTAAAATAGAGATTGAAATTCCTCATCAAAAGTTTTGCTGAACAAACAAAAACGTCATCTGTGTATATGTTTTTTGTTGTTTTTTTTTAAAGCTCTTTTGCAGTTACTATAAAATTTATATGGGACCACTTCTGAAATATGAACTATCAACAAAAAAAACATGAAAATCAATTTATTATTGGCAGAGTAATCGGGTAGCAAACATACATTAAAAAAACACAGTCGAATTGATAACATTCTCCTTTCGTAGGTTAAAAAGTGGTCAACGTGGGAAGGATAGAGAGGTAATCATTTTGGCAGATCGACTAAGAAAAAAAATGCTGTTTTTGAATAAACGGAGTACATAATATTTTATGCATATTTTTGCATAAACGAGAATACGTTTGTATGGACAAAACGCTGCCCATGACCCCACTTAATGACATCAGTTTGCCAACAAAAGCCACTATTTCAAACACGTGACGAAAAGCAAATCATTATCGAACTAGGACGCCTGCAGACGGTAGACCTACTCATGTAAGTAGGTCGATATCCACTTGAATCGAGCGGACGGTCAATGGTACTCCTTCAGAAGAAAGGAGCGTCAGCAGTATTTGAAACTGAAACTTGAAGAATGTTTTTCGGTTGCCACTTGATGTGTTAGATAGGTGAAGTGAGGATAGGTATTAGTGTTGTTTTTACCCGACTGCCCCAAAAAGGAAGGTAACGTTTTGCAGGTAAATAGTGGCTATTTTTTAATAATAGTCTTGCATTTGACTGCCAACTTGCCTGATGCGATGATGCAGCCTACGATTGAGCACACTTGTCTAGAAGAAACAGATTTACTCGCGATTTGAAGACACCCAGATTGTAACTATCGGGGAACACCCATTCAGGGGGTGCATACCACAGGCTAGCAGTTCACATAAGATTTGAATTAGGACTAGCTGACCCGACAGACGTTGTCCTGTCTAAGAACTGTCAAACGCGCGAAGTTAAAATCGACATTAAGTTTCATGAAAATTTCCAATTTTAATGCGCAATTTTTTTAATTTTTCTGTCCTTAAGAACCTTCTACAAAGTGTTAGATAACATTTAAAAAAATATAATGAACTCGATAAAGTCGTAAGTATTTGACAAATTTGTATGAAAAAGCTAAGTTCTATACATAATTGTGCTGGTATATTTTGGTACATGGTTGGAGTCAAACAAGTAAATTTTTATACTGTTTAAGTAAATTTTTTTTGGAAAAAATTTCATGGCCGTATATTCAATGTCCTTTAGTCATAATTTTAAACAGTTTACATAGTCTTAATAGTCCTAGTCAGAGTCAGAGCCAAACTAAGTAAGTCCGGTCAAGTCAAACTCATGCCCCTGTAAAGTGGTGGAGACTTTACAAGAGGCTCCTATGGAGTTTTGGAAACAACACGAAAAGACATGTTTCACCTCGTTATATCACTTGATCACACTCGATCACGTTTACGAGCACTTAATAAATAATAATTCACCATTTAGTACACATTAACACTCGAAAATACACAAGTTTAGGAAAATTATTCAACTAGCTGCCATGTTTTTTTCCACGTTGGTGCCAAATCTCTTTTTTTAATGTCTTTCAGTGTTGTCATTTAAAGAATTTATAATTTGTTGTGCACAAAATACGCGCAATAACTATATAAAAATTTAACCTATTTTTCAATTCACACCACAAATTTCATAAACACGATAAAACAGCTTAAATACTAGTGCAACAATCGGTGGCCTTAACGCTTTGTCTCTTCCAGACAAGCTTAGGATGGAGAGGATTCATACAGGAGGTAGAAGGCGGGGCGTGCAATATTGAAAATGTGATAGTTATAGTATAAACCGTACATTCTAATAACAATACACACTAATACATATATTACCTACTTAAAATTACGATACTAATACTTATATTACTTACTAGCTGCGCCCCGCGGTTTCACCCGCGTAGTGATGAAAAATGGTGATGGTGATGATGATGTTGAAAAGTAGCCTATGTCACTCTCCGACCCTTGAACTATACCCATGCAGTAAATCAGGTCGATCCGTTGGTCTGTTGCTACGTGAAAGAGGCACAAACAAACCAACAAACCAACAAACAAACACACTTTCGCATTTATAATATTAAGTAAGTATCTTAATTCTTACTTCATACTTACATTACGATAATATACTAATACATTAAAATATAAAATTTATTAATGGTTCTGATTCTTTCACTCATTACAAATATTCTATCAGCACTTAGTTTTATATTAAATCTGTTTTTCATAGTGTTTTGTTCAATATTAGCATACTGTTAAGATCACGGAGTCGTGTCTGTTTTACATCATAGATTAAAATAAAATTAATGGATGAATGGAAGCATTACAAAAATATTGTTTTAAAAACAACTTATGGTATTTAAATAAAACCGGCCAAGTGCGGCCTCGCGCACTGAGGGTTCCGTACCACCACATAACTTGTTAGCTACTAAAGTTAAAAAAAATTTGCAAAACGGCAACATCTCATCAAGGTCCAGGCGGTGTATCCAAGTACTGGCCACGCCCGACGTTGGTTCACTTCGGTGATCGTACGAGAACAGGGCCCCGATTCTACTTAACCAATTGTGTTTAAATTGTAATTCTATTAATTTTGATTGTTTATTGAATTGCCTCAAAATTTGACACCGACTCACATTTGGCCTTGGTTTTTACATTATTTATTAGCTTTATTTTTTTCCCTCATTTTGTTTTTACTTTTTGACAATTTTATTATTTCTTGATAAAATTAATTCGCATTAACATTACATATTTTGTGAAAATTTCAACTTGCTATCTATTACGGTTTGAAAGATACAGCCGTTAATAGGACAGACGTACACCCGTCGTAGGACAGACAGACCCGGTCCCCGATACCAGGACAGACAGACAGACAGACAACGTAGGCTTATTCTCTAGGGTCTCGTTTTTACCCTATGGGTACGGAACCCTAAAAAAATCCAATCCTCATTGGTTGTCTTTTTTACCAAACCAATAAAAGAATATGCTATGTCGGAATGGTACATCTCCGAAATTTGGCATATTATGTCCACAGAGCTTCGTTCGTTTGAATTTTTCTATGACCACTAATTTCTGAATTATGCATGTAACCAAAATTATATGGCTTTGGCTACGGAACCCTACCATATGCGTGTCTCGACACGCTCATGTCAAGTAATTTATTTTTTCTTTTTACTAGGCCAGAGTCTTTATAAACAAAATACAAGCTAAAACTAACACTACAAATACAATTAGACTGCCCATAGACCATTGAAGGTCTAAAGACAATTTTTCTTAATTTTGTCTACATGCTTCTTGTCTATTTAGCCAGCGAAGTCTTTATACTTATCAAATCTTTATAATATACTAGCGGTCCGCCCCAGCTTCGCACGGGTATAGATTATAGCCTATGTCATCCAGGGATAGTGTAGCTTCCCAACAGTGAAATAATTTTTCAAATCGGTTCAAACAAACAAACAATAAAATCTTTTCTCTTTATAATATTAGTATAGATTTTTGAACTGTTATAAATTTATTATAATTTAAATCGTAAATAAACTTTGAACTTCATTTTTATTACGTTATATTTCTAAAAGATAATTTAAGTAACGTGACGTTTGATATCTGTAAAGAATCAGCACCGTCCGTGGTTTCTCACGTTGCTTTTATGCTTTTTGAAGAACTGTATTTTTTCTTAGAATTTCTTTTGCTATATTTTAAATAGAATTTGTGGTATCAAAATAGCTTCCGCGGTCTTCCACGTTTCTTGTCACTTCGTTCCTGCCATTTCTATCACCAATCTGTGAGAATTTGCGTTCTATTTTTGCTGAATCCGAAAGTATGTATAATTTTTTTATTGTGGTGACACAACTGTGATGAATATTGTTTTGTTTGTGCAGATTTGTAAATGACCAGCTGTACCACAGAAGAGAATTTTTTTTAAATTTTTTTTTGTTTTTTTTTCTACTTCTCTTTTCTGTGAGCTGTACTGTGGTTTCACGCGCAATTTTCTCAGTTTTCTTCATATTCCTGAAAATAAATGTATTTATTTATGATTATCTCTACTAGAGGAAACCTGCATACGTACGGAGAAGGAATTCAATGGCGTATGTGAATCCACCAACCTACGCTGGGCACTGCACTGGGCCGCGCCAATCACCCTTTCGGGGGTAGTCTAAAAGTCCAGCAGTGGACTGTTAAAAGGCTGATTATGATAATGATGATGATCTCTACTCGCGTGCTAAAATAAAATAAAAAATGCTATAGGTGGCAAACAAGCTGACGGGCTGCCTGATGGTAAGCGATCACCGTCGCTTATGGATACTGCAACACCAGGGGCATCTCAGATACGTTGCCGACCCTTAAAGACTCTATTAACGCCCTTTATAAATATAATTTATTACGTTGTGTTTAATGTTAGATTTTACCAGACAACGAACTGTACTTAATAATAACAAAATAAAATATTATATGCATACGAGTACAAACATCCAAACATAAAACTATATATTCATATGTTATATAATTAATCTAGAGACGGAAGAGCGGGGCCCTCTGGCACAGATATTTTCCGTCTTACCACAAAAGATTTAAGAACGCTTTAGACATGTGTTTAGCAATTGTTTCACTGCGAAAAATATGCTAAACACTTGTCTAAAGCGTGCTTAAATCTTTTGTGGTAAGACGGTACATGTCTAAAAGAGGGCTCCTGCCTACATTTTATATTTTGTAAATCGTGTTAAAGAAATAAAAATTTATTTATTTATTTAAAACTGATTTGTTCCTGTATACATGCTCTCGCCTGAGCTATCTCATTCGCAAAAAAAATTAAGTTAAATATATAATAACGGACATAGTTTTAGAAAAGCGATAATTATTACAATTACATTGCAAATGGTGTTAAGCAATTTTTATGTTGACATTTTATAGGAAGGCAGAAGAGATTAAAAAAACTCAAAAATATAGTTTTAATCGATATCTTCCGCCAAAATAATATATCAATATAAAAATATTTGCAAAGTTATTTTCGAATTTTTATCGATTAAAATGTCGAAAATTTGCGATAATAATTGTAAGTGTGGTCGGTGAGCGATATAAACTTGCTAATACGAGTATAGTACAAAATTCGTGCATTGATTTGAATAGACTACGGAATTACGGATGCACTGAAATAGCTCCGATCTTCATGTAATTTATAGTCAGATCTGTAAAATTTGTCTATTCACCCGTTTGGTTCCTATGATACTAAATACCAGTATTTAACTAGCAGTACCAAGGATGATACTGTTATCCCGTCGTACTACGGACTGAATTTGGAAGATAACTACTTTATTAAGTAGGAGTTATCAAATTACATTACCGTTTGGTTCTTATGGTACCCAATACCAATATTTACCTAGCAGTACCAATGGTGATATTGTTTTCCCGTCATACTACTACTACTACTATTAAGTAGGAGTTATATATCTACTTGCATTACCCTTTGGTTCTTATGTTACCAAATACCAGTATTTTAATCAGTACCATCATCGTATTATTTACCTATTGGTTCCTATGATACTAAATACCAGTATCAAAAGTGATATCGTTTTCCCGCCATAATACTGACTAAATTAGATAGATAACTATTTATTAAAATAATTATATAATATATTTAATAATTATTAAATATTATTCCTATAGATATAGTTCTAAAACATACGTATACATACGAACATTGTGGATTTTCCTTGGATACGTAGCAAACGTTTCGATACTACGTTTCTAATCCGTACGGCCAAGGATTGGATCAATCTGCCGCCTTCCTTGTTCCTTGAGAGAAATAATCTGGGCCTTTTCAAGGCTAGAGTGAATATGTATCTTCTAAGTCTGCGTGCTTCATCTTCGACCACATCGTCTCTTACCAACAGGCGAGTAGGTGGTAAAACGCGGACATATCCGCGTAAAAAAAAAACAATATTTTAACCGGCAGTACCAAGGGCGATATTCTTTTCCCATCGTACAGCTGACCTTGGAATTACTTTAGTACTACTTACGATTTTGTTTTTCCTTCCTTACCACTTCACAAACGGCTTCAAAGTACTTTAACTTCTAAGCCCAAGGCCAACCTCCTTTGAAACCTCGCACGAAATGTAAAAATGTAATCTAAATTCTCACTCTTCACGCATTTCATAAATCTCTTTGGGTCACAAGAGACCCAAATAAAGTATAACGGGCCCTTGATAAGGAGTTTACGTAAAAACAGTCAGTGTAATACAGTGCCCAAACTTTCATGAAGTATAAATAATGTAGTTACGTAATTTTTTTCTGAATGTCAAAGCCAAAATAATATGACGTATAGATCTAGGCACCTTTTATGCATGGTAGGTAGAAACACTATGGAGTGGCTGTATTTACATTAAAATTGGTGTAAAATTTCTGCGCTAATGATGGCTGCCAATCACATGAAATTTTTTCACCCGAGCGCAACCCGAGCTTACAAAATAGCTGTGAATATTTTGTAAGGGTGTATAGTCACTTTTGACAGTTGTCAAAACCATACAAATCCAATGACAAACGTCGCAGATAAACAGATATTACATAATATATGAAACAAAAAGGCTTAAAAACTAGTGCTCTTAATAATAAAAAATAATTAGAGTTTTCCTACCTACTCACCAAAACGTAAATCTCAAATATCCATTCCTTTCACCCCACAATTTATTCCACACAAAGTCCATTAAAAAACGTGTCATGTCATCATCGTTTTTAAGACTGGTGAAATCAGATCTTTTCCTAACATCCAAATGCTCAATTCACCGATTGCAAAATTCTATGAAAGTCAATACTTGAAAACCCTTAGGGTATACATACAATACACAAACGTTAATGTTTTTTTTTTTTATTATTATAGGCATGCGTTTTACCACCATCTCGCTTGATGTTAAGCGATGATGCGGTCTAATTGGAGCACGCTTGCCTAGAAGAAACTTATTCACTCGTGATTTCAAGACACCCAGATTGTAACCATCGGGGAACATCCATTCAGGCAACGCATTCCACAGACTAGTATTTCGCAATGTGGAATTGTGCAAAGCGCTTCGTACGGGTTTTTGGAATATCAATCATAAAGTGGTGACGAATTTTCGTCGTTGGAACCTTATGATCGACCACGGCAAGCCCCTCAAGCTTCGTAGAGCGCGGTCGGTATTTGGATGGGTGATCTAGGCATGATGTTGTCTTTTTGCACTACTTTTTGTGTTTTGTGGTGGTACGAAAACATCAGTGCGCGAACCCGACTCTCAATTGGCTGGATTTTGTAAATCGAAAGTAGAGCTTATTCACTGCTAAGATTTTTAAACAAAAAAGCGAAAACCAAATTTTACTAAAAGTACTCGTAAATTGTGTGTGTGGCTTATGGAAATAAGTGACATTGTGTGGGCTTGGAGCCATGCGAAGCTTGGGCTATGTAGTGACTATAGTTTAATCTATGACCCGGCTTGCTTGGATGCGATATACCTTTGATGTATGGGCTAGAGGGAAACGCGGTATACATGGGATGGCTGCAAGGTGATCGATAAGTAAATTTAGGAGCTTGTTAATGTGTAAGTTTTACGACCGACTTCAAAAAAAAAGGATTTTAATTCGACTGTGTTTTTGTGTATATTACGAGGTATATTCGCAGATCATTAAAAAAAATATGGAAAAAAATTACAAGTTTTTTTTTTGTGCTAGCTTTTAACCTTCTTCAAAAAAGAAGGATTTCAATTTGACTGTATATTTGTAGTATATTCGCAGATTGAGAATCGCAAATTTTTTTTAAATTCCCAGTAGGCTTGCTCTTGGGCGCCAACTCGCCTAATGTTAAGCAATGATGCGGTCTACGATAGAGCACGCTTGGGAGCCAAATCGCCTAATGTTAAGCGATGATGCGGTCTACGATAGAGCACGCTTGTCTAGATGAAGCCGATTTAGCTTTTATTTATCTTGCAATGTTTGTTTAGGTCAAATCTTTTAAGCTGAATAGAACCACTTCCTCTTATATAAAGAAGTTGAATTATTAGACGTTCTGATGACAATGCATTGTAATTGTAAGCATGACCTGGATCGTTCAGGATTAGCTCCAGATAAAGGAACTCTTCAACATTACAGTCAACATCCCACACACGAATAGAAAGGTAGGCAACGCACTGACAATGCCCCGGGTATTGTAGGTGTCTATAGGCAGGAGTAACCACTCACCATCAGGTGGCTCATAGCTAGGTTGCCACTAATTCTATTAAAAAAATAAATGTAAATAACAAGTGCCATTTTGTAACTAAACAAAATACAAGCCAACTCTTTTGTTTTATAAACTAGACATGAATTATTTTTTTGGAGAGAGACTAAAATACCGTTTTTCCGTGACATGCAAAGCTGCCTTTTTAATTATTTTGAATATAACTTTATTTTAAATAAAATTTTCTAACCTAAACTAAACCTCAAACAATATTTTAATACCGTATCCAAACCTGTTTGTTGCCCCAAACTTTTTGATAAGGGCGTTAAATTCGGACGGCTTTTACGACCCACTAATGGTCTTTTGGCGGCCGCCAGTATTTCGGAACAGATTTGCTGAAAATAATTATAGGAAGGCGTTAATAGACTCAGGGGTTGAAAATTTTGATTGTTTTAGGACAAATAGATGTTTAAATTTTGGTCGATATCTATAAAATAGTAGTAAAATAGTAATATAGTCATTAGTTCCACATTTCTAGATCTCTATAAGGGGATCTGCGAAACGTGTGTGCTGTGGCCAGATTTATTACTTTTTGGATCATCTTCATGAAGAAAAATACCGAAACGATATAATAGTAGAATTCTTTTTTGATAGGCTATCATAAATGATTTCCAGCCGAGAATCGGGCGTCCGTCCAAATATTTAGATTTGAAGGCAAAGAATTCCAGCAGAAACGTACGATGTGCTTCTGGTAAACAAAATTCCACCTGTCTCGATCAAACTTACACTCAATTCAATTTTAAATGGATGTAGAATTTGATGCTAGTTTCTTAGAAATAGTAAATGTGTATTTGTGAATTCTTTTACGGACGGACCGGGACAAACTTTTAAGTGCCTTATTTCATAGTATTTTGATCGGGAAAGTTTCATCTTGACTGTGTGCGAGTTCGAATACCAGCATCAGTCCAGCTTCCAAAGAGATGTTGATTTGATTTTCCAAAAGTATCAACTTCTAGTATGTCATCATCATCATCATCAGCCAGAAGACGTCCACTGCTGAACATAGGCCTCCCCCTTTAATCTTCAAACTGGACGACAGCCTGCCTTTTGTATCCACTGGATGCCCGCGACTCTCAGAATGTCGTCAGTCCATCTAGTGGGAGGCCTTCTTACGCTGCATCTACCGGTTCGTGGTCTCCACTCCAGAACATTTCTTCCCCATCGGTTATCGGTTCTTCGAGCGATGTGGCCTGCCCATTGCCACTTCAACTTGCAAATTTTAACAGCTATGTCGGTGACTCTGGTTCTTTGGCGAATATCCACGTTTCGGATTCTATATCGCGCAAAGAAACTCCGAGCATAGCTCTCTTCATTGCCCGCTGTGTGACTAAGTTTTTCCAAAAGGCCAACAGTTAAGGACAACGTCTCAGTACCATATGTCATCACTGGCAACACACACTGGTCAAAGACCCTTGTCTTTAGGCACTGTGGTAACTTGGACGAGAAGATGTCACACAATTTCCCAAACGCTTTCTAGTATGTACAGAGATGGTAATAATAATGATAATGATGATGGTAATCCTGTGTTGTAAAGAATTGTGAACTAGCAGCTTTTAGAACTTAGAGCTTTTAAGCTATCAGTCTTGTCCAAATGAAACATTACCCTGCCACCATCTTGGCCACCACCATTGCCACCACTTTCGGTATCTATATAAGTCTGAAGAACTAGTTTTTTTTGTATGGATACCCTGACATTAATTCCTCTGTCGCTGAAACTTTGCCGTGTGATATTCAATTACGGTTGTTTTTTTTTTCTCTTTCCAAAAAATTTCCTCTTTCCTTTCCGTTGGTTGGACGGCGGTCCGTCAGCCAAATCTACACGTCTGTTAGTACTATTATAACAGCTGACCACTATGTTTTAGTAATAATATTGAAACGTTATCAGTGCATGTTATCCGCAGGTCATATAGTTACATAAACCGGATGTTATCTGGCTCTATGTCGGTAATATATTACAGAATAAGTACTCTTATGAAATATTTTGCGTTAAGAGTATGCCATTGTCGGATGTTACCACTTGAAGCGTATCACAAGATAAAATAAAAATATTCATAAAATCCAAAGCAATATATTGATGACTAGCGGTCCGTCCCAGCTTTGCACGGGTATAGATTATAGCCTATGTCACCCGGGGATAGAGTAGCTTCCCAACAGTGAAAGAATTTTTAAAATCGGTTCAGTGGTTTTGGGCCAATTCGTTACAAACACACTTACATACAAATCTTTCCTCTTTACAATATTTATTGATTATTGATTGATTGATTATTGATTATTAATGATACAAAGATTCCTGAACAAGGGACATTGCAAATGCACCATGGTTTAGTACATAAAAAAAAAACATATAGTCGAATTGATAACCGCCTCTTTTTGGAAGTCGGTTAAAAATAGAGATATCCACCGGGACTTTCAAGTAGAGTTCGTTCCCAATTTAATTCAAAAGTACGCCGAAATTCACGAAAACAGACTGCATCATATGAATGTTGACAACCAGCTCCTCGACTACACAAACATTGTTAGAATCAAAACTGTTCGAGTTAGTGTAGTGAAAAACAACGTTTTTGGTTGAAAAACAACAAATTGGGACGGCCCCTTGTATGGGACATGACTTGTGTCGATACTTTGGTGCCGTCACATCTTCCTGAGATACAAGGTAGGGCTGGCGCGGCTGCCAATTCAGCAGAGAGTGCAAGCGACGCAAATATGCTAACCTCGGCAGTGGTAACATAATATAATTTAAGCCGTTTAAGGTCGAGACATTGTGCCCTTGGGGACCCGGAGGTCATCACATTTTCAAAAATCTTTTAGAGCGCCTGGCTATTGCAACGCGTTACCATAACATTGCTGGCGTGTTTCTGGCTCAACGCGTAACCATTGCCATTCAGCGTGGTAATGCCGCCAGCATGCTAAGTACACTGCCAACTGGTACTGGACTTGACATTTGGATTGTCTTTAGACCTTCAATGGCCTATAAATACTTTGAAAAAAAAATATGTTTTAAGTGTAAGTGTAAACTCAAGGGTTCGTCTGAAAACCGGCGCTGATAGTCCTTGACTTTCAGCATTAATTCCGAGACGGACCCATTCGACACTGATTGTATCCTTCAGATATAAGTTTGTGTAAAGGTGTCGAATAAAATTTATTTTCTTTCTTTCTATGGGCAGTCTTTTTATAAAGTGTTAGCTTCTATGTTGTTTAGATAATCAAAAATATATGGTAAGTAATATCCAGTTGATCTGGTAGTCGAGTAAAGAGGTGAATAGCGGAACTCTGCAAATCTACTTGGGCATTTTTTTTTATAATCCATATTTTTAAAGGTTTGCTCAGACAGACCATGCCATTGGGCTCATTGGCCTGTTCTTAAAACTATGTTCTTCTTTGAATACATGGTGCCACAATCTTGCACAGTATTCTTTTGGTTTGTTTTAACTAGTCCCATACACTAGTGACGAGGGTCTGACGATGGAATCGAAAGGTAGGTATTGGAACCATTTATTTGCTAAACGTGTGTTTTAGATGATTTTATCTATAGTTAGTTAGTTTTTTTTTTTTTTAAGAATGACTTTTATCCTCAGTCTTTATGTTTTTCAACATGTCGTTAACTTATCTTCGAGATAGCCCCAACGTGTGCTCAAAACGAGTGAAAAGTTTTATCTCCTTTATCTGTGAGTACGTATTTATTGTTATTTACTCTGCTCCATTGATGGTTTCGGCCAAGGTCTTTTCTTTAGGCTTTGTTGCTACTCGTTCACTAGCAGCGCTCTGCGATTTCACCCACTATCCTACAGAAACTGTTAATTTTCCAGGATAGAAAGTCCTGATTCTCTATTTCAGAGAAGATTTCTTGGCATAAAAGTTTGAGTTTGTTTCTAAGCCGTATGACCAAAAAATTTTACAACCTGCCCGCTTACTTGTTTCCTGAGAGATATAATCCGGGCCTTTATAAGACCAGAGTGAATAAGTATCTTCTAAGTCTGCGTGCTTCATCTTCGACCACGTCGTCGCTTACCAACAGGCGAGTTGGTGGTCAAACATGGATTTATCCGCGTTAAAAAAAAGTAGTAATATTGAAGACTTAATTGAAAAAAAACAGCAACAAAGAGGATTCCGTATAACCACAAAAAAAAATTGACTACTAAAGTTCAAAAAAGTTGTGCAAAAAGACAACCATCCAAGTACCGACTGCGCCCGATGTTGCTTAAGTTCAGTGATCGTACGAGAACCGGTGTGAATAGAAATTCAAATACCGACTCGCACTTGGCCAGAATTTATTATTTGTGGGTTTACTTTAGAGTGTTTACTATAATCATGGCAATTTTTTTTTAGAGTTGATATATAAATACGTTTAAATGATTTTTTTTACGCTATTGTTTTTACTTTTTTACTTTATTATCATTTCCTTAGTTAGTAATCCGCTGTAACAATAATTTTCTATGAAAATGTCAACTGGCTTTCTATTACGGATCGAAAGATATACAGCTGTTAAAAGTTAGGATAGACAGATAGCGTAGCATAGGATAATAGAGGGCTTAGAGGGCCCTTTGGGTACGGGACTCTAAAAAAAAAAAAATCTTAGTCTCTATCCTACTAATATTATAAACGCAAAAGTTTGTATGTACTTATAGATGTATGGATGTATGGATGTTTGTTCCTTTTTCACGCTGCAACGGAACAACGGATCGACCTGATTTTTTGCATGGGTATAGTTCAAAAGCCAGAGAGTGGCATAGGCTACTTTTCATCATCATCATCACCATTTTTCATCACTACGTGGGTGAAACCGCTGGGCGCAGCTCATTACCACATAAACTCATAACCCGACCACGATACGTATATTATGTATATCCGCATAGAATTGGCAATGTCAAGTTTGCTAATACAATGAGGTACGTAATCCGCTCATATTGAAAGCTCAAAATAACGTAAAGCAAGTGAGCGCGTTTCGTGCGCGTTTGTCAAGAGAGTGTTGTATAGTATCTCATAGGAAAGCGCGTTGATTCATCTGACGCGTTTGAATTTTTAACTATGGTTACCGTGTTATTTGTGACCATGGTTACTGTGTTATAACACACACATATACGGTGTGTTATAGACGTATTTTTTTAAATGTAATAGACAAACAAGCGACGGACCACCTAATGGTAAGCAGTCACCGTCGCCTATGGACACCTAAAATACTCCCGGGTACCGCCAATGCCCCGGCATTCGCGGTACGTTGCCTAACTTTGAGGACTCTATTCACTCGTCGCTTGAAGTAATTGAGGTCATAGTTAATATAATATTTGTTATGATTTCATACAGAATTAGGGCCCTGGGGGTTAGGGTGGCTTCTTGTATGGAACGTGACTTGCGTCAATAGTTTGAAGCCGTCACATCTTCTTGAGACACAAGGTATAGGGATGGCTCGGTGGCCATTTTGGTAGAGCAGCACACACGGTGCAAATATGCTAACCTCCGCAGTAGGTTATAATTGAGCTGTTTGGGTTCGAGATATAGGGCCCTTGGAGACCGGGAGCTCAGATTATTTTTAAGGAATCTTTCAGAGCGCCTGTTTATTGCGACGCCTGACCAAAATGCTGGCGTTTTTCTAATGTAACGCCTGGTGCATTGCCATTCGCGTGGTAATGTCGCCAGTATGCTATGACAACTGGCTTGAGCAATCGGATGGACTCTAAACTTTCGACAGTTGGTAAGAAAAGGTTAAGAAAGAATGAGTTTATTTGTGACCAACTACGTTTTAAAAATCACTAAAAGACTACGGTTATAAATTTACAAATTGGGCCCAACTCAGCAAAATGCCGGCTGTTAACCAGCACTGGTCTTCCGCGGTTTAGGTATAAAGTGTTTAGCTTCAATCATATTTTACTTTTTCTATAATACTAATACTAAAGTTGAATTTGTTTTGACACTTTCCTGATTAAAAAAAACACCAACCGCCATGCTTTTTTGAAAATATATGAAGGGGTATAAGTGTCTTCATCATGAGAATCATCAAAATCGGACTGCTCAGTAAAAGTTAAGCGTGGTTATAAGATTTAAAATAAAAACTAGACGCAACGACTAAAGAACCTCTTTTTTCGTTGGTTAACTACTATAAATTTCAGAATAGTTCAAGTTTTAATGGGTATTACCTACCAACATAAAAATATCTCACCATGCTTATTTTCTTTTATTTATTTTTATACTTTTACCTTTCTACGCATGGCGTTAACTGAAGCTTTGTCAAATTACCCAAAAAATTACGATTTGTTGCTGTGAAATATTGTTATTTTTATCCCGAACGGTACCTATTCATTTTTACGGAGATTTAAAAAAGTAACTTGCAGTATAATAAACTGGTCAAGTGCGAGTTGGGTTCACGCATTGAGGGTTCCGTACCACCACAAAATACAACTAGTTATTGTTCAGGCTTAACGCCTTCCAAAATAGTCGAAGCAATTGTTACGCAGTCACATAGTTAATATTTTGCTACAGTGACGCTCGACTATAACATAATTATGACTCGGTAATGAACAGATATTTGTCACCGATTTTTTTTTTGTTATACTATTATATAATCATACTAACTTTGACGCTTGTACGTATTACCGTTTTAACATTAGAGCTAATACAAAAATAAGTTTAAAAAAAATGTCTGTTGTATGGGGACTTTCGTTGTTACTTTTGACATTTTATAATTTTTTATTCATTCCGCCGTTACATTACCTACATATTTTGTGAAAATTTCAACTGACTATCTATTATGGTTCAAAAGATACAGCCGTTAATAAATAGGACAGCCTGACGGACAGACAGTCAACGTAGGCTTAGTAATAGAGCTACTTTATATGTATGTGTACCTACCATGTTCTGACAAATAAATATTTTGAATTTGAATTGGCCCGTTTACACCTTTTGGGTACGGAACCCTAAAAATACTAGTCGTAAGAATGTGTAATATTATATTCATTGTTTGCGTATCTCTCTCTAAATAAAATTCAATGTTTTTTTTACCTTTTTTAATGCTTTCTGTAGGAGAGCGGGTAAAACCGCAGTGCGGGGCTAGTATTTAAAATTCTTTACATCATGTTATTCAAAGCATACGCTTGTATATTTCTCGATACGAGAGCCATGACTGTCACGAAGCATAAAAAATTGATGATAACCTATAGGAATAAAAAGTTTATGTCTATGACAAATGGGAAGGTACGGTATCCGTCCGGAAATAACGGTTTTTATCTACTGCGTAATAATATTAGACAGGTTTGCGACATAATTCTGTACGAATACAGAGTAGTACCTATGGTCTATCTATCTATTTATTGTTACAAGTAGGTAATTCTTTTATTACGCAAAATAAATAGCAACACCGACAGTGACCGTTCATAATACAGGGGCCTTACGGACAACTGCTATTACAGGCACCTAATCCGCTCAGTTGGAAAATCACGCGACCGCAAACCGTATCTGGGCGCGATAAGGTATGCGGTCGCGTGATTTTCCAACTGAGTGGATTAGGTGCCTGTAATAGCAGTTGTCCGTAAGGTCCCAGGGTTATGCATATAGGCTGTACTAAGACGAAAGGATGTAATTTTACCTACTCATCATTATGAACAACTTTTACTATGGAACTAACCATGAAATCGCAAAAAAATCTGCTGTTCCACACATTTGTCGAGTGTCAATGACCGTTTCTATGAAACAGCTGATTGAAGCTGATTTTTCAGGGTTGTTCCCATAGTAAAAGATGTTCATAATGATGAGTACAATGACCTCCTTTCGGCTTAGTACAGTCTATACGCATAGCCCTGTATATGTTAAAATTACCTACCCCATAATATTTATGTAAATTTTACATGAATATTCACTTAACACTTGAGAAAAGTTATGTAACTTAGCGGCAACTACCTAATGCGAGTCCATAAATGCTCATTTAATAGTTTTTATTTTTATTTTTTTATAATTTATAGGCTTGCGTTTGACCACCATCACGCCTGATGTTAAGCGATGATGCGGTCTACGTCTTAATCTAATTCTAATTCAAAGTTGGGGTGATAAAACCTGCACTGACACCCCGCTTAGGGTGTATTGTGCATTTGCCCGCCAGCCTACACAAACCAGCCAAGCTCCTTAAAATAACGGAGCACGGCTTTAGGTCGCTGACTAAACTATTGGAGACATGTTGTTGTTGAGTTTCTTCAAGGAGTCTCGACCTTAATCATATATATGTCTTCTTTGGCCTAGTTGCAGTAGTACATGTTCCACGGTCTCGTTTTCCTGTAGACAGTCTCGGCACAGAGGGCTGTCTGTGGCTCCTCAATCTCCATTTTCTTAGTAACTTACCAATTCCAGTCTTTCCTTTGAACTAGACACAGACCCTTTGCATAATCAACTGAATAAGCCTACGGCTTAGAATTAATCAAGATAAATCAGAATATCTCCACATGTCAACGCCTCGTAGCAACTGGATATAAATGAAATTTAATTAAATGTTCACCAGGAACGTACAGAAAATTTCCGAGAAAATTCTTTACAGTTCGAAAATCTCGACTCGATTTCGCCAGTACGGGATATCAGTTACACTCTTTTTCTATATCGGCACCAAAAGAACACAATTTTGACGTATTCTATGGCGTTTGATGACTAGATCCGGAAATAAAATTACGGTATTTGTAAATAATTTTAAAACTATGTTTTAAAACCATTTATATGTCTGCAGACGATCTGTCAGGTACAGGGGTGCGTTTAGAAGACGCGTTGGAGTGCCCAGAATGTAACTTCGCCGTTCATAACATCAGTGTTAAAAACAAGCGTGACACAACTGGGCTGTTCCGAGTATACTTCAGCATAAACACTCTGACGTTTATCATGGTAGCGTTTTCCTTACACCCGATATAAAATTACTACGTATACTGGATGACTAGAGAGAGTGGAAATATCTGGGGATATTATTGTACTCATTATAATGTACAACATTTCTATGGAATTTTTTTTCGCCTTTTCAGTTTTGTTTCCACAGTAAAAGTTGTTCGTAATGATGAGTTGAATGATATCTCCGAATATTTCCACTATCTCACCAGTCACCCAGTATATCCAGTATGTGACTTCCAGGTTTAAAATGCTAGACACGTTTGGCACGTCTCTATTCGATACGGCAGATAAATTCACACTACGTGCTACATTCAGAAATTTAGGGACATAGTGAGCAGGATTTCTTGAAAACGAACCATTGAATAGCTCCTAAATGTATCATCATCATCATCATCGTTTCAGCCGTAGGACGTCCACTGCTGGACATAAGCCTCCCTCATCGACCTCCAAAAGGGCCGGTTGGAAGCGGCCTGCATCCACCGTTTCCCTGCGGTCTCTTTAAGGTCGTATGTCAGATGGACATACCACCTTAAAGAAACCGTGAACGTGTGGGTGAACGTTCTACGCTGCGCTTACCGGTCCGTGGTCACCATTCGAGAAACATTCGGCCCCATCGGTCATCTGTTCTACGTGCTATGTGCCCTGCCCACTGCCACTTCAACTTGCTGATCCGATGGGCTATGGCGGTAACTTTCGTTCATCTACGGATCTCTTCATTTCTGATTTGATCTCGTAGAGAAACCCCGAGCATAGCCCTCTCCATGGCTCGTTGTCCTAAATGTATACCGGAGCCAAGAATAAGATTTTCATGATGATTTCTAATGGTTTTGCTCAAAGCAGACAAACGAGACAAAAGATGATGATGATGGAGGCAATTGTTGTTTTACCCTCCTCACAACAATTTTTAACGGTTAAGTCGAATGTTTCTTTTTTAAATATAATATTATACGATTGCGTTTGGCCACCAACTCGCCTGATGAGCGATGATACGGTCTACGCTTGCCTAGAAGACACCGATTCCGATTTCAAAGAACCGATTTCGAGATTTTTTTTGATAGGTGACTTCATCAAGAGTTTTCTTAGCTGTGATTCAAGAAAACCTGTTCAACCGCTTGAAAATTATCAGCTCTTTTAACGGGGGTACTTAAATTTTTTCTATTTACTAAATTACTGGTTGGTTTTACGAACAACTTCTGGAACAGCTCACGTAGTGTTTTTAATTTCGTAGTTTTATTGAGTCGCGTAATCGAATGGAGATTTTATTCAACGCAATTCTGTAAAATTTGCATGTAAATGTGGTCAAGATGGATCACGTGAATGATGGATAGTAATTAATATTGGACGCTTGTAAAATAAAGCTTGTAAAAATTTACTTCAACCAGAATAATATTTACAAATTATAATACTCGAAGTGGTCATATTTGTTAGGACAAACTTAAACTTATTTTGTTAAGCTACCTATTTTGCTATTTAGATGACCTCATCATTCAATGGAATCAAAATGCCACCATATTTTAAAAAATTTGAAGTCAGTTTTTTGTATTGTGTATTGTACGAAACCCTCAGTGCACGAGCTCGACTCGCATTTGGCTGGTTTATCATGAATAGAATAGCTTTTTTTTACAGTTTTATTGTTATTTTTATTGTTTACTTACTAAATTTATGTCAAAATATTTGTTAAACTAATGTCGTACCAAAAAACCACAGCTGGTTTGTCCTGGTACCAACTCAACATTCACTCTGCGCTGCTGATAAAAACAATAATACGCATGCAAACAAAAACAAATAAGGTGTTAAAAATTTACGTACAATAATTATGAAATAATATATACCCATCATACGTGTTATATATGTATATATTGTAGATTATATTGAAGATATGTTAGAATTAATTTAATTGTTGTGCCCTAACAGGGTATCTGTACCAACGTGGACCTCGTGTAAGGAGAATCTAGATAAGCAAAATAAATAATAAAAAAATTAAATAAAAAAAACTACCATTATGTAACTTAAGTTTTTCTAAACCTAATTGGTCACAAATAAAAAAAAATACTTTCTTTCTTACTTAATAGTAATATTATGATGAAATAAAACGCGGTACAGTAAAGTTTGCAACTAGTCCTACTAACATTATAAACGCGAAAGTTTGTATGTATGGATGTTTGTTCCTCTTTCACGCTGCTACGGAACAACGGATCGACCTGATTTTTTGCATGGGTATAGTTCAAAAGCCAGAAAGTGATATAGGCTACTTTTCATTATCATCATCACAATTTTTCATCACTACGCGGGTGAAACCGCGGGGCGCAGCTAGTTTTAAATATTTGTGCAATTAATTAAAATACACACCAGACCTCCTTGGTCGTAAAGGCGCGTCGAAATTTACTTTACGACATTTACTTAGTGCGTAACGTGGTATCATTTTTCCTTGTCTAGTAGATTGATGAATTCTTTTCAGCAGCCCGTCCAATGAAAATGCTGAAACAGTTTTCAATTTAGCTCTATTTCTATCAGACATAGGTACTATTTTTCAATGGCAAATTGGTACACCTGAAAAATTACTTTTCACGTCGTTTCTACACGCATTTAAACTTTGACTTGCTAATAACATTTGAAATTAGAATTCTCGTTTCATTCTGAATAGTAATTAGCCATCCTGTCTGGTGTAAGGTCAAGGGTACTCCCAAAGGTACATTAGCTCGCTTTTAAGCACCTACATGAGAAAAAGGTCGATACCTATTTGGAGTTCATTTTTATCTGACAGATATCGAGATACAATTCCCATAGAGTCACAATCTCTTACTGAAAACAGTCAAAAAACGTACGAGCGTCATTGTACATACATTGTATCACATATATTCTTCACAACGCCACATTTACTCTAATTTAGACGTTATGTAACTTGCATAGTGTTCAACGTTAGTTGTCCGCTGTCATCGTAGCTCTGGCATCGCCCGGCATTTTAATCGGATCGCGGTTACCTTGTAACCAAAGATAATAATTATAATCACTTGATCGTGCATGTAGACAAAATTGCCTTTTGCAAAATGATGCCACGGCGGTCATGGAGCTTGTGATTGGTGACTCGACGCGACTCGACGCTTGTGATTGGATACTCAAAATTCATTCATTAATTTGCGTGCCTAGGATTGGCCCGCTTGAAATAGTTTAGGTTGACATGTTAGAACCTTTGGCTTATGCGGAGTAAAGGATGACCAGTCAAGTGGTTATATTGTCATTGCTTGTAACTAACCAAAAAATCTGCGCAGTTCGTAGCGTGCACCGCGTTTTAGTTCGGACATATTTTGGCTCGATTGTAACTCTATATGAATTGAATCTCGATGCTGGCAGATAATATAAATACAAAAGCTAACTTTCTAATATATTATAAACTATACTATACCTTTAATAACTAAACAAAATACAAGCTAAAACTAACACTACAAATACAGTTAGACTGCCCATAGACCGTTGAAGGTCTAAAGACAATCCAAATGCTCAAGCCCACTACCAGTTGGCAGCGTACCCAACATGCTGGCGGTATTACCACGTTGAATGGCAATGCTAATGCGTTGAGCCAGAAACACGCCAGCATTTTGGTCACGCGTCGCATTAACCAGGCGCTCTGAAAGATTTTTGAAAATGGGATGAGCTCCCGGTCCCCAAGGGCCCAATGTCTCGACCCCAAACGCCACTTTAACTAACTTTCTTACACTGTTTAGATTGCTACTAGCACTAGATTATTGTGCTTGCTGTTATCACATAAACACTTATACAGATTTTTAATCATAAATATTTTTGTTTTTACCATTTACCTTCATTTACAAGGTCCGACCCGGGTATGTCCTAAAACTGCGACCAGAACCACCGGAGGATGGGCAGCAGCGTCCTATTAGTACACGGTGAACGTTCTGCGATCTCCAAGCTGCCTGCCAAGCGTGGGGATTATGGCAACACCCCTCTCTACGAGGGAGGCCTTTGTTCAGCAGTGGACGTTTACAGGCTGATGATGATGATGATGACAAGGTCCGAAAATCGTGGTCAAAACCCGTCAGTCTGTACCTATTATTTCAAATTCAGAAGTTAATACAATTGCATATAATATGTTGTAATAATAATAAAAAAAAATATGCAACTCAAACCTACCTTTGTCCCTCGAAGACAACTAGTTATGGCGAAACAGGGTATCCTACAGCGATGACTAGTGACTGAAATTAGGTAATACTGTGATATATTATACATAATTATATTATCAACGAGGTTCGCTGCTTATTTAGTCAAAACAATAAAATAGTAATCAAAATTAATCTAACTTACTAACTTGATCAAATTTTAATTGATCTTACGCACAGAAATGCTATGTAATATTTATAATATTTCATGAAGCTTGAAGCAAATAAAAAAAATATACTTCTAAATTAGTTAGGTTTGATTCGGTGAAAGAAATGATGAAGTCATCTAAGTAACGAAATTCCCAGTTATAACTTGGTAATGAACAGAAATTTGGATTGTCTTTAGACCTTCAATGGTTTGTTGTGGGAAAAAAAATATGTATACGCTACTATGTTTATTGACCCACAAAAAGATCCAAAGCAGTTAAACTTTAATAAGTGTCAATAAATACTAGACGATAAATTGCAATAAGACCTTGTCTAAAGCTCTGTCTGGGAAACAGGTGCGTTAAGAGTATTGGAAAATGTGAGATTCTAGGGGATTACGAAACACGGGATTGTTTTGTCGGCCAAGTTTACCAAAGCCTAGGATTTTGTTCTCAAACTGTTTTGTTACAGCATATTTATTTCGTTCTTGCTAATTGCCCGCGGTTTTGTATGCGCAGAGCTTAGCCTTTTGCCTCATTTATTGATACCTATAATTATTACATATCCTTTCTTATTGCTCTCCTACGTTATAGGAGTACTGCTGCCATCTCTGGAGTGATGCACCGAAGTACCAGCTTGATCCTCTTAAATCCTTGCAAATTATACCACTCCCGTTATAAATGAATAAATAATTCATTTAATCCCAAATCCAGTTATTTAAATTAACAATCATAGAATAATTACCAACGAACAGTTTACTAGCAGCAAAAATAGTTGTGCCAATGGGCCCCAAACTAGGCAAAGCCTGTATCTTGGGCGCCCTATAGCCAGTTAACAGCTTCTGTTAACGCGCTTATGTTTGTACACATTATCTTATATTAACAGTAGAAATGTATTAATAAATATTTTAATTTTAACAACGATTATATATGCAATAAAACGTCACCAAAGCAAACACGCTATTGGAAAAACTTAACCGTTGCATTTCCAAATTAATGTTTATTAAACTTGTCGGTGACCCGAACCTATCTGGCAAGTTGGAGCCACTGAGCTTGCGCCGGGACGTTGGTTGCCAGCTTGTTCTACAGATATTATAACGGGGAATGCTCTGATGAACTTTTTGACCTTATCTTTTCATCCCGGTTCTACCACGGAACCAGCCGCCATCGCTAGAAATCCCATGCGCACATTATAGATACGTGGAAGTCTCTCACTGTTTGATTTAATCAATTATTTCTTCCACGTACCTGTAAATTGTGGAATGGCTTACCACCTTCTGTTTTTCCTTCGAAGAATAATGTGGACTGCTTCAAACGAAGGGTGAATAGAGTCCTCAACTGCCTATACTCCGGGTATTGGCAGAAGACACAGGTAGCTTGTTTGCCACCTATTCAATAAAGTAAAAAAAAAACATACTATTGATAACCTCCTCCTTATTGAAATCGGTTAAAAAAATCGTTGGTCCATTTGCACAAATTACGAATGTGTGTAAAAAATTCAACCCTCTTAGGTTGCAAACCAATACTATAAGAATTCCATTATATCTCGACACACAAACATAGAAAATAAACAGAAATTCTCGAAGACCGTAACAAAATATATATACGTGACGTGACCCCAAAGGATGATTCCCCGTTACGAGTCAAAGATACACATCCGGGAAACAAATATTTACAAATCATAGGAAACGTCGCCTCTAGGGATTCCCGAATTTCTTGGATATTTTTTGACTATTTTCCTACAAACAGGACATGTTTAGGTTCCATCGTTTTTCCATTCAAAATGCGGCATGTTACATATATTTGGTGAACTAGTAAGGACATCACTCTTTAAACTAACAAAGGGAAGTTGCATAATTAGTCAACAGGGTTCATAGTTTTACTTTTTCTCATTTCTCTACGAGATCGAATCAGAAATGAGGAGATCCGTATACGAACGAAAGTCACCGACATAGCCCACTGGACTAGCAAGTTGAAGTGGCAGAACAGATAGCCGATGGGGCCGAAAGGTTATGGAATGGAGACCACGGACCGTGGACGGACGATCTAAAAGAAACCGCAGGGAAACGCTGGATGCAGGCCGCTTCCGACCGGCTCTTTTATAGATCGATGGGGGAGACCTAAGTCTAACAGTGGACGTCCTATGGCTGAAATGATAATGATAGAATGCCCTTACTGCTAATAAGCAACACATGGATTCGAAATCTCCTTCCGTACGGAATAACAAACTGACATTTTTATGTATCTAGTAAGTAAAACCACAGCTTTATTTACTTGGCCGCTATTTGCCCAGATCCCAAGAAAATTACGGACGATTTATCTAAACACATTGATTTACCATGCAGCAGGGTTATTGGATTTAATTTATGTGTAGCTGCGTATATTAAGGAGGATGTAGAAATCATGAATGTTTTATTGTTTTTCACGTCATTCAACTCCTCAGATCAGATAAACAAGGAGATATGGTAAGGTGGCGTGACGGGTGCGAACGCATCAGACCTAAATGAGATTTGATGCTTTTAGTCGAACTCTCCTTGCAGACTACCTTGCCGCCCTTTTTTGCATGTGGACTGTTATTATTAGTATAGTGACACTGCAAATTTCGTAGTGTGTGTGAAAAAATTGTGCCGTAGGTACAGTTTATACGCTATGCAGCAGTTTAGAGGTGTAGTGAAAAATAAAACTGGCCAAGCGAGTCGGGCTCGCGCACTGAGGGTTCCGTACCACCACATTTTGTTAGCTATTAAGTACAAACAAATAGTGTAAAAAGATAACATCCCATCAATGCCTAGACGGTCCCCGACGAAGTACCAACCGCGCCCGACGTTGCGTAACTTCGGTGATCATACGAGAATTAGTCGTACCACAGAAATTGGTCACCGACTTGCACTTGGCCATTTATTATTATTTGTTGTTTTACTTAAGAGTGTTTACTATAATCATGCCAAGTTTGACGCTTGTACGTATTACGGTTTTTACATTAGAGCAAATAGAAAAATTTGTTAAAAAAGTTCGTTTGTTGTATAGGCACCTCCCTTTTGTTTTAATTTTTCGACTTTTTAATTACTATTTTAATTAACCCACCGTAACATTACATATTCTTAGAAAATTTCAACTGGCTATCTATTAGGTACGTTCGAAAGATACAGCCGTTTAAAGGTAGGATGGACAGACAGACAGACAGAAAGATAGACATCGTAGGCTTAGTAATAGGGTCCCGTTTCTACCCTTTGGGTACGGAACCCTAAAACGTGGGTGAAACACTGAGACATTTATTTGAAACAGCTGATATATATATATATATTCGTGATTTTAGGGTTGACCCCATTGTAAAAGTTTTTCGTAAAATTATTTCATAATATTGTAATGCTTATGTTATCCTTGTTTTGTGGTATTTTAATAAAGAGTTATTGTATTGTATATTGTAATTTAAGGCCTAGCGAGAAGAAAAAAGTTATCAGGCCGTATTTTTTTTTTGTCACGGGCATCCAGTGGATGCAGATGCCAGGCTGTCCGGTCAGTTTGGAGGTCAAAAAAGGAGGTCTATATTCAGCCGCGAACATCTTCCGGCTGATGATGAAGAAAACATTCTGGTTATTGGAATTAAAATGTACCTCAACTCCCCGTGAACATGGTGCATGTAACTTCGCGAAATATCGGGAGCTCATTCCACAACCTTACCACGGTAAATATCCCGTTAATAATCATATAACTTTAAAATGTGCCTCTCTTGTTACAGGGGCTTGAGCCCAACTCAAGTTTGTCGCTGAACACATCCGCAAGATGGCTGATAGAAGAGGCGCGAGACATCAAAGACCCCGACATTCTGTTCCAGAAGTTCTCACAGAACAGGAAAGTTGAAGACCCCACCAGGGCGCTACTCCTCACGTTCTATGGCATCCTGGTAGTCATCGGAGCTGTTGGGAATGCACTGGTTGTTATATCTGTGAGTGTGAGTCTGTGTTGAGTCGTTTGTCCTGTTTAAGGCGAGGTTTTCCCGCTTTTAAGTAACCCTCGGTACTACAGATGACCATAAGATTTAATAATTGTATTGAAGTTGCATTTAGTCAATGGATTTGTGTAACTAGACATTTAATATAGGGCGAACGTGTTCAGTCACTACATCAGATGAAATCATCTTATGTAAAGACACGCCCACTGAAGGCACTGAGTGCCACGCCAGTACCGACCAAGCCTGCGATCCGTCAACGTTTCTGCGCTCGTCGTATAATAGGCATGATGACAAATATTTTTTTTACCTCATAAAAAGCTGATCATAAATAGAGCCCATCAACGAAAACAAAATTAAAATTAGTTCAAAAATAAATGAGATATAAGCATTTAAATTTCATGCTAGACAGAGAGCGCACTGTACTGTGCCGTGACGTCACGGTTCAGGAGCGCCATACAAATGCTATACTAACACACGCTTTGTGAGAAAGGGATAGAGCATCCCCTCCCTATCCCCACCTAAAACTTTAAACGCTCATATCTCGGAGATTTATCAGCCAATATAAATTATTATATGCCTATTGTCTATAAAAATTATTCAAAACCCCGCTACGTCATGTTGTAGCAAAAAATATTGCGGCAAAAATTGCCAATCCTCACCCCGCTCCCTCAGACATTTGACTGAATTGTTTCAATTGAATATAATCGTAACTACAAGTCTGGGCTACGTAGTAGCTTTACCTAGTCTGTGAATTTAGTGAAGCAAACCCGTGTTTTGGTCTTTACGGTTTCCTATAATAATAAAACATTAAATTTTGATATGACAATATCATTTTTATAATTTTAAGTTAACCATGAAAGTAGACAAACTAAAACTAGAATGACCAAAATTGCCAAAAGTGAGAAAAGAGGGCCTTAAATCACGCGGTTATCTAGCTCGCGCATTTCAGCCCATAAAATAAAACCGGCTCATAAAAATAGTTATTTATGATACAAGTGCGGAAAGTTGGTTACTACAAACGAGTAGACGAATGTAAGCCCGAGACGAAGTCAAGGGCTTACCATAGTCACGAGTTTGTAATAACCAATCCGCACGTGTGCCATACAACGTTTTACAACACATTTGCGAGAAAAAAAGGCTACAAATGAAACAATTTTTGTTTATAACTTAATATCAGTCACAACAATAGTTTCTATAATATAATAAGAAAATGGCGCGAACATGCAAATAGCGCCACTATCACGTGGTGAAAATTAGAACTACATCTTTCGTCTCATTTTCTCTTTAGTATTAAACTGAGACAAACGTATTGAGCAAAAGCGCTTCCAAGGAGGTTTGATCATTCAGCTTATTTATTCTCGTAATATGAAACTCTTTTGTGGAATTCTTATGTAATTATGATGGAAATTAAAAAAATACCGTAAATCACACGCACGGTGCTATACATCTGAGCGTGCGGACAAATTCATTTCCGCACGCTCCGTTGTATGATCCGTAATGTTTAACTTTCGAACGATGTATACAGGCTTCGTAAGTGCACTTTTTGAGCAAATGTGTTGTAAAATAAATTACAAACACCTTATTATTTTCGACCAGTATAGCTTTGTGGTAGCGCATCTGTAACTGGCCAAGAGATCCCTACCATCCCTACCATTGCATGTACCATTCCGTGTTGAGACACGCAATGGTAGGGATCCACCAATATAATAATAGGGACCAATTGTTAACATACATTTTATAAAAAAAAAATATTTTTTTTTTAAATTATTTTCTTCCTATTTTTTTTAAATTAAAAGACGAACTTGTAAGTTTGAACATGCTCAACACAAGTTTGATCTGAAACACTTTTTGGATATCTTGGCAAAAAACGAAATTCACTCCAAATTTATGGTTTTTTCGATCAATATCTCGATAACGATCAACGATGCGTATAAAATGTAAACGACCTTAATTGAAGATCGCAAGAAAAGCAACAAAAAAGAATCGCATAAAAAAATTTCGTATCTCAACGGAGAACCGAGTTATGATGAAAAAACTGAATTTAACCCTTTTTTCAAGATGGCGGAAATTGCACAAGGTCATTTTGGTCGACAATTTGAAGTGAAGCCCGTTATTTCCGATGTAATGACTGGACTAGTAACCAAATCAATATAATTGTAGGCAAAGTTCAGAAATTGGTGGTTAGAGAAAAAATCGAACTATGTTGACTAAGCAAAATTTCAGAGATGTAATTATTATCTTGGCATAACATATTTTTTAATGATTTCATGAATAAGAAAACCACTAGGGAAACATTCTTTGTCACGATAAGTTTACGAAAAGGTCAATGATCTTTGAGCTAGAACGTCTTGAAATTATCAGAGTTTTATCGCTATAACTCTAGTGATAATAAGATAATGTTCGAAATAATTTTGAATGAAGGTTTTAAGTGTGGCCCTATCAGCATTGTACGTTACATGTTTCTGTGAATAATTTAGAAATGCAGCCGCCCTGTCACCAGTGCTTCTCATACGATCACTGAAGTAAACCAACGTCGGGCAAAGCTACTTGTACAGTACTACTTGGATGGGTGACCGCTTGGGCGTGATGTTGTCTTTTTGAACAACTCTTTGTACTCTAGTAGTTAACAATTTATGTGGTGGTACGGAACCCTTAGTGCGCAAGCCTGACTAGCACTTGGCCGGTTTTATTTTGGATAGTATCATCATTTCAGCCGTAGGACGTCCACTGCTGGACATAGGCCTCCCCCATCGATCTCCAAAAGGGCCGGTTGGAAGCGGCCTGCATCCAGCGTTTCCCTGCGGTCTCTTTTAGGTCGTCTGTCCATCTTGTGGGTGGACGTCCTACGCTGCGCTTACCAGTCCGTGGTCTCCATTCCAGAACCTTTCGGTTTCTCGTCTGTCCATCTTGTGGGTGGACGTCCTACGCTGCGTTGGATAGTATAGTTACAGAGAAAACTTAGTTGCCCAGACCTAGAGCATGAATCATCCCTTGGCCTTCATTATCCTGCCCCCTAATTTGATAGCGGCCATCTGGTGACATTATTGTTATGCAATGGAAATGGCCGAAATGTCAACTTATCTGCTTTGATAGCGCCACATTCATTATCAATGCCATATTCCATTACTGACGCTGTTTTGCAATAGGCTAATGGCGATAGAGTAAGGTTACAGGGGCGGATTAAGCGTTCAGATTAGAGATACCTATATTTGATAAATAAACGAATAACTTGTCACACTATCAGCTTCCTCTAGATTTCCATGTGTCGAGGAAGCCTTATGGCTTCCGTGTGGACAACTTCTTACACCTAGAAAAAGAGGAAATATTTATTTTTAAGATGAAATTGGCTGGTTTTTGTCGACAGTTCATCTGATGGGAAGTGATGATGAAGCCTATTCACTCTTGAAGAATTCCATTATGTACTTTAAAAGAATCACCGAGGCAGGGAGTGCATTCCATTCCTTGGTAGTTTTTTAAGAAGCTTTGGTAACTCTGCATGCGGACTTCACTAAAGTTTGTTTCAGCAGAAATTTGATGACAGGATCAGCTCAAACAGCTTTAGTATATTTTATTTATATTACTCACGTAAGATTAAGCCGGTCACTCCGACTATAGTTTCAACCGCATTAGGCAGTCTTTTTCAAGGTGAATGCGCGCGCGCGGCTGCGTCTCGCTTGGCACTACTTGGCTTTAATATACTTATTTTTAACGCGCTCTATATAGCATACGTTGTAGAAAACCAACCTCGCTCCATCTTGCACAAAAGAATTTAGGTAAATAAAGGAGTGGTTTCTTCATTCCCCGCAAAGTAATTCCACCTCTCCTTTTCAGGTGGTACGGAAACCCGTCATGAGGACTGCCCGAAATATGTTCATCGTTAACCTGGCTGTATCAGACGCGCTGGTTTGCTGCGTTGGGACTCCTCTAACCCTGATGGAGCTGCTGACAAAGCACTGGCCTCTGCCAGACTGGCCCAGTCTCTGCAAGGCGTGTGGCGCCATCCAGGCGATATCTATATTCGTGTCCACGATCTCTATAACAGCCATCGCTTTGGACAGATATCAGGTAATTCATAATTCTTACACAATGTGGGGGTGTGTGTCACAGTTATGTCATGTTTGGGATATATTGTGCATTTCCCTTGCTAGACCCTCCCTAGAATTGTAAAGTTTTTAAAGTTTGTGTGCGTGTATGCGTGTGCGTGTGTGTGTGTGTGTGAACGCAAAGCTTCCTACGCTTTTCTTTTGAACTTGACTTTGACTTTGACTTAAAATACAGAAATACAGAAATACAGAAATGTTTATTTTGTGATAATGAAATTTAAGAACAAACACAGTTGACTTTGACTGTGATCATTTAGAGCGACTCAAGTTTCGTGGTTTTATTCAAATTTATTTCGGAAAAGTAGCGATTTTCTTGAAAATATTGAAAGACGCCGTGTTTCACATAATATTTTTTAATCAGAGGTCACTAGCCTTAGGAAACATAGTAAATTAAAAAAAAAAACAACTTTACGGGATGTGTGATGTTTTTTTTTTTAATGTCATAATTATGTGGTAAACAAGCTAACGGGCTGCGATCACCGTCGCTTATGGGTACCTGTAACACCAAGGGCATCACAGATACGTTGCCGACCCTTAAGGCGCGGTACAATCGCAAAATTAACCAAAAGTTGTGTTTTTAAACGCTTAGTGTGATGTGACGAAAGTAACTGAACAGATTTAAAAAAATACTACAAGTAGAAAAAGCACCTTTTAATAATCTTAACCAAATAAAATTTTGATAAATTATCTGGATTCTTAAAAAAATATATTACAAAATAATTACGCAACAAAAATAGCTTTTGAATTGAAGTGCTCTGAATTTTCAGCGACAACAACATATTTTTTTGTACGAATTGTGTAGCCAGACTAGTCATAAAACTTTAACCTGTTAATAATAAAATTCATTTCTATATATCGATTAATAAATGATCAAATATGATGGATATACGATTTTCGACTTACCCGTTCTAGATAGCAAATAGATTATGGCGTGAGCGGGTGAAAAACTAATTTGAAATAGTGATCAGACCGCGCCTTAAAGAGCAATTTTGAAGAAAACCACTAATAAAAAAATATTAAAACAATTTTTTTTTCTAAATATTCAATCGCGTCGATGCGTACGCTATATAAATTATATTTTTTATGTATGACTACACATAACTTTTTACTGAGCATTCTAATTTTAATAGCTCAAGACGTTTGGCTGTCCATACTTATCTATCGGTCTTAAACAGTACAATGGTCACTTACAAAACTACAAAGTAACGGATCTCAAAAACCCCATCTCGTCAATCCGTAGTAAAACGTTTACGTCACTCGATCAAAACGAAGGAAACCAGGAAAACGGCCATAAAGACCATTACATAAAAGTCGTAACAAAGCAAACTGTATGTACCTACTCGTAACATGTAAGGCCAGATTCACATTGGACTGACAAATGAAAACCACAATTCTGATCACCTACATTTTGAACGTAAAGATTGTAACAGGTACTCGATATAAGTACTTCAGTGAAATCTTAAAAGAGTATGTTTTCATGCAGTTTTTATTTTATGCCATAAGTGGCAAACAAGCAGATGAGCCGCCTGATGGTAAGCAGTCACCGTCGCCTATGGATACTTGTCAAACTAGTGGCATCACAAATTAATTGCCGACCCTTTGAGACTCTATTAACTCTCCTTTTGAAGAACCCAATCTTGTAGCTTCTCGGAAAGACCGCGGAAGATAGCTCATTCCACATTTTGCAGGCGTGAGGCAAGAAAGATCGTTGTTTGTGCGTTTGTGTTGAGTTTACATTATTTGTGCTAAAAGCTTACTTTCAGTCGCATTTTTCATATTTTTTGTGGTTGAAAGCAGATAAAGGATTATTATTTCTTTCTCTTTTCTGTGGTTCAAACGACATTTGACCCCTACTCAGTACTCGCTTGATGTTAAGTGACGGTGTGGTCGAAGATGTAAATATTCTGGAATGAAAACTGGCTCTCAAGTAAGGCCGCCATAGAACACTGTTATGTGCTTGGCGACAGATTTCAACTACAAGGGCATTTTTAGTGCGACATACACTGCCAGCCAGAAGACGTCCACTGCTAAACATAGGCCTCCCCCTTTAACCTCCACACTGAACGACAGCCTGCCTTTTGCATCCACTGGATGCCAGCGACTCTTACTATGTCGTCGGTCCATCTAGTGGGAGGCCTACCTACGCTGCGTCTTCCGGTTCGTGGTCTCCACTCAAGAACCTTTCTTCCCCATCGGTTATCGGTTCTCTGAGCGATGTGGACTGCCCATTGCCACTACAACTTGCAAATTTTAACAGCTATGTCAGTGATTTTGGTTCTTTGGCGAATATCCACGTTTCGGATTCTATCGCGCAAAGAAACTCCGAGCATAGCTCTCTCCATTGCCCGCTGTGTGACTCTGAGTTTTTCCAAAAGGCTAACAGTTAAGGACCACGTCTCAGTACCATATGTCATCACTGGCAACACACACTGGTCAAAGACCCTTGTCTTTAGGCACTGTGGTATTTTGGACGAGAATATGTCACGCAATTTCCCGAACGCTGCCCATCCGAGTTGGATTCTTCGGGCGACCTCTTTGCTTAAGTTGGACTTAACTAACTGAACAATATCCAAGATAGGCGTAACACTGACTCGGCACTCTGCAATGTGAATTCAGCTTTTTTCTTTTGTAGTCTAAACACTGTTTGGTGTGGTTTGGTCGTCCAGTTTATCAACAAGTCCATACGGGACCGATGACGTCAAACTCACGAACAGACAGCATTCTATTTCCAGATAATATATCGAAACAGTTATCGTTTACGTGAAAACCGAAAATGTTTAGGCTAGGATCCCTCTGCGCGATTTTATTATAATGGGCTTTTACCAAAATAAATAAAACTCCGATATTAAAGTTGACACTAAAGTTTATTGAAAGTAGCAAAAATCATTACCAATTTAAATATCCGACTTCAAAATTAGTAATTTCGTTTATTTGGGTGACAATATTTTGTATGATGTTTTTTTTAAATATTATTATTATTAATTTATTAAAACATTACATCTATCATTACAGGTTGTTTCCTAATACAATAGAGTATGTAACGATGGACATGGATATGTAAACGAATTTTCCAGATATTTTGATTGAAAAACCAAATTTTTGACCCAATTTTGACAAAATTTCTATAAGACCAATCAGAAAGTATATTTATCCATTCAAATAAAAAAAAGAATGTTACTAATCAGTCCATAAATGATGGAGTTCTGTGGTAAAAAAAAAACAATCGAAATGTGAATCTTGTATCCTTTTTTGAGTCGGTAGGTTAAACTTTTTTTTTTATTCCTACGCAGAATGTTTTCCTTTAAAATGTGCAAACGAAATAGTTGTGGCGGGAAGCAAGGTAATAGGTAAAATAATAATGAAATCAGCATTGGCTCTCTGACTAAAACGGCAATCCACCGAAATCGGTTCCTTGAGGTTTGTTAGATCCGGGATGGTAGTAGAGTTCAAAGATTTTCCTTTCGGTAATGATTATTGAAATTCCACTTAGAATCGGCTTAATGGTGCTCTTGCTTGGATTGAAACCGTATATACTTGTATACATCATCTCATAGGTTGTAGATGTTTGTATAAATCGAAATTAATCGGTTTACCTATACCAAACAAACATACGTGTACTCGAAAAAAAAGGCTAATAAATGCTCCGGTGGTCTAGTTGTTAATATCTATTTAAGTATGTATTTAAAAACTATATATGTATGTATATCAGTCTCTGGCAGCCATATCACAAGCTTTGCTTAGTTTGGGGTCAGATGACCGTGAGTGCAAAAAGTGTCCCAAATATTTATTTATTTTATTTTATAGTTGCTAGTGAACCTGCCTTCTGCGCTTGGGGGCGTGGGTTCGATTCTCACCTAGAACAAACATCCATGATGAATATTTGTATTTGTTAAGTATGTTTAAAAAAATACATATATCAGTCTCTGGCAGCCATATCACAAGCTTTGCTTAGTTTGGGATCAGATGACCGTGTGTGCAAACATGTCACAAATATTTAAAAAAAAAAAAAAAAAACGACTTCACAAAATTAAACAAAAGCCATATATATCTCGTTATATAACTGCAGTGAAATACTGTGATAGTTTAAAAAAGCGTAAGTATAAGTACTGATACATTTAGGTATCCCTAAGTTCGTATGGTCGTATTATGTTCCATCACAAAATCCATTTCATCTCATAAGTACATAAAATACACGTATTTTTCCATATCTGTGAGTCAGATCTCCCTTGAGACTGGCTCAGATATGAATATTGAAAATACTCATATATCCATACTAAAGTGTATAGATATGAGCGAGTAGAGTCTGGCTATTGAAAGTAGAGACTGAAATCGCCCGCCAAATTAAAAAAAATCCGCATTGCAACCCCATAATTAGTATGTAATGCAAACATTACTGTGTTCTGACCGTGTTACAATAAAAATCAATAACTTACAAGTATAAAGTGAGATTATTCCAGGCATTTCATACTAATTTTAGGGGTTTCAATGCTGATATTTTTAAATTTGCCGCTCTTTTTCAGTCAACTTTCATTAGCCAGACTCTAGTTACGTTTCTTTTTTAACACACTATAATATTTTGTCATCCAATAATATAATAATTTTGGGAAAAATTATCCTCTCGTATGCTTAATTAACTTAAATTTTAATTAAGAAAAATTATCCTCTCATTTGCTTAATTTACTTAAATTTTAATTGGGAAAAATTATCCTCTCATTTGCTTAATCTATACTTCTATACTAATATTATAAAGAGGAAAGATTTGATTGTTTGTTTGTTTGCATTGAATAGGCTCCGAAACTACTGAACCGATTTGAAAAATTCTTTCACTGTTGGGAAGCTACACTATCCCCGGGTGACATCTATACTAATATTATAAAGAGGAAATATTTGATTGTTTGTTTGCTTGTTTGTTTGCATTGAATAGGCCCCGAAATTACTGAACCTACTTATTTGAAAAATTCTTTCACTGTTGGGAAACTACACTATCCCCGGGTGACATAGGCTATAACCCTAGATTGCTAATCTAATTTTACCTACACTTGAAGCTAACCTTTGCATTGTATAGGCTCCGAAACTGCTGAACCGATTTGAAAAATTCTTTCACTGTTGGGAAGCTACACTATCCCCGGGTGACAAAGGCTATAACCCTAGATTGCTAATTATATTTTACCTACAGTTGATGCTAACCTTCGTCGATTCGACTACGCCGGAAACAAAATATTAAATTTAACTGTTTAATCGACTAAAATATGTTTATTCCTGCTTTATTTATATTTCTATTTTTCTAAGAAATTTAAAAAAAATATATCTAAATAATGCAGCTTTTTATATCGAGATCAACAATTAATGCAAAATTAACATATATTCGTCTCGAACAGGAAGTCCCGATTTTTAAATCAAAATTAAATGTCCCGCGCGGGACAGGCTCAGTCCCGCTTTTTGGGGATAACTCAATATTCAGAAGATAAATAAGACTCCGATAATCTAATTTAAAATATCATAATTTTATTAGAATACATTTTCTATGGCTATTTTTGCTATCTATTGTCACGTAAACATAATTTGAACTCAGATAATAAGATAAATATTTAAAAACTTGTAATTGTATACGTTTTTAGGGTTCCGTACCTCAAAAGGAAAAAACGGAACCCTTATAGGATCACTTCGTTGTCCGTCTGTCTGTACGTCTGTCTGTCCGGCTGTCTGTCCGTCTGTCAAGACCCTTTTTCTCAAGAACGCGTAAAAGTATCAAGTTGAAATTTATACTAAATTTACTTGGGTAAATGGTAAATTGTAAGTCAACGCAATCAAAAGATATAAACGTTTATGTCGCATATTTTGCGATTTCACAGGAGAATCAAAACCTATAGGGTACTTCCCGTTGACCTAGAATCATGAAATTTGGCAAAAGGCAAGGTCTCATAGCAAATATATAGGAATAAATCCGAAAGTTACAAATTTGAAGTTATATCATTTAAAAATAATTATTTTGCTCTTACAAACTTACATTTTGTAGTTGGAATATATCGAAGAACCTTATAGTCAACTACAAAGTTAAGTTTGTCTTTCAATATTTCAACTTCAGTTAGTTTTTTTTTTGGACTCACGCTCTGTGACTTCTGTCCAACAGAACCCTCAGAGCACGAGTCCTACTCGTACTTGTCCAGTTTTTTTTACTATGTCCCGCTTTCGACGACAGAATCCCGCTTTTTTCACTCGATAAGTTCTAAAATCCCGACTTAGCAAAAAAACAATCCGGCAACGGTGCTAATGACCCACTTACCGAGTACTAGTGATGAAAAATATTAAACCCTTAGAATAATAACTACACATAGAAACCAAGTACATTCGCAAAATTTAAGCTATTCAAATGGTGTCATATATGGCTCCAAAAAAATATAAAAATTTTACTATAACAATTTGCGCGGTGATATCGTACCACAACAAATCAGAAAAGCAGCATAAGAGTTATGGTGTGACATTCCACAGGTAATCCATTAGTTTTCTTACTTAAATCGTTTAAAATACCAATCGAAACGTAAGCTACAAAGCGAATTTGTAGCTTACGTTTTGAGAAGGCGTTGTTTGGAAACCTACCTTCTCTGAGTAGTTATTCTAAGATTAAACCATATTAACCGCTTTATTATATTATACACGTTCAGTTACCAATCAAGAGGTACATTAAACACGTGGTATGAACACTCCGTCTCATTTTTTTTCGTTTCACCGGCACCGCGCTATCGGCGTTATTAAGTACCCTTATCAACAGTGTAGTGGCGGGTGTTAGCTTCATTACAACTCTTCAGTGATAAGCTGATAAATACGAATAATGTACTGCGAAATCAATATTTGAAAACTGCAGATGAAGCTTCAAGTGTGGGTACTTTTGTATACTTTGATAATATGTAGTTTGGACTTGTACTTTAGACTCTAAAGCAGCCTTTCCCAAAGTGGGCGATAACGCCCCCTTGTGGGCGCTGCAGGCCTAAAGGGCGGTAAGAGACCCAGAAAAAAAATGGGTTGAAGAAAGTTATTTTTTTTAAGTAGGTGAAAAAATGGGTGCGCTAAAAAATTATTTATTTTCAAAGTGGGCAGTAGACAAAATAAGTTTAGGAACCCCTGCTCTAAAGTATAGCAACTAAAGTTTAGAGTGTGTACTATAATCATGCCAAGTATGACGCTTGTACTTATTACCGTTTTTACATTAGAGACAACACAAAAATACCTTAAAAAAATAAGTCTGTTGTATGGGGTTGTATGGTATCCCCCTTTTCGTTTATACTTTTTGACTGTTATATTATTTCTCAGTAAATTTGCCGTAACATTACATGTTCTGTGAAAATTTCAACTGGCTATCTACTACGGTTCGTAAGATACAGCCTTTTAAAGTTAGGACGGACAGACAGACAGACGGACAGACAGACAATGTAGGCTTAAACTTTATTGTCATCGGTACTGAACCAACGTGTAAAAATTCAACTTCGTAGGATAAGAGGAAAAGGTTCTAATTCAACTTGCAATAATTGACCTAAACAAACATACAAACATTGCAGGTTAAATAAAAGCATGTAAAAATGGAGACATTATTTTGAACACGAAAAATAATTGTACTAAATCATATCTCCTTCGCCCAAAATAAAATGAATGGACAAGCCCAGTAGAAGCGCATTTTTGAAGATAACAAAATGAGCGCCGGCTCTCATTTCTTTTCAGTCGATCTCTAGCCGTAGGAAGTGTAACACAAGTCTATTGTTACGTGATAACGAAACATCTGACAAAATTATGCATTCATAATAATGCTTTCCCGAAGTGTACCTAAATACACAAATAAAACCGGGATCTATTTTTTGTAACAAATATACTGTACATATTTATAATTAGGTGTTGAAGTATATGTCCGACGGTTTTGACTCGTTTTTACTGAGCACTTTCAATGGATAGGGCCCGTCCATTCATTTTATTTTAGTCGAAGCATATCTCCATTGTTGGTCTAACCTTTGACTGTAATAATAATACATTGCCTTTTAAAGCCATAACTAACTTTTGAAACGACACTTGACATAACTTTGCCACTTTACTGCACGGATTCGAAAACTATAAAGTTCCGGTTTTATCCCGCATCGGAAGCGAGGTATTAAACCAAACTTTACGGTAAACACTGCTACCTACTGTGAAATATTGGATGGATTTTTATGAGTATAAAAACTTTGCAATATTTTCAAAGAGAATTTCAAATTTCAGAGAAGAGGTGGGGTTTGTTAGGATTTCATAATATGTTATATATATATGTATGTACTTACGTATGTTATATTATGTCATTCATCATCATCACCATCATAGTCTAACAAAACTTTAATATTTTACTAAGTTATATCATCGTAAAAAGGGTGAAGGAGCTAAAGTGAAACTGGGCAGGACACATGGCCAAACGTAATGATTAGGTGGTGTACAGCAGTAACCGCATGATGGCCGAGACTAGGTTGGTGGAACCCAGGCCGACCGAGGATGAGGTGGACTGACGACATAAAAAGTACTGTCGGGAACGAGTGGATGCGAATAGCGAGAGATCAGGGAGAGTGGCTTAAACAAATGGAGGCCTGTACCTAGCAGTGGGTCATTTAGGGCTAATGATGATGATGATATCGGGTACCTGTTACAGTCTTACATTCAACTTGTAAAAAACACTTGAAATATGTCTCTATTTCAAATGTAAATGGATGATATTTTTAAGGATATTTCTTTTTTTATCGTAATAGCATTTTTTCGTGCCAATAGCTACGGACTACCTTCACCCCTCTCCTCTTCTTTACAACCCCCTCTCTCCCCCGTCATCCTCACACCATTCTCTTTCTCTCTCTTTACAACTTTTTTGTCTCGGCAGTAGTTACCATCAAGCAGCTCGCCTGCTTGTTTGCTTTAAAAAATCTTGAACCATTCCTGTAGATAGTGGTGATAACCTCGGGGTACAGTTGGCAAATAAATCTACATACCAACCAAGTCTTACCAAAAATATACCAATGAATAATGCCAAGACGAAACGAACCGAAACAAAAGAACTTAATTCAATGCCAGAATCAAATCAACTCAACCAAAAATAACGTCACACCTCAGAACAGGAATCTTCGTCCACTCCGCGAAGACGCGACCTAATACAGGAAATTCCAGAGATACGGACTCCCGGAAGATTTCAGAACCTCTATTCATAAACTACAAACATTCGACAACGACAAGCCTAAAATATTGCTACGAAAAACAACCAACTAGACAAAAACGTGATTAACTTCGAAGTTAACCAAATTATGGAGCTTGACGTAAACTGAATATCTGCAAAACTGACGATGAGATATCGGAAGATGGAGATGGACGGAGATATCTCAAAAAATATCGGAAGACATTCTGTATTTATATTCGGATCGAATCGGAAACTTTTTACATTGGACGATACGGAAAGTTTCCTTATTATTCCGTCAATAGGGGTTGAAAATTCTTACGATACCAACCCCAAGAGATTTAAGATTGCGATACCAGAACGATGTCACGAAAATCTATAAAAGCTGTTTATCTCCAAACACGATCAAATTGAGCATAGATACAACCCAAAATATTGGTTACTAGCAACGCACCTTGGGTTACATTATTGGAGTTTTAGTTAGGATCCTTATTTTTTTGAAAATATAATACAGCCTATGTCACCCGGGGATAGTGTAGCTTCCCAGCAGTGAAAGAATTTTTCAAATCGATTCAGTATTTTTGGAGCCTATTCAATGCAAACAAACAAACAATCACATCTTTCCTCTTTATAATATTATTATAGTATAGAAGTATAGATGATAAACGGAAGTTTTTATGTTTACTCTTTTGGTAAAATGTGCATCACTATTTATTTTGCTTAATCACCCTTCAATATGCTGTAGGTACTCTCTTTTGGTAACAACATTAACACAGGCATGATGACTTATAAGAGTTCTTAGGATTACATATTGAAAAAACACTAGCTGTACACCATGAACACAAATATCGAGAATTGGCGTAAAATATTACGTAGGCTTCCTACTAGATGGACCGACAACGTCGTGAGAGTTGCGGGCAGTGAATGCGGATGGCGAGCTGCCGTTCAATGTGGAAGTCTAATGGGAAGCCCTGTGTTCAGCTCAGTGGATGTTTCCAGACTGATGATGATGATTACGTTAGCTTTTTTCGTTACTTTTAGACTCTTAACGACGTGTAACGAGGCTTAGATCACGCAATTACGTACTTGAGCAGGTAACTTATTGTTGTTTGATCAAATTAATTAGGGTTAGATACTAGCGTATGTTGTTTGTTTGACATGAATAGCCTACCTTACCTTATACCCAATCAGTAATTCAACGTATGAGGAAACCCTTTGGTATTATTTGGCTTCATAGAATTTGGGTTAAATCAGAACAAAACCAATCAAGTTTTTCCACGGTTGACTTATTACATACCACTTGGGCATTCTTTGTGTATTTGTATGGCTTAAGAACCTGCTTCCACCTTCGACGAAAATAAAATGAATGGCGGGCCCAGAGGGAGCGCATTTTTGAAGATTACAAAATGAGCGCCGGTGCTTACTTCGTTTCAGTCAGTCTCTAGCCGTAGGAAGTGCGATACAAGACTATTGTTACATGATAACGAAACATCTGACAAAATTATGCATTCGTGTGCTTTCTCGAAGTGAAAAACACAACAAAAACCGTTTTTTTTTTTTTTTTGTAACAAATGTACTGTACTTGGTTATAATTATACGTTGAAGTAAATGTCCATGGTTTTGACTCGTTTTTACTGAGCAAGTGCAATGGTTATGGCCCGTCTATTTATTTTATTTTGGCCGAAGGCTTCCACGGGCTATTTTGTACCTATGCATATTTTTTACATTTTCCTATGTCCAACTACCAGAGAACAAGTTTAGTGTCATACCCTCAGGCCTCCTTCTGTCACACGCAAGCCCGGTTCGAGCACAGCTGCGAAATTAAATTGTTGGTTACATGTGATTATTATAATTATACAATAATATAATCCTACTAATATTATAAACGCGAAAGTTTGTATGTATGGATGTGTGGATGTTTGTTCCTCTTCTCTTTCACGCAAAAACTACCGAATGGATTTTAATGAAAGTTTACAATAATATAGCTTATAAATACATTAGAATAACACATAGTATATAACGGGCTGTAGTAGCGAGGCCGAAGGCCGAGCTCTACGCGTACGAAGTAGCAGATTTCAGCTAGTAATAATAATATTATAAAGAGGAAAGATATTTATATAATGTCAACAGCGAATACAAAATGAAAAAAAAAAAAAAAAAAATACGTAATTTTTTTTAGTTTTCGGGAAAAAGAAAATTTGATTTGCCTTCTTGTTTGCCGAAATATAAAAATATCGTCGCTAAAATATCTTTCAAACATTTTGTAATGTTACTTTAAAGATAAGCTAGTATTTTTTTTTATTCCACAGGAAATAAAAAATTGTAAAAATTCATAAAAAATATAGCTATAAATCATCCCCGACGTAATCTTTAGACTTTATACACCACAAATTTTCACATTTATTTGGGACGAGAAAAAAAACTGGTGCCAAATGTATAAAAGTCCAAACCAGTTCATAACCAGGGATGATTGATGATAATTTATTTAGCAGGTCAATCCAAAAGATTTATGTTCTGCCAACACAAGGCCGTTCTTAAATAAATATAAATCTACAAAAAAATATCCTAACCGGAGATAGAAAAATTGACAAGCAATAAAATATTTATTTTACTATCATCTGTTAGAAATATCTGTCCATACAAACGTAGAATACATGAAGACGCAAAAAACGGTTGTGTCCGTAAGCTACAACTGACGGACGTGATCTATCTAAGATATTTACACTAAAATGTGCATATGGTATTTAGTGGCGGACGTGGCCTTCGGTCGACTTTGAGTAATCGGACGTCCGAAAGCGATCTAATGCGCATGGTGTTTTTGCCAGCCGTAGATAAATCTGAACAACCGTACGCCCATGTCAGATTGGTTTTCAAATTGGTTGGATTTACGATTGTTTTTTGTTTTCAAGCTGAACTATGAATTACTGATTACCTCAGTACTTACTGTAACATTTTTGTTCACAGTTGATCGTGTACCCAACCCGCCGAGGTCTGCAGACTATGGGCGCCATCATCACCATGTTCTTCATATGGGTGACAGCCTTCACCCTCGCCTCACCGCTCTTCGTCTACAGGGCCCTCAAAACCCACAAACTAGGCCTCATCGGCATGGACTCTCTAAGCTTCTGCATCGAAGAGTGGCCCATCAAAAACGGCAGAGGAATCTACTCTCTACTAAGCCTCGTATTTCAGTATCTCCTACCAGTTCTAGTCGTAATTATAGCTCATGTCCAGATACACAGAAGATTAAGAGGCAGAAGACGAACTACAAGGAAAACTCCTGCCATTTTAATAGCTATAGCTGTCACGTATGTAATCAGCTGGTTGCCGTTGAATGTTTTCAACCTGGTAGCAGATTTCAGTGAGGCTCCCTTCAAAGATGAAGAGTCAATGACAATAGTATACGCTATTTGCCACATGTTTGGCATGTCCAGTGCAGTGTCCAACCCTCTGCTGTATGGATGGTTGAACGACAACTTCAGAAAAGAGTTCGAGGAGATTTTGTGCTGTTGCAAGAAAAGGCAGCTCACCAAAGGCAAGCGATCCAAAAGGAAGATGGAGACAGAGCTGACCGCATTGGCACAGTTGGAGCACACTGTGACTGCAACCACAAAGACCTCTCAATGTTCCCAAATCTTCTGACTAAAGTCTTGCTTTAAATAGCATGAACCCAGTGTAGAGATGCAGAGTTTATGAACTGTCAATTTCAAAGACTTCCCAGTGATAAGGTGTACAAAGTTCCTCTTCTATTAATAATTGTACTCTTCTGTAAATAAATCATTGTAGATATTTAACAATAATATTGTATTCTACGTTTTAATGAGCCCAAAACGTACAGTACCAATATTTTATAATGCAGCCTTAATTTGATTCTAGTTAGATTGTTAAGATTTTTTTCTAATAAATAATCATTGAAGGTAACTTTTTTTAATAACGATGTTTTTAAATTTTTTTTTACTATCCGTCATCCGCCTATTTTACCTAAAGTCCTTTTCATGAAAGAAGTCCCACGGCAAACAGCGGAACTATATTTCCATGTTGTAGTTGTCAGGTGTTGTTACTGTGTTTGGACGCTAGTGAGATTTTTATTAATTTTCCATCGTTAAAGAGTCGTGTACGATGCCAAAATTTGTTAAAGTTCTACTCGAGAAATGATACTGATAGTGATTGATACGCGATGACAGCGCCGCGTCTGGGGGACTTCAAACATGAAAAGCACTCTATCATACATTTTACCTACTTAAGATAATATTCAATGCAATTTTTATTTTATTTTATAATAAAAATAATAATAAGCTTGCGTTTGGCGATGATGTGGTCTACGATGGAGCACGCTTGTCTAGAAGAAAACGATTCTAGATTGCAACTATCAGGGAACAGCCGTTCAGGCAGCGCGTTTCACAGACTAGCAGTTCGCGCAATAAAGTAGCAGATAGACTAGGAAAAAAAAAAAAAAAAAAATTTATGCGATATTATAAATAAATGCGAATAAATTATAAATGCTATTGTAAATGCGAAAAGTTTGTTGGTTTGTTAGTTTGTTGGTTTGTTCGTTCCTCTTTCACGTAGCAACAGAGCAACGGATCGACCAGATTTTTTACATGGCCACTTTTCATCACCCTCATCATCATCACCATTTTTCATCACTACGTGCGTGAAACCGCGATGGACAGCTAGTGAAATATAAAAGAATATTATTGGGAGTCTTGTTTACCATTCAAAAATTATCGTTGGTGCTTACTTAACCTCTGTAACTTTACATGTTTGATCATACAATTGTTATTTGAAGTAAAGAAAACCAACCAAACCAAAAGTCAAAATAAAGTTCTTAATTATTACGCTTAAAACAATTTTAGAAATATATCCATTACCTAGAACCACAAAATCAAATTCACGAATAAGCAAGAGCTTGTAATTTTAATACGATGGGTTATAAATAAAAAAAAAGTGAATTGCTTTATTTAAGTGAGATTAATTATGCATTACTTCAATAATATAAAATACAGCAATCCGCCATTATAAATTATGTGAAACGCCAATCAGAGCGAATGACGTCATCATCATCATCATTTCAGCCGTAGGACGTCCACTGCTGGACATAGGCCTCCCCCATCGATCTCCAATAGGGCCGGTTGGAAGCGGCCTGCATCCAGCGTTTCCCTGCGGTGTCTTTTAGGTCGTCTGTCCATCTTGTGGGTGGACGTCCTACGCTGCGCTTACCAGTCCATGGTCAACGTGGAATGACGTCACGATGTCACTATTAGTTGACGCCATCTGCTTTTAAGCGGAATCAAAAATTAGCTTATGCTATAAAACGCTAATTATCTGTTGGATTGTTTTTTTTTGTGAAATATAAGTAGAACATCGTGGAAAAGCAATTTTCAATAATTACTACTCTCAATACTTGGCCTAATATTTTTAATTCAATCATTGCTACCACTAAACTCGCTCCATTAAAAGTTTTTAATTGGAAAATTAAAATCTTTTCACAAAATTTTACAGTTTTAAAAGGTTTAATTACAAGTTGGTTTGGTCTCTAATCATTGAATAAACAGTTAAGTATTGTTTCGTAGAAGTAAATAATTACCAACCATAAAAACTTGTACTCTGTCACAAAATAATTGTATAGAATAAATTCAGAAATAGTAAATTACTAAAGCTGGTGTTTAATGAAGATGACACTTATTCTAAAATTGGTGTTGAGACAAAATCTGTGCTACGCTTGTCTTTTTATAAACAGTAAGTTGTAAATTTAACGAACGAAGAGCGATGTTGGCAGAGCGGTGGCATGAGCGCTTTACAGTCTGATGACACTTGGTTCGATCCTCGGCTCTGCACCAATGACTTATTTAGTGTTTAAATAAATTATGTGCAGTGTCTATGACATCGCTCAACAACGAGAAAGGAAAAACATCGTGGGAAAAGTTCAAGAACTTCAGAAGTTTAAAGACATGACATTCGCCAACATGCACTGGGCCAGCATGGTGGATTAGGGCGCATTCTCTTTCCCTAAGACTCAGTCCTAGCAGTGGAAATACAATACAATACGCTGATAATGATGATGGTGATTTAAATTGGTGGTGATGTAGTCTTTAGTGCTATTTAGTGACTAGTAGAGCTATGCGATATGTCGAGCAGTCAGCGTAAGCGTTAAGCTAGAAACAAATTATCGGACGCAGCTGACGGACGCGACTGATAAGTGTGCACAGTCTTTTGAGACGTGGCTTCGGCTGACAAAAACATCCGGCGCACCAGATTTCTGTCCGACGTCCGAACGCTCAAGGTCAGCCCAAGGTTACGTCTACGACACGTCCGATAATTTGCACAGCTCAGTGTACATTCATTATCTAGATACCTTTATGTCGCGTCCGTCAGCCGCGTCCGATAATTTGTTTCCAGCTTTGCACTTGCCCATAGCAGTTCAGTGCCACCCAGAAATGTGTACTTCCGACATTTCAAAACCCTTCTTGGCAATGCACTGCGCTCAGACTCGCACGCACGGTGCGAGTAAGTTACTGCGGGTAGGGTAACATGCCATCACCATTGCCACCCAGACTTACACAATAAGGCCTCTTCTCTATCCAACGCAGTGGACTACTTCGTCTCGGTTTCAAGCCCTTATTTTCCCAGTGACGATCCGTATTTGGAGTTCCCCATGGGCCTACGATGAGGCCAAAGAACTCAAATCAGACACGTGATACAATAAAAATGATATAATTTCAGTGGTTATCACAGTTAAATGCCAATACGACGAATACATAAAAGTGGACGAACGACCAATGCCACCAGAAATAATAGCCAAAAATAAGACTGATTACGAAGTGGAAATGGAGAACTGTATGGATGAGTACATTCACTGCCTGCATAATATTTTATCAAATAAGTAAGACCAGATAGCTTGTTATGGATGTCCATTCGTGATTAGAATTGTGAACGCGATCGCGTGCCATCTCAATCAAGTGCGTGGTGAGAGTAAGTAGATGAGAACGGGATGGCATGCCATCTTGATCACAATCAAACTTCTGTGATAAGCCTGCAGGCTTGTATAGACGAAACGCGTGTCAGTAGCAGTACGGGGTATTTCACATCGCAGCAGGCGCAGCGCACCCTCATATGGGCGTATATGGGCCCGAAGGTACATAACATTTGATACTTAGCTATCAAAAACAATTAACATCCCTAGACGCCATTTTGAGTAATCAACGTGCCGTCCACCACGTGACCTTGTTTCCTATCCACTACCATTGTAAATCCTTGATCACTACACACCTACATAATACGCCTGTGCATAAACTTCTCCACGGCTGCTGCTCGGGGCCCATTCCGCGATTAAATTTGACGGCTCCTGTTTCTTCATAATCAGCCACAAGACATCCACTGCTGAACATAGGTCTCCCCCTTTAACCTCCACACTGAACGAAATCCTGCCATCTGCTTCCACTGGATGCCCGCGACTCTCACAATGTCGTCGGTCCATCTAACGGGAGGCCTACCTACGCTGCGTCTTCCGGTTCGTGGTCTCCACTCAAGAACCTTTCTTTCCCTTCGGTTATCGGTTCTTCAAGCGATGTGGCCTGCCCATGCATTGCCACTTCAACTTGCAAATTTTAACAGCTATGTCGGTGACTCTGGTTCTTTGGCGAATATCCACGTTTCATATTCTATCGCGCTAAGAAACTTCGAGCATAGCTATCTTCATTGCCCGCTGTGTGACTCTGAGTTTTTCCAAAAGGCTATCAGTTAAGGTCCACGGCTCAGCGCCATATGTCATCACTGGCAACACACACTGGTCAAAGACCCTTGTCTTAAGGCACTGTGGTATCTTAGACGAGAAGATGTCACCTAATTTCCCGAACACTGCGCATCCGAGTTGGATTCTTTGGGCGACCTCTTCGCCTAAGTTGGACTTACCTAATTGGACAATCTGTCCAAGATAGGTGTAATGGTCAACAAATGGTCCTGTTTCTTACAACTGCAGTAATATACAATTAATTATTTTATTTCGTGACTTTATTTAGTAAATTATTTTAGTTACAGAATAAAACAGATTTGTGCAGTGACTAATCATGGCAATAAGGATACAAGGGATTTCGAAAACTTGTGTGACATGATTTACGAGACATGCAAACCGGACATTAATAATAACGGAGAAATAAGTAGGTGAATTATTGTTAAAAAGCTCCTCCGGAAATCGGGTAATTCATACAAACGTACTACCTACCTAATCCAATTGTTAAGATATGAACCATCAGTGATAGTTAGCTACTTTGTAAATTAGTTCGTAAGCATACCGCTAGATGTCGCTACGGTCCGCGGGACAATTCCAGAAATGCGGTATCGTTTGGTTTTATGAATCAGTGAACGTGGCCTGCATGATCGGAATTTTGTCAAACAATAAATCCAGTAAAAAGTGTCTCTATGTTATATTCACTAAGCTATCGAATCATACACCAATTTTGAAACAACTCTTTCAAATTTGATGAAACTTAGTAAGTGTATATTGATTATGCAAAATTTCGATCATCATCAGCCCGAAGACGTACGCTGCTGACATAATATACCCCCACCTTAGAACTCCACACTGATCAACAGCCTGCCATCTACATCTACCAGCTGCGGTGACTCTCACGTTGTCGTCGGTCCACCTAGAGAGCGTTGGAGATAATAGTAGGGCAACTGCTGGAGATTCTTCGCACTGGTCCACTGTTATTTGGCCCGCTACCATGGGCAGGGATAGAGAAGCTTGCCATAATCTCCACGCTTGGCTGATGGTATGGAGATGATCAAGCGTTTCCCGTGCAGTAGAATGCTGCTGCTCATCCTCTGGTGGTTCTGGTTGCAGTTTTAGTACATGCCAGGGGTCCGTAATTTAGATATATTACAGAATTACTACTACTTGACTACTACTTGAATTACAGAAATAAAATTGTATCTATTCAAAATTCCAAAATTTACAAAATAAAACAGACAAGATATTTCAATACAATTTTATTAAGTATCGGAAGAATCATCATCACTCCGCAATATTTATCTAATAAATATATCAGAAACACTATATATTAGGCAGTCAAGATTTTTATCTTCTTTAATTACGTGCACGTTCTTTCTCCATATTATCTTGGCAGTCACTGTACTCAAACTCTCTTCAAGTAGTTTTTTACTTAATACGAGTTCGGGGTTAGAATATCAAGGACATTATAGTAAGGGGGCAAGCCATTCACTTTATTTGATCGAAGGTGACCACGCGTCGCTGCTAGCTGGTTCGTCTCATTACAAATTATTTTCCTAAACTTGTGTATTTTCGAGTGTTAATGCGTAATAATGGTGGATTATTGTTTTTAAGTGTTTGTGAACGTGCTGGAGTGTGGGAAAGTGATATAACGCGTTAAAACCAGTGAGATATAATAAATACGAGTATCTTACTTAGAAAAATTTATTTTCGTGTTGTTTCTAAAGTTCCATAGAAGCTTGTAAAGTCTTCACCACTTTACTAGGACATGACTCTGACTCGCTGTGACTTATTTTGCTTAACTCTGACTATGAAAAACTCATAAAGAAAAATTACATCGGAAGGTGAAACCCTAGTGGAGTTTTAAGCCGTCAAAGTCAGTAAGTACTAACTTTGTTCAAGTTAGACGTTTTGATGGCTGGAAGAAAGAATTCTACACTCCCAGTCTATCGAATCACATGTTAGTGAAACATTAAATAGGTAAGTTCAGTTGTACGGAAAATGTGGTCCGAAATTTTGTGGCTGGCACTAACGGCTTGACCATACGATGTGTTACGCTTACCGATGATTCGTAACACATCGGCAAAGTCCATTGGAATATTGTACTGTAGCACTATATGATTATTCGATTTTTGACAGCTCATTCAAAGTCGACTACATAACTTTGTAAAGCGTCTATATTATAGCAAATTATATCCCATATAAATAAATACGTTTGATCTGGCGTTACAAGGTTACGTCGACTTGAAAGCAACTGCCCGCTTCCTTGTTTCCTGAGATATAACCTGGGCCTTTTCAAGGCCAGAGTGAATAGGTATCTTCTAAGTCTGCGTGCTTCATCTTCGACCACATCGTCGCTTACCAACAGGTGAGTTGGTGGTCAAAAGCGGACTTATCCGCATTAAAAAAAGTTTTAAGTTGACCTAGCCTTGTAAAGAGTTAGGTATGTAATTAACATGATAACATAATGGACAGACTATAGTCATGGTACATTATGCGAAAACTCACTTGAATGCGAAACTTACTTGTTTGACAGAAAAAAATCTCACTGCAGTAAAAAAAAAACACCTATTTTTTTTATAAAAAAAGTAAAAAATTCCATGTAAAAATTAACCGATGTCCGGAGTACCTATAGGTACAATTAGGTTCTCAAAAGCACCGAAAAAAAAAACCTTGTATATGGTTTTATTCAAATGTTCGGGATCTTTCGAATAGTTTCGAGTCCCATAACATTTTAAAACTGCCATAAAGTTGTATCAAGCGAATACTGTCTTTTCCATTTTGCCACGTTCGCATCGCAATTTCGCAATGTCACAACACAACCCACACCGAGCGAACAGGTCTGCGTCAGACTCATGGTATAATAATATACTAGGATCGTGGTCAGACTGAGGTGTTGAGGCAGGCAGAGGCACCTTTGAGCACGTCCGTCCCTCACCGACACCGAATGGCTCAAGCTGGTTTCACAGCTGGGAGCCCCGCGTGGGCTAGCTCGTACGGGCTAACGGGCGGAGACATACCTTCGTGAGGCGCTAGAACGTCATTTTACAGCGACGCGGATTGTTCCGTACGGGACTTGCCTCCGCGTGGGTTCTACGCGGAGGCAAGTCCCGTAGTACGGGCTCCCGGAGCGGATACATACGTGAGGCACTAGAACATCGTTTCACAGCGACGCAGATTGTTCTTGCCTCCCCGTAAACCCCGTCTCCAGTAGTACGGGCGATCCGCATGTGTCTCCCGTACAGCTGTGAAACCAGCCTCAGAGTTGAAAATTGGTTCGGGAGCTGTGCTCGGGCCGTGTTTGGTCGGTCTGAACCCAGCTAGCACAGCTTAATCGCCGTGTGTGTGTCGTCAGAGTAGAAATAACGTACACATATAATGTAGTTTTTATTAAAACTTGATATTAGCAACCCTAGCCCTATCACCGACAGTGGGCATTGAATTCAAGGACACGTCCAAAAGTAAGCAAAAGTAAACTAAAGCTTTAGCTTATACAGGGTTACTGGTAATCAATTAGCACCCTTTTAGGCAGCCCCAGTACATCAAAACAAACAACTTTTGGTTTACGACTTTTCGAAATTCACGATAAAAATATCTGCTGTTTCATACAAAAAATCACTACCTCCCGAAAAAATCTAAGACAGCTGTTTTTTTCTTCTCGATTTTTGGTAAGTCGTTTAACCAAAGTTGTTTGTTTTGACGTATTGAATCCGCGCTTAAGAGGATGCTGACTGATTATCCAGTAACCCTGTATTAATACTTACTGTGTCGTAGGTTCACTAGCCCAGGTTCACCGTGCCAGTAACTCCTCGAGTTTGGGCTGCTTTCGTTAGTATTAACTGTTTTTTAATTATATTTTTAATTTTCTAGGGTGGAGCTACCTCCACGATGGGCCTTGTGAACAGAGAATGCGGCGTACGGTACTGGTGTTTACAGAATAATACAACTAATATTATCCCTAACAGCGTTTTAAGAACCCATATTCCGGCACAACTGCTATCTCACACACACATTTAGAACATTTTAACTGATTTTTAGGGTTCTGTACCCAAAGGGTAAAAACGGGACCCTATTACTAAGCCTACGATGCCTGTCTGTCTGTCTGTTTGTTTGTCTGTCTGTGAACCGTAATAGCCAGTTGAAATTCTCACAGAACACGTACTGTTACGGCGGATTAACTAAGAAATACTAAAAAAGTTAAAAAAAAAATAACATATACACACATACATACATATTTTGTGGATCCTTATACAACAAACGTGTTTTTTTAAACATATTTTTGTATTAGCTCTAATGTAAAAACCGTAATACGTACAAACGTCAAACTTAGCATGATTATAGTACACGCTCTAAAGTATAACAACAATCATAAACAATGACAAAGTGCGAGTCGGTGACAAGTTTATGTTCATTACCAAGTTGTAACTGGTAATTTCAACATTGAATTTAATGGTTGTACGGAACCCTCAGTGCAAGAAAACTGCGTGATAAGAAACGCAACAGTGGACTGCTAATACTGTGTAATATACTAAGGTCATAATAACATAATATGACACGCAACGAAAATATACTATAAGGTTTACAATAATAAAGCTGAATATTAAATAGCAAACTCGTTTACTTGTTCAGTATCATAGGTGAAGGGCGATGTATAAACCGGATTTTGCGCATGGATATCAGTATCAACATTATACGATATGATATTATACTAAGTAATTATCTATACTAATAACTGTAAACAGGAAAGATTTGATTGTTTGTTTGTTTGTTTGTTTATTTTCATTGAATAGGCTCCGAAACTACTGAACCGATTTGAAAAATTCTTTCACTGTTGGGAAGCTACACTATCCCCGGGTGTCATGGGCTATAATATATTTTCAAAAATAATAGGAATCCGTACAAAAACTCCTATAATGTAACCCAAGGTGTAAAAAAATAAGACTTACATCCGTGCGAAGTCGGGGTGCGTTGCTAGTACTAAATAATAGTCACCCGATATTTAAATTACATTTGTCTTCATAAATCTGCCGATTTTTCCTTGGTACAACTCCTGTTTTACGAAAATTAGACCTGGCAACACTACGACTTCACGACAAATTATACCTAAAGGGTTACCAAGAATACCCTTAATTTCAAGGACTAGTACCCACTAAGTAACACAAATCATATTGAAACTTAAAATACCCACAATCATCTTTGAAAAGAGCTCATAGCTACTTTGTATGCTACTTTAAAATGTATGTAGGTAGGTACCTACCATGTTGTGATAAATAAATATATATATATATATATATATATATATATATATATATATATATTTTTTGTTTTTTAATTTTTATTTTAATATCTTTTTAATGGCTGAACAAGTTAATCCACCTATACAATATATACATTAACTCTCTCGGAAAAAAATTTGGAAAAGAAAAATAATACAATGACGCTACATGTTTTTTCCACGTTGGCGCTATTGGCAATAGTGTTTACCTACTATATTATACTAGCTTCACCCCACGGTTTCACCCCTGTAGATTACTCCTTATATTATCAGCTATCTGCCAGTGAAAATTCCATCAAAATCAGTCCTGCCGTTTTGAAGTCCATAAGGAACATACACAAAATTATCGCCTTTTGTATATAAAATTAGTACCTATGATATTTTTTCAACGTCATAACAGGTTTACGCCCTAATTCAGTCCGTAATAGGCTCGTCCCTTTGAGATGGTTGATAGGTGAGCACAAAAGACCAAAATGGAACCAGCGACAGGTAATTTCCTTACTTCAATGAGCCATGTCTGAGAAAGGATCTGGGTACCTTCAAGGCCGGTGAATAAGTACCTTCAAAGCCAACGTGCCCCATCAGCCAGAGTCGCTGTTCATCAAGTGAATTGAGTAACGTAGAATTTTTATACAAAATTATAATTAAAAAGCACACAATGTCTACTCTGAATACTTTGAAGGTAAAAAACATTCTTGGAAAAGAAAGAAAAGAAAAAAAAGAAAGAAAATAAAAAAAGTATAGAAAGAAAAGAAAAAATAAGGAAAAAAAATAAAGAAAAAATTTTTTATTCGACACCTAAAAGAACATCACCTTCTTTATTTTCTTGTTCTTTTAAGACAGGGTTATAAAGAAAGGGTATGCTAAGTCGAAGGGGTTCGTCAAGTTTTTCATTATGAACAACTTTTACTATGGGACAAACCCTGAAATCGCGAAAAATGCTGTCATTCACACTTTTGCACCTGTCTTGAGAATTTTGTATGAATAATTAATTGTTTGCATCTTACTGGTTCAATAATTTATTAGTAAAGTATTGAACCATAGGTACCTATGTAGTAAAAGTTGATCTTGGAGCAATAACCTTGTTTTGTTTTGTTTTCGAGGTGTAAATCTTCCAAAGATACCAGGCTTCATAATGTACCTATGACTTGACGTCATAGAAACGCTAGTTTTAAGTATATGTGACAGCAATCTCTTTAACATCTGGATCGTTTTATTGGCGTCCATTCTGGAAGGAATTAGGTATTTTACATTAAACTGTATGACGGTTTCACTGTCGATTGATTGTCGATTTCTCTTTGTTTTTCACACTAAAAAATTCAATACAGAAAATATAACTTTAAAATTTATTTGTCAACTGGCAGCTTTATCGCTAAAAGCTCGTAAGTGTTTTCTATCGTGTTGTAATTTTTATTTCTGGTGTACACAATAAAGAGTTTCTATCTATCTATCTATCTATCTACACCGGACCTGACATGGACATGAGATACGAGTAGGTACCTCTGGTGTTACAAGTATCCATAGACGATGGTGACTGCTTACCATCAGGCGGCTAGTCTGCTTGTTTGCCATTCTATGGCATTAAAAATTGCATCTACCATGTTCTGGCAAATAAATGATTTGATTTGTGAAGGGCAGCTGGTGGAAAAGCAGAACGCCAGAAGATCGTGTCGTGAGGCGTTCTTTAGGAAAGACCTCCATCCAGCAGAACAGATATTCAATAGGCTGATGACAATGGCAATATAACCACGTAGACCGCATCATCGCTTAACATCAGGCGTGATGGTGGTCAAACGCAAGCCTATAAATTATTAAAAAAAAAAAAAAAGAAAAAAAAAAGACAACTCATCTTTTACCCCGCATAAGCCAACATGTCAACAAACTATTTCGAGCGGGGCCTATCCTCGGCGCGAATTGAATGAATGACTTTTGATTCTCCAATCACAAGCGTCGCGTTGCATCGAGTCTTCAATCACAAGCTGCCCCCCGTGGCCAACGTGGCATCATTTTGCTAAAGGGAATTTTGCCTACATGCGCGATCAAGTGGTTATTATTATCTTTGTACTTACGTCTCCAGCTGTTGCAGTTTTCAAACTCCAACTCGCAGTAATTATTGTAAGTTTTATAATGGCCATCGTAGTGCCGAGCGCAGATCATGGTTGTCCTGAAAAGTATCAATAATTAAATCAATGACACGGGGCTTATAGGTTTTTACCACCCGCCACGCCGTCTCGCCATAACTCCCTGTTTTTGTCTGATCCATGAACCTATCCAATCCCATTCTTGACGCTCCTGACTTAGTAAGTATTCTGTTAGTTTCGCACAACCAAGGTAAAATCACATAAAATCAAATAAATAAATACGAAGAACTCAATTTTCTTATTTATTTTAAGTTAACGGTATACCCTTTCTACAATATCTGCCTATCACGTTTCCACTGGGACATAGGACTCCTCTCAGCCTCTCTTTTCAGAGATAGAGAGGATGGGCCCTTAATCCACCATGCTGGCCCAGTACATGTCGGTGAATGTCATAAATATCTTTGAACTTTTGAAGTTCTTGGGCATACTGCTTTCCTCACGATGGCATCGAGACTGCACATAATTTACTACTAAATAAGTCAGTGCAGGGCCGAGGATCGAACCAGGTGCCGTCAGATTGTAAAGCGCACATCCATACTATTTCTAACTAATTTCATAATACTATTCTTATTATGGAAACTGACGTGGTTTTCACACATTTTATTTATATTATACGGGAATGGATCACTTCAAAGGTGTGCTGACTAGCAACGGGTACAAATGGAAACAGAGCTAGGGTTTTGCAAACGCGATGACCAGGACTCGTCTGACATCGGTACAGAGAGCAACAGCGTATTTGCCGTATGTTAAAGGAGTGACGGACAGTATCAGAAACTTGTTACGCCGCAAAAACAGCATCAAGACGATCTTCCGTCCTATAGGGCAACTGAGACAGCTGCTCCGTTCTCCAAAAGATAGAGACCCATTGGGGGTTCCCGGTGTCTATCTGATCCCCTGCGATTGCGGTAATTGTGACGTCGGCGAAACAAAAAGGAACGTGTCCACGAGGCTCACGGAGCATTTACGTTCCATGAAGAAGCTCGATACCAACGGGTCCGCGGTGGCAAAACATTATCTGGGTTCCGGCGCGCAGCATTATATCAGGTTCGACAGAGCGAAAGTGCTGGCATGGGGAGAAATTCTTTGTTCCCCGGAAAGTCAGAAAAACCATCGAGATCAGTCGACGTCCAACCTTCAATAGGGATGGAGGATGGAACCTGCCATCGACTTGGAGACCGTGTCTTCATGGAGTTCGTGGGAGTGACCGTGGGACTGGTGGCGACGTGGTGAGCTCCGCGTGCTGGATTATTCCCGACACACAGGACGATTCGAGTGAGGAAGAGTTCCAGTGTGCGCCGGCGCAGCATATTTCTCTACGCACCCCCACCCCCGCCCCCGATCAGCTGCCGTTGACATCACGTGCGCGCCGCGCAGCAGTCCGTAGTGCCAAGCGAGACGCAGCCGCGCGCGTGCATTCACCTTGAAAAAGACTAATGCTAATGCGGTTGAAACTATAGTCAGAGTGACCGGCTTAATCTTACGTGAGTAATTCCCGTGTAATAAAAATAAAAATACTATTCTTACTTGTACATCGGCGGACAGTCCTGTATAAAGACAGCGCATCCTCTGTTGATGAGATCAGATTTCTTAAACACAGATTTCTTAGGGTAGAAACGGACTTTCCACGGCTTCGTGTGCTTTGGGTGTACGTAGTCTGATGTAGTTTGCAGGAACATACTGGAAACTAAAACTTCATCATCATCATCAGCCAGAAAACGTCAACTGCAGACCTCCTCCCTATAGGCCTCCCCTTAACTAAAACTTAGATTTGGCCTAAAGCGATTTTGCCCAGTAGTTTGCTTAGGCCTTAAGCCTATTGCGGTTACCTGGCTAGTGGCTAGTCACAGAACATTATGTTCTAAACCACAAGAAAATGCCTAGTCATAGAACATGATCACTTCATCAAAACTCGCGTGAGGATTCATTATCAATTATTATTATAACACCGGCTTGCACTCACGATTATGTTTCTATCGGTCGAGACGATCGACTGGTTTCGGAGCCATAATCGTGAGTGCAAGCCGGTGTTATAATAATAATTGATAGAACATGATGTTCTAAAACACACGGAAGTGGCTACTCATAGTACACATTGTTATAAAACACTCGGAAATGGCTAGTCATAGAACATGACTGTAGTACAAAATTTACATAGTTTAGGCGACTGTGTGGATTTTTTGCTTTATTTGTGGCATAAAATGTTATGGCTAAGCAGAACGGAGTCCAGACTACACTTTAAAAAAATATAATAAATAAAGCTTGCGCTTGGTTGCCAACTCGCCTGATGTTAAGCGATGATGCGGTCTACGATGGATCAAGCTTGCCTAGAAGAAACAGATTCACTCTCGACTTGAAGACACCCAGATTGTAGGTATATACCTATTACCTAACTATCGGGTCCCTATAAAACAAACTTATTTTTTCAACGTATTTTTGTATTCGCTCTAATGTAAAACTTATAATACGTAGGTACAAGCGTCAAACTTTGTATGATTATAGTACACACTGTAAAGTAAAACAAAAAATAATAAATATTGGCCAAGTGCAAGTCGGTGAGAAGTTTCTTTTCATTAGTTATAACTGGTAATTTCGTTATTGAATTTTGTGATGGTACGGAACCCTCAGTGCGCGAGCCCGACTCGCACTTGGCCGGTTTATTGATACGTTGGTAGGTACTACCCAAGAATGGAACTCCTTATCGTTTTCCTTGTTTTCTGAGAACTACAATCTAGGTATCTTCAAAGCTCGAGTGAATAGATTTCGTCTAGATCAATGTGTTCCATCCTCGGCCACACTGTTGCTTACCATCAGACGAGGTGATAGCCAAAAGTAGAACTACGTACCTACCTAAAAAACGCAAACCTAACATGAGTTTAACAAAAGTTTATATATGAAGTACTGTGCTTTTTTTAAAATAAAAAAACTGGACAAGTACTTAGGACTCGTTCCCACGAGTCCAAAATTATTTTTTTACTTTTGTTGAAATATTGAAAGACAACTTAACTTTGTTGTTGACAATAAGGTTCTTCGATACATTCCAACTACAAAATGTAAGTTTGTAATAGCAATATAATATTTTTTTCTAGTAATAGTATTTGTAATAGTAAAACAATTATTTTACAATGATATAACTTCAAATTTATATCTTTCGGATTTATTCCTATATATTATATGTGCTATGAGACCTTGCCTCTTGCTAAATTTCATGATTCTATATCAACGGGAAGTACCCTATAGGTTTTGATTCCCTTGTGAAATCGCAAAATATGCGACATAAACGTTCATATCTTTTGATTGCGTTGATTTACAACTTTTATTTTTTTACAGCAGAAAGAAACCGTATACCCATGCAAGTATTTAAAATACAATACAATACAAAACTCTTTAATTAAATACCAAAAAACAAGGATAACATAAACATTACAATAAAAATATTAGCGGCCTCATTGCTTATTTAGTACTAGCAGACCTGACAGACGTTATCCTGTCTTAGAACTGTCAAACACGCGAAGTCAAAATTGTAAATCTTATTTTTTTACACCTTGGGTTACATTATTAGAGTTTTAGTAAGATGCCTATTTTTTTTGAAAATATAATATAGCCTATGTTAACCGGGGATAGTGTAGCTTCCCAACGGAGAATGAATTTTTCAAATCGGTTCAGTAGTTTCGGAGCCTATTCAATGCAAACAAACAAACAATCAAATCTTTCCCCTTTATAATATTAGTTGCTTATTTAGTACTAGCAGACCTGACAGACGTTGTCCTGTCTTAGAAATGTCAAACACGCAAAGTCAAAATTGAAAATCTAATTTTTTAATACCTTGGGTTACATTATTGGAGTTTTAGTAAGGATCCCTATTTTGTTTGAAAATATAATATAGCCTATGTTACCCGGGGATAGTGTAGCTTCCCACCAGTGAAAGAATTTTTCAAATCGGTTCTGTAGTTTCGGAGCCTATTCAATGCAAACAAACAAACAAACAAACAAACAAACAAACAATCAAATCTTTCCTCTTTATAATATTAGTATAGATAAATTTCTACTTGATACCTTTACGCGTTCTTGAGAAAAAGGGTCTTGACAGACGACAGACAGACGGACAACGAAGTGATCCTATAAGAATTCCGTTTATTCCTGTTGAGGTACGGAACCCTAAAAATTAAATTAAATTACTTACCAAAACAAACCAAAATCATAAAACTAATATTACGGTCGTTCATACTCGTAGAAATTGTCAATCAAGTTGTTTCCCAGTTTACCTATAGTAAATTTAATGATGTAACTCGAAATTTAATTAAAACTATACAAACAATTCCAATACCAAATAAGCAGTGAACAATAAACATGATTGTTTCGAAATTTCTGAATTATTGGCTGTTGTTATGAATATTAATTATAGGAAAACATAAATTTTGATTAATTTTCTGTCGTCACTGGGAACTCGCGGGTGTCGTGGGTTGAGCGCATAAATAATTATTTTTATATCTCATGTTCGGTTTCAGGTTGTTCAATGTTCATCACCAAAATCACGATTGAAAGAGTCACTTTTAACCAACTTCGAAAAAGGAGGATGCCTAGGTGCTCATTTCGGCCCGATTTTAGGGTTTCGTACCTCGAAAAGGAAAAAACGGAACCCTTATAGGATCACCTTGGTGTCCGTCTGTCTGTCTTTCCGTCTGTCACGACCCTTTTCTCAGGAACGCATAAAGATATCAAGTTGAAATATATACTGAATACTCAAATTTACGGTTTATTTCAGATGTGAAAAAATCAAACTTGTAAATTTAAGCGATCAAAAGATATGACCGTTTATGTTGCATATTTTCGCATATTTTGCGATTTCACAAGGGAATCAAAACCTATAGGGTACTTCCCATTGACATAGAATCATAAAATTTGTCAAACGGCAAGGTCTTACAACACATATAAAGGAAAAATCCGAAAATCATAAATTTAAAGTTATATCATTTGTAAAATAATTGTTTTACTATTACAAACTAACATTTTGTAGTTGGAATGTATGGAAGAATCTTATTGTTGACTACAAAGTTAAGTTTGTCTATCAATACTTAAATTTTTGTTGTTGTTTTTTTTTTGGTCTCGCGCTCTGAGGGTTCCGTCCAACGGAACCCTCAGAGTGCGAGTCCTGCTCGTACCTGTCCAGTTTTTTTAATGTATGTAGAGCGATTACGCCGGCATCTGTAAACCAATTTGCGTGTTTTTTATCATGAAGAAAAATCCCTCGAGGTGGTCCCACAAGTAGTTTTTAAACCAGCTAGAGCGCCTACGAGTTTCGTGATAGCAAATCAGCATTCCACTATCATAAAGTCAAAACAAGGAGGTATTCATTTACATGAATGTGTAATCGTATAGGTATATAAATAAACAAGTAGTTCGCCCTGAGCAGAGTTAAATAAAACACTGTTTTAAACTATCACGGTTGTTCACTAAAGTTATAATATGATTATTTACAGGATATTTAACACAACCATTCCACAACCTTACCACGGTTAATATCCCGTAAATAATCATTAAACTTTAGAGTTAAATAAGGTTTTAAGCATTCCACTATCATAGAAGTTGCACAAAAAATTCTCTAATAAATTATCTTTTAAAAAATTATTAAAAAAAATAATAATAATTTTTTTTTTTTTTTTTTTAAATAAATTATAAAAAAAAAATTGAGAATTTTTTGTGCAACTTCTATGATAGTGGAATGCTTAAAACCTTATTTAACTCTAAAGTTATATGATTATTTACGGGATATTTACCGTGGTAAGGTTGTGAAATGGTTGTGTTGAATATCCCGTAAATAATCATATAACTTTAGTGAACAACCGTAATAGTTTAAAATAAGTTAATATGCCACTACAAAGAACAAAATAATATTTTTAGACGGATTTTGAAGTCGGAGGGAACAACTTTGTAGTTGTTAATAGTAAAAAAATAGTTTCTCCCCGACTTCAAAATCCGTGTAAATATATTATTTTGTTCTAATATTATTTAACACATAACAAAACTGCACTGCAACTACCGTTCTTTATCGATCGTCAAATCTGACATTTGAGGTGGTAAAATTCGACAAAATGCCATTAAATTTGAACAGCACTCGCTAAGATCGATTATATGGCATTTTATCGAATTTGACATTCGATAAATAACGGTAGGCACTTGCACTGTTGTACTTATTTTGTGACAAAACATTGCACTGATTTAGATTTGCAAATATTTGCTAGTCTGTAAACAGTAGGCGACTTATATTAAAATTAGGTCAAGTAGTAAATAAGTGGAATTGAATAAATAATTAATAAAATTGCTCATTCGATTAACTCAGTAAATAAAACTCAAGTGGATCATATCAGCTATTATCGACGACGTTGCAGAAGGTGAAATAGAAAGGAACCCGCGTGTCGATAAACGTAAAGTTGGGCAACAAAAGTTAAAAAGTTGTAGTAAGAAGAAATACGGACTTACACACCTAAACACCGGTTCCATTGCGATGTTTTCCTTCACTGCTTTTGAGCAATGACATTAGAAAAATTGTTATTACCTGCACTTTCTACAATTATGATACCTGACCATAATTTTTAACTGGTATTGGTTTTTATGTGCTACTTATGTATAAATGTGCTTAATTTTGTTAATTACCTTTATTATCAACTTATTGAAGCTTGAGTTATTTAGCGCTTAGTATGCAACACATATATGATTTTTAGTAGTGATTTTCGACATTGTTACTAACACTATTACTGACCTATTAACGGCTGTATTTTAAAATAACTATTTAAAACTTATGTATATATGTTTGTGCTGTTGGTCTCGAATAAAGATAAAATAAAAAATAAAAACACAAAATTTCGCATTTTGTATCTTATTTTTATCAAAATACAATTAAACTAAATGTTGATTATTATCAAAATATACAAACTTTTATTACAAAACAATCACGCCTTCGAGATCACCACCAGGCAGGCCAGGCCCCCAGAACACTGGCGGCATTGCCCCGCTGTATAGCAATACATATTTTTGAGAAAAGTATGTGCCAGCTACAGGATCCCCGAGGCGAGGACCACATACCTATTTTTATATCTATATACTAATATTACAAAGAGGAAAGATTTGTTTGTTTGTTGTTTCAATGTTGGGAAGCTACACTATCCCCGGGTGACATAGGCTATATTATATATTTTTTTTAAATAGGTATCCTTACTAAAACTCCAATAATGTAAGCCAAGGAGCAAAAAAAATAAGATTTACACCCGTGCGCAGCCGGGGTGCGTTACTCGTTACTTATATTACAATTAGTGTGATATAAGAGTTCTATCAATTTTTTTCATGAATAAAGCAACGAAAACTGGATATTTGGCGTTCTGATTCTATCAAATATCTATCTAGAGACTAGAGTATTCAAGTTCTGTAGTAAATAGATCTGGATTTTTTATTGAAAATAACGGCTTAAAAATTTGGTATAACTAAATATTATAAATTTTGCATCTAATTTACAAACGTAGTTTTTCGTAAAACTCCAGGGAAAGTTCGATTAATTAGAAATTTTCGAAAACGGATTTTGTTAAATTAATGAAATAAAATAAACAATTTTAATGTAATGGTTTTACTTGTTTTATATTCGTCTCGACAATTACGGCTTTATTTATTAATTTATTAGCCGAAAATCCAGATAGGTAAGTAATTAAATTAAACAAGGTTCTAACACGTTTAAAGTTAAATATTTTACTTACCGCTAAGATCGGTTGTATCGCTGAAGGGACGTGTGACAAATCATAGTGTCTCTAACATTAGTATAATATATATTAGTATATAAATCCACTAGGTACAAAAAGAAATTGCAGAGTGCGCTACTGAAAGGGCAGACCCTGCACGAAGACGGTGACGCCGGGTTGGCGGCAACGGCCACTCCAGCTCTTTAGCCCTGGCGCCGGGGCAATAGAATACGGCACCGTTTACCCCTGCCTGTAGTAAGAGCCTACTAAAAGGGGACCTCCGGGCTCGAGATGGTCAAAGTTGAGGCTCTGACCATCCAACCCAGGCAGAGAACGACGTTGTGTGACCAACGTTGTCGTGGGCGGACGGGCTGAGACAACACGCAGTTGACGTTTTGATTTCCAACTCGAAAAAAAAAACAGTCAAATTGATAACCTCCTCCTGAAGTCGGTTAAAAAAAATTACACGCATGTACATGGTAAGCTTAGTACCAAGCGTACAATAGGTAGCGGGCAATGGAGAGAGCAATGCTCGGAGATTATTTGCGCGATATAATCCGGAACGTGGATACCTATTCACCAAAGAACCAGCGTCACCGACATAGCTATTAATATTTGCAAGTTAAAGTGTCAATGGGCAGGCCACATCGCTCGAAGAACCGATAACCGTACCGGAAGAAAGGTTCTTGAGTGGAAACCACGAACTGGAAGACGCAGCGTAGGTAGGCTTCCCACTAGATGCACCGACGACATCGTAAGAGTCGCGGGCATCCAGTGGATGCAGATGGCAGGCTGTCGTCGAGGCCTATGTTCAACAGTAGACGTCTTCTGGCTGATGATGATGATGATGATGACTATGTATGTTTTATTTTCTTTACCGTCCAATCCACATCACATGACTAGCAATCTTTCTCAATAGAATAAAAGTATACATTAGCACTTCAAAGATCCTATTGATTTTACGATAAAAGTGCTACAACAGAATAATATAAAATGCCATACCTGATCTAAGGAGTATATCATTGAAAGCTGTAGCTTAGAGGAATAACAACATTCCCAACTAGCTTAAAGTACCTTCGACAATTTGGTAGATATTTGAAAATGAATTTTTCAAGATTGTTTTCGTTCTTCTTTGCCGTGTTTGTGGTCATTGCGACGGTGACTTCTGCGCCAGAACCGAGGTGGAAAGGATTTAAGAAAATAGTAAGTATTTTTACAACACATTTGCTCAAAAAGTGCACTTACGAAGCCTGTATACATCGTTCGAAAGTTAAACATTACGGATCATACAACGGAGCGTGCGGTAATGAATTTTACCGCACGCTCAGATGTATAGCACCGTGCGTGTACTTTACGGTATTTTTTTAATTTCCATTTCCATAAAAAAAAAACATTTGTAGCCTTTTTTTCTCGCAAATGTGTTGTAAAACGTTACGGCACACGTGGGGATTGGATTGGTTTTTACAAACTCGTGACTATGGTAAGCCCTCGACTTCGTCTCGGGCTTACATTCGTCTACTCGTTTGTAATAACCAACAGGGCAATCGCGCTAAAAAATTACAGACGAATCGTTGACGAAACGCAAACGCTCCACAACTTTTGGTCGATTTTGTATCGGCGCGAAAAAGTTGATATTTTCTAGCTTTTTCCGAAACGTTGGTTTGACAGCGTCTACATTCCAACTGTGATCGGGTTGCGTTTTGTCTTTGGTTAAAACCATTAGCACGATACGAAATCGACCAAAAGTAGTGGAGCGGTTGCGATTCGTCAACGATTCGTCCGTAATTTTTTAGCGCGATTGCCCTGCAACTTACCGCACTTGCATCATAAATAACTATAACTGACTTCTGGGAGCCGGTTTTTTATCGATTTCAGGAGTTTCTCAATTCGGTCCGTTTTTGTTTTTCTTTGTCTTTTTAATAACTGTTTGTGTAAATAAACCTTCCAAGTGGGAGTTAGCGCACTGAGGGTTCCGTACCACCACAAAATTCAATACCTAACAAATTTACCAGTTATAGGTAATGAACAGAAACTTGTCACCGACTCGCATTTGGCCATTATTTATTATTTGTTTTTATACTTTAGAGTATGTTCTATAGTCGTGCCAAGTTAGACGTATGTACATAATAACAGTTTTCATATAAATAGAACTAAAACAAAAATACGTAAAAAAATACGTTTGTTGTATGGGGCCTCCCTTTTGTTTTAACTTTTTGTTTTTTTTATTATTTGTTAGTCTATTCGCCGTAACGTTACATAAAAAAAAAAAAAAAAGTTTATTGATGTTCATTAGAGGGCTATAGGTACATAAAAATCTTAAGTAGGTAGTTATATGTGTACAAAATGTTGTAAGAAGAGAGGTGATAATAATAAACAAACAATTATGTACCTTAGTGGAACACTGTCCCCCACACTAGGATAACCTGTCTCGTGAGGTCACAGTTACATAATTATTCTGTGTAAATTTCAACTAGCTATCTATTACGGTTTGAAAGATACAGCCGGCGGACAGACGGACAGACAGACAAACATCGTAGGCTTAGTAATAGGGTCCCGTTTTTACCCTTTGGGTATGGAACCCTAAAGACCGATGTCAAAAGTTTTTTTGTTTTTTTTTTAATTTTCCGTCAGAGATTTTTTATCTATAGACAGCTCTAGCACAGCCATTTTAGTCTTCTGCTTCACGCATCCAGTTGCAACTAGCCTTCCGTAATGACGTTATTATCTCATTTCAGGAAAAACTGGGCAAGCACATTCGAGACGGAATCATCAAAGCCGGTCCAGCAGTAGCGGTTGTAGGCGAAGTGACATCGATTTTGGGAAAATAAATGTTATCTATTTAAAATAGGCTTATTGTTAACTGAATTTATTTAGCACTAAAAACTATGGAAGGGAAAATAAAATTTTAATTCGTTAAATTTGTCTTATTTTTCTAACTTTGTTAGTTATTTAAAACTATGTAATCTAAATACACAGATTATCTTAATAGTCACTATGGTTTTAGTCTATCTTCTAGTCTTTTATCTTTTAGTCTCAAAAATGTCCGAGCGAAAGGTAGACTAAAACCATAGTGACTATTAAGATAATCTGTGTATTTAGATTACAAAATGTTCCAAGCTAAATTTAATGAGTATTGGCGATCGTGAAAAAAAACATGTTGCCTCATTGTATTATTTTGGAGTGTTTTCGAAGAAGTTTGGAATTATGTTCAAAGAAAGAAGAAAAGAAAAAAAAAACAAATGATTGAAACGAATATTTATTTAAAATGATAATAAAAACAAAAATAAGTTCGGGCTGAAATTTATGATGATGGTGGTTATAAAGGGAAAAACTTTTAATGATCATGCGCCTTGTATAAAAAAGTCAGTCGTAATATTAAACAACCAATCAATAAATCCAGTAGGCTTAGTCCCAGATTTGATAGTTTTCGAAAACTTTTTAGGTTTACGTATTGTTCCATACATTTTAGAGGAGGAACTAAAATCGGTAGTAATTGGCGGTATAGATTGCTTCACTCTTATACGAAATAAGTTTTCAAATACCTTTCAGCCCAGTAATGTATGGATGGAACAATACGTAACGTAAACGAAAAAAGTTTTGGAAAACTATCAAATCTGGGACTAAGCGTACAGAATTAATTTTATAATACCCACGTTACATTTTAATGTTACGTTGGTATTATAAAATTATTTCTTTATTTTTTTTTTTATTTCGTTTACGTCAAGAATTTGTATTTTGCTATACAAATCATTATATCAATAAAATTTATAAAATTTTGTCATTTAAAAAATCTTGAATAGATTAGTGTCCTTTTTTGGCAGGTCTATTTCCCATGTGCAATCGCCACAGCAGCAGCAACAGTCTGCACAGCTGGTCCTGCGCTGGTGATAGCGTTACGCACTCGTTGACCAGCTTTCTCCTGAAAAACAAATAATAATCAATTAAAAAACCGACTTCACAAAATTTGATGAATACGCAATTTCGGATGACCATAATTCGGTATGCTAAAAAAAATTTACCTATGCCAATTCCAAAACAATTTCGAGATTTTATGTTACTAACCCTTATTTTTCTACTCTGACCCTTTAAAACGATAAGATGCCATTTATTTTAACATAAAACTAAGAAATCATTCGACTTTAATTGACCTCTAAATGACGTCACGGTGTAGCATTTTATTTTCTGTGCCTTTTAAGAATAAAAATATTATACATTTGACACACTGTTCGTCACACAGAATAGAATATTTTTTTCATTTCTGTGGTTTGACTGTCTGGTTTTTTTCAGGGCTGCCAATATGGGGTCCTTTTTTAGACTTCTCAACGCAACGAAATTTTGTGCTATATGGTGAGGTCACATAATTTCAATTTTCAAAAAAATATTGTAAAATAACTACTTAATAGAAAACAAAAATATTGAAATTAGTTTCTTAAAATAGCCTTATCTACAAAATAAAAATAAAAAAAAAAATACAAAAAAAAAACTTTACATACCGAATTGTCATCCTGGTAACATAAATTTCCAGTTATTTTGATTTAAAGGCGAGGTATACCCACTTTTAAGCAACCTTGTTACTATAGATGACCATAAAGGTAAAGCTATTTAAGGAATAAGGCTTAATAATATTATATTAAAGTCGCATTTAGTGAAGCAAAACCTAATTAATGGCACATAAAAACAGTCCCGCGTTTCCCTACTTCTATTTTTAAATACTGGCCATTCATTAATTCTGTCAACATCTAAGCATATATGTCATTATATAATACTAGCAGTCATCCGGGGATAGTGTAGCTTCCCAACAGTGAAAGAATTTTTCAAATAGGTTCTGTAGTTTCGGAGCCTATTCAATGCAAACAAACAAACAAACAAATCTTTCCTCTTTATAATATTAGTATAGACTAGCGGTCCGCCCCAGCTTCGCAGGGGTATAAATTATAGCCTATTATATTATAGCCTATGTCACCCGGGGATAGTGTAGCTTCCCAACAGTGAAAGAATTTTTCAATTCGATTCAGTAGTTTCGGAGCCTATTCAATGCAAACAAACAAAAATCTTTCCTCTTTACAATATTAGTATAGACTAGCGGTCCGCCCCAGCTTCGCAAGGGTATAAATTATAGCCTATTAAATTATAGCCTATGTCACCCGGGGATAGTGTAGCTTCCCAACAGTGAAAGAATTTTTCAAATCGGTTTAGTAGTTTCGTAGCCTATTCAATGCAAACAAACAAACAAACAATCAAATATTTCCTCTTTATAATATTAGTATAGATAATATAATATGAGGGCTTTGCATTTGTTTGCCCCACAGAAAAGTTAAACGATTTTTTTTTCTCTTCTGTGGTTTGCCCTGTAAAAGTGGATCGATATTTTGTTTGTTGTAATTTAATAAATCCTTTTTAAGAGGAAAAAAGACCTTGTCTTAGGTAATACATATAAAAAAAACTTACGATCTCCTTGAGAGGGTTCCAAGGCTTCGCCGACACAGTCGCCATGGCGGCAAAGACAGCGAAAAAGAAGAAAAATATTTTTAAGAAATTCATATTTAGAATTTTCTCGGCTTTCCAGCTGCGAGCAAGTCGTGTCACTGAATAATACTTCTACTTGCAGACTTGTCTTTTATATAATATAAGGGGATTCACTGAGAGTGCTTGGGTGTAAGCTTTGTGGTCAGTAAAAACAATGGAGTAGGTACGCTAGATTGTAAAAGAGCTGTATTATTGAGGTTTTTGTTAGTTTGTAGAGCCTTATTGCGGGACAAAAAGTTACTTTTAACTTGTCAAATTTTGTCAGTCGCCTGCTAACTTCTGCCAGTCTCGTCGGGTCCGTACCAATGAGGTCTTTGGAGTTTATGTACGGATTTTCATACCACTGGCTTTTCGGTGAAGAAAAACATCGTGAGAAAACCTGCACTGAGACGTATGTGAATCCACCTACCCGCAACTGGGCCAGCGTGGTGGATATGGCTCAATTGCCATTGCGGGGGTAGGCCTAAGTCCAGCAGTGGACTATTAAAAGGCTGATTATGCTATAGGTGAGTTGCGGCTAAACGCTTAAGACTGACAAGCAAAAGTAACTGTTTCTCTGTTTATACGATTTTCATATACTTAATATAATTATTGTAAATGATCATCATTTTTTACATTATCATATAAAGCTGTTTATTAATAACTAACCCCTATACTTACATTTCTCCAAATATAGCAAAAATTTGTTCATGGAGAAACGTGAGAAAGGTGTGTTTCACACCTTCCTTGAGCGTTCGTCAATTGGACTATTGTTAGGGTTCCGTACCTCAAAAGGAAAAAACGGAACTCTTATAGGATCACTTTGTTGACCGTCTGCCCATCTGTCAAGGCCCTTTTTCTCAGTAACGCGTAGAGATATTAAATTGAAATTTATACCAAATACCCGAAGCTATAGTTTCTTTCAGCTGTGAAAAAATCAAATTTGTAAGTCAACGCAATCAAGAGATATGACTCTTTATGTCGCATATTTACGCATATTTTGCGATTTCACAAGGGACTGAAAACCTATAGGCTACTTCCCGTTGACTTATTATCATGAAATTTTTTTCTTCATTTATTGATTCATATTCGTTTAGTCTACCACCATAACCAGTACTTTTATTGGAAATTTAGTCATCAAGACATTTGCCATATTCGAAATATTATAAAAAAAAAATCATCTCATTGTATTTTTTTATAAACTTGTGTATTTTCGAGTATTAATGCGTAATAATGGTGAATTACTATTTATTCGTGGACGTGCTCGAGTATGGATAAGTGCTATAACGCAATGAAACATGTATTTTTGGTTTGTTTGCAAAGCTCCATTGAAGCCTCCATACCACTTTACTAGGCATTACTTTGGCTTGACCGTGACATGACCTAGATGTGACTGATTTATTCGGCTTGATGACAATTTTCATCAAACTTGATAATATTTTTGTACTTGACACTGACAAATGCATAAAAAGTGCGACGCCAAAATCCTTAGACGAAATAATAAAAAAGTACTATTATCGGCAATTATCGGTACAACATAGAGAATGGTTGGTTTTTTCTTCTTCCCTGTATTGGGGCTTTTGGCTCCGCGTGATTGACGCAGTTGCCATATACAAGGTTGGAATTTATCTATGCGGTACGAGCATTAAAATTAATAACATTGTAAATAACATACATATAGATTGGTACTAGAAATGTAGCCATACTGTTTTCATTCTAGTAGTCTTAGTAACAAACAACTATTGTTTGAGTCTTAGTTTATTAAATAAACTACAAAGATTACAAAATAAAATAACTAAAATGCTCTTTAACTATCACTATCTAACACCAACTAAAAAAATTACGATGAAACAAAAATAATGAACATCAATAAACTATATACATATAACATATGCATTTTTATTCGAAAAACTTTAAATAAAAACATCCACACCAACTTAACATTCACCAAACACAAAAATGTTGTCGACCGCCGAACTCGGCGAGCTAGCTTCCTTGTCATACCCAAGCATCGAACAAATTCAAAACAATGCTTACTATTGAAGGAGCGCGACTCTTTAGCCAACTACCCTCACACATAAAAAATGTAAACTCATTTCACGCATTTAAAAAACAATTGGCTCAACACATTATCTCAGATAAATCATTATAATAAATGCGTGAAGTGGGTACTTCGCAAATTGTTATGTGTGTATTAGTTATTACCATTTATTTATTTAGCGTTTAAGTATTTATGGATTTTTTACAATTTCTTAGTGCATGCGACGACGAACACTATTATTTTAGTTAAATATGTTATCACTTAAGTGACAAATAATTGTCTTTGTGGTAATAAAGTTCTTTAAACCTAACCTAAGTAGGTATCAACGTGATGATGACTATAATCTCTAGTATATAATCTTTGCTATAATATTATTACAAAAGATATTAAAAAATTATTGGTTATGATATAAGTAAATCCCCTTTTCCTTTGTCAAGAGAGGAACCACAGGTCGTCTTTGTTCAATACCAGACTGATAGTAATTTATGTGGTCATGACCTTAGTAAACGTTTAACAAACATTCACACGATTTTAACCTTTATTAACTTGATGACATGATTCACTATCGCTCAAACTACCACTTTACGTTAATATGTTTCTAACAATTAGTATAAAAGCTGACGGATATAAAACGAAACGTCATTTAAAGCAGAAGTCAGTGACAGCTCAAACGTCAAGTGAGATTTTAACTCGACTTTTCCAAGAATCTAAATTTAAATTTTTAAAATGAATTTGGCACAGATTATCTTTGTCGTTTGCCTGTGCATCTTGGTCGTTTCTACTACCGTTTCAGCTGAGAACTTCTTAAAAGAACTTGTAAGTTAAGTTAATAAAATCACTGACCCATAATTTGTATACAACTTTGATCATCCAAAACTTGAGGAGTACGAATGTCTTTATTTTTAATCGACTTTAGAAATGAAGGTGGTTCTCAATCACCGAGTTAGTATGTGCCTACGTAGTTATACAGTTACAGTATACATAGTATATTATACAGTATATAGAGTTAGTATAGTTTTTTTTTTTTTTTCAGGAAGGAATAGGCCAGCGAGTTCGCAATGCGATCATCAGCGCTGGTCCAGCCATTGACGTCATCAACAAAGCTGCAAGACTTGGGAAACGAGACGATGATTAATTTCAAAGATTTTTTCATCTATTTTATTATAAAGGAGTTTCCTAGATATTCGACCATGCCACTCCCATACCAGATCTAAATATATTTTTTCTGAGTACATACTAAAGCTAATTATTTGGGGATTGCCAAAAACTACGTTGCGCGACGCGGTTTACACACAATATAAATTTAGACGTATCCGAAACACTGAGATACGACGTCGCACCAAAGCTGCAGACGTCGTAAAAAGGGTGAAGGAACTTAAGTGGAACTAGGCAGGACACATGGCCAGACGTAGCGATGGGAGGTGGTGTACAGCAGGAACTGCGTGGTGGCCGAGACTAGGTTGGCGGAACCCAGGCCGACCGAGGATGAGGTGGACTGACGACATCAGAAATACTGTCGGGAACGAATGGATGCGAATAGCGAGACCGGGGAGAGTGGCATAAACAAAGGGAGGCCTATACCCAGCAGTGGGTCACTCAGGGCTGATGATGATGATGATGATGATAAATTTAGACTAAGCAGTCGGTCGCGCGACGCTGCTGCCCGGACACGGTTGCCGGTCGCTGTCGCCAAGAAACGCTATCGGGTAGTCAGCTCGTGACCACGGCCATTGTAACATGGTTGAAACGTCGAGTTAATGGTACCTATTTTTACCTAAATTAAATAATACGTGATAAGTCCCGATAAACATTTAAAGCATTATATAACACAACCGCAGTAACTTGTTTTAAAATATAAAAATAAATGAGTGCACGACAAGTTAAGCTTAGGTACATAGTTTTACTTACCTTTACCTGCATAGGTATTTAGTATCCTTTAAAATCTTTTCACTGTGGGCATTTCCAGGTCCTTGTGTAGTCTCATTTGTGACATACCAGGGAGACTTGGTTATCATTCGTAGCACTTTTGACTGTAATCGTTGCAGATTGCTTAGATTGGTTTTTGAATCCCCAGAGCTGGATTGAGACATAAAAATTTATTAATTACAGTAATTTAAAATTTTATTGATAGCCGATGGTATTCAAACCCTGAAATTTCTTATTTTACAATCAACAGAACCATGTCGAGCCTATACATACTTACAATGACTAACTTCGTAGAGTTGGACATACTTACTCGTCGTGAGTCCGTTTTTCTGACAGACAGTTTATATAAATATGAGTCATGTGATTTCTTATACTGGTGCCATTATTAAACTATACCATAAATATTTCCTGTATTTTTCCGTAAAACCCAAAATGCAGTCTTAAACTTTCAAATGCCTTCAGGGGGTTCAAGTATCCATAGGCGACGGTGACTGCTTACCATCAAGCAGCCCGTCTGCTTGTTTGCCACCTATGGCATAAAAAAGGTGGCATCTGCTTGGATACACTTAGAACTAAAGCTGAGATCCTCAACACCGACAGTGATGACATAATAAAATATGACACTAAGCCGTGGTCCCTAACTGTTGGCCTTTTGGAAAAACTCAGTCCTACAGCGGGCAATGGAGAGAGATATGCTCGGAGTTGCTTTGTGCAATATAATCCATAACGTCACCGACATTGAAGTGGCAATGGGCAGACCACGTCTCGGAGAACCGATAATGGATGATGGCGAAGAAAGTTTCTTGAGTGGAGACTAGGAACCGGAAGACGCAGCATAGGTAGGCCTCCCGCAAGATGTACAGATGACATCGTGAGAGTCGCGGGCATTCAGTGGACGCAGATGGCAGGGTGTCGTTCTGTGTGGAGTTCTAAGGAGGCTCTATTCAGTAAGGGACGTCTCCTGGATCATGATTATCATTTATAGATCCCTTGGGAAGATCTAGGTATCAGCCATTTGGAAAATATATTTTTTCAATTTGTCATGGCTTCTCAGAAACGGTAGAAGCTCTTTTTTCTCAATTTTCCCAAACAGTGGAAATCTACTATATAAAAATAAGTCGGGTTTTCCTTCCTGACGCTATAACTCCAGAACGCACGAACCGATTTCCACGGTTTTGCATTCGTTGGAAAGGTCTCGGGCTCCGTGAGGTTTATAGCATATAGATTTATAGTAGCGAGGCCGAAGGCCGAGCTCTACGCGTACGAAGTAGCGGGATTCAGCTAGTAGTATATGTAAGTAATATGTCACAAAAATACAGTTTAAGAAAGTTTGTCGAATAAGCACCTATACTTAACTAACATGATCTGACAAAAAAATATTTAATGATTAAAATTATTTATTTACAATATTAAAGTATTTACAATCACAGCTCAAATAAATTAAGAAACTTATTAGCTATAAGATATAGTCTATTTTCCGATGGCCTTCGCTTGGCCAACCACTGCAATTGCTGGGCCAGCTTTGATGATGCCATCTCTCACGTTTCTGCCAACCTTCTCCTGTGAACAACGAAAAAGAAAATGTTAAAACCTTTAGAAGAAATAATTGTGATGCTCAGTGGTTGTATCGACGCTACGCCAGACGGTTTGTATAGATTCAAATCCCACATCCCAGAGCCAGATTCTAAGGTATATAATGCTTGTCGCAAGAGCTTATGTGTCAACCCAGGTCTATATGTATTTATATAAACACTAGCTGACCTGACAGACGTTGTCCTGTCTTAGAACTGTCAAACACGCAAAGTTCAAATTGTAAATCTTATTTTTTACACCTTGGGTTACCTTATTGGAGTTATAGTAAGGATCCCTATTTTTTTGGGATAATGTAGCTTCCCAACAGTGAAAGAATTTTTCAAATCGGTCCGTAGTTTCGGAGCCTATTCAATGCAAACAAACGATCAAATCTTTCCTCTTTATAATATTATTAATATATATAACATATATATATTATAATATTGTATTATACATATTATTATTTTTATTATATTATACACACATTTATTTATCTTCTTAAATTAAAGTTTTTTTACAATATCTATTATATTATATATATATAATATATATCTATTATATATATTATATATTATTATTATATTATATTCACACATTTATTTTTCTTCTTAAATTAAAGTTTTTTTTACAATATCTATACAAAAACAAAATATTATAAAAAAAACTTAAATTTAGGGTGCCGCCGGCAGCGGGGCAGGGCCAAAGCTACCGGTGGTTAGGGCTGCAGAGTGAGGAACCTTCTGACAATACGTGCCGTGTCAAGGATTACCGCCTTCTGCATCTGACCCTTGACCCAACCATCTAGCGAGAGCCTCTTAAGGTGTTGTATATGATATTATATTATTATTAGTATAGATAGATAAGTCAAATTACAACGAACAAACTTATAAACTAACTAAAATACCATATGAAGTTTCATACAAACCCGTTCAGCCGTTACGGAGTTGAATGCGGAAAACATACACACTTGCACACAATCATATACGTACAAACTTTTTCATTTATAAGAAAAGTGGGAAGTAAGAGTGATTATCGCGCCAGTAATTCAGAAAAATAAGTAAAAAAAAAATACTTACAATTTTCTTGAAAATTTTCCATTTGGGCGCCGCAGAAACCGACGACAGCGCCACTAAACACGCGAACACAAAGAAAATTATTTTGGAGAAATTCATTTTTAGAATTTGTTGTTTTGTGACTTTGGAGCTGTCAGCTTGAACTTCGAATTTCGAATGATGCTTTATTTTTTTTTTTTTTTTTATGATTGACTTTTACTGTTGGCCTTTTGGCCTCTACAGCTTGACCGGACTAGTTGGCGAACGCAGAGTGCGTTCGGCATAACTTGGTAAGATGATGCTTTACTTTGCTAACGGCTTCATAAATACTATTAATTTTACCAACTTACTCCGACCTTCAGCTAACCAGTATCGACTTTACCTCGCTACAAATACGAGTCATTTTCTACCAGATTCGCAGTTGATGGGCAGCAAGTATAAGTTGGTAGAGATAACGGATGGTTCCGTGAAGACGTAGGGGACTCCCTGAGTCTGGAAGCTTTAAAAGTACCTCAGATTTAATTAAATTCTTAACTCGGAGAGACGATACGAAGTGGCATCGAACTCTTTTAAGTTCAAACTAGGATTTGCTTCTGGAGAAAAATATTTTTGGATCTTTGAATAACTATACACAAAGAAACCAAGTACATTCGCAAAATTTAAGCCATTCAAATGGTGTCATAAATGGCTCCAAAAAAAAATATAAAAATTTTACTATGACAATTTGCGCGGTGAAATCCTACCACAACAAATCAGAAAAAAAACATACAATCGAATTGATAACCTCCTCCTTTTCGAAGTCGGTTAAAAAGCAGCATAAGGTGTGACATTCCACAGGTAATCCATTAATTTTCTTGCTTAAATCGTTTAAAATACCAATCGAAACGTAAGCTACAAAGCGAATTTGTAGCTTACGTTTTGAGAAGGCGTTGTTTGGAAACCTACCTTCTCTGAGTAGTTATTCTAAGTTTTGGATGCTTTTTTTTCAGATGGCCTTTTTTATAGCGGGACTGGAGGTGAGGTTTTTCTACTCTTCATACAAACTAACTAGTTTGTTTTTTCTTTCGGAAACTACCCGTTCATTTTTGATGAAACACTAGTTCAGTTCAGTTGCATCATCATCATCATCATCAGCTGGAAGACGTCCACTGCAGAACATAGGCCTCCCCCTTTAATCTCCACACTGAACGACAGCCTGCCATCTGCATCCACTGGATGCCAGCGACTCTCACAATGTCGTCGGTCCATCTAGTGGGAGGCCTACCTACACTGCGTCTTCCGGTTCGTGGTCTCCACTCCAGAACCTTTCTTCCCCATCGGTTATCGGTTCTTCGAGCGATGTGGCCTGCCCATTGCCACTTCAACTTGCAAATTTCAACAGCTATGTTGGTGACTCTGGTTCTTTGGCGAATATCGCAAAGAAACTCCGAGCATAGCTCTCTCCATTGCCCGCTGTGTGACTCTGAGTTTTTCCAAAAGGCCAACACTTAAGGACCACGTCTCAGTACCATATGTCATCACTGGCAACACACACTGGTCAAAGACCCTTGTCTTGAGGCACTGTGGTATCTTGGACGAGAAGTCACGCGATTTCCCAAACGCTGCCAATCCGAGTTGGATTCTTCGGGCGATCTTTTTGCCTAAGTTTGACTTACATAACTGAACAATCTGTCCAAGATAAGTATAATGGTCAACTACGTAGAGAGTATCGTTCCCAACGACTACCGTTACGGGTACAACATGGACATTGGACATGACACCTCAACGCTCAACAAGCACACTAGGTACTAAGAAAAACTTTCACACACACTCACACTCTCGAAAATATAATCGTCCTTCTTGCGCTGTCGGGTAATAATACATATCATTAAACGTACAAAACAAAGAAACAATTAGCGCGGTGGATGATGCGTCGTGTGGGTATGACTCACTGCACGAGGTTCTGTCCCGTACTATATTGTTTACATTATTTTACATAACCAGCTCATGGGGTCATTTACTTGTGATAACGGACTCGCTGTTATCAGCTCTGCTCTTATTGCTGGGATCGAGAGAAACCGCAAATACTTAAAACTAGGTTTATTTAATCAAATTACTGTCGTAATCTTTTTTGAAATAAATAGCGATGTGTGTATAGCTATATAGGTATTGGTAGCTATAATTATCTTTGCTATTATATAGGTAGGTATGTTCTTTATGTCCAATACGGCTGGACCGATTTTGATGGGAATTTCATTTATTTAATTAAAGGTTTTTAATTGGAAGAACTTTTGTTTATTTAAGTAGCAAGGTATATCAAACGAAGAAAATGAAAAGCCTTAATTATCGCTTATTACTAATTATCACTAATAATATTAATTATTAAAAATAAAAATAAAGATTTTGTACGTGTGGTAAAGTACTAAGATCGCTGGCTGCATTCCCGCGTTGAATTGCCAAAGAGCTAAGACAGGAAGCAGGTCTTAGGAGAGCGCGAAACGACGCCCGGTTGGACAGTACCGGGCGGGCGCTCGCCCCTCATTTTCCCTGGGGCCCCAGAGCCCAGCCACAGTAGAAAACAACCTAACGTTTGATGCTGTTTCCCACTTCCCCACCGGAGGGAGGAAGAACCCGTGAATGAATGAATGAATGGCCAAAGAAATTATCTGCGCGAGGAATGAGCCAGCTCTCTTATCACCAGCGTCGACTAAGTAATTGTGGCGATTTTTTTGGCGCTGAGCTATAGCAGAAGTGGTTTGGGTGAAATTTATTATATTTTTGTCATTATTGCACACACTGTCTACTGACCCCAAACTAAGCAAAGCTTGTACCAATGGTCCAGTTGGTAGTGAAACTACCTTCTGCGTTTGGGGGCGTGGGTTCGATTCCCACCTAGGACAAACATTTATGTGATGAACATTTGTGTTTGTTCTATATCTGGGTATTATTATAAATATTTAGGTATGAATTTAAAAATATACATTTACGTATATCAGTCTCTGGCAGCCATTTTACAAGCTTTGCTTTGTTTGGGGTCCCATGACTGTGTGTGCAAAAATGTCCCGAATATTTATTTATTATTTATTTTATCGTTGTCTTATAAAGTAGGTACATTACCTGGTTTGAAGAATGATTCGATCTGCAAATAGAGTACAATATAACTGATGGAAATTTTTTAAGCAGGTCGAGTTATTCAGCAGTGCAAGTACCGTTCTTTATCGCCCGTCAAATTTGACAGTTGAGATCGCCAAATTCGATAAAATGCAATTTATTCATTACTCGCTATGATCGATTCTATGGCATTTTATCGAATTTGACGATCGTTAAAGAACGGTACTTGCACTGCTGATTAGCTATTAATTATATTCCTCTATTTATTTACGCGTGACAGCATTTTCTGCAGTTGATTATGACGCGTGTAAACTGTGTCACAATACTATGTATACGCGTTGATATCTTGGTTCACCATTATCGACAACTTTTAAAACGAAAAAAGTCGAGATCACCTAATTATAATAATATATTCCATACATTTTAACCGACGTCAAAATACCTTCCGTCCACTTGGATCCACAGCTTGGCGCCATATGAAATCAAAGCTTGTTTTAGAACCGCTCAACATGCGCACAGAGGTTGGGTCTCTGTATCTTTTATCGCATTTACAACGTGGGCTGTTCTGAAGAACTGTTTGTACTGATGTCGGCTTCACGGTTTTAACATCGTACTAGCTGCCACCGCCTGAAACTTCATCCACACATAATAGATCAGTGGAAATCGCACACTGTCCGATCTACACGATCTTTGAGAATCTACAACATGGGGTTCTTCAAAAGGCAAGTTAATAGAGTCCTTAAGGGTCGGCAACGTATTTGCAATGCCTCTGGTGTTACAAGTATCCATAGGCGACGGTGACTGCTTACCATCAGGCAGCCCGTCCGCATGTTTGCCTACGCCATATGACATAAAAAATTTAAAAGGCCAGAGGTATTCGCAACCGCTACTAACCCACCCCCACCCATTATCTCCCTTGTTTGTCTGTCAATCACAATCAAACAATCAAAATTACTTTTTAACCGACTTCGAAAAGGAGGAGGTTATCAATTCGACTATATGTTTTTTTTTTTTTTTTTTTGTTTGTTGCGCGATTACTCCGCCAATTTAGAATTGTTTTTGATGATTCTTTTTTTTTGAAAACAAATCTGCTCGATCGGACATTCTACGTCCAAAACACAAATTAAACATTCATCAGTCATTCATCAGTCTTACAAGCTAATTATGCAATGTACCATAGAAGCACATTTAATACCGCTATAAAAATATACTATGTTTTATACTATGTAGTGATAGTGAAGATGTTTAGTATAAAATAATGATGATTTGTTATTACTTGTTTTCTCTTGTTGTACCCATGTTTATTACTTCTAATGATTGTTTACCAAAAATACTTATGATATAATAATATGATGTATTTTTTTAATGTTTCGGCTTGACATACATAATCGATGTCACCATAATGTATGTTATAGTTCCTAGATACCAAATATTGCACGTCCGCTGGGATAAACTGTTGGATCTAAAACTTTATGTAACACCTTTGTACACAGTTTTAAGCAATAAACGTTATTCTATTCTATTCTATTCTATTCTATTCTATTCTATTCTATTCTATTCTTGTCTAATATGCAGTGTAAGTACCGTTCTTTATCGATCGTCAAATTCGCTAAAATGCCATAGAATCGATCACAGCGAGTACTGAAAAAAATGGTATATTATCAAATTTGACGACCTCAACTGTCAATTTGACGATCGCTAAAAGAACGGTACTTGCACCCATGAGTTGACAACTCAGCGCGGCAATGCATTGCGCTGACCTTGATATTAGATGTTCTATCACGCAATTACAATTATTTCTATCAAAACTCAGAGGTTATTTAATATCGTTCCAGACTCAGGGAGTTCCCGTATACCGCGGAATGAACAGTTATCTCCACAAAGTTACATATACCAGCGACCAACCATTAATTTCAGGAAAATAATCCTTATTTCCGACCACACAAGTGGCAATCTCGTTCTGAGTAAAGTTGCAACAAGTTTGCGTTATCAACGGTATTTATAAGCAGACTGTTTTCTAATAAAGCATCATTCATCATTCGCTGATCAAAGCTGACAGTTGAAAAGTCGCAAATAAGAATAAAACAAATTCCAAATATGAATTTCTCGAGAATGTTTTTCTTTGTGTTCGCGTGCTTGGTGGCGCTAGCGTCGGTGTCGGCGGCGCCCAAATGGAAAATCTTCAAGAAACTGGTAAGAAATATATCAATTTTTTTTTTTTTTTTTAAATTATTAATTTAATAATATGCTTATTCTTGCTCGTCTACGATGGAGCACGCTTGCCTAGAAAAAACCGATTCACTCGTGATTTGAAGACACCCAGAGTTAACCGACGGAAAATGGAGGTTTAAAAATCAACACGTTTTATTAAAAAAACAAAAAAACAGTGTTTAGGGTCTACTTATAATTTATTGACCGTTGCTTCAGGCAGTGTGCTAGGAGGATAGCGGTGAGTTCCTATGGAGATACATAGCCCGGCTTCATCCTAATATAGGATAAATCTGGGATAAATATAGGATAAATCTGGGTATCTTTTAAAGATACCCAGCTGACACGCTGGGGGAACCCCTATCAAAAAAAAAGGGGTAGGTACCTAAAAATATTTTATATTCCACCTTCTTTTACTTCTATCCGTAACTCGTAAGAATTTTATTTTTTAACCGACGTAAAAATGGAGGACGTCTTCTAGTAAACGCGTTTTTTCTTGTTTTATTAATACAGTGGTGGTTGGAGTCTATAATTTTTTTTCTTATGGATATGTATCGGGTTCAGGCAATGCACAGACAAGCAGTTTGCACAATAAATGTGGAATCAAAGCGCTTCGTACGATTCTCGAAATATCAACCATAAAGCGACGGTTTTTTAAATGTTTATTTTATTTGTTATAGGAGAGAGTTGGCCAGCACGTGAGAGATGGCATCATCAAAGCTGGACCAGCAGTTCAAGTAATCGGAGAAGCCAAGGCCATCGGGAAATAACTGTCAATTATATTCTAAGTTTCTAAAGGATCTTCTACACGGTGCAAGTAACATGCGCAACTTAGATGCGCCGTGTGCAAAACCCATTAGTATTTATTGTTAGGTTTTTAATGTCCTTCTGATTTTTGTGTATTGTGTGATCAGACAATTGTTATGGTAGTAGATAATTTGAATACAAGTTAATGAGTCGAAACTTAGTCATTCTGTGATATTATAAGGAAAGTCAAGAAGAATTAATGTACAAAAATAAATATTTTTTAAATATATTTTATTTAATTTTTCAGCAATAATTCCTAGAAATCAGTTGATACCTAAACCTACGGTTGATATAAATATAGATCATCATCATCATCATCAGCCTATATTAGTCTATCCTCTCCTAAGGCACGCCACTTCAGATTTCTCTCTTAACCACTGCCAGCTATCTTACGTATAACGTCACTCCATTGAGTCTTAGGGCGTCCTACCACGAGCCCGTAAGCGCAGCGTAGGACGTCCACCCACAAGATGGACAGACGACCTAAAAGAGACCGCAGGAAAACGCTGGATACAGGCCGCTTCCAACCGGCCCTTTTGGAGATCGATGGGGAGGCCTATGTCCAGCAGTGGACGAACTATGGCTGAAATCATGATGATGAATGCGCTGCCTGAATAGATGTTCCCCGATAGTTACAATCTGAGTGTCTTCAAATCACGAGTGAATCGGTTTCTTCTAATCAATCGTGCTCCATTGCATCATCGCTTAACATCGGGCAAGATATTAGTATAATTTAGACATACAGAAATTAAACGAGAAAATTAACCTTCTGGAGCAACAACTAAGAGACTGTAACATTGAAATACATGGCATTAATGAAGCTAAGTCTGAAAATTTATGTAGCATTGTAAAGCGAATCGCTGATACTGTTTCGCTTAAGCTCGAGGATAATGACCTATTGAAGGTCACTAGAGTTGCCAAATTCAACAAGGAGAGTAATCATCCGCGCACCATAGTTGCCAAGTTGGTGAGCTGTAGACGCCGAGACGAATTTCTCTCTGCCGTGTCTCGCTATAATAAATCTAACCCTACAAACAAAATCAACACAGGTCTTGTGGGTATACCAGGCGAAAGATCACCGATCTTTGTTGCGGAACACTTGTCACCAGTGAACAAGACCCTTCACGCTGCCACTAGACTGAAGGCAAAGGAGAAGAAATATAAATTTGTGTGGGTTCGAGATGGACACATTTATGTACGAAAAGATGAAAACTCTCGCTATATATTCATTAAATCCACACAATCTTTGGAGAAAATAGTTTAAAAACATTATTAATTAATTTAGTTCTTTTCATAATTGATGTTGTTTCTGTATGTTTAAGCAATCATTATGGGTTTAAAAGTCTATTTACAGAATATTAGAGGCACAAGAACGAAATGTGTAGATATATATAACTCTGTATTATGTAACAACTATGATGTAATCTGCTTATATGAAACGTGGTTAACTGATTCTTTATTATCTTCTGAATTATTTGATGAAAGATATCGAGTAGTGAGGCGCGATAGGGGAGCTGATTTTCTACAATTATATAGCAAGGATCATGGAGGTGGAGTATTAATAGCGTTATCAAAAAACATTGATTTTGAACTTTGTCATGATCAGCAGCGTGATATTGAAGATTTATGGGTCCGTTTAAAAATAAATAATCAGATTATAAATCTGTGTGCAGTGTACATTCCTTCATATATTCCACTTAGGTCATTTCAAACTTTCTTGAATCGCTGCGCTCATATTATCTCCTCTTCGCCGAACACCAAAACTTTAATTATGGGAGATTTTAATATACCTGATACTCAATGGCTAAACTGTCGTGTGAACATTTCCACGAAGAGTAATGACAGGCTGCCTTTGCTGAACGATTTTATGGACGTAACTAATCTGAGTCAATTTAATAATGTTCCGAATTGCTGTAATAACGTTCTTGAATTGATTCTAACAGATCTAAGTATTCTTAGCGTTAGTCGTACTGTACCAATGAGCAGAGAAGATAAGTTTCATCCTACCATTGATTTTACAATAGATTTAAGTAAGAATTTGAGAGAAAATACCATATTGCCAAAATTGAACTTCAGAAAAACTGACTATGTTAAATGTATTGCGGAAATTAATGATTGTGAATGGCAAACTCACGCTGATTCACTGGAATGCAATGATTTTCTGGAACTTTTCTATAATAAACTCTGGGATATAATTAATAAGTACACACCGTCCGCGTTGCATAAAACTGGTCGCCATCCACCTTGGTTCTCTAAATCACTTATCAGAACTATGAAAGAGCAAAATAAATATCATCGTAGATTTAAACTCTATCACAATCCTCGTGATTATGATCATTACTCTCTACTAAGGACTCGCACAAAGTTTTTATTGGGTGAGTGTTTTAAATTGTACATATGTCTTATTGAAAGTGATCTTACAAACAATGTTAAAGCTTTTTGGCGATACACAAAATCTAAGCGTATTACTAACGACCTCCCAAAGACAGTTAAATATATGAATGAAACTGCTAACTCTGGAGCAGACATATCGAACCTCTTCGCAAAGTACTTCTCAACTGTTTACAGCTCTTCTAATGCTGAGTCTGCAAGTTACATTCCTGATTTTCCGTCTGCAAACTATACGTTGACTGACTTAAGATTTACCGAATTTGAGGTCTATAAACATGTTAGCAAAATTGATGTGAAGAAGGGTAGCGGGCCTGACGGAATCCCAGCAATTTTTATTCATATGTGTTCTTCAGCTCTCAAAGTACCCTTAACTATTATTTTTAATAAGTCGCTTAGTCAAGGTGTTTTTCCGGACTTGTGGAAAATTGCTAAAATCACTCCAATCCACAAGTCCGGTGACAAAAATGATGTCACTAATTATCGGCCTATTAGCATACTAAATAGTTTTGCTAAAATATTCGAAAGTATGGTGTACGATCATCTTTATAATCACTTTAAGCATCAGCGTAGCTGTTTTCAGCACGGGTTTGTTAGCGGCAAATCGACATTATCTAACTTATTGAATTATACAGATTACTTATGCCGGGCGTTCGACAAACAATCTCAGGTGGACGCAGTATATACGGATTTTGCGAAGGCGTTTGATCGCGTTAATCATAATATACTCTTGGCCAAGCTTCATCGTCTGGGTGTTCATGGCAACCTTCATCGCTGGCTCCGTACTTATCTAATGAGTCGCACTCAATTGGTTGCCTTGTATGGTTTCGAATCCATTCCATTTGAACCAATATCAGGAGTTCCCCAAGGATCGAATCTGGGTCCTCTTCTAATTTTAATGTTTATAAATGATCTATTGGAAAAAATTACTTGTCCACGTTTAGCTTATGCAGACGATATAAAACTATATACAGAGATATCAAGTAGAGATGACTGCATATTGCTCCAATATAATATTAACATTATAAATGAGTGGTGTAAAAGTAACAGCATGTCGCTTAACATAAAAAAATGTCAGTGTATTACATTCACGAAAAAAAATAACATCATAGAATATCCTTATTCTATTAAGGGAATCAAACTAGATAGGGTCAACGTTGTGAGAGATTTAGGTGTATGGTTTGATTCATCACTAAATTTTAAATTCCACTATAAAACTGTAGCAGCAAAGGCCAGTAGAATGTTGGGTTTTGTAATGCGCACATCAAAACCTTTTAAACGTGTTGAGTCACTCAAGATACTCTATACTTCATTAGTCAGGTCACAACTAGAATATTGTTCTTCTATTTGGATGCCTATTTACAATGTTGATAGAGATAAAATTGAGTCGATACAACGACGTTTTCTACGACAACTAAGTGCTAAACAAGGCTTAAGAAAAGCTCTTCCTGAGTATGAAGACCGTCTAGTGCATTTCAATATCCATAGCCTCACCCAGCGACGTAAAATCACTGATGTATGCTCCCTCCACAAGATAGCGAACGGTTTGTTGAGTGAGGAATTACTTCTGAACATTAATTTTGCTACACGTAAAATGTCTAAACGCAGACCCACTCGTGCGCTGTTTAGTATTCCTCCCGCAAATAACAATGTTGGGCGCAACAACCCGCTCCATCGTATGTGCCAGTCATATAATGATTTATTATCCACTAACGTGTGTGACGAACTCGATATTTTTCATATGAATTTGATTAATTTAAAAAAATACTTAGTACAGATATTTAAGTAGTTGACGTTATATTGTAAAAATCAAAATTTATTAACAATGCTGTGTACAATGTTTGGATTAGCAAATTTATAATGTTTTTTCTCTACCTACTCGTTTTTAAGTTTATAAGCATAGTTTGCTGATTATTTTTGTACCTAACTATATAAAAATAAAAAAAATAAAATAAAATACCGCCAAATATTTTTTTTTTTTTAAACCTAGAAACGTGCGTAAGTCTATGTTAACAGATTGAACGTATCGCAAATTACCGGTTGCGTGAGTGTTTAGGCAATTTAGTAACTTCAAGACGCAATAAACTTTTACTACCATCATAAATAATCTGTAGGTTTGTTTAATTGTGTGACATGTAAAGTAACTTATGGGAACATTTGTGTGACATTTATCAAGATACTAGCGACCCGCCCGCCCGGCTTTGCACGGGTGTAATTTACGTGCGAAGTCGGGTCGGGTCGCTAGTTATATATATAAACCTTCCGTGAAAAAGTATGTAACTGATGGTGAAAACCACTTCAAAATCCGTTGCGTAGTTTTAAAGATTTAAGCATACATAGGGACGGACAGACAGCGACAGCGACATTATTTTATACTATGTAGTGATAGTGATAGTGATGATAGTGATAGCTACAATTTTAAAGTTAACATTTTCAACCTTGCCAACCCATTCTACTGCTAAGATTTCCGCGGTTCTCTCTCACGGAGGTAGGGTTAAATCCTCGAAATACCCAGCGTTGGACTGGCCATATATTCGAGTTGACGTATGCTAGCCGGGCCCCAGCTCGCGCGGGCCCCCCACTGGCCTGGCTTGCAGGGCTTGCTGAGCTTGCCGCAAGCCAGGCGTTAGGTAGGATAGGGGTATCCATGCAGTCTCGGGCCCCGGGCTTGTGGGGATTTGGGGAGCCACCCGGTCCCTTTCGGCCCAGTTTGACTCTAGAAATACCTACTAATTATATAAATAGAGAACACATTCTTGTGGTCTCCACTCTAGAACACGTCTACCCCAACGGTTTTCAATTATACGACAGATATGACCGGCCCACTGCCACTTCAGCTTGCTAATACACTATGTCAGTGACTTTGGTTCTCTGGCAAATAACTTCGTTCTGGATACGGTTCCACAGAAAAATCTTGCTCTTTCTATAGCTCGCTGAACGCTTTGAACTTGCTGTTGGTCCACGTTTCGGTACCGTATATCATGACAGGTAGAACGGTGCAGTAAAGGCTTTCGTCACAAGGCTGAAGTAAGTATGAGACGAGAGGACTCGAACTTTTCCAAACGGTGCCCAGTCCAACTGTATTCTTCTCTATTTTGTTTCGTAGCCTGACTTATACATTTGTAGAGATTTCAAGCACGCCACTTTCTAATTTAAGTTATAATTTATTAATTTAATAGTTAAAAGGAAGTATTTAAACTCTTTGACTATGAATTAGCAACTAAAGTGCTAGTTTGGATGTCTGACTTGAAGCAGTAAAGATAATTGCACAGAATTCAAGTTTTGAATTCCCTAATATTATTTGCGTGATTGTAAGCATTCAGCAACTAGCGTGGCAATTCTGGTACTCCTGGCATTGTTTTTGTCTCTCTCACTTTTAGTATCCATCTCTACAGGTAAACGGTGTACTTACTAAACCACTATTATAAATTATAATATAATAAGAAGAAATAATAAGAATTATATAAATTTCAACTTGATATCTTTACGCGTTCTTGAGCAAAAGGGTCTTGACAGACGGACAACAAAGTGATCCTATAAGGGTTCCGTTTTTTCTTTTTGAGATACGGAACCCTAAAAATAGTAACTGTTCCATAGAAAACGGTCATTCAAACTCGACAAAATGTATGGTACAGCTGCGGTTTTTTCGCGATTACAGGGTTGGCCCATTGTAAAATTTGATCATAATGATGAATACCTACTATAGACCCTTTCCGGCTTTGTACACCCTTTCCCTTTCCCATACACCTTTAGATAAAACCTGACCTTTTATGAACTATCATAGCATTAGAAACATTTTTTTTGTTTCGATATTTTTTAATTTGACGGAGTATAAAATGGTAAAAAAAAATTTTTTTTGCTTGTTATATTACTTCGTCAAATTAAATGATAACGAAACAAAAAAAAGTTTGTAATGATATTATGATAGTTAGGTTACAACAAAAGGTTTTATGTAAATTTTTGCAAATTCTCACTTTGTGATTTTCATGGAAGTAGTATAAGAAAACGTCCTTGGTGATTTTATATCTTCAACTAGCGGTCCGCCCCAGCTTCGCACGGGTAAAGATTATAATCTATGTTACCTGGGGATAGTGTAGCTTCTCAACAGTGAAAGAATTTTTAAAATCGGTCCAGTACTTTTTGAGCCAATTCGTTACAAACATACTTACATACAAATCTTTCTTCTTTATAATATTAGTATAGATAGTATAGATGATGTGAATGTACGCGAGCGAGAGAGTTGCAGAGGGTAACATGTCTTGGCGCTCGTTGACAATGATTATTGTCATGACATGACGTTGTATGATTGATAAATAAATGCACTATAATCTAATTTCAGATAGAAAACTAGCGGAAATAGTACATGATGAAGAAAGCGCCAATTTTGACGATAGGCTTGGCTGGCTATCATTTCCTTATGTCGACACATCGTTTCTATTATTTTTGATTTGATGCTTCGAAAATTTGTTTCTGCTTTCTAAATGTGATTAGAATTATGAAACAAACGAAAACCAAATATATTTACTTTTTGTAATATTATGATTTCCTATTATCATAGACCCTTATATGTATATCAGATAGCCCGTTGGTCCAGGTGGTAGTGAAAAACAAAAACCAAAAACAAACGAAAACCAAATATATTTACTTTTTGTAATATTATGATTTCCTATTATCATAGACCCTTATATGTATATCAGATAGCCCGTTGGTCCAGGTGGTAGTGAAAAACAAAAACCAAAAACAAACGAAAACCTAATATATTTACTTTTTGTAATATTATGATTTCCTATTATCATAGACCCTTATATGTATATCAGATAGCCCGTTGGTCCAGGTGGTAGTGAACCACCTTCTGAGCTTAGGGGAGTGGGTTCGATTCCCACCTAGGACAAACATTCATGTGATGAACATTTGTTGTTGTTCTATATCTGGGTGTTCATATATATTTAAATATGTATTTAAAACTATTAATGTACGTATAATATCAGTACGTATGTTTATTGTACCTATAGAACAACTTTTGCATAAGTACTACATTTTCGACCACTTTATCGCTTCCCATCATGTGAGATAGTGGCACATAGTGGTCAGAAGCATGCCCAGTCTATTGTAAAAAAACTCCACCGTAAATTGTTTATCTTTTAAATCCAAATCCACACCAGAAAATAAAATGTACCTATTTTGAAACATCGCACAATGTCTATGCGTAAATTGATTCAATTTAGTGTAACGCTCGTACATTTCGCGCTTATCACTGCCTCTTCCGTCGCATTAGATATTATTGATGCCCCCAATTTTCTCCTTTCTTTTGTTGTTTTTATCCTCCATAGACGACTTTGGCGTCGCACGTCTTGTGCATTTGCCAATGTCAAGAATTTGAATATTTTAGGGTTTCCGTACACAAAAGGTGTCAACAGTACGTAGGCAAATACTTCAATGCATTTGCTAGTAAAATGTTCATACCGGACATTCCAATGAATACTGGTGTTCTATAGCTCGAATACATTGTTGTATCGTCGGTTTTGCAGGGGTGCATTATCTGGTCCATTGAAGCGAATATTTTACGTAAATCTTTACACGAGAACTGAGGAGATCCGTAGACGAACGAAAGTTACCGACATATCCCACTGGATTAGCAAGTTGAAGTGGCTGTAGGCATGGCATAATCACGCAGAACAGATGGCCGATGGGGCCGAAAGGTTCTGGAATGGAGACCATGGACCGGTAAGCGCAGCGTAAGACGTCCACCCGCAAGATGGACAGACGACCTAAGAGATACCGCAGGGAAACGCTGGACGCAGGCCGCTTCCAACCGGCCCTTTTGGAGATCGATGGAGAAGGCCTATGATCAGCAGTAGACGTCCTATGGCTGAAATGATGATAGGATGATATTGATGATGATGATGATTATGCTCTTTACAATCTACTGCTCCGTATGTTACAAATCCCAGTGGCTCCAGTATTAGTGCAAGTTTTCAAACGTAATGCACATTTATTTCAAGGAGAAAGAGCTCGCAATCTCGCTAGAAAATAAAAGAACAGCCAACGTATTGCATCGCACGAAAAACCGACAGAAACACATTGTACAGACGTGCTGGGTACAAAAAGCAGTGACTAAGGTAAGCTAAAATGTTTTTTCGAACTTTGTTTTTCTTTTTGTTTATGGTCTAGCAGTAGGCATCACACCTTTTCCAGTTGTTCAGGCAATTCTCAATTATTTTCAATCATTTCTAGGGTTCCGTACCCTAAAAGCAAAAACGAGACCCTATTACTAAGTCTACGACGTCTGTTTGTCTGTCCGTCCAACCTTTAAACGGCAGTATCTTTCAAACCGTAATAGATAGCCAATTGGAATATTCACAAAATATGTAATGTTACGGCAAATAAAGTATAATATATAATAATAAATATAAAAGTATTTTTAACTTATTTTTGTATTAGCTCTAATGTAAAAACGGTAATAAGTACAAACGGCAAACTATAGTACACACTCTAGTATACCAAAAAATTAATAATAATGGCCAAGGAAAGCGTTAAACCTGAACAATAACAGGTAATTCGGTTACTTGGACGACCATATCATTTCTTTCACCTGATCAAAATTCTATATTTTACTAATTTTGTAGTCGGTTTTTGAATTGATAATGTTTTTGAATTGACTCGGACTTGGCCAGTTTTTTCACATTGGACAAAAAAACAGAAACAAAATAATTGTTAATTGTTTCTGTTGAAAACAGAAACAATTAATGTTCCTGTAACGTTTTAGTTTGATGGCCTTAATTCGGCTTTTACCCTCAACAAAATTTATCGCCCATCTCTTACTCTAAATGCATCGCTAGAACAATTTGTTAGGGGTTTAGTGCCTCTCCGTGTCCCTCTTTCATTATTTATGAGCTCCTGATTTGATGGAAGGATTATCTTGAGATATATAACCGTAAATAAGTCTTATTTATGAAAACGAAAAAGCCGTGGTAGCCTATTTGAGAGACCGCTAGACCTGAAAGCGCGAGGTCGCGGGTTCAAACCCCGGGTCCGTACCAATGAGCTTTGGAGTTTATGTACGGATTTTCATACCACTGGCTTTTCTGTGAAGGAAAACATCGTGAGGAAACTTGCATACGTACGGGAAGGAATTCAATGGCGTATGTGAATCCACCAACCCGCAACTGGGCCAGCGTGGTAGATATGCCCCCTTTCGGGAGTAGGCTGAAAGTCCAGCAGTGTACTGTTAAAAGGTTGAAAGGTTGATTATGATGATGAAAACGAAAACAGAGACCAGAGAAGACAGGTTATATACTAACAGCGTCTTGCGGTTTTCTATTCCTCGGCAGACCTATAAACTAGCTAAAACTATGCAAACAATACATCCCTGCATCAACCTCTATTGTGAGAGTTTAATATCATGCTCAAGAGACCCCAATTTTGGTTTTTGCTCAAATTAATTATCTTGAAATATATACAAATGCTAGACAATACATAAATGAAGAGTAATTGTACTCACTAAAACATTCTTGCAAAGGCTTCCACCCAATTTATAAAGAAATAACTTGCAAGTAAATTATGAAGGAAAACGCTTTGATGTTCCAAAGAGATTCTTTTGGACTGGACAATTAATTACTGCCAATAACGTAGCGAGTATGCGGGCAATGCCTAAAACTCAGCTTTGCCAAATACATTAATATTTTTTTACCTCTACAAAAAAAGAGGGCAGGTTTCAAGGACGAGCTATATTGCCCGCGGCTTCGTATATGCGTAGATTACCATATAAACTTTCAACCCCATTTTTCTCCCCTTTATTCAGCTCATTCACAAAATGCTTTCTTATTGGACCTACACTATAGAAATGACGACACGTTATGACGCCAAAGGTCGAGATTTTGTTATGAATCAGATGGTATATCGCTTATACACCTACCTCTTTTAAAAAAAGACGCGTTGCAATTAAAATTTGAAGTGACAGTGGGCAGGCCACATTTCTCGAAGAATCGATAACCGATGGGGAAGAAAGGTTCTTGAATGAAGACCACGAACCGGAAAACGCAGCATAGGTAGGCCTCCCACTAGATGGACCGACGACATTGTGAGAGTCGCGGGCATCCAGTGGATGCAGAAGGCAGGTGGCCTATGTTCAGCAGTGGACGTCTTCTGGCTGGTGATGATGTTTCACAGCCAACTTGCCTGATATTATAAGCGATGTTGCGGTATACGTTGGAGCACGCTTGCCTAGAAGAAACCGATTCACTGGTGATTTTGAAGACACCTAGATTATAACTATCGGGGAACACCCATTCTGGCAGCGCATTCCACAGACTAGCAGTTCGCACAATAACTTCAGCATAATTGTGTAGATTGATCATTTTACTATGATCTGGGTGATATTTAGATATGATATCATATCTTTATATATATCTTTATATATATATATCTTTATGTGTCTCCCATGGCATCCCTGAAACAGAAAAACTTAGTAAAGAGTAATAGAAAGGAAGTAAAACATCGCCTAGCAATGGTTGCCATTGTGGAATTTGAGTTACAAAGTGAATACCTAACCACCTAAATATGTTGTCCTCAAGGACTCTCCATAAGCATTGTCCTGTGTGACTCACTGTCCTGGGTGAGCGACGAATATAGAATCACGTTTCGAAGCGAAGCGACGTGCATGTATAACATACATATTAGTAAAAAATCACTTTTGAAACATGTTTTTTTGTTGTTGTTGTAATTTTAGGCAAACAAGCGACGGGCCACCTTATGGTAAGTAGTCACCGTCGCCTATGGACACCTACAATACCCGGGGCATTGGCGGTGCGTTGCCTACCTTTGAGGACTCTATTCACTCTTCGCTTGAAGCAATTTAGGTCATATTTTGGAGGAAAAACCGAACCGAACCTTGACTATTGATTCATTGTCGTGCTATTTCCATGAAAGACACCTTGGCTACAGTATAGTGCACATCGGCTAAGCGTCAGCAGTTTTTTTTTTTTTGGGACATTTTTGCACACAAGGTAATCTGACCCCAAACTAAGCAAAGCTTGTGATATGGCTGCCAGAGACTGATATACATACATATATAGTTTTTAAATACATACACTTAAATAGATATTAACAACCAGATATAGAACAAACACAAATGTTTGTCCTACGTGGGAATCGAACCCACGCCCTCAGGCTCAGAAGGTAGGTTCACTACCAACTAGACCAACGGGCTATCAAATTATCATTATCATCACGTGTTCAATAAAACACCATTCGTAAGTTGTATAGCATCGCCATCTTCGCATTGCATCGCCTACGTAGGACCACGTGAATTCAGATAAAGTACAATAAGAATTCCACATTATAAACGTCTCTGGGGATACCAATGGATAATAAATGACGAACCTTTTCCTTGTACAATACATATTACATTATTTCTGCCCAAGAAACATTGTCATGACGATTATTGAAGCACGTTTCCGTACCACAGACCTATCTAAGTAGACGCCACAAGTCGACCTACCTTGCACGTCATTATGTCCGATACAATTCTGATTAATCGTCATAATTGAGTCCGGTTAAAATCAGTCTGCTTAATCGATGCCGCGACAACACGTGTCAGTTTGTAACGAAAATTGGTAATTGTGCAATACTAATTTGTAATAAAATAAATAGTAATACCGCAAATAGAGTTGGCCGACAGAATAAAGATATTTCTTTTCACTTTCAAGTACGAAAATTTTGACACGTTAGTTTTCATACAGTTTGGACTGCTTGTGAAGTCTACTAGGTCTGTGTTCCTTAATTGTTGCTTCATACCTAAAGTGCGGAGTGCGCCAGGCCAGGTGCCTTACGGACAACTGCTATTACAGGCACCTAATCCGCTCAGTTGGAAAATCACGCGACCGCAAACCGTATTTGGGCCCGATAAGGTTTGCGGTCGCATGATTTTCCAACTGAGCGGATTAGGTGCCTGTAATAGCAGTTGTCCGTAAGGCCCCTGGTAAGGGTACAAATCTAGAGAGCTATGCTTACTATTTTCGTGATTTCTTCCAATACTTCCCCATATAATAATCACTAGTTGATTGCTTAGTTATTAATGACATAGACAAGTGTCGTCTCTATGCTAATGCTAATGTCATTGAACCATATTACATGACGGACGAAAGTGAAACTGCAGTTAATTTTAAAGACATTAGTAATCGCACCACGAACTCTGATAGAAATGATATCATGTCGGGAAAGTGGAAATACTCATTTGAATACTTTCATTTTTATTGGAACGTGAACTATTTCATTATACTTATTAATATAGGTACAAATACACACTGTATTACTGTGTAAAGGGACGACCTGGGATGAAACCTTTTCGTATGCACAAGATGTATTCAACACAATCTGCAAAACACTATATAATAGTCTTCTAACGATTAATGCAAGCAAGACCAAGTACTTGACTTTCAGCCTTCGAAAAAATGAGATACCTAATGCACTGCATCGAACTATAACTGCACATATTCCAAATTGTCTTAATAATGAATCTCGAAACTGCAACTGTACCGACTTAGAACGATGCCAAGTAATAAAATATCTAGGTGTTACTATAGACTCACATCTCTCTTATAAACCCCATATAGACTTACTTGTCAAAAGAACACGAAAACTGATAGTCATATTTAAAAAAATCCGTCATGCAGCTTCAAATCAGCACTTACAAGCAATATATTATGCATTATGCTATTCGCTCCTATCCTACTGCATTACTGCCTGGGGAGGCGCGTGCAAAACCCACCTACTGCCTCTAGAAAAGGCACAACGAGCAGTACTTAAAGTAGCCCATGGGCGACCGTTTAGGTACCCTACTGCACAGCTATATGCAGATTGGAAGGTGCTGACTGTACGACAAATATTTGTATGCCAAGTCTTTTTAAATCAACACCAAAATTCTGCATACATTGCTTCAACAGAATTATCCAAAAGACGCAAACACAAGATATGTACAATAGAATTCTTTAAAACATCTTATGCACAAAAACATACTTGTTTCTTAAACACGTTTCTTTGTAACAAGATTAACAAACAAATTCCGTTACATCATTTGACTTACAATGAATGTAAAAATAAACTTAAGTCATATCTCTTACAACACAACTATATGGAGACTGAAAGCATCCTCAAAATAATGTCATAAAAATTGCTAGCCATACAAAATTACACGCACAAATATTCACAAACAACTGCTCGAACACCCACTCACGTATTGTAGCACACACACTCACACGTGTATACAGACCACACGCACACCCGTTCTCTCACTCGCCACACGCACATGCACCCCCCCACACACACATTCCTCATTTCTACTGTATAAAATATCGGTCTATACCAGTATAAAATAGTTAAAATTACTGTTCACATTAAAATTAAATTTAATCTTACTCATAGGATCCCTTTGAGAAAATTTGTACGTGCTTAAAGACCAAGTAGATTCCCTTTTCTCTATGTTTACAAGTTTTATACTTAGTTAGAGGAAAGGTATCGAAATAGTCAAAACACACAGGTCTTAAAACTGTTAAACAATATTAAAATTATTAAGATCAATGTACATTAGATTTAGCACCAACTTATAAAAAAATAAAGATTTAAATAACTTATAGCTTCCATACAGTACAAGGTTGTAAAATACAAAAATGCGAGTCGGACTCGCGCTCTGAGGATTCCGCACAAACTTAATAAATGTAGTACCCTCAGCCGAGTAAAAAGTATGAAATATTGAAGAACAGGGGCCTTACGGACAACTGCTATTACAGGCACCTAATCCGCTCAGTTGGAAAATCACGCGACCGCAAACCGTATCTGGGCGCGATACGGTTTGCGTGATTTTCAAACTGAGTGGATTAGGTGCCTGTAATAGCAGTTGTCCGTAAGGCCCCAGATATAACTTACTCGTATATCAGTTGAAAAACTAGAGACCAATCGAAAGTAGGAAACGCAAAAAAATAATTAATTTGTACGAGTATTAAATTTAAAAATGATTTTAGCAGGGAAACTGGCCTAAAATGTGGGGGCAAAAACAGTATTTTTTATTGCGGAACAAAACTCTGCGGAACGATTTGGGCATAAATCTGAAAAAATGTTTTCCCAAACGTCGGTCTACATCAAAGATATAATCGTCATTGGTCTACACTACATCAATTTCAGATTTCCAACTTCAAAATATTAGTTATAAACGGTTTTTTTACGTGATGGTTTTCCTAGTTTTTTATTATTCTTAACTTGGACAACTCTATAATACCTTCGTTACCTTCGTTGTATTCTTCCAAGCACGATTAAAATAAGGTCGCGGCAAGAATTTAAATTCTGCAATTAATATATTTTACATGCAAGAAGAAAGTAGCTTTTGTGTCTTGCATAATTAAATATGAGCAGACCTGGCGCAGTCACACAGCGAGCAATGGAGAGAGCTATGCTCGGAGTTTCTTTGCGGGATAGAATCCGAAACGTGGATATTCGCCAAAGAACCAGTCACCGACATAGCTGTTAAAATTTGCAAGTTGAAGTGGCAATGGGCAGACCACATCGCTCGGAGAACCGATAACCGATGGGGAAGAAAGGTTCTTGAGTGGAGACCACGAACCGGAAGACGCAGCGTAGGTAGGCCTCCCACTAGATGGACCGACGACATAGTAAGAGTCGCTGGCATCCAGTGGATGCAAAAGGCAGGCTGTCGTTCAGTGTGGAGGTTAAAGGGGGAGGCCTATGTTCAGCAGTGGACGTCTTCTGGCTGATGATGATGATGATGAGACCTGGCGCACACCGCACTTTAGGTACAAAAACCAGTAAGTAAATAAAAAAAACAGACATAAAATATTAATTTTAATATTGATAATTATTTATTATACGCTCGAAAAATATCTCCTTTTGAGCCGTCGGGTAAAAATTCATCTCATTTAATTTGATATTTAAACAAATTAAAAGTCAGCCTTAGTAAGAGCCACTTTCACAAGTTATTAAGGTTTTCTTGAAGGTACTGGTGCTTTCTCCTGTCGATGCCTCTACAATGAGTTCAGAACCTACTTAGTAATAACGAGAAATAATCGAAAAGATTTTATTTGGTACAACCAAAAAATTATAAATTCAACTCCATAAACGTCTAAAGGTTTATTGTCTTGCCTCGATGACTACTCTGGTAACAATATGTGCATAAGATTGAGATGAAACCTATAATGCTGTTTTTAATTAATTAATAGTTATTTATAATACAAGTGCGGTAAGTTGGTTATTACAAACGAGTAGACAAATATAAGCCCGAGACGAAGCCGAGGGCTTACCATAGTCACGAGTTTGTAAAAACCAGTCCGCACGTGTGCCATACAACGTTTTACAACACATTTGCGAGAAAAAAGGCTACAAATGAAACAATTTTTATGGAAATGGAAATAAAAAAAATACCGTAAAGTACACGCACGGTGCTATACATCTGAGCGTGCGGTAAAATTCATTACCGCACGCTCCGTTGTATCATGCATAATGTTTAACTTTCGAACGATGTATACAGGTTTCGTAAGAGCACTTTTTGAGCAAATGTGTTGTAAAATAATTTTAACAGAATTGACCTAATACAATAATTTAGTTACAAAAGTCAACATCTTAAGACATTAGTCTTATTTTAGTTATAAGTCAAAGTCAAAGTCAAAGTCAAAGTCAAATAAGTCTTATTTTAGTCGAGTCAAGTGATTGGACATAGAACCAAAGTTACCGACATAGCTCAAAGGATTAGCAAGCTGAAGTGGCAGCAGCCGGCCACATTGCCCGAAGAACCGATAACCGATGGGGTAGACGAATTCTGGGGTGGAGACCACGTTTAGGCAAACGTAGTGTAGGACACCCTGTGGCCAGGTGGAGTGACGACCTGCGTAAAACGGCGGGTAAAAACTGGATGAAAGGAACTGCCAATTGAGCTCAGTGGCGTCCATTGGGAAAGGCCTATGTCCAGCAGTGGACAATTAGAGGCTGATGATGAGTCAAGTCAGTGTTATAGTTATTAGTCATATTTATGTGATTAGGTAGTCAATATATGCAATACCTCATCATTTCAGCTATATGACGTCCACTACTGGACATAGGCCTACCCCATCGATCTTCAAAAGGGTCGGTTGGAAGCGGCTTGCATCCAGCGTTTCCCTGCGGTCTCTTTTAGGTCGTCTGTCCACGTTTTGGGTGGACATCCTACATGCTGCGCTTGCCGGTCCATGGTCTCCATTTGAGAACCTTTCGGCCCCATCGGCCATCTGCTTTGCGTGCTATGTCCTGCTCACTACCACTTCAACTTGCTTATCCGGTGGGCTATGTCGGTAACTTACGGAAGCGGATAACATAATTATATTGTCGATAAAAAAACGTTTAGGTAGTTTATGTAAGATCTTAAAATAGGTTTGGTCTCAACAGCTTTGTACCATACATCGAGATACAATTTCTATAGAGTCAAAATCTCTCAGTGAACACATTCAAAAAACGTCCGAGCGTCATTGTACATACATAGTATATTTGTATCAATTATATACTTCACAATGCCACATTTACTCCAATTTAGACGTTATGTCGCTTGCATAGCATACAACGTTAGTTGCCCGCTATGTCATCGTAGCTCTGGCATCGCGCGGCGTTATATTCCGACCGCGGTTACCTTGTAACTAACCAAAAAGTTTGCGCAATTAAATAAAAATAAATAAATAAATATTCGGGACATTTTTGCACACACGGTCATCTGACCCCAAACTAAGCAAAGCTTGTGATATGGCTACCAGAGACTGATATACATACATATATAGTTTTAAATACATACTTAAATAGATATTAACAACCAGATATAGAACAAACACAAATGTTCATCACATAAATGTTTATCCTATATAAGGCCGCCAGTTGTTACACTAGTTTTTAAGAGTTTTTTGTCCTCTGTATCAAATTTCATGGTGTGAACAATAAAGAGTTAATCAATCAATCAATCAATCAATATACGTAGGAATCGAACCCACGCCCCCAAGCTCAGAAGGCAGGTTCACTACCAACTAGACCAACGGGCTATCAATTCGTAGCGTGCGCCGAGTTTTGGGTCGGATTTTGTTGTGGCACGATTGTGACCCTAGTATTGTATCTCGATACAATACATATATGTTGTTTGTGTAGTTTAATAACTACAAATACAAAACACATTTGTCACTGAATTTCCAAGAAAACAATTATTTCAAAACTTATTCCGAGCTCACCGCTGCGCACTGTTCCATAGTTTTAATTAAAGTTTAAAACTCAATTAGCTAGAACGACGAATGCAAAGTTGAAAAGCACTGGTACACTAAAACTTTCTCATGTTGACTACTAATGAAGGAAGTCGCGAGTCCTCTTAGAACAAGTTATCCTTAATAGTTTTTAGGGTTCTGTACCCAAAAAGTGTAAATGGGACCCTATTACTATGCCTACGTTTGTCTGTTCGTCTGTCCGTCCGTCGTCCTACCTTTTAAAAGTTATATCTTTAGAACCGTAACAGATAACCAGTTGAAATTGTCACAGTATGATGAAATGAAATGTTTTTTATTCCAGATTTACATCCATATAAACTAAAAACTAAACAGTAAGCAATGACAAATGAAAATATTAAAATTAAAATTAAGTAATGGGCGAGTGGTAATGTTACGGCGGATTAAATAAGTTTAAATTAAAAGTAAGGGGACATACAACAAACGTTTTTGAAACATGATTTTGTACCAATTTAATTTTGTTGGTATAAAGAGCTCTGTATCTATTACGTGAAGGTATGGATAGGCAACGCGTCGCTGATACTTTTCTGTAACTGAAGTTATGTTTTCCACTTGCATGTTTTATTGCAATGAGTAATCACACACACACACACACACACACACACACACACACACACACATCACATCATCAGCCAGTAAACGTCCACTGCCGAACAAAGGTCTCCCTCTCAGAGAGGGGTTTTGTCGAGTATCAATGAGTAATAGACAAGTTATTTAACAACGTTACAAGTAAATGAAATTATTATGCATAAAGCTACAATTTTATAGCCAATTTAGAATAATGAATGCAAAAGTTGCATTTTTTAACTCGATTTTAATAGTTTAGCTTATAAATGTCTAACGAACGATGTAAACAAATCTTGGAAGTAAATTTTACCTTTACCTTACCTTACCTTTATTTTACCTTTTTTACCTTTTGGTAAAAGGTTTTAGTAAATTACATTTAGTTTTCTAGTTTTGATTTGAAATGTTAAATGTATAGTACAGGGTTATAAGGAAAGGGTATGCTAAGCCGCAAGATTATTGTACTCATCATTATAAACAACTTTTACATGGGACCAAACCTGAAATTGCGACAAAATATCAGCTGTTCCATTGAAAACGATCATTGCTACTCGACAAAATGTATGGAACAGCAGTAGTTATTGTCAGATACAATACAATACAATACAATAAAATACAATACATCTTTATTACACACCGAAAATACAAATGAAACTTAACTAAAATAAAATACAAATATACGGCAGTATAATGGGCTCTATACTGACTCGCACTAGGCCATTGTTACTATTTGATGTTATACTTTGGAGTGTGTACTATAATCATGCCAAGTTTGACGTTTGTACGTATTACCGTTTCTACACTAGAGCAAATATACGTTTAATAAATATACGTTTGTTGAATGCGGAACTCTGTTTTAGTTTTTACTTTTTGACATTATTATTATTTCTTAATTCATCGTAACATTACACATGCTGTGAAATTTTTTGCTGGCTATCAATTATTACGGTTCGAAAGGTACAGCCGTTAGGACGACGGACGGACAGACGGACAGACAAACAGACAGATAGAGTAGACTTTGTAATAGGCTTCAAGTGTAATAGGTGTACGGAACCCTAACAAGCAAAACTCAAATCTAAACTCTCCAATGATTTAGTTACTATGTTCAGTCCAGTGCAATTCACTCGATCTGCGCTCGGTCAAGTGCATTCACCTCACCCTGACCTAGGAAAGGCCCTAATGTAGAAACTCGATCGGAATACAGTGATACCGACTTATACAATGCATTTTAACTTTAATAGACATATCAGCCAGAAGACGTCCACCGCTGAACATAGGCCTCCCCCTATAACCTCCACACTGAACGACAGCCTGCCTTTTGCATCCACTGGATGCCCGCGACTCTCACAATGTCGTCGGTCCATCTAGTGGGAGGCCAACCTACGCTGCGTCTTCCGGTTCGTGGTCTCCACTCCAGAACCTTTCTTCCCCATCGGTTATCGGTTCTTCGAGTGATGTGGCCTGCCCATTGCCACTTCAACTTGCAAATTTTAACAGCTATGTCGGTGAGTCTGGTTCTTTGGCGAATATCTACGTTCCGGATTCTATCGCGCAAAGAAACTCCGAGCATAGCTCTCTCCATTAGCTTAAATAGTAGTTCGCCTCAAACTGTGACATCGCGACCCATAAGTCTTTAAATTGGAACCCAATGATCGTTTTTTCCCATATTAGAAATTAAAAATTGTATTGGAATGAAGTACTTACCTACAACATTCATGTAGATCAAAGCAACGATACGCAAGTTAAAGTCGAAAAAAAAACATGTTTAGAAATGCCAACTTGTCCCATTAGAATCTGAGACCTTTGCTCGGTCAATTAGACAATGCAATAATTTAGTATCTAGATTGCGAGCATAAAACGAAAAAATAAAGCCGTAATTGTCAAGACGAGTATAAAACCAGTAAACCATAACACTAGAATTGTTTATTTCATGACAGTTATTAAATTAATTCCACTTTCAAACTTTATCTCCAAAAATTTTACGAAAACAACTTTTGTAAATTGTATTAGGCCATAAGTTGATTTATATTGAGTTTTACCGAAATTTGGAGCCGTTATTTTCAATAATTATTTTATTGAATATCACTTTAGCACTCTTTGGTTTAGTAATTCACCCCATGATATCTAATTTAAATTCAAAATAAAATGTCTGGTACCTAGATGACGGAACTTTAAAAGGTAAATTGGACACAGTAACAAATGATTTCACAAGAATCATAAATAATTTTGGGAAAATAAATTTGGAGCTTAATTTAGACAAGACTAAGTGTGAGCTGTTTGTTTCGTCCAAATTCAATAACCTTGGTCGTAAAGTTATCATTCAAAGCTTTAGAGACATTGCAGAGGAAATTAAAATTTTTGAAAAAAACTCACTTTACCGCCTGGGAGCGCCTCTATTCGAGGATAGTGTTGGACTTCTTTTAGAAAAGAAAAGAAAAATACTTTCGATTAACATCAACAGATTGGGCTTTCTAAATTCTCATATCGCCTATACTATTTTAAAATATTGCCTTTTTGTTCCAAATTTCACCTATGTCTTAAGAGCATGCCCAATCTGGACACACGCAATTTTTTTTAAACTTTTATGCCACTCAATACTACTTTAGAAAAAATTCTAAATTTAACCTTGAAAACAATTCCTGGATTCAAGTTTCTTTGCCAATTCGATCTCGTGGTATCGGAATCAGAAAAAAATCCAGTGTAGCTCTTCCGGCCTTTCTTTCATCTGTGCACAGTGTATCCAAACTGTGTTCTAATCTTGAAAACTTCATAGGTTCGGATTCACTGTGCCGCTGATGCAATAGGCATGATGACTAATATTTTTTTATTACTTCATAAAAAAGCTGATCATAAATAGAGCCCATCAATGAAAACAAAATTAAAATTAGTTCAAAAATAAATAAGATATAAGCAGATATAAGCATTTAAATTTCATGCTAGACAGAGAGCGCATTGTACTGAGCCGTGACGTCACGGCTTAGGAGCGCCATACAAATGCTATACTAACACACGCTTTGTGAGAAAGGGATAGAGCATCCCCTCCCTATCCCCCCTAAAACTTTAAACGCTCATATCTCAGAGATTTATCAGCCAATTTAAATGTTTTTTTTTCAGTATGTGTAATGTATTTAGTTACATTCCTCGCTAAGCCGGTTATTTGTAATAAATTAAACATGAGGACACATGCCTATTGAGGCCTGTAAAACTGTCTGTTCCAATGGAGATATACCTACCTAAGGAACCAAAGCGTCCAAAACTATGGGATGCTCCATTGGTACAGAGAATCCAACAAGATTTGACTCAAAATTCTTTCAGTAATTAATCATACATTTTCAACTAACGGAAATTGATTATGTGCACTTCGAAGGTGTAAATACTAAAAACCCTTTTTTATTTAAAGTTTTGAGTTTGGTGAAAATTAGGCGTTTAAAGTGCGGACGCTGAAAGAATGCGTCTGACAATTGCCATAACATTGCAAAAAGGTACGAAAACAATCAATTCTGATCACTTTTACTAGCTTTTTGAACGCAAGATTGTATAGCTGGTATAACATAGCCAATATAATAGAGTAAAATATTAAAAGAAAATGATTTCATTTATATTTCTTACAATGTTATTGCATCTGTCAGACGCATTTTCTTAGCGGCCAGACTGTTATCTAACCGTAACTGTAAATTTACCAAAAACCGTCATAGCTCGCACAATTCTCGATCGAATCTCACCAATTTTAAAACCAATAGTATGCCCATCCACCATCGTACGCGCATCGAAAGCTTCCAGTGCCATTAAATGCCATTCTCCAGCGCAATCTCAACCAGAAAACACCTAAATCATGAAATTAAGTCAAGAACCGTTGAAAAACTATCGAAAGTTAATTTAAACATACGTCAATTGACCTAACGCCTACTTGAGTCGGTAAAAGTAGTAGGTAGTGGGAGAAACGCGCGCACGAATACGCCAGTGGCAAACATCAACCGTGCGTGATGCTTGTTACAGTTTTTAAAGACAAAATTCTTTTGTGTCAGTGAACTATTATCAACAGTGACTACCTATCTCAATCTGTGACGTATAAGTTAACAAAAAATTATAGAAAAGTGTGGTGTATACTTTATAGTGGTAACACAGGTTTGAGTGCAAAAAAACTAGCGCGAATTTCTCTTTTGCCGATTGGATTTTGGTGAATGTTCGACGATGGAATTTTTCTTTGCTCTTGACATGTAAGTAATTTGTTATTATTTATACTTGTTTTTGATATTGGTTGTCTGTGACAGGTATTTATTTGTGGAAAATAGAGCTGAATCGTTTAAGGTCTGGTAAGTACTACGGCTAGTTTCGATCGTCAATGTTTTCAAGTAGATTAAACTATTACAATATTTATAATGAATCCTCACGCGAGTATTGATGAAAAGATTTAATACTATTCTGATTGATGACATTTGTTTTGTTTCTTTGATGACATCTGCTTTGTTTCGTGTTGTTTTATTATTTTAATTGGCAAACTTATTTTATTGACTTTTTATTTTAACCAGTCTTAGAACTGTCAAACGTGCGAAGTTAAAATCGACGTTTATTTTTCTGGAATCTACTATGTCAATGGGGCCAAGCCAACAAAGGGGGTTTTTTGTATGAAAATAGATTTTCACTATCCACATAAGATTAGGATCTCTTTTTTTAATTTTTTATTTATTAATAGTAGGCTTGCGTTTGACCACCTAATCGCCTGATGTAAAGCGATGATGCGGTCTACGATGGAGTACGCTTGCCTAGAAGAAAGCGATTCACACGTGATTTGAAGACACCCAGATTGTATAACTATCGGGGAACACCCATTCAGGCAGGGCATTCCACAGACTAGCAGTTCTCATAATAAAAGTTGATTGACTATTGACGCTATGGGGTTATAATTATATAAACTGGGCTGTTGAGGTGAAAAACTTGAGGATAGGAGAACAGATCTATATGATGAGAAACGGCATCTACCTTATCCTGTCTCAACTCATAAGACATGCTAAATAGCTTCGACCAAAATAAAATGAATGGACAGGCCCAGTAGAAGCGCATTTTTGAAGATAACAATATGAGCGCCGGCTCTCATTTCGTTTCAGTCGGTCTCTAGCCGTAGGAAGTGCAACACGTGTCTATTTTTACGCGATAACGAAGCATCTGACAAAATTATGCATTCATATACTTTCCCGAAGTGTAAATACACAAATAATACCGGGATATATTTTTTATGACAAATATACTGTACATTTTTATAATTAGGTGTTGAAGTATATGTCCGACGGTTTTGACTCGTTTTTACTGAGCAATTTCAATGGTTAGGGCCCGTCCATTCATTTTATTTTAGTCGAAGCTAAATACACGTTATCCTGGGTTACGCGGAAAGGGTGTAATAAGCCGAAAGAGGTCCATAGTGCCCACCATTATGAACAAATTTTACTATGAGAGCAAATCTATAAACGCGAAAATATATCACATATTTTTTTATAGAAAACTCTCATTGTCACTCGACAAAATGTATGGAACAGCTGATATTTTTTTCGTGATTTCATGGTTGGTCCCATAGTAAAAGTTGTTTATAATTATGATTAAACCGGACCCCTTTCAGCTTAGTACACCCTTTCCGCATAACCCTGTATTGTCTGGTCTCTATGTTCATATTCAGTTGCACATAAATGACATGCCGGGAAAGGCATATATATATAGGCAAAGAGGTCGCCCGAAGAATCCAACTCGGATGGGCAGCGTTCGGGAAATTGCGTGACATCTTCTCGTCCAAAATACCACAGTGCCTAAAGACAAGGGTCTTTGACCAGTGTGTGTTGCCAGTGATGACATATGGTCCTGAGAAGTGGTCCTTAACTGTTGGCCTTTTGGAAAAACTCAGAGTCACACAGCAGGCAATGGAGAGGGCTATGCTCGGAGTTTCTTTGCGCGATAGAATCCGAAACGTGGATATTCGCCAAAGAACCAAAGTCACCGACATAGCTGTTAAAATTTGCAAGTTGAAGTGGCAATGGGCAGGCCACATCGCTCGGAGAACCGATAACCGATGGGGAAGCAAGGTTCTTGAGTGGAGACCACGAACCGGAAGACGCAGCGTAGGTAGGCCTCCCACTAGATGGACCGACGACATAGTAAAAGTCGCTGGCATCCAGTGGATGCAAAAGGCAAGCTGTCGTTCAGTGTGGAGGTTAAAGGGGGAGGCCTATGTTCAGCGGTGGACGTCTTCTGGCTGATGATGATGATGATGACATGCCGGGAACTGGAAAAAAAAGTCATTATTTTCTCTACAGCCACCTTTCCGGGACGGTAAAGCATACAACTACATAACTATAATTATAGTAGCGGATATCAAAACAAAAGAAAAACTAACAATCATTATTAGAAAGAATAAAAAAAACGGCTTCCATAATACACCTACATATTAAGTACCTATATATATACTAAACAATAAAATAAATAAACTAAAAAAAAAAAAAAAACATAGTCTAATTGATAACCTCCTCCTTTTAAGTCTGTTAAACAGTAGAAAAGTTACAGTTAAACAGAGATTGAAAGTCCTCATAAAAACTTTTGCTGAAGGAACCACAAACCAAAACGTCACCTGTGAATACATTTGTGGTTTTATTTGTATTTTTTTTTTCAAAAAACTCTGAATTATATTTCATTAAAATTTCTATGGGACCACGTCTGAAGTATGACCTAACAAACAAAAAAGAATCATTAAAATCAATTCATTACAATTAATTCATCAATTCATTACAATTAATTCATCAATTCATTACAATCAATTCATCAATTCATGCCTATTAGGCATGATTCCTAATGTTTAATTTATTACAAATAACCAGGTTAGCGATGAATACAAGTAAATACATTACACATACTGGAAAAATAATTTGAACTGGCTGATAAATCTCTGAGATATGAGTATTTAAAGTTTTAGGTGGGGATAGAGAGGGGATGTTCTATCCCTTTCTCGCAAAGCGTGTGTTAGTATAGCTTTTGTATGGCGCTCCTGAGCCGTGACGTCACGGCTCAGTATAGTGCGCTCTCTGTCTAGCATGAAATTTAAATGCTTAAATCTGCTTATATCTTATTTATTTTTGAACTAATTTTAATTTTGTTTTTGTTGATGTGCTCTATTTATGATCAGCTTTTTAATGAGATAATAAAAAAAATAGTTATCATGCCTATTGGCGGAGTTATCGCGTAACAAACCGCTTTATGGTTGATATTTCGAAAACCCGTACGAAGAGCTTTGATTCCACTTTTGTTATGCGATGTGGAATGCGCTGCCTGAATGGGTGTTCCCCGTTAGTTACAATCTGTTTGTTTTCAAATCACGAGTGAATCGGTTTCTTCTAGTCCAGCGTGCTCCACCGTAGACCGCATCATCGCTTAACATCAGGTGAGTTGGCGGTCAAACGCAAGCCTATTATGAAAAAAAAAAACAATTTCATTGATAACCTCCTCCTTTCGTCGATTAAAACAATCATTTCAACCTTTTATGTAAAAGTAAGGCACAATAAACTCCGCTTCCAACAAAAGTTTGCGTTAATTCCACATAACCTGGCTGCACCCCAATGCAGCAGGGTATCTTTAGAAGATTTCCCCCTCGAAAAAAAAAAAAAAGGCATAATCTTAGTCATGATCTTATTAGGTAAACATATGTTTAATATTAGTTTTAGCTTGTGAAACAGACGTTACATTACATTGTATGTTCTCAAATTTTCATATTCATCTAAGTATTCTACCCTCACAATATTCACAAGGCTTCTTAGCATTACCACTTCAAAATGAAATGTAAATGTAATTAACTAAGACTCGCCTTTTCTGTGTCAGCTTAATAATTAGTTTAATTAAAGCATAGATTATGTTTGTTTAGGCATTCAATGCGGTTGACAGCAGTTGTTTGAGTTGTTTTAGCAGTCTTCATAATTTATTAGTAGGCGATGACGTGATAAATTGAAAGAGACACGTCACTTTACAGGGTTACGTGTAAAGTACAGAAAGAAAACTGTAATGTTGTGTAACTTTTTCTGTAATGTAAAGAGTGTACTCCCTAAAATCACAAAAAATCGGTCATGTGCGAGTCGGACTCGCACACTGGGAGTTCCGTACCACCACATAAAATACAATTAAAAAAATATCTTTATACCATTCCCCCTCTAAAAAGCTTATTTTATTCACTGACAGTGCATATAACAGTGAATAAAAGCATTTTAGCTTTTAATCACTATTTATTTTATTTTATTTAGAACACAATATATTTCACCTCCATCTCAATGCTATACAATCTCTGTGCAAAAAAACTCGATCTAACTCCTTAAATCTTTCTTTTTCTCGTAGTAATGGAATAAAGTATAGTATGTAACTCTTGAATAAAACGGATTTATATCGAGGGTCATGATTCACTCGCGTGGCTCAGGATTCTAACACTTGAATCATGAGCGTAGCGAGTGATTCAGTCATTAGAATCCTTCACTTGCTCGTGATTCATATAAGACCCTCGATTTAAATCCGTCATTTATTCAATACTACTATTTTATTATACTTATTCAATACTATTTTAATATGGCTGATTTCTCAAAGAAATTAACACGATTTCAACTGAGGTCTTATATAAACTACTAAAGTAGAAAAAGAATGTAAAAAGACAGCATCACTCCCATGCGGCTACCCCTGCATTATTATTAGTGTTGCCGCCGTAACATTATATTTCTGTGAAAAATTCAATGGGCAGAAAAATTCAGACAGCGTAGGCTTAGTAATAGGGTTACCTATTACTAAATTGAATTAATTAATTTTGGCATCGCACGTCTTGTGCATTTGCCAGTGTATTGAAACAAGTTTTGTAAAATATCGTCAAACAAGTCATAGTCACAGTCAGAGCCTAGCAAAGTAAGTCACGGCCAAATCCAAATCATACCCTAGCAAAGTGGTGAAGATTTCACCAGAGGCTTCTATGGAGATTTGGAAACATAACAAAAATACATATTTCACCTCGTTTTATCACTTTCCCGTAATGCGTTCACGAACACTTAATAAATTAATCAACAAATAACACAACTTTAGGAAAATAATTCAATGAGGCGACAGGTTTTTTTCGTCAAAACTCTTTTTTTATTTTTTTTTTGTCGTTTTGTTGTCCCTTACTCCAAGGAGTACAAGATTTCTAGTTTTTATTCATCTAATTATAAGTTCTAGGGCATAAAGTCGATGACACTAAACACGTATGGGTGCTCCACAACCGGTTGTAAGAAAGTGGTTGAAACTTGACACGTCTAGGATTTGACCTATAAGTGGTTATAACGGAGCAAAAAGGGGGTTTCCCAGTGGACCCACTGGTATGACCTCCTGGTGGGACTACAGTTTTTTCCCCGTAGACCCACCACGCTAGAGGTGGAATTAAAAAACAAACTTCATCGCAGCACACTAGCTAATTTTAATATATCAGACGAAACTTTAAAACTAAGATTACTAAACTTAAGTAATCCAGTAATCCTGTCAAGAAAGTGAATTTTTATTTCATCATCATCATCAGCCAGAAAACGTCCACTGCTGAACATATGCCTCCCCCTTTAACCTCCACACTGAACGACAGCCTTCCTTTTGCATCCACTGGATGCCCGCGACTCTCACAATGTCGTCGGTCCATCTAGTGGGAGGCCTACTACACTGCGTCTTCCGGTTCGTGGTCTCCACTCCAGAACCTTTCTTCCCCATTGGTCATTGGTCTTCAACTTGTTTTTTTTATATTTTTTATTTATTTATCATCATCATCATCATCAGCCTATTTAATGTTCGTCTACTGCTGGACGTAGGCCTCTCCTAAAGAACGCCGAAAGGCACGATCTTCTGCTTTTCGCATCCACTTGCCACCAGCCGCCTTTCGCAGGTCGTCACTCCGACGACGGAAATGGAAGAGTTCCTAAAGAAAATGTCATGTCGTTTTTATGCTTATGATTTGGCTTGTTGATGGATTTATAGTGTTTAAATGGTGTTTAATTAATTATTGGTGTAAGTTCTTTGACATAATTTGTAAATTAATGCAATTTTGCACGCCCTTGCCCTTGGGGCTGTTAATGGATATACGTGTAATATTTTAAGACCTTTTATACCCATTGGCAAGCAAATAAAAACTATGACTTTGACTTTGACTCCACCTGGCTGCAGGGCGTCCTACTCTACGTTTGCCGATACGTGGTTATTTAGTTATATCTTAATAATATTAGCTTTTTATTCAAAATACGCTCGTCATTTTGTGAAAACATTGAATGCTCATCTAAAATCTAAAATAAACAGTCATTTTGTCCTACTTTGGACTAATGCCTAATCTTTTATACTTAAGGCACCTGTCTCACCACGCCGAGTAAGCGAGTAGATATCAAAATTTTTATCGCTTAAGACCCCCGCTCAACAGCCGCAGCTATCAGATCTCATTAAACCGTTTTGAACAAATTTTTGACTATAAAAAAACTATTAGGCATTATCTTTAGAATAACATAGCAAATAGTATAAATCTGTTTATGTGTTGATATTATAAAGGGCGATAAAAAAAAAACTATTTTGAATTTTTCTTTCTTTTCCGCCACCCTATAAGATGAAAATTGCTTTATAATATTCGCAATGTTTTTCCTAAGACACTGCCAAATTAGTTTTTTTATTTTTTTATTTACTCCACCTGTTTTTTTTTCTCTCACAAATATTGAAAATGTGCCAAAGAGACAGCTGTGCGCTTTGTTGAATTTTTTGAAAATTCACACTTAGTTATTTTATATCTTTAATACAATGAAAATGTGGAAGTGAGACTGGAACAACCCTCAAGAAACGCATATACGGCTGCCACATCGGCGACAGAAAACGTTTTGGATGTAGAGTAAGCAAATGTTGCAAATTAGTTGAATAAGTTAGAATCAGAAAAAATACTGCGTCAAGGTTTCATAATACGGTGGTTGGTATAGTTAGTGTGATTATGGTAATGGTTTTACGATTAAAAAAAAACACTTTGCCACATGACAATACTCCAGGGTCCAGTTTGTGCTCTCGCCCATCGCTCGCACACAATTTCTCGTTACATAAGAGTACGAATTATATACATCGTCTGTAATATACGTATCGAATTCTAAACTACTACTATTTACTACTTGCGTGCTATATCGTACGTTTTTATTTATTTTTTACTAGCAACCCGCCCTGGCTTTGCACGCTGTAATTTACGTGCAAAGCCGCGGCGGGTCGCTAGTCAAATATATATAAACTTTCCGTGTAAAATTATTTAACTGATGGTGAAAACCGCATTAATATCCGTTTCATTGTTTAGGAGGAGTTACCGGTTATACAGACAGACGCGGAAAGCGACTTTATTTTATACTATGTAGGAATAGGGATAGAGATGTCATAAGTGGCAAACAAGAGCCATTTTGCTCACAGAGCTTCAAAACTATAATTTGCTCCTCGCTCGTCTATAGATGGACAGGTGCTTTAAACCACAGAATAAATATACATATACTGAATACACCTGCATCAAACTGACCACTAGCTCTCCAAAGAATGTGGACCGTTCGAAGAAAGTATTTCGCGTTCTTTTGCGTTATTCACTGTCATTAGTTCACGCTTCGTTTGTTCCATAATGAGTTGGTTATTTAGCATGATAACCTTGTTACCGGTTTGGAATTTTGAATGTGAACACTTCCTAGCCTAGCGGGTAGCCTAGGCTATTGTATTTGAAACTTTCTCGGCATCAGTTTACAACTAGTAGTTCACCCCGAACTGTGACCTTGCAAATCTTAGGAACCCCTACATCGATTATGCCCATATTCAAACTTAAAAATTGTATTGAAATGAACTTGCCTACAAAGTTTCATGAAGATTGGATCAACGATACGCAAGCGATCGTTGAACAAACCATGGACGCAGAGATGCCGACTTGTCCTATTAGCCATTAGAATCTGAGACCTCTCTTCGCTTGGTCAATTAGTACTAGCATAGCATCAGCATAATCAGCCTTTTAATAGTCCAAAGCTGGACTTTAGCCTACTCCCGAAAGGGCGATTGGGACATATCTACCACGCTGGCCCAGTTGCAGGTTGGTGAATTCACATAAGCCATTGAATTTCTTCTCCGTACGTATGCAGGTTTCCTCACGATGTTTTCCTTCACCGAAATTAGTACTTACGATCCCGTAATACTCGTAAGTTCCTGAATAACGGTCAATATCCTTTGATTATTTTCATAGAGAAACTGATGTGGTGAACGTGAACAAATCCCGTATAAAACATCGGCCAAGTGTGAGTCGGACACGCGCACCGAGTGTTCCGCGCCCAAAAATATGCTTTCTGAACACAGTTTCTGATCTTTAGCGCGTCCCGACTATTACTTGGCCGGTGTTTATTATTTGTTATTTTACTTTGTGTGTAGGTGTGTGTACTATAATCATGCCAAGTTTGACGCTTGTTAGTATCATCGTTTTCAAACTAGAGCAAAAACAAAAATACGTTAAAATGTACGTTTGTTGTATGGGGACCTCCCTGTATTATTGACTTACATATTGATTTAATAATTATTTTTTTATACCTATTACTTTGTGAAAAATTTAACTGGTTATATATTCTGTTACGGTTCGAAGATACAGCCGTTAAAATGTAGTACAGACAGACAGCGTTGTCTTTATAATAGGGTCCCGTTGACACATTTTAGGTGCGAAACCTTAAAAACAAAAGCCCGTGAATACCTACTATTTTTAAAATGTACAACCGTGAAATAAAACAGTGTTTACCGGGATGTGTTTTGGCAAACGCCTTTTCTAAAATATAAAACAGAGTAAATAAGAACCAAGCAAATACAACTCGGCACGCCAGCTTGATCACACTGCACTGCCAAAAATCAACTCAGCCATGCCATGTTGGCATCAGTAAATGCCAACACGAAATTTTAACCATTGCGGTACCGTAAATAAAAAAAAATGGGTTTATTTTATGTCTTATAACTGGGTTATTTATAAAATAGGTATATTTATAAAATTTATTTGAACAATAATTAGTTAAATGCGGCCAGCTACAACTTGTATTTTATGATCATGCTTACAATAGGTTATATGCCCATATTTTATTATTATTATTGCAATTTATCACCCCTAGCACAGCGTTTGAGAGTTTTCTCATAATCTAACAGTTATGATTGTTGAAAGCATTGTAAAATCAAATAATAAATTATGATACATAGTTAAAACAACTACACGCTTATGTGAACCAAATGAGCACAATCTCGATGTGTTTACTGGTAGCTATGTAAGACTTCCATTGTCCCTCCCGGCTACATCTAGAATATCAAGGCTGTTGATGCAGAATTTTTTCTCATAAACACGATTCACCGGCGTGGGCAGACAAAGTTAAAAGTCTATGCTTCTGATTCGTCGATCATCATCATCATCGTCCTTATCAGCTCATCATGTTCCTTCTGCTCGGACACAGTCCTTCTCTCAGGGAGAGAGGGAGAGAGAGAAGAATGGGCCATAATCCACCATGCTGGCCCAGTGCATGTTGGTATATAATGTCATGTCTTTGTTCATACGGCTGAATACGGAAGTACATAAAGCACAAGACTAAATTAGACTTCCAAGATTCATTCAGCAATTACCTCCATTTATATTTTCAATCCTTTTTATAGTTGTGAAATCCAAAATTCAGCAAAATAAGTAAACACTATAAGTAAAGTAAAGTATTTTTCACTATAAGTAAATTCTGAAATCAAGACAGAAACCTGTTATGAAAATTATGATTGCAAAATTATGTGAAACGGCAACGACCCAAACTCACGAATGTTAAAGAGTTTCCGATGATACCTCCGACCCACTTGGCACCGGTTCGAATACCGTTACATCCTTTATTCAAACTAGAAGTGTCGTACTGGTTCTTCAGTATAACCAAGATAACGTAAATTTTTTTTTTTTAAACAAAATCCACAGCCCTTAAATAAGTGCGAGTCGGGCTCGCGTATTGGATTCCGTACCACCACATAAATTGTTAATTACTAAAGTACAAAAAAGTAGTGCAAAAAGACAACAATCAGCATCACGCCCAGGCGGTCACCTATCCAAGTATCGACCGCGCCCGACGAAATTTCTCAGCGACTCAATACTGTTTACTTGTTTTATTTTATTTTATTTTTATTTTTTATTTTTATATAGTTAGGTACAAAAATAATCAGCAAACTATGCTTATAAACTTAAAAACGAGTAGGTAGAGAAAAAACATTATAAATTTGCTAATCCAAACATTGTACACAGCATTGTTAATAAATTGCTTTACTTGAGAGTGTGTACTATAATCATTTCAAGTTTGACGCTTGTACGTGTTACCGTTTTTACACCAGAGCAAATACAAAAATACGCTGGAAAAAAACCGTTTGTTGTGTGTCCCTTTAGTTTTAACTTTTTTTTTAGCTACCAGTATTATTAGTTTTTCAGCTTCTAGTAACCACGAACCTTACGGCCAATCATGAATTGACGTTTTAACCTACTTCTAATTGTCGTATTTGACTCACGTATGCTGGCCTCGTCTACACCTCGGCTCACATTTTCACGTTCGTCCAATTCATCTTTTGCCTGCCACTTGTTCTGTGTGTGTGCGACTGTGCGCGCGTGTGTGTGGTGTGTGTGCTTGTTACTCTTTCATGCTAAAATGGCTGGACGGATTTAGATGAAATCATACTTCATACTAATATTTTAAATGAGAAAAGTTTGTTAGTTTATTGGTTTGTCTGTTCCTCTTTCACGCAGCAACAGAGCAATGGATTGACCTAATGTTTAGCATGGGTATAGTTCAAGGGCTGGAAACAGACATAGGCTATCATCATCATCATCACCATTTTTCATCACTACGCGGGTGAAACCGCGGAGCGCAGCTAGTTTAAAATATAGATAGCTGATGTCTTGGATTAACACACTGGTTACTTTTCATCATCATCATCATCATCACTATTTTTCATCACCACTTGCAGCAAAAGCACTTCACCACACTTCACTTCACACTTCACAGCACTTCACCGTGAAATTGCAGCAGCTAATTGCTGCTATAATAAAGATCGTCCTACTGTCGATCTTGCTTCTTATTTATAGCCGCATTGATAAGTTTACTACCCTTATCTGTGTCATATGAGTGATTATAAAGAACATTTCTCACTCTTCATTGGAAGAAAGTTGTCGACCCTTATAGGAGGACGAGTTTCGTTCGCTTTCTTCCGCGATTTTAGCAGATGCCAGATGGGCTTTTATGTCACTTTTATGTGACTTTTACGGCCTTGATATATTTTGTATTCAAATTTGACCCAGTAACATTCGTCTTGATCTGTATGGGAAATGTAAGGAATCCGGATCACGATGCTGACAAAATTGAGTAATAAATTTTATATTAATTGAAATTGGTTTTCTATTTATTTATTCGGGGTTTCAACGATACAGTGGTGCCCTCAGATCAGACAAAGAAAGAAGATAGGTTACGCATATACCTACCCTGTATTAAGCCGAAAGGAGGCCATTGTACCTACTCATCACTATGACCAACTTTTACTATGGGACTAAACCTGAAATCGGGAAAAACAACTGCTGTTCCATACAAAACTTTCATTGACACTCGACATAATGATGGAACTGCTGTTTTTTTTTGTGATTTCAAGGTTGGTCCCCAGTGCAAGAGCCTGGCTCGCTCTTGGCCGGTTTTACTACTTTTTGACTTAATTATTATTTTTCAACTTGCTATCTATTATGGTTCAAAAGATTACAGCCGTTAAAAGGTAGGACAGACCAGACAGACAAATAGCGTAGGCTTAGTAATAGGGTCCCGTTATACCCTTTGGGAACGGAACCCTAAAAATGGCAAGCAACATTAGGGTACGGCGGATATTACAACACCAATACCAATTAAAATCAAAGAGTGTGAGTGTCAATTTTCCTGCGCGCGGCAATTTACGCTCCATAGTAAAAATTGTTCATAATTATGAGCACAATAACTTCCTTTCGGCTTAATACCACCGTTCTGTGTAACCTAGTTTTGTTTCATTATTTAGATAAAAGTCCGAATAATCCTCCGTTCGTCCTTTTTCTTTTATGGCCAGAAAAAGTGTCCCCAAATAGTTTTAGGGCCTAACTTTCTTTCCCAATTAGCCCCGAGAGATTCAGAGGGTGACGGGAACTTAACACAGGTTGTATTAACGGGAGTTGATCGGGAGCTAATTGGACTTGAGAACAAGATAAGTTTGATTAGTGGTACATACCTACTGTAGCAAGTAAAGCTCAGTGTTTAGGCAACAAGAAGGCGAGTACCAGGGGCCTTACGGACAACTGCTATTGCGGCACCAAACTAACGTTAAATCCGCTCAGTTGGAAAATCACGTGACCGCAAACCGTATCTGGGCACGTGAAGGTTCACGTTCACGTGATTTTCCAACTGAGTGGATTTAAATAGCTAACAGACGAGGCGTACTTGGTTGACGGACCGCCGTCTAACCAACGGGTGGGAAAGAGAAAATTATATCTTTCTCTCCCGTTAGTCAGAGGGTGGTTCATCAACCAAGTCCGTCTCGTCTATTAGTACTATAACGTTAGTTTGATGCCGCAATAGCAGTTGTCCTTATGGCCCCAGAGCTGTCAGATGCACAAAATAAATAGTAACAGAAGTCCGGCTGCATACAAGGAGCGTTAAAAGGCGCACGCACACAAAGACGCGTACGTACAGCCAGTCGCGAGTGGCCGTGATTTGCTTAGGTACACGTAATATTATCGTTTCGTGTGACAATTGACATAATCATAATCATAATCATAAATCATATATTTCCGAAAGAACAGCACATAAATTTCCTAAAAGACATACAATATAGAAAAACACAAAAAAAAAAGATGTCTGCAGTGGGCCCCAAACTAGGCTAGGCCTGTATCTTGGGTACCCGGAAAGATCAGAGCATACGTAATTCCAGATTAGCGCTGACAGTAATTAACAGATTCCAAATATTAGTGATTATAAATTATTAAATAGGTTCAATATATGTTATACAAGACAAAAACTTGCCTATTAAGGCAACGTTTTCCCACCCTTGAACAAATGCTTGTTACTATTGATGCCCAAAAGGTCAAACATATTGTGTTAAAATTTAATTTAGTGGAGTGAAACCATGGCGCTTACGACAGTCATGCACTTCGCTTCCACTATTATTGAGGCTTATCGAAAAGTGTAGCTGTAATGTAGAATCTTTCCTTACGGGTCTCTCCATAAATATGAAATCTGTATATTAAGATATTGTAGACATCATTTAGGAAATGATAATAATAATGAGTAAATCCTACCAGAGTTGTTCATTGCAAGAAATGAGGCTCTATTATACTTTATAATATAATAATCGTGCCCTTACGTATACGTGCCATAATCGATAAAGGACATTTCGTTAACCAATTTATAGACTTTTGTTTGGTTACCCTTTTCTATTAGAAATAAACCGGCAAAGTGCGAGTCAGGCTCACAACCTGAGGGTTCCGTTCCGTACCACAACAAAATACAATAAGGTTGTCCAAGTAACCGAATTACCGGTTATTATAACGCCTTCCAATCGTCGGAGTAATTTGCTACGCAGTTTGCTACAGGCGCTCGAGTATAATAACTTGGTAATGAACAGAAACTTGTCACGGACTCGCACTTGGCCATTATTTATTATTTTTTGTTATACTTTAGAGTACGTACTACAATCGTGCCAAGTTTAAAGCTTATTCGTAATATCGTTTTTAATTTTTAACTCTTTTTTTATTTGTTATATAATTCCGCCGTAACGTCACATATTCTGTGAAAATTTCAACTGTCTATCTATTACGGTTCGAAAGATATAGCCGTTAATATGTAGGACAGACAAACAGTCGGACAGACAAACAGACAGACAGACATCGTAGGCTAAATAATAGGGTCCCGTTTTTACCCTTGGGTACGATACCCTAAAAATCACGCTCGTGGTTTCGCACGCTGTTTTTCGAGTAGGTTTATGCAGAGAAGCATATACTCGAAAAATATCTACCTCCTTCTTGGGCAGTCGGCTAAAAACACAGTTGAATAAAAATCTCCTCTTTTATTCGTTTGGTTATAATTGAACAAATAGAAACGAAACGAATCCTGCAACAATACAAACAATTAAATATAGTGGATACCATTGCGGCAGTCCCAGGCCATGTTTGGTAAATAGCTTTTAAAATTGCTTTGTGCAAAGAGACTAGTTGTCTAGAACCCTAATAAAGATTATTTAGAACATTCAGAAGGTACTTACATTATATCTCTAGTATATAACCTTTGATTATATATACGAGTACAAGTTATAAGCATTCTTCGGGTCTAGCCCGGACATTTGGTAGGCGTTGGTGGGGCCGAAGCCAACACCAAGAGGAGGTTGAAAATAAAATACAATTATGAAATAATTATGTATAACTAGCGAACCGCCTGCCCGGCTTCGCACGGGTGTAATATACGTGCGAAGGGTCGCTAGTTATATATATAACCTTCTGTGAAAATGTATCTAACTGATGGTGAAAACCGCATCAAAATCCGTCGCGTGGTTTAGGAGCAGTTAGCGGCCATACAGACAGACAGACGCGGAGAGCGACTTTACTTTATACTATGTAGAGATAGAGATATGGAATATGAAAGTATTGTACTAGGATAAAAAAAAACTGGGCTATTGAGGTGAACAACTTGCGGATAGGAGAAATGATCTATAGGATGAGAAACGGCACCTGCCTTATCCTGTCTCATCTTCGAAGTCGAAGTGTCTCAAAATATATTTAGGCAGGTGATGACTTGCCACCCACTAAATGGGCCCCTCATAATGGCTGTCGCATATTGACACCGGAGGGGCAACACACAAGTTTAGTTATTAATACTTTCATGCTTTGTCTTTCACCCGTGACACTTCTCTCCAGTCAGAAGTTAACAGATAATTTCACAGCATATATTTAACTAGGTATAAGCGGAGCGCTAGTCGTCCAGCTGCAAGATGGGTCGACGATATCGTCACTATATACATGTCGTCGGGTCGTCGTCGGGTCGAACGAGTAATGCTATAGTACCCTTCTTTATCGATCTTCGAATTCGATAAAATACCATAGAATCGATCATAAGCGAGTACTAATCAAATGGCATTTTATCGAATTTGGCGATCTCAACTGTCAAATTTGACGATCGGTAAAGAACGGTAATTGCACTGCAGGACTCGATTAGCACAGGATTGAGGCAGAGGGCATAGTAATAGAGAGGCCTGTACCCAGCAGTGGGATAAGGAAGGCTGTGGATGATGATGATTATTAAGTTGTCCGGCTTTTATGCCAAACTCGCCCTTTTATTATACTCGGTTCAAGCATTTATTTGCTCGGACAGCTGCAATGACATTGTAAAAGCTGAATAAAAACCACGAATTCTGATCACTTTGGCTAGGTGTTTGAACCTATGATTGTAAATAGGTAAGTGAGCTGTATTTGCGGATTAGCGGTAAAGTAATTTTTTTAATGAAAAATTGAGACTATTGATCTCTAACGATGATTGTAATAAGCCATATTACCTATCTCTTTTGTCTGATCTGAGATTCCGGTCAAGAAACCAAAGTTGTCTAGCGCGATGTTTTAACAAAGCACTGGGGCCTTACGCACAACTGCTATTGCGGCACCAAACTAACGTTAAATCCATTCAGTTTGAAAATTACGCGAACATGAACCTTAACGCGCCCAGATACGGTTTGCGGTCGCGTGATTTTCCAACTGAGCGGATAGCCGCAATAGCAGTTGTCCGTAAGGCCCCTGTAATGTCCTGTTACTGTTTTATGCATTAACCTAGTTCATCATCATCATCATCTTCATCATCATGTTCGCCATTTTCCATCAACTGCTGAATATAGATCTTCCGATATTGGTCAGCTTATCATGTATTTTCCTATTTATACACAAATGCATGTAGATTAGACCTCGACTCTCGATTTTTCCAAATGATACTTAATATTTGATATACAAAACTCTGTACCCCTCCCATGAATATCAAAAACGCGTAACCCTACTGCAATGTCGTCACGTGAAAATCTCCCCAATTTCGGTTCAAATTACCCCACAGTTTCCGGGAATTACACTGCGGATACGCGATTTGAATAAAAAATTACAATTCTAAAGCTGAAATCGTACTGGCAGATGCTTTTTGGTAGCGCCTCGATCCCACGCCCGACTTGGTTGAAACAAAATGTTCTAAAGTACAGTGGCATCAATTCTGATGCACTCTAAACTAAACTAAATTTGACAGCTTTAAACTTGTTGCCATTCTTCTCTCACGTATTAAAATGAAAAGAGAGGCAGATAATTTTAGTCCTGTCAGATTGGTTTAGTTTAGTGTTATGACATATTATTATGTTCAATATTCAAGTGGTATGACAGAATAGGCCTCAGTGCGATATAAAAGAATAAAAACGTTGTTTCCTGTCAAACATCAAAGTAAAATCCAAAAATATCTGTAATGCGGCTGGTATGTTGTGTTTTATCGGATTTTCTACTGAACACGATCAGTGTTCATTGTATATTTGTATCTCACAAGCTGTATTAATGTGGCATTTATTTGCGACTAGCTGTGCCCCGCGGTTTCACCCGCGTAGTGATGAAAAATGGTGATGGTGATGATGATGGAAAGTAGCCTATGTCACTCTCCGACCCTTGAACTATCCCCATGCAAAAAATCAGGTCGATCCGTTGCTCTGTTGCTGCATGAAAGAGGAACAAACAAACCAACAAACAAACACTTTTGCAGTTATAATATTAGTATGGTAGTGGCGTCCTCATAATTTTTTACTCTTTTGTGTCGCACTGTACCTCTCTTGGTTATTGACTAGATGCTGTTTCTACGTTAGAATCATTTGCTTCTTTTCCTATCTGTATATTTTTATTCTATGGTGGATTTTATTTTCTTGTGATATTCTCTCAAATATTTACAATCTAATTACATTACTGACAACAAAACAAACACGGCTAAGTATGTCGCAATCTCCCCAAAGCGTCGCGTTGCGGGGTAATCTCCTCCATTCCCGTCCAGATTACCCCAAAGAGCGCGGATTATAAAATCTACAGAATTAATGTACAGTAATGCTTTGATCACTACATGCGCAGCGATGAGTGCATGTGTATTTTTATGTCTTCTGTGGTGTAGCGTTCACTGATAATTCATCGGTAGTGCTTGGAGCTTATTTACCCGATTTGGTTGAAACTAAATCTTCTATAATTGTACCTCTCATTGTTTTTGATTAGTTACTGTTTCTACATTAGAATTATTTGCCCTATTTTCGATCTATGTGTATTTTTAATTCTTTGTTGTTTTTTTTTACTTTATTGTTCACTCAAATATTTACAATCTAATTTTAATTACTGACTTCAAATAAACATGGCTGAGTATATTGCAATTTTTGAATTTAGAGCAAATCGGGAAGAGTTATATTTTCCTCGCCATATTTACGCTCGGGCCTCGTATCGAATTTGCAGTACACGTTGGGCCTTCATTGTTTCATCTAATGTCCAGGTGTTTTAAAAACCCAACTTTGTGTAGTTTGGAGCACGTCGATATTGCACAGACTGTATACCTAGTATATTAACTTAAATAATAATATAATAATTAAATATATACCCACCTGTAAACTAATAATTAAATATATACCATCATTTCTCCTTAACAATTATATGAAATTTACCTCTCATATTTGTGTGAATGTTTAAATGAACACTCATTATCATTATCAGGCAGCCAGCCTTCTCTCAGAGAGAAATAAATAATCGCATACTTATATCACCACACATTTTCATCACACACATCGTCAGGCAGTAAACGTCAACTGCTGAACTAAGGCCACCCTTTTTGAGAGGGGTGTCGCCATAATCCCCACTTGGGGATCGCAGTACGTTCACCGTGTACTAATAGGACGCCGCTGTCCATCCTCCGGTGGTTCTGGTCTCGGTTTTAAGACATACCCGGGGGCCACTATACACATTATTGAACACAAAGTGTAAGTGTTTGCGGATTTGTTTGTTGATCCCTGAATTATGTTAATCAAATAGCAATATTATATAATTATTTAGCAATTACTTATTATTTTTATAGCCATAGTCATAATGATGTCTGTATACCATTTTCTAGGTAGAAGCTAGAGCACATACAACTGTTTTGACACCTATGTAACATATAATTATTATTACCTAGTTTCACAGACCAATAAAGTCATTGTATCATTGTATCAAAACACCACACTATTGAGGAGCTATTTCTCTGACGTATTTTCTGCTCAGCGGTTGGAGTGCGGGGGAGATTATTCGTAATCTCGATAAGGTCGGCAGTTGCGTCGGATTTAGGTCGTTAATACCGGTGTTTCGGGTATTCAATGAGGTTTGGCAGGATACGGACGGAGTCAGGGTTTCCCATTAGTTTAACCCACTATTAATCAACGTATAGGTACGGCTTTATGGCAAAAAAAAATCCAGTACTTTTCAGAAGAGACAAAAAACTGAATAATAACCTTAATTTTATGTGTTAGCTGCGACCCGCGGTTTCACCCGCGAGTTAAAATTATTGTTAAGTTTTCTGAAATTTTCCAATTTTCTGCAATTTTCTTGATTTTTCTTTCCGTAAGAAAGTTCTACAATGTTAAGAAAACGAAAAAAAAAGATGATTGAGATGGGTAAAGTCGTTCTTAAGTTATGGCGTGACCAAGGTAAATAAGGCCGCATCATCGCTTAACATCAGGCGAGTTGGCGGCCAAGCGCGTGCCTATTTATTATTTAAAAAAAAATATTTATTTATTTTTATATACATAGATAGATAGATAAACGCGATGTTCGTAGACATATTTTTTTTTTTTAAACCAGCTTCAAAAAAACACAAAACAAAAATTCTAAGTTAATATGCCACAAAGAACAAAATAATATTTTTACACGGATTTTGAAGTCGGGCGTAGGTAAAGTGAATAAAGCTATAGAGATGGTATTACCCACTCTACATCCTATTTTGAATCCAGACACGCCTTGTCCCAGTTTCCATGAAACTCCCAGCCTGGAATTGTCAGGAGCAAACCAATTGCAAGGTTTAATATCATGTAGATAGAATATAAATGACTAACTCCACCCCGCAGTTTCACGCGCGTGGATATTCCCTCACAAACCGTAATTTTTTCCGGTAAAATGCGTTCTATATCACCTTCCGACTCTCCAAATATCTATGGTGAGACAGTGGGAATATTCGGGGATATTATTATATTTATCATTATAAAAACTTTTTCTATGGGACCAACCCCAAATTCGCGGAAAAAAACAGCTGTTCCATCCATAAATTTCATTGACTCTCGATGAAATTAATGTATGAAACAGCTGACTTCAAAATTAGTAAAATACGGAAGTTTGTTTCACAAACGAATTTTCCAGTTGTTTTGATTGAAAACCCAAACTACAAACCTGATTTTGATAAAATGTATGTGGGACTAAAATAAAGTAATTGCTCATTTTATTTATATTACACGGGAATTACTCACGTAAGATTAAGCCGGTCACTCCGACTATAGTTTCAACTGCATTAGGCGGACTTTTTCAAGGTGAATGCACGCGCGTAGCTGCGTCTCGCGAATGTGTGAAAACGACATCAGTTTCTATAATAAAGTATATCCTTTCTAATAAAAATAATTATTATCCAATACGGTTCATAAAAAATACGAGTCAAATTGAGAACCTTTCTCTTTTTTTGAAGTCGGTTAATCATGGAATTCTGACGTAACAAACACATTGAGAGCCCTTCCTTTTTTTGAAGTTGATTTAAAAAAGAAAGAAATTAGACGGCGCGGCATTTTAAATTTTCGAACACAATATGAGTTTAAAAATGCGACATATATTATGGCCGGATAAGCGTAGGTATCGTCAAATACGATTGGCGTAACCTTATCTGCCGACTTTACGAGGAAAAAAGGTATAGTCTTCCTGGTTTTATATGGCGACATATCCATTTTAACTGCATGTATTAAAAACCACCGGAGCAAACCCGACCGATAGACAGTAGGTACTCTTAGAACTATCAGGCTTGGTATTGGCCTGGCTTAGCCTTATAACGGCCGGTTCCATCAACATCATAATCATTTCAGCCTATCATGTTTCCAGTGCTGGGACAGAGGCCTCTCAGAGAGAGGATGGAGCCTAATCCAGCATGTTGGCCCAGTGCATGTTGGTGAATGTCATTATATCTTTGAATTTTTGTTGTTCTTGGGCATACCAGTTTTCTCACGATGTTTTCCTTTGCCGTTTTTGAGCAATGGCATCGAAACTGCGTATAATTTATTTACGTACTAAATTAGTCATGGATTCAAAGCCGAGGATCGAACCAGGTGCCGCCAGGTTGAAAAGCCCACATGCTACCACACGCTGTTATCATTAAAAAGTACAAATATGCATTTCCCAAAAGTTATCATCATCATCATCATTTCAGCCATAGGACGTCCACTGCTAGACGTGCATAAGCCTCCCCCATCGATCTCCAAAAGAGCCGGTTGGAAGCGGCCTGCATCCAGCGTTTCCCTGCGGTCTCTTTTAGGTCGTCTGTCCATCTTGTGGGTGGACGTCCTACGCTGCGCTTACCAGTCCGTGGTCTCCATTCGAGAACCTTTCTGCCCCATCGGCCATCTGATCTGCATGATATGTGCTCTGCCCACTGCCACTTCAAAAGTTATTATATCAAATGGAAATTTTAGGATACTGGAATATCGCAGAACAGGCCGTAAAGTTCGCAAAGCAACTCTGCATGTTAAGTTTTAACAATAAAACCTCATCAGTTTCACCAAATCGCTGTACTAATGCAGTCCACGTAGCGTGAAATGGATTATTACTCAGGGTTCATTTACCGTGGCGAGCCATTGACACGGAAACCCATTGCGGTTGACTTATAGCGACTAATGGACTCTCCAACTTCATAAAACACACTTGATTCTATTATAACTAGCAGCGCCTCGTGGTTTTACCCGCTCTCCGCTAAATACCTTTATTTTATCGAGAGAACAAGGAATACATTTAAAAAACCCTCCATAAATTAGCTGATAATCTTCAAATGGCAGAACAAATTTTCTTGAATAATAGCTAAGAACTCTCTTGATCAAATCACTAACGCTGATTTGTCGGGTCATTGTAACTGCAGTTTTTTTATTTTATTTAATAATAGGCTTGCGTTAGCTGCTATCTCGCTTGATGTTAAGCGATGATGCGATCTACGATGGAACACGCTTGCGAAACCGATTCACTCTTGATTTGAAGACAGATTGTAACTATCGGAGAACACCCATTCAGGCAGCGCATTCCACAGACTAGCAGTTCACTCAATAATAGTGAAATCAAAATGCTTCGCACGAGTTTTCGGAATATCAACATATAGCGTTGTCGATTTTTCTTCCCCATTCTGGCAGTCCTACAGAAAAATGTGCAGGAAGGATTTAGATCATGCAAATCCGATGCACACTCTCCGAAATTTATCCGAAAAAAACCGATAGACTAGGAACTTTGCACCGATGCTCAAGACTTAGCCTGAACTAGGGATTCATTGCTGATGAACCTCTTGGCACGTTTCTCAATAGACTCCAATGCCTCAAGCTGGTACTTGGCTGATCCATCCCAAAGGTGAGAACAGCACTCCATGCACGACCGAACTTGTGCTTGGTACAGTGTTAGCAACTGTTCCAACGTGAAATACCGTCGCACCTTTGATAGGATACCCAGCTTTTTTGCAGCCAATTGAGCCTTGTTTTCAAGGAGCCAAAGTTAAAGGGTAAAAGACAAAATAACGCCTAAAAGCTCAAGCTGGTCAGTTATCGGAATGGATACATCCCGGAAAGTAGGAGCCAGTTGGAACGGCGTCCTTTCGTCATGCAATTGGAGCATTTTATAGGGTTTTTGTGCCAATAGTGCTTGTCGTATGCGAGATGTCTGTGTCGTTGGTTGCTCTATAATCCCCGTGAAAGCAGATGTAATGAGAGTTTAATGTCACAGAAAATAATGACTTCATTTTACGATAAGAAACAGACAATCAAGAATGGTTTTTATGCACAATAATAATATACTGCGCGGAAAATTGTTTCCCCATATCCACAGTGCAAGCAGAAGTCTAACAGGCTTTTTTTCCTTCCTGGTATATTGGACTTTAGTTTTACATTGTATCAAGGAAAGTCGGCTCAGCCCTTAGAAAGGCTCAGCCGTTTTGTTTGGCAACCAAGCTAATAAGCAGCATATATGAAAAGTATGAAATATATTTTTCTTTCAACTACGTAGTAATGTTATCATTAATCACTACAAAACTGATAACAAAGGACGTATTTGTTGCTTAGAACCACAACACAGAAATGTTATATAAAATCTCATTATTGTACAGTTTATCATGAATGCACTCTTTTTTATTTTTTTTTATTTAGATATAAATTTACTACATAGGTTTCATGTCTCCCATTAAGTTTAATATAAAATGTGTGCATTAGATCAAAACAATACTGGCTGAAAATAAAAATGGGCGGAATAAAACCGATTTGGTAAAAATAATTGTACGTTTTAAATGTCTGAGGAATAGATGAATAAAATTTATTTTCATTGGATTTATTTTTATTTTGAGTAGGCATATTTTATCACGGTAGATTGGTAGTTGAAAGAATATATTTTGTGTTTGCATTTTATCTCTGATTATCTAGATCGATTAACATTTTCACGCATTTTTTTCTCAGTGAAAAGGAAGTACTTATGCATCCTTGCTACGATCCAACCAGTATATCTTGTCCTATGACATTAACCACATTCAGTTGTCAAATTTTTTATATGCTTACTACTAGTATCAAAATACAAATTAAGTGTCAAAATTGTTTCACTAGAGAATTTTCTATTTCGTCGCTGTTTTCTTTTGACAAATAACGTTGATTTGACCTTATATTCGTCTTCAAGAGCGTACCAACTAACTGCCCTGTAAAAGTGTAATAGAAAAATATCTTACGCACTGCATTATTTACACTGTGTTTCCAGTGTTGCTTTTTGACACAAAGCCTTAAAGCAAAATAGACTTTAATCTAAACTGGTAAGGCTGGTAGTCGCTTACATGAAAACCTTAAAGTAGCAAATCTTTTATGACATAATGACGGCAGATTATATATTTAATGACCCCAATGTAATGGATGCTTGTATCAGTAGTTAATCCGTGTTATTGCTATTTTTATTATTTTGTCTGTGGTGACAGGTTTCATTGAATCTAGCTTTGTGAAAGCATGTACCAGGTACCTATATAATTTTAATATTACAGTTGAAACATTTATGCAGTCATCAAGTAATTTGACTACAAAAAATAGTCATTAGAACTTTTGAACAAAGACGTTGGTCAATTCTAGTTTTAACCAAAATAAAGTTTGTTTTTTTCACGTTGCGCTAAAACTCCTTTCAATCATGACAAAAGAGATCCTAGATTGTGATGCTTTATGGCGCGTCCATACTCTATGGTCGTTGTTGGTTGATACCTTTTTTCGCTCGGTCAATAAATTGTGCTGTGACGAGGTACGAGTAAATAAGTATTTGTCTATCAATGAATCAACATTTAAGAGCGTAGCTCTTGTCGGTGGAGTAACTCTCAAGCTTGACAATCTTCTGCCAGTGTTTTCATCTCCCTGTACGACATGGTATCTGCCTTCTCTTTTATTTCTTCTAAGAATACTCTTCTTGGTTTTCCCGGTCCTCTCTTTCCATCTACCTTGTCCTCTATGATGGTTTTCATTAATTTGTCGTGTCGTACAAAGTGGCCAAACATTTTTCCCCTTCTCGTCTCTATATTAGCTAGTATACTTCTTTCCTCATGGACAATATGTAATAATACCTGGGTTTTTTTCTGTCCTGCTTATTCTTTCCATATGTCTCCAACACCACATTTCAAATGCTTCCAGCCTTTCTCGAACTTTCTTAGTCAATGTCCACGTCTCACTTCCGTACAGTGCAATGCTCCATTACGTAGACTTCAATTAATCGTTATCTTAAGTTCTTTGTAATTTTGGATTTTAATAAATGTTTTTACTGTTTATAGTAGATTATGCACTAAGGCAATAAAGCAGTGTCTTACGTCGCGGGCGGCATATTGAACCCTGGGCGTAACGAGGGACTCTAGAATTAATTCCCGAGCGCGGCGAGTGAGTTATATAGAGTCCTGAGTGAAGCGAGGGTTTCAAGCTGCCCAAGACGAAGGCAGGCTTTATTTCAGAGAAGCATACTCTACCTTTGACACCTTCTGCGAGACAATAAAAAGCCAGGTTTCACTGAAAATCACAACACCAAACACCGTCTTTTGTTTCACATTCTTTGTAAACGCACCTCTTTTTTTAGTTTGAGTTCTGCACAGACTTTCTGTATTAAAAGTCTGTGGAGTTCTGCTTATGGTAACTAGTTCGATTTTCGAACAAACTTCTTTACAATGCCATATGGGCATTTTTTACTTAGAGTTTTCCATGAGAGACAAGAGATAATGCTTTACTTTACATTTAGGTTGCATGATATGTAATTGGACATTGTCGAGCAGGTGGTGTGAAAAGGCCTTTTTTGCAATTTTTACCTATAGGGTACTAATATGTATTCTGTGCTATAAGTGTAAGAGTAGGTCCTGAACGAATCCATTCAATAAGGAAAATTCAAGGAACTGATAGCGAATTTTATTGCGTTTTTAGTATATTACTCACTCAATGACACTCAACATGGTTTACGAGCTTCATACGATAGTTTGCCAAACAGGCTTTGTTCGTTGAAATCTTAGAAGTAAACCGGCCAAGAGCGAGTCGTGCTTGCGCATTGAAGGTTTCGTCCCTCCACGAAATATAAAAACGTAGTTAAGTAATTCATATTTTATTTTACTTTAGCACTACAGGGTTACGCGGAAAAGGTGTACTAAGCTGAAAAGGATCTACATTACCCATCATTATGAACAACTTGTACTTGACCAACCCTGAAATCGAGAGAGATTTGCAGTTTATGTGATTCGGGCGCCAAGAACCACTGGACCCAAATTTGCACGAATTTGCTGATCTATTAATAATAAATAAATATTCGGGACATTTATGCACACACGGTCACCACAAACCTATTATGTCTTCTGTGCCCAAACTAAGCAAAACTTGTAATATGGCTGCCAGAGACTGATATACCATACACATATATTTTTAAATACATACTTAAATAAATAGATATAGAACAAACTCAAATGTAACATCATCATCATCATCAGCCAGAAGACGTCCACTGCTGAACATAGGTCTCCCCTTTTAATCTCCACACTGAACGACAGCCTGCTTTTTGCATCCACTGGATGCCCGCGACTCTCACAATGTCGTCGGTCCACCTAGTGGGAGGCCTACCTACGCTACGTCTTCCGGTTCGTGGTCTCCACTCAAGAACCTTTCTTCCACATCGGTTATCGGTTCTTCGAGCGATGTGTCCTGCCAAAGCTACTTCAACAATTTTTTTTTTTTTAATTTCAAATGTACTTAACATAATGTATGTATGTATCTTAGAATAACTACACAATGAGTAGTTATTCTAAGGTATGTATATATTTTGTATATGTATGGACTGACGTTAAAGTTGAGCTATGCCACGAGCGCTACAATTTTGTGTAGTCTGTCAAGACGGGTAACAAAGTAAACGTGTTAAATCAAGTCTCAGTGAAAGTGAAATTTTGCTATCGAATATGAAAGTCGAACAAATTGACGTTTTTTTATGTCGTGTGTTTCCGATGTGTAATATTATTTTCATAACGGAAATTATTATCATATTATCGATTCGTAAATGAACCGATAGTATGAATAAGAATAATAAAAAATTTGGAAGGTAACAAATTTAAAAAAGAATTGACTAATTGGCTTCTTAACCATTGTTTTTATAGTGTTAAGGAATTTATGGAATTTAATTCTAATATTATTCGTTTCTAAAATACCTATTTAAATTATTTAGTATAAAAATGAGCATTTGCACGTCTGCTTGCAGACTGAGGACAAAGTGACATAAAAATAATATTAAGACCTTTTAATGTAATGTATTCTAGCAAATAAATGATTTGATTTGATTAATAAATAATGAGGAACAAACATAACAAAAAACGAATTAAGCCCTCCTTTTTTTAAACCGGTAAAAACATTAAATGTAAATTTATATATTTACGGGATATTTACCGTGGTAAGGTTGTGGAATAATCCCCGATATCCACGGTAAATATCTCCCAAATAATCATATACCTTTAGTTAACAACTATGATAGTTTAAAACAAATTCGATAGCCCGTTGGTCCAGTTGGTAGTGAACCTGCCTTCTGAGCTTGGAGTGTGGGTTCGATACCCACCTAGGACAAATTAACATTAAATTTGTGTGATGAACATTTGTGTTTGTTCTATATCTGGTTGTTAATATCTGTTTAATCTATTTAAAACTATATATGTATGTATATCAGTCTCTGGCAGCCATATCACAAGCTTTGCTTAGTTTGGGGTCAGATGACCGTGTGTGCAAAAATGTCCTGAATATTTATTTATTTAAATTAATGTGGTACAATTAATGCGATAATAAATAATGGTTACAATAAATGATCAATAATTGTTTAGTTATTAATGTTTAATGACTAGCTTTAATGGTTTAGTTTTATTGGTAGCGTTCTTGGTACTTTACCACACGGACAGCTTCTTCATTTTGATTTTTAGTTTAAGTGTATTGATTAAGGCTTCTTTTAGTTTGCTTCGTTTAATATACATTTGTACTTAAATAAAAATAAAGAACCCCGTAACTAAGAGTAAAGCCTTACAAAAATAATTTTAAAAAATTTATAAAAAAATTTGAAATATAATATAGAAATGCTATTTCAATGTCTCGTTAGACAGTTAGACAGACTCGTTAGACACTACACTTAATAAATGACGTCACTTGTAAGTACGCCATACATAACCCAAACAGACGCTCACTTTGCGGGAAAGGGACAGAGCATCTTTTCATAATTCGTCAGAAATCTTTAAACGCTTATTTCTCAGTTTGTATTATATTATATTTTTCAATGAGTATTTTTTTATTCGATGTGTAGCTTGCACTTGATGGCGAGCATAAATACCTAACTACTTGAGAGCAAACAAATGTATGTTCCATTTACATTCTTCAAGCGTCATTACTTTCGCATTTCCTGTGAGAGTAAATTAAACAGAAGCAATTTCAGGAAAGTATTTAATTGCCCATCAGAATATAAATAATACACATCAAAATGTCGCATATTAATGCGCTCCAAAATTTCTCCATCAATTAAACGATTGTTGACTAGACAGATTCAGAAGGCTGTGAAGCAAACTAAGAAGTAAATCTCTCGCCGTAGAGAGCTGAGATTGAACTCAAAATAACGCAGCAGAACTGCAATTTCAGCGCGCACGATATTGTTTCTCCATATCGCTTTCAAGCTCATATCAATAAGAAAGACATGTGACAGATTTCAGAATATAGGCTTTTAATCGATGAAAAGCAGGAATGTTTTCAAGTCGAAGCGTAATACTTGACTTGACTTTTATTACGCATTGACAACTTTTTACAGAGTAGTCCGACTTTGATGTTTTTTTATTTTATTTTTACTAAGTTGTTTATTCGTTCGATTTTATTTTCATTTGAATTTATTATAATGGCACGTTCCGAATGACGTAATCTGCGCCAACTACGGGAAACTGCTCCAATGAAAACCAACACAGCACTTTTTTGTGTTGTGTTGGTTCTCACTAAGGGCTTGGCGTCGATTCTGAACGCGGTCGTTGTTTTTTTGTTTTCCAGTACTGCTTGCCTAACATGCGCATCGCGACAAAATCTTGTCGCCACTCTGTCGAGCGATAACGCGACAAGGAGCCTACGGTTTCTTATACGCCTGTCACGCTTTGGTACGATAAAACAAAACTTTGTCGCGACGTGCATGTTAGCCCGGCTGGTTTGCATACTCGTATCTTGGTATGTAGTTAGTGATTTGTTTGGGCTACTTGTTTGAGTAAGTGTGTTAATTTTTAGATGCGCCATTAAATATCATCCTTTGAATAACTTAATGTTGTTTGTATACAAATATACCCTAGAGGCAAGAAGAAGGGAATACTTTGTTTGATTGCTTTTACATGGCGAATTTATTGTTCTTTTTAACCGACTTCAAAAAAGAAGAGATTATCAATCTAACGCGTGCTTGTCCATACAAAAAGAAAAACCTTTTTTCTACCTCCTAATATTGTCAGCTCATTTTTTACTAGGCTTATTTGTCTTATTTTTTCCAGTTTTTGCTATGCACAATTAAATATCATCCTTTGAATAACTTAATGTTGTTTGTATACAAACATACCCCAGAGGCAAGCGGAATAATACTTTGTTTGATTGCTTTACATGGCGAATTTATTGTTCTTTATAAACGACATCAAAAAGAGGAGGTTATCAATTCGACTGTAGGTATGTATTTTTTTTTAAATATTATTTATCGACCTACCGTAGTCTGTTCCCAATAGGATGATCACTGAGAGTTTCAAGAAAACTAAACTAAAATAAAACATTTAGTACAATGACTGCAACTTATTCAGTGCATGGGAAAACCGAGAAGCCGATGATTCGATAGCGAACGGTCTGTAATAAGGTATAAAATAAACTAGCGGTCCACCCCAGCTTCGCACGGGTATAGATTATAGCCTATGTCACCCGGGGAAAGTGTAGCTTCCCAACAGTGAAATAATTATTCAAATCGGTTCAGTAGTTTCGGAGCATATTCAATGCAAACAAACAAACAAATCTTTCCTCTTTATAATATTATTATATTATATATATATAGTATAGAATAGGTAAAAATTCGCCGCTTCCAGTGTTCCTGAGTTCCATTGCTCCATTCCAATTTCAGTTTCCAGTGTTCCATTGTTTTCAAAGTTGGCGTGCTCCATCTTCGACCATATTGTCGCTTACTAACCAGCGAGAGCAAATGCGGGCTTACGTACGAAACAAAAATTTCATCATATACAGCCTATATTAGACCACTGCTGGAGAAAGCCCGTTCTTCGGCTTTTCGCTTTTAACAACTACCAGCTGTCTTACAAATGTCGTCACTCCATCGAGTCTAACAATGTCTTTTTGTAAATATTCGAATAAAATGCATAAAAATAAATAGTTACTGTTACGTATACAATACTTACTGTTCACGATGTAACCTTGACTATGTAAAAGAAAAAAATATTAGTAAGACAGCAAAATCACAGAAAAGTTTTTTTTTTCGTTTAGAGCAAAATAATACCAAAAAAGGTGCTTCATAGTCTTCATAAACGTTTTGGCACGTCAAAATTGTGTGAAATGTAAATTCAGAGTCAAGTTCGGGTTCACCCAAGATTGTTCTTGCAAGTTCAAGTTAAATACTTCGCAAATATTGCCGATTGAAATCAGCTTAATTACAAACAAACACTGAAACGCCAATTAGAATAACTATCAGCGCAAAAACTATCCTCATTCCATTACGTAACACGAAAGCAACCGAATGATTAGAAAAAACTAGCTAAGTGCCTACTAAGTCATGAAATAGAAGGTTCCGTACCCATTTTTCAATCACACTTCATACTAATATTATAAACTGGCAACGCCCCGCGATTTCGACGACGTGGAAATTGATACAATGGCATCAATTCTGATGTACTCTAAACTAAACTAAACTAAATTTAACAGCTCTAAAATTGTTGCCATCCTTCTCTCACATATTAAAATGGAAAGAGAGGCAGATACTTTTAGTCCTGTCAGATTGGTTTAGTTTAGTGAGTGGTATGACAGAATCGACGCCATTATCTCTTTATTATAACACATAATACTTAAAATTGATTGTTGTGTCGCAAGTGGTGAACAATATCCGATCAATATAAGACAAAAAAATGATTTACCTATTTGTTATTCCAAAACCTAAACTATCTACATTTCAAATTTCATCAAAATCGGATTAATAGTTACGTGGTAACAAACATTTACACACAAACTTTCGCATTTTCTAATATTAGGATGAGAAAACATGTATGTTACCTTTTTACAACTAAAGAGAAGTACCGATTTTGATAAAAATTGCAAAGAGAAAGTTTGTGACTAGCAGCGATGTGGTCATTTTGCGAATTCGACATTTTGACATGTGGAATAGATAAGATTAAGTCAAATTGCGACTCGATATTTTGAGATAAAGACATGAGAGAGACAACTTTTCTTAGTGAGATGACATTTTGCGATCTAACCATTCTAATATTAACCCTTTGTGATGCCCCTGGTGTTACAAATATCCATAGGCGACGGTGACTACTTGCCATCAGGCGGCCCGTCTGCTTGTTTGCCACCTATGGCATTAAAAAATTATAGCATACCTAGCATAATAATAACACGATCAAATCAAACAAAAATCATTTATTCTCAGACACAAAAATCCGTTTACATAAATTAAAATTGTATTACTATACTCAGTCAAAGGTTTTTTGGTCTTGACTGTTGCAAAAGATTGTAAAAAGACCATAAATTTTGATCACTTTCGTTTACTTTTTAAACACAACATTGTAGCTGGTAGTTGATAATTTATAGAGCTGATAATTATTATACTGAAAATAATATATTAAAACGAATTGTTTGCATTCAGCTTTAAAATGTTGTACTTACAGCTGCTGACAAGTTTAGTGCTGTATAAAATTTTATTTTGCGTCACTGAACCCTAAATGGCAAGAAAAAGCAATAAAAGAACCGTTTTACGTTCGATCCACGCGGATTGCATGCCTAAAGATGCAGTTATACTTACATGAAACGGAGCTCACTTTCACTTTACTTTTTCACTGAAATAGCATACAAAACAGTAAAGAGTAATCGATAAACTAGTTCGGACTAGTGTCGTGTAACGATTCACCAAATTACGACTTGCCGAATAAAGATTTGTCGAAAGCTAAAAACACACACTCCACTCACACGAAAAACTCCTACACCTACTTGGTGGTAGAGTAATTTGGAACGTTTGACTTTTCAGACTGAGTAATTATAATTATCAATAAAAAAAAACGCTATTTCGTTTAATTTGATGTTTTTTTCTTTAGTTATTTTGGTAAAAATAAAAAATATACTAAAACCATTTTGATGAAATGTATATAGAACTAATCTAAAAGTACCTATATTCTTTCAAATAAAAGAAGTCTGAAATAAATAAATATTTAGTATTCGGCTACGTTCAAGTATTTTTTTTTTTAGTAATAGGCTTGATTTTTTTGCTGCCAACTCGCCTGTTGTTAAGCGATGATGCGGTCTACGATAGAGCACGCTTGCCTAGAAGAAACCGATTCACGGAAAAAAATCTGTCACCAAGTACCTAACGGTGTTTCCCGACAGCTTCCTTATTGAGAGCTCTATCATGACCACAGAAATTTTGATACAATAAGGAATTCGGGATCAATTATTTTTATTTCACTTCTAACCTAACCTGACACAAAAATGAATTCATTCTAAAACAAAAATTCGACACAAAGTACATCAATAATCTTTCTTGGGTATATAATGGTTTTGGCGAATTGTTCTCTGAAGAGTAGTAATTCGGCAAATCGTTACGCACTCAGACAGTCTTGGCGCACTCCACACTTTAGGTATGAAACTACAAGTAGCCAATTTGTCGGACTTGCCGCGCCCGTGGCAACTTTTAGGCTTTAGGTAGTTAGCGCTCGCACGCCCTGAATTGCACTTTATTGCGTAGTAGCAAGAGTCGCTACTTATTTAAATGATTTTGCGGAGTGAATCTTCTGTACTAGTACTTAAATGTATTCTGTGACTCAGTCAGACAAGTCACGGTATCTAATTGATTTAAAACATTCCTTTATGTAAGATCAAGGTCACAAGGTTGTTGCTGGCAAGGATGAAAGTTGTTTTTCGTCTCAAAGACATCTAGGATATTGTGTCCAATTGTTTATTTGGCCCACATTGAGTCGCATACAAATTGAAAGCGTGAATAACTAAAAGATTTTCTTTGCAAGTTTATCTCTCATGAGTTTTTAGTCAAATAGAAGCCGTGTTACCCCTTGTAAAATAATGTACTATTACTTACTAGATAACAGTTCAGCTTTGCAAGTAAAACGATATTAAACCAGCATATTATTATATCTAAATTGAGACAGCCTGCTAAGCTGAGTTTACGTTACATTGTACGTGATAACGTTTTATGGCTGCGTCCAACGAGTTAAGGTTTTTGACCTACAGCAAAAAGTTTTATACCGTTTTGTGGCAGACTATAAAGGTATGGTGAAGTGCAGACTTTTTTGTAGTGAGTCCGCACGACTTTTTGTGGCTTAAATAGAGCATTATATACAGCGCCGGAGTTTTGGCGCCAACGTGAAAAAACATGTCACCTCATTGTATTATTTTCCTAACATTATGCATTTTCGAGTAAGTATAAACGTAGAATATTGGTGGATTATTATATAAACAGTAAACAGTGCTCGAAATGGACCGGAACGCACCGGAACGCCGTTCCAGTTCGTGAAATCACCGTTCCGTTTCGTAAAGGAATCCAACGACACCTCACTCGTCAAAATCGGTCAAGCCTATTGAATTTTACCCTCCTTCTTGGACAGTCGGTTAAAAGTTCGCAAGGTTTGAAGGGAAATGCGTTCCGGTTTGTGAGTAAGTCCGATTCGCCCACTGATAGTAAGTGTTTGTGGATGTAATCGAGTTTGGGAACGTTACATAAGAAAACGACGAGTAAATAGAGTCCTCAAAGGTAGGCAACGCACCACCAATGCCCCGGGTATTATAGGTGTCCATAGGTGATAGTGACTACTTACTATCAGGCGGCCCGTCGCTTATTTGTATACTACAACAACAAAAAAAACAACGCGATGAAAAGTTTAACTGCGTGTATTTTTTATGCCATAGGTGGGAAATAAGCAGACGGTCCACCTGATGGTAAGCAGCCACCGTTGTCTATAGATACTTGTAACACCAGAGGCATCACAAATACGTTGCTGACCCTTAAGGACTCTATTAACTCGCCTTTTGAAGAACCCCAAAACCCGGTTTCCAAATCTCCATAAAAGCCTCTTGTAATGCCTCCACCACTTTACTACGGCAGGATTTCGACTTGACTGTGACTTACTTTGCTTGACTCTGACTATAACCAAGGAAGATAGACTAAGAGGAAAGACAATAGCGGAACATTAGAGCGTAGCTCGGAAATTTGCCTAAAAATGGTATGAACTTAGATTGCGCCGTAATTTGAGCGTGATATAGGTTGTCTCGAACTTCCGTAAGCGCTGAAGACAGATAATGTACGAAAAGGTTCTACAAATTACCACAGCGCTAGTATCGCAGTCAAGTTTCGGAGCATTTCAAGAGAAGCGCATCTCATACCAATATAGATGGCGCCTTTATTTATTCCCTTGAAATGTTGCGAAACTTGACTGCGATACTAGCGCTACGGTAATTTGTAGAACCTTTTCGTACATTATCTGACTGCAGCGCTTACGGAAGTTCGAGACAACGTATATCACGCTCAAATTACGGCGCCATCTAAGTTCGTACCGTTTTTAGGTAAATTTCCGAGCTACTCTCTAATGTTCCGCTATTGTATTTTCTCTTAGTCTATCTTCCTTGCTATAACTATGACTACTTGAATCATAGTATTTAATAAAAACTTGATAATATTTATTTCAATACTTGCAAATGCACAAGAACCGATCCTGAATTCACCAGAAGTTTCGTATACCTCCAGAGCGCCACCTAACATTTCCCGCAGACTATCGAAGACCCGAATGAAGACATGTCTGTCATGTGCGCCGGCCATTAAGCCCGGTTTATTGACCTACGGTAAAAAAGCGTAATACAGTTCCATGCGGATAGAAGCCAGTTTATGTTGATTAAGGTATCTGGTCTACGTGATAAGGCTCAAGGACAAGCTGGTATCTTTGGGGACAGCGCGATGACGTCACGTGGCTACTGGTCTAATTGCTAACGGGTATTTCTAATTTTCGAGTTCTCAACATCATCAATCGCCAGAAGACGTCCACTGCTGAACATAAGCCTTTCCCTTAGAATGCCACTTGCCCGCGATGACCGTGACTCTATAAAGTCGTCGATCCATCTAGTTAGGCTTACCTACGTTGCATCTTTTGACATCTCCCATTGCCACTTAAAATTTGCTAATTTTAGCACCTATGTACCCTTTGACTTCCACACTGAACGACAGCCTGCCATCTGCCTGCATCCACTGGATGCCCGCGACTCTCACGATGTCGTCGGTCCGTCTAGTGGGACTATACCTACGCTGCGTCTTCCGGTTCGTGATCTCCACTCAAGAACCTTTCTTCCCCATCGGTTATCGGTTCTGCGATGTGGCTTGCCCATTGCCCTTTTTAACTTGCAAGTTTTAATAGCGATGTCGGTGACTGGTTCTTCGGCAAATTTTCCCGTTCTGGAGTATATCACGCGAAGAAACTCCGAGCATAGCTCTCTCCGTTGCTATTTTTGAGTTCTGGTTGGTCAATTACAAAAATTGGGTCGATCAGCCTTACGATGCCAGATAATGTACAAAATGGAGCAGACATCGTCGAAAAGCGAATCGAGACCAGTGGGCCTAGTGTGAGTTTTTCTAGTTGCGTTATCGTACAAGACTGCGTTAGCGTAAACCAAGATTTCTATGAAAAAAGAACAACGCCATCTGGCGCCATGTAGATGAAACTACTCTTATTTCATACAAATCGTGGTTTACGCTAACGCGGTCGTGTACGTTAACGCAACTAGAAAAACTCACACAGGCCCAGATATATAAAAGAAAGTAAACTGACAAAACCCAACAAGGATATTTACCTTGTAGGTCCAGCGTTACACGGAACGTCATTACTACTTAATACTGAGCCGCAGGACGTCATTATGACGATGTTCTCATTATTGTGACAACTTTTACTATAAGACTAAAAGTGAAATTAAACATTAAAAAAAACGTCGCAAATATGCTAACCTCTGCAGTGGTTACATATTTGAGGCGTTTGGGGTTGAGACATTGGACCCTTGGGGACCAGGAGCTCACCTCATTTTCAAAAATCTTTCAGTGCGCCTGGTTCATGCGACGCGTGACCAAAATGCTGGCGTGTTTCTGGCTCAACGCATAAGCATTGTCATTCAGCGTGATAATGCCGCCAGCATGCTGGGTACGCTGCCAACTGGTAGTGGGCTTAAGCATTTAGATTGTCTTTAGACCTTCAACGGTCTATGGGCAGTCTAACTGTATTTGTAGTACAACACTGTTTTAAACTATCACGGTTGTTCACTAAAGTTATATGATTATTTACGGGATATTTACCGTGGTAAGGTTGTCTTCAGACTTCCCGTGAACATGGTGTATGTAACTGCGCCGAAATATCGGGAGCTCATTCCACAACCTTACCACGGTAAATATCCCGTAAATAATCATATAACTGTATTTGTAGTGTTAGTTTTAGCTTGTATTTTATTAAGTTAATTAAGGCACTTGCCACAGTAAAAAAACATAAAAGAAATATGCCTACTAAGTGGAGTTTTACTCCAACCGTCCTTGAATACAGTCTAGCCTATTTTCAGGTCTTTAGGTTTTATCTAGCAGTCTTGACAAATTGTTGAGACGTGTCGCACATTGCAAACGTTTTCAGTCGTTTATTAGTTCTGGAACAGTACTTTCGGTAGTGCCGCTAAACGATTTTTTTTTCTCTTCTGTGGTGCCGCCCTATTGATATTTTTGCTGAATAAAGCTAGTCATCATACACTGCCACTTCATCTAGCGTCAATATTCAATAGGCTTTTTTAAAAACATCATCTTAATTATCAGCCCATCATGTTCCCACTGCACGGCACCCGGTGCGACTCTCGGCCCTGCACCAATTACATATTTAGTACTTGAATAAATTATGCGCAGTTTTCAATGCCAACGCTCAAAAACGGTGAAGGAAAACATTGCGAAAAAACCGAAATGGCCAAGAAATTAAAAAAAACATCCCCATGTCACATGTACCAGAGCCAGTTTAAAGCGTTTATTTTATTACTTTTTAAACTGAGATCTGTGCCAAAACTGTACGTAATTGTGCAGTTTTAATTTGCACGAAAGTTATAAAGTTCTAAGGATTAGGACGAACGGGCAGACGGAACGAACTTATAAAGGTTCCTTGCCTGGAACCCTCAAAATATTACAGCTAATAAATAAATGTATTTATTTTGTCTATATTCATCATCATCATTTCAGCCGTAGTGCGTCCACTGCTGGACATAGGCCTCCCCATCGACCTCCAAAAGGACCGGTTGTAAGCGACCTGCATCCTATTCATATTTCATATTCATATTTTTTATTTATAAAATGTTATTTTACATGTCAATCGTATTATAAATTAAATTAAAATTATACCAATCAAATAATAATTAAGAACAAATAGGTACATACACGAATCAAATAGTAATAAAAAATCATAAAAAGTCAGTCACAATAAATTAAAACAAAAATTACAGTTAATGTAATTATTTAAACCACATAAATTAAATTAACTTAACTTATATACTTAATACATTTATAAAATTCGTCAAACGCATAAAAAGACTGCTCGATCAGCCATTCATCATCATCCAGCGTTTCCTTGCGGTCTCTTTTAAGTCGTCTGTCCATGGGTTATGTCGTGTGTTTTAGTATTAGGTAGGTACAAAGTAAATTAGTGTAAAAAAGTTTATGCCATATATTGTACCTAATTACATTTTATTTTGTGATTATAATAGCTATACGAGCTTTTTTGTTCAAATCAACTTCATTCATCATCATCAGTCCGAAGACGTCCACTGCTGAACATACCTCCTCCTTTGACTTCCACGCTGAACGACAGCCTGCCATCTGCATCCACTGGATGTATGTGACTCTCACGATGTCGTCAGTCCATCTAGTAGGACTAACTACGCTGCGTCTTCCTGTTCGTAGTCTCCACTCAAAAATCATTCTTCCCCATCGGTTATCGGTTCTCCGAGCGATGTGGCTTGCTAATTGCCACTTCAACTTGCATGTTGTAATAGCTATGTCAGTGACTCTGGTTCTTTGTATCCACGTTCCGGATTCTATTGCGCAAAGAAACTCCGAGCATAGCTCTCTCCATTTTGGAAAAACTCAGTAACACAACGAGTTCATCGGGCAGCTTCACTTGTGCTCATACACATATTCAGCCCATCAAAACCTATTACGACTATCCCAACACGAATTGGAGGCCTTTGTTCAACACGGTGTTTTAACGGAATAATATCGTCACACTGCTGTGGCAAGCCACTACCATTATAGTGCTACGGGTATAATGGTGTTATTATGGTTCTATTGCGGCCATGGTCTCTGATGTTAGGATTTATGTTTCCGGCTCAGTTGACAAAATAACACCGTACCTACTGCTTGGTAATACAACGTCTAATATCATAAATGCAAATTACAAAACACCGCGTGGAGATTCTTTTTTTACGATAGCACGTTCCATTTTACGCTAAATTGTAGTGAAACAAAAGATAAAACGAAAAAATCTAAAATTAATTATTAACTAGGGTTTAATAAAAAAAAAACTTAAAAAAAAATGCTATATAGATTATAATTCAGAATCGAATCCAATAGTGTGAATGTGTTTTCACTAAAATCCGTAACAATGGATTTGGATGAAACTTTGAACGCGTTGTAGCGCTTTGTTTTCACTTTTATTAGGCAAACCGCTGGACTGCAGAATACCTACGCCCCCAGAGCCCCTGTTTTTTTCTTCTATAAAAAAATAAAAATAAATAAATATTCAGGACATTTTTTCACACACGGTCATCTGACTCCAAACTAAGCAAAGTTTGTGATATGGCTGCCAAAGACTGATATACATATAATTATGTAGTTTTAAATACATACTTAAATAGATATTAACAACCAGATATAGAACAAACACAAATGATCATCACACAAATGTTTGTCCTAGATGGGAATCAAACCCACGCCCCCAAGCTCAGAACGCAGGTTCACTACCAACTGGACCAACGGGCTATCCAAATACATAATTCAACAGTAAAAAAATATGTCGTTCTAAATAAAACATTCCTGTAAAATCTAAGATATTTTTACATGTAGATAGGTTGTGCCCGCCACCATATTGACTAGACGAATGCAAGGCTGGCTGCCCGACTTCATTCAGCCGTCTCTCAGTCACGCACTCCGAGTGTCCACAACAAATTGTATTTTTGTCTCTGTCTAACAACATATACAGAGTAAAACTCTCTTTCATAATCTTTTCCTTATTTCACAAAATACACATATACATGCGTAGGTAAGTCGATATATGCTGCGTTTAGTCAGTTTTTATAGCCGTGTTGTTCATCTATAACGTCTCTATTATTACACCTCACTGTATAAAATAGCGGGAAAAAAATATACAATTGCCTTATGGAAAAAAGATATAACGTTTATTCACTCTTCCATAAAAAATTCTACAGATTTAGTAAAGAATACAAGTTATTTTCTACACTAGTCTCGTAAAACGTGACAACTGCTCCATTATGTTGCGTTAGTCTGTTTGCTCAAGGAAGTTAGGAAAGAACAATTATAGAACTTGATGTTTAGTCTAGGAGACAGCCATGCAAATAATTACTTAATAGATTTCTTTATGATTCGTGCCACGAGCTAATACAAAAATACGTTTTTACCCTTTGGGTACGGAACCCTATAACCTAAGAAATCATAAATACACCCAAAAACATAGCCGTTCTTCTTGGCATAGTCGGAAAAAAACTCGATCGTGATAAGTAACAAAATCGACCCTTACCTCCCAGCCTACTTTGCACTACGATCCGTACTGCTAATGTATCCCGCGACGCCAAACTTGCTTCTACCTACATTAGAGATAAAACGCTCGTAATATCTAGAGTTAGAGGTTCTAGAGAAGATACCAGATGTTTATTGGACTTAGGGCGTGTATCTAATGTGTTTATAGTAAACAAAGCTTAGCACTACCTTAGACTGAAACTGTAATGTGAAATGCCTAATGATTTTACTTGTATACTGGTTTACGCAGAGAGAGTATACTTAGCCGAAAGGGGTCTATAGTATCCATCATTATGAACAACTTCCTATGGAAGCAACTCTAAAATCGCGAATAAAATTCCAGCTGTTCCAAAGAACGGTCGTTCAACTTGACAAAATTTATTGTCGTTTCAGATTATCAACTCATTTATCGTGGTTTTTTTATTTATTTTAAATTTTTACTTACATGTGTTCAATTAAATTTTTATCTTCAAAATTAATTCTACCTACCTATTATTCACAATAAATCCTAAACATAAATGGTATTCACCAATATCTATTCAAATATGGGTTATTTGAATAGATATTGGTGAAAACCACCTGACCGACGACCGTTCCCGGCGCAAAGGTACCCAAAACACTCGCTGCATTACCGCGTTGGATGGCAATGGCCAACCTTTGCACCAGGGCCCCGATTCTACTGAGGAAATTGTATTTAAATTGTAATTGTTGCGATTTAAATTGTTAGATAATTGCCTCAAAATAGACAGTTTTAAATATTTTAATACTAAAAAAATACAACCTCCTAATATTATAACTTAGTATAAAAAAAAACTGTCAATTTTGAGGCAATTATTTAAAATTAAAATCGCAACAATTACAGTTTAAAGACAAATTGTTTAGTAGAATCGGGGGCAGAAATGAGCAGGGAAGGGAAAATTTGCGTAAAAAAATTAGGTTAAAAAAAAGCTTAAAATGTATTGTTGTTATCGGGAGTAAAAAAAAAAACTATTCCGTTTTATTTATTAACTTTAAAATTTCCACGTTAAATTTGCACAGACAGACATTATTATGGCAACATTATAGAGAATAAACGATGATAAATTTCTGAAATAAAACGATAAATTAGTAAGAACTATTTTAATAGAACCAATGAGATCGGATTCGTGCCATCTGCGTACCAATTAGCTTAATTTAAGCGTAATGAGGCCTATCCATCACCCGAATTAGTCTTGAAATTTAGTTACAGTGAATGCATACCTATATAAGCACGGATAAGACAGAGGAAAGTGTCTCCCACGCAATTTAAATAAAAATACCTACGTACAAGAAATGCCAAGTATTGAATAATACCTACATGAAACACAAATACCTAAAAGAAATCACTAAGTATTAAGCATCGAGATACAATTTCTATAGAGTCACATCTCAGTAAAAACAGTCAAAAAACGTCCGAGCTCATTGTAAATACTGTATCAATTATAATATAATTCACAATGCCACATTTATTCCAATTTAGACGTTATGTCGCTTGCATAGTGTTCAACGTTAGTTGTCCGCTATGTTATCGTAACTCTGCCATCGCGCGGCGTCGTAGTTGGATCGTGGTTACTTTGTAGCTAACCAAAAAATCGGTGCAATTAGTAACGTGCGCCGAGCTTTGGTACTGTTTTTTTTTGGCACGATTTTGACTCTATGTATTATTAATGTATTGTATCTCGATGGTGTTAAGTTATAAAATACTCTGCTTATTTATTATCACACTAAAGTGTTGCGACGTTACTTAGTCAGAAAAAAATAGTTTGGAAAATACTTACGCCACATAATATAAATATTATATTTTATTTATTAAGGAACAGTAAACAGCTATATTATAAAATGTACAATGTGGATAGATTAATAAACTTAATAATAATACAGCCAACAGCACTATTCACAGATTACTTACAGAATTATATAAATTTACCGCTAGAAGTAGCTAGCTTGTAAAAAATATATTTAAATATACATAATTATATGTTTTTTGTTTTCTAATAAGCCCTAAAACACAAAAAAAAATTTTATAAAGTTTAAACAACTATTATTTAACATAATAACAACAATATATATCAACAAGAAACATCAAATAGGTAGAAAAATCTCCAAGTAAAGAAACACAAAAACCTACAAGAAACAATAAGTAATAAGTTAGAAATATTATGCTTGTTAATCATCTCGCGACGTCACTTTATCAGACAAACAAAGTTAGCAAACTAGCTTCTCAAGTTGCTTATGATTTAGTTAGTAACTTATCAATCATAACGATTGATAATAGAGTTCAATATACGTGAATCCAAAGAATAAACTTTGTGCGAAGCTTTTGAATTTAAAACACATACCAATTTTAATAGAGAGTAAGGTTGGCAAGTACCAGTCCAGTCCACAAACGGGCGGGAACAACTACAATATAAAATTTGAAAAATGTAAATTTGATTATAATTCCCGCCCGACTTAAAAATCCATGTAGGTATAAGTATTACCTTTGTAGTGGCACAATGTTTGTATTTTGCAAAGATCTTGTATATACTCTAAAGCTTAGAATAACTACTCAGAGAAGGTAAGTTTCCAAACAACGCCTTCTTAAAACGTAAGCTACAAATTCGCTTTGTAGCTTACGTTTCGATTGGTATTTTAAACGAATTAAGCAAGAAAATTAATGGATTACCTGTGGAATGTCACACCATAACTCTTATGCTGCTTTTCTGATTTGTTGTGGTACGCCGCGATTTCACCGCGCAAATTGTCATAGTAAATTTTTTATATATTTTTTGGTGTCATATATGACACCATTTGAATGGCTTAAATTTTGCGAATGTACTTGGTTTCTTTGTGTAGTTATTCTAAGGTCTAAAGGTATTTTGTGGTTTTTTAAAGACTGTTTTTTTTTTAAATTTTATTATTGACATCCGTCATGTAGTCTACCTTTGCCCCAATGACGTAAAGAGTATTCCTTTCTAAGAGTCACGGACGCTGCAGTATTCGATACGTCAGGAATTAAACAATGTAAAATACACGATTAATCTGTCAAAGTGTTTAAATTCAACCCGTTTTAAAGTAAACGGTTGAAATTTTAAATTAGGTTTTAACAGAACTAGCGCAGTCTAATAAAAAAAAAAAAAAAAAAATTCACCTCATTATACCACTTGTCCACACTCGAGCATAATATTCACGAGCTTTTATCAAATAATAATCCACCATTAATACACATTAACACTCGAAAATACACAAGTTTAGGAAAATAATCCAACGAGCCGACATGTTTTTATTTTCCACGTTGGCGCTAAAACCCCTCTGTTACAGTTTTTTTTCTTAAAGTGTTCATGACCGTGGATTCAATGTCTTTTAGTCGTAATATTAAACAGTTTAAATTGTCTTAATAGCGTCAACAAGTCATAGTCACAATCAGAGTCAAGCTAAGTAAGTCACGGTCAATTCAAACTCATGCCCCTGTAAAGTGGCGGAGATTTACAAGAGGCCCCTATGGAGTTTTGGAAACAACATGAAAAGACACGTTTCACCACGTTATATCACTACCCACACTCGAGCACGTTTACGAGTACTTAATGAATAATAATTTACCATTTAGTACACATTAACACTCGAAAATACACAAGCTTAGGAAAATAATCCAACGAGCCGACATGTTTTTTTCCACGTTGGCGCCAAAACTCTCTGTTACAGTTTTTAGGAAGGTGTTGCCACTACTCGTAGTACCAGTAGTACCACTCACAAATGAAGCCACTTGTTCCGAATAACGGCATAAAAGCCGTCGGCTCGGAATCCCTGTTTAAACATTTCCGAGGCAAGAAAGCGAGGATTTTACGGGCGAAAAATCTTGAAATTCCGGCGGTGAGAGTGTTAACTGCTGTGGCGTAATAGTCTATAATACAATTATGTTGGGTGACCACATGCTGTGTGATATACGATGCAATTTTAGCTTAAGCACAAGCTGGAGCAAGTTACTTTGTGAGAAGTTCGTTGCTACCCCTTGATGTTATTGCCACCCGCTGTGTTGAAAAACTTTAAAATAATAATATTATATATTAGCCTGGTTATATAGGGCTACTCAGAATGGTAATGTTACGCCAAAAGGAGGTCATTGTTTTCATAATTATTAACAACTTTTACTATGAGACCATGGACAAGTAGGAAATCGGCCCACTACCACCCATACATTGTGGATTTTCCTTGAATACGTACCAAACGTTTCGATTCTACGTTTCTAATACGTACGGCCAAGGATTGGAACAACCTGCCGGCTTCCTTGTTTCCTGAGAGATATAAGCTGGGCCTTTTCAAGGCCTCCACATCGTCGCTTACAAAAAACTGAAATCGCGAAAAAATACTGTTCCATAGAAAAATTACATTCACAGTCAACAAAATATTTTAAGGACCAGCTGATATGTTTTTTTTTACGATTTCAGGGTTAGGTTCTTAAAAAATTAAAGTTGATGAGTAGAAAGACCTCCTTTCAGCTTAGTTGTACGCTTATAACTGGTAACCCAGTAGGAGTGGCAGCGGCGAAGACCAGGGGCCTTACGGACAACTGCTATTACAGGCACCTAGTCCGCTCAGTTGGAAAATCACGCGACCGCAAACCGTATCTGGGCGCGATAAGGTTTGCGGTCGCGTGATTTTCTAACTGAGCGGATTAGGTGCATGTAATAGCAGTTGTCCGTAAGGCCCCAGGAGCCTTATGGACAACAGGTATTGCGGCACTAAACTAACGTTAGATCCGCTCAGTTGGAAAATCACGCGAACGTGAACCTTAATGCGCCCAGATACGGTTTGCGGTCGCGTGATTTTCCAACTGAGCGGATCTAACGTTAGTTTGGTGCCACAATACCTATTGTCCGTAAGGCCCCAGTACTTAACTATCGAGCTATATTTAATTTTGTACAATGACAACGACCTATCTGCCCAATGAAAATATTTTTGACACGTTCCCGGGATGAAATATATCCAAAAAATATAAGCAGAAAAAAGTGTAAAATGATGTATGTACTCGTTACATTAGGCCGGGTGCACATCGGAGCCACACGCTACATACATCGAAATATTAATGAATACTCGCAAATGGCCACGACGTGTTCACTGCACCTCAAACAACATCTAAATATACAAACAAAGCTTTAATTACATCCTACATAAAATATTGTGTCTATTTTCAGTTTCAGACGTTTTGCTTTAAGGACATTTTGCGTTTATGTCTATTTAGTAACTATGTGTCATCTTAATATCAAGACGAGAAAACAAGAGAAAAATTTCATTATTTTTCCACGTACGTTTTCTCATTTACCTTGTCCACGGCCCCAAAGGTGAGATTTGATAGTAGGTCAGGTGAAATTTTTTATAATGACTGACAAACACTCCTGCTTATAATTATACAATATTGTGTCCCTAGTAGATTTAACAAAAAATAATGAGTTACCTATCAATGCCAAAACTTAAATTTTTCTCCAGCGTGCCATCTTACATCCTATCGCTAAAATCTCTACGGCCGCAGGGGTGAGTTTTACCAGTTGTTTGGGTGAACATTTTGATAGCGACTAACAAATACAAAAATCAAAAAATTCAAAATTTAAAATTCAAAATTCTTTATTAACTGATTTTTATAAAACATAGGTGTTTGGCCTCTCCTGTTAAGTTTTGACAACCTGTGCTAGGAGAGACCGCTCTTTCGTTGTTACATCGTAATTTCACATTTATATTTATAAACTGTTTATAATTATGTCGGGTAGTTTTAAATTAAAGTGGGTGGTTAATGTGCGTGTATGTGTTTATGTCATACAAATACATTTTGGTATTCTGCTCATTTGTTGTGCAGCTGGCTTTAGACGTTGGCTATTAATCAAACAACTTAATAAAAGAGCTGAGCCATTCAATGGTGTCAAAATAAATCACTTTACCATAAAATGAATGAATAAAAAATATAGCCATCGCAGTCATGTGTAGCTTATGTCGTGTCGTATTATTCACGCGATCTCGCTCGCGCATTTGATGTTTTTGCTTAAACATAAACCAAAAAAATATTGGGATAAAAAATCCCCTTCATCATCATAATCAGCCAGAAGACGTCCACTGTTGAACATAGGCCTCCCCCTTTAACCTCCACACTGAACGAAAGCCTGCCATCTGCATCCACGCGATGCCCGCGGAATGGATGGATGGTGGAAAAAAAAACATCTTCAAGTAATTATTAAAAAAAATAGAACAAAAATTGGTTCCAAATATTTTGAAATAGCAACTACGCAAAATTACCGAAATACACTATTCAGATGGACAGACGACCTAAAAGGAAACGCTGGATGCAGGCTGCTTCCAAGCGGCCCTTTTGGAGATCGACGGGGGAGGCCTATGTCCAGCAGTGGACGTCCTACGGCTGAAATGATAATTATTCACAAGAGAAATTAGGAAATGATGATGGTAGATAAGAAATTTCTGTCCGCCATCGTTGGGTGGACGCCATATTTAATTTAATGTGACGTCATTTTATTTCTCGTATTCTTCACAGAAAACCCTTGTATTTGATACCCATATCATGGTAGTGCATAAAAAATTGCTGGTCATAGCCGCCATATTGGATTTTTATAAACATAATTTAGTTAACCATGCATTGTCATCCAAACTTAACGTGTAGCAAAATTTCAGCTCAATTGATGATAACTAGCATACAATTTAGTTGCAAGATTTGTTCCACAGTAACAGGACAAGATAAATAAAAGCTTGTAAAAAAACATAATCTAGTATGACGTACGCTCGAGAGATTTAGTAATAGTACCTTATCAAAACAACAATCATTGTTACCAAATACAAGTCACGGATACCGGTCCAAAGTGAAAGTGAATACCAAGAAATTGGAAGAGATGCCGACATTGGCAGCCATTTCTTTTATAATGAGTCATGTCAACAAATTTGTGGGCGGGTTATAGTGTAGGAGGCGTGAGATTATTTAGGTAGGGTGTTCTAACCTGGTCGTACGTTTCTAGAGCCTATTATTATTCGTGCGTCCTCTATAATTATCACTCGCGTATTTTTTTATGTATAATAGATCTACGTTTGACCACTAATTCGCCCGATGGTGAGTATTTAAACATGTTTGAAGATATAACATGATTAAAATTAATGTACTTACGTAAAATCTATGATGTGCGGAAAAATCGAGATCAAACGAAAAATCGAAAACATGTCATATCTTTGCGAATCAACTTCTTCTAGGCAAGCGTACTCCATCGTAAACCGCATCATCGCTTAACATTATGTGAGGTGGTGGTCAAACCCAAGCCTATTATTAATTTAAAAAAGATGATCATTCTTTCTTGTGTATAAATATTTACATTTTGTTTCAAACTAATTTATTTACAGGAAAAAAGTTCAGGTCTAAATTCCATCGACATCACATTGTACTATTTAATTTAATAATATAATATTTTAGTACTACTTGTTTGTACTATTTAAATATATGACAACGACATCATACGTTCCCCAACAAAATTTTCTTCAAGCTTCTTAGGGTTTTATTTTTTGGTACTTTACTGTAGATAAGCATAAAAGACTGTATTAAGTCGAAAGAAGGTAATTTTACAGTGTACTCAGAACCAACCCTGATATCGCGGGAAAAAACAGTTACTGCTACATACACTTTGTCGAGTGTCCTATGACCATTTTCTATGGAACAGCTTTTTCAGGGTTGGTCCCATAGTGAAAGTTGTTCATAATAATGAGTTCAATGGCCTCCGTTCGGCTTAGTACAATCTATATGCGTAACCCTGTAGTTTACCCATTAGACCTTAGTCAAACTAGCTGCAGTCTCTCAACCTAAATTGCCCGCTTCACCCGGATTTCAAGGCTGTGTCATGCTAATATTGGCTTAGCACTTTCTGTGTGCACATTTTCTGTGTTATTTCTACTTAATGTTTAGGTATACTGAGACCTAAAGCCATTCCTAATTATAGAAAATACAAGTTTCAGAAAACAACTGTTTCGCAGTCATAAAGGAGAAGTTATGTTGGCCACTGTATTGTAATGCCCTAGAAATAAGAATACCTACGGCATTGGTTTCCTGCCTGTATTAAGAACCTACTAAAAGGATACATTTTGTTTCACCCAGCTTTTCCACAGGTACTTAACAGGCAATGTAAAACAACTGAACGACGTTTAGCGGCTTTTCATAATTACTGAAGTTGTACGCAGTATTGCATAAACATTTTGCATTTTCAATGCAGCGGGTCAACGATTAGAAGTTATGTAAAACAGCGTGAAATAAAACTGAGTCTAGCCTACAATATGTAATTTCAATAAAACATACTGTTCAATAGTCTCCTAGACCTTCCAAAAACAACCCTGACTTGCGAAAAAAATATTTGTTCCATAGAATAATGTCAATCACTCTCAACGAAATCCGTTTCCGTTGTCCACCACTTTTTGTCCGCCATTGGTGGACATCGGGAAAAAAGTTTCGATGTCTAATAGTGGGAGTAAAAAGCAACGTCACTATAAATATTTCCACTGTCCCCTACTGGCGGATAAATGTAGTGATTATATTCTCTTTGCTGGCGGACATCATTTTTTTTTTTTGTTTTTTAATCTTTATGAGCGTGGATTCAATGTCCTTTATTAACGAATGAGTTGCTATATCCACCAGTGCCCGCCATAGTTCTCCCATTGATATTTTTTCGTGATTTCAGGGTTGGTCCTGAAGTAAAAGTTGTTCTGCGTACAACGATCTTCTTTTGGCTCATCATCACCGTTCCATTTAACCCTTTTATTATTTTGGGCAAGCACGTTACGCGGTTTAGGTTATTGACAAGATTTATCCTAATTCTACCTAATATCATAAAAGCGATAGTAACTCTGTCTCTCTGTCTGTTTGTTTGTACTCAATAAGTTTATTGCGACATATTATGTAGATATGTACATATGACCCTGTTAGGGTATGGCAACAGAAAGAACGGAACAGTCTATTTGTACATCGTCAAAGTTATCCTTGAAACATTTGTCCAGGGTGTAGTAACATTTAGATTCCAAGAAATGTTTGAAGCTGATTTCTTTTTCATATTTTTTTTGGTAGTTTATTGAATATTTTTACAGCCAAAGATGTAGGGCCAGAACTTTGAATAAAATAAATAAAATAAATAAATAAATATTAGGGACATTTTTTCACACACGGTCATCTGACCCCAAACTAAGCAAAGCTTGTGATATGGCTGCCAGAGACTGATATACATACATATATAGTTTTAAATACATACTTAAATAGATATTAACAACCAGATATAGAACAAACACAAATGTTCATCACATAAATGTTTGTCCTAGATGATTAATTACAAGATTAGATTTCGGTTCAATAAGTTTATGTCTATATTGTGATCTGATTTTACGCGGGTTGTCGATTGCTCTTAGAAGTCGGGGTATTCACGATTCGCTTTCACGACTAAACATTTGGCAGGGTGATAGTGTACATCATAAGGACGGACATAGTGTACTTTTCCCCTCAGAAATCGCGGGTATAATACCGCGAGATTTAGCTAGTTATATTTAAAGTCCTTAGTAAACCAAAACCTTTACAATATGATTTGAAAAAATATAAGTACCTATGCCATTTTCTCCATACACTTTGACTACAAAGCAAGCGCAATTTAAGTCTTAGCAAAGTAACAAGTGAAGGGCTTCTACGATTACATACAAAGCGGCCAATTTACTGTACAGTTGAACAAAATAAAGAACAAAAAGAATCTACGAAAATAATAGGTTTCGTTAAGGTAATTCGATCGTGGCTCCCTCATTAAACTCTGCAGAAAATTGGCTGCTCCGTATAGCTTAATAACCCCCTTAATTTTGATGTAACTTCTGAAGTAGGACTTCAAAGCAATCTTGTGAGTGACTTTACCTCGGTACTTGCTTTAGGAGGCTTGTTCGAGGAGCTAATTAGTATTTAATTTTCAATTAAGTTATTGTTAACAGGTTACTAATTATATTTAGTTTTAAATCTGTTGTAACCGTTCGTCTGACTAAATTTTAACGGCTGTAGGTATCTTTGGAACCGTGATAGCTAGTTGAAATTTTTACAGAATAAGTAATGTTACGGTGAATTAACTAATAAATACAACATAAATTATTTTAACGTGTTGAATTTTTGTATTAGCTCTATTTTAATGACGGTGTCTTATCTCTATCCAAGTGTCAAACTTGGCACGATTATATAGTACTAGCGGTCCGCACGGGTATAGATTATAGCCTATGTCACCCGGGGATAGTGTGGCTTCCCAACAGTGAAATAATTTTTCAAATCGGTTCAGTAGTTTCGGAGCCTATTCAATGCAAACAAACAAACAATCAAATATTTCCTCTTTATAATATTAGTATAGACAAGCTCAAAATAAAATAATAAATACAAGGCAAGTGCGAGTTGGTAGCTAATTTCTGTTCACCAAAGTTAAGCAACGTTGGGCGCGGTCAATACTTGGATGGGTGACCGTCTTCTGTAGTGACTGTTGTTATTTTGCATTACTTTTTTGTTCTTTAGTAATTAACAATTTATGTGGTGGTACGGAACCCTCAGTGGAACTTTGCCGGTTTATTCCATTCCCTCAAAACTTGTCATACATAATTCGATTAGCATCTCCGCTGTGTACAATTTTACCACTTATCGTAGAATCATTCACGAAAACCACTTTCCTAATTACCGTTACTGGCTTTCTTTACCGTAAACCTTGAATTTTAAAACAAACAGACGGCAACTTGTTATTATGCATAGAAAGTAGCTGACGCATCGGGAGATATTTTTGTCACTTATATGCGTGAGTTTAGCTCGTCTTTAATAATTGACTCGCAATCAATTTTTGTACAGAAAGATGTTTTTTTTTTTGTTTAATTTTGAACAGTTTGAACGGTCAATGCATTTTTGTAAGAAATTTTTTGTAGCCAGTTGCACTCACATAAACAAAATGTCAGTCATTCGAAATCAATTAGCAACTGTGATGCGGAGTTCGACGCGTTGATCTAAATAAGAATGTCCAATGAAGGTTCACTCATAATGCCTGGTAACAGATTTTCCTTCTCATTTCCGTTCTATTTATTTCTCTTTTCTGTGAAAATTTTAATTATAAAACAATTGTTAAAACTTCTTCAATAAAGTCAAGTAAGTAATTTTTTTTATGTTTGTTCCTCCGGTCTCTTTTATAAACTGATTTGTATTTTTTTATTAGAAAGGATATAGTTTCAGATTGTTCCCATAGAAATTTCATCATAATCGGCTCAGCAGTTTGGTTTCTAAATCAAATTAACTGGGGAAAAAAATATGTCATCCAAATAAACCAAATTGGGTATTTTGCTTTCCTGTGACTTTTGATGTCGGTTTTTTAATAGTTTTTTTTTTTTTTTTTTTTATGTTGGCAAAAGTCCTAAAAATATTTATTTCAAATGATTTTGACGGAGTTTTGGCGCCAACAATATAAAACATGTCACCTTCCATTTTATTTTTTATTTATGTTTTTTAAATTTTCCCAACGGCATTCCTACTTGAACTAAAAATTAAGTACCTACATAAGCCTTGCTTTCAGTTTCAAACACCTATTCATTGATACACATAAGGGGTGCAGTTTCGATGACAATGCATGGTTAGCAAAATGACGTTAAGTATTCTAAGTCCAATATGGCGGAGTCTCAAAGATGGCGGACCAGTTATTATTTATGCGTATGACATGGGTATCAAATGAAAGGGTTTGCTGAGGAGAATACTAAAAACTAAAAGTTTTTTTTTCTATATTTTATTTCATCCCCACTTGACGTGTCGTTATGTCCATCACTGAACTGAGAATATTATCCACAGTAATTGCCACCTCCTTTATTAAAAATTGGTAGAAGCGTTTACGCAACAAAATATACGATACCGCGTCATCGGGTAAAACTTATTTATGCCTGGTTCGTCCCCGAGTGTATCGGTCCGCATGAAAAATTCTGGTTTCGGCCCGCATTTTATGCCCATTTCAGGCCTAAAAATATTTTTATTAATTTTCATAGCCTTGCGAGACGAAAACGCATCGTTTATTAGTGCAAATGAACATATGACGTTCCTGTGACTCGGCAAAACGTAATAGAGCTATAAATAAGTAGATTTATTGGGACTAGCTTTAGTTCTTCGTTTACTTTACTAACTATTCAAAGGGTTGGACCCTTTTCTTTTGTAATGTCCAAGTTTTAGTGGAGTTGTGAGTGAAAATCAATAAAAACTTAGTTCTTTTTTGTTCTGTTTCGTTGAAAGTTTTTGACAAATTAATAGTTCTGGGAAGAGGGGAACAATTTATTGGTCAAGGTTGGTCAGTCTTAATAAAACTTTTTGTTTTATTGAGTAATTTTTATATTAATTTCGCAATAAGCTGCTAAGCATTTTTTACAGTAGTAATTTGTGATTCACGTCATTTTGGACTTAGTCTGGGCTCCAAATAGTCCTCGAGATTGAACAATCAAACGTAATATTTGAATTTTCTATATGTTTTTTATAAGAATGTTTTTTTAACCACTATTTATTTTATTGTCAATGACAGTTTTAACTTAAAACATCAATGTTTATTTTGTAATAAAAAATATAAAAAAATAAAAAAATAGTGTGCAACATTAAGACGGGCATATACCTTTTCCCCCAGAAATGCGAAAACCACGTAAAAATCGCGAGTAACACCACGTGATTCAGCCAGTCAAAGATATTATGTCATAACGTTCGGTCGATGCAACACGTAAACAAAATGGGCCCAATTAAGGAGCGATGAGTCTATGACGTGTGATCGCATCGGTCGGCATAATAGGCCAATTTTTTATCATGAAAAATTCATGGTTCCTATTGTGTATGGCGGGTGAAACTGGTTTCACCAGCTTTCCTACTGTCTGAGAGTTGAACCAGCGTGTCAGCCGTTCGTCGAAAGAGACTCTTGAAAAACCCAAGCGAGCGAAAGTGGGAGGCTTTAGATTGCGTGCAACTCCTCGCATTTATTTCACATTGCATGTCTGGTACGAGTGGTGTAACTACTGACTTGTTTACGCGGAACTAATAGTATCTACTAGTCTAATACCTAATGTCAGACAAACAAGGAAGATTTGCTATTATCATCATCAGCCAGAAGACGTCCTCTGCTGAACATAGGCCTCCTTCTTAGACCTCCACACTGAATGAGAGCCTGCCATCTGCATGCACTGGATGTCCGCAACTCTCACGATGTTGTCGGTCCATCTAGCGGAAGGCCTTTCCACGCTGCGTCTTCCAGTTCGTGGTTTCAAGTACCTTACTTCGCCATCGGTTATCGGTTGAGATATGGTAAGGTGGTGGTAATTTAAGTACGGTATACATATTTACTATTCACGCACACTAAGAAGCATCCTGCAACACCAATGAGCTAACTAATAGTAACTAATATGCAAAAAAGAGCGGCAAGGCCGTCTTCAGGGTGAGTCAAAGCAGGTTGACTAAAGGCATCAAGACTGGTTTTAGCCCAATGCGTTTGCATTTTCCTACGCCACCTTACCATATGCTCCTTGTTTTAAACGTTTATCTGGAATTATCACGTATTATTAGAAAACATCGCAATTTCAAACGGGAAGACGGATTTAAATTAGCGGCGTCGTGGAATCCCATAGTAAGCAAGTGTACAAACCGCAGTGTATGTACTAGGACATTTACCGATACAGTCAGTGTTGTGTGTCGTAGTGACAACCCTGCGATATTTCAAGATCAAGTGAGGGTAGGAGAACAAAACACCTGCTCTTCTGGCCGGACTCACCCGCAGTTTTCAGTCAGCTCGTGACCACGGCCATTGTAACATGGTCGAAACGTCGAGCGAAAGGTACATATTTTTACCTAAATTAAATAATACGTGATAAGTCCCGATAAACGTTTAAAACATGTGTTCAAATCGCGAAAGTTAAAAATTACCATATGCTCCTTATTTGTCTGATCTGGTCTATGATCCTCTGGTCGAGTTATCTGGGTGTCCAATAAAAGAAAGGGCGCGGGCGGAATCAAGTTATGCTATATATATCATATTTTGTTTCAGTGTAATGTTTTTTATTATATTAATATTTAATACATTATATTATGTAATCATCAATAATAGGCATGATGACTAATATTTTTATTACCTCATTAAAAATCTGATCAAAAATAGAGCACAACAACACAAACAAAATTAAAATTAGTTCAAAAATAAATAAGATATAAGCATTTTAATTTAATTTCATGCTAGACAGAGAGCGCACTATACTGAGCCGTGACGTCACGGCTCAGGAGTGCCATACCAATGCTATACTAACACACGCTTTGCGAGAAAGGGATAGAACATCCCCTCTCTATCCCCACCTAAAACTTTAAATACTCATATCTCAGCGATTTATCAGCCAATTCAATTTTTTTTTTTCAGTATGTGTAATGTATTTACTTGTATTCATCGCTAAGCCGGCTATTTGTCATAAATTAAACATTAGGAATCATGCCTATTATAATAGTTTCTAATTACTATAGATACTTATAATTAAAGATTGATTTTATATATTAAATACAGTCCACTGGTCCGATCCTATGTACAAACTATAGATAAAAACTGCATTAGGTCGCTGTCTTCGGATAAGGTGCCCAAAAAGTTGGCGATATTACCACGTTGAATGGCCAATAAATAGATAATAAATTAATAAAGTTATGTACTTTGCAAACCTTCATATCTTGATATTGTGAGGTTGGTTAACCTTTGTTTCTATCAGTCATGAACTCTGAAAGGTAGGGGGAGGGGTAATTCGAACCTCAATATTTCTTCTTAGACATTCGGGTTATTCACCTCGTAAGTTTTATTGTCAAAAATATATAAAAACAGCTTATAGAAAATAATCCACAATTCACATGCTAAGAACATTGTGAGCTTACTTATAAAAGATAATATTTAATGTGCTATTCATATTAAAAAGATTATTACTTAAAATAAAAACTCTGCAGCCAAGTTCTATGAAGATGATGACAAAGCCAGCTAATTCTAAACCTTGTGATTGCCATCCATTGTTAGTACAAAATTATAATCCTGATCAAAGAAAGGTATTTGAGATATCAACATTAATCTACCTGGCCTGAATTTATTATTACTGGCTTAAGGACGGGGTCACTCGAGATAACGATGCAAAAAGTATTGAAAAGTGAACCCTGTGATCTGCGAATAATGTTTTTAATAACTAAACAAAACACAATCTAACTCTAAATAACAGTTGGACTGCCCATAGACCGTTAACGTGAATAGAGGGCAGGAGCGTTCATTTTTAAAAACATACCGTCTTACCACAAAAGATTTAAGAACGCTTTAGACATGTGTTTAGCAATTGTTTCACTGCGAAAAATATGCTAAACACATGTCTAAAGCGTTCTTAAATCTTTTGTGGTAAGACGGATAGTATACAACAGTATACTAAAATATAAGTAAATAAATAATCTACTACAAAATTACTTTAAAAAACCACAAAACAAACGTTTTAAGTTAATATGCCACTGAAAAGAATAAAATAATATTTTTACACGGATTTTAAAAATCCTAGTCCAGTGTAACCACTGCCGATGTTAGCGCATTTGCGCCGTTTATACTTACTCCGCCGCTAATAGCTAATTAACCACCATGATGATTCTGCAGGTACATGTCCACTACTGGAGGTTGGCCGTCAGTTCAGCAAACTTCTCTCAAACTTGTGCTACGCAAAATTGTTGTTCGACGCTGGCTATGCTGGTTCATTCCCACATGTTGCGCAACCTCAACCTTTTCCTTCTTCCAGCGCGTTGTTTGCCTTCAAAAGTTGAAAGTTGTCCATCATAGAGGAGCTGCAATTTTTCATGTCGCAAAACGTGGCCAAGATACCCGACTATTATTTTCTTAGTGTGCTGAAGTATTTTACGGCCCTTGCCGACGCGCAGAAGAATTCTGATATTGGTAATAGCGTATTTAAATTACTGTGAAAAAAATGTGAACACAGGATATTGTATCAATGATCTAACAAAGTACCGCTCTACCTCTAAGCACTCAACTATGGACTTTATAGGAGGGTCAAAAACTCGCCAAACAATAGATATAACATGCTTCTTTAAACTAGAATTGCGTCCCGCTGTTTTTTTTTTTACATGAACTCTTCACGAATGTTTTCCTCCAAGTTTTTTTATCGCGTATGTCACCAAATGGCTTGTTGAAAGCGACGATGGGGTTAAAAATGAAGCACAAAGACTTGGATATCTCTCACTATCTAACACATTCTGACCTTGAAAATACCTGGATTACATTATCAGGAAACAAGAAAGGCAGATTGTTCCATTCCTCGGCTGTCCGGATTAGAAATATTTAGCACATATCCATGGAAAATCCATAATGTCTAGGGTGGTAGTGGGCCGTCTTTCTACTTGTTTTGTAGACTTGTTTACGCTTATTGTTGAGATTAGAATCCACGCTTTTTCTGTATTATGGAAAGGTATGCCCAAACCAGGAGACCAACCCATGGTGGCTCAAGGAAGACATAATTTTAACCTATAATTAAAATTGCCCCATTCATTACTTGACTGGCATCATTTGTCATCTTTTCCGCGACGGTCAAAATTTTCAACACCTATTAAGAGGAGTCGTTACTTGCAACCCTCTCCTAAAAGTCTACCAAAAATGGGGTATAACAAAAGGCAGATAAGGACGAAGGTACTAATTAATCTTTTTGAATAAAAGTAACTGCAATTTGGAAGTTAGGAAGGGCTGTAATGTTTTTGTCGTCTATAATTTAGCTGTGAAACTCGTGTTGAAAGCCTTGTATTTTAACTTTTACAGTATAAATTTACCTTAGAAGGAGAATGGAGAAGGTAGATGTTTTTCAGTTATTCATATTTTCAAGTGCAATCTGTAAAAAGAGGACAGCAACAATTTTAATGCTGCTAAGTTTAGTTAATGATATGACAGAATCAACATCATTGTCAGTTAACGAGTCAGTCTCACGTGGGACGAGGGATGAATTTGGACTGCATTAGTTTGCGTGATTATCATGTGCGCGTGCGCCAACTTTTCTCCTACTATGCCACTGTTTGCTCAATTTACGTGCCGGCTACTTTACCAAAATCCAATCTTGTGTAGAAAACTTCGTAACGGTACGTAATGACACAATTGTTATATTACATTAAATAACACGAAGTAACTGTCCCAGTTCTCAAGGCCATTAACTTAGGCATTAGTAGTTAAAATAATATTATATTAACTCTAATTACTGCCATATCTTTTTCGTGTACCAATTTTAAAAGTTACATTCAACGCTCAGTTTTACAGATTTGGTGAAAAAACAATTCTTGATCTTGTTCTTCATAAAATGTCGATAATATTACTATTGGTCATTATGCAGTGGGTTCAAAGATAAATGCTAATTACTCGTACACTAGTAGGTGAAGCCGGAGGGTGGACGGGTTGTGACCCTTAAAAATATTTCATAAGGAAACGAATCATTATACATTATCCACTCATCATCATCATCATCATTTCAGCCATAGGACGTCCACTGCTGGACATAGGCCTCCCCCATCGATCTCCAAAACTACATTATCCACTATCATGACATAAATTATAATAATAGTTTTCTTATTACTACCGTTTGGCTATAACTTTCTCCAGTGACATTTTGAATAATCATTTTGGGCCCAGCCATAAATTAGCTGTCAGTGAGAGTCAGTGGGTCAGGCTGACCGGTTTTCCCCTTTTCAAATTTAGGGTCTGGGTCATCTGCCGACGTAGAATAAAGCAAATTTGATTAGCCCATTTTAACAGATCTAAACTTCCTTTACAATATTTATGTCGTCATTGCAGTCTATTAGACAATAACAGCAACAATGCTATATAAGTCCCAAATAAATAGAAAGAATTTTATTTAAAAAAAAAATTAAGAGTACCTATTTTTTTTTACTTAATAAATATTAACACGTATTACAATAAATAAATAAATATTTATACTAATTGAAATTTAAAGTTAGTTAGACAAATCTTATATTTTTTATTTTTTTCGTCGGTTAAAAAAGCTGTTTATATTTAATGTATTGCAAATAAATTATCAGCTGACGCTAGAGGTCAACGAACGACCAGTGCTGCGCCACGCGCACGCTTGTACGCTTTACATTGCTGGTTTGCAAAATTCTAAACCACATAATCAACACTAAAACAACAAGTTTATGGCAAATGGCTTTGGTAGTTGGACTGATGCTGGTATTCGAACTCGCACACAGGCCGAGATGAAGCTCTGCCCACGTACGGCCAAAACTGCACTCATGCAAAAAAGTGTATTCTGTATGGCTCCTTTAATATATACTAAAATCATCAGAGAATTAAATGTTGGAATGTTTAAAAATAAACTAAAAACTTTATTAGCACAAAAAAGCAACTATGAAATTTCAGAATTCCTTAATGATAAAAATGTTTTGATATGTAATGTAGACATAAACAAATAAAATAATAATAATAATAGCTTACATAGTAATAAACATCTAATTAAGTTATAAAATACATCTAAACCAAAATATGATTCTAACAATATTCTAACATAGACATAATTTTGTTTAATTTTTCTAACAAAAACTAATAAAAATATTTATAAAAAACTAACATTTGTACGCTGTAACAGCCAAGGACATGAGATACGTCTCCATTCTTACGACCATGTATGCTACTTTATATGTATGTGTACCTACCATGTTCTGACAAATAAATAATTTGAATTTGAATTTGAATTTGAAATGGTTATTAGCATTAGATTGTGTTTAGACAGTACAATAGTAACGTTTTGGCTTTAAGAGAGTTCCCTTTACACCAGTTTAAATAATTATAGCATTTTCCTACATAGCACACTTTTACCGAATATCCCTAGGTAGGTACATAATGACATCACTTTCCCACACATTCCTCTGGAGGTGAGCAAACATATTTATCGTGTCCTAACTTATAACTTTACCGTGAATTATTGCCCGACATGTTTATAGTTCAAGTCTCGTGGGACTACAGTCTGCCAAATACTCCGAAAGAGGGTAGTTATTTACCAGAAAGTACCTAAGTAATATTTTATTACTGTTTAATAATGTTCGAACGTTTTTAAGATTCCTCTCATATATATGACGAAAAAAGCAACGAAAACTGGATTTCTGGCGTTCTGCTTCTATCAAATAGAAATAAGTATAGTTTTTTTTAAATACTTAAATACATCTGTTTTAAACTATCACGGTTGTTCACTATAGTTATATGATTATTAACAAAACATTTACCGTGGTTCAGTTGTGTAAGGAGCTCCCGATATTTCAGCGCAGTAGCATGTACCATGTTCACGGGAAGACTGTATTTCAGCATCATCATTTCAGCCATAGGACGTCCACTGCTGGACTTAGGCCTCCCCCATCGATATCCAAAAGGGCCGGTTGGAAGCTGTCTGCATTCAGCGTTTCCCTGCGGTCTCTTTTAGGTCTGTCCACCTTGTGGGTGTACGTCCTATGCGCTTACCGGTCCGTGGTCTCCATTCGAAAACCTTTCAGCCCCACCGGCCATCTGTTCTGCGAGCTATGTGCCCTGCTCACTGCCACTTCAACTTGCTAATCCGGTGGGCTATATCGGTAACTTTCGTTCGTCTACGGATCTTCTCATGTCTGATTCGATCTTGTAAAGAAACTTCAAACATAGCCCTCTCCATTGCTCGTAGTGCGACTTTGAGCTTGTTTATGAGGCTCATAATGAGAAACCACGTTTCAGCGCGCGCAGATGTTACGACAATATTTTCAACTATGAAAATGAATGGCGCCACTTCTGAGGTCTGCGTCAGACGCATGCTGACGACTGACGTCGCCATACATTTTCAAATCAGCCGCGATTCACGGGAGACTACCTTTAGTAGTGAAAAGCGAACAGACAGAGACAGAGTTACTTTTGCTCTTACCTATAATATAAGTTAGAATTGGGATCAGTTAAGGGACGATATGTCGTCAGATAAGTTTTGCCTCTGCACGAAACAGGGACAAAAATATGCTATCTACGCCTGCAGGAAGATATACGCACGAATCGGCAAACTAAATTACGGAAGTGACATATGCTAAAAACTTCAAATTACTCAAGAACTATTTTAATTTTAAATAAAACGAATTTACATTAAATTCCATTATACAAATGACCATTAGAATATGAAGAAATAAATTGTTACGAACTTCCAGACGCGGAGAAAAAACTTAAAACATGTTTTCGAAAGCCTGTTTTCGCCGAATTATTCTATTAAGAAAAGTTTCACCATCATGTTTCCAAGATTACATTTAACTTACTTGTATACTTAACTATTTATAAGCAAAATATTAATTTGTTGCTGTTTGCCATAACCGCGTAAATTGATGCAACGCTACCCAAGTTCACGACATATCAACTCTTAGGATTAGGATCAGTGCAATGCGAAGATTTGTGTCTATTCTATTTACGGTTGAATCAACGCTCTGTATATCAAAATAATGTTAATTACCTACATGAAGATTATTAAGATACTCAATTTCGCCGCTAATGGCCAATCAAGCTAGTCTGCTAGTCTGTTAATCCAAATTCGTAGACAGATTGTAATTGATTACATTTTCAATCCATCAGAACTAGTGTAGCATTCTGGATTAGGGCCCCAATTATGGTTTTCAATTTCATTTAGACGTCGGTAGTAAGATAGACTATGTGGCATAGACCTTATTTAAAACGAAATGGTAGAGAACTGTACAATTGTATGACGGTAATGCGGCGTGCGCGCTCTCAAATATATGCATTATAATTTAAAAATATCTTCTATAGAATCTGAATAAAGTTGATTCAATCCATTGAAGGGAACGTAAAAACGGGTGTTTTTTAGGAAAGTTTACGATTTTTTTCTATCGAGACAAATTTCTTCAATCGTGTATCTGTGAACACATCCGAATAAAATATTTCAAGAACATTTATTAAACATAAAGAAATAATGTCAATTAATCGATTTTAAAGGTCTACTTTTGAATATTCGTGATGACGAATCGTCAAATTTGAAGCATATTTCGTCTTAAGGGTGTGTTTAACGGCCTAAGCTATATCTTATGCACGTTTTCAACGTGTTCACGGGCGAAAATGTGACAAGGCGCCTACGGTATCAAATACGCCTGTTTCGCTTTGCCACAATAAAAAGAGTCGACAAACTTTTGTCGCGACGTGCATGTTAGCCCGGCAGGTGTGGCGAACAGTTTTTATTCGTTTTGTTTGAGTAAAAAAAACTATATCAGAACATCATGAAAATAGCTTATTACAAGGTTTATTACTTTTATGGCGGACCAGTAATTTTTTATGCACCCTTATGATATGGGTATCAAATGAAGGGATTAGCTGAGAAGAATACTAAAAATGCTTGTTTATAAAATGTTATTTTATTTAAATAATTTACATTAGTTTACCTAAACCCGGCCCGGCCCGGTTTATTTGTATTTTTACCTAAATTAAATAATACGTGATAAGTCCCGATAAACATTTAAAACATTAATAATCTTTATCTCTATTAGTTTAGTTCGTTACTTAAAACAATATTCAAACTCTAACATCTTAATTGTATCCACCCACGTAGGTCAGTTGTTTCAAACAAAGGTTCAATAACAAAGCCCGACTGTTCAAAACTTTTAATACTAAGACTTAAAAAACATATAGCTGTGCTATAGAGTAAAATTCAGAGAAAAGTCTTTATTTGTTTGAAAAAATATCTAATTAAATGTATGGGGATTGTTCATTTATTTTATAGATTGTAATTAGAAAACCATTTCAAGCAATAGACTTACTGATCACTATTATCAACCAGAAGACCTCCACTGCTGAACATGCCTCCACACTAAACGACAGCCTGCCATCTGCATCCACTGGATAATAGAAGTAAGTTTTTTAGTATAGACATCTACACGAACTAATAATAACGCCGAAACAGATATTATCACATTTAAAAAACAATCTTAATTAAAATAAAATAAATGACTACCGTAAAAAATGGGTATCTTAAAATAGTCTATGTTTTTAGAAAATATAATGAAACTAATAGCTCAGAAAATTTGGGCAATCCTTATTAGGTTTTTGTCGTGATTACGTCTTTAAATTTGCTTCCATAGTGCAATTCAAAAATCATATGATAAAAAATAGCTCACAGAATCCTCATTTTTGTAAGTTTAGTCAGTTTTAGGTTAGTTTAATAGTTTTGTGAAGTTGAGTTTTTCAGTTGTTGATTTGTTGTTTTTTGTTTTTAGTGGTTTAGTATTTATGTTTTATAATTCAGCCGATTTTATTTAACGCTTATATTCCTTGTAAAAGTGACTTGCCTATAACGTTTAATGTTTTTATGGCCAATAAATATTTCTGATTTCTGATTTCTGAATACAGTTTGATGCTGCAGCTACATATCTATCATCTAAATCCTAAATTTAATTACACTACTCGATAGCTAAGGATCAAAAAATCCATTATGCTGAGTGAGACATACCTACTTGTACGCGTAGAGTAAAGCCTTCGGCCTCGCAAACTATTTTCAAAAACGCTTCCCTACGATAAAGATGTAACCATACCTATAGGTATGCAACATGTCATGGTTCAAAAACCTGCGGCGTAGGCCGAGCGTTGTCTGTCAGTGAATTGATTAATTAATTCACGATATTTTGCATAACTGCAAAAGTGCTTCCCTAACTTACGCAGAACACGCTCTTCTAATGAATACTGGAGTGTTCTTAGGTACTTTGTTTACAGAAACTGCATAATTCTTCGAGATAATTAATTCTTAGCCGCTCTACTTCCGGGTGCTTTTCGTCTAACTTTGTGAAGGAAGTGAGACCGTGCTACGAACATGGAGCTAAAATATCAAGAGGGTGCTAAATATCGGAAGATTTTTTCCCAATATGTTAAGAAACTTCATCATCAGATCAGGGCCCCGATTCTACTAAACAAATTGTTTTTAAATTGTAATTGTTTCAATTTTAATGGATAAATTATTGTCTCAAAATTGACAGCCTTTAATATTTTTTATACTAAGTTATAATATTAGGTGGAGGCATTTTTCTAGTATATTTTTTATTCTGTCATTTTTGAGGCCATTATTTACAAATTAAAATTGAAACAATTACAATTTAAAAACAATTTGTTTAGTTGAATCGGGGGCCAGTTAGATGGTCAAAATTACTGTATTTTCTTCCAGATTACATAATTATACTTACAAAGTTTCAAGACGATACGAAAATAAATAATAGGTTATAGCATACTTCCAAGATTTGTTTACATATTTCATTACAAGTAAGATCTAGGTTAATAGATCATGATATTTTTACGAAAAATACGAATAAACTACAATTAAACTCAAAATTAACCCTTACACAACCTACAGTACCTACATAATTAAATAGGTGAATCTGCCAAACTGAGTTCATAGAGGGTGCGCAACATAATGTTTATGTTAGCCTTAGCAACAATCCAGTTCGTATTATTGCAAAACAATTCACCCCGTCTTTACAATGCAAGTCAGTTGTTAGAAAGGAAACTTAGCTAGAAAACTAGCAGAATGAGTCCCGTAGGTACCTAACTTTAAAAATAAAAATCAAATTTGTTATTTTTATTAGTTTTTACTTGTAAAGCTCTCGGGTTTGGGTTTAATTGATTTATTTTAATGCCTATACATTATACATGGTGACGAGGCTGATTTTTTTTCGCAATTTCATGTTTAGTCCCGTAGTAAAAGTTATTCATAATGATGACTACAATGACCTTCTCTTTTTAAACTATACCTTTATAACACTTTTTACCCCAGTGGCCTTTTCTACCCGGATTTCCCCTATGATCGTTTCCAACTCGGTTACCAAACTATTTGCCTTTTCTCCATTCATATTCAGTGCGGGTAAACCGAGATTTGGATTACGTAGAGTTTGCAGTAACTATTGTTCAGTCTGTGGATTGGGTTGGAGTTAATTCGATAGTGTTTTGTTTAGCTTTGGGCTGCAAATAGAGTGTTTTGTTGATGTTAGTGTCGAACTGTTGAGAATCTGCGTTGGTTTAACATAAGTCAACAGAATAACAAGCAGTTAGAATAAAAACTACATGACGTAAATGCGCACCCACATGCTTTAGGTTCTTGAGTGGAGACCACGAACCGGAAGACGCAGCGCATTGTGAGAGTAGCGGGCATCCAGTGGATGCAGATGGGAAGGCCTATGTTCAGCAGTGGACGTGTTCTGGCTGATGATGATGATGAGAAGTTTTGGCGCCAACGTGAAAAAAATAATCGACTTGTATAATTTTCCTAAACTTGGTAATTATCGATTTTTTTATGCGTAATGATGGTCGATTATTATTTATTAAGTTTTCGTGAACGTGCTCGTGTGTGGGTCTAGTGATATAACGCGGTGAAACATGTATTTTCGTGTAGTTTCTTAAGTTCTTTTCTTTCTTAAGTTACTAGGGCATTCATTTGACTTGACCGTAACCTATTTTGCTTGACTCTCTGTGACTGACTTGTTTGACTACATTTCATCAAACTTGATAGTAATTTAATACTTGATACTGGCAGAGGAGTTCCTAAAGAAAATGTCATGTCGTTTTTATGCTTATGATTTGGCTGGTTAATGGATTTATAGTGTTTAAATGGTGTTTAATTAATTATTGGTGTAAGTTCTTTGACATAATTTGTAAATTAATGCAATTTTGCACGCCCTTGCCCTTGGGGCTGTTAATGGATGTACGTGTGATATTTTAAGACCTTTTATACCCATTGGCAAGCAAATAAAAACTTTGACTTTGACTTTGACTTTGAAAAAATGCACAGGAGTGCGACGCCAAACTCCTCACAGAGGGAAGAAAAAAAGGACACCGAGTTTTGCCGAAAAATGATCCAACCTTGACAAGTATACCTTGTTATCCTAGTACATACGTACATACATACTTTCAAAATATTTAAGACATAATATCGTTAGCTGCAACTTAAGAAAAAATTAAAATTTTAGATGAGTAGGTAGTAGGTAACTGAGTTAACATCTGGCTGCAACATTTTGCGCAGTAAATTCACAAGCAATTTTCATTATTTAGTAACTCCCCGCTAATGGGAACTCCGCTTTATGCTGTAAAATTGTAAAATTGTTTACATTGCTTCTGTCTTTTAAATTATTTTGCGTGGAAATTTAAATAAATATTACATTAGGCAAAGAGGTCGTCCGAAGAATCCAACTCGGATGGGCAGCGTTCGGGAAATTGCGTGACATCTTCTCGTCCAAGATACCACAGTGCCTCAAGACGAGGGTCTTTGACCAGTGTGTGTTGCCAGTGATGACATATGGTACTGAGACGTGGTCCTTAACTGTTGGCCTTTTGGAAAACCTCAGAGTCACACAGCGGGCAATGGAGAGAGTTATGCTCGGAGTTTCTTTGCGCGATAAAATCTGAAACGTGGATATTCGCCAAAGAACCAGAGTCACCGACATAGCTGTTAAAATTTGCAAGTTGAAGTGGCAATGGGCAGACAACATCGCTCGAAGAATCGATAACCGATGGGGAAGAACGGTTCTGGAGTGGAGACCACGAACCGGAAGACGCAGCGTAGGTAGGCCTCCCACTAGATGGACCGATGACATTGTGAGAGTCGCGGGCATCCAGTGGATGCAAAAGGCAGGCTGTCGTTCAGTGTGGAGGTTAAAGGGGGGGGGGGCTATTTTCAGCAGTGGACGTCTTCCGGCTGATGATGATGATGATTACATTAGGCCTGCAGTGGCAGGCAAAAAAAAACGAGAACTGAGCTGAGGCACACTTAACGTAAGTCCAAGTGCTTTTCGGAAATCGTCATCCAAACTAAACGTGTAAGGAAAATTACAGCTCATTGCTGTTTTAAAATTCAGTTGCAAAATTTGACCCAAACTAACAAAGCAAGTTGTATGTATGTATTTCAGTCTCTGGCAGCCATATCACAAGCTTTGCTAAGTTTGACAGTGTGTGCAAAAATATCCCGAATATTTATTTATGTTATTTACTAAGTTAAATATTTACTACATAATAAATCGATACTTTTAACTGATTTTATCGTGTGTATTTTGCATAAAAAAGAGAAGTAAAAAGAAATTTATCTTCTGTGGTATTTTGCATTAAGTATTTTATTTTCTTGACGTTTTAAACAGTTGGCACTCAAATAAGTTACCACGCGCACATTCTGCAAACTGTTTAAAACGTCAAGAAAGTAAAATACTTAATGCAAAATACACACGATAAATCAAGAAACGATGACGATGGGAACATTTTGATTAAAAATAATTGGCGGTACTTGTCATAACATAACATAAGATAACATTTCTGTAGACACATTGCATGTCACGGACGCCTATGAAAAAAACTATTAAATTATTTTCAAAGTTTCTCTAAAAATTTACGAACATTCTAGTAAGTATGTTTGAAAACAAAGTTATTTGAGAAATTGGAGGTTTGTAAAGGTGTGAACATAAAACCCGATTCATATCACTACCCATCTTGATTGCTATTATCTTAAATAAAGCAGTTCTCGGTGTGTGTATTAATTTCCTCATTTTGGCAGCGACACCCTAACAACTCCAGCAATAACAAGAATGTGTCCAAACCTTATTAGAGATAATAACCCCGCACAGTGTTGCCATTGTAAGCTGAAATAAACTCGCTAGCTCTGCATCAAAAGTCACCAGATTCAGAGAAAATATCTTTCTAGGAAACCGCTAATTTATCACACGTGCAGTCAGTTAGTGAAACGCAAAATAAATACATAACGTGGCAATTAATTTTCATTCGCAACACGTATTTCTAAAATTATCATTTTTTTTTTTGTATACACTTAGTGAAGCCTTAAAATTAATGATTATACAGAAAACTGGAATTTTATACCTACTTTATACTCACCGAAAGTTGCTAGTAGTGTATATTATTATGTATTCTGTGCTAGTAGGTAGTAAAAATATTTATTTTGGCGGGAATGACAAGTTGTCAGAAGAATCAAAAATCCCAGTCTTCAACTACATCGGGCTTTTATAAACGATTTCGAAGAAGTATTTTTACTCGTGCGTGAATGGTTTCGATGAACTTATTATTTTTACTCCACGTAACTGGTTTCCATGTAGTTGTGGTTGTGTATTCCTTTTTACTTGTACTTCAGCTATCTAGCAATTTAATCGCAAAACTGGCAACACTGCCTCGTTAGGAAACAGTCAGGTCAGCTGCTGACCACGTGAGAGGTTCAGCAGTAGACATTTTCTCTTATTGGCTACAGATTTCGGCCGAATAATGAATACTATTTCTGAGAGCTCTGTGAACCAAACAACGATAAATTTCAATAATATTTCATTAATATCGCTTGAACTGGTTTGTCGTAAAAAGGTTACAAAGACAAAAGGAATAAAGTTATTTTTGCAAACGCAATATCAATATCTAATCGAATAAAAAGACGATAAATAAGTCTGTACACAAATTGCATATATCATATATCAAACAACAGCAAATAATAATTATAACTACAGTTATAATTATTTACGGGATATTTACCGTGGTAAGGTTGTAGAATGAGCTCCCGATATTTCGGCGCAACCTTCAGCGCAACCTCATTCCACAACCTTACCACGGTAAATATTCCGTAAATAATCAAATAACTTTTAACAATATCTAATAATAATTCCAAGGAAAAATAACAAAAATCCTCCACCTGCTAATTTAAAATCACTGGACAGATTTTGATCAAACAGCAAAGTAACATTATAAATTAAAAAGAAAGCAAATTCAAGTTGGCCCAGCCGTTTAGGAAAATAGTAAGTAAGACACACAAACTAACACACCCTATTACCATAAGTACATAATTATAATATAACATCTCATTTCTGCCGTGGCTAGAAAAAAAGCTAATAACAACTTTTTTAATAAGGCAAGTGCCTATAATAACTAAACAAAATACAAGCTAACACTAACGCTACAAAAACAGTTGCTTATAGACCGTTGAAGGTCTAAAGACAATCCAAATGCTCAAGTCCACTATCAATTGGCAACGTATCCAGCACGCTGGTGGAATTACCGAAAATAAACGACTTGACGAAAAAAAAGTTGAACTAGTTAAATTCTGTCATAAAGCAGCTTTCGTTTCTTCGATAAATCATTCACTTCAAATGTGCAAAGTTTAATAATTTTCAAATGTTATATCCATCTTTTTATTCTAATGTATTTTTGGTTATTATTGAAGATTCAAAATTAGATTCACAAGAAAGATTGCATATTGATGTCATAAAGGTCGTCTGTCTTTAACTTTCGACGGAGATAAATAGATGCGTAGAATTCTTAATAACTTTAATATAAAAAGATGTTGCAACGTAACCACCTGGCAATTTTGTGAATGCTGAAATAAAATTAATGTCTATACTTAGAATCTGTCAGAAGGGTGACCTCGCAACCCTATAATAGATTTTTCTCATTTGCGAACCTAAAAATCATGCGGAATTACTACTTTCTCTCTAGCGTAATATAAGCTTAGAAATACGGATCGAAATGAGCCCCTTCCTCCTCTTTTGAAGTTGGTTAATAACGGGTCAGTTTGTTAGGAACACTTTAGCGATAAGTAAATATTTTTTTTATAGTTTAAAAATATTATTTGACCTGTACAAATAAAAACCCATACTTGAGGGTTTTACTAGCCATAAAATAATTACACCATTCACCTCCTGGCTCCATTATCAGATCAGTTAAATTGTACCAAATTATTGTTTTGCCATCCGGTCTCATCCGGATTACATTATACTTGCAATGTTTTTAATCAATACTAAAATTTTAGGAAGGTTAATATCGACTTTGGAAGTCTATTTAATTTTACTAACAAAGTTATTTGAGACTTGAGACTTAGAAATAAAGCTAATTAGCGTGTCAGTAAAAACGGGAAATGAAAGATTTTTCAACACATAATAAATGTACGAGCCTGCTTTACATCGTTCAGGAAGTGAAAGACTTGAGAATCGGAAACCATGTTATTATAATGACAGCTTTTACATATTTAAGTAATATTGTGATTACACACGATTTCTTGTGTGTCTATTATTTTTAAATCAAACTCTCATTTATATATTTTTTTAATTGACATAAGAATGGTGCAAACGTAATTCTGAAATAAACTTTTTTTGTTCCAGATTTCTCCCTCACTAGTCTTGGCTGTTGAAGATTAAACTGTCGGTGATGTGGTTACAACTAAACAAAAATGAACCTTGTCAACCAAAAAACGCAAGGAAATCATAGAAAAATGGAACGGAGGTTTAACCTCCTAGTCATATTGTACATATCCTTACTTACTCAAGTCAGATGTGAAACGAGTGAGTCAGAAAGAGAAAGCACAACCAAAACAGATAACATAGAGTTAGATAGTAATCAATGCCATACTTGTTTCAATAGTAATAATGAAGTAGATAATACAGAAAACTTTGTAGATAATGTCATTGATATTATATATACTCTAACTATAAAAGATTCAGTTGTAAATAAAACTATAGATAAATTAGAATTAGAAGTAGAGAATTTACTTGAACGAACGCTGAGTCAAGACAGATTCAAAATATTTGAAGGACTCGAAATCGAACCTGGTAAAGATGGAAATAAAAATAAGAATGATAAGGAAAAGGAAGACGTGAAAAGTTTACAAGAAGATAAAGGAAGAGCATTGTTTAGCAAATATACGTATGAATACAGAATGTTCCAGAAAGTCAAAGAATTTGTGAATACTCATGTGCTCTCGATAGACCTTCCTAAAGCGGCGAAATTTATGGGATTCCGATGTAAGTATTAAGACCATCATTTCCTACCAAAAATGTTATAGTTTACAATTCAGCCGCTAAAAGAATGCGTCTGACAGCTGCAATAACATTGTAAATTTTTTAATGAAAACATTTGCTTCTATTATTTTACCGTAGAATATTGGCTACCACTTACCAGCTACAACTTTACGTTCAAAAAGCTAATAAAAGTGATTTAACATTTAGCTTCTTACAATGTTTTAGCATCTGTCAAGCGCATTCTTTCAGCGGCCGAACTTTAGTTGTGATTTTAAGGAATTAGTTTATTTTATTTTTACTTGCCCTAAACTTGCCATCCAACAAAACTGGCTTTGATGGGCGAAGAGAAAAGTGAGCCAAGGCACAAATAACTTGAATTAATTAACCTAAACTGTCACTAATCGATCCATAGAAACGGTAACACACTCAACGAAATTTATAAAATGCTGTTTTTTGCGATATTAATGTTGGTGCCATGGTAAAAGTTGTTTATAATGAAGATTATGACGATTCCTTTTCGGCTTAGTACACCCTTACTGGGTGATACTTATCTCGCATAATGTCTTTTCTAAAGGTGAATTGGAACGTAATGTTATTGAATATTTTTTCGCCTTCCAGCTTTCGGCATCAACAAATTTCTGTTGCCGCTCTTCATCGGAGGCCAAGTGCTGATAAAATCAGTGTTGCTTGCAATGTTCCTGCCCAGCATACTTGGCAGCTTCGGCAAAATCCTCGGGAAAGGTAAGCAGTTAACAAGACCTTACTGACTGGGATAGACAACGCCTCGTTTATAGAATAGCAGGGCGTCAGATAGTTCAAACACATGCGCAGTAATAACGCAACTGCCTTCTGATCAAAAGGTCTCGAGTTCGATTCCCAGCGTCCTCATTTCCTGCGTCAGATTTCCACTATCGCACGTCCCAACGCAGTCTAAAAGTGCCCCTACATTTTGCAAAGCTGGGAATCCCATACCGTCCTATTTTTCCCCTCTTTTCTTCCACGGACCTACAAGGTATGGAATGTCGTTCCCCAAAGGTCTTTTCGCAGAGCTTTAACAGGAAAACTTTCATAAAGGGTATCCACAACTACCTCTCTGGGCTGGCAAAGCTCCGTCAACCAACACCGTTAGCGTTGCAGGTATCCATAGGCGGCAGTTTCTGCTTACCATCATGCAAACTGCGTGCTTATTTGCCGTACTTTAAAAAAAGGAGTTATTTGAATAATGAATTGACATGATTTATTTGGTCGGAGCCTGGTTATCAGTTTTTTTGTACAACAAAAAACACGCAAATGTTACAATTCCCCAAAAAAGGTAGGCTTACCTACGCTACGTCATCCGGTTCGTAGTCTCCACTCAACAACCTTTCTTCCCCATCAGTTATCAGTTCTTCGAGGAATGTGGCCTGCCCATTGCCACTTGCTAACTTGCATATCCCAGCAGCTATGTTCTGTGACTGTAGTTCTTCAGAAAATATCCTCGTTCCAGATTTTAAGGTGCAAAGATATTCCGAGCATAGCTCCTTCCATTGCCTGCCGTGCGACTCTTGAGTTTTTCATAAGGTCAGCAGTTAAGGACCATAGCATTTGAGCAATTCACACCGTGGTTCGAACCAAATGCGGTGCGAATCACTGCATTACACGTCTTGAGACGTGGTCCTTAACAAATGATCGATACAAAAAGAAAAATTAATTAACTTGGATAAAAAAATTATATTGGTTGAAAAATTATAAGCCCTTTAAAATAACCCACGGTAGTTCTAGTAATGCCGTGACATATAGACAGACACGGCCAAATTAGGCCAAAGAAGGGTTCCGGATTTATACGAAACCCTAAAACACCTCAGATTAAAGCAACCTTGCAAATAGGCAAGCAATTTATATTCTTCCAAGTGTCGTCACTTGGAAAAGTTGTTTTCCAAGTCGCTGTAAAGTTTCGAACACATTGTCGACTTTCAAAGCTGGCGTTTGCCTTTTAGCTGTTATAAATTCTTAACTTGGCTTTTTGGTGGGATGTTTCTTTAATATATCATTCGAGATGCTGCCAATTTCTCATGTGAAATGCGAGGACCATTTCGAAGAACTTCCTGATTTCTTGCGTTATACGGTTTTATTGGGTTATTATAACTTTTGCGTGTTTTTTCTTGTATTTTTTATGTTTAGGTCTATCCCCGCCTATTCCGGGATATAAATGAAATAAATCATTTGACTTTAACTAAACGTATGTTATCCTACTTCCTGACTATTTCCTTAGCATATTTGATAAGAATCGGCCAAGCCGTTTTTCTTTTCTTTAGAAAAGGTTATAATTAAAACCGTTTGAGGCTATAGATAGAAAAATACAAACATACACGCTTACTACATTTATTCATAATTAGTTTATTGCTTATCATATTATTATGGGTACCTACTGTACTCAGTAATAAGTTGGAAATATGAAATAATTATAAATTTAAAAATAACTCTTTGGACGTCCGCCATATTGAATGAAGTGAGTTTTTTTTTCGCATTCTTTTCAACAAACCCTTTCTTTTGGTTACCCGTTTCATGGGGATGCATAAAAAAATATAAGTATTCATACACTTGGTTGCCATATTTTTTCCAGTTGTTTTGATTTAACCCGTACCGCGCAAGAGGCTGAGTAGCCGCGGTTGCCAGAAATGCGAGAGTCCAACCGAATTTTTGAAAATTGACTGGATGTAAAATAACAAATATTTTTTTTCCTATCAATTTGACATTGTATGTTCATATATTATATATATTATTCATTGTCTTGAATTGTTGTATGATATTTTCAATTGATTATATATCTAAGTACTCACCGTAATTTAAAAAAATTAAATACTCACAGAATCTCGTGATGCAATTATTATTCTTGAATTTTCTTGCGCCATCACGCACTTGTTGATAATAATATGCTATTTTTTCACATGAAATTACTATCACACCACTTTCACAACAAGGGAGCACTATTTCCGCAACTTTTACACTAACTACTTGACACTAATAGGCAATATTCACTTCAAAAACTAAAACTTTATCGCGAACCATTTTTACGTTATGTTTCCGCCATGTCGGTTTGTCAAACACTGTCTAAACGGGGAAAACCCACTCACAAAGTATAGGTCCCCCCTGACACGGTAAGGATGCATCGATTCTCTAGTGATTGAAGTAAGCTAGAGGCGAAAGAACTTACATTGTCTTTGGAACGTTCATTCGAGCGGGAATAAATTGACGAATAGCGGTAATTTCCTTAGGCACCGCTCCGGTGCCTAACGCGCGTCCAGCTCTTTTCGCTTACGCCGACATGCGCTGCGTAACACATTCAAAGGGTTAAAACCAAAAATCATAACCTATTTTGATGAAACTTCTATAGAACCAATCTGAAAGTATTATATTATATCCTTTCAAATAAAAAAACTATTTACTAAATCGGTTTATTAATGACGGAGTTCTGAGGTAAATAACCAAGATAAAAAAATAAAAATAAAATATTGATACGTACTGCCTAATTACCCAAGAATGGAACTCCCTGCCGTCCTCTTTGTTTCCTGATAACTACAATCTTGGCATCTTCAAGGCTAGAGGGAATAGATTTTTTCTAGATCAACTTTTTCCATCCTCCACGTCTTCGCTTACCATCAGGCGAGTTGGTGGCCAAACGTAGATCAACTCTACATGATATAAAAAATAAAATCGAATTGCGAACCTTTGAATTTTTGAATTTGGTTAAAAATAGCACCTAGGCGTGCGTGATCTCAAGCTCAAAAATTTGAGAAAGTTGGCAAAGGTGTATGAAAAGTTATAATATTAGGCATTTAAAAATAATATATATATATATAATGATATGCAGTATTCTCTTAGAAGTGATGTAACATCTTATATGAGAATAAAAATGTCTATAAACCTAAACCTAATCTTATTTAGCTACCTCACCATATTTTCCAGGTATCTCTCAGCTGTCAGCCAGTTCCAGCCAAGCCAGCTACCCGCCCGTCAACAACGGTGATGACCAGACCGCGTACAACAATGAGAACAAGGAGCCGATGGGATACGAGACCAACCCAGCTGGAGCTTACACCTACCCTGATGCATACAACGAGCCAGGAGATGCCAATGAACTTGGAAATGTGGATATGTCACGGTAAATAAATTATTATAGTTATTCTTCTTTCGATGTTTCGTAGATTATTATTTTGTGACCAAATTTTTTCCACCCCCAATGGCCCTCTTCGTGGCTTTCGTCTAATGTGCAAGTTGTAGGACACGCTGCAAATTCCATCAAGTGTGGCATTGTCTGAGGGTTCACACCACAAAGACATTGGGTATACCCTTTTTATGACCACACTTTACCATACTTACTTTGCCATACTTGGGACCGAAGTTGGTTCAGGGTTTTCCAAGTGGGCCATGGTTCTTTATAGCCTGGAGGAAACTCAATTATAGTTATAAGGCAAGGGTATGAGGCAAAGGTACATTATACTTATCATTACCGCCGATAACCGATGGGGTAAACGAGTTCTAGATTAGAGACCACGTTTAGGCAAACGTAGAGTAGGAAATTGCTGCTAGGTGGAGTGACGACCTGTGTAAAATGGCGGGTAAAAACTGAGTGCAGAGAACTGCCGAACTCAGTGGCGTGCATCCAGGCCTACGTCCAGCAGTGGACAGCAAAAGGCTGATGATGATGATACTCATCATTATCATCACTTTTACTACAGTTGATTGAATCAGGCGTTACTTTGCGAAAGTCCACCATCAAATTAGTTTTTCAGAAAAAACGACTGGGGTCCATCCTTGAAATAGAGAAAGAATCATTTTGCAGAAGATCTTACCGTCCATTGTCCACCATCAAATTAGTTTTTCAGAAAAAACGACTGGGGTCCATCCTTGAAATAGAGAAAGAATCATTTTGCAGAAGATCTTACCGTCCATTTTTTTGCAATTTTTGTCACTGCAAGATTCTGTGCGTGAAAACATTGATAATAAAGTTTTTTTTAGGTTTTTTTAAAGTTTTTGTAAGTTTTGTTAAGTTTTTTTTGTTATTGACTGGCTCTGACGTAATATTGTTAACAATTTTACATTTTGGATGTTTTACTCACAGAAAAGTTTTTTTTTTTGTTATATTAGAACGGCCGTCATGGAGTTTTTGTAAGGTTGTATCCAGTTGCACCCATATAAACGAAACGTCAGTCATTCGAAATCAGTTAGCTACTGTGATGTGAACTTCGAAGCGTTGATCTAAATAAGAACGTTCTCAAGGTTCACTCACTCATTCAATTTTTTTTCTTTTCTGTGGTTTTACTATTAATTTATGTACCATGTAGACGTTTTAATATGCCGCGTTCTGCAAACTACGTCATTTTGCCTGATAGACCTGATACGGAAGAGAGAGCGCCGTAAGTTGGTATTTAGAGATTCAGCGGTATATTGATAAAAGTGTATGAGATATAGAGACATAAACATGAACGATAATTATACTCAGACATATCTCCCTTGTTTGCCTGATCTAAGATCGGAACCTTAAAAAACATTAAGAAAATACCAAAAGCTGCCTAATGCCTCAAATTGAGGCGTCATTTAGTTGATTTCCTTAAGGAAACCGCTTTTATTATTTCATTGGTACAAATGCAAATTGGCTCAATATTACCGAATCTTCCCGTCTTGTCTTTTATTGCTTCGTTGGAAAAAAACGAAATGTTGCTAAGTGAAGAAATGCCGATAGATGAGTACTAGGAATGGTTTAACAAAAATATGTTGCTACGTAAAATCAAATCAATAGAAGTAATTCATAATAATAGTTACATGCCAAACATTTCAAAAATAAACTATAAACTAATCTTACTAATATTATATTATAAACGTTAAAGTTTGTATGTATAGATGTATGGATGAATGTTTGTTCCTCTTTCACGCTGCAACGGAACAACGGATCGACCTAATTTTTTGCATGCGGGTATAGTTCAAGAGCCAGAGTGACATACTTTTCATCATCATCATCACCATTTTTCATCACTACGCGGGTGAAACCGCAGGGCGCAGCTAGTCATAAATAATTAAAAATTATAATAATACGGGTGATCGAGTATAATATCGTCATATCAAATAAACAAGGGAGATATTATGATAAGATGGCGTTGCGGGTGCGAATGCATCAAGTAAGGCATCTAGCAATAAATTGACCAAGTGCGAGTCGGGCTCGCGCACTGAGGATTCCGTACCACCAATAATACAATAATTATCAATTTAAAAAAGCGGCTTTAAAATTAGTTAAATATGGCATTTCGATTCGGTGAAATGATAAGATCGAGGTTCGAAAGATAAGGTCGTCCAATTAACGAAATTACCAGTTATAACTTAATAATGAACAGTAATTTGTCGCCGACTCGCACTTGACCATTATTTATTGTTATACTTTTAAGTATGCACTATAATCATGCCAAGTCTGACGCTTGTATGTATTACCGTTTTTACGCTAGAGCAAATGCAAAAAATTGTTTAAATAATTAATTGTATGGGGAACCCTTTAGCTTATATTAAACACTAACGCAAGCTTATTATTAAATTTTACAAAAAATACTTTAAAATTATTTCTTAGTCAATCTGCCTTAACAACCAACATTACATAATTCTGTAAAAATTTCAACTGGTTATCTATTACAGATCGAAAGATACAGCCGTTAAAATGTAGGACGGACGGACGCACAGACAGCGTACGTACGCTTAGTAATAGGGTCCCGCTTACACCCTTTGGGTACGGAACCCTAAAAAGGATGTGGATAATGATGATGATGATGATGATTTATTCTCTAATGGTGTAAAATTTATTGAACTTGTCGTGAAGGTGGAAGTTTTTTTTTTTGAAAAAAATATATATATATTTGCACGTGTTCATTTTTACAGATTTGGCATCCCTGGTCAGCATATACCGTCGAAGAACAGCTACTATCAAAACCAGATGCAGCCCGCAAATTACTACAAAGTGAGTGAAACGTTTGATCATGTCCACAAAGAAAATGCTTGTGACGGTTTCGACGATGGAGGTCGAATTTCGGACGAAATTATTAAGTAGCTTTAATAGGTTTTTAAAAGCCGTGGTAGCCTATTTGGGAGACCGCTAGAATTGAAAGTGTGAGGCTCAAATCCCGGGCCCGTACCAATGAGCTTTTTGGAGTTTGTGCAAATTTTCACACCACTGGCTTTTCGGTGAAGGAAAACATCGTGAGGAAACCTGCATACGTACGAAGAAGAAATTCTATGGCGTATGTGAATCCACCAAGCCGCAACTGGGCCAGGGTGGTGTGGGTATGGCCCAATAGGCTGATAATTGTGACGATGATAAAAAGATATATATATGTATGTATATCAGTCTCTGGCAACCATATCACAAGCTTTGCTTAGTTTGGGGTCAGATGACCGTGTGTGCAAAAAATGTCCCGAATATTAATTTATAAAGACAAAATTGTTTTTACAACACATTTGCTCAAAAAGTGCACTTACGAAGCCTGTATAAATCGTTCGAAAGTTAAACATTACGGATCATACAACGGAGCGTGCGGTAATGAATTTTACCGCACGCTCAGATGTATAGCACCGTGCGTGTACTTTACAGTATTTTTTTAATTTCCATTTTTTGTTTTTTTCTCGCAAATGTGTTGTAAAACGTTGTATGGCACACGTGCGGATTGGTTATTACAAACTCGTGACTATGGTAAGCCCTCGACTTCGTCTCGGGCTTACATTCGTCTACTCGTTTGTAATAACCAACTTACCGCACTTGTATCATAAATAACTATTTTCAACCCTCTATAAAAGAGCTGGTAACTATCAAACATCCGAACCTTTTTTATAAATCTTAGCTAAGAACACTAAATCAAATCACCTTTCAAACAAACAAAAAAACTAAATCAAAATTGGTTCAGCTGTTTGGAAGCTACGATGCCACAGATAGACACACAGATACACACACCGAATTTAAACATCCTTTTTGGAATTTTTAGGACCCCCGTCCTAAAAATTATACAATTAAAAGTACAAGCACCTCGTGATTTCACCCGCTATCCTACCATGAACTTTTCCATGATAAAAAGTAAGGCACATCAGTTTATCTGCAGTCAGCGACCAGCAGTTTCCAGTCCATCTTAGCTGTTCAGTTGACAGCGTCCCTAGCGGAGAACAAAGTTCCAAACTGAAGTTCCAATTTTGCCCACCTGAACAGCTAAGTTGGTGGCACTGTAACTAATTATCAATAACATTGAATAATACAACAAATAACCAAAACACAAAACATCACTTTAAATAAATATAACAAATCACTCACGAGCCCTGAATAATTAAATATTTTGGCTGTGCAAAAGAGCGCATAATCCATCCACGAGTCTGAAAAACAAAATTACTTTTCAGGTGTTCCAGAAAATTCCAGCATCATCGATGATCCTCAGCAACTACGATCCATTCTATTCGCCACTGCTATCTCGACTGGACGGAATCTTTGCAAGACTCGGTATGTCACTTGCTTTATCAATGAAATTATAGTTTAAACTAAAATAAATGGATTTTTGGCATTCCGGTTCTATGAAATAGAAAGATGTATGGAAAATTCTTTTAAGTCGTCTGACCATTTTGAGAATGTCTTACGCTGCGCTTACCGGTTCGTGGTCTCCATCCCAGAACCTCTCGGCTATATCGGCCATCTGTTCTGCGTACTAGATGGACAGACGACCTAAAAGAGACCGCATGGAAACATTGGATGCATGCCGCTTGCAATCGACCTTTTTGGAGATAGATGGAGGCCCATGTCCAGCATTGGATGCCCTATGGCTGAAATGATGGTAATGATGGAAAAATCAATTTCTGTGTTTTTTTAATCAAAAATATAGTCTAATGAATCTTGTGTAAGCCGAACAGAATTGACTTCTCCGTGGAGCGGCTGCTTGTAGGCCGCGTCTCAATTCAATACCTAACATTTCCGATAAGAATTATCCTCATTCGGAGTTAAGACCCCCATTTCTCATGGATCAATGTCTAGGATTAAAAGACAATCTGATTGGCATACTTTCTTTTCTTTTTTTCTTTTTCTTATATTATAATGCTATCCTACTTTTTACCTGACTAGCGATTTTATAACCGGCCGTTAAGGCCGGTTACCCGAGTCGCGTAGACAACAAAACGCTCCCTCAGCCCCCGCCAAGTTATAGCGACGATGTATTTTGCCACGCAAGAATCAGGACGCCCACGGGGGGAGTGCAACGACAAAAACGAACATAAGTCCGACCTCGATGACGCCCAAAGAGTACATGACGCCTGGCGTGGTACTGAACGCGGCGCGCGCAAATTCTCGCGACCTTTTTACACTTTTAATTCCACTAAAAACGAAACTATTCACTATCAAAAATCTATCCAAATATTTTTTTTTTTAATAAAATTGCCTTTCAGTACATGCAATTTCCAGGTTGTTACGAGCTTTCAGTAGAGCATAAAATGAAAAAAATAAACTAACTCGACTTTGTTCCAGATTTTTTATTTTTGATCGAGGAAAGTTTATTCTATCTTGTTTTGAACCAAATCGTAAACTCAAACACAGATGTATCATGTGATATGTATTTTTTTCCAGCTCAAATATTGTAATTTAACTGAATAAAATTGATCTAAAATCGTCAAATGTGGTATATGAGGCCGTTAAGTATGCTTTATTACTCGTTCTACATCACCCAAGCTAAAAAAGACGGACAAATTACAAAGCTGGATAAAGTCCGGACAAAAAAGTCCGCTCATCTCTGGACAAATCCGGACAGATGGTAGCAAACTTTCCATCATGTAAGTTGTGGCCAACGCATTTTTTTTTGTCAAAACAAGAATATTTTTAATTCTATAGGTTGCAAACAAACGGGCTGCCTGATGGTAAGTACTCCGTTCCAGTAGCAGATAGTTGCGTAGCAGACCGTTGCCTATAGATACTTGTAACACCAGAGGCATCACAATTACGTTTCCGACCCTTTGAGACTCTTTTGAGACTCGCCTTTTGAAAAACCCCATGTTGTAGCGTTTCGGAAACATCGCGAAAGGTGGCACGCTCCACATTTTTGCAGGTACAAGGCACGAAAAGTCGTGTGAATGGCACAGTGTGCGATTTCCATTGAAGTCTGATCAGCTGCCTTATTATAGATGATTCGGCTCGTGATCGCGATCGCGTGCCATCTCACTTACGCACGTGGTGCGAGTAAATAGATACGAACGGGACGGCATGCAATCTCGACCCCGATCAAAGAATCATAATAAGGCCCCTGGTCCTAGTCAGTCATTATTATTTGTTATTATTCTTCTAATAAATGTTTTCCTTGACCCCTTCACTGATTAAGTCAATAAATGAGCCCCCTTTGTCAAGTTAAAGACATCGACTTTTGTCATGCAAATGAACCGGAGATGAAACAAACCTATAGAATCGTTTGACTCAAAGAAATTCCGGTTGTTCTCGCCTACCGTAATTATTTGTGAGGAAGGGTTACAAGTCACGAACAAATCTTTAGAAACTAGCAGTTAGCTTTGTGAATTCATCCAAGGTTTTCCCGTTTTCCGTATTTTTGGGGTAAGAAAGAAAGAAAATACATTTATTTGACATTACTACAAATACTTTGTTCCCTAAAAGCTTAAGCTATACTCGGAGTTTCTTTGCGCGATAGAATCCGGAACGTGGAACTATTCGCCAAAGAACCAGAATCACCGACATACCTATTCGAATTTGCAAGTTGAAGTGGCAATGGGCATTCGGCAGGCCACATCGCTTGAAAAACCGATAACCGATGGGGAAGAAAGGTTCTTGAGTGGAGACCACGAACCGGAACACGCAGTGTATGTAGGCCTCCTACTAGATGGACCGACGACATCGTGAGAGTCGCGGGAATGCGGCTTGTCGGTGGAGTGGATGCAGATGGCAGACTGTCGTTCAGTGTGGAGGGCTGAGAGAGAGGCCTATGTTCAGCGGCAGACGTTTTCTGGCTGATAATGATGATGATGATGACAAATACAAATAAACAAAATTAAAAAAAAAAAAAACACTACTGCGTTGTCAAATCTTACTTTATAGACGTAAATAAAGGTACCTCAAATCCTCGCATTCTAAGGGTTCCGTCCAACGAAACCCTCAGAGTGCGAGTCCTGTTCGTACTTCTCCGGTTTTTAAGTCAACGCATAAACCGTTCGGAGAAAAAAAAAACTATTGTACAGTGTAAATCATGAGGACGGACATGGTAGTTTATCGAACAAAATAATATAATAAAATTGCATTTGATATTCGAGTATTCGACAATAATAAAAAACCAATAACTATTGTTGCCCGTGACTTCGTACGCATAGTCTCATATAAACTTTAAACCTCTTTTTACCCCCCTTAATTCAGCATTCACTAAATCCTTTTTTAGCGGATCTCTACATTCCATAAGGAATTTATCATTATGTTGCTTGTCATTCTAATGATATTAAAAGCATATAATATCTTTGAGCCTCTTCTTTAATTCCAGGTTTAGCTCCACAAGAGAACGCAGTAGAAGACGGACTCCAGATCGGGGGTCAAAGCGTTCACGACGTGAGACTAGAGTCGTGTAGAGAACAGCTGATCTGCCTCATGTACGCCAGCCCGGCCAAGTACGCGCCCTACAGCAACTTGATCTCTGCGCAACTCAGCAGGTTTGTATATCTTGGAGTCTAGAATAGAGATAATGCATGAACGCACTTTGCGTTCGCTAACTAGTCCGGTCAAGCTGTAGAGGCCATAAGGCCAACAGCATAAGTCAATAATTAAAGACGAAGCGAGTTGGCGGAAAAAAAAACAAAAAGAGTCAACCGACTCATCTTGCAAGGCAAACAGAAGAAACGAAGGAAAAACGAACATCATCAAAATTTACAGGTAGTCCGATGTTGTTTTTTGTAATAGCGAATAAGTTCGCGTTTTTCCACCAACTTGCCTGTTGGTAAGCCACGATGTGGTTGAATATGAAATACACAGGTTTAGAAGATATCCACTCACTCTTACCTTGAAAAGACCCAGATTATATATCTCAGGAAACAAGGAAACTGGCAGATTGTTCCAATCCTTGGAAGATAGAACCTTGCGGTATAGAAACGTAAAATCAAATTTTTTGGTACATATCCAAGGAAAACCCACAATTTATTGGTGGTAGTGGGCCGACTTCCTAATTTTCCTTTACTAGATAGGGGATGGTAGGATTAGGTCATGTAGCTCCGAAGAATATTCTCTAAAATGAATCCTGTAGAAAATTTACAGACTCGCTACTTTACGGTGCTATTCCAGACTAAGAAGAATGGGTTTGGATGACAAGTCTTACAGACATGATTACAATATGGACATTACAAGAATCGTAAGAAATTGGTGCACTCTTATTGCTCTGAAAGCGATCTCTTCCAGACAACCTTTAGTTAAGTGATATGAATGATGATTGTTTATCAGTGTGATCAAAACTTTTCAGAGAATTAAACGAACTCCGGCGGCCGGTGTCCGACAACCCTGAGATACTCCGGTTCTTCCGCTACATGCGGGCAGCGAGGCGTGGACAGGAAGGCACTGACTGCATGCGTGCGTTCCCCACGTGCTCCAGCAACGCTGCTCCTGCGCATACTATGATCGCTGCCTATCATGATATCAACAAACTGGTTACGGCGAGGAAACTTGGGAATGGATAGGTAATGGATCGCAATCTTTTACATTACTTGGCTTGCTGGCTCTTTTATGCCGTAGGTGGCAAAGAAGCTAATACTGCTTGATGTTAAGTGATCACCATCGCATATGGATACCTGTAACACCAAGGGCATCACAGATACGTTGCTGACCTTACACAGCTTTTGAAGAACCCTATGTTATAGTTAATCCGAAATGCCGCAGGAGCAACCACCAATGCTCATTTCACATATTGCAGGTGAGAGGCAAAAAAGATCGTGTAGAATGCTATTTATCATAGATCTGTGGCCTGTGGATTATTGTGGATATGTGCTAGTCCCAAACGCCAAAATTTTAATTTTTTGCGTCTATCAGGGTAACCGTATGTCGTAAGCTATAAAGTTGAAAACGCATTGTAAAGGTAATAAATGATTCCAAGCTCGGCTGCACGCAGCAGTGCTGCCGCAATAGTGCTTCCGCAGCACTACTGGTCCCCGTACCTTCTCTATAGGTTTATGAGATTACATTCCGAGGCTGCGGCTGCCCTGCTGCCGCGGCATTGCTGCGTAGCTTAGAATGTGTTTTCATATAAACCTATAGAGAAGGTACGGGGACCCAGTAGTGCTGCGGAAGTACTATTGCGGCAGCACTGCTGCGTGCTGCCGAGTTTGGAATCATACCTTTATTCTTATTCTAAGTGGAGATGATTATGAACTAAAAACCGCATTGGGTACATTGTGCATTTGTCCTTGGCAGCCTATCCAAACCAGCCGAACTTCTTATTCCAACGGAGTCTGGCTTTGGGTTGCTGGTATAACTGTTCCACCTCTATTTCGCCAGGTGTTGTTGTTTAGGAGATTTATTGTGGAGTTTCACAAAGAGTCTGGACCTTAATCATGTCTTCTGTAGCCTTGCAGTATAATAGCACATAAAGGACTCCGATTTATTGATTCGTTTCTATTTTAAAAGCAATATCTCCGAGAATCCAAGAAAATTGAAAAGTATCTTTCCTTCATTAGTATTTGCATTCCATTTCCGTTGCAAATAAACTTTTCTAATGCAATTGGATCTGCTTCTATCTCTAATCAGACTCGCGCTGTGATAATGGATGTTGAATTTTATAGCTTGGCAAAAATGTAACTAGTTTTAACCCCCGACGAAAAAAGAGGAGTGTTATTAAGTTTAACGTGTGTATCTGTGTGCGGCATGGCAGCTCCCAAATGGCTGAAACGATTCTGATTTAGTTTTTTTTAAAGGGGACGTGATGAAAAGTGTTCTTGGCTATAATTTAAGAAAATCTGTTCTACTGTTTAAAGATTATCTTTCATAGGGGGTTTTTGAACAACTTTAACTATGAGACCAAACTTGAAATCGCGAAAAAATATCAGCTGTTCCATACATTTTGTCGAGTGTGAATGACCGTTTTCTATGGAACAGCTGATATTTTTTCGTAATATCAGATTTTCTCCCATAGTAAAAGTTGAAAATGATGGGTATTATGGACCCCTATCGGCTTAGTTATACCCTTTCCGCGTAACCTAGTATAGAACCTTTTTTAAACGCAACTTTTTTATTTTTCCAGGTAAAAGCAATTGGAGCAAATAGCCGTATACCGTGGGGAGAAAAGATAAATTTTTGTATTTCTCTGGTGACTATGATAAAATTACACTGCTAAGATATTTTGTAACGTAGATGCGTTGAACGTCTTCTATATTGGCAACATAAAGTAAGATGATCCCACATTCGCTTAGTCAAACACACAGCAAAGTTTCTTTTTTGTTTGTGTTAGAACGGCTGTCAAGGCATTTTTGTAAGAAATTTGTCAGTTATTCGAAATCAGTTAGACCTAACCCAAAAAAGTAAGGTCCAAGTTTTTTGGATGCGGAGTTCGACGCGTTGACATAAATAATAATGCTCAATCAAGGTTCTGTCATAATGCCTGGCAACAGATTTTCCTTCTCATTTCCATTATATTTACTTCTCTTTTCAGTGGTCACACACTACTGAGTGTAGCGGCTTATTTCCAGCGGATTATTGTGTCGCCGCAGTGTCAGTACAAGTATCTACACTGTTTTATAGTGCAACGATGTTGGCGTATGACGTATCTATGTATAAAACGTCTAAACGACTGCTAAGCATTTATTACACTGTGTATATACAAGGTAAAAACGTTAATAAAGACAGCTACTAACTTCGATCAAATAAACAGGTTGCTCGCCGTATATTCACGCCGTATACATATTTGCATCGAGATTCAATACATATAGAGTCACAAATGCGCAAAAAAATTGCCCGCACCAAAACTCGGCGCCCAATATGCATTGCGCCGACTTTTTGGTTAGTTGTAAGGCAACCGCATTCTGACATCGATCGCCGCGCGATGCCAGTGCTACGATGACATAGCGGACAAACAACGTTGAACATTATGCAAGCGACATAACTTCTAAGTTGAAGTAAATGTGGCATTGCGAACTATATAATTGATGTCTAGGTAGTAAGTAGGTATGTACAACGACGCTCGGCTGATTTTTGACTGTTTAGTGATTGAAACTATTGTATTGTAGGTATTGTGTCTAGATGCAAATTTGTCAATACATATTAGCTATACATTTGTTTATGGTACGTCTTGTTTACGCATCGGTAGTGGAAGAATAACTGAATGCAAACTGCTGCACCGGTGAGTTTTGGCGGAGTTTTGGGTAGGTCGCGGTTGGGCAGTTAGTGCAGTATCCTCAGTTTATTTGATCGAGAGCTACGAGTTATGAAATAAACTGAAAAGAAATTTGAAGAATTTTTGAAATATTTATATTGGAAGATTTTAGAGAGAGAAAAATAGTCTTCGAGAATTTTAAAAACAGTCATTGAGAAGTAGAGTTTTTTTATGCTTTTTGAGCCTGTTCATTAAAAGAATTAAAAGTACCTACTTTATGGTACTAACTTAGGACTTGTACTAAAACATCAGAAAATGCGTAAAACTTTTTCAATAAGTACCGTCAGTGCTAAAGTGATTTTCACAAAACAATTTTATTATTGATGCCATTCTTTATTGGCTCTATTAAATATTCCACCATTTGTATTGATTTAAATAATACATAATAAAAAAAATCTGGACTATTTTTTAATAGCTTATTTATCAAATAATTTTTTTTACTTATAAAATTAAGTAGATACCTAGACCTATCTAGGTGGTATGTAAAGACTATGTTTTAGATTTTTATATTTTATACAGTTTTTTTATTATTATTTGAATAGTGTGTAATTTTCCATTGTTATTTATAATTTTATTCTTTATTATTATTATTTATTGGTATGGACGTGTGAATGTAATTTATTGTATGTGTGTTAATTTATTTAAATAAAAAATGTCTTTAATTAATAAATAAAGTGCTCTTACGCGTGCGATTTATTATGCAGAATCATTTATAATAAAAAAACTAAAATTATATATTTACGTTATTTATATAATTAGATTTGCAAAATCACATTTAATCGCTCGCGTAAGACCAAAAATGAAAAATGTTAAATTTAAAACAACAAAAAGTGCGACACAGCTTATTATAAAATTAAAAGTGGATGAAAGGCCTGGTACAATATTTGTCTCTCTTTACCACTAAGGCTTGTTGACTAGTGTGGGACAGGGACGCCATAATAGTTTTCTTCACAGAAAATCGTGACCATGCGCTGGTGAGAGAATTTACGTGCATTATTTTACTGATAGATGATAGGCGCGGTGCACCTAATCACATACTAATGGCAAATTACAGAGCGGGCACAAACAATCGACACCACTTTATGGTTGGTATTCCGAAAACCCGAACAAAGCGCTTTGATTCCACTTTTATTATGCAAACTGCTAGTCTGTGGAATGTGCTGCCTGAATGGGTGTTCCCCGATAGTTACAATATGTTTCTCAAGCAAGTCAATCTGAATCGGTTTCTTCTAGGCAAGCGTGCTCCACCGTAGACCGCATCATCGCTTAACATCAGGCGAGTTGGCGGTCAAACGCAAGCCTATCATTAAATAAAAATTTAAAAATTAAAAACACCCATATTTGGCCACGTTTATTATAAGCCTTGTCGCACTATCTGCGCCTTGTGGTTTCGGAAGACCGCATAGAGTAAAATGAAATGGGAACGTAAGCCTAAGTTTACTTATCAGAGTATCTAAAATTCATTGGACTAGGAAGTTAAAATCCTAAATTTCTATTAATTTTTAACCGATTTTCCATGTATATTATAACTCAGTAGAAATAATACAAAATACCTACGTTGGTTGCAGTCACGTAAAGTAAACTTTACTTTTAGTTATTACAATGTAAGTAGGTACCTACTTTATAATCAAAATGTTATTTTTTGTATAATTATGTATATTATACCTAAAAGTCATGTGAGTATATTTTAGAATGACGAAATAAAAATGTAGATGCAAATGATATTCGTTATTTAATTTTTTAAGTATTTTTAAATCGGATCTGCATGATCTAATTCCCTCCTGCCCATTTTTTCTATCGGACTGCCAGAGCGGGCAGCAAAAATCGACACCGCTTCATGTTCTGAAAATCTGTATGAAGTGCTTTGATTCCAATTTTATTTTACGTCTGTGGAATGCGCTGCCTGAATGGGTGTTCCCTGATAGTTACAATCTGGGAGTCTTCAAATCACGAGTGAATCGGTTTCTTCTAGACAAGTGTCCTTTATCTTAGACCGCTCAGTCGAGATGGCGGTCAAACGCAAGCCTATTTGCAGTGGTTCTCGACACAGGTCATCCTAGTGAGGATTGCTTCGCAAAGCTTACTATTTTAGGATCTTTTTTTTATTATGCTTAGAATAACTACACAAAGAAACCAAGTACATTCGCAAAATTTAAGCCATTCAAATGGTGTCATATATGGCTCCAAAAAAAATAAATATATTTTTACTATGACAATTTGCGCGGTGAAATCGTACCACAACAAATCAAAAAAGCAGCATAAGAGTTATGGTGTGACATTCCACGGGTAATCCATTAATTTACTTGCTTAAATCGTTTAAAATACCAATGGAAACGTAAGCTACAAAGCGAATTTGTAGCTTACGTTTTGAGAAGGCGTTGCTTGGAAACCTACCTTCTCTGAGTAGTTATTCTAAGTTATTATGTTAATTTACCACGCTATTTAAGGTGAAATATTTTAGTTATGGGTATAGGTGTCGATTCTGTCATACCACTCACTAAACTAAACCAATCTGACAGGACTAAAATTATCTGCCTCTCTTTTCATTTTAATATGTAAGAGAATTATGGCAACAATTTTAGAGCTGTCAAATTTAGTTTAGTTTAGTAAAGAGTACAAGAGTACATCAGAATTGATGCCATTGTGTCTTTTAATTGTTGTGCGTGTGTATAAATTTAAAAATTTAAAAAAAATCTTTTAAAAACACGATAGCTACAACTTAGCGATGACGTGACGTCATTGTATTTATTAGACGCAGTGACGTCAAATAAGGTTTCGATGTTATTTAAGCTTCCTCCTTTCTAGAGTATGTAACTTGTAGCTACTTCCTCACTAACTTACACGAATTCTGTGGCTTCGCTTAAGTAACTTTAGTCACAATGTGAAAGTTTACCTACTACCTACTTACCAACAAAGATAGCTTTTGTAAGGATATAACTTAGACATGCTCTGCATTCTCTCCATAATCACAAAACAACAAAAAAAAGAATTCTGACCATTTTTGTGTAGTTTTTCGATTCGATCATCACTTCATATCATAATATGGTACCTACTAATATATAAATGCAAAAGTGTGTTTGTTTGTTCCTCACAAAATAAAAAGTATTAGTTACTTGATTTAAGGATTGTAATGTAACTTAGTGGCAGTGGGCAGGGCACATATCACGCAGAACAGATGGCCGATGGGGCCGAAACGTTCTGGAATGGAGACCACGGGCCGGTAAGCGCAGCGTAGGACGTCCACAAGACGGACAGACAACCTAAATGAGACCGCAGGGAAACGCTGAATGCAGGCCGCTTCCAACCGGCCCTTTTGGAGATCGATGGGGGAGGCCTATGTCCAGGGACGTCTATGGCTAAAATGATGATGATGATGAATGTAACTAAGTTTTGTCTAAACTTAAAAAGACTAACGGAAAATAGATCTAAATTCGTGAAATCTGAAATCATGATCATAGTCTGCTTCATAAATCAACCACTGGACGCAGCCAGTTACAAAATAATTTCACAACTGGCTGAAATACTACCGCTAACGAACTTTTCAAAGTATTTTTGAAGCGAGCTCAGGAGGTATTGTTTTCATCCTTTTGTCTTCGGAAATCTGTCTGTAACGAGACAAAGGCAAAGATGGTCACCATTTCCTTACCCGTTACATACCTATTGAAGCTCATCGTAGGGCGGAGATGGTTTGATACTTGGGACAAAAGTTAAAAGGTTATAAGGTTTATACAAATACAAAACTCTTTATTAAAATACCACAAAACAAGGATAACGTAAACATTACAACAAAAATATTATCTAGGCTTTTAACAGGCGGCCTTATCGCTTAAAGCGATCTCTTCCAGGCAACCGTGATTTTTATAGACATTTATTCTAATACTCTGTAGTTATTTCGTACTTTCGGCAGGACAGTGAAGCTAGCGCGGCAAGTGCAGGGGTAAGAAACATTTTGTTTCCGTTTAGCAAACACCAAGTTTGTGTGGACGTTTTATTAATAGTTTTTCGTATAAAAATGCAACTGTTATAGGCGTATAGTTGTTTTATATTCAAAAATTTTGTTTCTTTATAGTTTTTTTTATTGTTTAAGTTAGGGGTAATTAAATATAATTTGATGATTTTATTTTGTAATATTTGCAGTTTAAAATCAAGTAAAATCATTCTAATGTGACTATTCCGTTACATTTTCACAATTTTATTAAGATTAGTAATCAATTTTACTTAAAAAAAATTACGAGGCAATAATGTGAATCACGAGAACTAGAATAGAATAGAATAGAATAGAATAGAATAGAATAGAATTATTTATTGGCCTTATAACTAAATTGTCACATTAGGCAAGTCTTATTACAACATTCCAGCATAAAATTATATGGAACAATAAAATAAGTATTTTAATTTTTTAATCCTCATAATAATTAATGTCACGAAATAAATCTAAAATAATAGCTATAAAATTCTATTAATGTCAATTATACTATTCTGATCACATAAGAATGAAGATTCATTTAGACGCATTTTCATAAATTCGTTTAGTGTGTAAAAAGGGTTCATCTCAAAGAAATGTTTTATTTTTCTCTTGAAATCCTTGGCATGTAGTTTGGTGATATCTTGCGGTAATTTGTTAAACATGCAGATTTTATTGTATATCCCTTGCTTTTGTACTTTCGTTAATCTGTTCAGAGGTTTATACAGTTGATCATAATGTCGACACTTACGTGTATACTTGTTTTTGGGTTTACATAGTTTTTCTTTTTCATCATAAATTTCTAGAATACAGTTATAGATGTATAAAGAAATGGCCGTCATAATTTCGTTTTCTTTGAAATGCTTTCTGACTGATGTGCGCTTCCTTAAACCTAACATAATTCTAATTGCTCTTTTCTGCGCCCTTAAAACCTTTACCATGTCTACTCCGTTGCCCCAAACAGTAACAGCATACCTTATGCGTGATTGTATATGAGCGTAATAAACGGAGAGAATGGCAGCCTTATCAAGCAGTGGCTTAAGTTTAAGTAGTGCATAGTAGGCACTAGCCAATTGTCTGCAAAGTTTTTTAATATGACCAGTATGGCTTAATGTATAATCTATCGTGTAACCAAGAAATACATTTTCTGTAACTCCCATCTGATATTTACTGGTCTTCCGTGAATGATACTGCATAATTACGCTTTTGTCCGCGTTAAGAGTTATCCCATTGGCATTAAACCACTCTTTGAGGATATTCATAGCTTCATTAATTTTAGTGATTAATCTATCTTGAAGCCTGTCTTTGATTCCCACATGGGTATCATCTGCGAATAAGCTAAGGTAAGTCCAGTCTGGCTTAACGTTCACAAGATCATTAATATATATTAAGAATAACAGTGGATCTAATATTGAGCCTTGAGGCATAATATATCTATTGAGTTCACAGATGATTTTTCATCATTCACCGATACAATTTGAGATCTATTATGTAGATATGTTCGCATCATATTGAGTTCTATGCCCTCAAACCCGTAATGTTGGAGCTTTAGCGACAGAATATCATGCCTTAAACAGTCAAATGCTTTAGATAGGTCACAATAGATACTAGCACACTTTTGTGATTGATCCAATGATTCAAGAATGTAGTAGACAACTTTTCTTATTGCCATTTCTGTCGATTTACCTGCACGAAAACCAAACTGAGCCGCAGTAAACAGTTTATTCTCCTCAAAGTGCTCTAATATTCTCTTTTTAATAATAGTTTCAAATTTTTTTGATAATGTGGGTAAAATGCAAATCGGGCGGTAATTTCAAATGTCCATAGTTACTATGCTCCTAGAAAAACGAGGAGGAGCCCGTGAGACGCAGCCAGTGAATCAGAAGACATAATATTAGTACAATTAGTACAGAAGATTCACTCCGCAAAATCATTTAAATAAGTAACGACTCTTACTCATCATCATCATCATCAGCCTCTAACTGTCCACTGCTGGACATAGGCCTCTCCCAATGCACGCCACTGAGCTCGGTCGGCAGTACCTTGCATCCAGTTTTTACCCGCCGTTTTACGCAGGTCATCACTCCACCTGGCAACAGGGTGTCCTACACTACGTTTGCCTAAACGTGGTCTCCACTCCAGAACTCGTCTACCCCATCGGTTATCGGTTCTTCGAGAAATGTGGCCGGCCCACTGCCACTTCAGCTTGCTAATCCTTTGAGCTATGTCGGTAACTTTGGTTCTATGTCGAATCACTTCGTTCCGAATTTTGTCCCGTATAGAAACTCCAAGCATAGCTCTCTCCATAGCTCGCTGAGCGACTTTAAACTTGTGGACCACCTTAACCGCGAGTGTCCACGTCTCGGCACCGTAGGTCATAACGGGTAGGACACACTGGTTAAAGACCTTACTACTATACAATAAAGTGCAATTCTAACATCTCTTAAGAGGAATGAATATAATATGCAAATACAAGTTTGAGATATATTATTTACTTTTACTTTACATACTTTTTATCCTAGAAAATGTGCGGTTACTGAGAGAATTTACGCGAGTAAAGCTGCGGAGTAAGGCTAGTTAACAAAAAAAAAGGTAAAAAATATTCGATGCCAATATAAATTTAGAAAAACTCAAGTATCAAAAACGGTTCGTTCTTACTACCTCAGTCGCCGCGCTAAGATCCGGTTTAAGACCACCCCTACCACTTTCTCAGTAGAAAGTTGACCCAGCTGACTCACCACAAAAAGTCAGCTGTATATCTATCGCAATAAAGCTTATAATTGCACAGTTTTTATTATAAATAAGAGTATAAGTCATCAGATTACAAATTGCGTAATAATTATGTGTGTTTTTCGGTTAGTAGTGCTAATTATGAGGAGTCACGGGCAAGAGTTTTTATAAAGCGGTTGTTGAACTTTTCACCGGTGTAATGTCATGTTAATGACCTAAAAATGTCTAGCCATGCTACCGACATAGAAAGAACAATAGTTTAATGTGTTTTTACGTACTAACAGTCCAAGTTAGTGGTAGCTTGGTGGTTTTTCAATTTGGTTCCTATATAACTATCTATATAAAAACTAATCCATTTTTTTTTTATTTTTTTGTTTTATAGAATAAGTGGCAAACAAGCTACGTGCCACGTGATGGTAAGTGGTCACCGCCGCCTATAGACACCAACAATACCCAGAGCATTGTCAGTGCGTTGCCTACCTTTGAGGACTATTTACCTTGGTCACGCCATTACTTGAGAACGACTTTACCAATTTCATTCATCTTTTTTCAAAAGTTTTTAAATACTTTTTAGAAGGTTCTTATGGAAAGAAAAATTAAGAAACTTTGGCAGAAAATTGGAAAATTTTGAGAAAACTTAACTACGATTTTAACTTCGCGCAAAGACAGGACAACGTCTTACGGGTATGCTAGTGAATTATAAAAAACACTGCAAAATGGCTGTGTATATTTTATGTACGCAAGCTTTGGATTGAGAGGGTCTTTGTGAACTATACATATATTTTTTTTTTTTTGTTAACCTATACTGTCCCACTCCTGGGCAAAGGTCTCCCCCAATTGATAGCCCGTTGGTCCAGTTGGTAGTGAACCTACCTTCTGAGCTTGGGGGCGTGGGTTCGATTCCCACATAGGACAAACATTTATGTGATGAACATTTGTGTTTGTTCTATATCTGGTTGTTAATATCTATAATAATATAATAATAAGTATGTATTTAAAACTATGTATGTATATCAGTCTCTGGCAGCCATATCACAAGCTTTGCTTAGTTTGGGGTCAGATGACCGGGTGTGAAAAATGTCCCGAAATATTTATTTATTTATTCTTTCCAGACAGTGCGATTACCCGCCAGACGTGTCGAGGTCATCGCGCCAGCGTTTTCTAGGCCTGCCTTGGCTCCTTCGTACGTTTTCAGGCACCCACTGTGTGATCCTCTGGGCCCATCTATCAGGGTGCATCCTGGCCACGTGTCCCGCCCAACCCCACTTTAATTTGGCAGCTTTGATACCAAAATCAGCGATTCCCGTAATTGAGCGCATCGTCGTGTTTCGGACTCGGTCTGTCCTTTTGATTCTTAGGACGATTCTTAAGAGCGATGGAGCGCTCTTTGGCAAACCCCAAGTTTGAACCTCTGAGAATCGGTCAATGACATTAAAATAAATGTAATATGTAAAAATTCAACTCCGTAGGATAAGCGGAAGTGGGCCGGCTTGCAAGATTTGACCTAAACAAACAAAGTAGTGTAATGTGATCTATTAAATTAACAATAAAAGCTATAACATGATGTTCTTCAAAAGGGCTGTCAATAGGCCTGATGTTACAAATATCCAAAGCCGACGGTGATCGCTAACTACCAAGAGGCCCGTTAGCTTGAAAGCATTAAAAAAAGGTTGTAATTATAGCTTTTTTTTCTGAGCTTAAAGTTGTTGAATCAAGGTGTTATTAAAAAACATTCATAAAAACCTTTTTCGACTTATTATATATACGTTACCTACTAATTAAATCAAAGTCTACAGAAACTTCTAATTAACTTTTTACCTTTGCCTTTACTGAATTTTAAACAGTCTAGAAACGTTAGGACAAGGGTGAATATTAAATAGGCAACTATGAGATAAAAAAAGGTAATTTCAGGTCTTTTAAATTATGTATTGTCAAACTTGTAAAACCAAGTTAATAAAAAGTCTTTAATTTAACTTGAACACCCAGCCTTCGAGCGATGTGGCTCGAAGTCACATTGTGGCTCGAAGCCACATCGCTCGAAGAACCGATAACCGATGGGGAAGAAAGGTTCTGGAGTGGAGACCACGAACCGGAAGACTCAGCGTAGGTAGGCCTCCCACTAGATGGACCGACGACATTGTGAGAGTCGCGGGCATCCAGTGGATGCAAAATCGTTCAGTGTGGAGGTTATACCAATCGAAACGTAAGCTACAAAGCGAATTTGTAGCTTACGTTTTGAGAAGGCGTTGTTTGGAAACCTACCTTTTCTGAGTAGTTATTCTAAGGAGGAGGTAGTGTAGGTACCTACATACAATAAAATTTGCTCTAATGTAAAAACGGTAATACGTACAAGCGTCAAACTTGGCATGATTGTAGTACACACTCTAAAGTATAACAACAAATAATAAGTAATGGCCAAGTGTGAGTCGGTGACAAATTTCTGTTCACCGCCAAGTTAAGCAACGTAGGGCGCTGTCAGTACTTGGATGGGTGACCGCCTGGGGTTTTGCTGTCTTTTTGCACTACTTTTTGTATTTTTGGTCGTGTCCGGAACCCTCAGTGCGCACACTACTATCACTTATTTTCTATAATAATAATTTATTTATTTCCAAGTAACATAGACTCATACAAATCAAATCAAAAAATATCAATAGAAAATAATAATAATAGTAGCTAGTCACATTGCATTAATAATAATTATTACTAATTGAAATTTAAAATAATCAAACTAAAAATGTCAATGGTTCTATGCACAGATATACACAACCAGATCGGCAATATATTTTAGTGAAAGAGACAACTTGATATGGCTCAGCACAAGTACGAAAAGGACATAAATAGATTTTGTTGTCCTTATCGGCGTGACCTGTTTTTGGTACCTCAAGTGTCAAAATCTGTAATAATCAGTGACAAACAAAACGGGTCTGAATTATATTTATTGCCTTTTTTTGGTGATTTAATGTGATAAATGCGTGTTTCCTCTGAGAAATAATTGTAAAAGATATTTTACAATGGTTGGTTGTAGCATTTTGGGCTGCAAGAAGCGCAGTGAGCGAAAATACGATGATGAGCGAGAGGCACTGAGCTAGCCACGCTCATTGAAAATCTATAGGTAGTAGATCTGTGGTTCTATGGTTTCTCCTTTTCCGTGTGTCATTCAGTTTTTGAACAACACTTTTGTCTGTGGGGGCATGTCACTGTCAAATTTTTACAGAGGATTTCACGCGCTTATTTTATTTATGCACGAGTTTATTTCTGATTCCGATTTTTATCAAAGAAAATATAACCGCTTACGTTGAAGAGGTGGGACTCAGTGTCGGACTGGCCATATAGTAGAGGAAAGTCACCAAATATGGAATAGTATCCTAATATGGAATACCTTCATTTCTCTAAGACTTAAGTATGAAACGCAACACTCGACCATCTTCTGTTTCATTCGGTCTACTACCTATCGCCGATAGGTAGTAGACAATCCGATAGGTAGTAGGTCTACTAGAGGTGGCGTTTTCCAGCCGGGGCTCCAGTCTGCGCGGGCCCCCCACGAGCCTGGCTTGCAGAGCTTGCCGTAAACCAGGCGGTAGGTAAGATAGGTGGTCTCTAGTCTCGAGCCCCGGGCTTGTGAGCCACCCGGGCCCTTCCGGCCCAGTCCGACTCTGGGGACTTTCATAGAGAAAAATATTTAGCAAACGGGTGTGACTCTAATAATAAAGTGGGCGCCTATAGAGACCAGGGGCCTTACGTTAAATCACGCGACCGCAAACCGTATCTGGGTGCGATAAGGTTTGGGGTCGCGTGATTTTCCAACTGAGCGGATTAGGTGCCTGTAATAGCAGTTGTCCGTAAGGTCAGTTGTCCCCCCCTGCTTATACGTTAGAGTAGAAAACTAGAATATTGGTTTCGCACCCGTTTCATACATTCTAAATTTGTACTGAACTTGTACTAGTCTGGTTTTTACTACAAACCACGTGGTTACCTAATTTACGCGTCACCCCAGCAACTTGCCAAGGACAGGGGGATAAATTCCCACCTCCAAGTTTCCCACCTCTAACATCTTTAGATTTATCTTACTTTACGAGGTTTTCAATCGGCTTCATAATATACCTATATACTCAGTTTTATGATTCTTGACGAGTTTCACCAAAATATCTCAGGTTATCGCACCCTTTGCTCGTTCTTTGCATAGACATATTTCGTCCGATAAAGGATTTATTAACCTCTCACTAATTTGTGGTGATGAGGATGATGGTGGTTTGGCAGTAGCATGTGCGCTTTACAATCTGACGGCACCCGGTTCGATCCTCGGCCCTGCACTAATGTTAGTATAAGGTTAGATTTTGTTTCGATGCGTCATCGCTCAAAAACGTTAAAGGAAAACGTCGTGAGGAAACCAGTATGTTCAAGAACCTCAAAAAAGTTCAAAAACATGACATTCACCAATATCTCTCTCTCTCTCTCTCTCCTTCTCTCTCTGAGAGAAGGCCCTTGCGAATTTTCGTATTTCGGAACCAAGTAACGTACTCAATGAATATAATAAATTAGTTGCACTTGCATGGACAATCTCGATGGTATAGTTTTTTTTTAAGTAGCCAATGTCGCCCTCCAAACATCTCTATGCAAAAAAGCATGTCAATCCGTTCTTCTGTTATTTTAATTTATTTATACAAAATAGATCTAACGTTTGGCCACCACGCCTGATGGTAAGCGAAGGGATAGCCGAGGATAGAACACGTTGATCTAGAAGAAATAAAAAAATTTAAAATTAAAAATATTTCGGGACATTTTTGCACACACGGTCATCTGACCCCAAACTAAGCAAAGCTTGTGATATGGCTGCCAGAGACATATACATACTTAATATATAGTTTTAAATACATACTTAAATAGATATTAACAACCAGATATAGAACAAACACAAATGTTCATCACATAAATGTTTGTCCTAATCTATTCACTCTGGCCTTGCAAATGCCTAGATTGTAGTTTTCAAGAAACACGGAGGACGGCTGGGAGTTCCTCTCTTGGGCAGTACGTGTCATAAATGAAGACGGTGGCTGTGATAAATAGAAACAAACACACCTTTGCATTTTATTAGTATGATTATCTATACAGTTGCGGATTTACACATTTGCCGCCAGTAGGCTATTTAAATGTTGCCGCCCTTACAGACCTCTACAATTAGATATCTTCACAATTAGTTTTTTTTTTAGTTAGTGACATTGCAAACATAACATATGATTTGTGCACTATCGTCCTATACCACCTCTTCCCGTAATTAGTATGAATTTAAACTTTTGTTTTTTTTAATGATAGGCTTGCGTTTGAATACCCTACCAACTCGCCTGGTGTAAAGCGACGATGCGATCACTCGTGATGTGTCAGTTCCTAGGTTATTTTTACAACCCAACGATTTAGAGTGCACAAGAAATAGTTTTCGGTTTTAATAGTAGAATGATGATGATGAATAACATTAAGGTTTTTTTTATAAATAATAAATTAAATCTTTTAATATCTGTACGACAAAAAAATTGACATCAAATTTGCCGCCCTTAAAATCTGCCGCCGCAGGTTTTAGCCTACTCAGCCTGCATATAAATACACCACTGAATGTCTAGCTAGCCTTGGTGTTACATCTTTTATTGTATAAAAGAATAGTTACTTAAGGGCTTAACCAATGACCATCATGTTAAAATAAAAGTTTCAAAACATTTTTATATGCGGGAATGCCTGTATCCATGAACTGGATTATGAAAGAACTAACAGGATTCGTAGTGCAGCTACGATACAAGAGATAAGCATGGAGACAGATTTTTAATCGACTTCACAAATAAAGTTCGTTATTAATATTTTTTTATTGTTTAATCAATTCACATACAATTTACAAAAAATTGGTATCAAAAAAAACCCACAGAAGGTTGCTCTTGGCACACAGATTCCCTGCGCTGACATTGTTTTTTGTGTGTATAATATGCGATATCTATGCCAATTTTAAATGATTTGTTTAAAAGGCTAGACTAGGCTAATTTATTTCGAGGTTTGTATGTATTTGTTTGTATTTCAAAAAAAATATTCCATTGGAGAGGGAAAACAAAAAGGTCAACTCAGTTTATTTTTAAGTCGGTTTCTCTTGTAAAAAGAAAATACTGTAGTTCTTTGTAAGTTAAATTTACGTATGGTTTTATTTTTTATTAAACGAACGTATTTATTTTTTATTTAAAATCATCATCAGCCAGTAGACGTCCACTGCTGAACATAGGCCTCCCCCTTTAACCTCCACACTGAACGACAGCCTGCCTTTTGCATCCACTAGATGCCAGCGACTCTTACTATGTCGTCGGTCCATCTAGTGGGAGGCCTATCTACGCTGCGTCTTCCGGTTCGTGGTCTCCATTCAAGAACCTTTCTTCCCCATCGGTTATCGGTTCTCCGAGCGATGTGGCCTGCCCATTGCCACTTCAACTTGCAAATTTTAACAGCTATGTCGGTGACTTTGGTTCTTTGGCGAATATCCACGTTTCGGATTTTATCGCGCAAAGAAACTCCGAGCATAACTCTCTCCATTGCCCGCTGTGTTTTTCTGTGAGTCGGAGTTTTTCCAAAAGGCCAACAGTTAAGGACCACGTCTAAGTACCAAGAAGTTTATTTTAAATAGTTTTAAATTATCTGTAGTTTTGTGCTGTAGTTTTTTCATTTGTCTCTTACGCTATTTAGTTCTGAGACAGGCGCCGACTCGTGTGTCTTGCGTATCTTTTCCTGCAGGCATAGATAAATTTGTCACCGTTTCGCGTAAGCGTAAGGGAAATACTTGGATTTGAGCTGGCGACATGATATAAAATTTGATAAGGAGGTAGCCTACCTTGGATTATCAAATAGAGTTTAAATTCATTTTTTCGCCCTACGACATAACTTTACTAAGTTGCAATGGAAATAATCATAATTCTTATTATTAATAAGACATTCTCAAACCTGCGAGATCTCGCAAAATGCCAAGATATTGCATGATTATGTTTATCGAATCTCGCAAATATCGCGATTGACGACTTTGCTGCAACATTGCATTATCTAAATAGCAGGAGTAATCGCAGGGTAAACTTAGTAAATTAGTATACATATTTTGTGTCCTACCTTATTATATTTCCTAAGTCATATTTGTTTAAATTGCATTTTATTGTATTTTATTTATGTTAACTTTAATATTAAGATCAGGTTTGTCTAAAAATTGGCGCTGATAGTCCATTGACTTTTTAATGCCGAGAGGGACCCATTCGACACTGATTGTATCCTTTAGATATAAGTTTATGTAAAGGTGTCGAATAAAATTTATTTTCTTTCTTTCTTTCTAACTTTCAGGTTGCTGCAGATTTAAAATACGTATAGAAGCCTTCTCCACTCTATCAGAGCCCGCGGATTTTCGGGGATACCCCACGTTGCGCTAACTTGAATCAAACTCCGGTTACTCTATCCATTATTTTCACTGGAAACTCTACCTTATCTCTTCATTTTACTGTCCATTATCCATTTACAAAACCTCTGCCTCAAAGTTTGACTATTAGTCACTTAAGCGTGTCACTTTTTAAGTGCAAAGATAGACTCTACTGTCATTGTTTTAGAGTTTCTTGTAAGTTTTTCGAGTTTTGCGGGTAGAGTTGATTCAACACGGATCCAAGAAGTTTATGCAATTCTTATTTGTTATTATATAAGGTTGTTTTGAGTTCGGTCGGTCACTCGTGTCTGCGTGGCGTTCGGTGCAGTGGTCTAGTTTTTTAAGTTGTTTGTTTTTTTAACTAGGTGAGTCCCTAATTATATAATTATTTTAACTTACAGTGAATACAATACAATGGCATCGATTCTGATGTTCTCTAAACTAAACTAAATTTTACAGCTCTAAAGTTGTTGTCATCCTTCTCTCACATATTAAAATGAAAAGAGAGGCAGATAATTTTAGTCCAGTCAGATTGGTTTAGTTTAGTGAGTGGTATGACAGAATCGACGCCACTATCTCTTTATTACACACATAAAATACAAGCGAAACTTAAACTAACACAGAAAAGTACCTCACTGTTCCGTGAAAAATAAGTAAACGGCACTTTAATGGGTAGCCTTATGAGCTAAAGCGATTTCTTCCAGGCAACTAACATGCAAATAAAGTGGTGTAACAACATTTTTATTATTATTAACGGTATATTTACCGTGATAAGGTTGTCTTCCCATGAACATGAGTGCATGTAACTGCGCCGGAATATCGGGAGCTCTATCCACAACCTTATCACGGTAAATATTCCGTTTTAATCATTTATCTGTTGTGAACAACCGTGATAGTTTGAAATAGTATTTGAAATGGTGTAATTACAAGCATCATCATCATTAGCGAGAAGACATCCACTGCTGAACATAGGCCTCCCCATTTTAATTAGGTACAACACAATACAATTTCTTCTTTCTTTTATATTTTACTAAAGTAGTTACCACGACCAGGCCGGCTAACATGCGCGCCGCGACAAAATTTAGTCGACTCTTCTTACCGTGCCTAGCTAGGCGTATACGTAACCGTAGGTGTCTTGTCGCGTACTCGCTCTACAAAGTGACGACAAGATTTTGTCGCGGTGCGCATGTAAGGCATGCAGGACAGGGTAGGACGACCTAAAAGAAACCGCAGGGAAACGTTGGATGCAGGCCGCTTCCAACCGGCTCTTTTGGAGATCGGCGGGGGAGGCCTTTGTCCAGCATTGGACGTCCTACGGCTGAAATGATGATAAAACGAAGAAGTTGTTTTTGAAGTTGGTTATTAAGTTTTTACTAGCCGACTCGACAAACGTTGTCCTGCCCAAATTTCATAGCAAGAAGCACTTTTTTACCGATATTTCCAATTTGTCACGCAAATTTTCCTATTTTTTTCTAAACCTTATCAATATTAAGGTGTTTAAAATAAGAAAAAAACAAATCGTTCTAGCTGTTTTTGAGTTTTAGCGAGACTAACGAATAGTACTTGATTTTTATATATTATTATGTAGATAGATATTTGTCAAAACTCTTGTAAAATGGACCTTGATGAATGGAGAGAGAGCATCCTTGTTTGATTTAGGTCATGAACATCGATGTATGGACTGTATGGCTTGCATGAGTCACGTCATGCAATAGGCACATATGACATAACGTCAGTTTGACGTTTGCAGATTGTTCTTACGTAAGGAGGTAGAGGCTTCTTTGAATTTTGGTCATAAAGGCTTCAATGAGGTTGTATAATTGTTGCTTCATGTGTAAGGTCATGACTAATAGATTTATGAAGAATTGACCATGTAACATTGTTTTGTTTTAAGTTTTGGCTTCAGACATGTTGTCTATTAAGCCAGTATAATATCATATTTTCAAAAGTTGATAATTGCAATTTAAAGAAGATTTCGTCGAGTCACATTCAAGCAAAGCACTTACGGTCAAGTCCAAGTCATATCCTACTTAAGTGGCGAATAATTTACTATATGTTTATTATATTATAAAGAAGTTTGTAAACAATAAGAAAAACGTAGCTAAACTTAGTGTAAACAAACACAAAAGTTTAATTCATAACATAGCTGCAAATCCCATGAAATTTAAATATTGAAGAAGAGTTTAGGGAAAAAACAAGATTGTGTCAGAAAAAGCTTAAAACAGCTTTAAAAGCTTGAAACTTTTGCATTGCTGCGTATCGTGGTTAGTCTTGTTACAAGATTGCGTTCTTGAAACTTTGGTACATTGTTTTTTGTAACTTTGTTTTGTTGTTTTGTCCCATGGGTATGCAAGGGAAGCATGGAAGAAACTGTATCAAATAAACAGCTTACAAATACAACTTTTGGACATGAATATTTGTTATAAAGGTTTATATGTATAGTTGTATATGCCACTGTTTTAAACTATCGCGGTTATTTACTAAAATTATATTATGATTATTTACTGGATATTTACCGTGGTAAGGTTGTGGAATGAGCTCCCGATATTTCGGCACAGTTACATGCACCATATATGATATTCTCCCTAGAGATGAATACATAGCCGGGGGAAATATCATAGAGTAAGGGTGATCGATATTTTCTCGAGTGGACCAGAATAGGGCCCAGGTTGTCTCATCTCCATTCCACGCACAGACAGGCCCAGTTCCAACGACATTACACCCATTTTAATCGCGAGGTCCCGTTACGGTTCAAGTTCCGCAATGGAGGCGGTCGACAGTTATCAAGCTTGGATTATTACCTACACGCTTTATTCATTTTGGGGAACTTTTATTATTATTATGTAGACAGGGTTACTGTTAATCAGTTATCTTCCTCTTAAGCAGCTTCATCATCATCATCATCATCATTTCAGCCATAGGACGTCCACTGCTGGACACAGGCCTCCCCCATCGATCTCCAAAAGGGCTGGTTGGAAGCGGCCTGCATCCAGCGTTTCCCTGCGGTCTCTTTCAGGTCGTCTGTCCATCTTGTGGGTGGACGTCTTAAGCTGCGCTTACCGGTCCGTGGTCTCCATTCCAGAACTTTTCGGCCCCATCGGCCATCTGTTCTGCGTGATATGTGCCCTGCTCACTACCACTTCAACTTGCTAATCCGGTGGGCTATGTCGGTGACTTTCGTTCGTCTACGGATCTCCTCATTTCGGATTCGATCTCGTAAAGAAACCCCGAGCATAGCCCTCTCCGTAGCTCGTTGCGCGACTTTGAGCTTGCTTGTGAGGCCCATAGTGAGAGACCACGTTTCAGTGCGTTTCAGTGCAGTGCTTAAGCGGCCTGAATAAGTCAAAACAAACAACTTTTGTTCTATGACTTTTCGACTTTACGACTTAGATGGACAGAGGATCTAAGAGACCACAGGGAAACGCCTGTATGCAGCCTACTTCCAACCGGCTCTTTTGGAGGTCGATACCCGAGGCCTATGTCCAGCAGTGGACGTCTTATGGCTGAAATGATGATGATTATGAAGGAGTTGCCAACGTAGTCTTGATGTCTCTAGTGTTACAAGTGTCCGTAGGCAACGGTGACTGCATACCATCAGGCAAACCATCTTGTTTGCCACCTATGAAATGAAAATATTTTATTCCAGATTTACATCCATATCAATTAACTAGAAACTAAAAACTAAACAATCTATACCCATTACCCATATCTATACCAAACCTATGGCATGGCATGAAAAAATGGTGTGTTCTTAAGATCATAGAGGTGAAAACTTTATCATGGCGAGGTTAATAACTAAATAAATAAATATTCGTGTCATTTTTTCACACTCGGTCATCTGACCCCAAACTAAGCAAAGCTTGTGATATGGCTCCTAGAGACTGATATACATACATAATATAGTTTAAAATACATACTTAAATAGATATTAATAACCAGATATAGAACAAACAAATGTTCATCACACAAATGTTTGTCCTAGGTGGGAATCGAACCCACGACCTCAGGCTCAGAAGGTAGGTTCACTACCAACTGGACCAACGGGCTATCTAAACCAACAGGCTAACTATATCTATCTCACTCCCTTAGTCGACTTAAACCTACTTTACCCGAACGAGCGTTACATAGCCGAGAGTCAGTCTCGTTAAATTAACCACATAATAAAGTGCTTAGCGTGCCTAAAGAAGGTTTCACTTCAAAATGGACAGCCTTAAATAATTATAATTAATTGATCATTGGGGTTATTTAAATCAAAATTGATTGGATCTCGACTACTGTTAAACCACAGTATTGCGACGCAATCATGCGCTCGCGCAGTCTCGCCCATTCGTGCGTCTCGCTCAAACGTGCGGCTATTTCACGTTCACCGTTGTTTTCCCGCGGTTTTTTGACGTCTAAACGAATCAAACTTGTATTGTACCTGTCACATGACAGATGTCAACGAAGTTTCATATTCGGCTCGTTTTTTAAAAGTTTGACGTTTTGCATTGTTTGTGTTTGCGTGTGTGTGACGTTTACACAATGAAAGTCTAGATTTAGTCTGTTATTGTTTTATCTATGGTTTAGTTTGGATGTGCCTTCTGATGTGTTATGGCTTCAGGACCTAAGATGTAAGCAAGGTGTTATAATAATATTTATTCCAAGTATATTTATTTTGTTTTTTAACTAGTATGACTTATAGGCGATGAGAAATTAGTGGTTATTAAACTTATTAATCTGAAACTCAGATCAAACAAACAAGGGAGATATCCATAGCATGATTATGGTCCGTGTTTAAATGTCTTCGTGTTTCATTGTCACGTCTTTTTCACTGTATCCTAAACCGCTTAATGCAAAAGCTGGACCTGACACACTAAGAAACATAAAGCGACATATCCGCATGCCAAAAAAATAACGGTAACTTCGTCTGCTGGACGAATTCGACTAAATGCATCAAATCTGATTTGGGCCATATGCGTTTGCAACCGCCACGCCAGACTTTACCATATCTTTCTTGTTTCTCTGATCTGAGGGCCATTCACTTTCGCAGCATTGTACAGTAAACACTCAGCGATTGCTATTGGAAACCTATTACTTCCTGCTTTTACTGCGTGCACACTGAATGAATGAATTACTTTCTCGATCGTGATGCAGTGAATACAACAACATCACGCGGTATACTGAACAAAATGTATAAAATATAGAGATATTTTTACACGAACGATAATTGTGATAAGGTATATCTCCCTTGTTTGTTCGATCTGAAGAATGGCCAATGTGGGTAAATTTTGTTTTCAACCGACTTCAAAGAGGAGGTTCTTAATTCACCTGTTTTTTTTTATTGTGTTTTTCGCGATACCTTTGCAGATTGTGTATCAATCAAACCAATAAAGTATTTTATTATTAAAACAAGTGACATTACTTGAAATACAAAATAATTTATGTATACGAATAAATCAATGCCTGCGAGGCTTCTTGACCTTAACTTAGGGACTTATCAAAAATACATGAAAACACTTATTTAAAAGCCATTTTAGCGTTCTGATTCTATCAGACATAAAGATCTACAGGGCACTTGTCTTACTGCCGGCTTGTAAGCGATTAGCTATCAAATATATTCTCCCTCAAGAAATGAACAAAAGATACAGATTCCGTGTCAATAAAAGAGACACATATATTAATAGTTGATCGCTGGCCGTTCACACTGCCGACGAGAACTCTCCACTATTTGTCGCAGCGACATCAACTATCAAAGATAACACTCGCTCACCAATACACGCTCAGCGATGCTCGCTTGCAGGTTTGCGCAGGACTGTTTGGATACGTTCGGACGCGCTAAGCGAGTGGCGCGAGTGACCTGTCCACTCTATGGCTTCGCACAGACTTTGGGGGTCAAACCCGTATCTACGCGTGCCTCTACAGGTCACATAGCGGGGACGCGGAGACAACTCGTTTATTCGAGCACATTGCCAGAGGAGCTGACAAAGCTTTAGAACAGCACACTTCCGCAGAGTTAGTGGTTCTTGGTGACTGCAATGCCCACCATTCTGAGTGGCTCGGCTCTAAAGCCACTAATCACGCGGGTCGTGCTGCATCTGATTTTGCCTTGGCTCACGGCCTCTCTCAACTAGTCACTGGAATTACTAGAATTCCTGATGTTGAGAGCAATGATCCTTCTTTGCTGGACCTCTTCATGACCTCACGCCCTGACCATTACCAGGTTTCGGTCGAAGCGCCACTTGGTCGCTCTGATCACTGTCTCATCCATACCTCAGTGCCATTCTTTAATCGCGCTCGTACCGTTCCTTCTGGTAAGCGCAATGTTTGGCACTATCGGTCAGCGGACTGGGACGGATTGCGTGAGTTCTACGCATCCTACCCCTGGAGGCGGATTTGTTTTTCTTCAGACGATGTTGGCACTTGTGCTGACTCCGTCGCTGATGTCGTGCTTCAAGGAATGGAATGTTTTATTCCAAGTTCTGTCGTGCGTGTCGGTGGGCGGAGTCGCCCATGGTTTAACAAATCCTGTGCGGAAGCTTCAAGCCTGAAGCGAACCGCCTTTAAATCATGGTCCGAAGCACTTGCTAGTCATAACTCGGACACCTCCGCCTTGAAGAAAAAACTTAATGCTGCCTCCAGGTCCAGCAAAAGGATTATTGCCGAGGCCAAAGCAGCCCATATCAGCAGAATTGGCGACCGACTTGCGTCATATCCAACTGGAAGTCGAGCTTTTTGGTCACTAGCCAAGGCTGCTGAAGGCAACTTCTGTCAGTCCTCTCTACCAGCCCTGCGTAGGCCGGATGACACATTGGCCCATAGCGCAAAGGAGAAAGCCGATATCCTTGGTACTCTCTTTGCCTCAAACTCGACTCTCGACGACGGGGGCGCCACATCACCCAACATTCCGCGGTGTGCGAGTTCCATGCCCGAAGTACGTTTCTCTCAGAGATCAGTACGGAAGGAACTCATGTCCCTTGATGTGCGTAAGTCGAGTGGGCCAGATGGCATTCCGGCTATCGTCCTTAAAACCTGTGCTCCTGAGTTGACTCCGGTCCTAACGCGTCTTTTCCTGCTTTCGTATTCAACTGGATGTGTGCCGTCATCATGGAGGACTGCCCTAGTCCATCCGATTCCTAAAAAAGGAGATCGGTCTGATCCGACTAATTACAGGCCCATTGCTATTACCTCCCTACTCTGTAAGGTGATGGAGCGTGTGGTAAACACCCAGCTCCTCGGATACCTGGAGGAACACCAGCTCATCAGTGATCGCCAGTACGGTTTTCGTCACGGCCGATCAGCTGGTGATCTTCTGGTATACCTCACTCACCGCTGGGCTGAAGCCGTTGAGAGTAGAGGGGAGGCGCTTGCAGTTAGTTTGGATATAGCCAAAGCTTTTGATCGGGTCTGGCATAGGGCACTCTTATCCAAGCTACCATCTTACGGCCTTCCCGAGGGGTTATGCACTTGGGTCGCCAGCTTCCTATCTGATCGGAGTATTAAGGTCGTTGTCGACGGTTCTTGCTCCGACAGCATGCCTATCAACGCTGGCGTCCCACAGGGTTCTGTGTTATCGCCAACGCTCTTCCTTCTCCACATCAATGACATGTTGCTTTCGAGCAATATGCATTGTTATGCGGACGATAGCACGGGCGATGCACAGTATACCGGTCGTGCTAACAACCCTCATGCCGTAGTTGAAGAAAGTAGGAGTAAACTTTTGTCTGAAGTCGAGACCTCTCTTGAGCAGGTCTCGGTCTGGGGTGAACTGAACCTGGTTCAGTTTAACCCAACAAAGACGCAAGTTTGCGCGTTCACCGCTAAAAAAGCCCCATTTGTTGTAGCTCCTCATTTTCAAAACACTCCCCTCAAGGTTTCAGAAAGCATTGGAATCCTTGGAGTCGACATTTCTACGAATGTACAGTTCCGCGGTCACATCGCAAGTAAGGCCAAGCTCGCATCTAAGAAACTTGGTGTGCTCAACAAGGCGAAGCGGTACTTCACGTCGAGACAAAGACTCTTGCTTTACAAAGCGCAAGTCCGACCTCACATGGAGTACTGCTCCCATCTATGGAATGGAGCACCCAAGTATCAGCTTGACCCACTCGATGCATTACAGCGTAGAGCTGTCAGAATTGTCAACGATCCCAAGTTCACTGAACACCTTGAGCCACTCAGCATGCGCAGAGACGTTGGGTCTCTTTGTATCTTTTATCGCATTTACAACGGGGAGTGTTCTGAAGAACTGTTTCATCTGATGCCGGCGTCGCGGTTTTACCATCGCACTAGCCGCCACCGCCTGAAGGCTCATCCACACATCATAGATCAGTGGAAATCGCACACTGTGCGATTCACACGATCCTTCTTGCCTCATACCTGCAAAATGTGGAATGAGCTACCTTCTACGGTGTTTCCGAGAAGTTACAACATGGGGTTCTTCAAAAGGCGAGTTAATAGAGTTCTAAAGGGTCGGCAACGTATTTGTGATGCCTCTGGTGTTACAAGTATCCATAGGCGACGGTGACTGCTTACCATCAGGCAGCCCGTCTGCTTGTTTGCCACCTATGGCATAAAAAAAAAAAAAAAAAAAAAGTAATCACCCGCCGTTTTTTTTAAATATTGACTTGTACTGTTAGCCTTTTGGCCTCTACAGCTTGACCGGACTAGTTAGCGAACGCAGAGTGCGTCTGGTATAACTTGGTGGTTTAAGTAAATCACCCGCCACACTCGTTCACTCGCTTTATAGCTGAGCTCACATCTCGCTGCTCGCCAACTCGTATCTATAGTTTCTAGCTCTAATCGCTTATCGCTCATCGCCGGCGGTGAGACAAGTGCCTAAAGGGCGGCCTCAGACAAAAGTTGTTTTTTTTATCTACTGACTCTGCCCTTAAGGATCGAGCACATAAGGACGGGCCGCAACAGGCCGGGTCGCATCGCAAAAAAACGATTTTATTTATATACGGAGAACAAACAGCTTTAACAACATAAGACATAGTAAGAAAAATAAGAATAAACAAGCCTTAAAAGTTTTCACAAATAAAACAGAGATACAATCCAATTTTATAATAAAGTATCGCACATTATGCCGGGGAGCAGTAGGCGGATTTCCATATAAAAGTGATTATTGCAATGCGGCCCGGCCCGATGCGGCCCGTCCTAATGTGCTTGATCCTGTATAGCAAATTCAATTCCTGTAACTATTTGTTTAAAATAGATAATTCCTGTATTCGGAGTGATCAGAACACTTTTGTATCTTTCCAGGTCATCATAACCGACCATGTACGAACCCAGATGGCTGATGCTGGCAATAGCTGCAGCTCTCGCGCTGCAGTCGCGGTGTGACGGCGTTAACTTCCCCGATGAAGCTCCTAAGGAACAGGGGGAAGGGCGGTCGCTCAACTTTGGGGGTGGAACAAGCGACTATCAAAGATCGGTGAGAGTTCTAGTCTCAGAAAAAAATTATGGAATGAAATAATGAATCCTTTTTAGTACTCACACACCCCCATTGGTCGTTCATTTGATCATCTTGTTTGCAGTTGTGTGCACCTCAATATTGAAGTGTGCGTTAGTAGAACTAGTAAGGATATGTCAGTGTGTGCAATACGTGTTCACTTCACCCCCTTCAGTTTTTGGCAGACTTTTTCTGGCAAATTCCAATTATATTATGATCAAAGATTCTAGTATTCGATTGAGGTAGCCCCATTTCAATAGAAAACAGCTACGGTATCCCCCCGCTTGAAGTAAGAGGCTACTAAAAGTGGGGAACCTCTGGGTATGGGACGGTCAGAGGTGGGACTTTGAACACAATCCATCCCGAGCCCCGGGATAGGATGAGGACGTCACTGTAAATATACATATAAGCCTAGCCACAGACCTATATAATATATGCTAAAGCAGCAGGTTGACTCGGACATGTCCTTGAATTAGCCCCCCAAATCAAATGATCAAATGATTAAAGTCAACTTACTGCTTAAGCTTATATATCTACTGTGATAACGTCGTGTTACCTACGTTGTCGTAGGCGTAGGAACCGAGACAATATGCAGTTGTTTCGGGAGCAGACGTAACACAGCGCTAAAAAAAGTATTCATCACGTAATTTATTTTATGACTTTACATTAAAATTATGCTGTCTTCTTCCAGCCTCAAGCACAAGGTCGTGGACTTCTCTCCGACTGGCTAGGCTTTGGCGAAGATCAGGACCCTTATATCCAGCAGTCTACCCAGCAGTGCCTGAACGGAGACCTGGCTGATTGTTTCAAGGCTCAAGCCTTAAGATCATTTGACGACTTCTTCGACAAACAGGCTTACCAGTAAGTTTAAATTGCTTTAAAATATTTGTATATTTTTTTCTAAAGATAATGCCCAATTGGGTTTTTGAATTCTCACCAGTGATTTTTGTCTTTAATAGCCTCCTCCTTTTGAGGAAGTCGGCTAAAAATGAAAAAATATGCAAAAAAACTTAGATGCCGCCAGTGTTGTGAAATAAGGGGCATACTTATGACCAGCAGTGGCCGAGAAGATGCTGACAGATGGTGATGATGGGGAATTTAAACCACATCTTGTAACTCAGATAACCGATGATATCATATTCTAGAGTGCAAACCACGGATTGGCAAACCATTTTATGTGTAGCTTCGTTGCTCTGGTAATAAAAAACGCTATTGATTGGTTTACGAAGTTATTCGCCATAGAACCAAAGTCACCGATATAGATCAACGTATTAGCAAGCTGAAATGGCAGTGGGCCTGTCATATCTGTCGGAAAACTGATAACCGTTGGGGTAGGCGTGTTCTAAAGAAGAGATCACAAATCAGCAAGCGCCCTGCGTAAAGCGTAGGACGCCCTGAGACTTGTTGGAGTGACGATATAGGTACGTAAGATAGCTAGCAGTGGCAGCAAGAGAAAAGCCGAACATGGGCTGAGTGGCGTGCCTTGGGAAAGGGTTATGTCCAGTAGTGGAATATGATGATGATTAATTAGCAGTGGCTGCAAAACAAAAGCCAAGAATTGGGTTAAGTGGGGTGCCATACAAGATTCTTAAGTCCAGCAGTTGGCTGAAGTGAAATGATTATGACTCTTGCTAACTTCTCCCTAACCTTTTTTTTCAGGCTCTCAGAAAACGCAGTGCTCGTGAAAGTAGATCAACAAGCTAGGGCTTTAGCCAGGGAGCCTCCACAACTGAGCTCGCAGCCTCGCAGCGAAGACTCCGACTGGGATTCCCTTGTCAAATATGGCATGAGGAAAATCGAAAGGTTAGTCCAAGCTTTGTTCATCTGAATGATACGTGATTTACAATATTGTGTCAAGAGTCCTTGTTTTGAATTGGTGTTGGCTTTGTTTCTTTTTTGTTGGCATAGCCATTTCAATAAAAGTGACGGAAACAGAAACAATGCTGAGGATTTCGAAAGCAACTGTCCAGCTGATGTTCTGTGGGAGAAAATGCTCCCATATTAACTAAACATTAGTCGTAAGTAACGTCGTTATAAGTTAATGAGACAAAATTCTAAATGAGTCCGCCTAAAATAGCCTAATAAATTAAATATTTTTTCGCCTGCAGAGTAGAGACTTCATTTAGATATAATTTTGTTCACAGTAAAATGTAACCATGTGCTGTTGAGGGAGTTTACTTCGTGCATTCTTTTACTGTATGATATATGGCGGGCAAACTTTACTATACAACAATATGGCGCCAAAAAAAACCGGTGCATTTAATATAGTTTAGCGCATACAATGAAAGAAAAAAAGAAAAAAAGAAAGAAAAATATTTATTTGTAACAGAAACACAAGATATATAGACATTACGAGTTAAAAACAATAGAATAATTGTTTCTGTCACAAGCCGGCCCAATGTGGTTCCATCTGTTGAATATTTCCTAACTCGACAATAGATAGCAATATTTGTGTGTGCACTTGAAATTCACTTTGATCAGTTGCTTCTGCCCTCTCTGTCCTAGCCAAAGAATAAGCAAAAAATTCAAGGTCTGTGGTTCGAACTCTGTATTTTTATACACACAAACCCGGTGACATGCTCTTGTTAACAATTCAGAAAATCAAAAATATATATATTTACACTATCCGCAGATTCTTGAGGTCAACAGCCCTTGAGTTCCAGCTGGACAACGAAGTGACATCGGAGGGAGTCATCGCCCCTAGGTTCATTGACGAGATAGCTGATGAAGTTGATATCATTGAGGACAAGAAGGCTTCTCCTTTCCGTAAGTGGTGTTTGGAACCTAGCCCCTAATTTTTACATGACTTCAACCTGCCTAAACTTTAAAAAAAAAAAAAAACTTCGTTATTATCATCATTTCAGCCGTAGGACGTCCACTGCTGGACATAGGCCCCCCCCATCGATCTCCAAAAGGGCCGGTTGGAAGCGGCCTGCATCCAGCGTTTCCCTGCAGTCTATTTTAGGTCGTCTGTCCATCTTGTGGGTGGACGTCCTACGCTGCGCTTACCAGTCCGTGGTCTCCATTCCAGAACCTTTCGGCCCCATCGACCATCTGTTCTGCGTGATATGTACCCTGCCCACTGCCATTTCAACTTTCTAATCCGGTGGGCTATGTCGGTGACTTTCGTCACATAAAAAACATGCTTTAGATTAATTTTATCAAAGAAAATGTAATCCGCCATCTTGGAGCGACGGCCATATTGAATTTAGTGCGATGGCACTCAGTTTTTCGTTTTCTACTCAATACAATACAGTACAATTATTTATTAATAACTCCATAGTTACAAGTCAAAGTTACAAGTTACTCTTCAAGCCCTTTCATTTGATACCATATCAACAGGGTTAAAACAAAAAGTCGGTTAAAAAATATATACCATCCGCCATCTTGTGGCGGGGACCATTTTCAAAATATTACAATATTGGGTACTGCATATTTTATTATATTCAGAATCAAAATAGAATAAAAACTATTCTGTGGAACTAAAGGTGAAGCCGTGGTAGCCTATTTGGGAGTCCGCTAGACTTGAAAGCGTGAGATCACGTGTTCAAACCCCGGACCCGTACCAATGAGCTCTTTGGAGTTTATGTACGGATTTCATACCACTGGCTTTTCGGTGAAGGAAAACATCGTGAGGAAACCTGCATACGTACGGAGAAAAAATTCAATGGCGTATGTGAATCCACCAACCCGCAACTGGGCCAGCGTGGTGGATATGGCCCAATCACCCTTTCGGGGGAAGGCTGAAAGGCTAAATGCAGTGGACTGTTAAAGGCTGATCATGATGATGATGATGAAAGGTGTATGCAAAATGTCAGCAAAAGAGGTTAGAAGGTAGTGGTGCTAATTCAGCTTGCAAGATTTGATCTAAACAAACAATCATACAAACATTGCAAATTAATAAAAAGCGTGTAAAAAGATACCACTTTTATGTAATTATTTCCCTTACTAGTTTAACATAATCAAAGACATAGACACACAAAATATTTTACGACAGGGAAGAATATTTAAGAGGACTAAATGTGTTTTAAAGTTTTTGTTTGTATAAGGCTTGCGTTTGACTGCCACCTCACTAAGGGGCCTGTATACCCTCTGCAGCTCACCCGCTCGCACATTTTCACATTATTGAAGATATAAAATCAATGAGTGTGAATTTCCAAAAAGTAACAAAACCATGTCTTGGTGTCTATCGTAACATTACAAACATAGAAATGTTTAAAGTAGAATCAAAAGGCTGTGTATGGAGTTTCAGAATATCAACCTTGAAACAGTGTCGCCTTTACTTGCCCGCCCTAGCTATCTAATAGGAAAATGGAAAGGAGGAAATTAGATCATTCGGATCAGATCCAAAGTTTATATAAAATAGGAATATAATAGTTGGCATATAATTTTCAAACGGTTACATATCATATAATCAATGTTTATCTTTTTACAGGTCGTCATAAGCTCAAGAAGCTCATAATCCCCATGCTGCTGATCCTGAAGCTGTTCAAGATCAAGCTGCTTCTCTTCCTGCCTCTGATCCTGGGACTTGCCAGCTTCAAGAAGTTCCTTGGTTTCATGGCCCTTATTGTACCAGGTAAATGATAGTTCATGAATTACTGCTTTTTTGACAGCGACTATTGCAAAATAGCAATTACCGGAGTAGCTTTGCCCTTTGTGTCATGGATTTGCCACTTATTTGATACCATCTTTTTTTCCTTAGGAGTGATCGGTTACTTCAAGTTCTGCAAGCCCAACCTGTCATCTCCATTCTCTCAGTCTCACTACAACGGGCCTCAATACAGCCCAGCTGGTATTGGCATCGGCCCTTACAGAGAACACCCGCCATCTAATTATGGACACTATGAAAGCTATGCTGTAAGTATGCCTACTTCATCCCTCGGAGAGGATTTTGGCATCACACGAGTTGTGCATATGCCAGTGTCAAGTACTTGCATGTTACTTGTTGCTATACTTACATATAGAATGAACAACGTTTAGATTCGTTGAAAAAAAAGACGATTCAAGAATTTGGAGGCCGACAGTATAGCGTCCGTAGCTGACTGGGGGCGTTTATATAGATCATTGCAATTGCAATTGCGCATTTACGCAGGTTAGAATCCTGCATATCGTCGAATTTTTTAAATGTGTTTGCTAAGTTTTTGTAAATAATATCGTCGAATAAATCATAGTAAATGGTGGGACGCTTGTCCCAACCTACCCATGTGCATTGTGCCTACGACCATGTGTCACTCTCTAATTTCTCAGAAACTAAATAATGTTAGTAACTCATGGCTACTACTCGTTCACACAATATTATTTGAAAAATCCAATCATTATCTTTTTGCTCCAAATTTGTTCTAAATATACGTTAGTTTGTCTAAAGAAACAATAAAATTATTATATTATTATATTATATTATTATTATTATTCTCTTTATTTATTTTAGGTCTTAATTTTTAAGTTTTTTACATTTAATAAATAATAATAAAAAATACATAAAAAACATAAAAAACTTAAAAACTAGGGTGCCGCCGGCAGCGGGGCAGGGCCCAAGCTACCGGTGGTTAGGGCTGCAGAGTGAGGAACCTCCTGACAATGCGAGCCGTGTCAAGGATTACTGCCTTCTGCATCTGACCCTTGACCCAACCATCTAGCGAGAGCCTCTTAAGGTGTTGGTCGAGGCTCTTCGCTATAAGACCGTTCACCGAAACGACTATCGGGACAATGATCGTCGAGTCAACATCCCACATGGCGGTAACCTCGTGAGCCAAGTCAAGGTACTTGCTGAGTTTGTCCTTCTCGGCCTTCACGAGGTTCTCGTCATGTGGGATGGTGATGTCGACGAGCACTGCCCGGCGCTGGGATCGGTCGACCAACACGATATCAGGCTTATTGGCGACAATAGTCCTGTCCGTGATGATAGAGCGGTCCCAATAGAGCAAAGCACGACCATTTTCAAGAACTGGCGCTGGTGAGTACTTATAGTACGGCACCTCAGACTCGACAAGGCCGTATCGAAGGGCAAGTTGCTGGTGGATGATCCTGGCCACCTGGTTGTGCCTGTGCAAGTACTCGCCGTTAGCAAGATGCGAACAACCGGAAATTATATGTCGGAGAGACTCTCCAGGACGGTGGCATGCCCGACAGATGTCGACCGTACCGTCCTTCATGATATATTTCCGATAGTTGTTCGTCTTGATAACTTCGTCCGCAATCGCACAGGCAAAACCCTCGGTTTCCCCAAAGAGGTCACCGAACCGTAACCAGTTCACCGACGAAAGCAGGTCCACATCGGGCCCTGTTAAGGCCCGATAGAACCGCCCGTGCAGCTCCTTCCCTTTCCATACGTCCCTGCGGTCTTCGATGCTCAGCACCGATGGTTTGCGCCAATTCTCGTTTGCCAAGGAGAGCGGCGTGAGGCCCCTGTCAACTGCCACAACATCACGATGCATCCCACTCTCGCTGTTACGGAAAAAATCCCTGAGACTGCACACTTCGCGGTTGTGTAGGTTCTTGGCATTTAAAAAGCCTCGACCCCCCCACTTCCGCGGAATGTACAGTCTCATAACAGACGAGCGTGGGTGTAGCATGCGATGTGATGTGAGCAGTTGACGGACCCTCCTGTCCAGGGCGTCCAGCTCAGTTTGAGTCCACCTCAATATGCCAAAGGAGTATATCAATAAAGGCATCACCCAACCGTTGAAGGCACGCACCTTGTTGCCGCCAGACAAAAGACTGTTAAGTACTTTTGTAAGGCGACAAAAGAAGCGTTCCTTCACCGATTTTTTGATGTTCTCTACCGATATACCCAATGACTCTGACATACCGAGGTACTTATAGGTCTCGGCCTCGGAGAGAGATCTGAGAGTCATCACCTCAGAGAGCTGTAAATTCGGAGAATTCACAACTTTCCCTCGCTGTACATGCATGACCGCACACTTGTCTACACCGAACTCCATCCTGATGGCGCTGCTAAAAACATCTGTGATTTTTAGCAGCTCCACCAAGTCTTGGCGTTTCGGTGTGAACAGCTTGAGATCGTCCATGTACAGTAGGTGGGAGATGACTTGACCATCTCTTCGAAGTCGATAGCCTAGTCCTGAATCCCTCAGCAGAGTGCTGAGAGGGTTCAGAGCCAGGCAAAACCACAATGGACTAAAACTGTCACCCTGGAATATGCCTCGCTCAATCCTTAACAAGTCCTGCGGGCCAGAGGTACCGTCCCCACCACCTGGTTGACGAAGAACTGTGGTCCATTGCCTCATACATGCGCCTAAGAATGATTTTAGAGTTGTATCAATTTTATACAACTCTAAAACCCTCTCTAGCCATGAATGAGGCACTGAATCATAGGCCTTCTTATAGTCAATCCAGGCAGCGGAGAGGGCTCCTCTGTTTCGCCGGACTTGCTGGCTAATGGCCGTGTCGATGAGGAGGAGCTCCTTAGTACCACGGGACCCAACCCTACATCCATTTTGAGCATGGGCCAAAACGTTGTTCGCAACGATGTGTGCGTTAATTTTATTTCTCAAAATGGATGTAAGGAGCTTGTAGATGGTAGGCAAGCACGTGATGGGTCTGTAGTTTTTGGCTTCCGTGGTACTACCGGACTTATGGAGCAGGAAGGTGACACCGGTGGTCATGAAGCTGGGAAGGGAACCGAGCTCAAGGGCTTTTTGGAATTGTGTCGCCAAGCGGTCATGCGAGCATCGAACCCATTTTATCCAGAAGTTGTGCAACCCGTCCGGCCCAGGACTTTTCCAGTTCTGCGCCGTACGGATCGCACAACTAACGTCTACGGAGTCTATTAAAATAGACCCCATGGGTTCGATGGACTCGCATTCCCGTTTGACAACACGCATCCAATCACCCTCCGTGTGCTCGACGGGCACCGACCAGATACCGCGCCAGAAATTAAATTAAATTATTAAATTAATTAAATTATTATTATATTATTATTATTTTTATTTCGCGAGTACGGCATTGTAGATGAGTGAGGCTCACCCCGCTTCAAGTATCCATAGATGACGGTGACTGCTTACCATCAAGCAGCCCGTCTGCTTGTTTGCCACCTGTAGCTTTTTTTTTTTAAAGCATTTCTTTATTTATTAGCAAGTGCCTTTATTTAACTAAACAAAATACAAGCTAAAACGTTAACGTTAAAAAAAAACTAAAAAACTAACGCTTACGTTACAAAAAAGTTAGACGGTTCATAGACCGTTGAAGGTCTAAAGACAATCCAATATTTACTTTTCTTCTTTTCTTAATGTATACAAAAACTATCTAACTTATCAAGACTTTTTGGACTGATAACTTTTTTATTATAGGGTAACCAGTACGGATCCGGTGGAATATCCTTTAGAGAAAACCAAGACGTAAGTCCTCAAGATCTCGCGTACCAAGGATGGCAATACAGGAATAAAAAGGGAGGAGAGGACATCAAGGCAGAAGCACCCTAAGAACTATATCCCTAAGAGCCATATTCAATCTGTAAATATTGTATAAACCTTAGATGAAAGTCAATTGACAATTGTATTTACATTGGAAAATTTGTTATTATTCTGTTGTTACATGAGAGGACAATATTCTTCCGTTAAAGAATTATTTTTCTATTGAAACATAAGGAATATGTTACAAGAAAATATTTCTTTATTAATAGGCATGATTCCTAATGTTTAATTTATTACAAATAACTGGTTTATCGATGAATATAAGTAAATATACACATACTGAAAAAATAATTTGAATTGGTTGATAAAGATTGTTGATAGTTGGTTGAGAAGATACGAGCATTTAAAGTTTTAGGTGGGGATAGAGAGGGGATGTTCAATCCCTTTCTCGCAAAGCGTGTGTTAGTATAGCAAGTCCCTAGTGTGGGGACCAACAGTAAATTATTATTTTTAAGGTGTTACTTTTTAAGAAATAAAAAATCTTTAAATCTTCTTCTTTAGCATTTGTATGGCGCTCCTGAGCCGTGACGTCACGGCACAGTATAGTGCGCTCTCTGTCTAGCATGAAATTAAATTAAATTAAAATGCTTATATCTTATTAATTTTTGAACTAATTTTAATTTTGTTTTTGTTGATGTGCTCTATTTATGATCAGCTTTTTTTATGAGGTAATAAATAAATATTAGTCATCATGCCTATTGCAACACAAGCAAATTATTACAACAGACAAAATTATCTATTGTAACATACTAATGAATGAGCTGAACTGAGTTCTGATTCAAGAAGTTTGTAAATTTCTTTGAATGTGTGAATGATTCTTATGACGTGACACTTTTAATTGTAATTACTATAATTTTCCGTTGTATTACGATACTTTGAAGCTTTTAATTTATTTAATTAGTCACTAGCAACTCGTAAATTAGTTATTTTTAACATTGAGTTAACAGTGGAAAGTAGTAATATTAATAGTATTGATATTATTACTAATAGCTCAATGTTTTTTAATTGTTATTTCAGTTTGTTGTCTTCCCATTGGGAAAAAGTTATATTCTGAACAACGATCAATTTGTTTTATAGAGTTTTCTATATTTTAAAAACATGTGTAGAGATAGCATCTTGTTACATTATCTTTGGATAGCATCTATCTAATGTTTGTCATGTGGCATTATTATTTAATTTCTTACTTTTAAGTTTTTTGTAAATTATTTAAGTTTTTGTACTTACTGTAAATAAAACAATGTTTAATAAGTTGAAAGTTTTACTATAACCGAAGGTACTAATAATCTTATAGCTATAAGGCAATGATGTAATTATATAAACTGAGGTAAATACGTTTTACTGAGATCTGCGCAGCGATACAAACGCAAGTTAATCAGCTTGAGTGAACTCAGTCCGTCCTGTGTCTGACAACGAAGCAAACGTACGTACGTAAGACGTCAAACTCCAACTTGGCGATATTTTACTATAGCTACCTAAATAAGACCTATAGAACTTTACAGCGTTACAGCCTTTCACAGCCGTCCCAGTATAAGTATTTCGCTTTCTAAACACACATGTATTTTTTTTATTATTTATCATTCTTCAAAATCGCGCATCACATGTTAGCGTCGTTGCCAGACACAGGATGGACCGAGTTCACTCAAGCTAATTAACTTGTGTTTGTATCGCCACGCAGACCTCTGATCTATCTCAGTTGCATCATTGGAGTCACAGAAAAGATTTTAAACAAATATTATAGAATCCTACCACAAGCATGTCACGACATGCACTTGACAGTTTATTTATAGTATAAAGATACTATCTTCACTATTTATTACAATACAAAAATCAAGCTCCAAAACTGTTTGACTACTTACAAATACTTATTAATCATCGTTCTGAGCAAAAAACTGGTCTCGGCAAACCGAGAATCCTAGTAAATCAAAGTGTGCAGACAAACTAAATTAGCAATTAACCACAGATTATTAATTTTAACTAACAATCAGTCACTGCTGTATTGGTGGTGAGGTAATTAACCGATAGTAACAATCTGGGTGTCTTAAATTTGCAAGTTAATCAGTTTCTTCTAGGCAAGCGTGCTTCATCTTAGACCACATCATCGCTTAACATAAGGCGAAGTGGCTGTAAAACGCCAGCCTACTATTTTTTTACAAAAGTTGACTTTTTGTAACTAACTCATGAAATCAAGTCGTTGGCATAATGACCATACATCATTCTAAGATTAGCCAAGTGGGTAGATATCGTGCTTAATCATCCAATGTGCAGGGTAGGGATAATTGCCACCTTGATCAGAGAAAAACCCTAAATACACACTCCATTGCGGGTATGCATATTCGTAATAATCACCAGGCCATATGTGGGCGTAAACATATACTTTTCTATAATAATATCTCAAGTCTGTGAAAACAAAAATCCTGTCTTCATTGTATCTAATCTCAAAACACCCTAAGCCGGCGACGTAGCTTCCAGAGTAGAATCCACCACCATTCTGGACTCCGGGGTAACCCTTAACGTTTCTTATGCAAATGAACTTGCCCCACCACTTGGGCAAATATTTGCTGCAGTCGACGACGTTATTTTTATTCCAAAACTTAGTATAGAATATCTTGTAGTTTTCCTCAACGTGTTCCATATATTCATAGCCAGAGCCAGCCATCCAAATGTCATCGTATAGTACGTGCCATTTACTGGGTACTATGAAACCTCGGAAGGCGTAATGGTAGCGATGTGGAATGTGAAGGTAGACGTATATCTGGTCGAGGCTAAAGATGATTGAAACGTCATGGCGAGGCTGGTGGCTGCATCGAGGTCCATGACAGTGCTCAGGATTGAGACTCAACGGCATCATTCGAGTCACGCTCCACACTCTGTACCTGTAGCCAATTACCAAGTACGACAAAATTAATACTAGTCATTTTTAAACTTTCGCAATTTGAACACATGTTTTAAATGTTTATCGGGACTTATCACGTATTATTTAATTTAGGTAAAAATATGTACCTTTCGCTCGACGTTTCGACCATGTTACAATGGCCGTGGTCACGAGCTGACTGAAAACTGCGGGTGAGTCCGGCGAGAAGAGCGGGTGTTTTGTTCTCCTACCCTCACTTGATCTTGAAAAATCGCAGGGTTGTCACTACGACACACAACACTGACTGTATCGGTAAATGTCCTAGCACCTACACCGCGGTTTGTACACTTGCTTACTATGGGATTCCATGACGCCGCTAACTTAAATCCATCTTCCCGGTTGAAATTGCGATGTTTTCTAATTTCAACTGCTTCTCGAACCATTCTAGAAAAATAATGTCGTTCAGTGGAGAGGACCTTCGGATCGTGGAGCTCGATCCAGTGACCGGATCCCGCCTCAAGCAAATGTTCTGCAATAGCCGACTTCTGTGTCTGGCGATTTTTGACGGCCGCGATATGTTCTTTGATCCTTTCTGCTATGGTACGCTTCATTTGACCTATGTAGGAACTACCGCAGCTACAATCGACCTTGTACACACCAGGGGTCTGGAAAGGAATAACGTCTTTCGGTGTCCTCACATGCCTAGCCAGCTTAGATAAGGGGGTATACACCGTCTCGATGGTACATATTTTTACCTAACTTAAATAATACGTGATAAGTCCCGACAAACATTTAAAACATATACATGATAAGTCCCGATAAACATTTAAAATTAATACTTTTTTTTTACTGGCACACACACTGGTGAAAGACCCTTGACTTTCTAACATCATCAGACGTCCACTGCTGAACATAGGCCTTCCTTTCGAACTCCACACTGAACGACAGCCTGCCATCTGCGTGCAGTGGATGCTCGCGACTCTCACGATGTCGTCGATCCATCTAGTGGGAAGCCTACCTACGCTGCGTCTTTCGGTTCATGGTCTCTACTCATGAACCTTTCTTCCCCGTCGGTTTTTCGAGCAATGTGGCCTGCCCATTGCCATTAGCCCGAGTATGTCCTAAAACTGCGACCAGAAACACCGGAGGCTGCAGCGTCCTATTTGTACACGGTGATCCCCAAACCACCTGCCAAGTGAGGGGATTATAGCAACACTACTCTCTAAGAGGCTCTTTGTTCAGCAGTGAACATTGTTATTAGCTGATGATGTGATATAAGCTTACAGCTTGTAGTGAACAGCTAGTTACGTGGATATTCGCCAAAGAACAAGATTCACCGACATAGCTAGTAAATAGAAAGAAAGAAAAGAAAGAAAATAAATTTTATTCGATGCCTTTATAAAAACTTATATCTACAGGATACAATCAGTGTCGAATGGGTCCGTCTCAGCATTAATGCTAATAGTCAAGGACTATCAGCGCCGGTTTTCAGACGAACCCTTGAGTTTACACTTAACTTAACACAAATTTACATATATATATATATATATGTATATTTTAATATTGCAAGTTGAAGTGACAGCAGGCAGGCCACATCGAAAAACCGATAACTGATAGGGAAGAAAAGTTCTTCAGTGGAGACTACGAACCGGAAGACGTAGCGTAAGTAGGCTTTCCATATTAGATGGACCGACGACATTGTGAGAGTCGCAGGCATCCAGTAGATGCAGATGGCAGGCTGTCGTTCAGTGTGGAGGTCAAAGAGGCAGGCCTATATTCAGCAGTGGACATCTTCTTGCTGATAATGATGAACTAAATATAAATACTAATAAGTCTGCATCGCATACCTATATGGTGTATTGTACATTCCTGTTCTTCCCAACGCCCAAATCCTCAATTCCATCTGTCTGTTTATGTACGGATCCAAATAATTATACGATGTGATGACCGTACGGCGGTTTAGAATCGTACCTGTGCTAAGTGGGATCATATCTGCAAAATTATCAATGAGAACATATTATCAAAATGTTTATTGGAATTATGTGGAAAATTATTAGTGAGGTAATTGCGTCGATTCTGTCATACTACTCACTAAACTAAACCAATCTGATAGGACTAAAACTATCTGCCTCTATTTTCATTTTTATATGTGAGAGAAGGATGGCAACAATTTTAGAGCTGTCAAATTTAGTTTAGTTTAGAGTACATCAGAATCGAGGCCATTATTTTTAAAGATATAAGTGGGAACATCATCAGCCTATTGGGTGTTCGAACACTGCTGGACACTTGTCTGATCTTCTACTTTTTGCATCCACTTGCCACCAGCCGCCTTTCGCATGTCGTCACTTAGTCTGACTGCAGGACATCCTACTCTACGTTTGCCGATGCGCAGTATCTACTCTAGAAATCATCTACCTCAACAGTTGTCGGTTCTTCTACAGATATGGCCAGCCTTTGCCACATTAGCTTTCTTATCTATGAGCTATCTTGGTTGCTTTAGTTCTCTGTTGTATAATCTCATCTTTGGTGATTCTATCTGTCAAATAAACCCCGATCAACGACATAGCTCGTTCCATAGGCAGTAGCTACAGACCTATAATTACTTTGTGTTGTGGTAGTAACCTACGGAGCCAAAACGTAAACATAGACAGTCAACTGATCTTTGAAATTATTTGTGCGATTGTATCATCTAAATTATTAGTCGGATCTGCGTGCGTGCGTGCATGAGCGTGTATGTGTGTTTGTGCGTGTGTGTCTTGTGTGTTAAGTTGTTGTCGAACCCTTGTTCGTTTGCGCTAACTTCTCATATGAAATCTCATAAAGTTTTTGCCGTTTAGATTCAATAATACCTATATTTGTTTTTGTGTGTAATAACTAGCAGTCCGCCCCAGCTTCGCACGGGTATAGATGATAGCCTTTGTCACCCGGGAATAGTGAAGCTTCCCAACAGTGAAAGAATTTTTCAAATCGGTTCAGTAGCAAACAAACAATCAAATCTTTCCTCTTTATAATATTAGTATAGAAGTATAGATAATTAGACAAATTATTAAAATCCATGCAAATAAAGTTGTAAATTTTGATGTAAGGAAGCTGCCGGCGAGAGTTCTTTTTATGGCATAGGTAGCAAACAAGCATACGGGCCGCCTGATGGTAAGCAGTCACCGTCGCCCATGGATACATGTAACACCAGAGGCTTACAAATACGTTGCCGACCCTTAAGGACTCTATTAACTCGCCTTTTGAAGAACCCCATGTTGTGGCTTCTCGGAAACCCCAGCGATTTGTCATTAGTGTGTAAGCTAATAATTATTAATAACCATAATAATAAAGTAAGCTTACCGATTGATATTCCAGCGACCATGTAGAGCCGACGTCGCAGTTCGATGTCGTACCAGTCCCAGTAGTAGAACCAAAACTGCAGATTCCGGCTATACACCCACTGCCACCTTTTAAAAAGTCAAGTATTAAAATTAGTATGTTTTTAAAACCAATGATTAAAAAAGCTGATAATCTGCAAATGGCTGAAGAATGGTTTTTCTTGAATCATAGCTTCAACACTAAGCTAGCTATAACACTTAGGATAGCAATGGATCTGTGGGGATTGGCATGATCTAAGAAAACAAGGTCTAGCAATCTGGGAGTGGTCCCGCAATGACGTCACTGTCCAGTTGCCACTTTATTCAATCAGCTGTTACGTGGTGTATCGTCATCTCTCTCGAACCTGTTGTAAATTGACATCATGGCATCATTGCGGGACGCCCACGAGGACATTTTTTTCGGATTGCTATACCTGGTGGAGTATATTATTATACCATGGGGATTGGTGGTATCAAATTGCAATCGTCCTCCCACAGATCTAGTGATTCATGGTTAAAATATTTTGTGCTTTTATTTTATTTTGTTTTAGCAATTGAAAACTAAATTGTGAATAAAAGAATATAATAAAAATAATAAAAACTATAACACTTTAGATCAAGTCTTCTTTGTAACAAAAAAACCTAATCAGTTCATCAGTTCAGGATGCCAGTAGGATGGTTTAAAAAAAAATTTGACGATCGAACTTCAGAATACTCCCCACCCGTTAACTCCCCGTTCCAAATGCGATAAAAGATACAGAGAGAGAGAGATCATCTCTCTGTATCTTTTATCGCATTTGCTACTTGATCTAAAGTGTTACAGTTTTTATTATTTTTATTATATAGAGGTTGGGACCTCTACGCATGTTGAGTGGCTCTAGGTGTTCGGTGAGCTAGGGATTTATTTATGTAATTAATTTTTTCAACAAACAGAATATAATAAGAAACCTGAAAAAACTGGTTCGGGGCTCATCTTCATCTCTTGGCACTCGATGTGTTGTGGTTGCTGAATCCCAAAAACACTTGGTCACTTGGCTCAAGTTAAGAACAATTAAGAACGTAACACTGAAAAAGAAAAAAAAAGCTTTATAATCTACTTTTCACACCTTATGCGAGACAATTACAAGTCCAAACACCGTCTTTAGTTTTACAATCTTTGTAAACGCACCTTTTCCTTTTTTTTTTTTGAGTTCTACTAATGGTGGCTTCGATTTTCGAACAAACCTTTTTACAATGCCTTATGGGCATTTTTTTACTCAGAGTTTTTACCACGAGTTTTCACACGAATTTGACGTTCCAAATTCAAATCACTTTATTTCCTAGGGAGTTTCATACAACTTTATATCCCTTAATAGATAAGTAATGCTTTACTTTACTTTGAGGTTGCATAATATGTAATTGGACATTGTTGAGCAGGTGGTGTGAAAAGATTTTTCACACCACCTGCTCAACAATGTCCTATTACATATCACGAAGATAGGTGTACTAAGCTGTAAGGGGTCTATAATATCCATCATTATAAATGACTTACTATAGAACCAACCCTGAAACTGCGCAAAATATATCAAATACAACGACGACGATCAACGTGTTTCATCCTCGGCCGCACCGTGGTCTACCATGAGGCGAGTTGGTGGTCAAACGTAGATCTATTCAATATTTTTTTGTTTAAATAGTCATTTAATCTGCCCTCTACTAAACTGAGAAGGGTCCATAATATCTGTCATTATGAACAACTTTTACTATGGGACCAACCCTGAAATCGCGAAAAATAATCAGCTGTTCGATTTGTCATTTTGTCGAGAATGGATGGCCGTTTTCTATGGAACAGCCGATATTTTTTTCACGATTTTGGGGTGGTCCTATGGTAAACGTTGTTAATAATGATGGGTATAACGGACCCTCTTTGGCTTAGTACACCTTTACAAAATTTCACCACTAGTTTGAAGAATTAAATTTAATGCGCTCCTTAATAAGAATACTCCGTTTTACCCGTAACATGTTTTGATTTTGAAACACCAGTAATATAACTAAAATTAATTGTGCAAGCGAGATGGGGCGTAATCCTTTCAAAAGTTAATAAAGTCATCTAAAAACTAGATTTAATCATATTAAATAGTAAATCTATACTAATATTATAAAGAGGAAAGATTTGTGTGTAAGTATGTTTGTAACGAATTAGCTCAAAAAGTACCGGATCGATTTAAAAAATTCTTTCCCCATTTGAATGACATTATTACTGATTAATATAGGCTATTTTAATTCCAAGAAAAAAATAGGGATCCTTACTAAAACTCCAATAATGTAACCCAAGGTGTAAAAAAAATTAATTAACAATTTTAACTTTGCCTGTTTGACAGTTCTAAGACAGGACAACGCCTGTCAGGTCAGCTGGTTTAAATATAAATTACTCACAGATTTAGTATTTTATATCCTTTCATGACGTCTGATCGCCGAGTAATGATTTCTCAGAGTGAAGTATTATAAGAACGAATAACTCAATAAAGCGAAAATAATAATTTTATTGTTTGTATAAATTACAATAATACAAACAATAACATTGACATATCATCTAAATATAAACAATGAAACAACTTAACAATTTGTATGTCATTCGCCTTTTTTATTATTTAATAGGCTTGCGTTTGACCGTCAACTTGCCTGATGTTAAGCGATGATGCGGTCTACGATGAAGCACGCTTGCCTAGAAGAAACAGATTCACTCGTAATTTGAAGACACCCAGATTGTAACTAATGGGGAACACCCTAATAAACCACACAACATAATACATCAGTTTGTAAAGACCGGGCAAATGGTTTTTTTTCAATGGCACCGACTCAGTAGTGTGCACAAGTATATTGCTTACTAGGTAACTCAGAAACACGCTTACTTCGTTGGTGAGCAGATTACTTCAGGGGTAGTTAGATAGAAACCGTTAGAATTTTTTGAAATATTGTGGTACATAACTGGACATGTATGTACTTATTTTACTTTACAATATGCATAATATTTATATTTCCAATTTGGTTTTAAGTAGGCATCCAATTTTTGGTGCACCATGCAGTGCCATCTTCGTTGTAGCGCCAGCAGCACATGGCGATTTCAGCCGCTTTGACGATTTCGTCTGGCAATCTTCTTCTTAGTTGCCCTTTATCTTCCTGATAGTTGATGTTTATGTTATCCTTGTTATGTGGTATTTTAATAAAGAGTTTTGTATTGTATTGTATAGTTTATGCATACAATCGTGTAATCATTCTTACGGCATGTAGCACGTTTTGGTGTTTCGGTATACGACGTGCCATTGAAGCAACGCTAAACCTCAGACACCTCAACTGTTTTTTTAATATATCTATCATAATCATCAGCCATTAGACGGCCACGTCTTCTGCTGAAAATAGGCCTCCCCTTAGAATTCCACACTGAACGACACGCAAAGCTTATCTGTCATGGGGAGGATTTGCCATAATATCTACGCTTGGCAGGCAGCTTGGAGACCGTGGAGATCATCAAAAGGCGAATTAATAGATTCTTAAAGATTCAAAATAGTTGTGATGCCTCTAGTGTCACAAGTATGACTGTGACTGTGACTGCTTACCATGAGGCAGCCCTAAACCGTTAAACAGTTATCATAAAGATAAATATAAAGTTTGCAATGTAAGGCAAATCAAATATACACGCACACGCTCGCGTTTTTCTTCTTACGAAACGCATTGACAACGAGTTTTGGACGCTTTACATTGCTGGTTCGCAAAATACTAAACCAAAAACCAATAAGTAAAAGGCAAATTAATAGTGGTATTCCAATTGTGTTTAGATAGTATAATAATAGCGCTTCAGCTTCGGAAATGTACAGTTGGTAAACAGAAACAGTACAGTACGCAAAAAATGTGTACTAAGCCGAAGGGAGTTGCAAACTAAGCCAGACATTGTGTTAACGTCATGGAATTTAAATTAGTTTGCCGGTACATATTTCAATAAAAAATTTTACGCGGATAAGTCCCCGTTTGACCACCAACTCGCCTGTTCAAATTGTATCTAAATTTATACAGGATTACGTGGAAAGGGTGTACTAAGCCGAGAGGGGTCCATTATACCCATCATTAAGTACAACTTTTACTGTGCAAAAACTCTGAAATCACGGGAAAAAACAGCTGTTCCATACATTTTGTCGAGTGTCAGTTACCGTTTTCTATGGAACAGTTAATATTTTTTTCGCGATTTTAGAATGGCACCCGTAGTAAAAGTTGTTCATAATTACTAATGTCCATATACTATGAAGTATATGGACTCTTTTGGCTTAGCTTAACCCAGTAGAACCAAAAAAGATGTTTCCGTAAATTTTGAGCTAAACATCTATGTGTTTGTAAATAAATGCGAAACGAATGAATTCCGACCGGAAGTTTACAAAACAAGTAGCGTTTTACTCGTTTTTGGTTTTGATACTTTATCAGTAGCTAGTGAGAAACAAGTTGAATTACAAGCTAAGTGCATTTGATATAGGACCAAGAACTAGGTATCGCTCATAAAATATTTACATTAAGGTACCTACTCACTAGTTTTCACACATTTAGTACCTGGAAAAACTCAAAAAGCATACTTGTTTAAACGACTGTAAATAAGGAGGTTTGGAATACAATACATTTTCTCCTGTGTTTATTACGCAATTTTTTTCACCGATTATAAACTAACTTTGTTAAAGTTTTTTTTTTTTTAATCTTTCTATTTAAATTTGATGAAAATGTTCCACCTCCAAGTGTAAAAATATTTGAATATAAAAATGTATACCACTTATTGAACCCGTTACTATAGAATTCGTTATTTTTATAATTATTATTTCAAAAAAACAACATCTCAAAATTTGTAAAATATGCAATTTAGTTTTTGTTACTTGGATTACATAATATTGCCATCAAAATCACAATCATTTCCAGTTATTTTGATTTAAAAGCCATACTGAACCGATTTTAGATGAAATTTCTATGGGATTCCAAATTGTATCTTTTTAATTAAAAAAAGAATTTTCGTTATCGGTTCATAAATGTATAAGGTAAAGGTAAAAAACATTTAAAAAAATACGTAGGTACAAAATTTACTTTGATGTTTTATTTTATTTTATATATAACTAGCTGAATCCCGCGGTGCTAAGCGCGATTTTCCAATTTTCCTGCAATTTCTGGGAGAATAAGATGTACACCGTCCATATGATGTACACTATCATCCTGCCAAAATTCGTTAAGATCGGCTTAGCGGTTTAGTCGTGAAAAGCGAACAAACATCCAGACAGAGAGACAGAGTTACTTTCGCTTTTATAATATTAAGTAAGGATTAGTTTCACAATATGATCAAGAACAAAATTAATTACTAAAGTGCTTTTCATGTTTGAAGTCCCCCAGACGCGGCGCTGTCATCGCGTATCAATCACTATCAGTATCATTTCTCGAGTAGAACTTTAACAACTTTTAGCATCGTACACGACTCTTTAACGATGGAAAATTAATAAAAATCTCACTAGCGTCCAAACACAGTAACAACACCTGACAACTACAACATGGAAATTTAGTTCCGCTGTTTGCCGTGGGACTTCTTTCATGAAAAGGACTTTACTTTTTGAGTTTCACCGGATTAACGTTGTGTGAACAACAGACATTGAGTTAATTCCTTAAGTAGACACATTTATAAATCTTCAATTTTCCAGTTGTATATAAATCGTTGACATTCCTGTTATAACATATACAGTGTCAACACAATGAGAGTTAAATACATAGAATGAAATTCACGAGTGTGTATTACTCTTTACTTTGTGTTTTCAATGTACAAGAGTTATTTTACTGTCAGGTGAGTACTATGTCATTTTTTTAACACCAAAACGGAGTTTAAGTTGTGACAAATACGTTGAGTAATTAAGCCTATGACATAGTTGTTTTACATATTTTTAGGGTTCCGTACCTCAAAAGGAAAAAATGGAACCCTTATAGGATCACTTCGTTATCCGTCTGTCTGTCCGTCTGTCCGTCTGTCAAGACCCTTTTTCTCAAGAACGCGTAAAGGTATCAAGTTTAAATTTATATTAAATACTGGGGTCTACGGTTTTTTTCGGCTGTAAAAAAATAAAAGTCGTAAATCAAAGCAATCAAAAGATATGAACGTTTATGTCGCATATTTTGCGATTTCACAGGGGAACCAAAACCTATAGGGTACTTCCCGTTGACCTAGAATCACGAAATTTGGCAAAAGGCAAGGTCTGATAGCACATAATTATATAGGAATAAATCTGAAAGTTACAAATTTGAAGTTATATCATTTAAAAATAATTATTTTGCTATTACAAACTTACATTTTGTAGTTGGAATGTATGGAAGAACCTTATTGTCAACTACAAAGTTAAGTTTGTCTTTAAATATTTCAACTTGAGTTTTTTTTTTCTTGGACTCGCGTTCCGAGTCCTACTCGTACTTGTCCGGTTTTTTTGTTTGTTTCATAATAATCTTCTATCAAATAAACAGAGGATATCGTTCGCCGTACATGCAATGCGAATAATATAGTGGCCCGTCCTAATGGGCTCGATCCTTAAAGCGACATGGAGGGGAGTCACTAACAGGCATTCCACTCTTTCTAAGTATCGGGCTACATGGCCATGCACATTACACAAGTACATACCATACAGTATAAATTATGACAGAATGTTTACATAAAATTTTGTTTTAGGTTGACGCCATTTCAAGCGACATATCTTATCCTCTGGGAAGTGTGTCGGAAAGGAGATCTAAACGCATATATTATGTTATTCCATTCAGGGTAAGATTAAATTTAAGATTTTTTTACATCAGACTATGTTAACGCTTGACCGCAATATTACCTGATAAAAATATTAAAAAATATTTTTATGTTATTTTTAAAGTAATCCGCCATCTCATGGTAACATTAAAAATGGTTATGATAATTTTATTGAATGCATTTACAACGTTTCATGTCTGTGATGCTAACTATTGAGAAGTTCCCTAGTCAGGACCCAAACCCTAAATACAGCAACCATGTCATGCTAATACTTAAATCCGGCTATCATACTAAAATGCGTAAACAAAATTTCGTATCTCTGCTGTTGACCGTTGGGGAGTTCTTTTATCTGAAGCTATTTCTGGACGTCAATTCAGGTAATGCTTACCATAAAAAAAAAATACTGGGCAAGTGCCTTTAATAACTAAACAAAATACAAGCTAAAACTAACACTACAAATACAGTAGACTGCCCATAGACCGTTGAAGGTCTAAAGACAATCCAAATGCTCCACTACCAGTTGGCAGCGTACCCAACATGCTGGCGGCATTACCACGTTGAATGGCAATGCTAATGCGTTGAGCCAGAAACACGCCAGAATTTAAATAAATAAAAAAAAAAAAAAAAAAATGTCACCAGAACTTAACCAACATGTTACAATTCAACTTTGTAGAATAAGAAGAATCTTAGGAGGAGTTATGGGGGATAAGGGTGAAGGCGTGCTCGCCGCATCCCTTGGAGGTCATTAATATCTTCTTTTTGTGCTGACAGAGCCTCAGCTCCACTTAAAACAACCATCATCAGACTAGCTCGATGGTACCATAACATTGCATTGTCACCAAACTTACATAAGTATGCCAAATTTCAGCTCAATTGATTGAAAATTGGTCTAAAATTCAGCTGCAAGATGTATCCCACACATAACTAGAAGAGCAAACCTTGTAATTACTTTCTATTAGAATGTGTATTTTGTTAATATATTTAGTAATACCATATGTGCATTTCAGGAACATCTACATAAACCTAGATTGACAAAATTACGACCCGAAACGGGTACCAAAAAGCCCAAAATTAAAACAAAAAAGAAGAAATTTAAAAAGAAGATTAGAAGGAGGAGCCAGCTACAAACAACAACCAAGAAATATGCCAAAAAAAAGAATGTTAATAGAAGAATGAAGAAAAAAACGAAGACCACTAGAAGTAGAAAGAAATTTGTGAAGAACTCTGGGAAAAATGTAGATCGAGGCTCAGATCTTGTTTCTTTGGAGACCGTCACTTCAAAATCTATATACAGTATTAAATCTAGGTCTATAAAGTCTAGAAAGCCTGTAGATATTATAGTGCATATTAAAATGGAAGAGTAACCTATTAAATTATTTTGATTCAAATGTTTTTTTTTGCTTTCTGTTTAGTCCTAAAGGGATCCATAGAACTCATTCACTGATACTGACAAAAAAATAAAATCTAAAGTCACTGGACATCCGAAGCTGTAATTGGGCTTGTTTCTAGATTCTACATGGGGTGTAAAGGTTAGCCAAAAAAATATTTTGCGATAGACCCGAATAATTCGGGTCTATCGCAAAATATTTTTCCCAATTCCCATTCAATTTAATTTTTAGTTTTCCCAATTCGGGCCGAATTGGGAAAAATGGAATTCGAATGTTTGTATGAAATTACGTTCTACATTCTATGACTGGTGGACTCATCAAGACATTTCAAAAACTACTAACTAAATACGCGTATACAATACTAACTAAAGCTACAAAGCTAAAATCTGCCTTGTTGGTAGATTCCATATAGAGGTGTAGAGGTTTGCTTAGAAAGGATTTTTCGAAAGGCCCGAATTGGGGAAAATTGTGACTAAATGTTTGTATGAAAGAAAGTTTTACATTCACTGACTGACTTCTTCTTCTTTTTATTTCTGACATTAATAATTGAATTAATTAGTTTTTATTTTTAATTTTATTATTATATTTCCAATCCTATTATCCTGTGCTAATTCTTATTTACTTGTTGTCTATTGATTTTACTATTATTAATTGTATTGGTTTGTGTAATATTTTGAGTTAAGCGTTGCACTGTAAATTGACTTGCCCAGTGTAACGAACGTTTTTTTTTGGCTAATAACGAACGTTATAAGGCCAATAAATGAGTCTATTCTATTCTGGCTGAATTAAAAACTACTGAACCCACAAAGCTGAAATTTGATTTGGCTTATTATAAAATTCTACACGAGGCGTAGGGCGCTAAGAAAAGGTTCAGCAAAGGCTCACATCGGGAAAATTTAAGGTTGAATCTTTTTATGAAAGTTTACGCGTAAGAAGTCGCGGCCAACAGCTAGTGTCATATCTTCAAACCTACCTTTGACCAAAATAAAAAAATACTAGTAGGTTTGTGCGTATCCTAAGTATCTACGGTGCTGAAAAATGACCAAACGCTACCCAGAGTCCCAGACAGGTTGTGCACAAAATTAGAGTCGCACAAAGCGTATACTGTGATGTGGGTACACTTGACCTGATATTATGTATTATTGATTATAGTGGGTACTTGATAAATAAATCAGTTTATGCATGGCACTCGGTGTTGTTACTCAGCTCCCTCGTAGATCGTGTTTTACATGGCGCAGCCGGTTTAATTCGAAGAAAACATATTAAATTAAAGTGCACGGAGGTCCGATAATCGTGTTAAAAGTGTAGTATACGTTGAAAAAGTGCTATTTGAAGAATAAAAGATGGAATCAATGTTGCAACCGCCACCGCCATTTTGTTTTGAGAAAGATTTGGCGAATATAACGTCGGGAAATTTGAGTATTAAGTGGTCCAAATGGAAGAAATCTTTCCTTATATATTATAATGCGTGTCAACTGGAAACAAAAGAGAAGAAAGTTCAGGTGAACATTCTGCTACATGTCATTGGAGAACAATGTCGCGACGTCTACGAACAGTTCCCGCCAGAAAGCAGCGTCACGGTAGAAGGCCTGTTAAAGAAATTTGATACCTTTTTCACGCCTAAGAAAAACATAACAGTAGAAAGGCATAGATTCTTCATTCGAAATCAGCAAGAACACGAAACAGTGGAGCAGTATTCATTCGAACTTAATAAATTGGCGTCATCATGCGAGTTCAAGGATTTAAAGGACGACCTCGTGAGAGACAGATTAATCTGCGGCTTGAGGGAAGAACCACTGAAGGAGCGACTTTTACGTGAATATAACTTAACACTGACAAGAGCTTTGGACATTTGTAATGTTGCGGAGGTGTCCCGGGTACAGGCGGGTACAATGAAAACTGAGCTTAACACCGAGATGGCCATGCACTGGGTGCAGCGACAACAACATTACGGCGCTAGCGGCTCGTATCAAAGCCGCGCGCGCGCACCCAGCGGACAGCAGCGGGGCGCTCCAGCTGCGAGCGGGCACCCGTCCTACACACGGAACGAGCAGCGAGCTTGGCTCGGCGGCAGCGGCGGCGACAGGCCGGGCGCGCGCCTGCCAGCCGCGCCGCAGGTGACGTCATCGAGAGGACCCCAGCGACAGACCGGACGCGACGCGTGTGAATATTGTGGAATAATACATGAAAAAAATAAATTCAAGTGTCCGGCATTCGGCCAGAGATGTGTAAAGTGCAATCGCATAAATCATTTCGCGAGAGTGTGCCGCGTATATACCGTCCAGGAGAACTCCATAGATCAGGTACGTGGTAGGACTAGCTTTATGGGCGCGAGCGATGACTGGTGTATAGATATACGAATAAATAATAATAACATTAGATTCAAGTTGGACACTGGAGCTGACGTAAATGTTTTGCCTTATAGGTATCTGTCGCGCGCGGGGATAAACGAAAATGATTTGATGTCCTCGACTGTGAAGTTAGTTGGTTATTCAGGTGGGGACATAAAGGTTTTAGGTCAATGTAGGTTGAAATGCGTGTGTAAAAACAAGCCGTGTATAGTGAAGTTTGTTATAGCCGATGTGACGTCACCGCCGGTTCTAGGAAAACGATCGTGTGAAGAGATGAATTTAGTAAAGCTTATTTTGACAGTAAGTGCGAATGCACCGAAAACGAGACAGATACTAGATGAATTTCCGGAAGTATTTGATGGTGTGGGATGCTTGCCGTGCGAGTATAAGATAAGGCTGGCCACAGACGCTCGACCCGTCGTTAACGCGCCGCGTAAGTTGCCTATCGCGCTGGTAGACAATGTGCAGAGGAAGTTGAGTGAGATGCTCGAGCAGGGAGTGATAGCGAAAGTTGAAGGGCCTACGGACTGGGTAAATAGTATGACTGTGGTGCAAAAACCGAATGGTGATATTAGGATATGTCTGGACCCGCGAGATTTAAACAAGTATATTAGAAGGGAACATTTTAAATTACCTACCCTAGACGAGATCACTTCGAGACTTTCAGGAGCCATGTATTTCAGTACACTCGACTGTAAGCACTCTTTTTACCAACTGAAATTACATGACGAGTCAACTGACCTTTGCACTTTCAACACGGCATTTGGGAGGTTCAAATTTTTGCGCATGCCGTTTGGAATATCATCAGCTTCGGAAGTTTTTCATAAGAGGCTGTATGATTATTTCGATGACATAGAAGGTGTGATTTTATTCGTTGACGATTTGCTTTGTTACGCTGATACAAAAGAGCTGCATGATTTGCGTCTTCGACAGGTTTTAGAAAGATGTAAACAAATTAATGTGAAGCTAAATAGAGAAAAATGTAAAATAGGGTTGACGGAAATAAAGTATTTGGGTCACATAATATCACGAGACGGCATACGTCCCGACGACTCACATATCTTGCCGATAAGAAACATGCCTAAACCAGAAAATGAGAAGGATTTAGAGCGATTTCTAGGTTTAGTGACGTATGTTGGCAGTTTCATACCTAACTTATCGGAAAAAACACACAAGTTGAGAGAACTTCTAAAAAAAGATATTGAATGGCATTGGGATGAGGTACACGACCGATGCTTCGAGGAATTGCAGCGGTGCATAACGAGCGCGCCAGTACTACAATTTTACAACTTAGATAAACCAGTAAAAATTTCAGTTGACGCGAGTAAAAATGGATTAGGGTCGTGTCTCCTACAGGATGGGAAACCGGTTTGCTATGCATCGAGGTCATTGACCAAAACAGAACAAAACTATGCTCAAATCGAGAAAGAATTGTATGCTTGTGTGTTTGCTTGCGAAAAATTTTATACCTATATTTACGGGAAGAGCGATGTAACGATTGAGACCGATCACAAACCCTTGATAAGCATAATAAACAAACCGATTGCAGGAGCCCCGGCTAGATTACAGCGGATGCTGATAAGGTTGCAACCGTATACATTTAAACTAGTATTTACACCGGGAAAGTATTTATACGTAGCAGATACGCTATCGCGTGCGGTAGCGCCTTGCGCCGACCCGAAGGAGGAGCCGCGAGACTATTTAGAGGAGCGAGCGCAGGTATGCGCGATCGCGGCTAGTAATTGTTTGACGGATACACATTTTATCGAATTACAAAAATTTACAGGCCAAGATGAAGAACTACAGGAGCTTAAGAGAGTGATAATGGATGGGTGGCCAATGCACAAGTGTGACATTGAAGATATAATGACGCCTTATTGGGACTATAGGGATGAGTTGACTGTGGCATATGATTTAGTGTGGAAAGGCACAAGGATCGTCATTCCGAAAAGCATGCGGAAGGATATGTTGAAGAAAGTTCACATAGGTCATCTCGGAGCAGAAAAAACAAAACTCAGGGCACGTGAGATAATGTTTTGGCCAAATATGAATGCTCAGATACAGGATATGATCTCGCATTGCCAGGCGTGTTTGACCTATAGAAGAGAAAATTCTAAGCAACCACTTATCTCTCACGAAATTCCTACAAGAGCGTGGGCAAAGGTCGGCGCTGATCTTTTTCATTTTAACAACAAAGTTTATTTATTAATGATAGATTATTTCAGCAAATATGTTGAAGTTGAAGAATTGAGTAATCTTACCTCAGAATGTGTGATAGACAAAATGAAAAGTATATTTAGTCGCCAGGGGATACCGGAACTCTGTTGTACTGATAATGGACCTGAATACGCATCCAGATTGTTTAAAAGTTTCAGTAAAGAGTGGAAGTTTGAACATAGAACATCCTCACCACGATATCCACAGTCTAATGGCCAAGCAGAAAGAGCGATCCAGACGATAAAAGCTATGTTACGAAAGACAATGTATGAAAAGTCAGAGTTTAGGCTAGCGTTGTTGGAATTTTTAAACACTCCGATAAGTGATAAGTTGCCGTCACCATCGGAATTACTGAACAGCAGAAAACTTCGGAGTATACTTCCGTGTTCGGCAGAGTTATTGCAACCGAAATTAAATGATTTTAAAAAAGTGCACGAAGAATTATGCCAGCGGCAAGTAATTCAAAAGAAATATTTTGATAGAGGAAGTAAGAATCTTGAATCTTTATCTATAGGTAGTAAGGTTAAAGTTCGCATGGGCAGGAATTGGGTAAATGCACAGGTAGTAGATGTAAAAAGGCCAAGGTCATACTTGTTACGACTGTGCACAGGGTCTTTGATACGTCGAAATAGGAAACAAATCATTCTCGATAGTCCGTTTCGTACTGATAGTGATAATGAAATGCGATCATATTATGGGTACGATGACGTAGCGCCGCCGGCGCCAAGCGCCAGCTGTTTGCCAAGCAGCTCCAGTGTACCACCAGTACAACCGCTTGATAGGATCTCCACTAATGACGTTTATGTTACTCGTTCTGGCAGGACGGTGAGAGCTCCTGATCGGTGGGGACACTCCTGAAGATGACGGTCCGACGGGGTTAGGTCGTTGGGTACGGCGGTTAAATATGTATTGTGCAGATGTTATAGACTATAGTTTTAATGTTATATATTTCTTTTTTTTTTACTCCTTATTGTACAATGACGATGCTTGCTGAGATACTGTTCATGATTAATATTGATTTTTTTTGTTTAGATTATAAGATAATGATGAAGAAATGACATTGTAATGATTATTGACATTGATTATATATATATATATATATAAGTATTTACATGCGATAATATGATAAATAAATTAATGAATTAAATTGAAATGGTTGACAGTGTAAATTTTTATCAGATGTATATTTAACAAAACATGTTTAAAATTATGAATAAAAATTGATTTGAAATTAAATTTAATGTAATTGTGCTATTCTAAAAAAAAAAAAAAAAAAAGATGTGGCATAGCGCACCTATTATGTATTGATTGCCATAAGTATTGTGTATTAATTATTTTGTCTTTATTGATATTGTTTGTTTTGTTTTTTAAGAAGGAGGATGTGATGTGGGTACACTTGACCTGATATTATGTATTATTGATTATAGTGGGTACTTGATAAATAAATCAGTTTATGCATGGCACTCGGTGTTGTTACTCAGCTCCCTCGTAGATCGTGTTTTACATATACCACGTGATACTTACAACGTTCCATGTTAGGATCAGCTTGAAAGAACGAGGCCAAAATACGAGAATCCAAAGAATAAGAATAGTCGTGAATGTCAGAAGCCGTCTCATGCTAGTCAAGTGGTCCACAGGTACATGACTTAGAATTTAACTTTTGAGAGAGAGATCAACGAGAGATCAATCACCAATGAGATCAACGTTGAAACATTTTTAATTCTTACGACCTAATCGGACTCGTTTTCATCACATATTAGACAATAATATCGTGGAGTGAAGTCATGCGAATTTGAATCAAATTCCAAATTTCATGCATACTCACGTTGGACAAAAAAAGTAACGTAATTAATCACTTAGAGTGCAGCAATCTGTGCTTATGCTCCAAAGTCTTGCTTGTCAAATCACTAATCTTTGGGGCAAACTATGAAGCTACTGATGGAGGAAGCGGTGGCTGACCGACCAAAGTAATTTTTTTAGGGGGCAAAGTGCGTTGGCCCTCTCAAAACTATTAAGTATGGCTAGTTTTGCCATAACTTTTGAAGGAATGTTATAATTGGATCACACAGGATCCACACATATGGAACGGTGGCAGGAATCCGAAACGAGCTCATTTACTCATCAACAACTTTTAATATAGGACCAACCATGAAATCTTATAATTCAGGTGTTCTCAGTACATTTCGTTGAGTAAATGACAGTTTTTTTAAGACAAGCAATTTTAGCAAGATTTCATGGTTGGTCTCGTAGTAAAATTTGTTAATTGTGATGAATAAAAAAAAATCTGCCACCAAATAAAAACAATAAAGACAAAAATTCCAAGTTAGTCAAGTGATTTACCAAACAGAGTTAAGCAGATAACGCCTTACACAAGAAAACTAGTTGTAGTTTAATATATTTATTTTAATTTAGTTAAGTTTGTTAAAATTCCAAATAAATAAAAGAATGAAAAAAAAAGAAACTAGCAATGACTCTGTTTTAATTTATTATATTCCTGTTAAAGATTAATTTATTTTTCCAAAATATAGAGGTCCTTTTTGTCGCGTTGTTCTCTCCCGTTTTCTTATCAACTCTCGTTCTTATTCTTTTACGTTTCAAAATCTTAATCATTGTATTCAAATCATCGGCGATTTGATTTAGTTTGTCTTTAGACATCCTTTTTTTTACTTCCGGAAATCTTGTCTTCAGTTCCTTCACTATGTGTTCCACAACACTTTCCGTTATTACTTGGACATGTCTGGCGTACTGAAAAATAAAGTTATTGCATTATTTTTAATACCGAACATGGCGAATGGGAGAAGATCATCATCATCACATCACATCATATCAGCCAGAATACGTCCACTGCAGATCTCCACACTGAATGACAGCCTGCCGTTAGCATCCACTGGATGTCTGCGATTCTCACGATGTCGATGCCTACCTACGCTGCGTCTTCTGGTTCGTGGTCTCCACTCAAGAACCTTTCTTCCCCATCGATTATCGGTTCTCCGAGTGATGTAGCCTGCCCATTGCCACTTCAACTTGCAAATTTTAATAGCTGTGTCGGTGACTATATGTCATCACTGGCAACATACACTGAATGGGAGGTAGCGGTGCGTGTATTATCTGTGGGTATTCGATAAAACTATGTGGTTTTGATTTAAATAAAATGTTCAATTTATTAAATTCGTGTTTAACTTGAATTGCTTCGCTTGAGAGGACAAACAAAATGACAATTGAAAAGCTTATGTATTTTATTTAGTAGATTATTTACAAATTTGTTTCCCAATTTATGTGTTTGTTGCGATGAAGCGGCAACTGGACAGTGACGTAGGAATGTGTCACATCCGGAATGCTTATTCAAATTCTGATCAATTTTGCTAGGTTTTTGACGTTGACGGTCAAAGGGTTAAACTTACTGTTCAAAATATCTTCGTTGCTGTTAAAATAATCGGAAGTGTCAAAAGTTGTGTCGCCAAAAGGCGTCGTTGGTGGTCTAAGCACAAAATATTTTGACGCCTGTAGGTGACGCTGGCAGTCAAAAGGTTAAACTTACTCTTTCATGCTTCAAAATATCTTCGTTGCTATCAAAGTCGATAATATCCTTTCCTGCTGGTACAAAAATCTGCAAGAATAACATTTATTTATTTACCAACATGCACTGAGCCAGAATGACGGATTAGGGCCATCCTCTCTCTCTGAGAAAAACCCTTTGTCCCAGCAGTGGGAACATGATAGGCTGACAATGATGATGATGAATACTCTACCGGACAACGCAAAACAAAAAAAAAGGGTATTGTTTTATACGTGACAAACCAGCCAAGTGCGAGTCGGGCTTATAACCTTTGTCTTTTAGGTATTAAAAAAAACTTAATTTGGTCATAAATAAACTTTTTATCTTTTTTTTGTTTTTTATGATATAGATTACCTTAGTCACAGAAGATATAATAGCACACAGAATGTTCAATCCACGAAGAAATTTAAATATTTGCCTTAGGTATGAGGTAGGAGGTATGGCTTTAATGTAGTTCTGAAAGTTTGAACGCTCACCTGTCCATGTCCATAGTGCAAATGTATGTAGCAATACACTTAATAAATATATTGAGAAGTTATTATGTATCTCTGTATGTTTGTTGCCTTTCATAACCAAATGGTTTGTATCGAGGCCTTGATGAAATGAAATTGAACTTTTAAACCCAAAAATATGCGAGAGAACCATCGCGATACAATTATAGAGTCACAATCTCTCAGTGAAATCAGTCAAAAAACATCCGAGTGTCATTGACATACATTGTATACTTGATACTATACATTGATCAATTATATACTTCACAATGCCACATTTACTCCAATTTAGACGTTATGTCGCTTGCATAGTGTTCAACGTTAGTTGTCCACTGTGTCATCGTAGCTCTGGCATCGAGCGGCGTTGTAGTCGGATCGCGGTTACCTTGTAACTAACCAAAATGTCTGCGTAATTCGTACCGTGCGCCGAGTTTTAGTTCGGACATTTTTTGACGCGATTGTAAGTCTATATATGTATTGTATCTCGATGGAAAGAAAAGAAAAACCGTGAGTAAGATCGCATAAAATAGTAATGTTGTAAAAACCTTAATGTCTGGATAAATTGAAATCACGCTATAAAATAAACACGTCAAAAAGATGACCACTTCAATACACAGTCTCATTTTGCTAAAATTAGTTTGAAAAGAATTGTCACTATTTAACACTTAAAAAAAGTATAGTATACTTTTTGATGGTAGTATTATTAGTTCGCTGGGGTACTATTATAAAAGATAATTTACTGGTCTACATTTAAAAATTATAGGACAGTAAACAAAACCATCCGACGAAAAATCTTTACCATATTGAATTTTTTCCCCATATGGTTATCCAAATTGATAGCCAATAGGTATAGTGCTGTCATATTTTTTGTTTTTTTCTGAATGCTCGAGCGCTATTGGCTAGGGCCATGTTTTGGTTGCTGACTTCCGAACAATACAAAAACGTTTTTTGCCTTTATCTATGTATAAACAAAGGAAACGGTTATGGATATGGTTTTGTTTTAAACATTTATTGAGGGGTTAGGCTTTTTTAAAGATTTTTCATACCTTACAAAGTATGGGCTTTTTATAGTCGACTTTGTGAACAGCGTATTTGGTTATCATCATCGTCATCATTTCAGCAGTAGGACGTCCACTGCTGAACATAGGCCTCCCTCATCGATCTCCAAAAGGGCCGTTTGGAAGCGGCCTGCATCCAGCGTTTCCCTGCGGTCCCTTTTAGATCGTCCGTCCATCTTGTGGGTGGACGTACTGCACTGCGCTTACGGATCCGTGGTCTCCATTCCAGAACCTTTCGGCCCCATCGGCCATTTGTTCTGCGTGATATGTGCCCTGCCCACTGCCACTTCAACTTGCTAATCCAGTGGGCTATGTCGGTGACTTTCGTTCGACTACGGATCTCCTCATTTCTGATTAGATCTCGTAGAGACCCCGAGCATAGCTCGTTGTGCGACTTTAAGTTTGTTTATGAGGCCCATAGTGAGAAACCACGTTTCAGTGCCGTATGTCATCACTGGTAACACACACTGGTCGAAGACTTTCGTCTTAAGGCACTGAGGTATTTTGGATGAGAAGACGTTGCGAAGTTTGCCGGACGATGCCCAGCCGAGTTGGATTCGCCGATTGACCTCTTTCTTGCAGTCGCCATAGCTGGCACTAAGTATTTCTTTCTTTGAATCGTCGATCTGAAAAACTCTCTCCTGAAGTGGAGGCCAATGGGATTGTGGGTAATTTTTCATTGGAAATAGAACTAGATGATGAAAGCATATTTTTATTTTATTTCACTTAAATAACAAACGTTAAAACATTGATTTCAGGCTTTACGATTAAGGTAATTCTTTAAGTACTTTTTTTTTGAAACCGACTTAAAAAAAACACCAAAATAATATTTTCACACGGATTTTGAAGTCGGGCGAAGTGAAAATATTATTTTGTTCTTTGTAGTGGCATATTAACAGAATGTTTGTGTTTTGTAGTTTTTTATAAAAATACATTTATTTTTATTAATGTTTTGCAAACTGAATGTTACAAATCATCATGTTTGTTGTCATCTTAATGTAAATAATAATTCAGCTTACGTAATAGATGACAAGCTAAACAGCTTTTTAAGTGAAAATACAATGCATCAGTTTATTAATCAACAAGAAAATTATACATTAGGAATCATAACGAACTTACCTAAACTAAAATCAATATACATAATAATATTTTATTTCTTTTATTTTATTTGGAAAACATACAGTGATAAATAACTAAATTACAGATACATTGTATAATTAAACACCATTTAGCAGTTTTCGCATATTGAAAAAAAATTCGCAAGGAGATGAAAAGAAAGATATTAATATTATGATAGAATAAAAAACAAAATAGGTATACTCTTTTATGCTAACACAAGACAGTCAGGGAGACACACCAAGCCAGCTTTTACTAATATGTTGTCTAATTGAACTCACGGACGTATTGAACAAGTCAAAGTCGGGAAAGTCTCCAGTGTGTTTACGGAGTTAGATGCTCTTATGAAGGAGTTTTGCCTGTAATTAGTCGCGCTAAAGGGGATATTTAAACATTTAGGATGTCTTGCAGATATTCTGGGGACGTTTAAATTAATGTTAGAGAGTAGATATAACTACACTAATCTAATAGAACGCTGCCCGCAGGCATCGTTTCCAAAATGCTGGCAATGATGCCTTGCTCAAAATGCTGGCCGCGAAGCAAGCATTGCGCAAGATATGCAGGCAAGACTGGCAACCGGCCAGCATTTTTGACACGGGACACAGGCATTATGGGCGTAGCCAGGATGGAGCAGGGTGGGGTGCGTTTTTAAATTTATAGCTCTTCATAATCATTGGATGGTTTTCTCTTCTTCCGTTCATATTCTTTGGATTCATAGATCCTAATGCATAGAAGCCGTGGTAGCCCATTTGGGAAATCGCTAGACTTGAAAGCGTGAGGTCGCGGGTTCAAACCCCGGGCCCGTACCAATGAGCTCTTTGGAGCGTACGGATTTTAGGTACGTTTATGTACGGATTTTCATACCACTGGCTTTTCGGTGAAGGAAAACATCGTGAGGAAACCTGCATACGTACGGTGGCGTATACGAATCCACCAACCCGCACTGGGCCAGCGAGGTGGATATGGCCCAATCACCCTTTCGGGGGTAGGCTAAAAGTTCAGCAGTGGACTGTTAAAAGGCTGACTATGATGATGATGAATGCATAGAAATGTTAGATGTGAAGACGCTTACATTTTGGGAATTCACAAAAAGGCTTTTTGTGAATTACCAAAATTTGTTTGGATGACTGGTAGAAAGTGTTTAGCATTAATTCTTGATTTGTGCATTTCTATCATTATTTTAAAGTGTGCAATAAAGTATTTAATATATTTTATATTTAATAAACTAATAAACATTTCATCAATATTGCAGCATTCTCGCTCGTCCTGTGTAGAGAGGGTTCATTTGGTTGTCAGATCTTAAATTTGGCTTCATGGCGCGCATGTGGGGTGATCGTTCGACCTGAAATAATTTCACATTATTATTAAAACTGGCGGGACACTTGGTCAGAAGGGAAGACGGACGGTGGACCAAAGCAGTCACAGAATGGTGGCCGCGGAACGGAAAGCGACCACCGGGCAGACCACCAGCCCGCTGGTCGGACGACAACGTTAAGGCAGCAGGAAAGCAGTAGACAAGGCTAGCACAGGACCGGAAAAGATGGCGCGCTGAAGAGGAGACCTATACCCAGCAGTGGGTGGAGAATGGTTGATGATGATGATGATGATTAAAACTGGTAATCCCTTAAAGAAAACAGAAAAGGTTGATAGAACTTTGACACCAAAATGGCGGTAGTATAAAAGAGAACGACGTGACGAGTCACGCGTTGAAGAACGATTGGCGCGCTGTACTGTGATTGGCTATCCGGGCTGGCTTAAGGAATAAGGACTAAGGGGAAAAAGACGTAGGAGTGACACAAAGTAATACTCCAAAAATGCTTCGTTGCATTCTCGACCGACTACAGTCGTCAAATTTTAATTTTCTTATCTTTTAGTATGCCTGTTATGTTTTTTTATTTATATAGCGGCACCACTCTTGGGATCTTTTCATCTTAATATATGCTGTGAGTGGCTGTGATTGGCTGTAAAATATACGTTGGCTGCCGTCATTGTAGTCTTGGACGTTTTTCATCTCTTCTTTCGTCCATATATCCATCAAAACTGTGTTAAACAGAACTGGGTTATAATATATCTCAAATTTTCAAAGGAAATAAACAGTAACATGAACGAAACCAGCTCGATGTTTTTCTTTAAAAATAAGTATATATCTACCAAGTTCTGCTCCACACAGCTTTATTTGAAGATTTGATGGTTATTAGGATGTAATTAGGATGTTTTGTACTTACATCTTTTCTTCTGTTATAACGCCTTGCATCTTGTAGTTTTCTTTCCATACTATCTAGTTTGTCTTGATAATACTTCCTTCTTTTAGAGCTAAGAATATCTTCATAAACATCATTACTATAATAATTTTTATTCCTCTTATAATCTAAGCTATTGCTTCTATGTCGCAGTTTCCCAAAGTCATTTCTGTATGGAATTCTATATGTTTTTTTCTCTTTGTATACATTGTCGTATTTATGTCGCGTGAACTCACGAGAGCTTAAATAATTTCTACTCTTTTGTCTGTTATTTCTATTACGTCGACTATATTTCTCTCTGCTGTCATAATTTGAAAGTTGATTTTGTTTCTTGTCTTTGAGTTTTTCAATTTCGTCAGGTTCAACGTCAGTCATATCAGTTTTTGGGTATTTCTCATCGGTTTCAGTTTCAGTATTATATTTGCTTTGATAATTCATTTCAATGAAGGCGCTGTCATCGCCTTTTACGTCATATGGGGGTGGTAATTTATGAACATCATCATCATCACCTTCTGTTTTATGCGCACTATCATGGTCTTTATTTTTTTTCTTATGCTCAACATGATTCTTTTCCGATGCTATAAGAGCATAACTTGGTTTCCCAACAACTTTTCCGTATATATTTTTAATTTTCTCATCAAATATTATCTGTTTTACTTTATCACGCAATTCAATGTGCTTTACTTCTTGTTCTAGAGTATCTAGTAACGCCATAAACTTTATGTCGTTTTCTTCTATAACCGTATAAGCTTTTGGTTTATCGGAATCATGATATTTATTCAATTCATTACTATCTTTATGGTTTATTACTTTTTGTTCAGCTGTATTTAGAACGGTTTCAGTCGTGAGTATATCATGAAAATGCAATTCTTCGTTATGTTCTATGTTTTCTTTATGTTCTTTAGGCTGTATATAGGTATGTATATTATTTGAGAGACGAATTGTTTCTACTGATTTACTGACATTGCTGTGATCAAATTTACGTCTTTCTTTGGGTAGAATCATACTATTTTTACTGTATAAATATTTGTTGACAAGTTGTTTACCCGTAGAAAAGTCTTTTCGCGGTACGACATCTCTTTTTATTGATGACAGAAAATAATGAGATCCAGGTAATTCAAATATAGGTGTTTTTGTGAAAACGCTTGATTTCTGAAACAAACATACTTAAGTAACTGATATGAAAGTGCACCTAAAATATAATGGCCTAGCCACACGATGCATTGATGCGGCGTCAATCTCTAATGCCGTGGGACTACGGGGAAAACCTCATGGGTACCAGTGGATTAAAGTAGCGGGACTACAGGTAAAAGTTCAAAATAAATAGGTAACCTTTAGTTTTGTGCATGTTCATCATCATCACTTGGTGATGACCCTAAAAAGTCCAGTGCTGGAAATAGCCCCCAATTGATGTCTAAAAGGGCCAGTTGGAAGCGGCCTGCATCCAGCGTTTCCCTGCGGTCTCTTTTAGGTCGTCTGTCCATCTTGTGGGTAGACGTCTTAAGCTGCGCTTACCAGTCCCGTATTCTCCATTCGAGAAACTTTCGGTCCCATTGGCCATCTGTTCTGCGTGCTATTGACTCTGCCCACTGCCACTTCAACAATCTGGTGAGCTATGTCGATAACTTTCGTACGTCTCCGGAATACTCCGGATCCCCTCATTAGTTTAGGGTCACCTTTCAAGAAAGACACGCCAGGCTGTACTAACCTGTATGTGCCCTTGCCCCTGTGGTTGTTTATGAGGCTTCATAATGTCATGGTGATTCGAGTCCTTGGGGTCAATTGCCTCATTTGGATTATCGAAGTGGCGATTTCTCACCGTAACCCCGTTGCTGTTCAGTAATGACCTTTGATGAGAAAGTTTGCAAGATTTTAATCGTTACTTTATTAAAATTAGGTCATGCCTACAGCGTACAAAGTCAACTACGAAATCATAGATGAATCGCGAGTGAATCGGTTTCTTCTAGGTAAGCGTGCTCCGTCGTAGACCGTAGTAGATTGCCTTTTAAGTTTTGTCGTTTGAAGAAAAAAACACAACTAGAACCTCATAGTACTTTTTATTGTTTTTCAATGTATTTACCACGTAGATTGATACACTTTTCCATTCTCTCAAACCAGTTATTATAACATCTATTCCACTCTAAAGTAGGGGTGTTCAAAATGGCTGACTTGAAAGCGTCGACTGCTTCTTCACCGGACTGGAACCTTTGACCACAAAGACTTTTCTTAATTTTAGGAAATGTAAAGAATTCGTTAGGGCTTAGGTCAGAACTGTACAAATACAAATACAAATACAAATAGTTTATTGATCGAAAATTAAAAGACAACAATATTTTTTATTATATTTACAACAATAACAATACTGTATGGAGGATGGTCAAGAATTTCTTTTTCCTGCTTCAAATACTCAATCGTTTGACGAACGCTGTGTGAGCTTGCGTTGTCGTGGTGCAGGACTATGCGTCACTTTGAGTTAGATTTTCGAAGTTCGGCGATGACTTGTGGTAAACAAACTGTGGTATACCACTCTGCGTTACCGTTCTACGATCTTCAAGTGCAATAGTCGCAACATGGCCGGTTTTCTAACGAACGTGGCCACCATCTTCTTTGAAGTGCTTCGAGAACGAACAACTTTAGTCGGCTTTAGCTCGTCTTAAAAGACCCAGATTGTAGATTGTTATTTGGAATCAGGATCGTAGGCATAGATCCAAGATTCGTCACCACTGATGATGTCGTAGACGTGATTTGACTCTCCTCGGTTGAACCTTTGCAGAGTTTTCTTACACCATCTGACGCGGGCCGCCTAGTAATCGTCGGAAAGCAGATGCGGTATCCAACGGCAAACTAGCTTTCTCACACCAAGTGCTTCATCCAAGATCTTCTAAATGGTTGTCCCTGAGATGCCTAATAGAGCCTCTATCTCTCGATACGTCACATGACGATCTTTGAGAATTAGTTGTCTCACAGCAATGATGTTATCTTCAGTGAAGGCGGATTTTGGGCGTCCTTCGCGAGATTTGTCACTAACACTAGTATGTCCACGCTGGAATTCTAAATACCAGCGTTCGACAGTCCGCAGACATGGGGCTTCACCACTGAATACAGATGTTAGCTCTTCAAAACACTGAAGCCGTGTCAGGCCTCTTCTAAAGTTGTAGAAAATTATTGCACGAACATTTTCCTTAGAAAGATTCATTTTCGTACGTAACCTGCCAGATTCCAATCGACGCTGTGACTAAACAATAGCATTAATCCTAATACTTTCAACTGTTTTGAGATTCAAAATTTAAACACATTCGAATGTAGAACAGTTCCAAATTCAAAATTGCCGGGAAATATGGAAACGACCGAACTTAAAAGGCATGCCTAGTATAAGCGCTTAAATTGCAGCCAAACGATAGCCTAATTCAATAACAAAAACATAAACTTTAAATAGACGACTAGCCGTCTTACCACAAAAGATTTAAGCACGCTTTAGACAATTGTTTAGCAATTGTTTCACTGCGAAAAATATGCTAAACACTTGTCTAAAGCGTGCTTAAATCTTTTGTGGTAAGACGGTAAATGTTTACCTATGCTGTGCTGTGAAACCTTGCTTCTTACCTAATTTCATTGTTCTAAGGCAAATTGATAGCGGTTTTTGTTGTGTATTTACACTTCGGGAAAGCACACGAAGGCATAATTTTGTCAGATGTTTCGTTATCATGGAACAATAATCTCGTGTTGCACTTCCTACGGCTAGAGACCAACTGAAACGAAGTGAGCGCCGGCGCTCATTATGTAATCTTCAAAAATGCTGTTCTTCTGTGCCCGTCCATTCATTTTATTTTGGTCCTAGTATAACTATGTCTTGCTATGACATCTGAGACGGTCCTATACTAATCAGATCCAGTAGGTTCGACAGGCAATGATGACTTTATCGTCGACCCATCGCGTAGCTGTATGACAAATCATTATGATAAGTAAGTAGGTATTTGTATCACCTTTGTTTTTTGTCATTAGAGTTGCCTTGCGGTTGTAAATCAAGTGTTTTTCGTGACTTTCGTAAGGTTCCCTGAAATGTAGAGACAACATGAGTTATGGAATGGAGAAGTCTGACGACTTGTTTATTGTGACATAATCTAGGTATACTCGTCAGAGTGGATATGCATCTTCTATGTCTGCGAGATTCATTTTTGAGAACAAACATTGAAAATTAAAAGAAAATCGTCAATTATTATTTTTGATCCAGCTCAAATACGGATAATTTAGTTAGTTTTGTTCCAGCGCCTGTTGATTAAAAAAGACATTATATATTTTTTAATTTATATTACACGGGAATTACTCTCTTAAAATTAAGCCAGTCACTCCGACTTCAGTTTCAACCGCATTAGGCAGTCTTTTTCAAGGTGAATTCACGCGCGCGGCTGCGTTTCGCTTGACACTACGGACTGCTGCGCGGGAAAAAAAACAATAAAAAATAATAATAATGTGTGAAAACCACGTCAATTTCTATCATATATATTTTTCTTGCTTTTACTATTTTTGGAGTCGGGTTTTTATATCGATATATTATTATGGCGATATAAGCATAAAGCCATCTCCTTCGACGTTATATTTGTTAGAATTTGGTCCTAACAAGATTTTCTGACAAAATGGAGGCGTACATTTTATATAATAATGCGTAATATAAATTTTATCCGACTGGATAACATGAAGTGGTGAAGAAGAATTTGTTTCACAGTTGTTTACTAACATTACAAACGGGTTGGTTTCTCTCGCTTATGTGTGTAGGTATATTTTGTTTGAGTACCTATGTTATAATGAGTTATTGGAATAAAGAAAAGACGCTTTCTAAGCTTTGTATTAATAACATGAACAATATTGCGTTCCGTCTTCCTCGTCCAATTTTTTTTTTACAAAAGCACCTATCATCTAACATCTTTTCTTCCTGTAATTTTATTTAAAAAAATGCAGGAGACCCATTGATGTAAGTAAATAGGGGGATGATACGGGAAAACTTCTTGACGTGGACCGCACAAATCAGGCTCACGAGCCTAATCAACTTCAGTCACAATCGAACTGTCGTTCTGATAGCACGTGAATTACTTGTCAAAATTGTGTATAAATAAAACAGTAAAAAATTACTTTCTGCGTTTTCACAAGGTGCACCAAAAGTTCGAAGACAAAAAACAAGTTTCATGGCATTACTTTTCACTCGTAAATACTTAAATTTAGTTAAATTAATTTTCTTTAAATGATTTTTCTATGGTCTAGTGTAGTGTCTAATGGAGCGGTGAAGTTATTGTGTGGTTGGTCTGTGGTGTTTACAGTGTAGACGTCAACGTCGCCGCTGACTAGAACCGAACCAGAGCCATATTTATTGGATACAATGTTTGGATGTCACGCGTCTTCCCCCTTTTTAAAACAGTCATTGAAGAGACCGCAATATTTCGTTAGCATGTTATTCTAAACATGTTTTGTTAGATTTTTGGCGCAGGAGACCCGGTTTTGGGCGAACACGCTTGAAGCTAAACTTGGAATATGGATTCAGCTGTTAGGTACCTACCTTATTTTCTGAAAGTTTGTTGCTAATAAGTTCTTCAAAACTATCAAGAGTGTTTTCTGGTTCGGGAATGGTCCGGCTCATTGATGCGTTTCCGAGTCTGAAACAGGTTTTTTTATTACAATACAAATGGTTAGGCGGAACTTAAAGTAAGGCAGCTAAATAAATGCGTCTGACAGTTGCCATAACAATGTAAAAATCTAAACGAAAACAGGATATTCTGATCTGAATACTGGGTTACGCGGAAAGGGTGTACTAAGCTGAAAGGGGTTCATAGTACCCATCATTATGAACAACCTTTCCTATGGGAACAACTCTGAAATCGAGAAAAAAATATAAGCTGTTCCATAGAAAACGGTCATTGACACTCGACAAAATGTAGGTACCTAAAGCTAAAACAGCTGATATTTTTTCCCCAATTTCAGGGTTGGTCTATACCTATACCTATTCTATACCTATCTTTACTCAATGGCCTAATGGCCCATCCAGACTCTCCACGAAGTGACACGAGGGAACGCGAGTCCGAGAGTGAGGAGGCTCGTGTCTCCTTCCCTCGCCTCGGTGTCGCTCCGCTTTGTGACAGTTTTTCGGACGCGAGTCAACGGCACGAGGGAGTGAGGCGAGGGAATCAACCACACTCTCGCGCTCGCTCACTTGTTTGTAACCGCTGCAGAGTAAGGACGCGTGCGTTTTTTATTACGATACGATGGAGTGGAGTAACGATTTGTGTACCACGTTTATGGAATTATACCAAATGGAACCAATAATTTGGAATCCAAAAAATGCACTCCAGAAGGATAAAAATAAAGTGAACGGTGGATAGGCGATAGACGCAATACATTATAATATTGGTGGGCACATAAAGTAGCTAACGCAGTCACTTTAATCACGTCCATCTTGTAGTAGACATAGGGGGCAACTGAATAAATCGAGAGTGTGGATGGCTAGCACTCCTGCAGCCTCTAGGAGGTTCCTCGTGAGAGTCTGGATGGGCCATAAAGTAATTTTACCGCTCAGGTGTGACCAGTTTATCAGGCGGTGCGTCTTCTATGGTGAAAATTGGTAGTAAAACTACTGTCGGGTCACAGTTCATTCCAACAGGGCATGGTCTGTTTACTTGTGAAACAACCATAGATGTTTCTGAAATAGATGAAAAAGGACGATATTTTAATCTACAAATGAAACGGATGTCTAGGACCTATCCGGTATCCGACCTATCTGGACTAAACTATCCGGCCAAAAGCCAGATTTAAACGTATCAAATTTAGGAAATTTATTTTAATCCACATAACAATTTAGATAGCCTGTTGGTCTAGTTGGTAGTAAACCTGCCTTCTGTGCTTGGGGGCGTAGGTTTGATTCCCACCTAGGACAAACATTCATGTGATGAACATTTGTGTTTGTTCTATACCTGGGTGTTAATATCTATTTAAGTATGCATTTAAAAATAAATATGTATGTATATCAGTCTCTGGCAGCCATATCACAAGCTTTGCTTAGTTTGGGATCAGGTGACCGTGTGTGCAACTGTGTCCCGAATATTTATTTATTTAAAACTTATAGGCACCATATTTTAATTTTACAAAAACAATACTTTTATGATAACCTTAAACTACAATAGCACGTATTCAATAACCTTAAGCGATCCTGTTCGCAATCGATTCAACAAGGTAATGTAACACTTCCTAATGTTGCTAACTTTGCTCATGAATGAAAATACTATAATTCACCTGAGCATCGCTAGTTCGTTCGTGTACCACCTACACTAGCTTTCTCGTTACTTTGCACCAAACGGCAATGTTCGGCCGGATATCCGGCTATCCAGCTTTAAGATTGGCCGGATATTCGGTATCTGGTATCCGGCTAAACACCTATCTACATGCAAAAATAAAAGCAGTAAGGTCAACTGCATGGTGACTACAAACTAAGGGCATCAAGTCTGATTTATGGTAGATGCGTTCACACCCACGAAGCCTCCTTATCATGTGCGACAAAAAATCGACCAATAGGAGGCGAGGCGAGATAGATTGAAGCTATCCTATTGGTCAATTTATTCCTCGCGCAACACTCATCTTTTTCGCATAATTATATCTGGTGGATACGCAGCCTTACTCCCTCGTTTGTCTGATCTAAGATTATGACAATACCTAGTTCTCTAGGAACCTCCAGACATAAGCAGTCGTCGTCTTCCAAACTGCCTATTGGACAGCCGCAGGCGTTAAACGAGCTCTCGGTGTCTGTCGGAGGGACAGTGTTATACACTGCTGCACTTGGCCGGGGCTGCGCTGAAAAGTTGCAGATCACCAGCACCGTCTGGAACATTTGTTTTTACTTACATAAACATAGGCTTTTAAATAAGGTATGTACATCAAAAGAACTGTAGCAAGAAATTTAGTAAGGCTTATTCAAATTCAAATTCAAAATATTTTATTAAGGACAACAAAAAATCCATTGGGTTAGTACAAACAAAACTTAAAAACTATTGTTAGATAAAAATACAAAAAAATCATACAAAACTAATATATATATTTTTTTATATTTTTTTTACGCACCCTCGGAACATCTGCACTAATAACGACTGAGTAAGAAATCATTTCCTACTCTTACATCACCCGCATAAAATGCCCGAGTATAGGCGCGTGAAAATATTCAGCCACTATTTAAAAAAATGTACATTTTGTAAATTTTGTATTAACACTGGAAAACAAACTATATTTTCCTTCGGTGAGTATTTATTTTAGATATGTAACTGAAGTACTTTCCAAGTAAAATCAAAAAAATTAGCAAAAAGGCACTATTTTCAAAACATTAAAGTATCGAGTAAATATCTTGCTATTATGTTTCTGTCTTAATGGCGGAAAAAACATGAATTGAAAAATCATATGTATCAATTATTACGTTGATAGGATATTTGGTTTAGTTATAATATCATGGCAAATTAGCATAAAATTTCAGATGCCCCCTCTTAAGATGCTGTTCCGACTTCCCCACACCCTCCTCATTAGTGATGCCACTTTCTTTCGAATGACGGCATGAAAGCCGTCAGTTCGAGTTTGTGCGAACATTTCGGTGCTATGAGTGAGTTGGGGAAGAATATTGTAAGACAAACTTAAATGTGTAGTGCACAATTAGGTGATTCGATACATACCAACTACATTATGTAAGTTTGTAATTTCAATACATTTTTGTTAATATGATTTAACTTCAAATTAACAACTTTCCGATTTTTTTTCCTTTATAATGTGATATGAGACCTTGTCTCTTGACAAATTTAATGATTATAGGTCAACGGGAAGTTGATTCCCCTGTCAAATCGCAAAATATGCGACATAAAGGTCATATCTTTTTATCGCGTTGACTTAAAAAAAAAAATACAGCTGAAAGACACCGTGGCAAATATTTGACATATTTTTTTTGTGAATAACTAAGTAAATTCGTTTAAGTTAACAAAATTGTAGTCAAGTATAATAAAAGTCACGGACCATGGAGTTGCATCTCTTCTCTTCTCTATAAATATATATATATATATATAAAGTATAAATTAAAGTCACTTTCCGCGTCTGTCTGTCTGTCTGTGTGTCTGTATGGCCGCTAACACCTCCTAAACCACGCAACGGATTTTGATGTGGTTTTCACCATCAGTTAGATAAACTTTCACGGAAGGTTTATATATAGGTATAACTAGCGACCCACCCCGGCTTCGCACGTAAATTACGCCCGTGCGAAGCCGGGTGGGCGGGTCGTTAGTAAAGAATAAAATAAAAGTAATTCATACAGAAATTTTACAAAGGAAGTCTACAAAAAAACTAAATCTACCCACATTATTCTTTTGACGTGCAAACTATTCATCAAAGGTAAATCCATTAGAGGCTTTATCTTGATACAAACGCAAACATAGTGAAGTCATATACCTACCTACCTACGACTTGAGCTCCATGCGGTTCATAAACCGGTTGCAGTAACTGGCGTAAACAGCGCGCTACCGAATGTCATTTCCGAATGTTAGCAAGAAAGATAGACTAAGAGGTATGACAATAGCGAAACTTAACTGCGATACTAGCGCTACGGTAATTTGTAGAACCCTTTCGTACGCTATCTGACTGCAGCGCTTACGGAAGTTCGAGACAACCTATATCACGCTCAAATTACGGCACCTAATCTAAGTTCATACCGTTTTTAGGCAAATTTCCGGGGTACGCTCTAATGTTCCGCTATTGTCTTTCCTCTTAGTATATCTTCCTTGGCTATAGTAATTAGATTATATCGATGTTTACGGCGGCGGCTGGCGTCGCCTAGTTAATAACAATATCAAGTAGAAATTAATGAACAGGCATTCAACAACTCTTATTCGGTGGTACGTAAGACTAAATTGCACAGAAAACGGAGGTAGGTAGGTAATTATAATAGGCATGATGACTAATATTTTTTTATTACCTCATTAAAAAGCTGATCATAAATAGAGCGCATCAATGAAAACAAAATTAAAATTAGTTCAAAAATAAATAAGATATAAGCAGATATAAGCATTTAAATTTCATGCTAGACAGAGAGCGCACTATACTGAGCCGTGACGTCACGGCTCAGGAGCGCCATACAAATGCTATACTAACACACGCTTTGTGAGAAAGGGATAGAGCATCCCCTCCCTATCCCCACCTAAAACTTTAAACGCTCATATCTCAGAGATTTATCAGCCAATTTAAATTATTTTTTCAGTATGTGTAATGTATTTAGTTATATTTCTCGCTAAGCCGGTTATTTGTAATAAATTAAACATTAGGAATCATGCCTATTATAGTTTAGTGAAGTTATATTTTGTGCTATTACGTGTTATTAGAAACAGTTACTGTGTGTAATGTCGGTGACTGTGGTTATTAGAAACAGTTACTGTGTGTAATGTCGGTGACTGTGGTTATTAGAAACAGTTACTGTGTGTAATGTCGGTGACTGTGGTTATTCGGGGAATGTACTACCGTGAACTTACGTTATAAAACTCACTGTGTGTTTCGGTGTATAAATAATCAGTGTAGGCGGAGATGCCGCAGCCCATGTGCGTTGCAGAACCGTAGATCATCATCAGGTAAAGGCGTCCTCTCAGGTCGGTGGGATGACTGCAAATAGTTTTTACCTTAGAATAACAACACATAGAAACCAAGTACATTCGCAAAATTTAAGCCATTCAAATGTAGTCATATATGGCTCCAAAAAAAAAATTACTATGACAATTTGCGCGGTGAAATCGTACCGCAACAAATCAGAAAAGCAGCATAAGAGTTATGGTGTGACATTCCACAGGTAATCCATTAATTTTCTTGCTTAAATCGTTTAAAATACCAATCGAAACGTAAGCTACAAAGTGAATTTATAGCTTACGTTTTGAGAAGGCGTTGTTTGGAAACTTACCTTCTCTAAGTAGTTATTCTAAGGTTTTTACATATATATTTTTTTACAATAGTTTTTTTTTAAATTATATTTATCACATCCACAGAAAAGAGAAGTAAATAGAACGGAAATGAGAAGGAAAATCTGTCGCCAGGCATTATGAGTGAACCTTGATTTAACATTCTTATTTATATCAACGCGTCGAACTCCGCATCCAAAGAACTTGGACCTTACCTTTTTAAGTTAGTTCTCAAAGTTCTTTGTCCGCATCACAGTTGCTAGCTGATTTCAAATGACTGACGTTTCGTTTATATGGGTGCAACTGGCTACAACAAATTTCTTACAAAAATGCCTTGACAGCCGTTCTAATTTAAACAAAAAAAAAAACTTTTCTGTGATCACATCTATTAATAGATATATAACCACGGAATTGACTTCTCAAGTTCTCGAAGCTTCTTTTTCCCGTCTCGACTAAAGACAAAACTCTGAAGAATTCTCGAGCAGAAATCCTATGTACAGACCACCTAAATGAAACAGCAGGGAAACGCTCGCTAGATGCATGCCGCTTCCAACCAGTCTTTTTGGAGATCGATGGGAGGGCCTATATCCAGCAGTGGACGTCCTATGGCTGAAATAATGATGATGGTGATGATTGATTGATTGATTGATTAACTCTTTATTGTTCACACCATGAAATTTGATACAGAGGACAAAAAACTGTTAAAAACTAGTGTAACAACTGGCGGCCTTATCGCTAAAAGCGATCTCTTCCAGGCAACCTTAGGATGGAAAGGATTTATAGAAGACGTAGAAGACGGGGTGTGCAATAGAGGATCGACTATAAATTTTTTACTTATACCATACACATACATTCTAATAGTAATACACACTATTACTTAAAATTATTTATAATAATTATACTAATAGATATGCAATTAATATGAATATATATATGACGGGGCGAGCCTGGAGGCGTGAGGCGGGAGCACCGGTCGGTGGATGGCCGATCTTCATCAGATAAATCTTGGTTCTATGGCGTGAGTATAGCGGCCGAGGAAAATGAGACATCACACGTACATTGATACAGTTTTTATTTCGAAGCGCTATGATTACTAATTACAATATCCAAATTACTTGAAAATTACTTGGGGACAAGGTGTTCCGCCTTGTAACGAACGCTACCACCCTCCAACCAACAATTCCAATTTCTAACCTCAAAAAGTGACAATCCCAAATCAGACACCAAAGTGAAGTAAAAGTGAGCTCCACCGAGCCTCGCGCACGTGTCCGCCGCACCGCGCTCACTAGCGCCTCTGCCGGACGGTATACCAACTTACTAAACTCTGATTGGTTGTCAACGACACAACTTCACAACGAACTTCAGCAGAGTAAGCTACTGCAGCGTTACACCAGTGATGGCGCCACCTCCATCACTAGTCCACCAAAACAAAGCTAGGTGACGCCTACCTACATAATCTAAGCCTTAAAAACTATCCGACGGTAGTTGCGCCGAGTGCTAATACTTCAACGCGCCGACATATATATATATATATATATATAATTATGTAATAATTAATGATACAAATAATACGAATAAGCTGTTCGACATAACGATATTAACAAGGCTGCAACTTTGTCAAATAAAACTCTTTAACGCGATCTTTGAAAGTAGCAAGCGATGGAGAATGTCTGATAGACACGGGCAATTTGTTCCACAACTGAACTGCCTGAAATGTAAACGACTTACCATAAAAAGTTTCAGAACGTGCGGGAGGGGACTTAAGTGAGAGGTTGTTCTTCGACCTTAAAGGAAGAGGATGACAAGAGGATGATGAAATTTATACTACTTACTTGGTCCAGTCAGGGAAGTTGGTCACCATTTGGAGGGTGACGCTGTTTTTCTGGTTGTACCAGGTCCTCAGCGACTGTGTGATTGCATACATCAGTTTTTCTTCATTTAGTCCTTTGGTTGTGAATTTGCCACTCTTAGAGGCTGGAATCCAGCTAGGGCCGTTGAACCGGACAACGCTCGCCGTTTGACCAGGGTTCGGAAACTTTTCTGGAAATATTTTTTGTTATTTAAATCACTAGCCGAATCCCGTGTTTCCCGGCGATTTTCAGTTTTTCCGCATTTTCTGGAGGGATTCTCTATGTCCGCCCTTATGATGTACAGTGCTACCATCCTGCCAAATTTCGTTGAGATCGGTCCAGCCGTTTAGTCGTGAAAAGCTATCTAACATCCAGATAGTGAGATAAGTTACTTACGCTTTTATAATAATAGTAAGGATTAAATAATGTTCTACAAATCAAATAGAATTTATTATCAGACACAAGTTCTATAAATAAATAAATATTCGAGACATTTGTGCACACAAGGTCATCTGACCCCAAACCACAGAAGACATAACCCAAACTAAGTAAAGCTTGAAATATGGCTGCCAGAGACTGATATACATACATAATTACATATTTTTAAATACATGCTTAAGTAGATAATAGCACCCAGACATAGAACAAACACAGATGTTCATCACATGAATGCTTGACCTACGTGGGAATCGAACCCACGCCCCCTAACGCAGAAGGCAGGTTCACTACCAACTGGGCCACCGGGGCTATCTATATAAAACTAAGAGAATTATAATTTAAAAAAAAGTTATTGTTTTCAACGTCAACATCGAAATAAATTAACACGATAGAAATGACATTATGTTAATTTATTTCAATAGTAACCCAATGTGATGGCGCTGGATAGGACAACCAAAGACGTTTTATACCCTATCGTCCTTGGGGACAACTAAATCTATCAGTGACTGCTTTCCGAATGCTGTTCCCACTCGCAAGGCGACTTTTTTGCGCATGTGCTGCCAAAGCCATCAGTGCGAGCTTCCACAAAAATTTAGGACACACTGCAGAACCGTGGGATCCACATCAGTATCCTGGGGCCTTACGGACAACAGCTATTACAGGCACCTAATCCGCTCAGTTGGAAAATCACGCGACCGCAAACCTTATCGCGCCCAGATACGGTTAGCGGTCGCGTGATTTTCCAATCCAACTGAGCGGATTAGGTGCCTGTAATAGCTGTTGTCTGTAAGGCCCCTGAAAGCATTATTGTATTGGACACGCATAGCATCGAAATTTTTTTGAGTATACGCTGGCGAAAAGTTACTGCCGTAAAATGGTTAGCAGTAGGCTTTGATAAGAGTACCTAATCTTAACTTCTTTCGAGCAAGAAGATAATCACCTGGACAGCAATTCTAGCTTTCACCGTTTACGCTCTGCGCTCCATATCTATATCAGCTTCATCACAAATTAAGTTTTTGTTTTATACCTAAAAGACACAGGTGTATTTGTACTGACTGAGTATAAAATATGCCTGGAGCCAAAACTAAAACAAAAAACTTTATGATTTAGTGGTCGTTGGTGCTGGAACACTTACTTGTGGCTCTGCAAAAGTCGTGACGGAGCACACATTGATTTGCCAGCACTTGAGCGAAAGTAGCCAGTTCGTTGTCCCATCTCTGAAACAAAACAAATACTTATTATTATACAAATACATGTCACGTCACAAAAACAAATCAAATATATTTTTAGGGTTCCGTACCACAAAAGGAAAAAACGGAACCCTTATAGGATCACTTCGTTGTCCGTCTGTCTGTCCGTCTGTCTGTCCGTCTGTCAAGACCCTTTTTCTCAAGAACTCGTAAAGGTATCAAGTTGAAATTTATACTAAATACTTGGGTCTACGGTTTCTTTCAGCTGTAAAAAAATAAAAGTTGTAAGTCAACGCAATCAAAAGATATGAACGTTTATGTCGCATATTTTGCGATTTCACAGGGGAATCAAAACCTATAGGGTACTTCCCGTTGACCTAGAATCATGAAATTTGGCAAAAAGCAAGATCTTATGACACATATATAGGAATAAATCCGAAAATTACAAATTTGAAGTTATATCATTTAAAAATAATAATTTTGCTATTACAAACTTACATTTTGTAGTTGGAATGTATTAAAGAACCATATAGTCAACTACAAAGTTAAGTTTGTCTTTCAATATTTTAACTTCAGTTATTTATTTTTTTGGGCTCGTGCTCGTACTTGTCCGGTTTTTTATTTATTTATACAATAACCTGATGTGGTGGTTCAGAATGGGATAGTTAATGGTGATAGCTCTCAGAACGCTATTGCTACTCGCACGCCCCGACTCAATACACAATACTCATGTGATATTACAGTCAGCCACTCAGTAATTCCAGTTAGCCACTCAGTAATTCCAATCGGCCACTCAGATTTTTAATATGCATCATGGATATACAATTGGTCATTTTTAGTTACTCATTTTCAACATTTTGTTTATTTATATAAATCGACTGTTCATATAACTTTATGCAAAAATAATTAAACATTTCCCAAGTACAAACTCTTTTACGCCGAGTAATTTTATATTTTCACTCGATTAATAATAATCCGATGTACCTAATCTACAATATCATTCTCATAAGTATATGACATCAGGGTCATGTTAAATGTAATAGAAACACCCCTGACGCGACAAACCCGCTACAATTTATGCCAGTTTATTTCCCCGGGGGTGTGGTAGAAAAATCCTGGCAGCCCTGATTATGGATAGATTAGATTTTTCATAAATACCTTTGAGTTGGTACATTTATAGGAAAGATAACATTCATGGCACATGTCCCTTTGCGCACGGAACCCTAAAAAAGCACTTAAAAAATGGCGATACTTTACTATAGCTACCTACATAGGACCCATAGAACTTTACAGCCTTGTAAAGCCGTCCCAGTATAGGTATTTCACTTTCTTAACACACAACTTAGCATTTTTGATTATTTTTCATACCTACTTCAAAATCGCGCATCGTATGTACGTTTGCGTCGTTGCCAGACACAGGACGGACTGAGTTCACTCAAGCTAATTAACTTGTATTTTTATCGCCACGCAGACCTCGGTTAACGTATCTACCTCAGTTTGTATATAACACATCATTGGATAAAATGGGTACATATCAAAATATACATATTTAAAATATAGACGTACCTACGTTTAGAATTCATAAGTTCAAAAAGTTCAACATACATAATTTTATAATACCGAATCGTTCAAAAAATATAATTTCATTTATCAGAAGTATAGAATACCAAAATTTTAAATATACACAGGTCAAATTAATAATGGATAAAAAGCATAGTCTGACTTCAGAACATAATATAATGGTTACTACGCATAAATTGTTAAATAAACTTTACCTATGTATTACAAACTTACAAAATTTATACATTTTAAATTAATTTATTTGCACGATTCGGTATTTTAATATTATGTTTTTTGAACTTATGATTTCAAAACGTATATATATTAAATTTATATGTTTTGAAATGTTGCGTACATTAAAAAACAACTTACCAATCGAAATATTCCGTAGCCTCTCGGGAGAAGTTCACCGTTTTTCCCCTTTTCCTGCCCTCGGGATAATCTACTCCTTAACCTAAAATGCAAAAGAATAATACATTCTTATTAATTTTCTCGCAAAAATTGAGAGTTATTAAAACACCTCGGAGTTCATTAAAAATTAAGGTTAATTAAAATAATATTTTACTAACATTTTTGGCAGACGAGAAATGTTGTGAACGTTCTAAAACACGAAAAGACGTACAATAAAAACCGGCCAAGTGTGAGTCGTGCTCGCACACTGAGGGTTCCGTACCACCACCAAATTTAATAACGAAATTACCAGTTATAACTTAGTAATGAACATAAATTTATCACCGACTCGCACTTGGCCATATTTATTATTCCTTGTTATACTTTAGAGTGTGTACTATAATCATGCCAAATTTGACGCTTTTACGTATTACCTAGTATATAATTATCTTTGGTATTACTGTTTTTACATTACAGCTAATACAAAAATACTTTAAAAAATACGTTTGTTGTATTGGGATCCCCCTTTCGTTTTTACTTTTTGACTTTTTTATCAACTCTCACTACTCAGTTAATTGACCGTAACATTACATATTCTGTGAAAATATTAACTGGCTATCTATAACGCTTCGAAAGATACAGCCGTTAATAGGTAGGACAGACAGTCGGACGGACAGACAGATAAACTATGCAGGCTTAATAATAGGGTCCCGGTTTTACCCATTAGATACGGAACCCTAAAAAAGATGGATTAAGGAGATGAACTTGAGCATTATTTATGTTGTGAATTGAAATTGCATTGAAAGTTTATTATTGAAGCTGTAATTTGGCAGATTGGTCTGATAAAAAGACTGCAAAAAGCCAAATTAAAAGGGTCAAAAGGGGGTTCTACGCATCGCGAGCAACAGTTAGTAGGTATTAAAACAATGTTAATCATTTTGTGTCAAAACAATTATATTTACAGACCTATCAGGGCAACTGGTCGAAGCAACTCGTGACCAAAATGCTGGCCTTTATTTTGCCCAAAGAATAAGCATTGCCATACTTTTTTTTTTTTTTTTTGTTAAAAGCTTCATGAGCGTGGATTCAATGTCCTTTACTCGTAATATTAAACAGTTTTCTTAGTCTTAATAGTGTCAAACAAGTCATAGTCACAGTCAGAATCAAGCTAAGTAAGTCACGGTCAAGTCAAACTCATGCCCTTGTAAAGTGGTGGAGACTTTACAAGAGGCTCCTATGGAGTTTTGGAAACAACACGAAAAGACACGTCTCACCTCGTTTTATTCCTTACCCACACTCGAGCACGTTTACGAGCACTTAATGAATAATAATTCACCATTTAGTATACATTAACACTCGAAAATACACAAGTTTAGGAAAATAATCCAACGAGCCGACATGTTTTTTCCGCGTTGGCGCCAAAACTCCAGCATTGCCATACAACGTGGCAAATATGCTTCAAATTTGACGATTCATCCTCACGAATATTCAAAAGTAGACCTTTAAAATCGATTAATTGACATTATTTCTTTATGTTTAGTAAATTTTCTTGAAATATTTTATTCGAATGTGGTCACCGATACACGATTAAAGAAATTTGGCTCGATAGAAAAAAATCGTAAACTTTCCTAAAAAACACCCGTTGCTACGTGTACCTCCAATGGATTGAATCAACTTCATTCAGATTCAATAGAAGATATTTTTACCAAAAAAAAATTGTGTGTAATCCTAACGATCATTCAAATACTTTAGTGGTCGCAGTTTTTTGTAAAAGCGTAAGATTATTTGTAGAAAATAAAGAAAAGAGAAATATTGAAAATATTTGAAAGCGCGCACGCCGCATTACCGTCATACAAATGTACGGTTCTCTACCATTTCGCCTTAATCTGATGCAGGGGTTATAAATATATTAAAGTAACAAAGTTATAAAATACAGGAAGGAGTTCCTAATGAATCCGAAATGTACTTATTTTCACAGATAGATCTGTGACTTATTTTGTACAAATAATGTCAGTATGACTAAAATTGATTATCGTAGCCGTCAACTGTCATATGTTTCAATCAAGATCATGGTAGGTAGGAAAACTATGGAGCGGGTGTACCGTGAAGGTTTTACGTGTTTTGTAGGTGAAGTAAAAGCTTGAACATCGTGAGGTCTCCGTTTGGGGCGAACTAGTAATATATTTTATTAGTAATTTTTGGTGTCGGCTGCGTTACGTAGAACAATTGGTCATTTTACTTACGCATTAGTAACATCTACAAGCTTGTTTGCCAGTCCGGAAGTCATCGATACATTTCTTGCCTCTCGACACTTCGGTCCCATGATGTTGTGCTGAAAAATATTTTAAAAGAGGTTGAAATGAGGCTGCAATAGTCCCGATCAACCATTTTGTATTTTTAGGGTTCCGTACCCAAAGAGTGTTAATTAAAATTAAAATTATTTATTATGAATGAAAACGGACAAATTCCACTAACATTTATCTCACAAACTTTTAAACTAAAACAGATTTCCCAGTAAAAACAGGTATAATTAAAAAATAATAATTATGATTACAACAAATACAACAGGACCCTATTACTAAGCCACTACACTTTCTGTCTGTTTTTCCGTCCTATACCTTTTAATGACTGCATTTTTCGAACCGTAATCTATTATGTCTTCTGTGCCGTAATAGACAGCCTGTTGAAATTTTCACAGAATTCGTAATGTTACGACGGACAAACTAAAAAAAGTTAAGTAAAAAAAAAACATGTATAGAGGCGAATTGATAACCTCCTCCTTTTTGAAGTCGGTTAAAAAGTAAAACTAAAGGGTATACAACAAACGTATGTTTGTGTTAGCTCCAATGTAAAAACAGTATCTAATGCGTACAAGCGTCAAACTTGGCATGATATTGATTATAGCACACACTTTAAAGTATAAGTATAAATATGTATTGGCCAAGTGCGAGTCGGTGGCGAATTTCTGTTCATTACCAAGTTAAGTAACGTATTTTGCTACTTAGATGATTTCATCATTCGTCTCATCGAATCGAAAAGCCACCATATTTGACTAATTTTGATGTCGGCTTTTTAAATTGATAATAATTATTGTATTCTGTGGTTGTACGGAGTCCTCAGTGCGCAAGCCCGACTCGCACTTGGCTAGTTTTATTTGTAAAGATAAAGGTACGTTCACTAAACGTGCAAGTGGAGATCTTAAAACATTTAACGATCATCATGTTTTTACCACAAAGGGTGTACTTAGGCGGGTTGCTTTCCTCCAAAGATATTATTATAGATAAAAGATGGACGGACGATCTATAAGAGACCGCAGGGAAAAGCAGGATGCAGGCCGCTTCCAACCAGCTTTTTTGGAGATCGATGGTAGAGGACTATATCCGGCAGTGGACTACAATGGCTGAAATGATGAATGATGATGACTCAACAGTCAATAAATCCTGAAGTTTCTTAAATTTATAATAAGTTTGTTTCACATCATCACATCATCAAGGCCTCCCTTTTAGAGAGGGATGTTGCCATAATCCCCACGCTTGGCAGGCGGCTTGGGGATCGCAGTACGTTCACCGTGTACTAACAGGACGCTGCTGCCCATCCTCCGGTGGTTCTGGTCGCAGTTTTAGGACATACCCGGGTCCAGTTTGTAATAAGTATATTTTATTTATAATATTTATTTAATTTTATTTATTACCATAAGTTTGTTTATTCTATATTAACCTTCAAGCCTCACCAAGGAGAACGGTTTTCCATTTGGAGAATAGTTTTGAAGTTTCAAACAGATTTGTGGCAATACGTTAATGAAATTTAGACCATCTGATGTACAAGGTCTCAATTAAATCCTAAATAAATACCTGGAGTGAAATGGTATCGCGGTAAGGTTAGTTGCGCTGAGATTCAGGTCGAAATGTTATTTCATTACAAAATATAATAGAATTAGCTATCTTATCTTTCAAATTGAAACTTGTAACTTGCCACGCTGAGGACATTCTAGTTTTCTCTTTGGAGTGAATCGATTTCTTCTAGCCAAGCGCGCTCTATCGTAGACCGCAACTCAGGCGAGTTAGCGGCCAAACGCAAGCCTATTATTAATAAATGTAAATAAAAAACCATATAATGTGCATTGTGCATGATATAAATCTGAAATTTGGCTAAGTCCACCGAGCTTCGTACATTTGATTTTTATATGTATAACCATTGGTGTAAGTAAATAGATAATTACTGAAGTTGTGATATAATTATGTGATCACTATTAGGTATATATGTCTTTGGCTACGGAACCAGTTCGGCAGTTATTTTTCACTTGAAGTGGCTTTTAGACGCAAAACACTTATACCAGAATAGATAATTATATAGGTAAGTTAAAGCAGTTAAAGCAGTATAAAACGCCCGAATCGAGTGACGTAATCAAATAACGAGCACCCCTTCGCCCGCTACGATACTTCACGGTACGCTCAGAGCGATAGTCGCGTGCGCCGCGTCAGTGAGATTTGCCGTGTACTTGTGTGTATCGACAGCGTAGAAGACTACAACAAAATAATGTAAATTGTCTTAAACTACGATAGTAGCAACCCTAGCCCCGTGACTGACAGTAGGCATTGAATTCAAAGACACATCCAAGTCAAACTACTGCTTTAGCTGATACAGGGTTACTGGTAATCAATTAGCATTCTCTTAACAAAGAACGTTATTTACGAACGAACGTTTTTGCATAACAACGTTCATACAACGTCCGTACAGTTTTTCTTATGGAGCGTTCGTGAATGAGATACAGAATAAACTCACGTGATCGTAATACATGCACATGACGTGCGCTCCTTCTGGACAGTATTTCATCTTTGGGCAGTATTCGGATACATGGACGCCGTTCTGATATTCGGCATCTAGCACAAGGGCGCATTGTATACTGTTTGACACAATTACAATCAGGAAAATCTGCAAAAAATATACAAATACTTACTCCTGAACAAACAAGCAAGATCAAAGCAAGAAGAGACAAGGAAGATCAAACAAGACAAAATCAAGAAAAACTGCAAAAATATATATAAAAAGTTACTTTTGAACAAACAAGCAAGAAAAGACAAGTAATATCAAACAAGACAAAATCAAGAAAATCTGCAAAAAACATATCAAATCTTACTTTTGAACAAACAAGCAAGATCAAAGCAAGAAGAGACAAGGAAGGTCAAACAAGACAAAATCAAGAAAATCTGCAAAAAACATATCAAATCTTACTTTTGAACAAACAAGCAAGATCAAAGCAGGAAGAGTTAAGGAAGATCAAACAATACAAAATCAAGAAAATATACAAAAACTTACTTCTGAACAAACAAGCAAGATCAAAGCAAGAAGAGACGAGGAAGATCAACTCTGATGTTGCAAGTATCCATAGGCAACGGTGAATGTTTACCATCAGGCAGCTCGTCTGCTTGTTTGCCACGTTTGGCATTAAATAAGTTTGGTGGAGACGAAAGGTGACTAAAATATTGGCGGCTACTTTGGCCAAAAACTAAGCATTGCCATTCAATGGTGACAATGCTGCCAGCATTCTAGCTACTTTTCCTTCCACCAAAGAGCGTTTAGACAAGTCTCTTAGAATGGTTATTTTTCTCTCTTTAAATTTTTCTGCAGAGTTTTAGGTTATCATTTATTAATTTATTTTATTTTCAGATGAAAACTTACAGCTATTTATTTATAGTGAATTGTTATAACTTGATTGAATTATTATCAGATACTGTTCAAGAAATTATTTTGGTGTGCAATAAATATAACTGACGAGCAATTAAATACATTACCTCAGAATTCAACATTTGTCTATAGAAATGTTGTATACAAAGCTTTGAGTAATTCTTACCTCGAAAAGCATCTTAGTGCTCTATAGCTGGCAGACATCATTAGTTCGTATTTCAACTCATTTTCCCGCTCCAACTCGTATACAGAGTGATTGTATAGCTAAAATAAGGTTTTTTTTTTTAGTAGCGCGATGGTTGGAAAAAAACAGTACTACTGAGACAGTCAGTTGTCAGGGAAAAATTAACCGTAGTGTTGTGGGCGCGCTCCCCACTCGATCTACATAATATAATCTAAGATATTTTTATCTCATTTCATATAATATACACATATATAGATATATATAGATATAGATATATAGATCGTAAATGAAAATGATGATATGAGAGGAACGCTGTTGATGTGATATAAGAGGAATGATGTGGCGAAAGGTCATTTATGTGATAGGAACGTTTCGACAGTGATATAGGAAAACGCTGTGACATGAAAGGAAATCTGTGACAGTGATGTGAGAGAAACGATGCGACAGTGATGTGAGAGGAATGCTGTGACAAAGATGTTAGAGGAATGCTGCCGAAGTGATATAAGAAGAACGCTGTGACAGTGATATGAGAGAAACAGTGTGACAGAGATGTAAGAAGAACGTTGTGACAGTAATATGAGAGAAACACTGTGACAGTGATGTAAGAAGAACGCTGTGACAGTGATATGAGAGAAACACTGTGACAGTGATGTAAGTGGAACGCTGTGACAGTGATGTGAGAGAAACACTGTGACAGTGATGTAAGTGGAACGCTGTGACAGTGATGTGAGAGGAATGCTGTGACAATGATGTAAGAAAAACGCTGTGACAGTGATGCAAGTGGAACGTTGTGACAGTGATGTGAGAAGAATGCTGTGATAGTGAACGTAGAAACGTTGTGACAGAAAAGTGAGAGGAAAGCTACGACAGTTTGACGACAGTGATGTGAGAAGAACGAAATACTACAACAATGTATTTTCGTTTTTTAATTTTCCAAAACACCCTATAGATTTATGAACTCGTCGAGCTAAAGTCGTTGAAATTAGAATCCGAGTAAAACTTGAAACCCGAAGATTAATAGTTATAATTCATTTTGTCACTGGTGATGATAAATAATAGGCATGATTTTTAATACTTATTATAAATAACTGTTGAGTGAAATTACTGGGCATATTTTTTTTTATCTAATAATATTTCAAGATGGGTTTGTATCCACGGATTCCGGTATTGGTTTGAATTAGCCACGGATCCCGGCTAGTTGTATCAACCGATATCGGAATCCGTTTTCACTAAAAAAAACAATGTACATTTTACCCGCTGATACCGGTATCCGTGGATACAAGAAAAGAATTATTTCAAGATAACGAGCACAGCATTGCCGCGTAGGGTTTTGAACTGGGAAAGTTCAAAATTATGGGTGGTACTGAACTGGGGTAGCGTAACGTGATGCTTACTTATTAGCCATAGCTATATCAAACATAGTTATCAAATTCGCACGTTTTCAACATTTTAAAATTAAAAATCACTGAGTCGTAATTTTTTTTTAAACGATGGATGGGTTTGGTCTCATAGTATGCCCAAGTTGTTCATAATGATGAGTATAACGAACCCCTTTCGGCTTAGCATACCCTTTCCTTATAACCCTGTATACATATATTTTAGAATATCAACATAATATGATTGTTTTATATGATTTGCAATGTTATTCTTTAGATAGTTTCCAATTTAAAAAAAAAGTGGATTTTATCTTTAAAAACGTTGAAATGCTCGAGTGGGATAGGCGCGCGCTTTGGGAGGGATCCCGGTATCAGTGGTTACAACTCTCCGAGATCCGTGGCAATCTGATACCGGGATCCGTAGATACAAACCCCTAGTTACTTAGTTGCAAAAAAAAACAATTTTAAAGTACACTAATAACTATAAACTCTAGTAAAAGTAGAAACTGTAAATTTTAGCTACGCATCTACACATTTCTTCAATAACTTTTAGGCCATTTGCACACGAAGCGATGCAAGTCAGTAATTAGATTTGAGTCACGTCTTATTTTGTACGTTTTATGACACTCGTTGGATCGCTGGTATTTGACTCATCGTGTATGTTTAGGTCTTGCTCATGGTGCAGGTAACCTGCACAACTTATAACAAGGGCCACTTTCGAAAACAGGATGCAAGTACTAATAATAACAAGGGAAGATTGCAACCCTAATTCTATAAAATGAATGAAATTTTGTAGTTTTGTAGAGCGTGCGATTCTGATTCCCCACTATTAAAATTAATTACATATTAAAATAGGCCACTGTACAAGACAACCATATATATTTTAAATAATAAACAAATAAAATAAAAACCTAAAAATACTAGTAATAAATTTAAAGAGAAAGGTGCAACAAAGAAACTATCCTAAGAACTACAAATTTTAAAATAAGTCACGGCTATTTTCGTATCATAAATATCAACACGTTGCGTTGTATATCACGATAGAATGGGTTTAGAATTCCCCGTTAGTTACAATCTGGGTGTCTTCAAGTCGAGAGTGAATCGGTTTCTTTTAGGCAAGCGTGTTCCATCGTAGACCACATCATCACTTAGCATCAGGCGAGAAGACGGCCAAGCGTAAACGTATCTATATTTTTTTAAACCACTTCTTTTATTGTATTGATGGTCGCGACGTCGCAAGACGCTATACTAGTCGAGTCGCCGACTTTCCAATCTCACTGTGTGCACGGACGGCCTTAGAATTAGTTTTTAGATTATGTATTTTCAATAGATATCTAACAAGTCATTCATTGGAACGGTTACTTTATTCAATCAGTTCACGATTCAAACTCGGCGAATCAAAGAAGATATAAAGAAGAGGTGGCATGCGTAACTGGATCTGTGCAACATGATAAATGGACAGTTCAAAATCAAGTTTATTTGTCTAAAAAAACGACAGCAGTTTTAGTAGATTCGAATTCAAATTATTTTATTAGCACACCACCTAATTGAGCCCTAGTTCTTATCTTGGTAGACAGTCAGGAGTTTTTATATTTTATATTCGTTATTCAATGTTTATTATAGTTTCTTATAAAGCACTTATTTTACGTAGTTTTGTCTTTTACCAAATTATTATTAATTTGGGTAAATTAATTATATATTTTTCACAGACTTACACCTTGTTTCAAGTTTTCACTCAAACCTCACTTTTATTTTAATATAGTGCATTCCATTTTTGTTTTCTGTTCCATGTTTTGTTATTTAATATGACTTCACCTACCCAGTGACTATCCCTGTACTTAAAACATTCTATAAACACTTCATTTTTCAAAATATTTTAGGCGTTTAATTAAACTGTACCTGGAAACATACAAGCATCATCATCCACTGCTGGAACATTAGTCTTCTCTTAGAGAGAAAGGATGGACCCTAATCACCATGCTGGCCCAGAATGGTGCCAGAAATGCAGTAATGCATTCTGGTGCATTAGTGCATTTTGGTGCAGAATAGTCAATGTCATATATGTCTTTGAATTTTTGAGATTCTTGGAGATTCCTCACGAGGTTTTTCCTCTACCGTTTAAGAACGGTGGGATCGAAAACTGCACATAATTTATTTCAGTACTAAATAATTCATTGCTGCACACATATACCTATACATACATACATAAAGCGAACAAACATGCTACAAACACGTTACATATAATACCCTCCTCGTGGGCGGATAAAAAATATTGTAACACCGTCTCCTTTTTGTATCTGCTCCATGTTTAAATCCGTTGAAAACCGTACAAAATTGTTTAACGTCTAGAATTTATTCATAAAGTTGAAATAAAGTTTTAGTGCTAAAGTTAAATGAATATTAAGACGTATAAAAATTAAAGTTCTGCAAATTTTTTATTATAGGTATATATGTTTTTTACAAATTTACTTGGACGAAAACGATGCATTTTGGTTGAAACTCTTTACAGATGTTAAATAGGATAATTTATTTAATAATAATTACAAAATATAGTTTATATTATTTTTATAGGTTAAAAAGCATGCTGGTTATGTAGTATATAAACAACAAAAAAGAGAAGTGAGACAGAAGATAGAAGACAGAAATAGAACGGAAATCAGAAGGAAAATCTGTTACCAGGCATTATGAGTGAACCTTGATTGAACATTCTTATTTAGATCAACGCGTTGAACTCCGGGTCACAGCATAACTGACATTTCGTTTATATGGGTGCAACTGGCTACAACAAATTTCTTACAAATATGCCTTGACAGCCGTTATAACTATAAACAAAAAAAAAAGTTTTTTGTGATATAAACAGTCACATACCTGTTAATTATGATAATAAATAATTGTTACTTTAAGAAAATAACCAAATAGAGTATAGAAATAACACAAGTAACGGTAACGGAGTACTTAAGGCGTTGACCTCTCAATTTCGAAATAGGTGTGTTGCTAAAAAAGTTAAAATTCTTAACCGTTTCATATTTTTTCTTAGAACAATAATGTTTGATGTTAGCCAAGTCGTAAACTGTTAGTTTATAAACTTTGACCGATAAAGGAGCAGGCTCCGTTTGAAATAAATCAGTTGATACAGAAATGTATACGATATTGCTGGTCGGAGGGCTTGTTTGTATTAGTTTAGTTGCTGCAACCGAGGTAAGAAGTACATAGTGCCGGAAGCTAACCTAATTTTCGAAAATATTTCAGAGCGCCTAGTTAATTCAAGCGACCAAAATGCCGGCGTGTTTCTGGCTCAACGCATAAGCATTGCCATTCAGCGTGGTGATGCCGCCAGCATGTTGGGTACGCTGCCACTTGGTAGTGAGCTTGAGTATTTTTATTATCTTTAGACCTTTAACGGTCTGTGGGCAGATTTTGGGCAGAGAACAGTTTTTTGCTATGTTTGTTAGCTTTTATTTTATTTAGTTAGGGTTAATTGGGTTAATAGGGTTTAGTTAGGGTTAGTTAAGGCTAAATAAAGCTAGAGCAAAATTTGCCTTAAATTTACCTGCTAAATTTGCCTTAATTAGCCCTGAATTAGGCGGAAGCGACTTCTTATGAACGCAAGCCTTTGAAAATGTATTTTTTGATTGAAGACGCAAGCCCATTTGTAGATGCTTGCGTGCGTAAGTCGCCTCTGCCTAAATTATATAACTCTAGCTATATTTAAAAACTAGCTGCACCCCGCGGTTTCAGCCGCGTAGTAATAAATAATAACTGGCCAAGAGCGTGTCGAGACACGCATATGGTAGAGTTCCGTTTTCCAAAGCCAAAGTCTTATAATTGTGGTCACAATCATAGTTCAGATATTGGTGGTTACAGAAAAAAACCAAAGATCCTGCTTGCAAAATCTTGCTAAAGCTTTCTCCTTATAACATTAGCTATCTGCCAGTGAAAATCCCGTGAAAATCGGTCCAGCCGTTTTGTTGTCCATAAATACATACATACACACACATCGCCTTTTAAATTATATAGATTTTAATTTTTACTGTTACTACTGTACTGATACTTTATTTTATTTTATTTATTAAGGAACAGTAAACAGCTATATTATAAAATGTACAATAATGTGGATAGATTAATAAACTTAATAATAATACAGCCAACAACACTATTCACAGATTACTTACAGAATTATATAAATTTACCGCTAGAAGTAGCTAGCTAGCAACTACTATTCGTTTCGTATATTTTTTATCTATCTCATCTTTTTATTTTCAGAATAAGTCAAAACACGTAGATACGGAAACTAACAGTATAAGCCATGGGCTGACAAGTGCTGTTACCAAAAATAATGTGGTACGTGAATAAAAGTTATTTTTATTTTTAATATCATAATATATAATTGCAATAATTTTGTTTGTTTGTTTGTTTTTATTTGGGACATTTTTGCACACGGTCACTTGACCCCAAACTATACAAAGCTTATGATATGGCTGCCAAAGACTGATATACATACCTACATAATTATATAGTAGGTACAGTTAAGAATTGGTGTGTACAGAAAACTGGGTTAAGATGATTTGTTCTTACTACCAAATTAGTTTCAACAGCTTAAGCACTCATTGTAATTAATGGTATATATTTTTTCCTTAATAAAATAATGCGTGATAAGTCCCGATAAACATTTAAAACATAATGGTAATTTGTCAGCGGGGCAATGCTGCCAGCACAGCGGGGCAATGCTGCCAGCATTCTGGGAACCCTGCCGCATAGTGGCGATATGTTCACCTAGGACTTTTTATTTTTTATTAATTTTTTGTATATATTATATTTTAGTCGTACATAGTAGTTTTATTGATAAGTTGTATATAATATGAAAATTAATATACATAAAATAATTAAAATTTTATATGTGAATATATATGAAAGTTATATCATTATTTACGGGATATTTACCGTGGTAAGGTTGTGGAATGAGCATATAACTTTAGTGAACAACCGTGATAGTTTAAAACATTGTGAATATATATATATATATAATAATGTATATATATATTTTTTTTATTTAAATATTAAATATATATTGATGTATAAAACTAATAAAATAATATTTACAACATTCAAATTTATTCACAGGCTTCCCATCACAACATCACGTACATCGAGAAAGTAGAAAACATGCTTCGCACGCCAAACATCAACAAATACTATGAAGAACACAAAAAGAAAAAGAAACCAAAGAAAACACCAAAAAGGACCATACAAAAGATCATTAAAAAAAACAGCGCTAAACTGAGGAAGGTCTACTTCACACGAAGGGCTAAACTGACAACCGCGCCACCGAAAATAGACTATGAAAATATGTACGGCCAAGAAGAGAAAAACCAATGGAGAGAAGAGAAAGCCACTACTCAAGTAAATCAGCGGAAAAAATTGAAGCGAAAATATACTCCTAAACTATCTGGATACCACATGCCGTTTCACAAATTACAGAAGATGGACAAAAGGCACAAAAGAGGGCTAAGCAGAGAGTTGTATATCTTGAAAGATTTGGACGAAATTGAGTTTTTGAGTAAAGAAGGAGATGAAGATATTGTTAAGACGCATGTTAAGAATTTTTGGTAGTTGTGTCTTTTATTGACGAGTCTAAAATATGATTAACTGTTTTATATAACTTGTGTTTTATATTATTTAGGAAAGCAAGCTTTATATTCAATAGAAAAGTGGTTACATTGATAGAGGAAAGTCACCAAATATGGAATAGTATCCTAATATGGAATACCTTCATTTCTCTAAGACTTAAGTATGAAACGCAACACTCGACCATCTTCTGTTTCATTCATATCCTACCTATCGGCGATAGGTAGTAGACCGAATGAAACAGAAGATGGTTGAGTGTTGCGTTTCATACTTAAGTCTTAGAGAAATGAAGGTATTCCATGTTAGGATACTATTCCATATTTGGTGACTTTCCTCTAATGCTTAAAAGTTAGTGAAAATAAATGTTAACCCTCTAAAGTCTAAACGGTTGATAAGCTTATAAGGGCGTCTAGACAAGAGCCACACACTGTTAGCGTTCACGCCTGCGGAAAGATGAAATTATATGAAAATGACATTAGCTTCAGATAATTTATCTCATGCTAATGTCATTGTCAATGTCATTTTCATCATTTTCTTTCCGGAACGTGAACTTTCAGACGTGAACATTGATTTACAAGACACCTAATGTACTTAATACGGAAACGTAAAGTTTTATTAATTAAAAAATACTTTTTAAAAACATGCTTTGTCGTATTTTTCTCATCAAAACCTTTAATTTGATACTCATATCATGATGATAGATATGAACATTTTGTCCGCCATCTTGGGGCGTCCGTCATAATAATGAAAAATCCTGAATTTATCATCTAGCTAGAAACAAAGTGCTTGGGAAGACAAATCCAACGAACTCAAACTCGACGAGACTTCATTGTTCCAGGAGCCACCTTCTGTCCCTACATCAGACCAGCTCGATGGTATCATATCATTGTCTCCGAATTTACATAAGTATGCTAAATTTCAGAACAATCGGTTGAGGATATCTGGCTCCCGATTCTACTAAAGAAATTGTCTTTAAATTGTAATTGTTGCGATTTCAATTGTTAAATAACTGCCTTAAAAATTTATTTTTTTATACTAAGTCATAATATTAGGTGGTTGTATTTTTCTAGTATAATATTTTTTATTTAAAACTGTCAATTTTGAGGCAGTTATTTAACAATTAAACAATTTAAAACAATTTCTTTAGTAGAATCGGGGCCCTGGTCTAAAATTCAATTGTAAGATTTGTCCCACACATACAAACATTGACATGTCAAGTTAAATTAAAGCTTTAAAGCAGTAAAATTTCATTCGTTTGCGTTCGTTTTTCCATAGTAATTTTATCCTATAAAGGCATTCTGCAAAGTCCCAGGTTAGATTATCATAATTATTATGCCACCTTCTATTTGAAGAAAAATAAACCTTGATAAATAACTATTTATACTGTACGCTTAGTCCCAGAATTGATAGTTTTCGAAACTTTTTTCGTTTACGTATTGTTCCATACATATTAGTAAAGCGCCTCCAGCGGAAACGCGGAGGAACTAAAATCGGTAGTATTCAGCAGTATAGATTGCTTCACTCTAATACACTCAATGTATAGAACAATACGTAAACGAAAAAAGTTTTCGAATACTATCAAAACTTGTACTAAGGGTACTGGTAATTTTAGTCACGTTGTTTGGTAAAATAATAGTTTATTTAAAACCTCACGTCTTAACTAAAACAGAATTCTATTATTGTATGTTCTGTAAGCTGCTACCTACGTGTTTAATTTTCAAATTATAATTAAATTTCGAGCCTGGAGTTTCTAGTACTGACGCTAGCTTTACATGAAGCTTAGGTCTTAATTAGTTTAAAACTTATTTCAATTTTGGTCGTGATTAGTTTTCATTCAAGATCTAAAGATAATGTTAAAATTAAAACTAAAACCCCCTTATTAATAAATGTGGAGTAGCCTTGGAATAGTCCATCTTCTGTCTTTTTCGGTCGAGTTCAAAATGTGAAAGAGAGAAAAAGACAAAACACGGCGTAACTATTCCAAGACTACTCCACGTTTATTAATAAGAGGGAATACGTTTAAGTTTTACGCTTTTCTTTCCGGTAAGTAGGTAGAGCAAAAACTAAGCTAAGTTCCTATATATATATTTATCATCATCTTCATCAGCCAGATGACGTCCACTCCACTGCTGAACATAACCCCCTCTCTCAATCCCATATTATCCTTAGCAGATCTCTACATCTATACTATCTATACTAATATTATAAAGAGGAAACATTTGATTGTTTGTTTGTTTGTTTGAATTAAATAGGCTCCGAAACTACTGAACCGATTTGAAAAATTCTTTCACTGTTGGGAAGCTGCACTATCCCCGGGTAACATAGGCTATATTATATTTTCAAAAAAAATAGGGAACCGTACTAAAACTCCAATAATGTAACCCAAAAATAAGATTTACAATTTTGACTTTGCGAGTTTGACAGTTCTAAGACAGGACAACGTCTATCAGGTCAGCTAGTAATAATATTATAAAGAGGAAAGATTTGATTGTTTGTTTGTTTGCATTGAATAGGCTCCGAAACTACTTAACCGATTTGAAATATTTTTTTCACTGTTGGCATCCTACACTATCCCCGGGTGACATAGCCTATATATCTATACACTTGCGAAGCCGGGGCGGACCGTTATATAAAAATGAATCCCTATTTACCTTGGTCACGCTATAACTTGAGAACGACTTTACCGATTACATTGATAAATTTTTTTAAGTTTTCAAATACTTTGTAGAAAGTTCTTACGGAAAGAAAAATTAAGAAAATTGCGCAGAAAATTGGAAAATTTCAGAAAACTTAACCTAGATTTTAACTTCTCGCGTTTGACTAGTTCTACGACAGGACGTCTGTCGGGTCACTCAATTTCTTAGGTAAAGCAGTTTTCGAGATTTCCTGATGAGTCACAGAATTTTCGCAGAAATTGTAATGCTACGGTGGATTAAATAAGAAATAATTAATATTTATATAATGTTTTAATTTAGGTCTGTTTTTTAGTTTGTGCTGTAGTTTTTATTTTTAGTTTGAGTTAACCTTGAATGGGTGAATTGGGAAACTGTAATGCCCATTCAAGGTATGTATTTCATAAATCTATATCTATACTAATATTATAAAGAGGAAAGATTTGATTGTTTGTTTGTTTGCATTGAATAGGCTCCAAAATTACTGAACCGATTTGATAAATTCATATGCTGTTGGGAAGCTACACTATCCCCGGGTGACATAGGCTATAGTCTATACCCGTGCGAAGCTGGGGCGGACCGCTAGTAAATAATAAAATAGGCAAAAAGTAAAAACAAAAGGCGCCATACAATAAACGTATTTTTGTATTAGCTCTAATGTAAAAACGTTAATACGTACAAGCGTCAAACTTGGCATGATTATAGTACACGCTCTAAAGTATAACAAAAAATAATACATGATGGCCAAGTGCGAGTCGGTGTCAAATTTTAGGTCATTGCCAAGTTATAACCGGTAATTTCTTACCTGGATGACCTCTTTATCGTTTCACCGGATCGAAATGCCATTTCTTACTAATTTTGAAGTCGGTTTTTTTAATTGATAAGTATTGTATTTTGTAGTGGTACGAAACCCTCAGTGCGCGAGCCCGACTCGCATTTGGCTGGTTTTTATAAAGTTATTGCAGCTGCCAGAGCAAATAATTAAGGCTTTAAAGCTGAGAATAGAAACCAATGTCGCATTTTTAATGAAACATAAACAACAGGTTCCCGGAAGTTTTACACGAATTTAATCATTTGCATAAAGAAACATTTTTCTGATTATACAAAAGGACGTGTTTTTATTTTCTTATGTTCTACGTGGTTCGTCCACATACAACCTGCCTACCGTTGTTACTTACTTAATTTATTTTGGTCCTTTTAGCGTCCGGTCATTGACAGCCAGAAAATTAACACAGTGTTAATAGCTCTATCTCCGTCATACGTACCAAACTTGTTTATGGTAGAAAGAGACATTCTACCGCAACGGTACTATCTTGTACAAGCAGGTTCGTTACTCCACCTGTAGAAAAGAGACAACGTTATACCGATAAAAAGGACGTCAGCAATAATGCCTTTTGATAAGTGAAAAGCGTTGACGTTGCTCGCGCGCCAAGCGCCATTAGAATTCGATATTTGAAGTTTATTTCGAATGTTCATCTCAATATAAGTAAAACGTAAAACTTAAACAGTGTTGTTGATATAAAAAATGTCTTATTTTTAATAATGGCAACACTGCCACGAGCCAATGGTTACGTGTACTTTTACATTTACCGGTGCGTGAATTTATAGTGTACATTGGAATGTATAGTGACGATGTCATAAAAACCGACAAGATAAAAATAATAGCTACAAATATTACATATCGTAATTGTTAATTAGTGAGACACAAAAAGACAGTGGCTGTGTAAAGACCAAGTTCGTTTTAAGAGGAATTAAAAAATAACAAATAGTGCTGCGGTAAGTTTTTTCTTTATTAAGTATACGTAGGTATGTTTATTACATATCTAAAAAAATCGTCTAAGTTTAATATCTAGCATTTTAGTTTGCATTTTTCTTGTTATTTTTTTTTGATTATTTTTTTATTTTTGATATAGAAAAACACAAGAAATTTGTTACTTGTTTAATCTTTTTCAAATTGTGGATGTTCAGGATCAGGAAGGTACCTACGTTTTATTTTAATGAATTCAACAAATTAATATTTTGTAGGTAGGTAATTACTTATATTAAATGTAAGTTTGGGTACTTTTGTTCTCTTTATTAGGTTCTATGTCGGTTAGATATTTTTACGCAAGTAACTTAAGTTTTAGGTAATTTTACTTAATTAAAAATTTACATTAAGTTAGCATTACGTTAATGCTTACCTACTTAATGTAAATACCTACCTAAGTATTATTTTACATATAAGTATTATACATCTGTATTCTAACTTGCTTCACCTTTTTTTTTTTATTCATAGGATTTATTTTGTGGAGAATACAATATGTGTTATTACCACAAAAAAGTTTTTTCTTCATATTTATTTCAGTGGTTATGACCATCTTAATTTTTCAGTAGATACCTACTTAAGCGCCTATTTAACTAATTTTGAAGTATGTAGGTTTTTTTAAATTGATAATTGTATTTTGTGGTGGTACGGAACCCTCAGCGCGCGAGCCCGACTTGCACTTGGCCGGTGTATTTGTTGTTATTGTTGCATATATAAAATAACGTACCTACTTAATATTTATTTTTTATTCATGTACGTACCTAGGTAAATACCCTAGGTTAGGTACCCTTCGGCTCAGGTCTGAAAGAACTTCTAAGTCAACGTTGAGGAGTCGTTAGGAGCCAAACCTGAATGCTGTAGCCATGTCATGGTGAAACTTAGAATACGTTATCGTAATTAGTATTATTATATGTAATTATATGATATAGGTACCTATCATGATAATACTAAATGACCCAATCTGTAGATATGTATTATCAATCAATACACCAACGAATTAGGTAAGTTAAGGCCGCGCTCAATCTTTCGCAAATTTTCAATATTTTTTTAGATAAATAAACCGGCCAAGTTCGAATCGAGCTCGCACTGCGGGTTCCGTATCACCACAAAATTCAATTAAAATACCAGTCATAACTTAATTAACAGAAACTTGTCACCGACTCGTACTTCATCATCATCATCCACAGCCTTCCTTATCCCACTGCTGGGTATAGGCCTCTCTCTTGCTATGCCATCTGCCTCGGTCCTGTGCCAATCTAGTCCAGGTTCGACCCGCGATAGTGATAATATCGTCGACCCATCTTGCAGCTGGACGACCAACGCTCCGCTTACCTTGCCTCGGCTACCACTCTGTTAAGACTTTACTCCACCTGTCATCACTGCGCCTAGCAACGTGTCCGGCCCAGCTCCACTTCAATTTCATTACCGCAACTCCGACGTCTCGAGCCTTTGTTCTTCGTCGGATTTCGGTATTACGAACTCGGTCTTGGAGTTTGATGCCTAGCATGGATCTCTCCATGGCTCTCTGTGCTACTCTGATTTTGTGCACAGCCTCATGTGTGAGGGTCCATGTTTCGGCACCATAAGTCATGGTGGGTAGAACACATTGGCTGAAGAGGCGAGTTTTCAAACATTGTGGCATATGGCCATTATTTATTATTTTTTGTTATATTTTAGAGTGTGTACTAGATTTGTGCCAAGTGTGTCGCTTGTACGTATTAATATTACAATTTTTCCAATAGAGCTAATAAAAAAATACGTTTGGACCCCCTTTCGTTTTTACTTTTTTATTATTTTTTAGTAAATCCGCCGTAACATTACATATTCTGTGAAAATTTCAACTGGCTATCTACCTATACCGATTCGAAAGATACAGACGTTAATTGATAGGTCAGACGGACGGACAGACAGACATCGTATCGTAATAGGGTCCCGTTTTTACCCTTTGGGTATGGAACCCTAAAAAGTAGGTAGTATGGATTTCCAAGATTTGTTCACTCAGTTACAAGTAAAGCTGGTAAAAGCCTTCGACCAAAATAAAATTAATGGACGGGCCATAACCATAGAACTTGCTCAGTAGAAACGAGTCAAAACCGTCGAACATATTATACTTCAACACCTAATTATAACCATGTATAGTACATTAGATACAAAAAATAGATAGTGATTTTTCGTTGTGTATTTACACATCGGGAAAGCACACGAAGGCATAATTTTGTTACATGTTTCGTTATCATGGAACAATAGTCTCGTGTCGCACTTCCTACGGCTAGAGACTGACTGACACGAAGTGAGCGCCGGCGCTCATTTTGTAATCTTGAAAAATGCGCTTCTTCTGGGCCCGTCCATTCATTTTATTTTGGACGAAGGTAAAAAGCATGATAAAAACCATTGTTTATTTAGTTAGGTTCTAACTATACGATTTTTCTTAGGAGTTGCAAGGAAACAGTGTGATCACGTGGTTCGAGAGCAGTTAGGGTCGATGACTCCGATGTCCGCGCCGTGTGACGTCATTAAGGCCGTACCGTTAGGTTATGGTAGGACTCGACATGGAATCTGCCTTGATTCGATTTTGATTGCGTCAGCTATCTTTTTAAGTTTTAACCCCTGACGCGCACAAAATAAACCGGCCAAGTGCGAGTCAGGCTTGCGCACTGAGGGTTCCGCATAATACAATAATTATCAATAAAAAAACCGACTTCTAAATTAGTATAACGACATTTTTGACTCGGTGAAATGATAAGGTCTTTGTCGGAACTAATGTACGGAAATGTAATGACTCGCACTTGGCCTTTATTTATAATGGATAATGCTGAATGGGTTCCTCTTCGTAGTGTTAGTGACTCACTCACTAAGGAATGTTAACAGTTCTCCATTTCTATAGTTTCGCAGACTTAATGATAACGACTTCGGAGAAATGTGGGCAAAAACACAATAGCGAGCCATCCACTATCGTTAATTCCTATCGGAATCTACGTCTACATTCTACTGGGTTCCGCGGAAAGGGTGTACTAAGCTGAAGGGGGGAATGCGAGATACTCTGAAATTGCAAAGAAAAATAGCTGTTATGGAACAATGTATGGAACAGTTGATTAAGCAACGTAGGCCGCGGTTGGTACTTAGATGGGTGACCGGCTGGGCGTGATTTTGTCTTTTTGCACAACATTTTGTATTTTGTGGTGGTACGGAACCCTCAGTGCGCGAGCCCGATTCGAACAAAATCAGCTGTTCCTTTCAATTCGTTAAGAATAACAATTTCCTATGAAAGTTTTTTTTTTTTTTTTAAATTTGCTTTTCCATACATTTCGTTGAGAACAACAATTTTCTATGAAAATGGATTTTTTCTATCAGCTGTTTTTATTAGCATGCTGCGAGGAGAAAAAATGTCATTCTTATGCCGCATGAATAAAAGATCATTTACACGCTTCATGTCATCTGAAACGCACTGGGAATGTCATTTTCTTAATTTAGAATGCGTTTTACTTAGGTTACACTGAAAGAGTATACTGGTGATAGCTCTCTCCCTGCCACAAAAATTTCACTCGGACTTTTTAAACATTTGTTTAAATAAAATATCACTAATTAAGTCACGATTGGACATTATATTTTAAAACTAGCTGACTCGAGACGTTGTTCTGAGAGGCCTGAGTCTCAGCAGTGGGAACATCATCATCATCACAATTTCAGCCATAGGATGTCAACTGCTGTATAGGCCTCCCCCACCGATCTCCAAAAGAGCCGGTTGTAAGCGGCCTCCTGCCAGCGTTGCTTCCAGTGGTAACATGATAGGCAGACATGATGATGATGATGATGATGATGACTGACCTGTCAGAATTTCAATAAATTAGTTTGAGTAATGGTTCATAAAAAGATCTCCTAGAAAAAACCATTTTCAGCTGTTCCCGAGTTTTTCAATTTTCCGGGAAACTTTTCTATTTTTCTTTCCCTAAAAACCTTGTTTGGACTATTACAAACATTGAATATTTTTTTGCCAAATCAGTCCAGCTATTATCCAATGATGCGCTTACCACCGAACAGCAAATATTGAGAGATAACATTGCAAACCAAAGATAACATTGCAAACCAAAGATAACATTGCAAACCAAGGATAACATTGCAAACCAAGGATAACATTGCAAACCAAGGATAACATTGCAAACCAAATAACATTGCAAACGTTTCTAAATGCATTTTTAACCGACGAAATAAGCAAGATGAGTAATAAAGTCGTTTTTATTTTTTTAAATAAAAACTTTATTATATATTTTGTTTTATTATTTGCCAGTAAAAAAAAATACGTTGCTTCTTTAAATACTTGCAGTGGCATTGTATTTATTACGGATTTAATATATTTTCGGTAACACATCATACCTACCAACATTTTTTTACAGTTAACAGTAACATCGTTGCATACTTGCATAGCAAAGCGAAATTATGTAGTACGTAATTAAAGTACCTATTGACCTACCTATTGACGTACCTACAGTACATATTGTAGTATTTTTGCTCGTATTTTGCAAAGAGGCATACCTACATACAGAATGTATAACAGTTACTGCCACATACTTTTATACACATTTGGTTTCCCCAGAAGCAGGGATTGAACCGAAGGGAGGTTGTACTCATCAATAAAACAACTTTGAATATAGGAATAATATAATATAGGTAGAGTCCTTTTCATGAAAGAAGTCCCACGGCAAACAGCGGAACTAAATTTCCATGTTGTAGTTGTCAGGTGTTGTTACTGTGTTTGGACGCTAGTGAGATTTTTATTAATTTTCCATCGTTAAAGAGTCGTGTACGATGCCAAAAGTTGTTAAAGTTCTACTCGAGAAATGATACTGATAGTGATTGATACGCGATGACAGCGCCGCGTCTGGGGGACTTCAAACATGAAAAGCACTCTAGTCTTGTTATTGTAGTGGCTTGAGCATTTGGATTGTCTTTAGACCTTCAACGGTCTATGGGCAGTCTAACTGTATTTGTAGTGTTATTATTAGCTTGATTTTGTTAAGTTAATAAAGACGCTTTCCCTAAAAAAACATAGGTATACGTACAGAGTACAAATAGTACAAGTAAATGGTAAATCTTGAAATCGCGAAAAAACATTTTGTGTGAATATCATTTCTTGACTTTTGTGCAATTGATCGCAGATTAATGTGTGAAATCCACGTCAGCTTTTAATGAAACTTGTAAATTTACAAATGCTGGGTGGCATCAAGGATCCATACTTGGTGGCAAACAATATCTCCTTTCGACTTCCACACTTTTACTGTTTAACCCTGTATTCTGTGCTATTGCTGAAATCTTAAACTCCTACCTATAAATTGAACGTGCAATAACTGTAAAATATTAGAATATTAACGGCCTCTGATACCAAATTTGACGGTTTTAAATCAATTTTATTCACTTAAATTACAATATTTGAGCTGGAAAAAAATACATGTCACAGATACATCTGTGTTTGAGTTTATGATTTGGTTCAAAACACGAAAGAATAAAATTTCCTCGATCAAAAATGAGGGAGCGTTTTGTTGCCTTCGCCACTCGGATAACCGGCTTTTGTAGTGTGTGTATACGATCCAACCTACCTACAGTTACGAAATACGTACCTATCTAGTTCTTCGACCAAAATAAAATGAATGGAGGGGCCATAACCATTGAACTTGCTCTGTAAAAACAAGTCAAAACAGTCGGACATATACTTCAACACCTAATTATAACCACAGTACATTTGTTACAAAAAAAACTTCGGGAAAGCACACGAAAGCATACTTTTGTCAGATGTTTCGTTATAATGTAACAATAGTCACGTGTTGCACTTCCTTCGGCTAAAGACTGGCTGAAACGAAGTGAGCACCGGCGCTGATTTTGAGATCTTCAAAAATGCGCTTCTTCTGCGCCCGTCCATTCATTTAATTTTGGTCGAAGATCTAGTTATGTTTACTGTAAACAGTTAACATTTCAAAACTATATAGGTACACTATTTCCATTCGTTTAATTATTGCTCAGACAGCTTCAATAACTTTGAAATGGTGGTCCTCTGGGATGCCTTATATTTTATTATTTTTTGTTTTATCTCATTCACCATTCTATAAAATATCAACTCAAAAACTGCTTTATATATCGCGGTGTAAGAACCAGATGAACGTATCTACCAAAAACTCGATAATCGTTTTTTTTCATAAATGTGTCTTAAATATGATCCTGCATGATGTGCCAAAATGACGTAACTGTACAGTCAATATTACACTAATTCAATAGTAACGTAATAGTAAAACACACACTTTTTATTGAACTAGAAGAACGTAACTTGAATACCCTTAAAAACTTTTCAACTGGTTGATATTATAAGTAATGCAAAAAGAACGTATAGGCAAAAGACTTTCTTTGGATCTTAAACTATTGCTCGGTTGACAATTTTAAGCAAGCCTTAACAACGTATAAGCCTTATACGTTATTCTGGCTTTAAAATAATTATTGCTTATCGATGTTAATTTTATGAACCATATTAGCGTATGTTTTTTGTCACTTATATTATCTTCCCAAATAACATATCTTAATACGCATAGGTAAACTATTTCGGAATAATTAAGAGCCAAAATAACGTATGTCAACCAATTTTTGAAAAAATATAAATATTTTCTACACTAAGTGCACATAATTTTTTTCTTGTATGCTTATGAGTTCTCTAATAGTATGAGTGAATTTCTGTATACTTTTTTCATTCGTCAAATATATATTATCTTTTATATAACATTTCAAAGTTCAAAAGAGTGAAATATGGACAGTTTTTTAGCTCTCCTGTAAAAGTGTAAAAACGTAGATACGCTCACCTGGTTCTTACACCGCGATATATACCACTAGCGGCCCGCCCCAGCTTCGCACGGGAATAGATTATAGCCTATGTCAACCGGGAATAGTGTGGCTTCCCAACAATGAAAGAATTTTTCAAATCCGTTCAGTAGTTTCGGAGCCTATTCAATGCAAACAAACAAACAAACAATCAAATCTTTCCTCTTTATAATATTAGTATAGATATAGTATAGAAGTATAGATTTCTAATATTATTCCAAAGGTAATGCCCAATAGGTTATTTAATTATCAATCATAAATTTTTTATCTTCGAAATTTATAAAAATATGCGACTAAGAGCTCTTTTTATGTTAGTAGACATACAATCGTCAGGCCACCTGATGGTAAGTAGTCACAAGACACCTACAATGCCCAGAGTATTGGCGGTGCGTTGCCTACCTTTGAAGACTATTCGTCATCAATAAAATTGAGGTCATATTTTTCTCATTGGTCTCTAGTCGGGGAACGCGGCATCCCATTTGTTATTTATTTAACCGCCAAGCAGGTGTGCAAACATAATTATGCAGGTAGCAAGTACCTACTACGTATCGAAAGTCACTTTACACTAAATTAAGTATATATTAACAGAAACACAAAAGAAAACTGCTAGGTAATTACCGCGGTGCCATGGCACGTCGAATTTTATATAAGTTTCCTTCATAAGTTATTGTTTCATAATTTGCCTTTTTTATACTAAGAATATGGTCAGTGTGTGCAATATGTATAATACCTCACCCCCTTAGAATAACTACTCAGAGAAGGTAGGTTTCCAAACAACGCCTTCTCACAACGTAAGCTACAAATTCGCTTTGTAGCTTACGTTTCGATTGGTATTTTAAACGATTTAAGCAAGAAAATGAATGAATTACCTGTGGAATGTCACACCATAACTCTTATGCTGCTTTTCTGATTTGTTGTGGTACGATTTCACTGCGCAAATTGTCATAGTATAGTTTTTTTTTTTTTTGGAGCCATATATGACACTATTTGAATGGCTTAAATTTTGCGAATGTACTTGGTTTCTTTGTGTAGTTATTCTAAGCTCACCCCCTTAATTTTTTTGGAGAATTTTTTGTTACTAACTCGTGTTTAAGGCAAATTCAAAATCATCCAAAAACTTCCATTATTATGATCAAATATTATGTAAGTATTAGGTAAGTAATAAGGGGGAAAAAACACACCGTTTTTCAGATTCAAGATGGCGCGGCTAACAGTTGCAATTGCAATAATTTGTTCTCTCACCCTGCCGACCTTAAATGCACAAGATGACAACCCTTTCTTGGACTTGGCATCATCTTTCCTGCAAAATATGGGAGAAGGAGGTAACTCCAATGGAATGGCCGCTCTGGGGAGTATAGTCGGGACGTTGATGCAGGGTGATGGAGCTAGGAACCTTGGCTCGCTGTTTGGACAAGGAGGCAATGGGGAGGCCGGGGATATGTTGTCAGGTAAGATTTTTAACACTACATACCTACACCAAAAGATAATCACCAATGTTTATGAAAGTTGAATGAAAATTATAGATTCTTGATTATCACTTTTTCCTTACTTTTTACCCACTAATAAAAGAAGAAATCATGTGTTTGGGGCATAGACTACGTAAAGCTACTAAAGTCTTTGGTTTGGGGTAAGAAGTCGTGTATTAGGGTGTAAGTGTGTGACTACAATTTTTCTCCAAAACGGCTGAATCAATTTAAATGATGCTTTTATTATTTGAAAGCAAGTTTCACATAGTTTTTAAGATCTTATCAAAATCTGTCATAGAGTTAAAAGTTGTTTGTTTATTTGCGACAACAGAAAAAGGGCAATTTAGTCAATTAGGTATATGGAAACAACTTAAAACAACTTAAAATCAAATATAAACAAAGTAAGAGCTACAAGCTTAAGAGAAACAGGAGAGAAAAAAGAGAAAACAAAGAAAAGGAAAAGAAAAAAGAGTAAAAGAGTTAAAATCAAACAAGAGCTAAAGAGCTTTTAAAATGTTATAAGATTTTTACTGAAAAAAACGTGGCTTTTTAAAATTTTACTTGTTGTTTTTTCATAGGGCTAGGCAGCCTTCTAGGCGGTCAAGACGGCAAAATCGATCCAGCCATGATAGGATCCATGGTTTCGATGTTCGCCCAAAACATGGCATCCACTGAAGCACCGAAACGTCAGAAACGAGAGGGGAAAAACGACTTCGATCTTAACAGCATCCTGAACCTTGCATCTGGGTTATTAGCGAACAAGGACGCTGCAAGCTTCCTCCCAGTCATCATGAATGCAGTAACATCCCTATCAAATACAGAATCAGAAAAAATTGCCCATGACCACAAAGACCACGCTTCCTTCCTACCACCATTCCTAGAAAAGGCTCACCTATATTGGGACCTCTTCATCAACTCTGATCTCGGGAAGACCGTGTGGGAGAAGTCAGGCCTCAAGAGAGGATTAAAGGCATTTACTGGTCCGGATGGGAAGATCAGTTTCGAGATGATGTTAAAGAACTTTGAGAATCACTCGTTCAGAAGACACTGGATTAAGGCTGCTGCTAAATATTTGACAGATTTCGTGGTGCATGTTGCCAAACCTGATGTTTATCAAAAGTACGTTTTTTGCAATATCCAATTAGTATATATGTAAATTAGGTACTTTTACAATGTGTACTGATATAAGACAGACACGTTTGACAAAAAACCTCACCACGGTAAATAACCCGTAAATAATCATATAACTTTACTGAACAACCGTTGTTCACTAAAGTTATATGATTATTTACGGGATATTTACCGTGGTAAGGTTGTGGAATGAGCCAGTGATAACCGTAGCAAAAGACTAAGAAAGAGGGTAGATCGTTATGTCTGCACCTAACTTTTTAACTGTTCTCCAACCACCCGCATTCTTCAGTCTTCCCGTGAAATTGGTGCATGTAACTGCGCCGAAATATCGGGAGCTCATTCCACAACCTTACCACGGTAAATATCCCGTAAATAATCATATAACTTTAGTGTTAGACACGTTTAAGTAGTCCGATGGGGAAGAAAGGTTCTTGAGTGGAGACCACGAACCGGAAGACGCAGCGTAGGTAGGCCTCCCACTAGCTGGACCTTGGACATTGTGAGAGTCGCGGCCATCCAGTGAATGCAGATGGCAGGCCGTCGTTCAGTGTGGAGGTTAAAGAGGGAGGCGCATGTTCAGCAGCGGACGTCTTCTGGCTGATGATGATGATGATGTTTGAGTAGATAATACAATTGAGTAAATAAATTGTATGTTCTATATGAACACAACTGTTGTGACTAAATACTTAATAAGCCTAAGACCTTTGTACACAGTTGAACAATAAAGTATTATTCTATTCTATTCTATTCTCAATATCAGCTCACATGGTACAAATATTTTTTGTACCGTGTGCCGTTATACAAAATGCGTCGTTAAATATTATGTAGGTACATCTAGACTTTCGGGCATAAAACTAAATAAACTGGCCAAGTTAAAGATATTAAAGATGTTAATCAACACAACATGCATACGAATTTAATGCTCTATTAGTTGCATATCAATATAACAAAACAAATATTATAGTAAATAAAGATAATTATTATATCAAAATCTAAATAAAGGTGGTGTCACCAAAAAAATGGGGTTGCTTAGGATAAATTTCTTGATTTTGTTGACCGATGTATCGAAAATGTCGAGCTCCTGACCAACACTATTGTAGGTACAACATAAGCGGTTTATGGGTGAATTTTGAGCATAATTAGTAATTGGGGCAGGGCGAGTGTCTTGCAGTTGCTTTTCTATTAAAATATGTTCCCTAATAAAATATGCTAATCGCAGTTTGTTCTTGCGGTTATCGCCAGTGCTTTTAATTCCTCGTACTCTACGCCTATCTACTTCCACAGGTACATCTCTTCAGCTCAATATATAATCAACAGTTTCCTGGATACTCAAGGCCTTCCCAAGAGCACACACTTCAACGTGAAAACCCCAGAGAAGTCGATCACTGTTCTTACCAACTACGTGCTCAAGAAATATATGGATATAGACACAGATGTCTCTGAATACGTGAAGCCAGCTGTTGAATATTTGAAGGTACAAACATTTTACACATATTTATTTTATTTTTTTTAAATTGCGTGAAGAACTTTCTCCTATTTTATTTATATTACACGGGAATAACGTGAGTAATTCCCGTGTAATATAAATAAATAAAATTTAAAAAATTAAAAAACCACGTAAATAAAATGTGTGAAAACCACGTCAGTTTCTATAATAAAACTTTCTCCTATTAATAAACAGAGTCAAAAAATAAATTAAATACAAATAAGCACAGCAAATAAGTCACTTTTAATATTAATGTGTCGTATTTTATTGATCACTAGCAACGCAACCCGGCTTCGCACGGGTGTAGGTAAATCTTGTTTTTTTACACCTTGGGTTACATTATTGGAGTTTTAGTAAGAATCCCATGTATTAAAAAAAAATATATAGCCTTTGTCACCCGGGGATAGTGTAGCTTCCGAACAGTGAAAGAATTTTTCAAATCGGTTCAGTAGTTTCGGAGCCTATTCAATGCAAACAAACAAACAATCAAATCTTTCCTCTTTATAATATTAGTATAGATAATTTTGACGGTGTGGCTGGAATCAAATTTTTAAGCAATTGATCCAGTTTTTTTTATACTACGCTAAGTGATCCAGCCGACGAAATACGAATATTAAGTACGTAATAGGTACGAATTGGATGGATTCCATACAAATTTCAATGTTGCAATTCTAAATCTGTATTGAATTCGATACGTATATTTACTTCACGGTATTTAGCTATATTTTTTTTTAAACTTAGTTATAAATTCAAATTCCAGCAAACTTTGAAACTGGCCGAGAAGACGACTCAGTCCATGGCAACGAAGGCCGATTATACCAAAGTGGCAGACCGACTGACGGACACGCTCAACTTGGAGATCATCGAGCCTGTTCTGAGGGTGTACCGTGCCTATCGACACTCGGTGCGCGCGCCGCACTGCCAGGAACACCTCATGTGCCTCGTGAACCAACATCCTGACCATGGAAAACCAGGTAAAAGAACTAGATTTTTATACTCAATACTCAATAGTTTATTGCAGACATATGTAGGTACATGGAGTTCTCAGATTAACATGTTTAAATATATAGTAATACATATGACCCTATTTGGGTATGGCAATAGTCGGAACGGAACGATCTATGTACATTTCGTCAAAATTGTCATTGAAAAATTCTTCGAAGTTGTAATAACATTTGGATTCTAAAATACCTTTTAAGTTATTAATGAAAGTTACTTCTTTTTCGATATCTTTGAATAAATTTGGCAATTTATTAAATATTTTAACGGCCATTGTTTTAGGGCCAGAGCTGTGTATTTCTAGGTTGGACTTTGGTTCGATTAATTTATGTCTAAATTGCGGCCAAATTTTGCGCGATATATCAGATGCCTTTTTAAAATAGTTTGGGTGTTTTTTTTTTTTTTTAATTTACCCATTTCCAGAATATATATTGACACTATTGATAGTATTTTAAATTTTATTAAATAAGGCTTTTGAAAATAAGGTATAGTATAGTCGGGGGAATCAATATTTGCTAGAATGCGAATGCATTTTATTGGGGCAATGAAAAGGTCATTCACACTGTTTCCCCAGAGTATAACTCCGTATATTTCTTTTATTCAATAAACATACAAAACATAATGCGGTAATTTTAAGATAACATTGAATTAACATTTAACAGTCCTGTATCACGTTCTAAATCAATAATATATGTATTGAGTTTCATTTGTTATTGCTCGAGTAAATCATACCGTGGCCATTGTCTCTGCAAGTGGCGCCTTTTTGAAAAACCAAAAAGTCCAACAATAAATGAGTTTTTTATAAATTCCAGGTCTCCCCGGTTTCAAGGCTGGCTTGACCAAGCTAAGCAGTCTGGTGGCGTCAGCTGCGCTGAGCTTCCAGAATGGACGACCCTTCTGGGACCTGTATAATGCTATCCAGAATGACGTCAAATGCGAGGTATGGCAGTTGCCTCATAATTTAAAATCTGTTTGTAGCGATGATTATAGCTCAATGGTTGGCGCGTTCGAATGGTTGTGGCTTCAAACCTCGACACACATTTTTTTTAAATATTGAATTGATCTACTATTGTTCTGCAACTCGCCTAATGGTAAGCGACGGCATGGCCGAGGATGGAACACGCTGATCTAGAAGAAATCTATTCACTCTAGCCTTGAAGATACCTAAATTGTAGTTCTCAGGAAACAAGGACAGGCTCCTGCTTAACTAAGCTGCTGGAGACGAAGTAGATATAGATCGATGCTGGAGAATGACAAATTTTTATTTATTTATTTAGTTTATTGGCACACAAAACAAAATATGGTCAAAACAATTTAAACTAAACCATATTCCTAAATATGTATACACAACATGTTTTTTTAAATGCAGTAAGTAGGTAATTGGTAAAGTATTACAAACAAAGGCGAAAGTTTTTTTTTTTTTTTTTTGAGGAGACCATTTCATATACCATACCATATGATACGTTCTTTCTAGTATCTGGCTGTATCCAAGTCACCTAACAGTGTGTTGAAGCCTTGCATAAGAACCAGTTCCTATTTCAGGCTCGGTCAGAGTTTACTGCCTTACCACAGTCACTACACTAAACATCGAGATTTAAAACACTGTTTTAAACTATCACGGTTGTTCACTAAAGTTATATGATTATTTACGGGATATTTACCGTGGTAAGGTAACCACGCTTACCACGGTAAATATCCCGTAAATAATCATATAACTTTACATCGAGATTTGTGATCAAACGCCTCACAAAATTTCCACCGGGATCAGTCACCGAGCAGAATTAAATTTAAAATACGGTTAAAATTAATACGTAACACGAGCATGACGTACGGATATTTAAGTGCGTAAAAACGTATCGAATTCCATACAAATAATATGGAATTTTAACATTTGTATGGAATTAAAACCGTATTTACGCATAATATTATATATTATCCTTGCTATGGAGTGCATTAAAATATGTTCACAATTGGTACCAATCTAAGGATATCGCGATACATAAAAATACAGTCCGGCGAATTTTAGCTCCTCATTTTACACACAGTCCTGGAAAACAGGAACTGTTTTCTGATGTACATGTTTATTATGTAGGTAAATAAATTATGTTGTTGTTTTATGCAATATTCTGTAGAAAAACCAGCTTGACATAATATTTTGGAGTGCTAGATCTGGTTAAATTTGTCTTTATATTATCCAGAGAGTAGGTAAAAGGTTACATTTTGCAGGCGGGTCTGTTTTTCTTTTTAATACAGCCTGACATATTTTGGAGTGTAGTAGATCTGTGTTTGGAGTGCTAGGTGTAGTTTTTCTTCATGTCCAGAGAGTAAAAATGCTACATTTTGCAGCCGAATTTTTGTTTTTCTTTTTAATAATATATTTGTTAAAACTTTCCGGGCCCATAAATTGCATAATTAAAATGTCCCGTTTCATTTCAGGCGGCGTACCCGGCAGACTGCTCTTCCTTCCACGAGCATGAGCTAAAAGTAACGACCGAGGTGTACCATAGCGAGCTGTAAACCTTTTTTATTAAATAAAATGAGTATCTGAGATGAAACCTTTTTGGTAACCGCCTCGGTTATTAGTTTCTTTGTAGCCAGTTTTTTTCTAGGCGCGTCTTGTGAACTTTTTAGAGTTTATTAGTGGCAAGTTCAGCTATTTTTTTATTACCAGTTTTTTTTTTTTAAATCGATGTAATTTTTTAACCTATTTCCATATTTTAAATGTATTTTAATTAGTTTCAGAGAATCGTTCCGTTATTTAAGTACAATCATAATCTTTCAAATGATGAATTAGGGGCCGTTAGAAAAAGGTTTCGTCTACATTAAATTTAATATATTTACGTAATTAATTTTATTATCTGTAAGTATTACCGTGATACAATAATATATTTACTAGAATTACTTATTATTATTTTAAAATTGACGTAGTAATAAATTGTTTACTGGTTAATTATTTATCTATTTAGTACCGTATTCCAGAAAAAGCAGAAGATGTATTGACTATAATATTTTGCTACGATACAAGCATTGTAGAAAAATATTGAAGTTCGTCCTTAGTTGAGATAGTGAATTTATTTAATTTTAATTATGGGCATAATAATTTAAATGATGTATTTTAATAAGATGCTGTGGGCGAAGTAGGTACGAATTTGTAAAATACGTAGGTAACGAATTTCATACAAACTTCAGTTTTGAAATTTGTATGGAATTCGATACGTATTTTACTCACGTGAAAATTTGTACACTGCCCACAGTGGGCGAAGTACGAATATTCGATACATAAAGTACCTACATATCGCATTTGAATTTCGAAATTGAAATTTGTATGGAGTTCGATACGTATATACGTAGCGAATTGTGTTATAATGATAGATAGGTATAATTTATTAGTTTGCTGGACATTTTGGTGCTAAGATATATTATTGTCTACGATGCTGTCAATACATTACCTATATCTGTAGAAATGACGAAATGAGGTAACTAATAGGCTGTCAGTTTTGTAAAAATACAAACGTTCGTGACTCCAAAAATAAATCTACAGTAGCAATTTGATAGCACTACTATTATTAACCCTTTGGCACGCTGAAAGAAAGTAATAACTCTCATAAATTTGATTTCTTACTTTTGTTAACCTTTTTCTGACCTCTGGCGAGACATGGGGTAATTGCAATTTTTTTTTATTTCTTTCATATTTTTGTTTTTTATTCACAATTATTATATATCATAATTATTAGACCAAAAATATATTTTTATTCATTATTTCTTTTCATATATTTTCCTAGCTTATGTTATAAGTTTTCTTCAGTATTCCTTTGAAAACCTATTTTAAACTAAACAGGCTTTAGTTTTAAGTCTGTAAATATTGATTCCGTCCTTTAAATATACTATGAACTTAAATAAAACCAAATATATATCATTGTCTTTTATTTATTTAATTGGAAGGATTACCTACATAATTCAACTAAGCTAACGTAAGTACATTGGTGTCCATAAGCAAATTTCAAAATGACAGTTCTGTTGGCGAAGTACGACAATTCATTTACGTTAAATACCTACGACCTACGTATCGAATTCACTAACACAATGTTTACGTGCGCAACATGTCGAAATCCATACAAATTTCGAAATTGAAATTTGTATGGAATTCGAAATGTATGCATTTGCGCACGTAAACATTCGAACTTTATCCAAAATATATTTTGTCAGGACATTTCTTTATAGTGGAACATTTTTTGTCCACTTATAGTTAATGTCCAAAAAAAACGAGTGTCGAAATTGACAAAATAACCCTGGTCTAACTATAACTACTGAAATAAAACATTGACTTAGGCTTGGTTGCATCATAGTAGTAGATAGAGAAAAGTTTATGACAAATTGGACAATAACATTAACGCTGACTAAAGCTAGCATAGGTAAAATTACCAGAGTTGCGAGTCAAATGAGACCTTATTTACCCCAGATGCATAGCTGGAATTATATTTCATGCGTCTGACAGATATTTAACATAAACAATAGCGAAAAGTGGGCAGTAACGGTTAACAGTTCAACAGTAAAACAGTGTAACAGTTAAAGTTTTAATGTAATTTAACAATAATTGCCAGATGGTGCAACTAGTTTTTTGTCTAACCGGTAATTTAACTGAAATGTCGATGAATAAAACGATGAGTAATAACAATAACAATGATAAAACTAAAGTAAGATGGTGTAACCCATCCTTAAATAATTGTGGAGCTCTATTTCCCACAAGCCCCGCCAACATCAACTATATGAATTTATAGGTGCAATTAATGTAAATCTTATTCCGTTATAACAATTACTAATTTAGCGTGCAACAAATTTAGGCAAAATTAATTATTTAGGCTAATTTAGGCTAAATGCACTGTTTTAGCTGTCACGGTTGTTCACTAAAGTTATATGATTATTTACGGGATATTTTCCGTGGTAAGGTTGTGGAATGAGCTCCCGACCATTACCTCGGTTTCACAACCTTACCACGGTAAATATTCCGGAAATAATCATATAACTTTAATGCACAGACTATCTTAATAGTTAATATACCTATAGACCTATAGTCTACTTTTGGTTCGGAAATTTTGATCGCTGACCTAATATCCGTAGTATTCAATAGTTAGCGGTACAATTTTAACAAATCCAACAGTTTAACAGTTCAAACTGCTGACAGCTTAACCGTTCAAACGATTTAACAGTTCAAACAGTTTAACGGTTCAAACAGTTTAACAGTCCAAAATAAATAGTTTAACAGTTAAGTTACTGTTAATGCGTAAGCATACTTTAAGCGAAGTACTTACTAACTAATACCTATTGTACGTGCGTAAGTACGTATCGAATTTCATACAAACAGTTAAACGTACAAAAAGAAACACTACCGATTCTAAGAAAACGGTCGGTCTCGAGTCCACTTCAGTCCTACTTAAATTAAACCATCTTTTAACCCTTAACAACTCTCACATAACTGCTCGCACGGGGTCTCCAGGGACCCCAATTTGTTTTCAAATTTTCTGATGAACTAGTAATGGAATTAAATATTAAAATTAATACAAGATAAATGCAATATTACTAAAACCTCAAAACTAAAACTAAAATAAAAACTAATAGGAACACATAATAAAACATATTTTTTTTTATTCTTCTTAGAATTTAACTTTTGAGGCACAATGTGAATAACGTTGAGATATTTTTAATTCTTACGAACTAATTGGACTCGTTTTCATTACAGGTTAGACATTAGATCCTGGAGTGATCATTTCATGCGAACTTTGTTCCTATATAATTTCATACAAAACTTATCTAGGACGAAAAATGTTACGTAATTATTCGCACGGGCACACACTTAGAGTGCAACAATGTGTGTTTATTCTCCAACGTCCTATTTGTCGCTAAAGTGTCATCTTTGGGGCAAAACAGGAAGCTACTGTTGGCGGAAGCTGTGTCTGACCTGCATTATAAGTTTTTATTAAATATTATAACGGCTGTCAAGGCGTGTTGTAAGAAATTTGTTGTAGCCAGTTGCACCCATATAAACGAAACGTCAGTCATTCTCAATCAGTTAGCAACTGTGATGTGGAGTTCGACGCGTTGATATAAACAAGAATGTTCAATCAAGGCTCACTCATAATGCCTGGTAACAGATTTACCTCCTCATTTCCGTTTTATTTACTTCTCTTTTCTGTGGTCTGACCGACCAAAGTATCGTTTTTTTACGCGTAAAATGCGTTGGACCCCTGCGCGTAGTTAAGGGTTAATAATATATGTATTTTGAATATATTATATTTAAAAAAAAATAGCAGGAACCATAACATAAGCGTGTTTATAGTGACTAGAATCATCATCGATGTGAGTTAAGATTATTAAAAAAAATACATTATTTATTATTTTATCCTACAATACAGGGTTATTGATAAAATTAGCTAACAACATCTCACAGTCAGCTTCCAATTTTAACTTTCGCGATTTGAACACATGTCTTAAATGTTTATCGGGACTTATCAAGAATTGTATCGTGATAAGTCCCGATAAACATTTAAAGCATGAGTAAAATTATTGCTATTTAAAGCCCTAATTTATATAAATAAATAAATAAATATTCGGGACATTTTTCACACACGGTCATCTGACCCCAAACTAAGCAAAGCTTGTGATATGGCTGCCAGAGACTGATATACATACATATATAGTTTTAAATACATACTTAAATAGATATTAACAACCAGATATAGAACAAACACAAATATTCATCACACAAATGTTTGTCCTAGATGGGAATCGAACCCACGCCCCCAAGCTCAGAAGGCAGGTTCATTACCAACTGGACCAACGGGCTATCTATATGTTTGTTTTTGTATGTTTTTTTATTTATTTAGAACTAGCAACGCACCCCGGCTTCGCACGTGTATAAGTCTTATTTTTTTATACACCTTGGGTTACATTATTGGAGTTTTAGTAAGGATCCATTTTTTTTTTTTTATATATTATACCCTATGTCACCCCGAGGATAGTGTAGCTTCCCAACATTGAAAGAATTTTTCTAATCGGATCAGTAGTTTCGGAGCCTATAACGCAAACAAACAATCAAATCTTTCCTCTTTATAATATTAGTATAGATAAAAGTTGTGAAAAATAATTTTTTGAGTGTGATGTAGGACAACTGCCTGCGATATTTTTTACATATTTATCAATAACCCTGTAGTTAATTAATTCGTAATATTTTTTAATTATAATTAGTACCGATAATTATCTTTAAACCTGGCTCGAACAAGAGAGAACATCCCACACTTAAACTGTAACTGGAAGAGAAAAATGTATTATGGATTTACCTATCAATACCATTAAAAATAATTGCAACATGATAGCTAAAATAAAAATTAGTAAACAATAAAAAACTACCCTTCAACACGCACTCTTACCCGTTCAATATTTTTTTTGCTAATTTAAAACAATCACAGAAGGGACCGACCTAAAAATCGGGGAAAATTAAGCTGTTCTATAGAACTCTGTGTAGACCTAAAGGTCAGCCCTGTTGTCAGTTTTGAGGCAAGCGCCTCTGAAAAGTTATTAGCGCTGGAATTATTTCTTCACTGGAATATTCTTGCAAACCCACTCCATGCCTTCCTGTAAGATTAAAAAAATGTATTCTGTAGATTTTCTATTGATACTAATAATCAGTGAAGCCGAAGTCGCATCATCAAAGATAAGACATCTGTTGGCACAAAAAAACCTTTATTGTAAGTTTGTGAGCCCTTGACAACCCTAACTACAATATTTTTTTATTTTTTTGACCATGGATACAGAGTCCTTCAATCGGAATAATAAACAAGTTTACAAGGTATTAAATAAGGTTGTACATTATCATTATCACCCCGAAGATGTCCACTACTGAACAATCTGAGCATAGGCCTCCCCCTTTGACCTCCACACTGAACGACAGTCTGCCATCTGCATCCACTGGATGCCCGCGACACTCGCGATGTCATCGGTCCATCTAGTGGGAGGTCTACCTACGCTGCGTCTTGCGGTTCGTGGTCTCCACCCAAGAACCTTTCTTCCCCATCGGTTATCGGTTCTTCGAGCGATGTGGCCTGCCCATTGCCACTTCAACTTGCAAATTTTAACAGCTATGTCGGTGACTCTCGTTCATTGGCTAATATCCACGTTTCGGATTCTATCGCGCAAAGAAACTCCGAGCATAGCTCTCTCCATTGCCCGCTGTGTGACTCTGGGTTTTTCCAAAAAGCCAACAGTTAAGGACCACGTCCCAGTACCATATGTCATCACTAGCAACACACTGGTCTAAGACCGAAAGAGCGAAAAACTTTAAGCGGTTATATCTCAGTAATGAATTATTTTTTCAATATGTGTAATGTATTTAATTATAATAGCCTATGATATAATTATTATAATAAATGAAACACCAGTCAACTAGCCTACAAGTAGCTTAAAAACTTTTATGATCAGACTGCCTACAAAGCAAAAAGACTATGATGGCATAACAACTAAAATGCAGAAAGACTAAAACAGAGAAAAGCAAAATTTCAGAAAGGCTAAAATGCATGAAGATTAAAATGCAGAAAGATTAAAATGCAGAAAGACTAAATTGCAGAAATATTAAAATACGGGAAGACTAAATTGCAGAAATATTAAAATGCAGAAAGACTAAAATGCAGAAGGACTAAAATGCAGGAGGACTAAAATTCAGAAATACTAAAATGGAGAACAAGATTTGTTGGTTACAATTGATGTTAATAAAAGTTTGTTTTATAATTATATGAGCATAGAGGTACCTTAACTCCGGTGCCTTCAGTAGCGACGCAGCCCTGAATCTGCCAAGTTCGGTCTCTGATCAAGTGGAGCCCTAAGTGTTGGGCAACCTCACTAGCGGGCAGCGCTGAGAAAAATTAATGTTACATTTAAATTAAAAGTAGAGAGTTCGTAATTTTTATATTTGATGACTGTGTTGTTCCCTCAGATCAGACAAACAAGGGAGATATGCCATCATCATAATCATTATCATTTCAGCCGTAGGACGTCCACTGCTGCACATAGGCCTCCCCAATCGATCTCCAAAAGGGCCGGATGGAAGCGGCCTGCATCCAGCGTTTCTCTACACGCTCTTTTATTCATCTCACCTGTAGACAAATCCTGCTTGTTAGCATAGGCTAGCAATGGCACGCCACGTAGCTTCTCGTCTTGCAAGAGTTCTGCCAGCTCCAGGCTGGTTTCCTCTAAGCGCTGGTGATCTGAACAGTCTACGACGTATATCTGAAATTTTAAAATTACTGTGTGAACATTATTGCACTTTTTTACTGAGCTTGCACTGTTTTGCTGAATTTGGGGAAGTACCACTTTACTAGGTGGGCAGGGCACATATCCCGCAGAACAGATGGCCGATGGGGTGAAAGGTTCTCGAATGGAGCGTTACATAGCCGAGCGTGACGGCTCAGTGTCATTCAATACCCACAAAATAAAGTGCTCAGCCAAAAAGAAAAAAAAATGAAAAAAAAAAAGAAAAAAAAAGAAAAAGAAATAAAAAAAAAAAAAAAAATATTTTTTTTCTAAAGAAATTTTCACTTAAAAACGATTATGGTTTACTAAACCATACTTTCATTTTTGAGACGAGCGGGCTTTTGTCCGAGAGACAAGCAGACTGTGTAGCGGAGACTTGTGTCAGAGAGGAAACGCTCCCTTAGGCCGAAGGTGAAAATAAACATACACATTAAACACAATATCGTTTTTTGCTTTGCATTGGTATTATTTTTTACCAAATTATTGGAAAATAATTTAACTTATGGTAGGTTTTTTAGAGTTTATCTCATCATCATCATTATCAGGTAGAAGACGTCCGCTGCTGAACATAGGCCTCCCCCTTTAACCTCCACATTGAACGACAGCTTGTCTATCAAGGGAGGGTTGCCATAATCCCCACGCAGGCGGCTTGGGAATCGCAGAAGTTCCACCATGCAAGTAGGAGGATGTTGCTGCCCATCTTCTGGTGGTTCTGTTCGCAGTTTTAGGACATATCTGGGTCCTAGAGTTAATCTATGGGCCCCAAACTAGGCACAGCTTGTAGATAAATAGATTTTGCTTTTCAAGTTCTGGCGAGCCACATATATCATAAAATTTGGATCCAGGAGCAATAATTCTCACCAAGATATCAGTATTCTCAAAATAGTTCCTCCAGTACGGCCTGATCTTCCGCTGCCCGCCAATATCCCACACATTAAGCTTGAATCCATTGGACAACACCGACTTTATGTTGAACCCAGCTGTAGGCGTCACATGGTTCACATCTTCTGATGCTAACTGCTTCAACAGAGTCGTTTTACCGGCATTGTCTAGCCCGAGCAGCAGCAAACGGAGCTCACGGTCCTGCCCTGAACGTAGCTTCTTCAAAATACTCAGCAAACCCTGAAAAATTACCGTAATATTACTACTATGAATAATATAACAAATAAACTGACAAGTACGAGTCGGGTTCGCGCATTGAGGGTTCCATACCATCACAAAATACAAACATCAGTTATTTTTCAGGTTTAACGCCTTCCAAAAAAGTCGAAGCAATTGCAACGCAGTCACATACTTAATTCCTAGCTACAGTGACTCGAGTATAACACAATTGTAACTTGGTAATGAACAAAAATTTGTCACCGACTCGCACTTGGCGATTATTTATTATTTGTAGTTATACTTTAGTTTGAGTGTGTAACCATACCAAGTTTCAAATTCAAATTCAGTTTAGGTATTTACACATAAAATATTACATGACAGTTGAAAACCATTGCGTAATACTTTATTTACTCACTACATAAAATTATTCTAATTAAACTAAAAACTATGAAAATAATTGCATTTTGGTTAAATGCATGCTTCAAAGAAATAAGAATGTGTCCCAAATTCTATATTGTTATTTGAGCAAGAGACGATGAGTCTTCCGCTGACATCCCGCTTAGAGTGTATTGTGCATTTCCCCCTACCAGCACCTTTCCGAGTCAAACCAGCTCCCTACCCAAGCCCATACAGCTCCTAACCGAGCCAACCTAGTTTCCTACCAAATGCAACCCAACTTGCTAACTGAGCCAATCCAGCTCCCAACCGAGCCAACCCAGCATATTAGGACCGTAGTATATTAGCCTTAGATATTATTATAATCCCACAATGCACGAATGGAGTTTAGAAGTCTAAATAAAAAATTGTTAAATGAAACAGTGTAAACCAATTTAAATAATGATCACTAACGACACATACCATTATTGAATACTTCTAGTTCTGTTCTTCTGTTCTTCCGATGATATTTATGGACTAATATAAGAGCTCCATTATAATCTAATTTAATAATTTGAATTTTCACAGCAATCGAAATAGAATCGAATTAACGACGCGTAAGGGAAAATATTTTTTGTTGACATATCGCGGCTGCCATGGTTACCGCCAGAGAGTTTTTTTTTTAATTAATATTTTTCGCCCATCTGGAAGGCTAAAGCTTTTAAGGCTATAGCGCCTATTCATCTGTTTCCGGTGGTTTCCGGTTTCCGCCAAAGAGATTTGTATGTTACCACTTTTTTTGGTAATGTTTTCATGACCATGTATACAAAGTTTATCAATCGTAAAATTAAACAAGTTTACGTAGTATTAGGCTTTACAAGAGGCTTCTATGGAGATTTGAAAACAACACGAAAAGAAGTTTCACCTCGTTATATCACTTCTTGTTCTTACTCGAGCACGTTCACGAGCACTTAAAATAAAAAAAAAAATTCAAATTATTAATTAATACTCCGCCATTGTAAACAATAGCACTCGAAAATACACAAGCAAAATAAAATTCAAACGGTAGTAGCTGTCTTAGTATCAAAAGGTGTGGTGAACGACATGTAAATAAATATATATTTTTTACGATGGATGCATTGTATCAAATATCAATATTCCACCATGGTTGGAGTACTTATAGTAAAGTAAAGTAAAGTAAAGTAAAGTAAAGTAAAGTAAAGTAAAGTAAAGTAAAGTAAAGTAAAGTAAAGTAAAGTAAAGTAAAGTAAAGTAAAGTAAAGTAAAGTAAAGTAAAGTAAAGTAAAGTAAAGTAAAGTAAAGTAAAGTAAAGTAAAGTAAAGTAAAGTAAAGTAAAGTAAAGTAAAGTAAAGTAAAGTAAAGTAAAGTAAAGTAAAGTAAAGTAAAGTAAAGTAAAGTAAAGTAAAGTAAAGTAAAGTAAAGTAAACTAAAGTAAAGTAAAGTAAAGTAAAGTAAAGTAAAGTAAAGTAAAGTAAAGTAAAGTAAAGTAAAGTAAAGTAAAGTAAAGTAAAGTAAAGTAAAGTAAAGTAAAGTAAAGTAAAGTAAAGTAAAGTAAAGTAAAGTAAAGTAAAGTAAAGTAAAATAAAGTAAAGTAAAGTAAAGTAAATATTTATTTCTGAAACGGTTTAACATTATCAAAATTATATTGTATACATAGCCACAAATAATATCTAAACTTGGTTAAATTGAATTGGCAGTGGGCCCCAAACTCAGCTAGGCCGGTATCTTGGTGACCCGAAAAAGTTTTTCCAATTTTAACTTAACGCGCGCGCTTATTAGTTACAAATACAACTAAAATACTAAAGTAGGTAGATTAAGAGTACGTTCAATTAAAGTTAATTATGTTATGTTAATTATGTTAAAAATAGGGTACAGAGGAGTTAAAATATTACATAACTTCAAACCAGAAAAAATAAAATAAAAACAAATCTGTATTTGAGGCATTTCTTAATAATGTCTCAATCACACCTGTGGGCGACTGGATGTATTTGTGCTGGTGCGATTAGTCTAAGACGTATGCTTGATGTGCTCGGATGAAGCAACTCTGCGTAGCACCAGCCTCAAACCAGTTAAGCTCGCAGGGAAGAACACTGGTGCGAGGTGTGTATTTGGGTGCGTGAAGAATTCGTGTGTTGTGTAATAAGTGTGGGGTGTGGGGTGTGTGTATGTGTGTGGGGTGTGTGTATGTGTGTGGGGTGTGTGTATGTGTGCGGGCGTGTGTATGCGTGTGAGGGTTGTGTGTATGCGCAGGTGGTGTGAGGGTGGGAAGAGTAAATGAGCTAAGAATTGATGTCGTATACTTTAACGAGGCCTTCAGTGTCTTTGTAGCTTAGCGACTGTATCCATTCTTTAACCTTACTTCGGGCTTTCCGATGCGGAAATTCTTTTATGTCACAGTGCTTGCATACCGAGTTGTACGTGAAAGCATATATGTATGGGGGTAGGCGGCATGCGAACACTGTCTTGACTTTTGGGAGTGGGACTGTGGCAGGACGCGCTTTTCTTCTGGAGTGTTGCGGATCTATAGTGTGAGATTTGGCTACTGCACGCATAATAAATAACTGTCTGACGGTGAGTACTTTTGCCTCTTTATATAGATTCTCGGACGGGTAACGTCGTGGTTTCCCTAACATTACTTTTAAGACCGCTCGTTGGGCCCTCTCTACTGCAATCATGTTACTCATGGCAACGCCTCCCCACACACCAATGCAGTACTGCATCAGAGATTGACTTAACGAAGTGTATACTAGATGATACTTTACGATGGATGCATTGTATCAAATATCAATATTCCACCATGGTTGGAGTACATCATTAATCAAATAATACAACAAGCAAAATGTATCTACCTGAACAAATAAAATCATGTTACTATGTTATAATCCAAACCAAATATCTATTGAACATCTAATACATTAAGTGAATGTTGTAATTTGGCAGCCATAACGGAAAGATTATACAATATTAAGCACTTTTGTAAGAAAACTGTCTACTAACCTGTAAACAATAATTAATCAACGTTAATGTTGTTCTTGGCACCATACTGCGTTACACACGTAGCAGACGAAATTCAATTTCGTGATTGAAAAACCTGTGTTAATAATTGTAACTTTCGCACTCGTTTCCGTAAATAACAGCCCAGATTTGATAGTTTTCGAAAACTTTTTTCGTTTACGTATTGTTGCATACATTGCTGGGCTGAAAGGTGTTCGAAAACTTTTTTTCGTATTAGAGTGAAGCAATTTATACCGCCGATTACTACCGATTTTAGTTCTCCGCGTTTCCGCTGGAGGCGGTTTACTAAAATGTATGGAACAATACGTAAACGAAAAAAGTTTTCGAAAACTATCAAATCTGGGACTATGCCTAACGACATAATAATATATCAAAACTAAAATAGTTTCTTGGTTTTACCAACAAAACTAGACATGTTCAATCCACTAGATCTGTGACATAAATCAAAATTTTGTCGATGATAAGCTACCTTATTATGGATGATTCGAGTCGTGATCGCGATCGCGTGCCATCTCACTTACGCACGTGGTGCGAGTAAATAGATACGAACGGGATGCAAACTCGATCCCGATCAAAGAATCATAATAAGGCCCCTGAACCAAAAGATGGCACCCGTTGTTAGTGCCAATTTGTATGAGTAGAAAACAGCTGGCCGCCTCCATATGCCGTCCACGCACTGCCACTGGGGTGCGTTTAAGGAGTCGACGAATTTTTCACCAGATAAAAATTTAACTAACGGAGGTTCGCTGAACGGTGTCATAGCTTTATGTCAATAGTGACGTCTACAACAATAAGATTCGAACAAAACCAATGAACTTTTGAACAAAACAAACATAATAATGTCAAATAGCTCAATGCCTCAACCTGCCAGCTGTCAATCTGACAGCAGACGAAAATTTAGCGACCTCAAAAGGTCGATAAAATTTAATCTAGTCAGGCGAAAACTTATACTAGCGAACGCCCGTAAACGGGCCAGTTTAAATTTTAACCGGCTTAATTTTTCACTTCGTGGAGTCTCTAAACGGGTGTTTTGACGTTTATCTAGTATAAGTTTTTGTCTGGGTGCCGTAAACGCACCCCAGAATGTATTGGGCCATCGCATGACATTCTCTTTGCGTATGACATGCATGACATTGACAATTATTTGACATATCGATATCAGCGTAGCAGCGGGAGCGGCGTGTGTTGCTTTGTTTTCACGTGGTTTTATTTGATACTATTGAGATTGCATTCTGTGTTTTAAAAAAATGGGCAAAATCAAGCAAGAACCTACAGAAGACCAGGGTGATGTCAGTATCAAATCAGAAGCGTTGGGCTACGACGATAAAGTGGAACATTGTAGCATCATAGCAAAGCCGATGGCCCCAAAGAAATTGAGCAAAAAGATCTACAAGCTAATAAAAAAATCAAGTGGACACAAGAATTTCATCAGGAATGGACTTAAAATTGTTCAGAAGCAGCTTCGATTAGGAGAAAAAGGGTAATTTGTTATATTATATTTTGAGGTTAGGTTACCATCAATCCATTGATCTTCCAAACTGCATGCCTCTCCTTATCAGCCACGTACATTTTTTTTTACCTGTACTGTCCCACTGCTGGGCAAAAGTCTTCCGCCGCATTTCCTTCCATAAATCTCAGGCAAGATCCTAAATAATTACATGCTGAAAAAGTTCTCGTTGGCACCTGGTTACTAGTTACGTAGACGGCCGAAGCGATTTCAAGTCACGGCATACTTTTTACCATAGCCATAATACTTTTAATTTGATCTTAGATTGGGATGTAAAGAAAGAGTGCTGCGTTTAAGATTTATTCAGCATTCTGATACAACATCCCCAAATAAATATTCTGCAAGGAACAATTTTATCAGTTTAAGTTTACTGACAAAGCTACATGTTGCAGAACAGTCAATCAAATACAGGATGTATTTTGACAGGTTGGTTAGTGAGAGAGGACCTCAAATAGCTACCGACTTATGGTGGAATGATTCACCTATGGTCCAAATTATTGTTTTACAGTTTTGTAGGCTGGGTAATTGTCATTTGGGCAATTGATCATGGTGTTTGTGGAAATTGATGATGTTTTACCATAATCAGCACTTAAACCAATTTATCAGTGTCACTGTCACACCGTCACCCTTAACGCAGTAGCTATTGAGGTCCTCTATCACTCGACTACTCTGTGCGAATAGAGATGGAGAGTATAGGTAATTCATCGAGTCACCTACCTATAGAGTGACAAACATGCAAAAAAAATCCAAACCAAAACTCAGTGCACTCTACACACTTGTCTACTTTTTGGTTAGTTACAAGGTAACCGCAATCCGACTACAACGCCTCATGATGACAGTGGACAAGCGACATCGAACAATACGCAAGCGACTACATTTAAATTGGAGTAAATGTGGCATAGTAAACTATATAGTTATAATAATAATTTATGTCTTAGTATGTTTTAGGACGCTCGGGTGATTTATGCCTGTTTTCACTCAGAGATTGTGACTATATAGATATTTTATCTCGATAGGTTGATTAGACTTAAACTACCACTAAATTACTCTCGCGGTTGTGTCCTTACAATTTAGTCTTGCTTGTGGCTTCTAATATGATAAAGATCTGTGGTTGTATGCCTAGATTAAAGTTTTTAACCCTGAGAACTTCAATAACATAGTAAAACACAAAAAACTGTTTCTTTTTATATTTAACCTACATAGTAAACCTTTACCTCTTATTTTTAAAACGCTAGCAAAAGTGGTCACATTTTCCATTTTTTTTTTACTTAGATTTAAAAAATCTACTGCAGCTGACAGGGTGATAAATCTTGGGCCTAGAGAGATTCTTTTCAACTGACTTCAAAAACAGAGATTATTAATTCAACGGCATTTTTTCTGTGTATCACACAAAAAATATGTGTCTTGGGTGATATCAATTTGAAGAAAACGTGCCACTTTTGTTTGTATTTTTAGGCGATGAATCCAGTACATTAAACTCTTCAGTTTTGAAGACAAACGCACTGTGACTCGTTCCTCAATCAACTTAAATTTTACCGTTCCAGGATCGTGGTGTTTGCCGGTGACATATCTCCAATTGAAATAATGTGCCACCTGCCCGGTGTTTGTGAAGAGAAGGACGTTCCATACTGCTACACTCCGAGCCGTAAAGACATAGGAGCTGCGATGGGAACCACCAGAGGTTGCATTATGGTATTAGTAAAAGAACACGGAGACTACAAAGAATTGTTTGATGAGGTCAAAGGAGAAATCAAATTACTTGGACATCCGTTATAGATAATAGACTAGGTTATTGCTTAAGGACTCTGTCCACACTGGGCTATACTATGAAAGTACCAGACACGAAAAAACATGAGAGGCCTCATTGAACTGCAACAACAACCCTATAAAGTCATGGATTCATTGGTCTATGACAGAATGGTTGTTTTCAATTTCTACACAGTATATTTTTGCATGTGTCGATATGGTTCATTATCATCATCAGCCCGAATACGTCCACTGCTGAACATAGGCCTCCCCCTTAGACCTCCACACTGAACGACAGCCTGCCATCTGCGTCCACTGGATGTCCGCAACTCACAATGTCATCAGTTCATATAGTGGGCAACCTACCTATTATGTGTCTTCCGGTTCGTGGCCACCACTCAAGAACCTACCCATTGGCACTTCAACTTGCAAATCTGAGCAGCTATGTTGGTGACTGGTTTTCCGGCTAATATCCTCATTCCGGATTTTATCGCAGTAATAAACTTCATAGCTGTCTCCATTGCCTCCTGTGACTGAGATTTTCCATAAGGCAAACGTAAGGACCATGTCTCAGTATCATAAGTCATCACTAGCAACACACACTGGTTAAAGACCCTGTCTTTTGGCACTGTGGTATTTTGGATGAGAAGATGACACTTAATTTCCCAAACGCTGCCCATCTGAGCTGAATTCTTCGGGCGACCTCTGCCTATGTCAGACCTACTTAATTGAACAATCTGTCCAAGTTAGTCATAACTGGTTATAATGGCTAATATGGTTACTTTCATGGTATCGACCAGTGTAGTGGGACCTTTAAGGTTATACGGAATGGTGATACTAAACAGAAAGCAGCTCATCATTATGAAGAACTTACTGCAATGGGAACAACACTAAAATTGCAAACTTGATTTACCAGAACAAAATGTATGGTACAGCCGTTTTTTTTTTCGCGATTTCAATTTTGGTCTCATAGTTAAAGTTGCTCATAATGATGAGCTGTCTGTTTAGTACCACCGTAGATACAATGGCATCAATTCTGTTGTAACATTCTCTAAATTAAACTAATCTGATGCAGGGGCGGGTCCAGGATTTCATTTTGGGACATTCAGACAAGGTGCACCTGAATCAAACGAAAAGTTGATTCTATCCATGATCCTTGGTCAAATGTATGGAATCGCTAGGTGTTTTGGGGGGGGGGCCAAATGCCCCCCCCTGGATCCGCCAATGACCAGTTGGGACTAAACTTATCACCGTCTCTTTTCATTTCAATGCGTCAGAAAAGGATGGCAACAATTTGAGAGCTGTCAAATTTAGTTTAGTTTTGAGAATGGTACATCAGAATTGTTGCCATTGTGACATAAATCATAATGAATGTGATCAAAAGTGGAACTATACTAGACGTATTATTTTCTCATTAGAGAGTTATAAACAGTAAAAGTGCCTCGACACCACCATTAACCATTACTATTCATTATAATTTGTGTCACTATTATAAACTTAGTTCAGGTCTGCATTTGTTAACTTCGTCTGACTACGTAACATACACTCTAAAACCATGGGATGATATTAACCGTTCGAGCATGTCTCTCGAAATCCATCACCCCTCGAAATAGGTGGGGGAAGGACGCCCTTATATTTGGATTGTTTTAATTTTACAGTTGACACTTAATGTTATTTTCTTTATCCACTGACACATTCTTAGATACTAGTGCTAAAAAAATTGCATATGTTTGTTGTACGGTACTACAGTGCCAATAAGAGGAATGTTCGGAAACATGGTTTTATTAAAGAACTAGCCTACAATACGCCATCTGTGGTTTTAGTACAGAGAATGAAATACAGATGGCTCTGTAACCAAGCTCAATATTTTTTTTACTCTGTGTTCATAGCAATAAACTGTTGAATTATTATCAAAATAATTATAAATAAATGTTAATAAGAACTGATTGCTGTAGAAATCAAGATTTGCTGTATAGTTTCGTTCGAAAACGTCGGACGAAGAACATAGCACGCTCGCTCGCTGCCGGGCGATGGAATGAACGTAGCCCTGAAAGTCTGTCTCACTAGGGAAATCCCGCAGGTTATCTGTATGTATATCAATTTTATTTACTGAAACAATAAAATCGAATTTAACCAAAAATTATTTGAACTTTTGAGTAGTCTAAAACATTAGAGGCAAGCAATATAAAATTATCGTGGCCGTCGGGAATAGCAGCGATACGTCTTTCGTGAGGCGGACTCTAGTTAAGATTAATTTAACGTTGATATGTTTCACTTCTATGAATTGACCAACATTGAAAAACCTTGCACTTTAAGTTAGATTTAAGTACTTGAAAAATGTGTTTTATAATATAGATTATTCCATGGGATATTGAGTTTTATTTTTAATTGCCTCTTATTTCACTAACATAATTATAATATTGTATAGGTAGTCAAATCAGCGCATTTTGCCACAAACATGGTATGCTTAAAAAGGCGGAAATATTTTTTTGATGTCAGTAAACCAATCTTGGATACTTGGTTTAGCATTATACCATAGACAAAAAATGTAGTGTTGTCATATTAAAAATCGCCTTTTGGCAAAATATTCTGTTTTGTCTTTGCCTATGCTTTGTCAAATTTAAAGGATGTTACAATAATAATTTATGCCTAGTACACAGATCTTATCTGTGGCCTAGTATGATAATTTTGACAGTTCACACTAAGGATGACGTAGTGAACCTATTCAATCATCGATATTATTCTCATAGAACTTGGAATCGATAGTTGCATGGTTATGCTGAAAAATTAAATCATTAGGTAATAGTTTTTTTCTCAAATAAGTAATTGCGCAATTGATAATTGCAAATAGCTTTAATATTTCCAAAAAATTATGCAGTTCTCTATACATTAATATTTATTTATTTGATTTCAAAACCGATTTTCGATAGTCGGTGGTTGTTCATTATGCATGCCACTTCACTAAGTGGGCGGTACCCATCAGTGAAGTACGACATTATTATGTAGTATATAATATATTACTGGAAAAAATACAAAACTTCATGGGCGTGACCTGCCAAAATTATCATCCTAAATTAGACAGACCATAGGTCATAGGATTTTACTCAAGCGTAGAATTTGAATGAAGCAGCGCCATCTCTCAGATGGCCCTACTTTTATTTCAAACAACGCAGGTAGTTAACGTAATCGAACAGGAAAATATAATTGGGAAAACTCGCTCTAAGCACTGTCGAATTCAATAACTTATCGAACATTTTATTTATATTACACGGGAATTAAACCACGTCAGTTTCTATAATAAACCTTATCGAACGTTTCTGCAGAACGGGGTTAAGAAATAAAATATTATATCTTTACTCATACATTTATTACACTTATTAAAATCTAGGGGTACGTAAAAAATGGCAGATCGTCATTTAGATTGACAGTGAAGATTGGCAAAATACAATTAAAGTTAAATTACGTGCTAGGATCTAAAATTTCTAAGCTAAGTCTATAATGTTGAGGGAAAAATTTCGGTAGGCAGTAAAACGTCCAAAGCAGCAATGATTAATAAAAACGTCACGGTGAGTGGTAAAGCTTAGTAATATACGGTTTGTGCCCAGGCAGCCTAGGTTTTCAGAATTGTATGTGTTGCTGCAGCAAAAGAGATACAATTCTGAGAACTAATCTAAACCATGGTTTAGATTAGTAGTTGTGTTTGAACTAGTAGTTTAGTTTGAACGATTCATATTAGGGAGAGTTCTAGATTTTCTAAGAGGGATTTTCAGGAGGTAAGTAACAAACCGAATTTTGGTAAAAACAATTTTAGTAGTAAATTAAAAGGGCGTGTTCCGAAATCTTTCCCTATTAATGCTAGTAATTGAAGCAATCAGTAAATTTTATAGAGTAACCCTGCTTTTGAATGAGTGTATGGACTTAGTGACATTAAAATGTTGTAGAATATGAAGTACCTATGGATAGGACACTTTCTTGCCTGATGATGGAGCCTAGAGGTGAAACTTTTTAATGGCTACCAATACCTCTCGAGTTTGGAGTCCTTTGGTTGGTACATTTTAACGAGTTACATAAGTGTTATATTTCAACTGTTCATTGATCATCCGATACTTAGCGAATGGGATAGGCTTAGAATAACTACTCAGAGAAGGTAGGTTTCCAAACAACGCCTTCTCAAAACGTAAGCTACAAATTCGGTTTGTAGCTTACGTTTCGATTGGAATTTTAAACGATTTAAGCAAGAAAATGAATGGATTACCTGTGGAATGTCACACCATAACTCTTATGCTGCTTTTCTGATTTGTTGTGGTACGATTTCACCGCGCAAATTGTCATAGTAAAATTTTTATATATTTTTTGGAGCCATATATGACACCATTTGAATGGCTTAAATTATGCTAATGTACTTGGTTTCTTTGTGTAGTTATTCTAAGGGGATGGGTAATGAAATTTTATAATTACGTTACACGGGATGGGATAGTTGTTTTTAAAATACGTGGAGTTAATATTCTATCATTGATATTAGAAAATATAAATGGTAAAATATTATGTACTCATAGAAAAACGTTGTTTAAGTATTTTGTATTAATCAAATATTATAGTTCTTCTGTAGTAGGTATACCTACCTATACCTATAGTTTCGTATAGAATCTATACTTAAACGGAAAATGTATCACTTTTACTACAAAGTTTGTAAAGGTGCAACGTTACAAACATACGTGTGTGTCATAGGTACGTGATTTCCCAGCTATTTTATTTTCCAGTAATTTGCAAGCAAGTGTAATGTAATAAAATACCACAGTCATTGATATAGTAGTATGTAGTATAAGTACCTATGACATCTTTTAACCACAGTCCTCCATCAGGATAAGCAGCTCTAAAACTTTGCCGGTACTTTCATAAAATAAAGAGATACAAATTGATACAATGGTGATAACAATTCCGTACTATTTCTAATGAATTAAAATTTTGTACTTACAAAATATTATCAAAATATTTTTTTTCAACAATCGACCACACTGAAACTGAAAAGGGGAGGAAAACTCATTACGTTGCTTTGATTCATATGTCTTCATGACGTGTTAACTACACGATTATTTGGTAAACATGAAAATCACAACTTACGTAATATCTATCACAGACTTGGATTCAGAATCGGAGAATAGCCTTAAAGAAACAATTATTAAAATAAAAGGCCTCATCACGGAATTGGCTAGAAAACTAGTTTAAACGGGCTAGATAGATGGCGCTAAGCTAAGCATAAAGTAAAAAGATCGACGTCAAAAAGTTTACACGGTCAGTGACTTTTCTAAATTCAGGTTTTAGCTCCACACGTTTTGTGTACATATTTAGCCAATAGCAAATTAAAATTTCAATTTATGTAAATAGTCCATAATTAGTTGTGTAGGTACCTACTTATAGTCCAAAACAAGTCCCAGTCACAGCTTGCCGACTTATTGTACAATACATAGACATGACTCACATGACCACTCAGTACCTGAGATAGCCCGTTGGTCCAGTTGGTAGTGAACCTGCCTTCTGAGCTTGGGGGCGTGGGTTCGATTCCCATCTAGGACAAACATTTGTGTGATGAACATTTGTGTTTGTTCTATATCTGGTTGTTAATATCTATTTAAGTATGTATTTAAAACTATATATGTATGTATATCAGTCTCTGGCAGCCATATCACAAGCTTTGCTTAGTTTGGGGTCAGATGACCGTGTGTGAAAAATGTCCCGAATATTTATTATTTATTATTATTTATTACCTACATACATACAACATAGTGTACAAAACTTTTTGAATGTTTAACATAAATGCACGAAATAATTATGAAAGAACAAAAATCATGAGAAGGCATCATATACCTATTATAATTATTATGCCTTTAACGGCCTTAGAAACGCCATTTAAGTTAAACTCACCGAAGAAAAATATAAATTTTGAGCATTGTATAACTGAAAACCTAACCAACGTTCATATGGAAAAAGTAGTTTTGCAATGCAAAAAGGTTTATTTGCACCAAACAGGCATTTACCTACTTATTTATTGGTAATATTTGACTGCAAAAGGCATTTATTTATCTTTTAAAGAACTACCATTTGTATTAATTTAAATTGTAAAAAAAAAATATATTATTGCGATTGAAATCAAGATGATGATATTTTTATTCTTAATAGTTATCAATAATAATATAGTTTTTTACCGGCAGCTGTTACCCAACTATTCGAATTAATGTCAAATTAAAGCTTTGACATATTATTATGTCAAATCTTTAATTTGACATTAATTCGAATGTGGAATTCCTAAAACAATGCAAGATTTGAAATCAAATTTTCTGTATTGAAAAAAAAAAACAGCAAATTCATAGGTAAGCGCCTTATATTATGAATTTAATAGGTTTATCCCTAAAATAATAATTATTGTCAAATCAGTATATTTTGTCACAAGGCATTTCAATAGTCACATTAAATGTTTGTCTATGTATAATGTGATAATGTCAAACATACAAACCAAGTGTCATAATTGTTTTACTGTTTTTTTTTTTTTTTTGTTAAAATCTTCATGAGCGTGGATTCAATGTCCTTTACTCGTAATATTAAACAGTTCATTTTGTCTTATTAGCGTCAAACAAGTCATAGTCACAGTCAGAGTCAAGCTAAGTAAGTCACGGTCAAGTCGAACTCATGCCCCTGTAAAGTGGTGGAGACTTTACAAGAGGCTCCTATGGAGTTTTGGAAACAACACGAAAAGACACGTTTCACCTCGTTATTTCACTTGCCCACACTCGAGCACGTTTACGAGCACTTAATGAATAATAATTCACCATTTAGTACACATTAACACTCGAAAATACACAAGTTTAGGAAAATAATTCAACGAGCCGACATGTTTTTTCCGCGTTGGCGCCAAAACTCTTGTTTTACTGACAACATTCAGTGTTGTCATTATAATAACCCGGCCGATTTCTTGTGACAAAATTAGCTAGTTTGACTATAAGTAGCACTCAAAGTTGTCTTATTGAAAAAAGGTTAAGCCACGATTCTAGTGCGTTTTATATCTAGAAATACAATGATAGGAATTTTTACAGGGACCCTATTTAATTATACTAGTGCAGGCTAAATTAGTCTTTACTCGTACTTATTACGGCTATTTTTGCATTTACGCTCGCGTTGTTAAGACTAGCTTTATGCGATGCTGGTTGGTGGACAAGTGCTTAAATTACCTAATTGGAGTGACCTTGATTTTTAACATTTGTAATAAGCAAGCAATATAACTTGTATAAGTACCTAGGTATTTCCAATAAATTGATATGTTGACTTTTTCAAACAAATTAAGCGCTTCTTTTAAACTAGCGACACCCGCCTTCCCGACTTCGCACGGGTGTAATTTACGTGCGGAGCCGGGGCGGGTCGCTAGTTATATATATAAACCTCCCGTGAAAATTTATCTAACTGATGGTGAAAACCGCATCAAAATCCGTTGCGTGGTTTAGGAGGAGTTAGCGGCCATACAGACAGACAGACGCGGAAAGTAACTTTAATTTATACTATGTAGAGAAGAGATAATAAATTATCTTTAAAAAAAATTACTTAAAAAAAAACCACAAAACGCAAACATTCACTGTTGCATACATTGCAACATTATATGCATATGCAACATTATGTTGCATAATATATTATGCATTAGGTATACACATTCATGGCATACCATATCGTTGTTTGTTAAGGGTCCCTTAAGAGTTAACTATATTATCTCTGTTAAGGGACATAACTATCACAGTAAAGCTGTTCACTACCTACAGTTATAAATGATTACCTATTAACGTTTAACTTATTAAATTATATTTACCGTGATACCCTATCACGGTAAATATAATTGTTGTGGTTGGAGCACCCGATATGTCGGCGTAGTTACATGCACCATGTTCACAGGAAGAAACATCCCGTAACTAATCATATATAGCTAAAAGAAGTGTAATTTTTACTTTAAGGGACGCTCAGTGGGGGAGGGCAGTGTTTTGCATCAGCACAAAAACGTATTACCTATTTATTAAAGGCACAATCTGTCCAGCGTTCTAGTTAAGTAGAGCCCCGTGCCCATGAATTGTTGGGCATGAGAATCCTTGCTATCACTTCCTACAGCAACTTGCATCGCACAAAACTAACCCCTAACAATAAAACCATACTTTAAAACCACACGCAAAGTATCTTAGCACTACCATATTGAGCTCAGCACCTCTATCAATAGTTGCGAATTCGCAAAAAAATTCTTAAACACCCCTAATAATAAGGTCGAGTATCCCTCCGAGATATTTCATCACTATCAAGCTATCGTTATACGATCAGGCAAGGTAATATTTAGCTTACGACAGAGTACTATGGTACCGTTATTCCGTGATACGGGTTGTTGTGATACTTTTTATAAACGTTTGTATTTTATTTGCCTGTGTCGGAATTTAAGTGAAAACGCGTATAGGGATGCACTTAAGAGTGAGCGAGATGGTAGTATGAATCTCAGTTACATAGCGTTTGCAGCAAACTTCACGTCGAACTTTAAAAAAATATCACAACTTACTTAACCTGTATCACGGAGTAACTTCCACTTACCCTACCTATAATACAAGTCAAGCATCCGTGAAAAAGACTTAACGGCCGGTTATCCGAGTCGCGTAGGCAACAAAACGCTCCCTCAGCCCCCGTCAAGTTATAGCGACGATGTATTTTGCCACTCAAGAATCAGGATGCCCGTTGGGGGGAGTGCAATGACAAAAACGAACATAGGTCCGACCTCGATGACGCCTGGTGCGGTACTGAACGCGGCACGCGCAAATTCTCGCGACCTTTTTACGCTTTTAATTCCACTAAAAAACGAAACTATTCACTATCAAAAATCTATCCAAATAAAAAAAAATTGAATAAAATTGCCTTTCAGTACATGCAATTTACAGGTTGTTACGAGCTTTCATTAGAGCATAAAACGAAAAAAATAAACTAACTCGACTTCGTTTCAGATTTTTTTTGATCGAGGTAAGTTTATTCTATCGTGTTAAGAACCAAATCATAAACTCAAACACAGATGTATCTGTGACATGTATTTTTTTCCGCTTAAATATTGTAATTTAACTGAATAAAATTGATTTGAAACCGTCCAATTTGGTATATGAGGCCGTTAATTGTCTTGTACGGTGCGACGCTCGCGCCGCCTTATCGAACAAGCATAGAGGTTACCAAGAAGATTCTCGAATGTTTCTAGTGAAACTTTCAGCGGCACCAATGGAGGGAAAGGCGTTTAAAACTTAGCGGTGGAACTGTGGGTGGAACGTTTCACGTGTGGCGGGAAATTCAAATTACATATACAGTTTTTTTCGTCATTGGCGTCGATTCTGTCATACCACTCACTAAACTAAACTAATCTGACAGGACTAAAATTATCTGCCTCTCTTTTTATTTTAATATACGAGAGAAGGATGGCAACAATTTTAGAGCTGTCAAATTCAGTTTAGTTTAGAGCACATGTTAATCGATACCATTGTAGTTAGGCCGGGTAATTATTGTAATCGATCACGGTGTTTGCGAAAAATGATTATTCTTTTTTATAATATAAGTGTGACGAGACTTAGATTTTTGTCATTTATACTTTTTAAGTTATGGCAGGTTAAGATTGTGTTAAAATTCTTAACCTTGAGGTCATGTTTTTTACATACAGTGTAAACTCATAGCGACATTCAAAGACTACGACTACTATGACGTCACGGGAGCAATTGAGTGCTAGTTTAATTCTATTAGCACGGCCAACTGATTTCGATGTTTTTTAAACTTTTTAGTTTAGTAGATAATTATATTGATAGATATGAAAGATGAGTATGTACATGAGAAAGAGACGTGCATTTTATGGCGTTATATAGAGTTGTCTTTAAACAGAGAAAAGAAATATCAATATTATTTTACTATTAAAATATGTATTAACCTAAGGCGAAAATCGCTGACCGCGTTAAGACCACCTAATGCGGTTGAAACTAAATTTGAAGTCACTGGCTTAATCTTACGTGAGTAATTCCCGTGTAATAGAAATAAAATGTATTAAGCTACTAGTAAAATATTAAATTTACAAACAACAAACATTAATATTGATACAAATAACAACGCGTATTGCATATAGTCTTTTATCTTCGTCTGACGTTTTATGCTGTTCCATTGTTTTATTTTATCTATACTAATATCATAAAGAGGAAAGATTTGTATGTATGTTTGTAACGAATTGGCTCAAAAAGTACTGGACCGATTTTAAAAATTCTTTCACCATTTGAATGCCACATTATCACTGATTAATATGGGCTATTTTAATAGGATATATAACTTTACCCGTGCGGAGCCGGGGCGGACCGCTAGTTTTTAATACTTTCTAAGTATTATTATAAAGCACTGTTTCTTGCTTAATAATGATGTATTGTTGTCGTTATTTAGAGTGGGTGTGATGCTACATAGAGTGTATCATTGTGACAACGAGGTAAACCAACCAAAGTCAAATAATTTAGATGATTTAGGGAGTCTGTCGTTATATCGAGTATCGCTATAAAGAGTTTATACTGTATTTGGGTTCAGAATCGTTTACTGAATCTCTCAAACTATATCAGCCATCTAATCGAACACCCTGTATAAATCCGGGGGTGATTGTGAGATCTAGGTATATAAGCAGGTTTATTCTTGTCCGTGCAATATTTTTTGTTTCTGTCGCACTCGCTTCTATCCGTATGCGAGCAACGGCAACAAAATTAAAAGTGCTAACAGACGATTTGGTTGACCGAACTGCCGTCTGACCAACGAGAGAGAGGAGAGGAGGTATATTATATTCTCACTCTTTTTCTCCCGTTGGTTGGACGGCGGTCCGTCAACCAGATCTACCTATCTGTTAGGGCTTTAAGGTGGTACGTTTCACCTAAGGCGAGAAATTCAAATTTCAAACAGTTTTCTTGTCCTTGTAGCTAGGCCAGGTAACTATAGTAAACGAAAATGATTTTTGCGCAAATTGCGCAGAAGCTCTCTAATGCACATTGTTACTTACAACAAACAAATTTTTGCAGTTTCAAATGTCTTATTGACAAATGTAAGTAATATGGTGTGTTACTGATAAATAGCTGTACATGATAATGTAAAGAAAAACCAACAATTTGCGCAAACACTGCGTCATTTTGAATAATTACCCGGCCTAGCTACAAAGACAAAACTGTTTCAAATTTTAATTTCCCGCCATAGGTTAATAATATCGCAGGTATTGGAATAACCCACCAGCTTGATTGTATAACGTCTAGCCATCCCTTCTAACAGTCAATGTGCGTATCTTATAACCAGTTCATGTGTAAATGTGAAACAGTATTAGAATTGTCAGTATCGTGCTAAAGAAACACATCGAAACCGGCATCAGTACTGCGAAGCGGAGAGACCTGGAAGAAATTAATTAAATATTTATTGCAATCAATAAATTAATTAAGTTAGTCGTTGGAAGGAGATAATGACGTCAACAATATTATAATTATGATAATGACGTGTCGAATTGTCGATACCGCGATGACGAATTATGACGTCAAAACTATTTCAAGACTTTAATAAGAATCAATCATTAAATTAAATTGGTCTTATGAATTTAAAGAAAATAATGACGTCAATATGAATAGATAGGTAATTATGATGTTAAAGTTTTATGATTATTTACGGGATATTGGGATATTGATTTTGTTGGGATAGCCGTAGCAAAAGACTAAGAAAGAGGGTAGATAGTTTTATCTGCACCTAACTTTTTTACTGTTCGACTAACCTTCCCGCATTCTTCAGTCTTCCCGTGAACATGTTACATGTAACTGCGCCGAAATATCGGGAGCTCATTCTACATTCCACAACCTTACCACGGTAAATGTCCCGTAAATAATCATATAACTTTAGTGAACAACCGTGATAGTTTAAAACAGATGATGTTCATGACGTGTCGATACCGCGACGACGAATGATGACGTCATAACTGTTTCTTAGCACACTAATTAGAATCGATCATATCATTAAATCAGTCTTAGTGATTGGAAGAAAATAAAATATGATTCTTATGACGTGTCGATACTTTGACTACGGTTGAGTTTGCGAAATGGCCGAATTAAGGGGGCAGGGGAGGGTTGAAAGTTTCATGAAGCTCATTAGAAAGTTAGTTTTGTGCAGCTCCGGCCCTAGCGTTTTACCAGGGTAGTACCGTACAGAACAGGAATCGTTTCCAGGATAAAAAGAGCTCCATGATGTGCTGGGGCCTTACGGACAACTGCTATTACAGGCACCTAATCCGCTCAGTTGGAAAATCACGCGACCGCAAACTTTATTGCGCCCAGATACGGTTTGCGGTCGCGTGATTTTCCAACTGAGCGGATTAGGTGCCTGTAATAGCAGTTGTCCGTAAGGCCCCAGATCAAGGAAGTAAACTATTTCCACTTCAAAATTGTATGCTGTCTACAAACAATACAATACGCTTGTATGTATTTTTTTTCGTATATTATTGTTGGCATTTTGAAGCTTCTTGCTATCTGCTGCCTAGAGCGGCCGCTCCCATCACTCTACCCCAAGGCTAGTGTCGCTGGTGTTGTGTACCTCCAGTACGGCATGTGTCAGAGCGGCGGCGGCGGCGCCGGCTGCGGCTGCGCAGCGTCCGCGCTCCGGCACAGCGGCGACACCACCTCCGCACCCGCCGAGCTCGACCGACGCACCTTGCCTGCACATACAAAGCTTGGCCTCAAATGGTGGACAAAAAAATAATTCATCATTTATTGATGAAATAAATCTATATATTGGTCATCATCAGCCAGAAGGCGTCCACTGCTGAACATAGGACTCCCCCTTACAACTCCACATTGAACGACAGCCTGCACCCACGGTGTGCATTTGGCCGAAGCCAACATCTAGAGGCTCTGTTTAATATAAAATACAATAATGGAATGATCTCAACTGGCTGGTGGTTGAGGTACGGCACCTGCCGTTAAAATATGAAGGTCACGACTTACCACGTGTACTTGCCACCCACTAAATAGGCTGCCCATAAAGGAAGCCCATATTTGCGCCGGAGGGGCAACATTGGCGTGTGTGGTTATGAGTGTCGAGAGGTGTGTGCTGCATTTTAACTGAACGCTACTCGTGACTTTTTGCCTTTAACCCTAGAGCTTAGGTTCTTAGCTTATGCGGTTTTCACCCCCAGACAGCCGGTTAAGGCAAGCCAGGGGTGGCCAGGGGACAGGGGTCGTGGTCTCATATTTAGCCCTATAGAATCGGGATGATGAATATTATTTAGGATGTGCTTAAGACAAGCTTCAAACATGCAAAGAAGGTGAGCTCGCGGCCTTATAAAGATCTGAGGCAGAGTCCTTAAAAATGCGGGTAAGTAAGATACTGACTAGTAAAACAGAGACAGCCTGTCTGCTGGCTCGCCTGCAGTGACGTGGTCGGCCGCAGCTCCTTCTGCTCCTTGTTCTGTTCTGTCAGACACTTCTGATAGTAGTCATATTCTTTCACGTACCTGTGACATGACGGTTAATAAGATATGAGCTCATAAATCACTATGGAGGGTTAAGGGTTATAAGCTTGGGGTTTAGTTACCCGAATGAAAGTAATTGTACTCATCATTGTTAACAACTTTTACTATCGGACCAACCCTAAAATCGAGAAAAAAAGCAGATGTTCCATACATTTTGTCAAGACGTGTCAATGATCGCTTTCTATAAATAAATAAATAAATATTCGGGACATTTTGTTAACTATGGAACTGTTATTTGGATATTTTTTTCGTTGTTTCAGCGTTGGATAGTAAATGTTGTTCGAAATGATAAGTATAACCAAAGATTATTCAGGTATAACGGACCCCATTCAGCTAAGTACACCTTTTCCGCGCAACCCCATAATCTGTATCAGTGATTGCAAGAGAGTACTGGGATCTCCATAAATAAGTATACCTACAAGTCATCCGCATATTCGACATTGTGCAACTATAGAATGTAGGTAGTTACCAGACAGGAGGCCAGCGGTTGTCGGAGAGGTAATCACGGGTAGCGGGGCTGAGGTGGCGCGCGCGACACGCGCGGTCATACGCGCCGCACAGCCGCCAGCGGCACCAGTCCGCCAGACCGTGCGCATTGTGTAACTGTCAACGGTAATAACAAAACTTTTATATCAATTAGGTATATTATGACAGATGGGCTCAGAGAATCACACAGTGGGTGCCTGAAAACGGACAAAGGAGCCAATGCAGGCCAAGAAAATGCTGGCACGATGACCTCAACACGTTCCAGATACAGTGGTCAAATCTGACGGGTGATCGCATTGTCTGGAAAAAGATGGGGGAGACCTTTGCCCAGGAGTGGGACAGTAAAGGCAAATAAAAGGTATTATCATGGTTGCGATAACTGCGTATTATCGCGATTTGAACAGTGCTACAATTGTGATCCATCGGTGAACCGGGTTGAGTTGATATACAACCACTTACTCTGTGACGCCATCTCGACTCTAGTGGTCGATGGGTGTTAAGGAGGCGTAGGGTAGTGCAGTTTTACATGGCTTAGAACTCTTGGAGTTTTTGGAGAACTCTCTTCAACGTTTTGTGTCATTCCAATTATTATCTTCTTGACATTCGGTTACATAAAAAGTGATCCACAGCACTACGCTACCTAAAAGCTAAAAGCATACAAGTCAACTCGGAATCAGATCATCACCATCTCAACTCGAGTCTGTTGTGATGAGATGGTGGCTGCAACCTTTAGAGGCCAAACTGCACCAGTTCGGACTGGTCTTAGCCAAATTCGCGATTGTCACTTATATCTATACAATGATGGTAATTGCACTTATGAGAATAAACCATGTTATAGTGCGTGATAGAGCGTCCACTTCCTTAACATCAAGAGAACCTATTGTTCTTCCTCTGTGGATATAATATCTTACCTTAACAGGTTCCAACAAAGACAGTGCAATCTCAACCACTTGGTCATCTTCCCCGCATACTCTGTCAACAAAATTACTTAATCACTCATAGAATATATACCTAACTCATAGACATTTGATTTATTAGGTATTATCAATCATGTTCGAGAGGTTGGGTCCTAATCCACCATGATTGACCATGCAGAGCAGTGCTGTTTTTAGCACTACCAGCGCCCTGGGCAAGATTTCTACGGCACTAAAGGCCAAGAATAGTTTTTTAACGCTTTATATCTGGCGCCCTTGGCGGTCGCCCCACCGCACCCTACCCTAACGCCGGTACTGATGCAGAGCATGTTGGTGAATGTCATATAATTAGTAACGTCTTTGAAATTTTGAGGTTCTTAGACGTACCGGTTTCCTCACTCCTCCGGTGTTTTCCTTCACCGTTGTTTGAGCGGTGGTATCGAAACTGCACATTATTTATCTACCTAAGTACTAAATAAGCCATTGGTGCACGAGATCTTGTTACCTGTCTCGACGCTGTAGCTGGTCCAGCACCTTGGCCTCGACAAGCATCACGAGCCGGTTCATGCACACTCTGTTAGCTAGCTCCAGTAGTTCGAGACAGCGCGCTGGCTCCACGCACGGGATCTTGTTACCTGTCTTGACGCTGCAGCTGGTCCAGCACCTTGGCCTAGACGAGCATCACGAGCCGGTTCATGCACAGTCTGTTAGCCAGCTCCAGCAGCTCGAGACAACGCGCTGGCTCCACGCACGGGATCTTGTTACCTGTTTCGTCGCTGCAGCTGGTCCAGCACCTTGGCCTCGACGAGCGTCACGAGCCGGTTCATGCACAGTCTGTTAGCCAGCTCCAGCAGCTCGAGACAGCGCGCTGGCTCCACGCACGGGATCTTGTTACCTGTCTTGACGCTGCAGCTGGTCCAGCACCTTGGCCTCGACGAGCGTCACGAGCCGGTTCATGCACAGTCTGTTAGCCAGCTCCAGCAGCTCGAGACAGCGCGCTGGCTCCACGAACGGGATCTTGTTACCTGTCTCGACGCTGCAGCTGGTCCAGCACCTTGGCCTCGACGAGCGTCACGAGCCGGTTCATGCACAGTCTGTTAGCCAGCTCCAGCAGCTCGAGACAGCGCGCTGGCTCCACGCACGGGATCTTGTCGCTGTAGATGTAGCATAGAAGGATGTGGAACGCGTACATCTTCACTCCGGGGAACGATATCTGGAACATATATCATACATTGTGGATTTTCCTCGGATACGTACCATATCAAACTTTTGATCCTACGTTTCTAATCCGTTCGGCTAAGGATTGGAATAACCTGCCGGCTTCATTGTTTCCTGAGAGATATCACCTAGGCTTTTTGAAAGTCAGAGTACCTAAATAGGTCTTCTAAGTCTGCTTGCTTCATCTTCGACCACGGAAGCACAAGGTTTTCAAACAAGGAAGATATGCCTTAGTACAATTATCGTTCGTGGCCAAGAGGTCAGCGACACAACTTTTTAAATTATTCTCGTCCCTCTGGTGGCACGCATTCCGTTTTAGTCTCATTTATTCGAAAGGCATTTGGTACAGCGTCGGAAAGTTAGCGACATAAAATTGTGTACAATGCATTTCCCAATCCTAACATCCAAAATTGAAAAACAAGGTCCAGTCTTCGCTTACCACTCTGGAAGTGCTTTCCCTGAAATGTCCTTGGAACATAGCCTTCATCGGGTCACACCGCGCCATCAGTATCGCCCTGTGAGCCAGGTGTATGCCATCGTCCAGGTCAAACGTCACATCAGCGAACAAGTTGTTTTCCACGTACATCTCACGGAGTCTCTGAGGCAAAGGCTGAAAGAATCGCATCTTAAAAGCCCTTCCAGCTTAGTTAACACACGAGAAGGCCTAGAAGTTGAAAAAAATATGATAAAGTAGCGCTCTATCGCTATCATAATATCGAGTAGGTGTCCCGAGAAGGTCTGATTTTCAGGGTTCTGTGGACACGACCCATTTATAATGTAAGCACCTAGAAAGAGACAGATCTACAGAAAAAAGAGAACCACTCACCCCGTGGAAGTTCAGCATAAAACCTTTATCAAACAGTAGGTGTTGGTCCAGTATGAACTGACTCAGTTTCGTTAATTCATTGTACCCTAGTAGCTCGGCCGCTTGTCTGATTTCCTGGTGGGATTCGAACATAAATTATACATACAATTATGGGAAAAGTAACACTGATGTTGTGATTTAATATCCTTCAGCTTCTTAACTATGCAGATCCAGAAGCTGACTTAAAATCATGTAGAAAGATGATAAAGAATAAGATAAATAAAGCTTTCTTTGACGAATTCAAATACATCACGAATTAAAAAAAAAAAAAAAACACGCAGTTCTTATGACAAAATACGCTGATTTGACTATAGTACATAAATTTTATAAAATAGGTATTTAGTAATGGTAGTTAGGAACATTCCATCGAACTATCGTTATTCTAGTGGAGTCGATAAAATGGCAATGAAACATGATAAAACAACATTCAGTGAGACAAGGTTTATAATAAACGCAGGCAAAAGTGGAACTAAAGCTGTTTTAATTTTTTTTTCTTTAGTGTTAATGTGAGAGAAAAGTAGTGGCCCATCAACGTCGTTAATATCCTTAGCGCCATTATTAACCATGTCTCACTGTAATGGTCCGTTTACACTCAGATAATTTCCGCGGGTTTAGATTGATTTATGCCAGGTGGCAAACAAACTTACGGATCGCCTGGTGGTAAGCAATCGCCGTTGCTTATGGATACTTAAATCACCATGGTGACCATGGGCATCACAAATATACGATGCTGACCTCTAAAGAATCTAATAACATCCCTTTTGGAGCAGAATGAGAAAAACCATAAACGTTGCGAAGTATGGCGAGGTAGATAAATCATGTTTTAAACTATCACGGTTGTTCACTAAAGTTATATGATTATTTACGGGATATTAACCGTGGTAAAGTTGTGGAATGAGCATGTACCTAACTGTGCTGAAATATCGGGAGCTCATTCCACAACCTTACCACGGTAAATATCCCGTAAATAATCATATTACTGTAGATAAATCCGTTTATTTCCCATCGTAGACAGAATATTTCAACCCGCAGTATCACGGGTATTTTTTATCCCGTCGTACTGCTAATCGTCGCAATAGTACTATGGCATTTTCAAATTCAAAATTCAAATTGTTTATTTCAAGTAACCATGGACTCATACTTAGCAATATTTGGACAAAGAATTAGGTATAAAAATAATAATAGTAAAATGTCAGTGGAAAGTTAAAATAAAATTAACATAACCTAAAATGTCAATTACAAAAAATACCCTAGATCAAATAAAAAAAATATTAAAATGTCACATAAAATTTTTAGTACTTAACAAAAAAAAAAATATTAAAAGTCACAGAAATAAAATACAAAAGCAAAAGAATTAGATTATTACTATTATAAAAAAAATTACAATTTTCTGATCGGCAATGGAACTTTGACATGCCTGTCACAGCCATGCCGAATGTACACACAGTCAAGCCTGTCAGCGATCATAGCCAGGACGGCGTTAGGGCTGGCCCACACCCGGCGCACCAGGGACGCACTCCGTTTGCGCATAGTAGCGTGAAAACAGTCAGTGCTAGCCATCGCGAACATGCCTGATGCACTACAGGAGTAGGGCAGCCCCAACACCGCCCGGAATGCGTTGTTGTACTGGACGCGGAGGGCACCGTAAGCCTTTTTAGTGTAGTCCACCCAGAGGCTGCACGTGTACAGAGACGTGCAGAACGCTTTAAACAGCGTGATCTTCACATCATCCGAACAACGCACAAACCTTCGGGCAATCATATTGGCCCGCACTGACAGTGCCCGCCGCTCCCGCTCTATGTCGGCTTGGTCTCTAAGGTCCTCGGTGAGTATGTGTCCTAGATATTTAAACTGGTCTACCCGATCCAGACGAACTCCATTGAGTAGAGCAGCTGGTATGTTCGCTGATTTTGATACGTTGTAGCTACTACCCAGTCGTTATACAGCCATTTTTTCTGGCCATCTTATTGCTGCCGCTATATCTATATCATATATAAAAAAATATTATAATTTACTATAACCCAGAGAAAAGCAAAAAAAAAATTGGAAGATTTTTAAAGTTTGATTAATACAACAAATTGAGCATAACTTCTCAATTGCCTAACTTGTCAACCATAAAAAGAGTAACTTCGTCTTTTCTTCGTGGCTTCTGCGGTGTTGCCGAAATTATACCAATGTACCGTGTTGTGGTGGTCGGGGTTGACATAGGTATACCTATTTTGTAAATTGGCCGGTCGAAGGACAGTGCAATAAATTTTCTACTGAGCGGATTTAACGTTAGTTTGGTGCCGCAATAGCAGTTGTCCGTAAGGCCCCTGGTGGAGCTTCACTATTTGACACTGTTCAATATCAAGCTCTGTAACTGATGAATGGTAAAAATCCGCGCCATCTAGTGAAGAAGCTAGGAATCGTCGGGACTTACAAATACATAATATTATTATTATAGGTGTAAACGCACCATTATTAACTACAACCAATATACATACATCACTACTAAATAGATTTACATAATACAAAAATAAGGTAGATAAGAAAACCTAAAACAGTGCAATTAGTGATTAAAAAAATATATTATGATTTATTATTATTAATTTACCAGTAATAATCCAATAGCAGCGGACTGCAGAAAAGAGTTTTTTAAATAATATATTTAACTGTATTTGTTTATTTAAGAAGAGTGGCAAAGATAAAAAATAGATAATAATAAAAATATCGCAGATAGTTCTGTGCGCAGAAGAATACAAGCACAATACAAAGTAGGTATTTAATAATTACATATAACAATAATAATTAACCTATTAAAAAGATTTGTAGTATGTATGTTGACATACACTTTTTTTATAGAGCGTTAAAATGTAAAATATTATCTATACTAATAATATAAAGAGGAAAGATTTGATTGTTTGTTTGTTTGTTTGTTTGCATTGAATAGGCTCCGAAACTACTGAACCGATTCGAAAAATTCTTTCATTGTTGGGAAGCTACACTATCCCCGGGTAACATAGGCTCTATACTAATATTATAAAGAGGAAAGATTTGATTGTTTGTTTGTTTGTTTTTTTGCATTGAATAGGCTCCGAAACTACTGAACCGATTTGAAAAATTATTTTGCTGTTGGGAAGCTACACTATCCCCGGTTGACATAGACTATATATCTATACCCGTGCGAAGCCGGGGCGGCCTACTAGTGTTAAGATAAAGGTAGTAAGGTTTGATTTATAGCTTGGTATAAATCAAACCTTAACTTAAATGTTTTAAACCAAATTTTTATGACTTTTAAATAATAATAATTATTATACCCAATAATATTATTTCGAGTAAAAATTAGTTAATAAAGCAAAGCTTTCGTAACCAAATCTTGCTATTTAAATAAACGCTAAAAGACTCAAGTGTTTTGTTTTTAATATGGAGATATTAAAAACAAAATACTAACCAAATAACTGACAGATATTTACATACACATCATTTTTAAAACTTAAAACTACTTTAAATAAAAATTAAAAATCGTGAATAGTTATAGGATTTAGTTTTTTTCCTATTGGGGTTGTTAGCTTCGCATGACCGGTTTTAGGTGCCTGTAATAGCAGTTGTCCGTAAGGCCCCAGTTCTTGATTATATGAAACGTCAAAAATTATCTTGGCTAAATTGCATTTTTTTACACTAAATAAATAAATATTCGGAACATTTTGCACAATTAATAATTTTACCTGCTGCTTAAAAGCTCCGCTATCCAAAGTTCCAGTGTAGATAAAATTAATAATCTCTTGCATGACAGCTTGTGAAATGAGTTTACTCATCGTCACTATGGTTTGCGTCTGAGATGTGGCATGTTGAATTTTGTCGCACTGGAATTATGAACAAAATAATTAGACATCGAGCAATAATAATTTTAAAAAAGCTTACGTATTGTGGGTGAATTCAATGTAATCCCCTTATTTCCCACTCTAAAAGGCTGAATATATTTTTTTTTTTTTAACTGGGCAAGTGCCTTTAATAACTAAACAAAATACAAGCTAATACTAACACTACAAATACAGTTAGACTCCCCATAGACCGTTGAAGGTCTAAAGACAATCCAAATGCTCAAGCCCACTACCAGTTGGCAGCGTACCCAACATGCTGGCGGCATTACCACGTTGAATGGCAATGCTAATGCGTTGAGCCAGAAACACGCCAGCATTTTGGTCACGCGTCGCAATAACCAGGCGCTCTGAAAGATTTTTGAAAATGAGGTGAGCTCCCGGTCTTCAAGGGCCCAATGTCTCGACCCCAAACGCCTCAAATATGAAACCACTGCCGAGGTTAGCATATATTCTTAAAAAGGAGACAATTTCTTTTGTTTGAAAAATAGGCCACCCACAAATTATAGCATATAGTAATGAAACTCATGTCGATTTGTTCCTCATAATCTCTAGATTCAGTGGTAATATTAGCTATATCCGATCTAACCGGAGTATTGAGAAATCAGTTAATGAATCTCACAATAACCTAAAACCTCACAATGAACAATTATATATAAGTAACTTTATTACTTACGTTCTAGTGATTTACTACCTAATAATAGCGATTGCTTGCGCGATTTGGTTTGTCACAAAAATAAGTGATTATCCCATGAAAACTATGTACCTAGGTTTCCGGGATATAAAGTAGCCTAGTCATTATCAAGATTAAAACTATGTAAATATTCAATTTCATCAAAATCAGTTTAGCAGTGAAAGCATAAGGAGACAGAGTTACTTTCGCATTTTTGCATCAGCGCTTTTTCTAGCAATTGTGCTGATAATCATTATCAGCACGAGTAATGATTACTTGCGATATTGTATGGCTAGGCGGAATTTAAAAAAAGACATTGTAGGTAACAAAATATTATTATCATAATAATAATTAAATAGGTAACCCACTCAGAAATAGATTCTTTAAACCTTCGAAAAATGACAGGAAAGCTATACATTATCTAGCACATGATGCAATTTCGCGTATCGTAGGTATTGTAAAAACACGAGAGAACATTACTTAGGACATACGGAAATGTTCCTACGTTAGACCCTAATACGGAAAGTAGAAGCAGCACGCTTATAATTATACATAGTAAGTGCTGCTGCTGCCCTGAAAATACCGGGCACAGTAAGAGTAGCCATAGAGGTTGGTTGTGGGATATTCTTGCTGTCTTCAATATCCATAAGATGAATTGCCACAGCTCTGTTACCATCTCGTAGCCTCTGCCTGCTCACAGTGCTGGAAACTTTCAGCCACCAAGCCATACAGACTTGTTCTAAGCGTTCTATCTGCACAAAAAGGGATGGTTAGTATATAAACGTTTATTTATTGCACTCTATACAGGAGTACCTAGGTACTAAATAGCAAACTAGAAAAAAGATATACTAAACAAAAATACTACTTAATACTAGATATGCTTAATATCTTTATTTTCAATGATTTTACTAAGAATTTTTGAAATTACCTGATAATTTGAAAACTGCAAAATCAATATTCCTTTCTGCAGAACAAGAACGCTGTGTTTGGTGTGTTCTTAAAATGGAACATCCACATGGAATGTAAATATTTCTATAGGTACCCAAATCTTCTTATTGCATCAGGAGTATGGATATTTTCTTGCAAAATTAATAGTAGCAGTATCTGCAAACTGCTAGTTGATTTAGCTGTAAATAAAAGCAGGTAAGTTAAAACAAACAGGGATAATAAAGTTAGTAATATTATAAGCAACACAAGTACGGATACCAACATGGTTTGAGACGTTTAAATGCATTGTTATCTATACCTCCTTCATCTTTTTCTTATATTGCGATGTGTGTATGTATGTTCCCTAAAAAAAGGCTGGACAGATTTTGACGGGAGTTTCACTGGCTGATAGCTGATGTCATAAGGAGTGTGTCATCAACGCGGGTGAAACCGCAGGGCGCAGCTAGTAATAAATAAAAATCTAATGGTGTTCTTAAGTAACGGCACGTCTACGCGTTGAAATCTTATTGCACAGTTGACAACGGTTTTCTGGAGTAGGCGCTGTACATTGTACATGTTGATTTATTGTAGTTTCATAATGATACGGAAAAAATTGAGAGCACTATCATACGATCACGCGATTTGAAACAAACGGAAAGTATGAATAGTGATGTGTGGTGCGAGTTATATCACTATTCACATATTATCATGAACGAGTTGACGAGACCAGTTTTGTGCAACTCGAATCAAATCTGTCAACAGTTTGTTACTGCGCCTGACACTGGTGCGAGACTGAGATCGAGTCAACTCAACTCAATAAACTGCTCCGTGTCGGTGCCAGGCCAGCTGGATGCGCTTAGCGATGTTACTGCGCTTAGCTATGTACGAGCGATTTGAGTGGGTTATTTGACCCGAGCGACTGTTCAAACCAATAAAAAAACGAAAGCAGTGCATGTCACATGTTCCACGGTCCACGTTCAATCAACGGAGTAGTACCAACTAGCAGGACCTATTCGCGTTGACACTTGCATCGAGTTAGTAATCATTCCAGTGTCAACTCATACAAATACTGACGAGACACATCACCAGAACCCACTACCGCCGATTCAAGTTGACTCCAGTTGCAACTCGAGTCAATAGCACGAGTTACTTAAGTAATTCGAATCAGAAAAACTAAAGTATGAGACATCACTAGTATGAAGTAACTTGAAATAAGTCATAACTGCTGTCAATTTCAAACCAACAAACGTCAAGATGGCGGATTTACGTTCCATTCCTCTATAATTTTACGAAACCATAGTATTACGATTTCGGTAAATCAATATTAGTAAATATTTAAAACTAGGATTAAAAACATATTCAAGCCGCTAATTATAAGCGTCTATAATACCATTAGCGACTATTGTATAATTATTTTTACTTAAAAGCCGATTACTATGGCCACTGTTGTAAAATATGGTCTATTTATTTTTGTATATAAATTCCTGAGCATGCATCCTTTTTCGTATTAAAAACGTTCCGGTCAAGTGACTATAAGGGAAATGAATGAATTGTGGCTAAAATCAAAACAACACATTTTATTCTTGATATTATTATTCCGGTTTCATTTTTCCCTTATCTTTCGTCCGAATGGTACAAAAAAAACGACTAATTTTATAGTGCTGGTCCCATCAATATATGCTAAATTAGGTGGGCCTAAGAAAAAAAACTTTGGTGGGCCCAAGAAAAATTGTCTTCTTTAATCAAGATATAATAAATATAGCATATACTCTATAAAAAAAACATAAATGTTGACAACTTCTTTTTTAAGTCAGTATTTTACAAAAAAAAGCCGTCTTTTCAGACAGTGGATTAAATACTATAAACGGGACTTATTTTTGACAGGAATAACGGGAATTTTTCCTGATTCGTACTTAGAATATTTCGTTAAAAAATTGAACCTTCCTGGAGATATTTATAACTTATTAAAAATGAGGAATCAGGAAAATCAGTTCACAATCAGCGAAGATTTTGCATAACATACACATATTTTTTTTTAAATTATAATCTGTCCATTAAGTTAATCGCTTTTGACGACATAACTTTGTAAAGCGTCTAGCAAATTTTATCCAATACAAATAAATATGTTTGATCTAGCATTATACCTCTTTGCAAGGTTACGTCAACTTGAAAGCAATTTCTTTCAAGTTGACGTAACCTTGTAAAAAGGGTAAAGAGGTAATGCTTTAGATAAGGTTTTGCTTTAGGTTTTTGATTGATCAAACTTAAGTATTTAATTGTATGGGATATAATTTGCTAGACGCTTTACAAAGTTATGCCGTCAACTTTGTATGAGCTGTCAAAAAGCGCTAAAGTAATGGACTGACAATTATTGAAAACTTCATTTTTCGAAACCGGTTGTAGGTAAACTATATAGGGACAAAATTCTCGCTGATATTTATGTGTTACGTATACCTTTACAACCCTGATAGAGTTGATAGCGGGATGGTTAACTTCCCTGTACAAATCTGGCGGTTTCTTGCAACTGTCACTTAATGGCAAAATCTGGCACGACGAGCGGCGTTTTATTTGATCCCACACCCTACAAATAAGGAAAATCGTGGTTTATAATGGAAACTGACGCGGTTTTTATACATTTTGTTTTTATTATATAGGAATTATTCACGTAATATACTTTCACTATAGTCTGAGTTACTGGTTTAATCTTACGTAAGTAATTCACGTCAGTTAGTGATTTAATAAATGATAAATTTTAGTAATGACCTAATGACTGCAGTAGGTCAATTTGTTTATCATAAAATTATAGTAATGTCTATCTGTTAACTATTTTATTATAATATTAATAACAACATATCTAAACTTTTGAAATTGTTTTGACAGTTAATTAAATTAATACTTTTTTATATAAATAATATTTACGGTATTTTTACACCATCTCTCTAAGATATTAGTACCCGTTCAAACACCAAGCAAAAGTTATTTTTGATGTTATTGCGGATGTTAGAGCTAATAAATTCTTGAAACAAGAGGTATATATATATAAAAAGACCCGTCCCGCGACGATCATAAGAGACCGTAATAATGTTTGCCGTCACGGCATACAAATTAGTTTTACTACCAACTACCAAGGCAATCCAATAGATGTTATATATCAAAAAGAAAAACCCTCCATTCAAGTAATTACCTCATTTGCTTAGCTTGCTCTTTGCTAATTAGATATTCTGTGTCTTCGTTGAATTCTCCAGCTGTCGCCTCTCCCATACTGCTGACCTGCATAAATAAAAACTGCATCGGCCACATTCGAAACTAGTTTCGGAAAACGAAAAATTATTCTGCTTCCGAAACTGGTTGCCAAATAGGAATTATAATTCTGTGTCCGAAACTACACCGCAATGAAACATGTTTAAGGCATGGCAAACAAACAAACAGACTGCCTGATGGTAAGCGATCACCGTTGCTTTGTAACACCAAAAGCATCACAGGTGATGCTTTTGGTGTATAGCTCTGTGGGCAAAATAAGAATATTCCGGGCGTAAAATACGTATTGAATTGTGAAGTTATTCGATACGTATTTTACACACATGAATTCCATACAAGTATGGAATTACGAAATTGAAATTTGTATAGAATTCTCTAATTATTCACGCACACCCACTGATTACTTTACCATCAAAACATGGCTGTGTCCATGTGATAGCATAGTTTGAAAAATCAGACTAAGGCAATAAAAATCTCAGTTGAATCGATCAACGATACATTAAAAATTTCAAAAAGCCATTCGATCGACCTGTATTTGTTTTTCATATTGGTTCGATTCGGTCTAATCGGACGCCAATATTACTCCATGATTTCTCCCATTTTTGACATCTCTATTACTTGTTTAAAATGTTTATCGGGATTTATCACGTATTATTTTATTTAGGTAAAAGTAGATCAAGTGAGGGTAGAAGAACATGACAACCGCTTTTCTCGCCGGACTCACCCGCAGTGTTCAGTCAGCTCGTGATCACGGCCATTGTAACATGGTCGAAGCATTAAGCGAAAGGTACTTATTTTTACCCAAATAAAATAATACGTGATAAGTTCCGATACCCATTTAAAATATGTGTTCTAATCACGAAAGTTTAAAAAATTACTATCTCTTTTACTCTTTAGCATTCCCCATCTAGCCAGCCTACTTACACCAGCCCATCCCTCGTCTCACCATGCTGCTCTCACTGGAGCTACGCGCCAGCTCCGCAGAAAGGCTAACACAGTCGGTGGTGAGCAGCCTATGGAACGCCTCGCATGCCGCCGCCAGCATAAACCGATGCACGGGGAATCCCTTCGCGCCGCATATAATTACCATGTCTGAGAAGTACTGGGGAGAGATAATTATCTAGTTTTATTATGGGAACTGACATGGTTTTCACACATTGTGTTTATATTATACTGGAATTACTTACGTACGGTTAAACCGGTTACTCTGATTTAATCTTACGTATAACCGGCTTAATGTTACGTGAGTAACTTCCGTATACCGAATATTAAAAAAGATACCAAGTAAAAAATAAATATAACGTAAATTTTTATCAGCTGCAAGTTGGAATTATTTTGGGGATGACAACTGTATGAAATGTAGCAGGTTTGGCCGTAATATAGAAATATAGGGCTTTTGTAGATTTAAAGAGTTCGCGCAAAAAGGTTGCCGTTAAAACTGTGTCCAACTTCTGTTGACGATCACCTGGCTTAGCAGGTTTCTTCCCCGGCTTTTTAACATTATTTTATCAGCTTCACTATTAATTTTGATATTAGCTGACATTTACCTATATGAAAATCAATTTCTTAAACAAACTATTAAATAAAGTTACTAAATAAATACATAACCAAATTAAATCTAAATAAAATTGATATCCAAAAGTAACTATAATTAAATATAAAAAACTGCATTATGGTCGCTTTCTTCGGGTACGGTGCCCAAAAAGCTAAAGACATTGCTACGTTGAATGGCCAAATAGAAATAGAAAAATAATAGGATACAATGGGATAGAAGCATAATTCTCAATAAAATTATCAATACATCTGCATTCGCAGGAGCGGTGATGGTAAAGATTTAAAGTTAGTTCTAGGTGTGCATAATTACCTGATGATGCAGCAAAGCCGTCAAATTCTCCAAATAGACGCTGTTCACCACTGGTACATCAGGTTCCATGGGTCTCGGAGGCCGGAACGGTGCCTGTATACAATTAGCGAACTTCAAAAATAGTACGAGCAAAAGAAACTAAGAAAATGCTATTGCATGTTTTTTAAGTCGGAAGCGCGTCTAATTGTGTAAAAATCACAATCAAATGTAAAAATCAGTTTAACATCTTCGGTTGCCTAAAGCCTGTTTCTTTTTTGATATACAACAATGTAAACAAATATGGCTGACAGGCAACCAATGACAATCACTAGCTAGGAAATTCAGAGCTGTCATTGGTCGAAAAACGCCATGTTTGTTTACAGAGTTAGTCCTAGAAACAGATTCTCTCTTTATGAAATGCTTCCTAATGACATTCCCCGACCAACTAACTTCTCCAATTTACTCCCTCTTGCATTTTCCTCCTTTGTGTTTATCCTTGGTAAATTTATTAAAATTAATAATATTAGAGGTGTGGTGTTTTCTTTATTTGTATTCAATATATAACAAATATATAAATATATAACGGTGGTGACTCCCGCTCTGGCTCGTTTCTGGTGCAAAGATTGGCCATTGCCATTCAGCGTGGGAATGCTGCCAGTGTTATGGGCACTTTTGCACCAGGAACGATCCGGGGCGGGCTGTTTGACTAGATTAGTTTATATTATAATTAGAATTAAGTAGTTTGTTAATTTGTGACGTATTAATTATGATATATATATTGTAATAAATTACTAATCGTTAATAAATAATAAATAATAAGAATATATAACTAATTTTATGTTAATTAAGTTATGTTGTGTTGTCATGTGTTTGTCCTTTTAAGCGGGTAACAGTCATCAAGATTAAATCACTATCAGAAGATCTTCAAGACCCAAGACTTCACCGATCATCTTCACAAATTGGGATCCCGCCACCAATAAACCGGACAATCTCCAGAATATTTGCCTACTCGACTCTAAGCAAGACATTGGCATGTTGTGGCAATACCGCACGAAGCCACGAAAAAGAAATTGAATTGAATGAACATCTAAAAAGAAACAGACTTTTCGTAACCAGTTAAGATCGAAGTGAAATTGTGTTTTGTTTGATACGAGTTACTACGAGCGAAGGTATTATATTTCTGTGTGCAGATCTTTGTAAACAGAGACGAGGAAGGAATATTTTTTTCCACTGCAAAGTTAAGTTTATCCTTCAATCCAACTTACCTATTCTTTAGAGAAATGTTCGTTGAAAGTGCCTACGAACCCCTAGTCCTGTGAGTTTTTCAAGTTTATCTTAATATCTTTCACCTGCAGCAATGGCCTCTGGACCCGCTTGAGGTTTGTCATCCAGAACCTCTGCTGCCGACGAGCCATCAGAGCTGCCCGGATCGCGTTCTCGAATACCTCGTTGACGCCGTAGTAAGTAAACACGGAGGTCTCGTAGTAGTATATACCGAGCTCGTGGGCTAGTGCGCGACCTTGGTCCGGCATCACTAGGTCACTTTTCCTTGGAGCCCTGGAATCAATGTCGTTATGGCTGTCATCGACATAGCTCAGCATCATCATCATTTCAGCTGTAGGACGTCCACTGCTGGACATAGGCCTCCCCCATCGATCTCCAAAAGGGCCGGTTGGAAGCGGCCTGCATCCAGCGTTTCCCTGCGGTCTCTTTTAGGTCGTCTCTCCATCTTGTGGGTGGACATCTTACGCTGCGCTTACCGGTCCGTGGTCTCCATTCCAGAACCTTTCGGCCCCATCGGCCATCTGTTCTGCATGATATGTGCCCTGCCCACTGCCATTTCAACTTGCTAATCCGGTGGGCTATGTCGGTGACTTTCATTCGTCTAAGGATCTCCTCATTTCGGATTCGATCTCGTATAGAGAAACCCCAAGCATAGTCCTCTCCATAGCTCGTTGTACGACTTCGATACATAGTTTGACTTGGACGTGTTCTTAAATTCAATGCCTACTGTTGTTCACAGAGCTTGGGTTGCTTCAGACCTTATAGGTTTGTGGTTGCTGAAGTACACTACTTCTACGCTGACGCCGCTTACATACGGCGAATCTCAATGACGCGGCACGTGCGACTATCGCTCTGAGCGTACCGTGAAGTATCTTAGCGGCTGAGGGAAGCAGCGCTCGTTTATTACACGACTCGATTCGGGTATTTGTTAAAAGTCAACCTACTCTGGAGTACCTAACAGTATACGTAAGGCAGCTAGCAGTAGATGGAAGCGAAAAGCCGAAGATCAGGTTAAGTGGCGCACCTTAGGAGCAGCCTACCCGGCAGTGAATAAGATAGCATGACTAGGATGATGATGTTGCTGTAAATATTATGTCATGAGAAAAGAGGATAAGTAGCTATTTTACAAAGAGTACATGATAAGGCGAAAGAGTGTTGATGAACTGTCCGAAAGATTAAAATTGAAAGCAGAGATCAAAAAACTAGTTCAGATAAAAGACATTTAAAATTAGAATAAAATTGCCAGAGATAGAAAGACATTTCATTGCTTGCAAAATGTTACTATAGCTTAGTACTTAGAAGACAAGTCAATTATGGAACAAATCGATACACTTGCGTCCTTTGTCGCCATATCCAATCAGGGTCATTATTGATACCTACCTTAAACGTGCTACCTAACATCTGTATAATAATATAAAGTGCAATAAATTATTAAGTATGGCCATCGGAGTATTAGAGTGAAATAGAGAAAGAAAACTGGCAGTGCCAAACACCCTAGTAGAATAAGGACAGCAAAATGATGATGGTTTCATTAAAGCTCTAGGCTTATCATTTGGTGGCTTCAGAGGATTGAGGGGCCATGTGTACCTACTGATGCCTCATAGGGGTCTGGGAATAAACGCTTGCGATGGGTTCACGAAGGGACACCGTAGAATTTTAGTGGATTAGATTCCTATATCATCGCATTGTCTCCCCGTGGCAGTGCAGCACCATTTCTCCACGTAGAACCGTACAAGCTAGCTCTGAATAATAACGGACACGGCCATGGATCGCTGACATATCAGTCCTAATGCTATTAAATTCGTGCGTAACGACTTGGTTCCACATTCGTACTGCCAAAGAACCCTCTCATGTACCACTCCTACCCTCTGCCTCCTCTACTGCTGGTAAATACTGCTGCTACTGGCTGTTACTGTCGTCAACCTTGTTTCCTGAGAACTACAACCTAGGTTTGAGGCTGTAGTGAATATTCTTCTGAGACGAGGTCCTTAACTTTGACCTCTTGGAAAAATTCAGAGTCACACAACGGGCAATGGAGAGAGCTATGCTCGGAGTTTCTTTGCGCGATAGAATCCGGAACGTGGATATTCGCCAAAGAACCAGAGTCACCGACATAGCTGTTAAAATTTGCAAGTTGAAGTGGCAATGGGCAGGCCACATTGCTCGAAGAACCGATAATCTATGGGGAAGAAGGTTCTTGAGTGGAGACCACGTAACGAAAGACGCAGCGCAGGTAGGCCTCCCAACTAATTGGACCGACGACATTGTGAGAGTCGCGGGCATCCAGTGGATGCGTGTGCAGGTTGAAGGGGGAGGCCTATGTTCAGCAATGGACGTCTTCTGGCTGATGATGATGGTGATGAATATTCTTTTTGATCAACGTGCTGCATCAACAGCCACATCCTCGTTTATCGAGCGAGTTCCAGGCCAAACGTGGATATTAAAAGATGCGTTGTGACTCACCTGATAAAAGGGCTGCGGTCCTTGCAGTAGTTCAAGTAGGTCTCGTCCCTGTACATATAGCGAAGATCGTTTTTGCACCCCACGAGGAGGATGGGGGTATTCGGGCAGAACCGCCTGTTAACAATCATTACAATATACTTCACACTTAATAAAAATGCTAAAGCTTTTATGTGAATGTGCATTTTAGTTCGCACATAACTTTATAATAACTTAACAGTTTTTTTAAAACCTATTATATATTAACTGCTGGGCAAGGGCTCTCCCCATTTCCTTCCATAAATTGCGGTCCTCCGCCACCTCTTGCCAACTTCTCCGGATTGAGTCAAGATCGTCACGCCAGCGTTTCTTAGGTCTTCCTTGACTGCGTCGTCCATCGGGCACCCACTGCGTGACGATCCTGGCCCATCGGTCGGGATGCATATGCGTCACATGTCCCACCCAATCCCATTTTAATCTGGCAGCCAACGTCGACCACACCTATTATGGAGCGCAGTGCGCTGTTGCGGACTCTGTCCATTCTTTTGATACCAAGCACGCTGCGTTCCATTGCTCTTTGGAAAACCCCAAGTTTGAACTTTTGAGAAGCGGGCAGCGACCAGGTCAGAGCACCGTAGGTTAGGAAGGTTATTAAATTATATAAGCAAATTTTGATCCCGAAAACAATAATATCTGTTATCCCATTTACAACGAGTGTTCTGAAGACTTGTTTAATCTGATTGCGGGGTTGCATTGTGGTTTTATCATCACACCTACTGCACCAACAGCCCACCGCCTGATAGCTCACCCACATACATCTGTGAAAACGCCCACTGTGCGTTTTACGCGATCATTTTTGCACCAGCAATATGTGGAATGAGCTCCCATGCGGGGTCTCCTAGTAATTATTAACATGGGGTATTCAACCCGGGTTTGTCCTAAAACTGTGACCAGAAACAACGAAGGATAGGCAGCGGCGTCTTATTAGTACACGATGAACGTATTGCGAATACTGCGATCCCCAAGCCAGCTGCCAAGCGTGGTGATTATAGCAACACCCCTCTCTTAAAGAGGGAGGCCTTTGTTGATGATGATTTGTTTGACATAATAGCATGGGGTTCTTCAAAAAGGCTGTTGCTAGAGTTTTTAAAGATCGGAAAGGTATCTGTGATGCCCCTGGTGTTACAGGTATCCATAGGCGATGGTGATCGCTTACCATCATTTGCCACATTATGACTTTAAAAAACAGTTTCTGTAAGGAGAGCGGGTGAAACCGCAAGGCGTTGTTAGTTACCAATAACTTTTCACGTAGGGTATGCCATCTATTCCATTCAAGTCTTGCCCTTGATGGTGTGGTGTGAATTTTTATAGTTTTTTTAGGTTATTTCACCCAGAAAAATAGAACATAATCATATCCACCTTTCGGCTCCAACTAAAATGATCGAAGAAAATAGTACCTAACCGTGGGGTCCCGCTAACACCTATTGACTTAGAGTCTAGAACCCTAAACAGCTAAAATATAAACAGCAACTTCACATGTTTTATCGCATGCTCTTTTTTTCTACTGGGATATTGGCATAGGTGACCGTGACATAATATATTATTTACCTAATTTCCGGGTACCACATGGCACCGCAGTTCCTCAACGATATGGGGTTTGTGATGGAGAAACATAGCAGCACTACATCAGATCTGAAAATAATAGATGGTCATTAGCGATATCATTCGATTTCTACCCGCTTTTCTAAGTTCAAAACAAGAATATTTTATTTCAGGCTCTACCTTCAAGCAGTGTTCCCCCTTTATTATACTATTCTTTACAGAGTTCCATCACTTACGTTTTTTAAAATCTCTATAAATAGAAGCAAAATTCCTCTACTCACTCACTCACTCACTCACTCACTCACTCACTCACTCACTCATTCACTCATCACGAAATCTCGAAACCTACTTGACCTACGAAGCTGAAATTTGGCAAGTAGATTACTTATGGGGTGTAGAGGTCCACTAAGAAAGGTTTTTTGCGAAAGGTCTGAATTAAGGGGGGCAAAAGAGGGTGGAAATATCATATGAAAGTCTACGCGTACGAAGTCGCGGGCAACAACTAATAATATATAATTCACTTTATGGTTCGGTTTCTATTCACAATCTACAGAAACAACAATGGAAATCAATGGTTGTCCAGCTGAACAAAATAATAGTATACAAGCCATCATCAGCTAGAAGACGTCCACTGCTGAACATAGGCCTTCCCCTTTAACCTCCACACTGAACGACAGCCTGCCTTTTGCATCCACTGGATGCCAGCGAATCTCACTATGTCGTCGGTCCATCTAGTGGGAGGCCTACTTACGCTGCGTCTTCCGGTTCGTGGTCTCCACTCAAGAACCTTTTTTCCCCTTCGGTTATCGATTCTTCGAGCGGTGATTCGAGCGGTTTTTTCTTCTTCGTTCTAACCTTTGAATGCCACCACCATTTTTCCCGTTTGCACTTACAAGTGGCTAAGCACTGTTCTGTATATTTTGTTGAGTGTGAATAACTGTTCTACAGAACAGTTGTTTCTTTTTTTCGATATTGAAATTTCGAAAAAAAACGACGGGTGGGATGGCCTCATTGTAAAAGTTGTTCATTATGATGAGTTTAATATACCCCTATCGGCTTAATACAAAGTCTTTATGCGCAACCCGTTATTAACGTTTGTACTTGGCCCCTCGGGGCCTTACGGCTAGTTGTTTAAAACGATTCAGTTTAGGCGATAAAAAAAGCTTGCGCGACCGCAAACCGTACCTGGGTCTGTTAAGGTTCACGTTCGCGTGATTTTCCGAACTGCGCTAATTTGAGACAGCGTAAGGAGCTAGCCGTAAGGCCCCAGTTCTTGAATTACCTGCCGTAAGCAAATCTTCTGTCCTTCTCGTGGTCACCGAACGTGTCCCAAAGACGCAGGGAGACGTTCACGCCATCCACCACCTCCCAGGACCTTTCTAGAACCTAGAACAGATTACTGTCACAGTATATTTATAAACTAAATGCCTACTGCCGGCAGGCTTGGCGCACTCCTCACTTTAGGTATGAAGCTACAAGTAGCCGACTTGTCGGACCTGCCGCGCCCGCTACTGCGCGATAGACAGAGATAACGCGACAAGAGTTACGCGATAGACAGAGGCAACTTCTAGGGTAATATAGCTGTAGGTAGTTAGCGCTAGCACATACTGAATTGTACTTTATTGTGTAGTACCAAGAGTCGCTACTTATTTAAATGATTTTGCGGAGTGAATCTTTTGTACTTGTACCCCCTTACTAATAAACCTGGAGTAGCTTTGGAATAGTTACACCGTCTTTTGTCTGTTTGATCGAGTTCAAAATTTGAAAGAGAGAAAAAGACAAAACACGGCGTAACTATTCCAAGACCACTCCACGTTTATTAGTAAGGGGGATAATGTATTCTGTGCTGTCGATCACAGGGCTAGGGTTGCTACTGCCGGGTTTTAAGAAACGTTTTCATTATTTTGTACGCTATTTCTACTATTGGCCCAAAAGACTGGATAAAACTTCATCATCATCATCATCATCATTTCAGCCATAGGACGTCCACTGCTGGACATAGGGCTCCCATCGATCTACAAAAGGGCCGGTTGGAAGCGGCCTGCATCCAGCGTTTCCCTGCGGTCTCTTTTAGGTCGTCTGTCCATCTTGTGGGTGGACGTCCTACGCTGCGCTCCGCGAAATGAGGAGATCCGTAGACGAACGAATGTCACCGACATAGCCCACTGGATTAGCAAGTTGAAGTGGCAGTGGGCGGGCACATATCACGCAGAACATATAGCCGATGGGGCCAAAAGGTTCTGGATGGGAATAAAACTTACGTCTTTATAAATCCTGTACTGGTCGATGGCCCAGACAGTGGGCACGTGGGTGGTCATTAGCTGGGAGAGCGAGACGTGCTTGTTGCACGCTCGCGCGCAGATCAGGCGAGTCTTCCCCACTGCCGTGTCTCCCACCACCACGCATTTCACCAGCTCTTGATGGGGCTGCTCGTTATCCATGCTCTGATTTTTAAAAAACCTGGTATAATATTGCCTTTACATCATAAATTACCTCATTAAGTATCAGGGGCGAATCCAGGATTTCATTTAGGGGGGGGGGGCATTTTGACAAGGTTCAAAGGAATCAAATCGAAAAATTGAGTCGAATGTATGGAATTGCTAGGTGTTTTGGGGCACGGCCCCCATGCTGGATCCGCCAATGCTAAGTATAATATTGCCATTCAAGATGGCAATGCCGCCAGCATTCCAGCATTCCGGGGATCTTTCCCTCCACTAATAATTTTTATTTAGTTATTTAAAGTTAAATTTTTTAGTTTATATCTAAATTTTTGTTTGTTGACTTTATTTAAAGATGTCCTCAAAAGTTTTTAATTATATTACCTACTAGCGACCCGCCCGCCCGACTTCGCACGGGTGTAATTTACGTGCGCAGCCGGGGCGGGTCGCTAGTTATATATGTAAACCTTCCGTAAAAATGTATCTAGGCATATCTAGGTAAATGATGGTGAAAACCGCATCAAAATCCGTTGCGTGGTTTAGGAGGAGTTAGCGGCCATACAGACCGACAGACGCGGAAAGTGACTTTAATTTATACTATGTAGAGAAGAGATAGAGATAGTTGTATAATATGCTAAGTATGAATTTAAATTTTAAAAAATTGCATTCTCTTTATCATCGTCAATAATTAATTTGTAAGTACGGAATTTCCAGTTATTATGATTTAAAAGCGAAACTTTCCAACCGATTTTGATGAAATTTCCATGTTATCAATCTGAAAGCTGTATTCAAATTCTGAGCTAACAAACATAAAAAAACAACCAAATTGAGAACACCCTCCCTCCCCCTCTTTCAAAATACTCTAAAATAATAATTTTATAAACAAAAATTTGTACATTGTTATCCTGGGGTGGAAGTAACTTATTCAGTCCCGAGACGGGGTTTGGCGCCCGAGCGTAGCGAGGGCGCTAATAGTTCGAGGGACTAAATAAGTCTTTAACCCCGAGGTAAACACTGTGCTTTTCATTACGAATACAAGGAAACTAAAAAAAAAACATGAACTGATTGTGTTAGTACAAATCTGCTTTTTTTTTTTTTTTTTTTTAACACAGATAAGTCCGCGTTTGACCACCAACTCGCCTGTTGGTAAGCGAAAGTATAAACAAAACTCTACTCTACAATAAAGAACAGATTCCCGCCAATTTTTTTTTAACTTCATGACCCTGGCAACTGCACCAGAAGTGCAGGACCATAATCCGCTGAGAGAAAAAAAAGTTGGAACATGGTTTAATACAAATGTGAAAATAGAACTAGTTTTTTTTTTATTTGACTGTCTGTGAGTTTTCAACTGTCACTGTAAATTGAAAAGTGATTCTCCCTAGGGCTGAAATGTATTACTTTCAACGCGCTCCTCAGGCAACTTCAAACCTACTTTCCGAGTATGAGTAAAGAAAAACACTCTTCAGTTTTTCAAATAAACTGGTAGGAAACTAATATCGGAAATTTTAATTTTCAAATAAATGTACATTTTGAATAATCTCACCAAATTTCATAAAAACCCTTACAATAACTACTCAGAGAAGGTAAGTTTCCAAACAACGCCTTCTCAAAACGTAAGCTACAGATTCGGTTAGTAGCTTACGTTTCGATTGGTATTTTAAACGATTTAAGCAAGAAAATTAATGGATTACCTGTGGAATGTCACACCATAACTCTTATGCTGCTTTTCTGATTTGTTGTTGTACGATTTCACCGCGCAAATTGTCATAGTAAAATTTTTATATATTTTTTGGTGTCATATATGACACCATTTGAATGGCTTAAATTTTGCGAATGTACTTGGTTTCTTTGTGTAGTTATTCTAAGTATAAACCGGACGAGTATAGTTTCCGACAAAGACTAGTCCTTTTGTATGAAAAGACGCGTAAAAAGCAACGAACTAGTATTAAAAAGATCAGACTTCCAAAAAAGTCATAAAAGATGTGTACTAATAATAATAATACCTTCTACTCTATCTCTATTCTCTACACAGTATAAAAAGTCACTTTCCGCGTCTGTCTGTCTGTATAACCGCTAACTCCTAAACACCCAACGCATTTTGATGCGGTTTTCACCATCAGTTAGATAAGTTTTCACGGAAGGTTTATATAAATATAAATAACTAGCGACCCGCCTCGGCTTCGCACGTAAATAACACCCGTGTGAAGCCGGGCGGGCCGCTAGTAAATAATAATTTGCACACGCAAACAGCATTGTTCGTGTAGTTAGTAAAAAAACACAAAACAAAAACAATGACAAAACGATATGTCAACTGAAATAATGCTGACTCAACCGGTCAAACACAACTTTTGCGTTTTAACCGTGCATTTAAATAGATAGGTACTGTAATAAATCTGGACGAGTCTGGAAGACTGCCTCAAAATTTAGAGTTTTTAATAATTTTTTAATACTAAGTTATAATATTTAGTGGTTGTATTTTTCTAGTAAGTATAAAAAATATTTAAAACAGTAAATTTTGAGGCAGTTATTTAACAATTAAAATCGCAACAATTTAAAGACAATTTCTTAAGTAAAATCAGGGCCCTGGACTCTTCCTAACATAGTTAATATTTCAAGCTTAAACATCGCGTAAAAATTCATGAGGCATACATAAAACGCTTAGCAACTTTTTATGACTATGCAAATAATTTTATTGTTTTCTACGTAATTTTGCATTGATTCTTAAAAGCTACCTTTTACTTTCGTAGACATGTTTTGTATCTGAATGATTATTAAGCAACATTATCATTAGAAATGCTGATTATTTTGCACTGTCAGCCTTCTACCTAACATAAATTACTTTGAGATAATCAATGAAACTTAATTTACCAAACAAACATTCCATCACTTACGTGTCTTGCCGTGAATCACTAACGGTCCAATTCAATCCATTAACATCACCCGCTCATAATCTCAAACTAATTCACTTTACACGACAAGAAATCTGCATTATGTCGTATAGATTACTGTTGAAAAGGTAATCAGACCATATCTCGTGTGGACTGAAGTTTGTAACGTTGGTTATGCTGGGTTCTGCGCACTGCGCATGTTTCCCGACTTGCGCATTCAGCAGACGGGTCATGTACGAGCAAATTCATTTTAATTTTATTATTGACTGCTTTCTTACGTTGTGTCAACGAACTTATGGCAGTTTTGCTTTGGATTGCTATAGTTCAATCATCTCGAATTAGAGACGTGTGGACAATAGCCTACGTTTAGTGTTGTCGATCGATAGGCCACTATCGTATCGATAGACTATCGAGAGCCTGTGAATACGAATAATTTATGTATGAGTACACACGTAAATACCTACGTATCGAAACCCATAATAAGATATTCAAAATTGTTTAATAAAATAGTTACATTTCTTTTTTATTTTATTTTCAAAAATGTGATTCCTTTTTCAAACTCTTAATTCACAATTATAACACAAAAAAGCCTTAAAATTAAATATATATTATCAATAATAAGTAATATATTAGTTTCGAAATAAAAATTTGTAATTGATTTGATAGGTAATGTACACATGAGAATATTTGTTTTTCACCTACTGGAAATAGTAAAAATATCGATAGGACTACCGATAGTAACGATTTTTTTGTTATAATCGATATCACAAAATTTTGATAATACTATTGATAACTTGCAATAGTATCTTGCTATACTATCGATATTTTAAGTCGCTGTCTGTCGTGTTCACTATCTAAACTGCAATAGTTTTGGACTACCAACAGTTAAAATTAAACAACTGTCGTGGCGATTCCATTAAAAGTAAACTCATTAGAGACGAAAAATCATATCGATAGTAGGTATTACTAGCGTAGCCACTACCGAGGTTCGGTTCTATGGATACCATTGTAAGTCATCAAAAGTATTATCAGATTTTGTGCTATCGATACTATCGATAACACAATCGATATTTTATGCTGGGGCAAGTGCCTTTATTAAATACACAAAATATAAGCTAACACAACAAATACAGTTAGACTGCCCATAGACCGTTGAAGGTCTAAAGAAAATCCAAATGCTCAAGCCCACTACCAGTTAGCAGCGTACCCAGCATGCTGGCGGCATTACCACGCTGAATGGCAATGCTTATGCGTTGAACTAGAAACACGCCAGCATTTTAGTCACGCATCGCATTAACCAGACGCTCTGATAGATTTTTTGAGATCAACTATCGATAGCTGGACTCTCGATAGTTCGGCAACACTACTTGCCTAATTAGACTACTCCAGCCGATTATTTAATGGCTAATATCCTGTATGCGTCCAGTTATGGATGCGCTCAGTTGATTTTATTTTTCTGCTCGTTGTTATTGTTAAGAGTTCTTTTGTTGGACAGCCTACGAGCTTGTTGACTCAACTAATTTGAGAGCAGAGTACAATATTTTACGATTCAGTAAATAAACGCATGTTTTGCTTATTGCAGAAAACTTATATGTTAACGTTACATACACTTTAATGCTAAGTAAAGAAAATTAAATAAACTAAGCCCATTAGTACTTTGAGTTTGCGTTAACTAAGTAGGTAAGGTACCTAACAACGGGTGCGTTACTCCCCCATCGATCTCCAAAAGGGCAGGTTGGAAGCGGCCTGCATCCAGCGTTTCCCTGCGGTCTCTTTTAGGTCGTCTGTCCATCTTATGGGTGGACATCCTACGCTGCGCTTACCGGTCCGTGGTCTCTATTCAAGAACCTTTTGGCCCCATCGGCCATCTGTTTTGCGTGCTATGTCCCTGCCCACTGCCACTTCAACTTGCTAATCCGGTGGGCTATGTCAGTAACCTTCGTTAGTCTACGGATCTCCTAATTCTGCAAAGAGAATACAAATACTATGCTAATTCTGATTCAATCTCGTAGAGAACCAACTTTTATAACTGTCAAAATCTCAGAATAGATTCCAAAAATATTATGTAATGCAGCGAATTCAGTGACGTCACATATAAGCAAACTAGTTCTTATACGCCGTACAATTGTTGCCTCTATAACGCTAAGCTATTGCTATTTTACGCTATTGCTTGTAACGTCATAAGGACATACTTACAACCTTTAAAACTTGAGGAAACCAGAACAATATTTTGTAATATATTTAGTAATACAATAATTAAAATTAAAAAATTAATACTGTCGAATACCTACCCGTATACTTAGTCTATGACCTACCCAATGAGTTAACATTATACTATAACCAAAGATCTTGTATACACCCTAAAGCACAGATATATACAACCAGATCGGCAATATATTTTAGTGAAAGAGACAACTTGATATGGCTCAGCACAAGTACGAAAAGGACATAAATAGATTTTGTTGTCCTTATCGGCGTGACCTGTTTTTGGTACCTCAAGTGTCAAAATCTGTAATAATCAGTGACAAACAAAACGGGTCTGAATTATATTTATTGCCTTTTTTTGGTGATTAAATGTGATAAATGCGTGTTTCCTCTGAGAAATAATTGTAAAAGATATTTTACAATGGTTGGTTGTAGCATTTTGGGCTGCAAGAAGCGCAGTGAGCGAAAATACGATGAAATATCATTTCACACGTAAGTAAACATATAAAGCTTGTAACGATCACCTAAATAAATTCAGGATATCAATTCGCAAATATTTTATTCATAATTAGTCAGTTTTTAGGTCGATTTGTGGTCTAATTCTATGAATTTTATCAAATTATTCACTTAGAAAATAAATTATGAATGTTGCCAGTTTATGAAAGAAATTACCCACCGCAACTAACATAAATTATTCGTTCTGCAGGTTTCCAACTGATCCTGTCACATTGCTGAAAAAAGCTGGCACATTGCAAGAAGTGCAAAATACCGACCCTTTTATGCCCATATGAATATGGTGAATGTTAATATTAAATATATATTAATGAGGCCACAGTTATGAAGCTGGAAAAGCAAAAGGCGATTTCGGCGAACCGATTCAAAAAGCTACGCGCTGTTCGTGAAATTTGTACTGTAAACATTAAAGAGTCTATTTATCTAATTATTTGGAATGTTATACATAATTCCATTCATGAAAAAACTAAACTGACCAAGCGCGAGTCGGGCTCGCGCGCTGAGAGTTCTTTACAATCACAAAATACAAAAAGTTGTGCAAAAAGACAACATCACGCCCAGGCTGTCACCCATCCAAGTACCGACCGCGCCCGACGTTGCTTAGCTTAGTGGTAAACAGAAATTTGTCACTGACTCGTACTTGGCCAGTGTTTATTATTTGTTGTTTTACTTATGTTCACTATAATCCGCTAAATTTGACGCTTGTACGGATTACCGTTTTTACACTAGAACAAATCCAAAAATACGTTTAACGTTTGTTGCATGGGGGCCCTTCCTTTGCCCTTCCGTTTTAACTCTTTGACTTTTTTATTATTTTTAATTAATCATAAAAAATCATGCTATGGTTACTTTACAACCTTTTTTCTAGTACTATATTCTAATCCTAACAAATAATTATAATAAAAACGCAAGTAAGTTTGTAACGTTCTGTCTGTTTTTTACGAGGAAACGGCTAAGTCATGGTATAATAATATACTCCGCCAGGTATAGCAATTCGAGAAAAAATGTTTACGTAGGCGTCCCGCAATGATGTCATGATGTCAATTTACAACAGGTTCGAGAGAGATGACGATACACCACGTAACAGCTGATTGAATAAAGTGGCAACTGGACAGTGACGTCATTGCGGGACCACTCCCAGATTGCTAGACCTTGTTTTCTTAGATCATGGGCTAAGTCAAATTTTGTCAGGACGATAGGGTGTGTCATGAGGACAGACAACGTACTTTTCTTCCCAGAAAATTGCAGGTAGCTCCGCGGGTTGCAGCAGATAGTGTATAAAATATAAATATTTAAAAGGTAGTATTGTTTCCAAAATTACTCATTGAAGATTCACTACCCATCATAGTAGGTAAATTACCCTAACTTATAGCAAATCATTTTAATGTGGCAACACACCTTGTTGAAGCGAGAGGCACTGAGCTAGCCACGCTCATTGAAAATCTATAGGTAGTAGATCTGTGCCCTAAAGGGACCTTCTATGACCATAACATCCATAGCAAATATTATAGAAAATAAAAAAAAAATACAACGGCTGTCAAGCGTAGTGAATCTATGATGTCAAGGCATTTTTGTAAGAAATGTGGTGAAATGTGTTTTAGCCAGTTGCACCCATTGATGTAAGTAAACCTATACTGAATCTATGAAGTAAACAGACTGTCATTGGTTGCACCCATATAAATGAAACGTCGGTCATTCGAAATCAGTTAGCAACTGTGATGCGGAATTCGACGCGTTGATCTAAATAAGAATGTTCAATCAAGGTTCACTCATAATGCCTGGTAACAGATTTTCCTTCTCATTTCCGTTCTATTTACAGGGCCCGGATTCCGTAACTTTAACACGCACGTAACGCGCCGCGTTAAGTTAACCTCTTAAAAGTTGCACTCTATTCCCTAGGAATAAAGACCAACTTTTAGAGGTAAACTTAACACGGCGCGTTACGTGCGTGTTTGTAGTTACAGAATCAGGGCCCTGCAATTTTCTGTGGCAAATGGGTACTTCTTCAAAGACAAAATTTTGGACTTCCATGGGTTTATTTCTGAAACTAACTAACAAAACGGCGTGTAATTTTTTTTTAATACAGTTTAGCTTTAACTCTAACTGGGACAAGTGATATTTTTCAAATAATTACAGTCTAAGTATAAATTAAAAATCTTTGAAGTTTGTTCTTCTGATTCATATAACGCGTCCGCTTGCCATTTTGCGGAAGAAAATGGTCGATATCGCATTTTCCTTTTGATAAATCATTACGAATTATAATTATATCAAAAGGAAATGAATTGCCCTCTTATAAAAAAATATTCTATTAGTTATACCTACCTTAGTTTGTTTATAAATAGGCAAATAAGAAGTGTCCGGCACATAATACTGATTAATGTGGCGTAAGCTGCGCTTGACCGTGCTTGGTCGGGTAATAACAATGAGAGTCTGACTTCCCGCGCGGGGGGAAGCCATTCGTGTAACGGACGAGCCAGAAGGTGGACGTGCGGCTGGTTCGCTTGGATCCCGGAGTTACAAGGGTAAATATCTGATTCATATGTGCTTTGTTCAGGTGGCATTTTGATTACAATGTCTACCTTATAAAATTTATTTTATTGTTTTACAACTTCAATTTGTATTTCGTGTAATGCTTTTGGGTTATAGATTCAACTACAAAAATTACAATACTGACGTCAGTATGTATGATGAGTTATGCATGTGTGAAGGGAAAATCTTGATTCATCTGTGCCTGATTCATACGGTCAAAACACCATTTGAATCATAAAAAAACTTCGATTTTCTCCTCTCCAGCTCGAAAGGAACGCTTTTGTTACGTAATTCTCCTTGTCCAATTTTTTGCCGTGTACAAATCAGTAGTTCTTGTCTTATTTATTATATTTACTACGGTATAACCGATTAAATAATTCAAATATTACAGAAGTATTCTACATAATTATTAAACTTTTTTGATATGTGTCTTAGTTAAGAATTAATAATTGTTATTTAGAATTAACAATCATACCAGTGTTTTTATTACTAACAATAATGTAATAAAATTGTGATCACTAACAATTAAGTGGCACATTTGACAACAATCTTCCTTGTTAAAAAAGCTATTTATTAAAAGTTAAAACCTCTAATTTCTGTTATTTTAATATTGCAGTTCACAAAAATGCCAGAAAGTCACGATAAAAAGAAGGAGAAAAAGAGACTCGCAGAACGCAAAAGAATGCAAAACATAAGAAAAGATTCAGACAAGTGTGCTTTGTGGAAATTAAAAATGAAAGAAACATATTTGAAAAGAAAGAGAGAAGGTATAATAGTTTCAGTTCAGAATTTGACACCCAAACAACAAAAAACAGCTAGGAAGAAAAGTAGAAAAAGTTCTTGAAGATGGTATGCTAAAAAGAAATTAAAAGAACGTGATATTCCTTCAGAAGAGGAAATATATGAAGAATGTGATCCAGCAGACACTACCGAAGTAAATGATCCTTTAGATTTGGAATTACCATCATCTCCAGAAGTTTCGATCATCAGATTTTTTCCGTGCTAAGATCACTGATAATTGTTGTCATAAATACAAATTATTTTATGTGTGTGAATATGATTCTTTCCTCAATACAGAGCCAAACGACATAAAGTTTTTAATTTTTAGTTCAGATTCTGATTCATCTGTAATACATTCTGATTCATCTGAGCACAAAATATTTGAACGTAGATATCTTGAAAACTACTTTATAAAAACAAGTCCCTCATTGATATCTATGTTCTTTAGTCAACTTTTTTACATATGAACATGTGTGACAAAGCTGAAAGTGAAACAAAATTTTGGCCAGATGAATCAGTCGAAGAATGAAATTTCGAAGAAGTACCCAAATACCCTTTTGACTAACGAAATTGATAAGTGTAACCTCTGCTAAAATATATTAATTGAGTTTGGGCAGAAAAAAGGTTTAGCTATAAATGAATAGAACCTTGCTTTCTCCCTCTACGATTCACGCCTATTCACCAAAATTGTATTATTCTTTCCTGTCAACGTTTTGTCAAGTTTCGATAACTCAACATTCCGTCAACGTAATAAATTCAGCAGATTTGATAAGAATTTTGCATTAATTTATCGATAGTTCGAAGAAACCTCACAAATATTATCATGTGCGAAACAATGACGTTCACCAAAATTCTCCCATTTAGTTCGCATTAAAATAACATTACCAACTCGGCTCATAATGGCTCACTTTGCTCTCCTCTGGAAAGCGAGAACGATAGAAAAACACCGTCAAAGCTACGAAAATGAGAAAATCAACTCCATCATCATGTCCAGTTCAGACGTCCCAGACAAGACTTTGTTCCAACGGTGGAGACATTACAAGCATGGCATGCAAAAACGCCTCTCCCGAACCTTTAGCAAGTGGTACCCAGAAGGAAGTACTGTGTCGAATTTCTTCGTGAGCCTCCGAACTGACATGAAGCTCCCCAGCATCTTGTTAAGGAGTCTCTACGGGTTCATTGGTGGTCTTCTGCTGACGTATTTGGGGTTCATGTTCTTTTTGTTCCAATTGTCAGTGTCTTTGATGAATGCGACGGTTTTGAGCTCTATTATTGGAGTGCTGCTTACTTTGGGGCTCACATTCAGTAATAGGATGAGGTATTTTTAATTGTCCACATCGGTTTATAAATGATGGGATTCTGAGGTAACAAACATGGAGTTGTTATGGTCTGGTTGTTTCCAGGTGCCTTATATTTCTGCTGGTCCCGCAGCTGTTCTCCCGTGTGGGGAGATACACGCTAACCTGCTATGCGCTGGTCCTCATTTTGACAGGTCCTGCCACTAATACCCTCAAGAACTCTGAAGTACTTTCAGAGTCCATGGCTTGCAGTCAGGTAAAAAAAACCTACAAATTGGTATACTAAGCTCACGTATGTTCAACTAAACTAACTTAAGCCTTTGTTTGCCGTTAGGAGCAAATCAAATTGAACGTCAGACATATAAACAACTCGATCAAAAAACCTTTTAACTCGATAAAGGACTCGTTGAAGATAACCATCGAAAGAATGAATCTAGTCATGCGCAAATTGAAGATTGCTCTGATCAAGACTAACAAATTGATTTTGAATATTGGTAAGGATTGAGAAATTAACAATAGTTTTGTATAAGTATCAAAATTTTTGCCTAATATTATGCGATGCTGCGATCTACTATAATTATTATGCAGCACGTTTTTTAAGCAAGCTCAGAGTCACACAACGAGCTATGGAGAGGGCTATGCTCGGGGTTTCTCTACGTGATCGAATCAGAAACGAGGAGATCCATAAACGAACGAAAGTTAGCGACATAGCCCTCCGTATTAGCAAGTTGAAGTGGTAGTGGGTAGAGCACATATCACGCAGAACAGATGGCCGATAGGGGCAAAAAGTTCTCGAATGGAGGACTGGTAAGCGCAGCAAGACGTCCACCTACAAGGAGGACAGACGACCTAAAAGAGACCGCAAGGAAACGCTGGATGCAGGCCGCTTCCAACCGGCCCTTTTGGAGATCGATGAGGGAGGCCTATGTCCAGCAGTGGACGTCCTATGGGTGAGATGATGATGAAGATGATGATGACGTTTTCTTTGAAAAACATAATCCAGATTGTGAATATCAAGAAATATGGGCTCAGTCAGCACATTCCACAGTCTAGTGGTTTGCAAAATTAAAGTGGAATCAAAATTAAACCCCTTCATTTGTGTTTTTAATAATAATTAATTATAAAAAATATCGCTTATTCAGTGGCCAGGTGGTCCGATAGTAAAAAAGGCTCAAGGTAATTGGATCACGCACAATCGATGTACACTTTCTAAAATGTTTCCGATAGCACTATCGATTATGTAAAAAATAAAAGCTAAATTATTATCTGGAAAAAAAATCTTTAATGTTTCAGCTTCAATAATTCAATCAGGTTACTCCTGGCTCCGTCGCGTAGCTAACGTTTGCAATGATGCAGTTGGAACTCCTTACCAAAAATGTCTGAAAATCCTGCAAAAACATTGCGATAGCAACGAAAATTACAATTTCAATGACGTTGAACCGAAAACCGCAAAAAAAAATTACAGAAATGTTATAAGAGATATATTGAATGCACTTGGTGTCAAAAACGTTAAACAACATCAAGATAAAGACCATTTTAATGTTGACCAGATAAAAAAGAAAACAGATAAAAATAATTTTATGGCCAAAGTTAAAGTTATAAAAAAATATGAAGATGCGAAAGAACGTAATGCTAAAAGAGATAGCAAACAGCCTTCCATTTCTGTAGACAGTGACGTCAAAAAATTGAAAGGCGAAAGGGATGATAAGCCATGGGTCTGCAATATGGCTAATGTAGATAAAGCAGCTTGCGCTTCTCTACAGTCGTATGAAAAGTTTTGTGTTGCTGCTGATTTTGCTGGATATACCTTTTTAGCTACCATTAGAAAAAGTAAGCTTATGACAATAATAATAATCTATTATTTTCCAGAAAACAATTCCCCAAAACACTATCTACATTATTTTTTATCTGACTGATTAAAAAAACGGTAATGTTTTTCGGGTGTTTCTAATAACTATCTTGTTTGTCTGTTTCTATGTTATTTCTTGTGGCATGACTGACCTAACAGGTTTTGAAGAACAAGAATTCGTTAGAATTGCCCCGCTTTCATTTCAGAAGCAAGTAGATGCGTTCCAGTCACAGAGTATATTTTATTGTTGTCTTTGTTTCTATTGTCCATAAGATATCATTTTTTAAATCGCAAATCGCAAATTTTTCTTTGCTTTTAAGACTGTTTTAGTGCTATTATTAATAAGATCATTTTATAATAGGAATTTAAAGCAGATTTGCGAGCGGTTGAGTCACAGATATGAAAGCTCCGTTTTTTCTTGTGCTGTCGAGTTTTTTTTTTACAAACTTTTATTCCAATTTGATCTGTTTGTATGCATGTTTATGAAAGTACATTGGTTGTTCTTTGGGGTGAATATTGGTATCAGATTTTTCCTTCTTCACTCTTTTGATAGAAAACTCCTTTCAGGATGCGTCAAGATCGTAACGCCAGAAGTTTTTAGACTTTCTTGAGCATTTCGACAGGCATGTAAAGATTTTCTCCCATCTGTTGAATTTGCATACGCACTATATGTGTCGAGCTCCGTCTCATTTTCATCACACTAGAAGATAAAACTATCAAATACTGCTTTCAGAATTGAAAACGTTTGTCTGCTGCATCAGCGCCCTACTCCACGTCCAGCTGAATATCCAGCACACCTACACGTTCATCGGTAATAGCAGTTCCTCCAATCAGATCGCTGCTGGCATCGTCACTGAGATCAGAAACAGAGCGGATCCCATTCTCACTTGGCTATCTTGGAGCTCTTGCGTGACTAGCTTGTTTTTGCTGCTTATTATCTTTAGGTAATTCTATTATTATTTGATCCCAGGTTTTAGGCGTTTTTTTTTTCATTCAGTAAATTAACGTAGTTTCCGTACATTTTGTGTATGTTATTTGGAAATGAGAGTGATAGAGGCTGAACGGTAGCATATTGTGCGCTTTACTGTCTGACTGCACTCCTTTTCTTCCTTCCTCCCTGCCTGCATCAATTACTAATTTAGTATTTAGATAAATAAGGAGAATTTTTGAAGCTATCGCTCAAAAAAGGATGGAAAAAAACATCGTGAGCAAACCGGTATGTCCAAGAACCTCAAAAGTGACATTCACCAACATAATTATGGACTGGGCCAGCACTGTGGCTTAGGGCCCATCCTATCTCTCTGGGGAAGGTATGTGTCCCAGCAGTGAGAACATGATAGGCTGAATGATGATACGGGAATGGTTCACGTGATCATTTAGTTTCAACCGCATTTGGCAGTCTTTACAGTGCAAAGTGAGATGACGCCATTCGGGCGCACTTACCTTGAAAAAGACCGTCAAATGCGGTGGAAACTGTAGTCAGAGCAACCGTCTTAATCTAACATATTTCCGGTATAATAAAACAAAACGTAAATTTCCATTACAATAGCATCACCATTATCAGCTTAATATTGTAATGAATCTAACCTAACCTTCTCTAGAGCCAAGCACTATCAGCACATGTTCGAGACTCGATCCAGGTTCGACAACCGGTTCATCACCAAAGAGTTCCGTGAATTGGACCTGAAGAGGCTGCGAGAGAGACGGGAGACGGTGCTTCCTCTCAACACCAGGGAGAGGGCTAAATATGTTACGGTAATGAGAAAAAACAACCAGATTCTAATCGAAATGTTTCCGGATCAGAAATAACACAACACGCTTAGAATTTTTTATTGGTCGGGGCATTCCGACAAGTTTCGAAGGAATCAAATCGAAAAATTGAGTCGAATGTATGGAATTGCTAGGTGTTTTGGGGGGGGCATGGCCCCCGTGGCCCCCCCTGGATCCGCCGATGTCGACCATGTACCTAATAAGGGTGACGCTTTGCCGTTTGTCTGGATGTCCAGTCCACTGACAACCTTGCGAGTTTGTTTGCGACGCTATCTCACACATTTTGACGAATAAAGCAATGATAGCTTGATTTTTAACGTTCAGGTCATTTTGGTTCTATCAATTAGAAATATCTATAGAACATTCAGCTTCTGCATTAAATCAGAATGTTAATAAGTAGATAATTTTTTTGAAAAATCTCTACATAAATCAACCTATTACCTCCAATTCAAAACTCTAGGAGGGACATTTTGGGAGTGAATTTTGTTACATTTCTGACATAAAATAAGCAATTTTAATGTAATGGTTTACTTGTTTTATTTTTGTCTTGACAATTAATTTAGGAAAGGTCCGTTTTCGTAAAAGACCCAAACACGTCGTCACAAATGTGTGGTAACATTTTGCAGTCGGGTTTTTGCTTTGAATAATTATACTAATTGCCATAATGCTTCTATCTCCAGACAACATCCTTCAGGCTGGTGGCATCAGAGAAGCTTCACTTGAACAGGTCGGCGGTATTCATGACGGTGGCTACATTTAAGCTGCTGATCCACATAGTGGCAGACTACAGTTTGTTCTGGGTACTAACCACCATACGGCACCATGGGAAACTGCACTCCCCTTTGCAACGTTAGTACTTTTAGACGACGAACAAGGCAAATTTAAAATAACCTATGTTTTCACCAGATTATGCTCAAAAAGAAAGGCAATATTATTCGGGCGTGGGTATTTTTTAAAATGTTTCTTTAATACCTCCTATAACCTATAATCTAAACGGCTTTGACCAATTTTGATGTTTGAGGTGTCGTTAGATTATTTTTCATGTCCAAAGAATCATAGGCTACATTGTGCAGGGTAGTTTGCTTTTTTTTTAGTTTCGCAAGTTCGTTTACATGGACATTGCATTTTTTTCAGTTATTTTAATTTAATAACGAAACTGCTGAATCTATTTTGATGAAATGTCTATGGAACTAATCTGAAAGTATACCCACTCAAATAAAAAAAAAAACATAGGTTACGGACTTCCTGGGTAAAAAACATTTAAAAAAAGAATAGGCATGATGACTTATATTTTTTTATTACCTCATAAAAAAGCTGATCATAAATAGAGCCCATCAACGAAAACAAAATTAAAATTAGTTCAAAAATAAATAAGATATAAGCATTTAAATTTCATGCTAGACAGAGAGCGTACTATACTGAGCCGTGACGTCACGGCTCAAGAGCGCCGTACAAATGCTATACTAACACACGCTAGAAAGGGATAGAGCATTCCCTCCCTATCCCCACCTAAAACTTTAAAAGCTCATATCTCAGAGATTTATCAGCCAATTTAAATTATTTTTCAGTATGTGTAATGTATTTAGTTATATTTCTCGCTAAGCCGGTTATTTGTAATAAATTAAACATGAGGACACATGCCTATTGTCAACCTTTTCCTCTTTTTTTATGTCGTTTAAAAACTTTAACAACTTTAACAACCTTATAAACTTGAACTTTAATAATACTAATGTGTTATAGGTACTGTTAATGGATCTAATATCGTTATGTTGCAGCTGGGACCAGAGGAACAGGGGTTTTCATACCCGGTACAGGGTTCGTGGCACGTCTCCTGCAAGGTTTCGTTGACACCATGAATATGCAGCTTTCGTTTCCACCACAAGACCACTCTTGTCTCCCAAACCCTTTCCCTCCGGATTTCAAGCGATATTGTCAAATTGGTAAGACAATTTTCGCACATGAGACCACGGAAAAGCTTTTCGCGTTAGAGGTATAAGGCTGCGTATCCACCACAGATGTGCTATGTAGCTAAGCTATGAACAAGGTAAAGCTAAGCTACGAAATTATGGGAGCGTTTCCAATAATGCTAAGAGGTATAGTGGACCGGGTGAGATCTCCTATGAAGATGCGCACCGTGAGTTAGCTGCGCTATAAAATGGCAAATAAAATGTTTATTTTATTTAATAGATAAGTATTAGCGTTTTTTTTAAACCTAGTAATAGGCTTGCGTTTGACCGTCAACTCGCCTGATTGCGGTCTACGATGGAGCACGCTTGCATAGAAGTAATCGATTCACTCTTGATATGAAGACCAGATTGTAACTATGGGGGAACACCCATTCAGGCAGCGCATTCCACATTGTTTCCCAATTTCTGCGTTTGTTGCAATAAAGTGGCAACTGGACAGTGGTGTAGATAGGTGTCAACTCCTGGAATTCCAGACCTTGTTTTTTTGGATCATGGTCGATTCCATCGTGCCATAAAGCACGCATATCCATTTATAACATTAGTTTACGATTTGGGTTCAGAATTGTGTACTGAATACCCAAGCATGTTTTGAATCTCCTAAGTATCTTCTAAGTTTGCAGGCTCTATCATCGCTTTCCACTTTCCAATAGGCGAGTTGGTGGTCCAACGCGGACATAAATAGTCATTGATGACGAAGTGTTGGTATGAAAAAAGTTTTAGAACCTGTATCACCGGCTTGAAGTCGTAAGCTTGTATGTATTTTACAGGATTTTTCAAGGATAGTGTGCAATGGAACTTCACACACTTGTTTCCCCATCACCTTTTCATTGCTGGACGTCCAGAAGAATGGCTAATCTTTCTTAATTAGACATGCAAAACAATAAATCGCGCGCCTTATCCCTGTTTGTATTTCCGCAGCATCACAATTTTGGAGTATTCAAGTCTAGGGTTAATAGGTTATTACTGGGCAAACGCGCTCCATCTTCGGCCACATCATCGCTTTTTATCAGGCGAGATCCCGGTCAAACGTTAGCTAGCCTAAAATGTACACCTGTCCTATTCATTTGTTTTCAGGGTTTCTGATTTTCCTCCTATGGTTTTTCGCCTTATTCGAGCCGTACGGACTGCGTCTACGCCACCTCATTATGGGGCATTATCGGCCACAGCGGGCGAAGGACCGGGCGGTGTGGCTGTACAACCACGTTCTGAGGACTAGAGGTAGGTACATTATCATCATCTTCATAATCACAAGATAATAGTGACGGTACACTGGGATTGTGGTGCTTCTGCGTGGACCATGTCACACTGACACCAGCCCAGACACTTGAATTCACAAAATATTGAATTACAAAAATGTTGAATCCCTTAATGTTGAATTTCTAAAATGTTGAATTCCCAAATCTAGTGGTTTTAGTGATTTAGTTCACGGGCAATTGACGAACGAAGTGATAGTTCTAACAACCCACATAATTTTGAGCTATTGTGCATTGCTCTGTCTTAACCCTCAACTTTGGCTCATATAATTGAGAACATGGCTCAATTGGCTGCCAAAAAGCTGGGTATCCTATCGAAGGTGCGACGGTACTTCACGTCGGAACAATTGATTTCACTATACCAAGCACAAGTTCGGTCGTGCATGGAGACTGCTCTCACCTTTAGGATAGATAGCTATGGTGGATATTTCCTGTAGTATAGCGGGATTAGAGGGTAAAACTGCGAGCACTGCTAGTTAAAAAGACAGGAAAACAATGACCAGCTTTCATGATTTTTAGCCAGTTTCATGAAATTCGCTCGAAGGAAGCTGCATCGAGAATACAAGTATTCATCGCAGTCAAAGCTTACTTTACGTCGATGTCTGCGGAATAATATTTGGTAAGTTCCAATTTATCACCTTTTCAGTCTTTGTATGTTCCCTTCCCCCTGCTGGGACACAGGCCTTCTCTCTGAGAGACAGGATGAGCCCTAGCTGGACACAGTGAGAATATGATAGACTGATAGTTGATACTGAGTAAATGTAGCGTCAATGGCGGTAACTTCAGGCCTAGCTTGGAATCGTGGTGCTAAATTGCTGAAGCTATCTGCTTCGCTTCTATGCTGCTTCGATTTTTTCCATACATTTCAAGTTTTGTTTTAGGCTTCGTTGGCTAAGTTCATTGTTTGGTATGAAACCTGCTGAGCCTTACTGCCTGCTTTGTAATATATCTGAAGATACTAACGACCACAATAACGAACTGATCAAGTAAGTGTCTTGCCTTTTGAATTCATTCTTTAGGGAGATTTTAAACATGGTTCACACTGGTCGAGTTTTTATCCCCGGGAAATGCAAACACGATATAAACTTGATAATATTTTACTTAAAATGATATTTCACTTAGTTTGGTCTAAGCATTTATATAATCCTACTAATATTACAAACGCGAAAGTGTGTATGTATAGATGTATGGATGTTTGTTCCTCTTTCACGCTGCAACGGAACAACGGATCGACCTGTTTTTTGCATGGGTATAGTTCAAGAGCCGGAGAGTGACATAGGCTACTCTTCATCATCATCATTACCATTTTTCATCACTACGCGGGTGAAACCGCGGGGCACAGCTAGTATTGCAATAATATTGTTAAAAAAAACTGAATGAAACACCCAAATTCTGATCACTTTCACAAGGGTTTTGAATGTTTTTATTATGCTTTTTTAAATGTTAATGCAACTGTCAGAGCAAATAAAAAATCATTCAAAGCGCCTGGTTAGTGCGACGCGTGACCAAAATGCTGGCGTGTTTCTGGCTCCACGCATAAGCATTGCCATTCAGCGTGGTAATGCCGCCAGCATGCTGGGTACGTTGCCAATTGATAGATGGCTTGAGCATTTGGATTGTTTTTAATACCTTCAACGGTCTGCCCATGACCGTTTCTAGTCTTACTGTTTTTGTAGTGTTGGTAATAGCTTGTATTTTATTTAGTTAATAAAGAATATTTTTTTTATTGTTATTTTATCAAATAAATGCTTGGACCGAGGGTATTTTTCCATACTAGGACTTTTCTATCAAGGTGGGTGGCAACAAAACGTTACATTACATTCACAACATTTTGGGTGCATTTCTCGCAAATTTTGTTTTTGATTTTATTGTTTACAAATTTTCTGTCACCGGTCGGCATGCAAAAAGTAAAATAAAGAGGCTTAAGTATTTTCCAAGTTAGGTAGGTATTTTTTATTTATTAATATGCTTACGTTTGACTGCTTAGTTGATCCGCCGTAAAATATATTTTTTGGGACATTTTTGCACACACGGTCATCTGACCCCAAACTAAGCAAAGCTTGTGAAATAGCTGCCAGAGACTGATATACATACATATATAGTTTTAAATACATACTTAAATGTATTTTTTATTTATTTACGTACAAAGGTAGGTATATCAAACAAAGAAAATAAAAAAAGCCTTAATTAATACTTATTACTAATTATCACTAATAAATAGATATTAACAACCAGATATAGAACAAACACAAATGTTCATCACACAAATGTTTGTCCTACGTGGGAATCGAACCCACGCCCTCAGGCTCAGAAGGTAGGTTCACTACCAACTGGACCAACGGGCTATCGCCAACTGGACCAACGGGCTATCAACAGCGTAACATTACATATTCTGTGAAAATTTCAACTGGCTATCTATTACGGTTCTAAACATACAGCCGTTAATAGGTAGGACAGATAGACAGCGTAGGCATACTAATACGGGCCCATTTACACCCTTTGGGTACGGAATCCAAAAAATCTATTCAAATGCCAAATTTGAAGGAAATTTAATGATTTTGTTCTTTATTACTTAGGTGTGAAGTACCAAAATGCCCTGGCACCTACTGCGCAAGTTGCTTTTCGGATATTAGCGAGCTCTGCACAATATGTCTGTCGCCTGCTGACTACGGAGACTTCAGCGACGTAAGCTTGGAAAAGTTAGTAAAATGGTATCTACGTGATGTATCTCTAGACGACGTACATAATATACGAAGATATCATTGTACCTGCTCATCAGGGTAAACAACTTTTAATAAGACATACACAATACATACAAAATACCTTTAGGCAGAGATGACGACTTGCTACCCACTAAATGGGCCTCGTATATGTATATAAAACCTGCCGTATATAGGCGCCTGAGGGACAACATTGGCGTATGGCTTAGGGTGTCGAAAGGTGTGTTGCGCTTTTTATAAACGCTATTTGTGACGTTATGCCTTTTAACACGCCCCCCTCCACCCCATAAACGGCCAGTTAAGCCAAGCCAGGGGTCGGGGTCTCTGGGAATTTAGCCCCATGGAATCGGGGTGCACGGTGTCGCCACTCACCAGCGGTTCGCCACAATGCCACCCCTGCTGCGTATTTATTAGTATTATTTACTCTTCACTTAGTGTGAAATTTGATAACAAAGACTGGTGATTTCAGGGGGTCTTCAGATGATGATAGCAGCAATTATGATAACGATCCCGATGACGATAAACCAAGTGGAAGCTACAAAACAAAATCAGTAAGCTCAACCAATTTCGATGTCTTTACAATAAGAACATTTCAGAAAAACTATTCTAAAAAGAAATAACTCTTGTTGACTAGATAGACAGCGATACAGCTGCAACTAAACTTAATTTATGATCCTGAAATTCGGGCCTGGATTTCCGTTTGGATTTGTATTTGTATTTGTTGTTTTTGGTTTTAGCACGATATCTGGTGTAACTTACTGAAAAGAAGGCCTTAAAAGTTTTCATAACAATAAGAAAAAGCCATAAGTACTATCTCAGGCAACACAAGCCTCTACCCAGCAGTGGGATAAATAAGGCTGTGGTTGATGATGATGAGGATGAAGTACTAACTAAACATTATTTTTGACAGGACAGTGATTCTTATACTTCGGAGAATGCGTATGACGATGGTGCTTATTCCAAAAGTAACAAATTTGGCAAACGAAGACAATTGGGTTATTTTTTTAGAAAAATAAAAAAGAAAGGTACTGACACACTTCCATTGCTACAAGGCTCTGTAAAACGTGATGCTGGTAGTGACGTAAAACAAAAAAATCAAAGCCAACTTACAGAAGCAAAATCAGTAATAAATATCAGTTTATGTGAATTTCGGCACAATAACGCTAAGCAACAAACTAGCATAAAGCAAGAAGAATATGACAACGTTTCAATTTCGAAAGCTAAAAATAAATATGAATTTGAAAAAGAATATATGAATACTAGCAAAATTATATCAACGGAGGATATACTTGTATACAGTCTCTATAAAATAACAAATAATCCTTTAAAAATTACAAAATCCGAATACACTACGAATTTTGCTAACTATTTACGAAAACATAAGCTTATACGTCACAAGAAATGTGTTCAGAGACATACTAATTACTTCATGACGAGTAGCAATAACAACATTAATACAATCAAAGGAATTACTAGGATAGGTGGTGATAATATAGGTCAAGATAATGACACAAGTGATTTTAAAAGAAATAACAAGGATGCAAAAAATAATATTTCTAGTAACAAACTCAATGGTTTGTATAATGATACTGAACTAGAAAACTTAGATTCCAAAAATGAACCAGCTATGTCAAAAATTAGAAAGCATAATGCGTATAGAGGAGAGTTTCACACAGCTTTATCGAAATATTGGAAGAATGTTAAGTGTTCAGTCTTGCTGGACAGAAGCGCAATGAAATCCAAAGAAAAATTACCACCGAATAGTGAAAACAAGCATAAACGAAAGAAAAAGCTTAAAAATAAAAAAAATCGTACAATCAATAAAGATAAAACCCCCAAAACAAACGGAAACTCAAGGTTGTTTGCTTTTTTGGATGAACGAGACTGGGCAAATTGTTACGATAATAATAATAATGACAACATAAACAATGCTGATGGAGACACTCTAAATAAAAATCCTAAAATTATTGATGATAAAATCATAGTAAATCATGTGAGTATTTATGTAAGTAATGTGAGTTTATACAGGATTTATTTATATTAACACAGATAGGCTAGGCAGCGTTTGGAAAACTGTTGAATCTTCGTCACCTACTCCGTAGTCTAAACACGAAATCCCAGTGCGTTCAACTTGTCATAACTAATAATGCTGAAGTGTTGACACAGCAGTCTACAAGTTCAAGGTAGCTCAGCCAGCTCTGCGTTTCTCTGAGGGACCGTATCCGGAACGAAAGTTATTCGCCAAAGAACCAAAGTCACCGATATAGTTCAGCATATTAGCAAGTGGCAATGGGCTGGCCATATTTCTCGCAGTACCGATAAATGTTGGGTTATACGTGTTCTAGAGAATATACTTCAAATACGACGTACAATTTAGAACGCTTTGAGAACGATAAAGTATTGATATAGACAGTGGCTGGAAGCAAAAAGCTGAAGATCGCTGATAATGATGACGATGATGATATAGATTTTGACTACGAATAGGTACTGGCGATACTCCACGCACTTGCAACGAACGATATTGTAATTTCAGATAACAATACCAAGACTAGATTTGAATTTGTCATCTGAATCAATGAACTTATATATTCAAAGTGACAATGAGCAAGAAATCTTTTCTATTAAACGTAAGTGTCCATTAATGATGTAGTAGGTAAAATAATGTAGGTCAACTTCCGAATGCATCATTGAAAGAGATGTGGGGCAAAGCCAAAAGTTATGGGCGAAGTCAAGGTACAGACTGCGATGGGATTCCGAACTTGGAAGAGAATACAATTGGCATAATGACTGATACCACAGTTCTACTTTCTTTCACCGTTATGTATTTACGCATTTACAATACTATTAACAACACAATTTCTGCAGAAAATTCGTGTATAAATCTTTTTAGGATTCCGTACCTTAATAGTGTAAACGGGAACCTTTTACCTAAGACTACGCTAACGTGAAAGCCACGTCAGTTTTCATAATAAAAGTGTGAAATAAATTTCAGGAAAAGATTATGCAAAACATGTTATTGGACGATTTTTTAAATCAATAACTTGCAGCTCGTGTGAATTATTAAACACTTCGGACGAAAACAATGGAAAAGGTGAATTATATTATAAGAGGGTTAACGACCCTTATCTGACACAAATACAGGGACACAAACAAGATTCAATGTGTAGAAAGAAATGTAAGTACCTGAAATCAATCAATTTTCTTACCGAAGCTATGAATGTCCAAAAGCCTTTAAGATTTTCTCTCGATGTCTTTAATCATTTTTCGGTCTTTCCAGTTCCCCAGATAAAATATTCGATTTTGATATGAACATTTTTATAATTTCAAGCTAACCATGGAAGTAGACAAACTAAAACCAGAATGACCAAAATTACTAAAAGTGAGAAACGAGGCCTTTAGTAACTTGCTATTTCCAGCAAGCATTTTCTAGTGTGCAAAGAAGTGTGTCTCATTCCAGAATAAAGATAAAATTTTGTCTGTGGCAATTATTTAAATGTGTATTAAATTTACAGATAACGCCTGCCCGAGTTCAACTGACAGTGCTTCTAAAAAAGATATTTTACCGGAAGATTTAAAAGGATTTAATATTGTGCGGTATGACTAATTGTTGGCTATCTTAGTGTTTGTCAATTATAGATTTAGCCACAGAAAAGAAAATGTTTTTTTTTAAGTTTTAAATTAAATTAGAACGGCTATCAAGCCATTTTTATAAGAACCTAGTTGTAGCCAGTTGCACCCATATAAACGAAACGTCAGTCATTCGAAATCAGTTAGCAACTGTGATGCGGAGTTCGACGCGTTGATCTAATAAGAATGTTCAATCAAGATTCACTCATAATGCCTGCTAACAGATTTTCCTTCCGGTTTCCGTTATATTTACTTCTCTTTTCTGTGGATTCCGCAATTAGCAAGGTCAGAAAAAACAATTGAGCTGAGGTCTTAAATATATAACTGGCCGCGCTAGGCCAAAACATCCATACAGTGGACGGTTTTCTAAGAGCTTAACTCTTGTCTCTAGAAATGTTTCAATTGCTTCCTATTCACATTATTTTTTTCTTTTTTTATCAAGGTGCCCTTCACACCCGGTATACCTAAGAAACAGTGTTCAAGATAAACTATCGCAAAGTATCAATAAAATAATTAAATACATACATATTAGCAGCCATTAAACGTCTACTGCTGGACAAAGGCCTCCCTCTTAGAGACGTGTCGCTATAATCCCAACGCTTGGCAGGCAGCGGAATCGCAGTACGTTCACCGTGTACTTATAGGACGCTGCTGCCCATCCTCTGGTGGTTCTGGTCGCAGTTTTAGGACATAGCCTGTCCTTAATTAAATTATCATCATCATCATAATTTCAGCCATAGGACGTCCACTGCTGGACATAAGCCTCCCCCATCGATCTCCAAAAGGACCGGTTGGAAGCGGCCTGCATCAGCGTTTCCCTGCGGTCTCTTTTAGGTCGTTTGTCCATCTTGTGGGTGGACGTCCTACGCTGCGCTTACTGGGCCGTGGTCTCCATTCCAGAACCTTTCGGCCCCATCGGCCATCTGTATTCCATCTTAATTAAATAATTACATTTAATTGCAAAAGCTATTAGGTTTAATCCCAGCTATTATTAATTTACTACATAAAATTTCTTTTGACAGAATATCGAACCCTTTTTTGTTAGTGAAAAATTGCTGCTCCTCATTCTTTGAACGTAAAAATAAAAACAAAATATACAAAAAAAACACAAAAACTAATAAACCTGAAAATTTGGAACGTGGGTGCAATTCTACGCTGGGCAACGTTGAAGCGCACGTACAGACTGTGCGGAACAAAATTACACAATGTAAAACTAAGGAAAGCAACGTTCAAAAATCGAAAGGCATTGATATAAATATTGCTGAAGTAATACAAAACAAGAAGAATATAGAAAATAAAAACGATAAGGGGATTCAAGCGATATTGACTCAAACAGGTAAATACTATACATACCCTGTAGAGCCAATTCAATTGTTACAATAGGCATGTGTCCTAAATACCTGATAAAAAGCTGATCATAATTAGTTTTAATAGCTCATCAACGAAAACAAAATTAAAATTATTGGTTAAAAAAAATAAGTATTTAAATTTCATGCTTGGCAGACTATAGCAAGTCATGACGTCACGTCGTGCGCACGCCATACAAATGCTATACTATACAATCACACACTTTGCGGGAGAGCGCATCCGCTTTCTATCCCCACCAAAAACTTTAAACGCTTCTCAGAAATTAATAAACCAATTTTTTTTTTCAGTATGTGTAATGTATTTTGTTATATCCTTCGCTAAGCCTGGTATTTGTAATAAATTAAACATTAGGACACAAGTCTATTGTAGAGTGCGATTTAACTATTTCCTGGTAAGTAGGAGCACTAATGGAGTGACTGTAATGCAACTAAACATGGCTCCATGCTGTTTGAAAAATTTCCCCCGTCTTCTACCCGCAGGCACCCGTTCAAAATATCTTCGACTGTAGTACATTTTTCAAAAATAACAACTGGCTTCTGAAGTTTTATAATTGAGATTCATCCCCTAATTTAGCACCTCTAGAGGTGAAATATTTTCAACAGTTATTATTTTCATTATCAAACACAAAAAAAGTCAAATTGACAACCTGTTTATTAATTTGGTTGAAAATAGCGAAATTCCCTATGGAGCCGTCGAAATATTTATTAACAACAGCCATTCTATTACTCTTCCTACCTCGCCTACCTATACAACGATTTATCCGCAGAGGCATAGAAAAACTGACTCTATGCAGAGAAGGTATACAAGACAGTCGACTACATAAAATAAATTAAAAAATCAGAAATAATTAAAAATTGTACTGTATTTATCGTATTTTTTTACCATTGTTGTAGCCTGATTATTATCAAAACACTAGTTGAAATATTTTTACTAGATATAATGTAAAAAAAAATTGAGTTTGTTTATGAATAATATTATTGTGATTCTCTTTTAGACGATAAGGAAGTCACAGCTTTTCCATTAATGACTTCATGGTAAGACAATACTATTTTTAAGTAGTGTGTGATTCGTACTCAATATTGTAATCTTGACCCTTTCACTAATTTTGCTCATAGTCAAACGTTGAAATTGTGTTATATCAAAGTGCTTGCATACAAAATTTCGTGAACATCAGATCTACTCTAGTACAGACGGTACAAACATGCATATAGGCCCCCCAAATAATTTTATACGCTTGTATTTTTGGCATTAAATCATGTTTGAATGAAATGGAAAATTTTGCTGAATCATTTTTATTATGTTATTTCCTGTACTTACTTTTAAAGCTTACATTTTACCAACGATGATAAGTATCGTCCTTGATTTTGCGTTTATGTGACGTTACGTTGTTATTGCTGAAATACGCGAACGAAAGCATTTATGATTCCTTTCAACACTACTCCTCTTCTTTTTTTCCTTTTCTTTTTTTTTTTGACATCGGCTTTGATTCTGTCATACCACTCACTAAACTAAACCAATCTGACAAGACTAAAATTATCTGCCTCTCTTTTTATTTTAATAGAGATAGACATCATTTATTTGTGGCAAAAAAATACAATAATTAGAATGGTAAAAAAAAAATAACTTAAACAAATCTTAACTAGAGCTTATCATATTTTTATAATATAAGAGAAGGATGGCAACAATTTTAGAGCTGGCAAATTTAGTTTAGTTTAGACTACATCACAATCGACGCCATTGTCTCTTAATATAAATATTGTAATCCAGTTTTTCTTTTCCTTTTCTTATTTTTTTACATTGGTGTCGATTCCACCACTCACTAAACTAAACCAATCTGACAGAATGAAAATTATCTGCCTCTCTTTTAATTTTAATATGTAAGAGAAGGATGGCAATAATTTTAGAGCTGTCAAGTTTAGTTTAGATCATCGATGCCATGTCTCTTAATATAAATTTTGTAATCCAGTGGCTGCCAATGTTTATCGCGGTTCGTACTAACTCAAAACTTCGCTGCACAAGTAAAAATCAAAAGTGATCAAAAGAAGAAAACCAGTATATTGAAAGGTAAGACAAAAAAAAAACAAATTCGGTTGGTTCAAACCACTCGTTGCGTTAGCGCATGAGATTATAAAAAAATGCAATGTTTGAGATTGCTTTCGAAACTCAGTCATTCATATAGCATGATTTTTCGCATTATATTTTCGAACGAAATATCATACGAGTAATTCAAAAATCAAGCCTCTGGCATAACAATCTTAGCATATTTATAAATTATCAAAATATTATGTTTTACAAAGACTAAATTTATGGTATTTTTTGGTACAATGCCTCTATTGTACGAAATTTAGAAGCATATTTATAGAGGTATTCCAAATATGAAAAAATACACCTTTGCCAAAATTGCATTGTGATATCGAATAATATGAGTGAAGCCTAATAAAAGCGTGTTCAAATATTATTTTCAGATGAGAAATTAATGACTTGTACTCCAACATGTACCTGTGCATCACAGTATCACGATGCGAACACTAAAGTCGTTGGGACAGTCAATTCGAAAAAAATGTGTAATCGTAAGTATGTTCTAATAATTCCTCATAATATCATCATCATCATCATTTCAGCCATTGGAGGTCCACTACTGGACATAGGCCTCCCCCATCGATCTCCAAAAGGGCCGGTTGGAAGCGGCCTGCATCCAGCGTTTCCTTGCGGTCTCTTTTAGGTCGCATTATATATTATGTATTAAATTCAAAGTTCCAAATGTATTTTTTGCAAACTTCACGACTCTTCGTTGTTGTCCTAAATTACTGACTCTCAATTGTTGCCATAGATACAAAACGAAAAGAAGAAACTAATTCCGACCGATCTACAATAGAAACTGTAGTTTTCGATGACGATGAATCCAAAACAGACACAACTGTCTGCAGTTATGCAAAAGTGGACTATAGCAAGACAATTCGTGACCTAAATAATCATAAAAGAGGAAGATTGAAAGATCAAGTTGATCAAACAGGAAGATTGAGAGATCACGCCGATCATAAAGGAAGATTAAAAGATTACGCCGATTTTAGAGACAGGTTAAAAGAACGAGTAGATCAAACAGGAAGATTGAAAGATTCCGTTGATCACACAGGAAGATTGAAAAGGCACGGCGATCAAACAGGAAGATTAAAAGATCGAGTCGATCAAACAGGGAGATCGAATGATCACGTTGGGAGACACTATAAAGTCGGAAGATTAAACGATCAATTTGGAAAACTGAAAGTTAAAGTCGTTACAAAGTCCAATCAATCTACATTGACTGACAGAACGACACGCTGCGACGTTAGTACAGACACGTACGACTGGTGGAGTCCCTTAGTTGAGAAAAAAAATTTCATAAAGAAGGATAGACCAGTTGATAAGAGGAAAAAAGATAGTATCCAGGCGAGAATAAGAGAGAGGAGAAAATTGAGGAACAGAGGAATTTCGACTGATGAAAAAATTGTTACATTTAGAAGTAAAACTCAATTTATTCCAAGTGGTAAATATAGTTATATTAGTTTATTTAGGTATATATATAATAGTTTATTTATAGTACACTTGCTCGCTATAGCTCGCTACTTCGTACGCGTAGACTTTCATGTAAGCTCTCAACCCCTTTTTGACCCTCTAAATCCAATTTATCGAACACAATATATTTTCTTTTACAGCATCTAGATTTGGTGATATAATGTCTCCGTCAAGATATCTTTTTGAAGTGAGTTCTTCGCATTTGCACTGTTCTGAATTTTTATTGAAAAAGTCGAATGTTTCTGTTTCTCTTTCTGTTTGTCACCTTTTCACGAAAAAGCGGCTGGGCCGATTATAATTAAACTTGACAAAACTGTAGTGTGCACCATGGGGATATTTAGGCTATTTTTATCCCAGTCAAATGCGTGGTTATAATATAATATTTTCACTACTACTACTTTTCTTGCTCTGAATGATATGTCTCTTATATTTTATTTACAGTCTCAAAGATATTACAATGAATTATTTTACAATATATTTGCTTCGCCTCGGATTTATCCTGTAACCAATTTGCAGGTACTTAATTGTTTTTTTAATTCTAAAGTTAAATGCTTGTCCATCATTAACTTATTCATTGATTTACATTGGTTTAAAATATTTTTGAAACTTACCTATACTTTTGATGCTTCAAGTAGGCCCTTGTCATGCTTTTATTTTAATTGTTGTTTTATATCATGCTTTTTTTCTACATATTCAGAAAATTCACAATTCGGAAAGAGATCGTTCTCAAATCAACAGTTGTCATCATAGACGTCGAGGTAATGTGAATTTGTGCATTAGTAAGTACGTGACTACAGGCACATCACTAGTGGGCTGCGTGAGCATAGCGTGTTAGTAAAGGCGCTTGCAAACGATGTGTAGTACAAGTAGCAAGTACGTACTCGCACGCGACTTGTGTGCGTCACCGCGCGAGTGGCTACTTTAAGTTTGAACGCCTACTTCTACTTGTTACCTGCACTTGCAAGCTACTTCGCATTGTCTGCAAGCGCCTTTAGTACTGCAACGCCACGCGCTCGCCACGCTCCTCTTCTGTCCGCAGAGTTATGTGCCTTTTTACCAATGACTTTAGCTGTTGGCTTCGGACGGCCTCAACAGCATGTCCAGGAAAATACAGATGGGAATAAGAAGCGAACGAAGTTATAATGGCTTTGGGCTACATTGACTGGAGTATCAAACCGTCTAATCTAATTTATTTTCTTTCTTTCTTTCTTTCTAATCTACCAGAGCACAGCACAGCTTGCACAGCTTCGCAAATCGTCCAGTCCCAAAATGTCTAGGGGTCCACTATACCGACTATCCATAAACGACAAAAGTACCAAACTGACCAGCTTCCTACGTTATGTCACAAAATGTCCAGTGTCCCAAAATGACTAAGGATTCATAATGACGACCGTCCAAAAATAGTGTATTTGAAGTAGGTAGGTACCTACATTATAGCTCTACTCGACGATACACTCACACTCCACCCTCGCCCATGGTGTGCTCGTTCCGCTAATGAGTAATTACTTTACAATATATATACCTAGATAGTAGATAATAAATAATAATAGAATTGAGTTGGATGCAAAAATGAAGCATTGTAATAATGTGAACCATAATAATTACCGTGTTTCATACATCAGAAAACTTCGACGGCTTTGGCACCGCTTGAATAATTTTGTCTAATATCCCGGTTCAGTCCCTACCCACTGAGCGTGCTTAGCTAGTTTTATTTTTGTCTCTGTCTAGCGGCTTATCTTACCAAAGTCCAGACCAAGACAGAAGCGTGGCTCGCAAGACGCTATGCATGATCCCTAGATTCTGGACCTCTCCTATTTAATTTGTCGTGGAATTCTCCTGTACCTACTGTGCGTTACGCGATGATAAAGTTCATAATAATTATATAATAAGTGTTCTACAGTTAAAATATTATGAACTCAAGTATTATTATTTAGTGAGGCCTCATTAAATGCAATAACAATATTGCATTTTTGCAGGACGAAAAACTAAGAGATTAGAAGAATCATACTCACCAAGAAAGGACATTCAGGTTAGATAATTATATTTCAAGTAAAGGATAATTCATAAATATAATTATATTCGTATTTATGCGCATTGCGTGATCAATAAAAAATATCGGACAAGCATTTGGTACTGTAGAAAATGGTCTGATGAAGTTTTTGACCTCGTCACCTCATAGGTTTCTCTGTGTTATTCTGATTACTGTTGGATCGCCGATAAAACCGTGGGAGCAGCAAAACCATCGTTAATCATACTTTGATTAATTTCAGACTAATGTACGGACCAGAAGATTCGAATTTCCAAGAAGTCCCGAGTCATTTCGAAAATTTAAAAACAACAAATTATGAGAAAACATAAACAACTGATAGCAAAGCCATTGCTCATCAGACACACAACCATTAAAATATGAGACGCACCATGCAGCAGAATTTTAACAGTTCTAGCCAAGCGCTTTAAAAGTTATTTTCCGAAATTTAGAAGTTTTTTTTTTTTTTTTGCATAACCGGACCGACCGGGACCGGGACCGGGACCGGGACCGGGACCGGGTCGACGATAATATTAATATCGCGGGTCAAACCTGGACTAGATTGGCACAGGACCGAGGCAGATGGCATAGCAAGAGAGAGGCCTATACCCAGCAGTGGGATAAGGAAGGCTGTGGATGATGATGATGAACCGGACCAGTGTGACCGTGAAGTCATCGCCTGTAAATATTAAGGCGCGAATTCAAATTAAATATTATAAAGAGGAAAGATTTGATTGTTTGTTTGTTTGCATTGAATAGGCTCCGAAACTACTGAACCGATTTGAAAAATTATTTCACTGTTGGGAAGCTACACTATCCCCGGGTAACATAGGCTATAATCTATACCCGTGCGAAGCTGGGGCGGACCGCTAGTATTTTAGAAATATGATTTTAATGCTAATTTCTCACATTTTCTGCTGTTATAAAAATGTTTATCACATACATATGCATATTGTAGACTGTTTAAAAAATCGTGATGCGTAGGTATAAGAATTTTGCTGTGTGTAACGCGATATAAGTATTTCACTGCTCTTTTTTCGACCATGCTGCGGGTTTTCGTGAATTTTATTTATGCAACTTTATTTATTCTTAGTTTGTATTAGTATTTGATGTTGTCCCGTTTTAAAATAAATTTTAATGTGTCGTTTACATTAATTTCTGATTTTTATTTCTTTTTACCAGTTTCCACTAGTTCTAATTACCCTTAACAGTGCATCGATACAGGCTGGCCATATAAAAGAGAAGTAAATAGAACGGAAATGAGAAGGGAAATCTGTAACCAGGCATTATGAGTGAACCTTGACTGAACATTCTTATTTAGATCAACGCGTGGAACTCCGCATCACAGTTGCTAACTAATTTCGAATGACTGACGTTTCGTTTATATGGGTGCAACTGGCTACAACAAATTTCTTACAAAAACGCCTTGACAGCCGTTCTAATTTAAACAAAAAAATATACTTTTCTGTGAGGCTGACGATGATGATGATAAGTATCTAGTTACACCCGCTTACCAGAGTTACTTTCTAGGTAGGTACCTATACCTACATTTTAAACCTTCTGGTCTTCGGCTACCTCCGCTGAAACAGCGCAGGACGGAATATCACGCGAACATGAACCTAAATCCGCCGAGATACGGTTTGTGTTGTGCAACTTTTCATCGCTTTTCAACGCCATCACCTAGACAGTATCGCTTAAAACAGATAGCCGTAACGGAAATGCTCACGAAAACAGCACCCGATTACTGTTTAAAAAAAACCGCTACTCCAGTTTTGGGCAGTAAACACAGGTGTAATAAAAATGTAATAATAATTTATTTTGTTTTTTAATGTTTACAATGTAATGTAAATAAAATATTCAGCTGATGAGGCCAACGAATGACCTCCGGGCTCCGCCCGCACGCAGTCAACGCGCGCATCACCGCGAAAAAGAAAGGAAATTTTTACTTTTCTCAGATGGTTCACACCAGAAATTACATCATCATACATACGACATACGGCAGTGAAACGTGGTCCCTCGCTATTGGCATCATAAGCAAGCTCAAAGTCGCACAACGAGCTATGAAGATGGCTATGCTCGGGGTTTCTCTACGAGATCGAATCAGAAATAGAGAGATCCATAGACGAACGAAAGTTACCGACATAGCCCACCGGATTAGCAAATTGAAGTGGCAGTGGGCAGAGCACATATCACGCAGTACAGATGGCCGATGGGGCCGAAAGGTTCTCGAATGGAGACCACAGACCGGTAAGCGCAGCGTAGGACGTCCCACAAGATGGACAGACGACCTAAAAGAATCCTCAGGGAAACGCTGGATGCAGGCCGCTTCCAACCGGCCCTTTTGGAGGTCGATGGGGGAGGCCTATGTCCAGCAGTGGACGTCCTATGGCTGAAATGATGATGAAATACATAGAGGAATTTGTTTTTTTTTTTGTTTTGCTCTATATTTTTCAACACAGACTAGGTAAAGCTACTACGTTTTATCAATGATGAAACAAAAGAGTTTCGAACGGTTCGAATATCTTCGAATAATTCGGTACAGTTAAGTGGCTTATGCTCCGGCCGCCATCTTGAATTTTTACGAAAATGTCGCAGTCTGTAACCTATTTACATCGATAGAGGGTAACTATATTGTCGTAACATCGCCGGTTTAAAAGATTAGAAGAGAAGCATTGTACATGGCACAATGGGATTGCCATGTAGAAAGCTATCAAAGCCCAAGAAAATTTAATAAAAAAAGCATTGAGAACCCGTTTCCACTAGCGCTAAGCTTGTGTCATTTTCATACAATTTCATCTTTCCGCAGGCGTTAACGCTAAACAGAAAGTGGGTCTTGTCTAACTCCCCTGAAATTTTGCATAGGTACACGTTTAGTTTGGATGACAATGCATGGTTAGTTAAATGACGTCATTCTAAATCCAATATGGCGGACTTCGAAGATGGTGGAACAGTAATTTTATGCACCACCATGGTAAAGGGTATATCAAGTGTAAAGGTTTGCTGAGAAGAATACGATTTTAACCGACTTCAAAAAGGAGGAGGTTATCAATTCGACTGTATATTTTTTAATATATATTATTTTATTTCAAAATGAGCAACATAAAAAACTGTGTCAAATGACAGAGATTTACGCCGCTACGCAATGCCTTATGTACCTAATTCAATCAATCAATTTCAAGCAATCAAATTATTTATTTACTTTCAATAATCGTTCTCAGGTTCTCGAATTCCTTATTGTCTTCTCAATGTTTGGATGTTAGTAGCATAAACAAAAGGCATTGTTTTTACAGCGGCCCAATATTGTAACATGGGTTATTCTCCAGTTTGGATATTTCTTCACGATTTATAACTGCGGCGAGTTATAAAGTTGGTAGGTATGAGTCGGCATTATAGCCAATATGATTTCAAGTCTTATCTAACGTATTTGGCACCAAAATAAATGGATGTCTTATCAAAATGACAAAAAACATTTGAAAACTGTGAGATTTTTACAGTTAAATTTTCAAGCAGTCATCGTTTTCCACCTGTGGTGGTCTGTATTTTGTGGTGGTACGGAACCTTCAGTGCGCGAGCCAGTCGAAGAAGTATAAATTATTATTGTAACTTACCACACGAATCTAATAATAAAAAGCTGCGAGTAGGCAGGTAGTATACTTGGGCTACTAGATCCCTGGAGCCGGGGTCTTAGAATACTGCTTCGGTATCCCCTGCCTGTATGTATGACCCGGGTATCCCCTGCCTGTATGTAGGACCCGGGTATGTCCTAAAACTGCGACCAGAACCACCGGAGGATGGGCAGCAGCGTCCTATTAGTACACGGTGAACGTACTGCGATCCCCAAGCCGCCTGCCAAGCGTGGGGATTATGGCAACACCCCTCTCTACGAGGGAGGCCTTTGTTCAGCAGTGGACGTTTACAGGCTGATGATGATGATGATGATCCCCTGCCTGTCGTAAAAACCGACTAAAAGGGGGCCTTTGGGCTTGTGGGTGGTCAGATTTGGGGAACTGACCTCCCACTCAGCAAGCCCAGGGAAGCAACGGCCCGGTGAGGACCACGCCGTTGTAAAGGAAAGGAACGGAAATGCCCTGAGCATTTCCCGGGAGCGTTGCTTCAGGCAGTGTGCTAGGAGGATACCGGTGCGTTCCTATGGAGATCCCGGGGCCCTCCGTCTGGCACAGAGGTCGGCCACCGAGAGGGTTTTAGTGGGTGCAATCTCACATAACCCGGCTTCACCCCAATGCAGCTGGGTATATTTTTAATATTTCCGCGTCAACAAAAAAAAACGTACTTGGGCTTTTCACTTGGATTTTTCATGAGAATGAAAATTTTGAAATCTTTGTTATGAAAAAAATTTTAGTCCGGTTTATCAGTAGAATATTTTTATCAGTCATTGTAATGCAGAATAACCCTACCTCTCATTCAATAGTTGACAGGTGTCATGTTAGTGATTGTGATATTGATAATTTTAATTCAATACCAAGCCTCGAAGTGGTCAGACATGGCGAAGAAATACGCGCTGTTTTGGTGAGTGATATTTATCTTTTTACCTGTGTTTTTTATATAACACATAATAATATAAGTAGGTACCTAAACCGAACTAGTTAATCGTATTATTACTTTTAAGTTTTTCGTTTCTTTTTACGTCTTGTTTTATTTTTACAATACAAAATTTACAGTTACGTAGGTAACTACGTACCTATATTATGATTATTAAAGAGATTTTTTGCATGATAAGGTTGTGGAAGGTTCTTCAGTCTTCCCGTGTAGGTACCTACCTATATGAACCGAAATATAGGTACCGAAATATCGGGAGTTCCTTCCACAACCTTATCACGGTAAATATCACGTTAATAATCGTAAATCTGTAGTAAACAACAGTGATAGTTTAAAACAGTGTTATAATAAAAATAAATATAAACATTAATACCTATTAAGTGCGACCGCGCCTGTCATTGCCATTCAATTTTAAAAAGCTGAACTAATATGTACAGTAAATTTTATTCACTTTTACTAGGTTTTTGAACATGCTGGTAGACAAAGTACCGGCGGCTGGATATCAGGCTATCCGGCTTCAAGGCTGGCCGGATATTCAATATCCGGTATCCGGCTAAACAGCTACCCGTATCATCTCTAATACCTATACTTACGAGTATACTCAGCTGGCCGTAGATAATAAAATATGAATTTTTAACTCAGATTTAAATTTTCTAATTTCGTGCCCTAGCTTGCTTTTTAGGGTTCCGTACTCAAATGGTAATAACGGGACCTTATTACTAAGCCAACGATGCCTGTCTGTCCGTCCGTCCGTCAGTCCGTCCATCTGTCAGTTCGTCTGTACGTCTGTCCTACTTTTAAACAGCTGTATCTTTCGTACCGTAATAGATAGATAGACCGTAAGAATAGATAGCCAGTTGAAATTTACTCAGAATATGTAATCATCATCATCATCATCAGCCAGAAGACGTCCACTGCTGAACATAGGCCTCCCCTTTTAACCTCCACACTGAACGACAGCCTGCCTTTTGCATCCACTGGATGCCAGCGACTCTTACTATATCGTCGGTCCATCTAGTGGGAGGCCTACCTTCGCTGCGTCTTCCGGTTCGTGGTCTCCACTCAAGAACCTTTCTTCCCCATCGGTTATCGGTTCTTCGAGCGATGTGGCCTGCCTATTGCCACTTCAACTTGCAAATTTTAACAGCTATGTCGGTAACTTTGGTTGGTGAATATGTAATGATAAGGCGGATTTACTAAGAAATAATAATGAATTAAAAAAGTAAAGCCAGAAGTTATTATTGTGTTATACTCAAGCGTCACTGTAGCAAATTATTAAATATGTGACTGCGTACTAATTTCCTAGACTATTTTGGAAGGTGTTAAGCCCTTAGTGGGCGAGCCTAGCTCGCACTTGGACGGTTTATTCCGTATAGGTTGATCCTACAGCCTTTCATTAAGAATAAAATAGGTATATTAGAAACTTATATTGTATTAAAATAAACGTACAGGCCATTGATATTATACTAATATAAGTAGTACCTATTCATTGCTTCAGTTTGCTTTCTTAAACTGGCTAGTCACCAATTTGGACACGCAAATTTTGTTTCACATATAATTGCTAAGAATATTATGTTACAATCAATCTGCAAAGTGATTATAACCTACCTATTAAGTACTTTTTGTAGGATTATTGTCAATTCTCTTTGAAGTAAGTACCTAAGTACTTCACACCAAACACTTCTAACAAAACAAATAATATCAATCTATCGTTCAATACACTATAAGTGCTGAGTGCTGAGGATAAGTGTGCCACTTTTCAATTGAAGTTTCGAAACCCAAAGACAATAACCGCAAACGCTGACCGAAATATTTATTGAACAGTAACCCATTTTATAATAAAGAACAATTAACAGCGAAGCAAAAGGTAAGAACGAGATTTTAAGGTAGCAATACTGTAATGAAAGTTAACGCGGTTAAATTTTTTAGGGTTCTGTAGTAGTAAACCAAAAACATAAGAACCCTTACAAAGAAACCCATTTTATAATAAAGAACAATTAACAACGAAGCAAATGGTAAGAACGAGATTTTAAGGCTGCAATAACACTGCAATGAAAGTTAACGCGGTAATTTTTTTTAGGGTTCCGTTGTAGTAAACCAAAAAAAAAAAAAAAACCCTTATAAGTTCTTTTTATCCGTCCGTCAGTCTGTCTGACCTTTTTTCCGTCCATCCTACTTTTTAGAACCTTCTAGTCTTCTATAACACCTAAGTGCATGCACTTTGAATAAATATTATACAGTTATACAGTTTTATTTTAGATCTCAAATTTAAAAGTACAAAAAAACTTTATTTTGCATTTTGTGGGGGGCTCCATGTTAAATGGAGATGTTTTTTTGCGATTCGCCCCTTTGTTTGGAGTGTTGTTAAAATTTAATTGGTCCTTTAAAATGAAGGTAGGGTTTTAATTTCAACCTTGTTTTCTTCTTTTGATTTTAATTGTACCTACTTTCTCATTCATGTACAGTTTCATCGTGCTAATATTAGAGGCTGCTTCCGCCAAGAAAAGAATCCGCAATTTCCCCGAAAACTTCCAATTCGGGGCTTCATCATCAGCTTACCAGATTGAAGGAGCCTGGGCCGAAGACGGTAAGAACGTAATAGTAATTACACGGTGCAGATAACCAGGGCCCCGATTCTACTAAACCAATTGTTTTTAATTGTTTTAATTTAATTTTTTAGTAATTTGCCTCAAAATGTATATTTTTTATACTTTGTGTCATAAGTGCCAATTTAGGGACAATTCAAGGACTTTGGACAATTCAAGGACAATTATACCCTAAAGGGGGACAATTACCCAAAAGTGACATGACACAAAGTATTTTAAAAAATAGCTGATAAAGCACAGCTGATTGAGAAGCCCTCCTTTTAGTCAGTCAAAGAGACCCTAAAATGATTTTACCCATTTGCAGGCAAAGGCCCATCAATATGGGACGACCTAGTCCACTCTGACAACTCCCCAGTGAAAGATTATAGCACGGGAGACGTCACCGCAGACTCTTACAACCAATACAAACGAGACGTGGAAATCATGAAAGAATTGGGCTTGGACTTCTACCGTTTCTCCGTATCCTGGCCCAGAATACTCCCCAGCGGCTTCGCTGACAAAATTAACAAACCAGGCGTCGAATACTACAATAACCTCATCAACGAAATGCTGAAGCACAACATCAAACCTTTCCTGACGATGTACCATTGGGACTTGCCGCAAAACTTGCAGAAGCTGGGAGGCTGGACAAATTCAGCTATAACGGACTTGTTCAAAGACTATGCGAAGGTCTTGTTTAACAACTTTGGTGATCGCGTCAAACATTGGATCACAATAAATGAGCCAAAGCAAATCTGTTACGAGGGTTATGGCTCTGAAGCTAAGGCACCAGCTCTGAATATGACTGGGATTGGAGAGTATCTCTGTGCCAAGAATGTCCTTCTAGCCCACGCGAATGTTTACCATATGTATGATGAGGAATACAGAAAGTTGCAGAATGGAACCATCGGAATCTCGATAAGCCATACTTGGTATGAACCAGCTTCGGAAACGTTGGATGATTATCACGCAGCAATGGATGCACGGCAGTTTGATGTGAGTAAATTTACGTTCAAGATTACGCAGTAGGAAAATGCATCGTTCAATTTTATAGCCCTCAAAAGTAGCTAACAGACGAGACAGACTTGGTTGCCGGTTGGCGGACCGCCGTCCAACCAACGGGAGACGAAATCCACTCTCAAACTTACTCTCCGAAAATTTTACGAACGCACAACATTCTGGTTTTTTAACCTTTCCTGCAGGAAAGGTTAAAATCAGAAAATTTATAATCATGATTATAAATTTTCTGAAAACTACTTTTCTAAATTAGAGATAGATAATAAGTTATGTTGAGTTTTTTCGTAAGATGAAGCTGTTAATTTTCAATAAAAAATACGGAACCACTTATAGAAGTTGAATTTTCCATGGACTTTTCTATTTGTTAGAATCAGAACGCCAAACATCCGGATATCGTTTTTTTAGTCAAAAAATGTGTATGCTGTGAATATTACGCAAGGAAGGACAGACTTACTTCTGGATGTTCACAATTCAGTTTTTTTTTACTATACCTAATATTATAATAATATTATTTATTAGGTCCTTAATCTTATTTTTCCAGTGGGGCCAATACGATCACCCAATTTTCTCCAAAGCTGGTGACTTCCCGGTCGAGTTGAAACAGAACATCGCTTCGAAGAGCGCTGAGCAAGGCTACCCCCGCTCGCGTCTCCCTGAGCTATCGGCTCTAGAAGTAGCCTATATCAGAGGATCTGCGGATTTTCTCGGAGTTAACACGTAGGTTTTTTACACCCTGCCAAATAATTGTGTAGTTTTTTATGGTTTGTGTTATACAGAACTGAAGAACTGTTTGATCTGATGCTGGCGTCGCAGTTGTACCATCGCAGTAGCCGCCACCGTCTGAAATCTCATCCACATACCTATCATAGATCAGTGGAAATCGCACACTGTGTGATGCACGCAATCTTTCTTGCCTCACGCTTGCAAAATGTAGAATGAGCTACCTTCCGCGGTGTTTCCGAGAAGCTACAACATTGGGTTCTTCAAAAGGCGAGTTATTAGGTTCTTAAAGAGGTCATAAAGGGTCGGCAAGGTAGTTGTGATTTGTGATGCCTCTAGTATTACAAGTATCCATAGGCGACGGTGTCTGCTGCCCTTCTGCTTGTTTGCCACCCATGGCATTAAAAAATACAGGGTTACTGGTAATCAGTATAATAAGTGGGTTTCTTAATTCCACCATAACTTCTGAACGCCTGGACATGTTTTGATGTGAATGCTATCGATAGAATACTTGCATTAATCCAAAAGTTTTACCACCTACTTGCGCATGCTAGGTACTGCACAAAGTCTGCAACGGGCTTTAGATTGTAGTTAGCTGGTATAGCCATTATTTCGCTGTTGTATCCAATAGGTATGTATCATCATCATCAGCCAGAAGACGTCCACTGCTGAACATAGGCCTCCCCCTTTATCCTCCACACTGAACGACAGCCTGCCTTTTGCATCCACTGGATGCCCGCGACTCTCACAATGTCGTTGGTATATCTAGTGGGAGGCCTACCTACGCTGCGTCTTCCGGTTCGTGGTCTCCACTCTAGAACCTTTCTTCCCCCTCCTTCGGTTAACAGTTCTTCGAGCGATGTGGCCTGCCCATTGCCACTTCAACTTGCAAATTTTAACAATAATTTTAATCCAATAGGTATACTACAGTAAAACATTAAAAGAAAGTGTTTTCATTCGTTATTGCAGCTGTCAGGCTCTAATTCTCTCTGCATTCTCTCAGCGGCAGGACTGTAATTATAACTTTTTAAATCCAATCAATTTACTTTATTCAGTTCCACAATTTAAATGTCAAATACATCCTAAATACCTATATGGTATTCACCAACAACTTAACTAATACCTATTCAAATAACTCACCCCTAACCGTTCCCGGTGCAAATGTACCCAAAACACTTCAGGAACGAGCCGGAGCGGGAGTGCCACACTTTTTTTTGAGCCTGTGCCTTATCTCCGAAATAAGCTTCTTGGCCTCAGTCCCCCAACAACCCATGGTCTCTACGGCAACGGGCACAAAATTGTAAAGCGGCCCCAACGCTGCGTACTTTTCCCTCTTGTTAAATCTGTAAATGCCAAATAAAGTTCCCATCCTGTATACCTATTTCTTTATTATACTCAGATATACATCAAAGATGGCGTACAGGGACGCTTCAGTGGAGGGCATGTACCATGTTCCGTCGTACATGGATGACATGGGAACGGTGGTGGTAAAGGATCCCACTTGGCCGCAAGCTACTTCCACCTGGCTGCAAGTATGTACCACACACCATACCTACGAATCATCTTATCACGCATTATTTTATTTAGGTTTAAAAATATACCTACGTACCTTTCGCTCAAAGTTCGACCAATGGGCGTTGTTACGAGCTGACTGAAAACTGCGGGTGAGTCCGGCGAGAAGAGCGAGTGTTAAGCAATTCTACCCTCACTTGATCATAAAAAATTGCAGGGCTTAAAGTTTAAGATTTACTTTCACATCATAACAACATATACCCTTTACAGAATGAGACTGAATTTAGGAAGGAACTGAATTCAGGCAAGTCTAAAGGTTGACTTCCGTGCATCGCGGCTGATGCGACAAGTCTCACTATGAAAATGTATGGCATCGCTTCCAAGGTCTACGTCAGACGCGTGCGGCCGACAACTGACGTCGCCAGACATTTTCAAATCGCATCTTGCCGAGATGCACGGACATCATTCTTAATAAGAGTTAGGACAGTAAGGAACCTAAATTTAGGAAAAGACGGCTTCTTTACTACCTATAACTCGTCGCACTCGAAGCTCAGTCGGCTCCGGGTCGCAGCGCGCGACGAGAGCGGACGTCAGGCATGGTATATATAGCATAACACGTGGCGTTGAAAACGTGCTAAAATATGACAAATAAGTAGGAAAGGTCCTAATAAGTAACCGTTATTTTTAAAGCCTCAATAGTCGAAAGGTTTGCTGCACTTTCACTAAACGCTACTCGCAGCTTCATGCCTCTAACACTTCCACCGGGAGCTTTAGTCACGTCACAATGACAGCAAGCCAGGGGTCGGGGTCTCATTTAGCCGCAAGGAGGGTGGGTACGCGGTGTCGCCACCCCCGACAGCTTGTCACAAAACTGCCCCTGCATTTACTAATTCATCATCATAATTTCAGCCATAGGACTGCTGGAGATAGGCCTACCTCATCGATCTCCAAAAAGGCCGGTTGGAAGAGGCTTGCATCCAGCGTTTCCCTGCGGCTTTTAAATCGTCTGTAATTTAATAATACTTACGGCTAGCTGTTTAAAACAAACCAGTTTAGGTGATGAAAAAATGTTCCGCGACCGTAAACCGCGACCGTATCTAGGCGCGTTCGCGTGATTTTCCGAACTTGCGGTTTGAGACCGCGTAAGGAGTTGGCCGTAAGGCCCCTGGTCTCAAATCAATGTTTTTTTGCAGGAAGTACCATGGGGGTTTAACAAAATTCTCTTAGAGATAAGACGGCTCTACGACAACCCGCCCGTGTACATAACAGAAAATGGCTGGTCTACTGCTGGCGGTCTACTAGACGAGAGCAGAATACGCTATTATAGGCAAGTTAGAATTTACTTTCGCTATCATTGATTTACAAACATCATGGTCATGACGGGTAGGTACAAAATTCACGAATAAAATGTTCTGACTTGACTTGACTTGACTTCTTGGGTTTATGGCTTCTGCGATTTAACTTTTAGGAGCTATCTGACCGCCATGCTAGATGCGATCGAAGAAGGCTGTGACATTCGAGGCTACGCGGCGTGGTCTTTGATTGACAATTTCGAGTGGATGAACGGTTACACGTGAGTTTTTAACTATTTTATTAGGTACAGAAAAAATTATAAAGAATAGCTCCAATTTTAAATCATCCACACTCTTTTTAGGGTTTCGTACCCAAAGGGTAAAAACGGGACCCTATTACTAAGCCTACGAGGTCTGTCTGTCCTACCTATTAACGGCTGTATCTGTCGAACCGTAAGAGATGACCTGTTGAAATTTTCACAGAATATGTAATGTTACGGCGGATTAACTAAGAAATAATAAAAAAGTCAAAAAGTAAAAATGAAAAGGGGGTCCCCATACAACAAATGTATTTTTTAAATGTATTTTTGTATTAGCTCTAATGTAAAAACGGTAATACGTATGTATGGTTAAAGTACAGACTCTAAAGTATTAAAAAATAAATAATAAAAAAAACAGTGGGCGAATTGGACTTACTCACGAACCGGAACGCATTTCCCTTCAAACCTTGCGAACTTTTAACCGACTGTCCAAGAAGAAGGGTAATGTTTTTGGGTTGTATGTAAGCATGGTACCTAAGTATGTTTCTGGGTTCCTGTAGTACCTCCTATTAGTATCGGCTTGACCGATTTTGACGAGTGATCTGTCGTTGGATTCCTTTACGAAACGGAACGGTGATTTCACGAAACGCAACGGCGTTCCGGTGCCTTCGAATTCCGGTCCATTTCGAGCAATGTACGTTTAGTCCCAGATTTGATAGTTTTCGAAAACTTTTTTCGTTTACGTATTATTCCATACATTTTAGTAAAGCGCCTCCAGCGGAAACGCGGACGAACTAAAATCGGTAGTATTCGGCGGTATAGATTGCTTCACTCTAATACAAAAAAAGTTTTCGAATACTATCAAAACTTGTACACCCTTATTAATAAACGTGGAGTAGTCTTGGAATAGTTACGCCGTGTTTTGTCTATTTCTCTCTTTCAAAATTTGAACTCGATCGAAAAAGACAAAAGACGGAGTAACTATTCCAAGTCTACTCCAAGTTTATTAATAGGGGTAGTAGGTACTAAGGGTTACTGATTTAGAGTTATTAAACATAGGTATTAGGTACCTAGTGTTACCTTGTTTAAATTTTTCAGGGAAAAGTTTGGCTTGTATGAAGTTGACTTCAGCAGCCGTGAAAAGACAAGAACACCGAGGAAATCAGCCTTTATCTACAAAGAAATAACCAGATCAAAGATTTTAGATCCAGACTTTGAACCTGATAGTTTCATTGTTGAATCGAGCCAAGAAAAAAATTACTAATAAATAGTTTCTAATCACTTAGCTAGAAAAGTTTTTATTCCATGAGGTATTTTTTACTAGTCTGGCTTATGAAAGTAGAGAAAACTTTAAAAATTACAACCCCAAAAGTTATATGAAAAGTAAACATTACTGTGTTACAATAAAAATTAATCATTTACAAGCACATTTACAAGTATCAAGTGAGATTATTCCAGGCATTTCATACTAATTTTGGGATTCCAAAGCTGATGTTTTTAAATTTGCCGCGGTTTTTTAGTCTCTACTTTCATTAGCCAGACTCTCGGTCAGCTAATTGAAGAGGTCTTGATCAGCTCAAAGAGTATTTATTCAGCAAACACTGTTCATTGCGCTGTATTTTTAGCTTTACCTACATTGAATTAATTAAATGATTTATAAAAGTAAAGTACCTATATAGGTAACTATTTTATACTTTTGCATGTTCCACCAATCGACGAATCGATGTTACAGAATAGCTGATGTACCTACCTTTATTGTACAGTAACACGATTATTCTAACTAATGTCTCTTGTTAATATCAAAATCAAAGATTAAATTTAGTAAAGTGAATGTTTTAATTTGATGGCCGGCGCTTTGACCACATTATTTAGTAAAATAGGGAGCAAACTGGCTTTGCACCCCTGCTGGTAGTAAAGCGTTACGGTCCACTTATATCAGTCGAAGTGAACATGTTGAACTGGTCAATCGTGGAAGCTGGCAAACGCGCAATTTGCCTAAAAAAGGTAGTCGTGCGGCACGACTACCTACCTTTTTTAGGAAAACTGGGCATGACTCGTGCCCAGATGGCAGGATGTTGTCCAGTGTGGACTGTGGAGGTCAAGAGGGAGGCTCATGTTCAGCAGTGGACGTCTTCTGGCTGATGATTATGATGATGATGAATGTGTAATACTGTATTATTTTTTTTTAAGTGCTCGTGAACGTGCTTAAGTGTGGTAAAGTGATATAACGAGGTGAAACATTATCTTTTCGTGTTGTTTCCTAAACTCGATAGAAACTTCTTGTTAAGCTTTCACCACTTTACTGGAGCATAAGTTTGACTTGACCGTGACTTACCTACTTTGATTGACTGTGACTATGACTTGTTTGACTAAAAAAATATAACGTGAAAATATTTCAGTACTTGGCACTGGCAAAGTAGCAAATGTGCAAATGCACAAGAAGTGCGACGCCAAAATTCTCCCAAGAGGAAAGAAGAAGAAATGGTATAACTTTTTTGACAATCGCATTCAGCACTGCTAGCTGTCATGGGCTTTGGCGCCAACGTAGAAAAAACAAGTTTGCTCGTTGTACTAATTTCATAAACTTGTGTATTTTCAAGTTTTAATGTGTAATCATAGTGGTTTATTATCGTAAATGTGCTCGAGTGTGGGTTGGTGATATAACGAGGTGAAACATGTCTGTTCATGTTGTTTCCGGAACTCTATAAAAGCCTTTTGTGAAGTCTCCACCATTTAACTGGGACATGAGTTTGACTTGACCGTGACTTACTATGCTTGACTCTGACTGTGACTTGTTTGAGGCTGATTAATAATTATTATGTCAACTTCTGTAATATTGCGACTGAAGGACTTTGTATCATACTTTGTATTGTCACGAAAATTTTTGCAAAAAAAAAACTAGCTGTCATGTCAAAATTGTTTTGTTTATGTGTCATGTTTGTTGCTGGTAAAATAAAATAGAATTTTACTATTTTTTTCTGCAAAAATGTGCGATTCAAACGATAATCCTTTAAAACTAACTGTTAAATGGAACGGCAAAGAATATGAAATACCAGAATTCTCGCCATCAGACTCTGTGGCGATGTTAAAAATTGCCATAGAAAATGCGACTGGTGTCCGACCGGAGAGACAAAAACTGCTAAATGTGAAATTTCAGGGTAAATATTGCGCAAATTTTCCTCTAAGTAACCTTTACTAGGACGCCGCAAAGACGTATTATGAATCAGATCACCATTAGATGCTGTTCTGCAGCTAATGCTAGGTTATGAATTTATGTAATTTAGTACTGTTATTTCTGTTGTTATTGCGTCCAGTTTCTTACAAATCATTATTAAACGAACGCACGAAACTTGACAGACAAGACAAATTATATTAATAACTCTTCACTCTTCTATTTCTTTATTAAACATGGTAATAACTTTAGGGAAAGTAGCAACTGATAACTACACTCTCTCCGAGTTGAACCTGAAGCCGAATCTCAAGATCATGATGATGGGGTCCCTAGAGGAAGCCATACAAGGAGCGCAGACCAAGCCAGAGGTGGAGGATGTTGTAAATGACCTCGATATAGAAGAAGAAGAAGTTGATATTGAAAATCAGGAGGTAATCATGATTAAGCATTTTCCATATGGTCTGTTGGTCTTTGGGATATCTTTCCAGCTGACCTAGTACGAGCTGTGGACAGATTGTCTTGCCACCGTTATTATCCTGCGAGAAAAAGACCAACGTATCCATATTCAAACTTTGTCGTGTCTATGAGCGAATAAAACCGTGGAAACACAATTTGTCAACGGCTTGCGCTAGTCCTGCAGTGCTCATTAGACCAATGCATAGTGTTAAATCATTCTAAGCTCAAATTAAGAGGTGTTTTTATTCTGTTGTCCAGCTGACTAGTAAATTTAGGCCAGATACAGATATCCATTTCATCTCTTATAATGATCACACGGCGTGACACCCTTCTTATTCGAGATGGAGACGATGAATCCTGCACTGCAGTCCCGCTTGGGTTGTGCATTTTCCTCTGCCAGCATCTAGAAATACCGGAGCGAAACTAGGGCTCTGGCACAGTTGCTCTAGTGGCATAGATGGAAGTGTAGGTGATATGATATCCATTGTTCGTCCTCACGATTCACACTTATCCTGCCAAATGTCGAATAGATCGGCTTAGCGGTTAAGTTGTGAAAGGCGAACAAACAGACAGAGACACAGTCACATCTGGACGTCTGCAAGTTGCGAGTGAATCGGTTTCTAGGCAAATGTGCTCCATTGTAGAACGCTTAACATCAGGCGAGCTGGCGGAAAAGCACAAGCTTGCTTTCTATTAAAAGAAAAAAGTTAGAATTGTGTATGGTCTTATAGATGATTTATACCTGCCGTCTCAAGTCACCATGTCTCGAGTTTATGACCCCAGCCTCGCGATCGGGCCGACCCGCTTTTATTACGTGTATAGATGGATAGAAAAGTAAATTGTGAAAAGTACTTGACTAATACGATTAATGAAATTCTGCTAATTTATGCTTACCTGGTCCATTTTTCTTAAAGTAGCTAACAGATGTATGGATGTTAACGGACTGCCGTCCAACCAACGGGACAGAAAGAGAAAGAGTGAGAATAATATATTTCCCTCTCTCTCCCGTTGGTCAGATGGTGATAAGGATAGTAAGTATGTGGACTAGATATTTTTTTTTTTTGTTTAACAATAAACTGTCTATTTCCAGGTGTACCTAGCAAAGATAAACAAACGAGTGAGAGACTATAAGATTAATATGATCAACGAACCACGGCCCGGGAAGAAGCTTCTGGTCTTAGACATAGATTATACACTGTTTGATCACAGATCTGTGGCAGAAACTGGTATGTATTTAATTATCTATCGGGACTTATGGATTTTCTTAACTATTTACATGGAACTACATACAGATACAACAGAAATAAGAACTAGATGGCCCTAGGTTGCCTATATAGCCCGTTTATAGTCTAGATAGCCCGGTGGTCCAGTTTTAGTGAACCTACCTTCTGAGCTTGGGCGTGGGTTCAATTCCCACCTAAGACAAACATTTATGTGATGAACATTTGTGTTTGTTCTATATCTGGTTGTTAATATCTATTTAAGTATGTACTTAAAACTATATATATGTACATCAGTATCTGGCAGCCACACAAGGTTTGATTAGTTTGGGGTCAGATGACCTTGTTTGCAAAAATGTCCCGCATATTTATTTTATTTTATTTATTTTTATAGAAGCCTCTCCAAAAGTCAATCACTTTAGAAGGGCATGAACGTGACATCTTTTTTTTTTTTTTTATATATTTGGTAATTTTGGCACACACTGTCATCTGACCCCAAACTAAGCAAAGGCTGCCAGAGACTGATATGTAATTTGAAAATAATCGTATTGTTTCAGCGTATGAGTTAATGCGTCCGTTTCTCCACGAGTTCCTGACTCGGGCATATGAAGACTATGATATAGTAATTTGGTCAGCGACTGGCATGAAGTGGATAGAAGAAAAAATGCGGCTATTGGGGGTGGCCTCGCATGAAGACTATAAGATACTCTTCTACTTGGACTACTTAGCCATGATCACTGTGCACACTACTAAATATGGAACCATAGATGTGAGTATGTTTGCGCGATAGAATCCAGAACGTTGATATTCGCCAAAGAACCAGAGTCACCGACATAGCTGTTAAAATATGCAAGTTGAAGTGGCAATGGGCAGGCCACATGGCTCGAAGAACCGATAACCGATGGGGAAGAAAGGTTCTTGAGTGGAGACCACGAACCGGAAGACGCATCGTAGGTAGGCCTCCCACTAGATGGAGCGACGACATTGTGAGAGTCGCTGGCATCCAGTGGATGTAGATGGCAGGCTTTCGTTCAGTGTGGAGGTTAAATGGGGAGGCCTATGTTCAGCAGTGGACGTCTAATGGCTGATGATGATGATGAGATGTGACTATTAATGTTAGGTTCTTCATCGGTTCGGTTTCTTCTATGCCAGCATGCTCCATAGTAGACCCTAAGCGTAAGTAAAAAAAAAATATTTATTAAGAGCCCATACTTTGCTCGTCATCTATCTCGCTCGCGCATGCTAACATTTTCAAGATATAATGATTGAATGTACCAAAAATCCCCAAGCCGCCTGCTAAGCGTGGGGATTATGGCAAGTTCCCTTGCTAAGAGGGAAGCCTTTGTCCAGCAGTGGACGTTTAATGGTTGCTGGTGTGATGTGTGTGTGTATCAAAAATTTCAACAGTGTATAGCCTATTACTGAATACATTTAAGTAATAAAAAAAACTGTTGACTGTTGAGTCTTTATTTTTATAGTAGATAGGCTTGCGCTTGGCCGCCATCTCGCCTGATGTAAAGCGACGATGCGGTCTACGATGGAGCACACTTGCCTAGAAGAAACCGATTCACTCGCGACTTGAAGACACCCAGATTGTAACTGACGGGGAACACCCACTCAGGCAGCGAATTCCACAGACTAGCAGTTCGCACAATAAATGTGGAATCAAAGCGCTTCGTACAGGTTTTCGGAATATCATCTATAAAACGATGTCGATTTTTCGTTCCCGCCCTGGCAGTCCGATAGAAAAAAGGGCAGTCAGAAAAAAGTCTGAACGTAATTCAAATGCACAAGCCCACTTGGCAATGCACCAGTTGGCAGCGTACCCACCATGCTGGCGGCATTAAAAACTCTGTTTCTATATTTTCAGGTAAAACCTCTAGGCGTAATCTGGGGCAAGTATCCCCAATACACATCTAAGAACACAATAATGTTCGACGATGTCAGAAGAAACTTTATAATGAACCCAAAGAGCGGCTTGAAGATAAGACCATTTCGTCAAGCACATCTGAACAGAGAGAAAGACCGAGAGTTGCTCCATCTATCTACGTACCTACGGGATATCGCCCAGTACTGTACCGATTTTGATACGTTGAATCATAAGAAATGGGAGAAATACAGGCCAGATAAGAAACAGGCCGCTTGTAAACGAAAAGCAGATGATACCTCGTCTACACCCCAAGAATGACCCAAGGTTAAGAGGAGCAAACCAATTTTCGCTCCGACTCGCTTGCACATCTGATATTTTTCATGTCAGAAATTTACTGAAAGTGACGTTGAAGAATGTTTTTAATATGTTCGTTACTGACTGGCTGGGATTATTGGCTGGGAATGACCACTTGAGACCCCAAATTTCAGGTTAGATTTAAGCGGCCTTATAAACATTACTTAATGCTTATCATTTCTGTCAACTTTTCATTGACGGAAATTGTCACAGGGGAAAACAAGACAGAGCAATTTTAAGCTTCGCTTAACTTAAGTAACGTTTATAAGTAAGGCCAAAGATGTTTACTAATTCCCATGTTAATCCAAACAAGATTTTCATTCATGTAAATTAATGACAAAACCTTTTCTGTATCATTTCGTTGTTTGATCTTACTTAAAAACTTGAATTAATTTAATCTATTTTAAAAGTAATTTTTGTATTAAAGTGTAATTAAGTATTAAAGTGGTGTTACACACTTCATCAAAGGCGTCGTTTCTGTTAGGTTTAGGTTCTGTACGTTTAGTCCCAGATATGATAGTTTTTGAAAACATTTTTCGTTTACGTATTGTTCATACATTTTAGTAAAGCGCCTCCAGCGGAAACGCGGAAGAACTAAAATCGGTACTAAGCGGCGGTATAGATTGCTTCTCTATAATACGAAAAAAAAACGTATTCCTTTCAGCCCAGCAATGTATGGAATATACTAATAATACGTAAACGAAAAAAGTTTTCGAAAACTATCATATCTGAGACTAAGGGTACTGTAAAGGTTCTAGCTGAGTAATTACTTACCGGTAGCAAGAATAGACATGTGTCATTACAAATAACAGGCGCGAAGGGTATAATTAAAGACCTTGACTACTGCTAACCTAACCTAATAAGTTACCACGCTTAATTGACGTTTTTAAGTAAGACTGAATAGGTTTAAATTAAAAAAAACCTATTTTTTTTTTAAATAACATTGTAAAGAAAATGTATTAAAACATTCATCAATATTACTTATAGTTTTTTTTTACAATGTGCAAGCTAGAGAGTGCGTAATGAGCAAAAGCGTTCTTAAGCCAGCGTGGTGCTAGGACAGCGTTAAGAGTCCCCACTTTGGCGTAGCATACTTATAGGGACAACTGGTTGACAAATAATCATACAATTTCAATCAGCCTTGAATACTTGAAATACCTGCGTGATATGTGCCCTGCCCACTGCCATTTCAACTTGCTAATCCGGTGGGCTATGTCGGTGACTTTCGTTCGTCTACGGATCTCCTCATTTCTGATTCGATCTCGTAAAGAAACCCCGAGCATAGCCCCTCCATAGCTCGTTGTGCGACTTTGAGTGACAGTGGGCAGGGTACATATAACGCAGAATAGATGGCCGATGGCCTCCCACTAGATGGACCGACGACATTGTGAGAGTCGCGGGTATCCAGTGGATGCAAAAGGCAGGCTGTCGTTCAGTAGTGGACGTCTTCCGGCTGATGATGATGAAATATTTTTCGCATTTTTTTCAATTTTTGTGTCTGATTATGTGAAACTGCCTCTTGCCAAATTTCATGATTCTAGATCAACGGGAAGTAGGTACCCTATAGGTTTTGATTTCCATGTGAAATCGCAAAATATGCGACATCATCATCATCATCATTTCAGCCGTAGGACGTCCACTGCTGGACATAGGCCTCCCCCATCGATCTCCAAAAGGGCCGGTTGGAAGCAGCCTGCATCCAGCGTTTCCCTGCGGTCTCTTTTAGGTCGTCTGTCCATCTTGTGGGTGGACGTCCTACGCTGCGCTTACCAGTCCGTGGTCTCCATTCCAGAACCTTTCGGCCCCATCGGCCATCTGTTCTGCGTGATATGTGCCCTGCCCACTGCCATTTCAACTTACTAATCCGGTGGGCTATGTCGGTGACTTTCGTTCGTCTACGGATCTCCTCATTTCGGATTCGATCTCGTAGAGAAACCCCGAGCATAGCCCTCTCCATAGCTCGTTGTGCGACTTTGAGCTTGCTTATGAGGCCCATAGTGAGAGACCACGTTTCAGTGCCGTATGTCATCACTGGTAACACACACTGGTCGAAGACTTTCGTCTTAAGGCACTGAGGTATTTTGGACGAGAAGACGTTGCGTAGTTTACCGAACGCTGCCCAGCCGAGTTGGATTCGCCGATTGACCTCTTTCTTGAAGTTGGACCTACCTAGTTGGACTGTTTGTCCTAGGTAGACGTACGCGTCAACAGCTTCAAGAACTGAGTTCCCAACTGATACTGGGGTGGGCACAACATGGATATTTGACATGACCTTTGTCTTGTCCATGTTCATTTTAAGGCCCACCTGTTGGGAGACTCGATTGAGGCCTTCGAGCATCATGCTGAGATCTTCCATCGACTCTGCCATGACCACAATATCGTCGGCAAACCGAAGGTGAGTGATGTACTCGCCGTTGATGTTGATGCCGAGTCCTTGCCATTCCAGGAGCTTGAAGGCATCTTCCATTGTGGCAGTGAACAGTTTCGGAGAGATAACGTCTCCCTGTCTCACGCCTCTTCGCAATGGAATTGCCTTCGAACTCTGCTCCTGTACTCGGACCGACATGGTGGCGTTATTGTACAAACACTTCAACACTTCGACATACCGATAGTCAATACGGCATCGCTGGAGAGACTCGAGCACCGCCCATGTCTCGACCGAATCAAAGGCTTTCTCATAGTCCACAAACGCCAAACATAGTGGCAAGTTATATTCTTCGGTCTTCTGTATAACTTGGCGTAGCGTGTGGATGTGGTCTATGGTACTATAGCCTTTTCGGAAACCGGCTTGTTCGATAGGCTGGAAGTCATCGAACCTGCGATATATAAATCTAAATATGCGACATAATCGGTCATATCTTTTGATCGCGTAAAATTACAAGTTTGTTTTTTTCACAGCTGAAAGAAACCGTAGATTTGAGTATTTGATATAAATTTCTACTTGATACCTTTACGCGTTCTTGAGAAAAAGGGTCTTGACAGACGGACAACAAATAAGTGATCCTATAAGGGTTCCGTTTTTTCCTTTTGAGGTACGGAACCCTAAAAATACAAACAAACATACATACCCCCGAAAACATTACCCTCCTTTGAGAGTTGGGTAAAAAGAAATAATTATCAAGTTTCGGCTGATCTAAATTATATGAAAAGTGTAAAGTTAATGGCGCGCCGCTATCTCACTCGCATATTATTTTGATGTTTTTTTAATTTTAGGATATTTAATTACTGTCTACTTTTGAAAAATGTGCTTCGGTCTTTTTGCAACGTTAATATTACCAAATTTGTATTTAGAACAGAATTTTGTTTTAATATTTTTTATAATGACCACAGAAAATGGTATAAACATTTTTGCCCGTTTATTCTAGTCATGAATAAAAATATGAAAATAAAAATTTGTTCTAAATATTTTGAAATATTAACGTCATAAAATGACCGAAAAGTAGACATTCAATTTATATCCTAAAAATCATCAAATGTGCGAGCGAGATCGCTTCACCTGGTATTCTGTTCCATAATGCACCTAATAGCGTTAACAAACGTATGGATTTGGTTGACCTCAACCGCCGTCTGACCAACGGGAGAGAAAGAGAGGGAAATATGATATTCTCACTCTTTCTCTCCCGTTGGTTGGACGGCGGTCCGTCAACCAAATCCATACGTGTGTTAACACTATTAAAACCCTAACAGACGTGTGGATATGATTGACGTCAACCGCCGTCTGACCAACGGGAGAGAAAGAGGGGGTCGTACGTTATTCTCACTCTTTCTCTCCCATTGGTTGGACGGTGCGTCAACCAAATCCATACATCTGTTAGTAGTTACTATAAGTCAGATCAACTGGCCGATGTACCTAAGTTGTATTAGATTTAAGGGGGTCTTAAACCTCGTTCTTTTTCATACAAATATAAAAAATAAAACGTATTTTTATGGAAACTAGTCTAATTTTACGTGGAATAGCCGTGGTAGTCTATTGGGAGGATTTATTCCCCAGAGATGGGAGACCACTAGACTTGTAAGTGTGGGTCGCGGGTTCAAACCCCGGGCCCGTACCAATGAGCTCTGCAGCTTATGTACGGATTTTCATACCACTGGCTTTTCGATGAAGGAAAACATCGTGAGGAAACCTGCATACGTACGGAGAAGCAATTCAATGGCGTACTTATGTGAATTCACCAACCCGCACTGGGCCAGCGTGGTGGATATGGCCCAATCACCCTTTCGGGGGTAGGTCTAAAAGTCCAGCAGTGTACTGTTAAAAGGCTGATTATGCAGTCTGATTTTCATGAAGCTTAGTATATCGCACCTTTAGTGTAGTAACAGTAGAGACAGAAACCGACTTAAAACAAACTACGCCACCCTGCGCCCCGCGGTTTCACCCGCATAGTGATGAAAAATGGTGATGATGATGATGATGAAAAGTAGCCCTTGAACAATACCCATGCAAAAAATCAAGTCGATCCGTTGCTCTGTTGCGTGAAAGAGGAACAAAAAAACTTCGCATTTATAATATTAGCAGGATTACAGAAAAATTGCGTGACGTTTTTGTTGATTTATGTCATTATTGTAATAAAAGTGTAGCCATTATCTCCACGCTTGGCAGGCGGCTTGGGGATTACAGTGCGTACACCGTGTACTAAAGGACGCTGCTGCCCGCATCCTCCGGTGGTTCTGATTGCAATTTTAGGACATACTCGGGTCATTCAAACTGTTGTAGTAAGTATGTACCTGCTACTCCTAATATGGTATACTGTGGTACTACTTACGTAGGTAATAGATAAGTAAGTAGGTATGTCTAAAAGCTTTGACTGACAATTTACCCACTGACTCATTGCGAAATCCTCAAAACAAATAGTTTTACTAACTTAGTTGACTTGCAAATCTGGATAGATGCATTTCGCAATGAACGATTTTGCAAAAGAAAGGAGGTAGAAAACTTATGCAAACATTTCAATTTCGAAACATCTTTATTTTAATAATCATAAAATATACACAAATTGAATTTCACAATTTTATTGGGTTACTTTTTATTATACTACTTGCAATTGGAACGGTATCATAGATTACTATAACTTACATTTTAGTTTGTTACTGACCGTATTGCCCAGATCTATAAGCAGAAATAATATGTAAGTAATATGTTATTAGGTGGCGGTAAAACAAACGAACAGAAGCCGTAATCCACCCCACTTTAATATCTGCAATTTCTCCCAAGTGCTGTGGTGCTGTATAATTATGTTTTTTATCATAACTACGAAGAAATTATAGTATTCTCCATGAATTTTGATCACATTTGCACGTAAAAATATTTAAAACAATAAGAACCGGAAAATGCCAGCTGCATCCTCTCCATTTCCTACCGCAGCTAGCCCCTAGAGTTTTTTTTTTACGCGGATATGTCCGCGTTTGACCACCAACTCGCCTGTTGGCCAGTTGTTGACGATCCCAATCTCACCAACAAGGCTCTGTACCCTTAGTACAAGTTTTGATAGTATTCGAAAACTTTTTTCGTTTTGTTCCATGCATTGCTGGGCTGAAAGGTATTCGAAAACTTTTTTCGTATTAGAGTGAAGCAATCTATACCGCCGATTACTACCGATTTTAGTTCCACCGCGTTTCCGCTGGAGGCGCTTTACAAAAATGTATGGAATAATCGTAAACGAAAAAAGTTTTCGAAAACTATCAAATCTGGGACTAAGCCTACTGAAGAGACGTGGGTTCCCTCTGCATTTTCTACCGGTTTATTTTCGGCAAACGCTCTGAAGAGATTCAGTATCGGAATTCCACTACCGAACTTTTGACTCCGTCAAAAAATTCACTCCCATATCATGTGCCTAAAGCTAGAAATACCACAACGTCCGGTTTCGTCCCTTTCTTCCGCGGCCCTCCAAGCTGTGAAATGTCCTCTCAAAGATCTTCCCGCCAAGCTTCAAATGGAGCGTTTCAAACAAGATGTCTCGAGCAACCTGTGCGAGCAACGGTGTTCACTTGACAGACAACTCTAGCTGCCACATAATCCGCCTAAATTAAGATGACAAAAAAAAAATACTGCAGTAAGATTTTTCCGATTTAATTTTTTATCGTCAAAGGGATTAAGGAGGTGAAATGGGGGTTTGAATATTGTGTTGAAAATGTTGTAGCTGTAAAACCGAAGCTGATTTCTGGGGGGAAAATCCCAGGGGCCTTACGGACAACAGCTATTACGGCACCAAACTAACGTTAGATCCGCTCAGGTGGAAAATCACGCGAACGTGAACCTTAACGCGCCCAGATACGGTTTGCGGTCACGTGATTTTCCAACTGAGCGGATCTAACGTTAGTTTGGTGCTGCAATAGCTGTTGTCCGTAAGGCCCCAGGTCTTTTATCGGGGGTTTTAAAACATTTCAATTTATACTTGTCTAAAATAAATTATTAACCTCAGATCAATAGCAACTTACCATATCTGCCTTGTTTGTCTGATCTGAGATTAACTGATTGTGTTTCAGAACGACTTGCTAAATCTTGCCAAGATGAAGATTCTACAACTAGCCATCATCATAACAAACATAATCTATACGCGACCACTCCCAACGACGAGCCCAGTGAAAATATTTTTTAACAGCAAATGGATTCTAGCAGCGGGAGGCAGCAATGGTGTACCGGCGCCTTCAAATTCATGCGTTCATATCACAGTAACCGACACGTTCAAGGAATCAGAATGCGTCTACAACGCTCTGAATCATATACTCACTAGACATCCAAGAATCGATGGAATAAACGAAAAAAAAACATCCAAGATACGGATTGGGCCCGTCCTTCCGTTTTATGGTCCTGAGAAAAAACTACAACTTTATTATCCTGAAGTATACTATTCAACGCCATGCTGGAATCCGAAGACGAGTAATATAAGAAATAAGAAAATATAAATATTATTATGTAGTGCAGTATGAAAACGAGAATCCGCCAAATCCTAAACATTTGTTTAGGGATAGACACAAGGATGCCCCATCCCAAGTTACAAGTTCCTTTGTTACCAATAGAAGAAGGGAAAAAAGATATTGTGATGAAATGGTAAATAAGTTTAACAAGAATACAGAGCGGGATTTTTACGAATATGACGAAATAAAGGGGGCATCCCTTTTGAAATTAAGTGCGCAGGCGATTCCGATGAAGAAGATGCTAAGGAAGGACCCACCCCCTCAACATAAAGACATCAGTGAAACTACTAGTGATGGGCGCTTACCCAGTACAGAAATACTAAAGTTCTTCCGAGTACTCGACAGGAACGTTACTATAAAATACTTAGGTAGGTTAATTCCTTATGGACAAATAAAAAAATATGTAGGTACCTAATCACAAGGGCGTCGCCAAGGGGAGGGGGGGCAGGGAGGGGCAGCTGCCTACTAGACTAAAATGACATTAGGTTGATATAACATCTCTCAAGCTAATGTCATTGTCAATGTCATTTTAATACAATTTCATCTTTCCGCCTTGCGTGAACGCTAACAGAAAGTGGGTCTTGTCTAACCCCCCAGGGGCCTTACGGCTAGCTGTTTAGGTGATGAAAAAATGTTGCGCGACAGCAAGCCGTATCTGCGCGCGTTCGCGTCATTTACAGTACAGGTACAGCGTACACCCGAGTTTGACCTCCGTAGTCCACTCGCGCCCACAAGGTGCACAAATCGGTAGCCTCATAACCTCTCAAACGGCGACACAACCTACGTACCTATCCTACGTACAATCATGCACAGCATGCACATACATTACAAGGATCTCCTATTTTAATAGCTGAATTTGGATTTGGCTTCTCTTGGTCTTCGTAATGCACTACATATTTATATTTTCTTATTTTATGAGTCTTCGGATCCCAACATGCTATTTAATAGTATCATCGTCATCATCATTTCAGCCATTGGACGTCCACTGCTGGACATAGGCCTCCCCCATCGATCTCCAAAAGGGCCGGTTGGAAGCGGCCTGCATCCAGTGTTTCCTAGCACGGGCCGTGGAAAATTTGTCTACTACCTACCTACTGCAGCCTACTGCGGTATCTTTTAGGTCGTCTATCCATCTTGTGGGTGGACGTCCTACGCTGCGCTTACCAGTCCGTAGTCTCCATTCCAGAACCTTTCGGCCCCACCGGCCATCTGTTTTTCGTGATATGTGCCATGTCCACTGCCATTTCAACTTGTTAATCCGGTGGGCAATGTCAGTGACTTTCGTCACCGTAATTAGTATTTAATAGTATGCTTCAGGAAAATAAAGTTGGAGGTCCACTTCGGATTTGAAAAAAAAGGACGGGCCCTATCGTCCGTATCTTGGTTATGTTTTTTTCGTTTATTCCATCGATTCTGTAGATTGGTTGTCTGGTGAGTGTATGGCTCAGAGTATTGTAGACGCATTCTGATTCTTTTTTCGTGTCCGTTACTGTGATATATGAACGCATGAATTTGACGGCGCCGGTACACCATTACTGCCTCCCGCTGCTAGAATCCATTATTTTTTTTAATATTTTAACCGGGTCCATTGTTTGTGATCGCAAATAGATTGTGATTGTTATGATGATGGCTAGTTGTAGAAACTTCATCTTGGCAAGATTTAGCAAGTCGTTTTGTAAAACAATCAGCTAATCATCAGCAAACAAGGGAGATATTGTTGCGGGTGCGATCAGGATCGCTTCTTTGATAAATTGTTAACAGCTTCGGAATGGTTTCTTGGTTTAATTTAGATGATAAATTAGAAAAAGGTGGCGGGGGGGGGGGGGGGGGGGAGTGTACCGTGGCTTCCTTATCATTGCAGATTTTGATTGGATGCTGTACCTCCAAATTCAACTTCCTTAGATGAATTCTCGCTTAAAATATCATGGCCAATAATCACGTCAGCGCATAAACACTTTTTTTGGATGCCATTACCTAGTATAATTTCTTTCCATGTGTATTTTCTTATATTGAGTTGTTTAGTTAAGTTCTTGACAACATTCAACAGTCCGTGGATATCATAGTAATTGATGTAGGTAATTGATTCTAATCTGGCACATTGGCGGACCCAGGGGCCATGGGGGCCATGGCAATACCTAGCAATTCCATACATTCGACTCAATTTTTCGATTTGATTCCTTCGAAACTTGTCAGAATGCCCCCCCAGCCAATGAAAGCCTGGATCCGCCCCTGATCTGGCAGTAGATTGTGATCGACATACTTTCGAAAAGTTTTCCTCTTTCTGACAGTTTGAGCATTCTAGTCCGAGGTGATTCGAAACAGCTCTGATTTTGCGGGCCGTTAGCGAGCTAGCAACATCGAAATTCAACCGCATCCTACCACCAGCGGTACCTCGGATGGTATCACTGACCAAAGAAGCGCGGTTGCGTCGCTCTGGCTCTCAAGTCACAATAAACCGGTCAAGTGCGAGTCGGGCTCGCGCACTGAGGGTTCCATACCACCACAAAATTCAATAACGAAATTACCAGTTATAACTTGGTAATGAACATAAACTTGTCACTGACTCGCACTTGACCATTTTTATTATTTGTTGTTATACTTTAGAGTGTGTAGTATTACCTAAAATCATGTTAAGTTTGACGCTTGTAAATACTTATTACCGTTTTTACATTAGAGCTAATACAAGAATACGTAAAAAAAATATGTTTGTTTAATCGGGACCCACCCTTTCGTTTTTACTTTTTGACTTTTTTATTATATCCGTCAATCCGCCGTAACATTACATATTCTGTGAAAATTACTACTGGCTATCTATTACGGTTCGAAAGATACAGCCGTTTAAAGGTAGGACAGACAGACAGACAGACGGACGGACGGACAGACAGACATACAGACATTGTAGGCTTAGTAATGGGATCCCGTTTTTACCCTTTGGGTACGGAACCCTAAAAATCGTCAAAACTAAGTTATACCAACGTTTCTTATGTTTGGAAAGCTCATTAGCAAAACTTTTGTACGACTGATTTGCTTATAAGATAATGTTATTTGGTTTTTGTTTTATATAGTTTACATTGCATGTCTACTGATTATTTTTATAAATTAATTTGTGATAGTAATAAGTACAAAGATTTGTCAGAATTAGGCACATTTAGGTATAATGTGAAAGACTAGGTACCTATTAGAGGTATGGCGTGTCATAACAGATCGTGGTTAGATTTTACTAAGAATAGAAGTTTATTTGTAATAAATAAAATAAATAAAAATAATCCAAATTGGCTGGGCAGCGTTCGGTAAATTTCGCAACGTCTTCTCGGCCAAAATACCTCAGTGCCTTAAGACGAAAGTCTTCGACCAGTGTGTGTTACAGTGATGACGATGCAGTGAAACGTGGTCTCTCACTATGGGCCTCATAAACAAGCTCAAAGCTGCACAACGAGCTATGGAGAGGGCTATGCTCGGGGTTTCTCTACGAGATCGAATCAGAAACGAGGAGATCCGTAGACGAACGAAAGTCACCAACATAGCCCACCGGATTAGCAAGTTGAAATGGCAGTGGGCAGGGCACATTTCCCCGTCCACTCTTAGGCCCGAATCCGTTTCGTAATATTATATTTATATTAAATTATTGTGAGAGTAACGGATGAGTGGTTTTTATGTCTTATGTCTTTTGTTTGTTATGTTTTTGTAATTTTGTAATTTTCAATGTAATTTTTGTTTATTATAGTAATGTAACTTCAACTAATTGTAATGTGTTTTTATTTGTATAATTTAACCTATTTTTATACATATTTGACTTGTATTCTAATTTGTAATGTATTTGAACTTTGGATAATTAATGTAATTGGTGTTTTACCGTTTTAATTAATAACAAATAACATAAAAAATAAATAAAAATATTATAGGTACTCTTCTTCCGTCCCATCCTTACCGCGCCAGTCCTGCATTTGTCCCATTATTGTCTCTAATAGGTACCTACACCAGCAAAATAATGTCGGAGAAAATAAGCTGATAGGCTTCTTTATCGGCTTGCGCTGGCCTAACGGTTGGAGATAAGTAGGTAAATAAGTACAATGTTAATGTAAAATGCTTAGCATTAAGTCCTCCAATTGTACATATCTACTTAATTTGTAAGTGTGCAATAAAGTATTAAAAAAAAAAAAAAAAAAATGTTTGACAAAAATGTAGTTCTTAATTTTACAAAAAAGTCCGCGGTAGCATATAGGTATCTAACGTTTGTAAGAAAACCACAATAATGGATATAACCCGTTATTGTGTTCAGAATAAAAATTAAAATTATAAGGTCATGCATTGTTATAATATAAGTTATGATTTTTTACAATAATAAATGAGTTCATACCTTTTGCAGTACTTATGTGGTTTGTTTTAAATGTTTGTCGGGACTTACCTATCACGTATTATTTTATTTAGGTAAAAATTTGTTCCCGATAAACATTTAAAACATGTGTTCAAATCGCGAATGTTTAAAAATTACAGTATGTGTTTTAATCTCACAGTTCATGAGATAATGTAAAATTAACATAACGCAAACTTTCGACGAAATTCAGTTCGGTCCTACTTTCGTCGAAGACGCGACCATTATAATCCTCGCAGCGCCTTCATACTGCACATAATAAGTAGGTAGGTAATATAATAAAATAACTCTTTATCGACACCACATAAAAGGAGAACATATTACAAGAAGACAAAAACGGTATTACCGCTATGGGCGACCTCTTCCAGACTACCTTTAACAATGATGTGCTGCGGTGGAACGGTGTCACAGGTATTTGTCCGATTTTGAAAAAGGTCTTCAATTAAGTTGTTTTAGGGTCCCGTACCCAAAATTTTAAAACGGGACCCTATTACTAAACCTACGCTGTCTGTCTTACCTACCCTTTAACGGCTGTATCCATACAACAAACGTATTTTTAGGGTTCCGTACCCAAAGGGTAAAAACGAGACCCTATTACTAAGCCTACGATGTTTGTCTGTCCGTCAGTCTGTTTGTCCTACCTTTAAACAGCTGTATTTTTCGAACCGTAATAGATTGCCAGTTGGATTTTCACAGAATATACAACGTTACGGCGGATTAACTAACAAATAATGAAAAAGCCAAAAAATAAAAACTTTTTTTTAACGTATTTTTGTTTAGCTCTAATGTAAAAAAGTTATACTTGCAAACGTCAAACTTGGCATGATTGTAGTACACACTCTAAAGTATAACTAAATAATAAATAATAGCCAAGTGCGAGTCGGTGACAAGTTTTTGTTCATTACCAATTTATAACTGGTAATTTTAATATTGAATTTTGTGGTGGTACGAAACCCTCAGTGCACGAGTCCGACTAGCACTTGACACTAAAGTATAACTTTTTTATTTGAAAGGTTATACTTTCACATTGGTCTCATAGAAATTTTATCAAAATCCGTTCAGAAGTTTGGTTTCTAAATCAAAATAACTGGAAAATTCGGTTACTTGGATTACAATATTATGTCGTAAAACCAAGTAAACGAAACTGCGTATTTTACTAATTTTGAAGTCGGTCTCATCACTAATGTTTTCAGTTTTAGATAGATAAAAACTATGGTTTTGTGCTAAACAACACTATAAAAGTAGGCATATTATTCAGGTGGAACGGGCGGGACTAAAGTAGAGTGGATTACAGAACAGATGCGGGACTATAGCGAAAAGGGCGGGGTAGGAGTAGATTGGGTTCCGGTATGGGAGTGGAGCGGAGCGGACGGATTCGGGACTAAATCGGAAAGAGTGGGACTGAAGTAGACTGGATTACGGAACGGATGCAGATCTGGATTGCAAAAAGGCGGAACAGAAGTAAAGTGGATTACGGGACAGATGCCGAGATGGGTCAGAAAGGGTAGGCCTGTGTTAGAGAAGATTATGGGACAAAAGCAGGACTGGCGCGGTAAGGATGGGACTAAATAAAAATAAATTACGGGACGGAAAGAGCGGAACGGGAATAGAGTGGATTTAGGGGCAAATGCAGAACTGGAGCGGAAAGGGTTGTACAGGAGTAGAGTGGATTACAGTACGGATGCGAGACTGAAACTAAAAAGACAGGAGGTAGTAAAGTAGGTTTCAATACTACGCGAGCGAAGCCGCGGGCAACAGCTAGTATGAAATAAAGACATATTATTGTACTCATTCATTCAACATTTAATAGCGTAGCGATATAGGTACGTAGTATAGGAAATCTTTGAGCGTAGCTCTTGTCGGTGGAGTAACTTCCAGGCTTGACGGTCTTCTGCCAGTATTTTGACCTCCTTGTACGACTTGACATTTATCTTTTCTTTTATTTGGTCTAAAAATACTCTTCTTGGTCTTCCCGGTCCTCTCTTTCCTTCTACCTTTCCCTCTATGATGGTTTTCATGAATTTGTCAAGTCGTACAAGGTGGCCAAACATATTTCCTCTTCTAGTCTCCATACTTGCTAGTATGCTTCTTTTCTCATCGACAATATGTAATACTTCTTGTTTTTTTTCTTCCGTCCAGATTATTCTTTCCATACATCTCCGCTACATTTCAAACGCTACCAACGTTTCTCGATCTTTCTTAGTCATCGTCCACGTTTCACTACCGTACAGTGTAATGCTCTATAATATGCAGACTTGCATTGTACTCATAATTATAGCTACTTAACCATGTTAAACAGTTTTGAATAATATTTAGAGATGCATGTGTTTATGCGAAAGCTATTTCTATTACAGAAAAGAAAAAAGTATTTTTTTTATCAAAAATGCTAGGAATTGTAAACTTATCAATAACTTAAAGAGAGGGAAAATCTCAAGTCTATTAAACTTTGTAAATTAAAAATAGGTAAACGATAATAATTATGGTTGCAGATAAAGCTGATATTACAAATGGTTTGGAATCATACTTTACAAATATACTGGACCACTAGAGAGTATGGAGACCACTACACTAAGCACATCACATCCTCACCATTACTAGCAGACGAAACGTTAGAGGAAAAATATTGATATTCTCGAAACTAAATTTACCTTCCATGAAGCTATTGCATGTGCTATAAAAACATTCAAACATATTAACTTAAAAAAAAAACCTATGGGAGTTGTCAGTAAAAGTCATTAAAAGCTTTAGGTAGTATCTGTGTTGGTCGTAAATAGAGGGAGGGCACAGATTTACTACCTGACCTGAATACGATTGAATCCATTAGTTCAATTGATATTATGAATGTAATGATTGATTGAATGATTACCATTGAACCTTGACCCATGACACAGAAGTACCTACAAGAAAAGGAAGAGACAAAGAAATTACAAACAAAAAGACAATAAAAAACATGACCAAGAAAAAAAGCCAAAAAAGAAAAAAAAATGTTTTTAACATATCTTCTTCAGATGAAGAAGTATTGGCTTGCAAGAACAAGAGAAAAAATTATAAGGAATCCTCTGAATCTAGCTCAACAGACGAACAGGATGTGGAAAATGTTTGGGACGATGACAGAAATGATGATATTTCTCCAACTAATAAAGATGAAACCCTGTACCATCTGTAAATAGTTTGGAAAGAACTTGATTTTGTATAGATGTCGAGGTGCGGACAGTGGGCTGGGCTTAGAATAACTACTCAGAGAAGGTAAGTTTCCAAACAATGCCTTCTCAAAACGTAAGCTACAAATTCGCTTTGTAGCTTACGTTTCGATTGGTATTTTAAGATTTAAGCAAGAAAATTAATGGATTACCTGTGGAATGTCACACCATAACTCTTATGCTGCTTTTCTGATTTGTTGTGGTACGATTTCACCGCGCAAATTGTCATAGTATGATTTTTATATTTTTTTTGGAGCCATATATGACTACATTTTAATGGCTTAAATTTTGCGAATGCACTTGGTTTCTATGTGTAGTTATTCTAAGGGGCTGGGCTCATAAAATTAAATATTGTAGTGGTGCCGATGCTCCCGATAAATATTAATATGATTATTGGGATTATTGTGAGGTAAATGCTTGTTTTGAGCGCCTTGATTTGTATTTTTCCGATTTATATCTTCAAACGAATATTGTGAGACTAAAAAGCGTGTTCTGAAGCGCTTTATCTTGTATTTTTTTATCTGTGTAATTGATATTTTTGAAAAAATAAACCGTTTTTTTAATTATCAAGTAATATTATTGTTATTTAAAATACTAGCGGCCACATTTTGGTAGGCGACCTCGCAAAAATGTAGCCCCACTTATAATGATAAAAATGAGATTTTGATTAAAAACTACATGAAAGGAGTAATCATGCAGCCGGATCTTAGACTATTATGGAATCAATTAGATTACCGCTTAACTGACCCCTATTTGGAGGAATCTTACCGTAACCTTTCCGACGAGCACTCGAAAGAACTTTTGTATTTAGCTTTTGTGAAAGCACCCATCTCGGCTGGCTTCACGGATGTCTTTGTATTGAGGGGGTCCATAGCATCTTCCTCATCGAAATCGAGTGCGCACTTAATTTCCAAAGGGGGCATTATTTCGTCATATTCGTAAAAATCCCGGGCTGTTCTTATGTTAAACGTATCTACCATTTTCATCACAATATCTTTTTTCTCTTTTTCTATTGTTAACAAAGCAACTTGTACCTCGGGATGTGGCATCCTTGTGTCTGTCCCTATTAAAATCAAATGTTTAGGGTTTGGCGGATCTTTCAGATTTTCGGTTTCATAATGCACTACATATTTATATTTTCTTATTTTATGAGTCTTCGGATCCCAGCATGCCGTTGAATAGTATGCTTCAGGAAAATAAAGTTCGAGTTTTTTATCAGGACCATAAAAAGGAAGGACGGGCCCAATCGTCCGTATCTTGGTTATGTTTTTTTCGTTTATTCCATCGATTCTGTAGATTGGATGTCTAGTGAGTGTATGATTCAGAGCATTGTAGACGCATTCTGATTCTTTTTTCGTGTCGGTTACTGTGATATGAACGCATGAATTTGAAGGCGCCGGTACACCATTGCTGCCTCCCGCTGCTAGAATCCATTTGCTGTTAAAAAATATTTTCACTGGGCTCGTCGTTGGGAGTGATCGCGTATAGATTATGTTTGTTATGATGATGGCTAGTTGTAGAATCTTCATCTTGGCAAGATTTTGCAAGTCGTTCTGAAAAACAAATTTTAATTTTTAATCAATTTTTATTTTTAATTTTAATTTTTATTTTTAGTCAAAACAATCTCATATCGGACAAACAAGTCAGATATGGTAAGTTGCTAGTGGTGGATGCGAACGCATCTGGCCTAAATCAGTCCTTTAGTCGAATTCACCCAGCAGAGAACCTTGTCGTCTTGTTTTTACATGTGGACTATTAGTTCATTGGTGTCGCTACAAGTCTCTTATTGTGCGTGAAAAATTAGTGCCTAAGTGAGCCGTGAGTAGTTTTAACCGAATTCAAAAATGAGGGGATTCTCAATTCGGTTGTTTTTTAATGTTTGTTCTTTCATTTATGAACTGATTTAGAAAATATTTTATGTTATTTGAACGGCTATACCTAATATTATTATACTATACTACCTAATATAATTGTATAGGGAATGTCATTAAAATTGGTTCTGTAGTTTGGCTTTTAAATCAAAGTAGGTATAACTGGAAAATTGCGTGAAATTGCGTATAATACTAATATTGGATAGCCCGTTGGTCCAGTTGGTAGTGAACCTGCCTTCTGAGCTTGGGGGCGTGGATTCGATTCCTACCTAGAACCTAGGACACACATTTATGTGATGAACATTTGTGTTTGTTCTATATCTGGGCCCCGAATTGACAGATTTAAATATTTTTTTATGTTAGAAAAATACAACTACCTAATATTGTAAAACTATTACTCAGTATAAAAAAACTGTAAATTTTGAAGCAATTATTTAACAATTAAAATCGAAACAATTACAATTTAAAAACAATTTCTTTAGTGGAATCGCTAAGTATGTATTTAAAACTATATATGTATGTATGTCAGTCTCTGGCAGCCATATCACAAGCTTTGCTTAGTTTGGGGTCAGATGACCGTGTGTGCAAAAAATGTCCCGAATATTTATTTGTTTATTGAAGTCGTATTTTAAATTGATAATTATTGCGTAGCAGTATAGTGAATTTTTAAAAGACAAGTTTGGACATGTTTACACGAACAATATTTGTGCTAAGTCATAATTATATCCCTTGTTATTCTGTTTAATCATTCTTTAAGACAAATTTTGGTAAATTAAAATGTTTTAAAATCCTCAATAAAAGAATTCAAACGGCTGAACAAATTTTCGAGCCGATGGTAAGCGATCACCATCGGCTATGGATACCTGTAACACCAGGGGCATCACATATACGTTGCGGACCCTTAAAAACTCTATTAACGGCCATTTTGAAGAACCCCATGTTATAGTTACTCGGAAATGCCTAGGAGGAAGCATTTTTTTTATTATAATTACCACCACCATCGCCTGATGTTAAGCGATGATGCGGTCTACGTTGTAGCACGCTTGTTTAGAAAAAACAGATTCACTCGTGATTTGAAGATACCCAGATTGTCATTCCACAAATTGCAGGTGTGAGGCAAAAAAGATCGCGTAAAACGCACCGTGTGCGATTTCCACTGATCTATGATAGGTATGTGGAACATCGCGTGAAGCATAGGTAAGAACATTCTCGATCAAGTCACCTTTCAAACAAAACAAAAAATAAATCAAAATCGGTTTAGCATTTTGGGAGCGATGCCACAGAAAGACATAGGTACAAATACACACGTTAAACTTATAGCACCCCTCTTCTTGCGTCAGCGGTTAAAATTTGGGTTATTCGGATGAAAATCTCAACAAAAGCCAAGCTTCTTAGTTGCATAACTTTTAACACAACATCCAAACTCCAATTCCGCCTTTTGTAAAAATCTCACAACAGAGTTTTTTTTTTTACTTTCAACCTGAATACCAAATTCCGTCTCCCTATTATTAGGATTTAAATTTTTCTCTCCATTTACCTCCTTAATTCGACCTTTTCGTAAAATCATTTCTTCCTTTTCACCCATAAAGATACGCAATTCAAACCCCAATTTCACCTCCGGAAAAATCTCACTGCAGTACCTATTTATTTACTTTAAACTTTTAACTTGATTACCAGCTTTTAACTCATATAACATCAAAAACTTAAAGATTATCAAATACATTTCAAACTTAATTTGCCATTAATCCTTGCTCATTATCATTTCTCATTGTATTGATGGCATATTAGTTTTAATCATAGTAGCAATAAGTTTGTCACCCTAATTTTATTTTATTTTTACTAAATATTGTACCTACTTAATATTAATGGTTGCAAATATATTTTTATCTTATCTTATCTTATCTTATTTTTATCTTATCTTATCTTATCTTATCTTATCTTTTCTTATCTTATCTTAATCTCTACATCAGGGATTTTCCCCCCAGAAATTTGATTCGTTTTTACCTACAATATGTTCAACACAATATTCAAAATCTCATTTCCATCCTTCTCGAAAAAATATTACTACAGTCAATGACTGTTATACATCAATGACTTCAGTATTTATTTTATACCTTTTCAGCAGTAGATCTGTGCTTTTAAGGTTTAAACATATTCAATGACTACAGTATTTATTTTACACCTTTTCAGCAGTAGATCTGTGCTTTTAAGGTTTAAACATTTTCAATGACTACAGTATTTATTTTATACCTTTTAAGCAGTAGATCTGTGCTTTTAAGGTTCTAAACATTTTCAATGACTACAGTATTTATTTTATACCTTTTCAGCAGTAGATCTGTGCTTTTAAGGTTTAAACATTTTCAATGACTACAGTATTTATTTTATACCTTTTCAGCAGTAGATCTGTGCTTTTAAGGTTTAAACATTTGAGTCATCTTAATTTAGTCGGATTATGTGGCAGCCAGAGTTGTCTGTCAAGTTCAGAACGGTGCTCGAGACCTTCGACCAAAATAAAATGAATGGACGGGCCCAGAAGAAGCACATTTTTTAAGATTACAAAATGAGCGCCGGCTCTCACTTCGTTTCAGTCGGTATCTAGCCGTAGGAAGTGCGACACGCATCTATTGTTACATGATGACAAAACATCTGAGAAAATTTTGCCTTCGTGTGCTTTCCCGAAGTGTAAATACACAACAAAAAACCGCTATCTATTTATTGTAACAAATATATTGTACATGGTTATAATTAGGTGTTGAAGTATAATATGTCCAACGGTTTTGCCTCGTTTTTACTGAGCAAGTTCAATGGTTATGGCCCGTCCATTCATTTTATTTTGGTGCATGCTCGAGACACCTTTTTTGATGTTAAAGCTTGGCGGGATTTTTTTTGAGAAAAGTGCATTTCATACCTTGGACATCCGCGGAAGAAAGGGATGAAACTGGACGATGTGGTATTTCTAGCTTTACAAGATATGGGGCTCAACTTTTTCACTGACTCAGAAGTTCGGTAGTGGAATTCCGATACTGGAATGAGATCAACCTCTTCAAACCAAACCTCTTCAGAGCCTTCTCCGAAAATAAACCGGTACAAAATGCAGAGAGACTGCCTATCGGACCTGTTCTATCGGACTGGGCACGATCCAGGGGCACGTAAAATCGACACCGTTTTATGGTTGAAATTCTGAAAACCCGTACGAAGCGCTTTGATTCCACATTTATTGTGCGAACTGCTAGTCTGTGGAATTCGCTACCTGACTGGGTTTTCCCCGTCAGTTACAATATACTGTCTTCAAGTTGAGAGTGAATTTCTCCTAGGCAAGCGTGCTCCATCGTAGACCGCATCCTCGCTCAGGCGAGATGGCGGCCAAACGCAAGCCTATATATAAAAAAAGGGAATGCACGTCTCTTCAGTGACTAAGTAGGTCCAGCTTGTTGGTGTGATTGAGATCGTCAACAATGCTAGTGGCTCGCCGCTGTGTATGAAATCGAGAGGATGCACTTGGGAGAAATTACGGATATTAAAGTGGAATAAATTACGGCTTCTGTTCGTTTGTTTTACCGCCACCTCGCCACCTAAATATGCCACAATAACTTATAACTTACATTATAATTTCTGCTTATAGATCTCGTCAATACGGTCAGTTACAAACTGGAGTAGGTGTAAGTTATAATAATCTATGATGCCGTTACAAGTAGTAATATAAACGTAACCCAATAAAATTGTGAAATTCAATTTGTACCGATATGATTGAAAAGATGTTTCGAAACTGAAATTCTGTCGATATAAATATAAATTGCCTACCTCCCTTTGTTCCCCTTCATACAGCCCTTTCGCAAAATCCTTTCTTTGCGGACCATCCCTTCAGGGTTATCTATCAAATTTCACTTTTGTAAGTCTACTAGTAAAACCTGGGCCATTGCTTACGGCACGGCCTCGCACTCCTAGGGGCCTCAAACCCTAGAACGACAACGTTGTGTGACCAACGTTGTCGTGGGTGGAGGGGCTGAGACAACACGGTTGTCTCGGGAGGAGCCGTAGCGCAGTGCCGAGGGCTCCGGTGCGTTCCTCTGGAGATCTCGGAGCCCTCTTGTCAAGCACTAAGGCTGGTCACCGGGGGGGTTTTAGTGGGTATAATTAAGAATCAAACGATACTTACCTTGAAGTTTGATTCCAATTATGCGAGGGTCTCAACCGAAGACGATTATATTATTTACATGCAGCAGTACATGGATTGTGCTGTCTTCTTCACACTTTTAGATATTAAACTACTATAAAAACAAAATTCCATTTCCTGTCTCCCTCTATGGCCGGAGGATGGCGCCTGCAACTTGTCATTACTTTTAGAGATATAAGGATCTATACACTCTATAAATATATATAATGTTTTGCTTTTTGTTTGTTTGTTTACTTGGGCTTTACGTTTTGGGTGGGTTGGGAGTGTAATCGTCTTCGGTTGAGACCCTCGCATAATTGGAATCAAACTTCAAGGTAAGTATCGTTTGATTCTTAATTATACTTCGGGTCTCAACCGAAGACGATTATATTATTTACATGCAGATGTTTAGAGAGCTTTCATCCGATAAAGAAATGAAAAGCAAAATATGTAAGGTACAGTGAGTGATTAACGCCCACCTAACTTTAATTAAAAATAGTTTTGGTATTTAAATGATTATGAAAACAAACGATATCTTAATCAATGGGTTATTTATTTGTGAATAAGAAAATAACACCTTAGAATGAGTTTTACTGATACTCCTTATGTTTGTTCAGCTTTTAAATAAACTGTATTTTGGGCGGTATTAAAAATTACGTGGCTATTGACGCCCGTTTTATAAACTAGGCTTTAAATACAAAAATAGACTCACTAGAACAAAAAATAATCTCACAACCAATATCCCACTTTACATTAATTTAATTACACCAGAAAGAAAGAAATAAAATCAACATTTAAGACAGACTCAGTCCAATTTAAAATATACCTAACATCAGTTGGTATATTTGTATTTGGTCATATAAAAGGTACTATTTGAGTATTTTCATACAACATACCATGATAACTTTTTGTATTAGCCGTTTTTAAGCCTGAATTAAGATAATATTTTAAAGTTCACTGGGCGCAATTAAACTGACGGTTGATAATAGCGCCCGGAGATAGAAGTTAATAACAAAAACAATATACCAAGTGGGTTGACAATCTTCCAAACATACACTATTCTAAGAAACAATCATTTAAATTAAATACTTACATTATTAATTCAGTCTTATACGAATTGTGAAAATTAACGATTATCATTAAGGACTAATAAGTATTATTAATTCAGTCTTACACAAGTTTAGCAATTCCTACTTTATACTTAATCAAATTATCAGCAATCTGAGCAAATGAAGTCTGTATCACATTTAGTTAAGCCTACACACTCCTCGTGATACCATTTTTTACATACTACACATTGCCGCATATCTAACAGTTTTATCTCGCAACAAGCATAGCAGTACCAGTCTTCTTCTTCGTCAGTATTTCTTTTCTTTTCATTTTTAGTCTTCCTTTGGCTGACTTTCTCTTTTTTTCCTTTTTTATGTCTTTCTTCTACTTTCTTCTTATGGCTTTCTTCCTTTTTGTTTTCATTTTTCTGTAATTTTTTGTTTGTCTCTAATCTTTTCTGCCCTTTAATAGATTTAATCATGGTCTTGTCAAGTCTTTTCACTTTTTTTTCTTTCTCAGTTTTGTCATTGAATAAATCTTTGGTGATTCTTTGTCCTTTATAGTTCATCGCTTTCTTACGCGGTTTTTTAGATTTAATGCATGCATAGTTAGGCGTTGGTAAGAATTCATGAAATTGTGTTTTTTTCATTTGTTGTAAACTGATCAATGGAACGCTATCACCATCATCGTCATCCGAGTTGCAAGTTTCATTTTGAATAGAACAGATTAGTTGCTTTTTTGGTGTTGTATATCCTTTGTAGATAGAATATTGGCTTTCATCCTTTGACGATTCGTCTGACCAGTAATCATAGATATTTTCAGCGATGTATTTTGATGCTTTAAAAACGGGCCTAGTTATAAACGAATCCAAATCCGAAATTGTTGAATCAGATCCGGGATCGTCACGCAAAGGTTTTTGTAATCCCGAGCAACTAGGAACTACCGGATCATGTTGTCCCAAAGATTTATCTCCAACATTGTTGTGAGGTTGGTCAATTTCAAAAACACTACTTAAGTTGCTATCTGGTATTAAGGAAAGCGACACACGGTCTTCTTCTATCAAGTCAGAAGGATCAGATGACGAGCTATAATCTACAAGGCGAGGCTTGATTCCTGGATTGATATTTTGATTGGAATGTACTCTATTTCTCTGAAAAGTTGGTATTGTTCCAATTCCAGCTAATTGATCATGATCATCATCGCTGCCATCAGTGTAATCATCTAATGAGTTAGGTATGAGATTCTGCAGGGGCTCTTGAGTTTGGGGGCATGGAATAGGGTACTTGACTGTATTAAAAATATTATGCCAATTGACGCCATCCATAAACATGACATAATGAAAAAGCATATTTCATTGATTTTTTGATAAAAATATGCTTATTTTTTGTAAAAAACGCGAATAAAATAACTGTATTTTCGACATTTGATCACGTGATCGAAAACGGTCTGTAACTGGCTTCATCCCTAGTGACGTCACACAAATCTAAACAAACAGATTTTGTATTGATATTTGCGAATTTAATGTTGTAAAGCTATTTTGAGAGCGATTTATCCAGAAATTTTCACCAAAAACATTCCGGAGGTTAAATGTGAGAAGAATGGAGAAACATTTTGTGCAAGCAGACAGCAGTAACTTACCCAAAATTAATGTTTTTATGGTTGCATATTTCTTTAATAATAATCCACGTCATTGTTTCTACGCTGCAGAACTCAAAACGTAAAAACTACAATGTCAGTATTAATTTTTAATTGTTCTCCAAGCAAAACATTCAATCAAGTTGTACAAAAAGTATGTTGTAGTAAGTGGATATAACTATTTTGTTAGGTTATGTCGAGCTTTACAATGTTTAAAAAGAAAGTAACAGTACATAAAATAGTGAAGCAATAAAAACACAAATTGTAATAGAAATATATAGACTCAAATATGTACCTCAAAATGATCTTCGCACATAGAAACACTTGAATTAGCTCCAATACTTTTGGGTTCTCTACGAGCTACTTAGTTCCAACCTTAGATTGGTTCCAACCACTTTTTTCGAGTTTTGGGGAGTTTTGGGTGCATTGGAACAGGAACAAATAGATTTTCCAGTGTCTTTATGGAAGTATTTGTACATTTTGGCACTACACAATATTTATAAACCATTACTTCTATTAGAAATTAATTAATCATCAAACTTTTGCAGCCTGGCTGCAGTTGTTTTGTTTTGTGTGACGTCAATTAGTCACGTGATCGGAGCTATGACGCAGGTCTGCGTTTTGGCGCGATATTTTTTTATTCAAACTTTAACATCGATTTATATCGCAAATACGACTGATATCCAGAAAATATAAATGCAGTATACATTATTTTATATCAAACAATAATGTGCAATAGTTTCCCAAAAGTAGTCAAATACCCTATTTCTGATAAAACAGATGGGGCAAATGCTTCCTCTGGTATAGCTTCGGGATCGAACGGGAACAGACCCGTAGCCTTGAAGCCATTGACTATGTTATTGTGCGTCATACATTTTGGCCAAACTCTAGTAAATATTTTATTGAATGTGGCTTTTGTGAGCGCTCTGTCAGCGCTAACGTATAAGAAGTTCAAAACTTCTTCATCCCAGTGATGTTCGTAAGACTTGTTTACTGACTTATCCAGCGGCTGTAGTTCATGCGTTGTATTCGAAGGGAGGCAATATAACACTATGTCATTTTTATCAGCTTCTTCGAGTGCTATAATTGATAAGTGACACTTAGCACCATCAAAAATCAGCAAACATTTCCCCGCAACCTTATATTTAGCTAGATGCTGGATGAATTCTACAAACAAGTCAGCAGTCATAGAACCTTTCGGTGCCATTCTAACTAATGTTCCGGCAGGTAAGTTTTCTGTAAGGTCCGGTCTTTGTCTTTGCCCTTTAAAAAGAAGCATAGGAGGAATTGCTGTTCCTATAGCATTGACACACATCGCGATAGTTACATTTTCAGCGTGCTCGGGCGCAACAAGGTGAACTCTTTGACTTCCTTTCTCCGCAAGTACTGTATGCTGATTGTGGACTGTGATTCGGCAACCCTTCTCATCCATATTATACAACCTTTCAGGATGCTGAATAATATCCAACTGGTCATATAACTTTCTCACACTTTGAAAATGTTGCTGAACGATTGGTTTGTTCAGCTTTTGAGCACGGGCTGGATTCATTATTTGTGGCTTACGTTTGCTGACCGATGGGTTTCGTTTCAAAAACTGTCTTAACCAATCAGCACCGGCAATTCTTTTTGACGGGTTGAAGTTGTGTTTTACATCGAATCTCTCACAAAACATAAAAGCTTGTTTTCTTATAAATTTTGGCGTGAGGGGTACTCCAATTTTTGCAAACCTTTTGATTCTGTTGCACAAGTCATTTTCTTGAACGTCTGTTAATACAGGTTTTCTTCCTAATCGTTTGGTATCTTGACCTGTTTTCATATGGTCCCTCAACGTTCGTCTTGGAATGTTATATTTGAGAGCTATGGCTCGCTGGCTTAATTTGCCTTTTCGCACAGCTCTCAAAGCAGCTTTTAAATCGTCTTCTGACCAGGACTCACCTCTTTTTTTACGTGGAGACATTTTGTTGATTCCTGAAAATAAATAAAATAACACTGAGTTTGTAATAAGGCAAACATTGCTTTTATTAGTTTATAAAGTTATAATTGTGCTCATTAAAAATATCGTTAATATAAACATTATTTATTAGCCACATAAGCACGCATACTAAAGGACCAATGTTAGAAAAAAATGCCAAATATGTTATGCTAAACTAGATTTTGAAATAAAAATTGTGTGATGTACAAGCCACTCGTATTATAACTTCTTTGGAAAATCCTACTGCATAACACATTTAACAGCTAATTCAAACGACTTATATAGCCATTGTAGTTTATGACATACTAGAAAATGCTCTGTGGTTATAACGCCCATGCAGACTAATAGCGCCCAACCGTCATTTTGCCGGACGTTATTACCCACATGGGCGTTATTATCCAAATGACACGTTTTTGGAAAATATTCATATAAATCGACACAAAATACTCAAGCACTAGTAAATTAATTTCATCTTATATCAATCAAAACCAAGAAGAATACAAATATATAAAAAAAATAACAGCAAAACTTACGATTTCGTCGCGGCACTTATTACAACAGCCTGGTACGTGACCGATCCTGCCGGAACGCGGCGCCTCACTGCCATAATCGCGAAGCAAGCGAGCCGCCGCTTGCGCTGCGCTTTCTTATTGGTTTATTCTATGTGTGCGTTGAGTGTAAGCTGAATCACACCATATCTAGTGTGTTTTCGGTTACTTGGGCGTGATTAGACAGCGGGCGTTAATCACCCACCCTACCTTATGTATATACATTCATCTTAACAATGAATTCAATCCAATAAATTCATCTCATATAGTCTTGTTAGCTTATTATGATATACATATTTAGCAAAAATTATTGAATATAGCTTCCGCAAATTCATTATCGTCAGGATTGGTAACATATCTACTCGTATTATAATATTTTAAGAATATAATTATTAGAGGATTTTCTCCAGTCTGCAGCCTTCCGAACCACTTCCAAGATAACTCCAAGTCGATGAGCTGTCGATGCGGAAGCATGGCAAGTGATATGCGGTCCAAATATCGATATGTCAATACCGCTATCGTACAGTTTGTGAGCCTATCTTTTTATTCGGTTTTCGAATGCTATTAAAGAAGTGGTCATTTAACGGCTCACACCTTAGGGGTAACGTTTTCTCAATATAAGTTTGTAAAGCTAACGCAGGTCATTATAGACGGTTGCTCTCTAATAAAAGGTAATCTACTTAGTGGTTGGAAGGCTCCTCCAGGTTGCGAAGTTTTTAATTAAATCTGGAACTTTAGTTATAATTTTATAAATTTCTATTTATGTATATATTATTATATTTTTTAATATTATTAAACTAACATTTGCACTCTCTGTGCAGAGGTAAATTGCTTGAACAGCAATGGTCTTTTGAAAGAAATATTCACGGGTAATATCCGTGTAAGGATATAACTTTGAGACAAAATCTAGAACTTTATTCGTGTCCCAAGTCAGTGAGTATTTAGGTTTAGGTGGTTTTAACCGATATACACCCTTTATAAATCTGTTGACATCTAGTGTGATTTCAGTTTCTAAGACTGTAGACAAAACTGACCTATGTATGTTAACTAAACTATAAATGGCCCCTTGATCGAATTTCATTGTTAGAAATTAGAATAGTTGGGTATGATTTGCATTAAAGACATTGTAATTATTTTCTTCACAAAAGGACCATGATTTGATAGACGAATCGTATTGCTTTAACGTTTGGTTTGCAAATGAGGCCATGACAATACATAATGACGCCCCTGGAACATCTAGTTTTATCATCGAGTGCCTGATAATCTCGGTGCCATATTATTATTTTATATATATATATGTATATTTTTAATGAATATTTCTGCGTTTGGCTCGATCTTCCATGACACTTATCGATCACATTTATAACTTTGTGAACTTGCAAAAAGGTCGAAAGCAGGTACACCAAATATCCAGTTATTTCAGTAAATGCGTAATCGGCTAGCTCCCCTTCTGTGTCTAATTTATCATAATTTATTCTGTCATTCTTTCGTACATTAATCTTATGAGATTCATGATCAGCAACAATGTAATCAGATGATTTTATATACGATGACAATACATGAATGTTTCTAAGCTCACACCATTGCCAAATAGTGCGAGCTAAGTCATTTAACTGTGTGTTGCACACCTCCTATTCGATTTGTGTAGCAATTGCTGTCGTGTTATCTACTATAAGATACCGCAAGATTGAAGCTCAGAAGCAAATATTTGCAAATATTTGCCCATAAAGAGCGGCTTTTAATTCCAAGATATCCATACTGAGCTCCAGTTCTGTCCAATTGCCGTGTGAACTTTGACCACCACAAGCTACCCCCAACCGGTACTTGATGCGTCACTATTCTAGATCTCAAAACAGTAATCGCTAGTGCGTATAGGGCAAAACAAGTTATTGATCTTTAAGTTCCACCATCTCAACTCTTTTTTGAGTGATTTTGCTATAACCATCTTTTTGTTATAGTCTTTGGAGTTACTGAATGTTAAAAAATAAAAACTTCTTGTTCAAACAATTTTTTGGTGTGGTATTTTGTGTAATCCATCCGTATCTAACAACTAAACACGAAGAAGTCAAAATACTAATGAATTTTGCAAAGAATCTTATTACATTTGTTGTTGTCTTAGTACATTTGGTGGTTCTTAAAAGTTCTACTATTTTATCGATTATGCGCTGTTTTTTCCATTCGGGTAAATAAAGAGTCATATTTTCGGTATTGAAAATGAACCCTAGGAATTCGCATGCTATAGCTCTTATCCCGGTTTATTTTGAAGCCCAATTATTGTAAAACATTAATTGTTGTATATTTATATTATGAGATCACTCCGAATAAGACTGTCCAATAGCAATAAAATCATCTAATAAATTTACAGAAGTCAGACCTCTTAATCCTACGTAGGTATTTTAGACTGGCTTCGACAGTTTAGTAAACGCAAACAGTGCGGCATAAAAACCAAACGGCAAAACACACACGGCAAAATTGGTACATTTGTGACTTCCAGATGAAACGTAACTTCTTTTTATCATGTTCATTTATAGCCAGTAAAAACATGCCATTTTAAAGTGATCTAAGTGAACAAATTTATTTAGGCTTTTGAGTTTAAAAAGGAATCGGTGATCGCCGTTAGCTTTTGGTATAGTAAATATATCTAGGTGATAAGAAATGACCTTGACACGGCTCGCATGTCGAAATGAATTTGGACAAAATAAATCTATGATAGTGATCAATGATTATACTGTCAGATGCAGACTTATTTGTATCGGTTTCTCTTTAAGTGGTATACTGTTCCCTTGTATCTAAGATAAAACAACAGGGTCATTTGTTATGGTGCACCACTTGTCATAAAAATATTGCAGTCTGCCGGCAATAGGTACCGAAGCTGTCGGCGTTACTGTCTCCTGGCTCTTCTGCGCAAAGAACCGTTCCAGCGATTGTATTCCTGGTGGCGATCCCGCGACACTGGTGCCTACCTCCAGGGAGCGGGGTTCTGGCAGGGCTCGTAGGCTTACAGCTCACGTCTTCCCCCTCGCGTTTAAAGCTCTTCGCTGATTTTGTGTGATTGGAGGTGGTGGTTTGAATGGAGCGCGCTCACGCTATTCATCTTTGAACCTGGCCTTGAAATCGCCTTCGAAGACTTGAGGTGCTCGGCCAGATTAGTGCCGAATACAAACTTGTTGATTTTGGTCTTTTTAACACTATCTCAAGTTTGTTTATTGCGATTGTTTATAATTGAATATCAGCACCGCCTGTGATTCTCTATAATGACAGTCACTTAGCAAGCGACGATTATATTATGAGCATTTTATTATATTATGTGCTTGTGGAAAAACGTCCTTGGACGATAAAGCCCAATTAAGGACGTTCCCTATCGCTGCTAAAATAAATAAATAAAAATTGAAATTTCTATATTGAGCTTCGGTGCCTTCATATTAATGCAATTCTTAGCGGGCAAATAGGTACTCTTTCAGCAAGTCTGTTTTGCTCTCTTTATATAGGCAAGCCATTACATCATATATATAGCAGCAATATCCTTATGTAAATCGTCACTATATTCCCTTTGTGTGGAAGGGTTCTCTCCAAGCATCATCAAAATTTCAGGGTCGAGCATTTCTTCCGTTTTTCAGATGTGGGCGCGCTGGTGTTTCTTTTGACGGTGGTGCATTCAGTGCACTTTCTACTAGCGCATCTGTTTCTTCAATGTCATATCCTTTTGAGGAGGCCTCATCGAAGAATAAAATGAGTTGGTATATATCAACGCGATATACGCGATGAAAAACTTACACGATATACGTGAAGTAAATGCGCCTCAACACGGTTTACGTGGAGAATATATTTAACCTCAACACGATTTACGTGAAGAATATCATGTTACCTCAACACGGTTTACGTGGAGAATACGTTACCTCAACACGATTTACGTGGAGAATATGTTACCTCAACACGATTTACGTGGAGAATGTGATGTTACCTCAACACGATTTACGTGGATAATATTATGATGTTACCTCAACACGATTTACGTGGAGAATATGATGTTACCTCAACACGATTTACGTAGAAAATATGATGTTACCTCAACACGATTTACGTGGAGAATATGTTACCTTAACACGGTTTACGTGTGAAGGTAATTAAAAGTAGCGACATGATTTATATTGTACATAGAGAATAAGTTGCAATCAACGGTCTTATGGGTATATACCCTAAAGAGGTAAAACGTCTTTGGTAGCTAGGTAGTAGATCTGTGTTGGTAGCTATAACACCTTAGAAGAGTTCTTCTAAGCATAACACGTTTAAAACGTCACGGAAAAAACTACATGGAAATAATAAACTAAAAAGTATCTACGTAGGTATTAAGTAGGTATGTTTATAATAAAACGTTCTATTCAATCCTTCTGACTGTGCCATGCGCAGAACTACCCACCTTATTATCGCGAAAATTTGCTTTTGTCCATTATTAACTACTTATAAATTCTCATTTAGATTCACACGCAAAATTTTCTTTTGAATTAATTGCTAAATTATGTAATTGCCTTGATAAGTTTGGTAAGAGGGTATTATAGAAAACTTTATTTTTTAACAAATTATTCAGTTCGCCCTAGGTATGCGAATTTGCGTAATACGCTTATCATAGACTATGTTAGGTACCTGTTTTCTCTCGATATTCACCATCCATGTCAGGCTCGTAATAACCACTGCAATATGGTGAATCATTATGGTGTTGGCGGGAATGGTCGGTAGACGACGATGAGTTACTTCGCCTGTATTTATGGAGTATTTTCTCGAATTTCTTCACTTTGTTGCATATATTTTCGTATTCACTACAATTAGATCGTAAAAGTTTTCTTTATCGCGTATTTAAATCAGGCGATAACACTTTTTTCACTTAATCTATTAATTACAGTGTGATTCCGACGACACAAAAACACGTAATGACAAGTTGCAGGCGCCATCCTCCGGCCATAGAGGGAGACAGGAAATGGAATTTTGTTTTTATAGTAGTTTAATATCTAAAAGTGTGAAGAAGACAGCACAATCCATGTACTGCTGCATGTAAATAATATAATCGTCTTCGGTTGAGACCCGAAGTATAATCCCACATAACCTGGCTGCACCCCAATGCAGCAGGGTATCTTTAGAAGATTTCCCCCTCGAAAAAAAAAAAAAAAAAAGGGGCCTCAAACCCAGAAATCAGGAAAAAAAATTGTCGCGTTTAAAACGCAGATTTTTTATTTGTCGTAAAACAATAATCCTTACTCATACCATATTCCCCCAACAACAACGACGACTGGCCCTGTTAACACACAACATACGCACCATGAGGACTGATGAGAAGATTGTTGAGCTGGAAGAAGAAATGGGTAGGGTACTTTGGGATATCTTGGGTCTATCCAAAGTCCGTAGAGAGGGCGAGGACACGATAACCCTGAAATCCGGTAACCTACTCTACTACCGGGAGGGCGACCAACAGTCCCAAGGTGGTGTCGGCTTTCTCATCCACAAGTCCCTCATTAACAACATTATCACCATCGACAGTGTTTCGAGCAGGGTTGTATACCTAATACTCAGAATATCCAAGAGATATTCGTTGAAGGTCATTCAGGTATACGCACCGACCTCGTCACACCCAGATGATGAAGTGGAGGCAGGGCTGGGCAGTATTTGAATTACTTGTAATTAAAATACGTAATTGAAATACAAATACGTATAATTGGTATTTATATTTTAATTACTTCCTTAAAATGTAATTTGTACCTAATTAGTATTTCAAATGTCTGACGCCGAGGTATTTTGTAATTAGTATTTCAAATACTTGAGGCTTCAAAATACATTTTAACATTAAAATACATTTAACCTTCAATTAAGCGATCGTGAGTGTGAGTGCGAGGCGAGATTATAATGATGGTAAAGCAGCTATTAGAGTTGGCTACACTGCACCTGTACCTATTTATACTGTACGCGTTTTTGGCGCCAACGCGGAAAAAACATGTCGGCTCGTTGGATTATTTTCCCAAACTTGTGTATTTTCGAGTGTTAATGTGTACTAAATGGTGAATTATTATTCATTAAGTGCTCGTAAACGTGCTCGAGTGTGGGCAAGTGATATAACGAGGTGAAACGTGTCTTTTCGTGTTGTTTCCAAAACTCCATATCCTCTTGTAAAGTCTCCACGACTTTACAGGGGCATGAGTTCGACTTGACCGTGACTTACTTAGCTTGACTCTGACTGTGACTATGACTTGTTTGACGCTATTAAGACAAAGTAAACTGTTTAATATTACGAGTAAAGGACATTGAATCCACGCTCATGAAGATTTTAACAATATACTGTACGCTATGACTACGTCAAAATTAGCCAACAAAACGTAAAAAAAATTACGTCAAATTTTCAATGTCAAGCTAAGATGTAAAGTCATAACGGTTTGTATTTAGTTTTTTTACGGATTAAATAAAGCTTCTGTTCTGTGTAGAATACAAATTGTATTATTAAAGTTTGTCGCGACGGATGATCAACATCCCTCTGCATGTACGTCGTCTACGATGCCGGACAACGGTGGCGATGGAGTGAGCCCGTGCTTTTCAGCCCATGCTGGTCTAGATTACTTATTTTGTATTTTGTATTTCAATTACAACAGCGTTCGGGAAATTGCGTGACATCTTCTCGTCCAAGATACCACAGTGCCTAAAGACAAGGGTCTTTGACCAGTGTGTGTTGCCAGTGATGACATATGGTACTGAGACGTGGTCCTTAACTGTTGGCCTTTTGGAAAAACTCAGAGTCACACAGCGGGCAATGGAGAGAGCTATGCTTGGAGTTTCTTTGCGCGATAGAATCCGAAACGTGGATATTCGCCAAAGAAATTTGCAAGTTGAAGTGGCAATGGGCAGGCCACATCACTCGGAGAACCGATAACCGATGGGGAAGAAAGGTTCTTGAGTGGAGACCACGAACCGGAAGACGCAGCGTAGGTAGGCCTTCCACTAGATGGACCGACGACATAGTAAGAGTCGCTGGCATCCAGTGGATGCAAAAGGCAGGCTGTCGTTCAGTGTGGAGGTTAAAGGGGGAGGCCTATGTTCAGCAGTGGACGTCTTCTGGCTGATGATGATGACATGTGGTAGCCCTTGTTTCTGATATTCAATCGAATACATATAGCACTGGACATCTCCATATATATTCCATCTTCCGGCTCGCCAAGCAAAGTCAAAGTCAAAGTCATTTATTAGTAAATTTAAATTTACAAGTCAATTAATAATATAATTATATTGAAAATGGTATATAAAAAGTTATATATAACAAACAAAAAATTTAAAAAAGTTAAATAATTATTATGTCAGCTATCATTAATTATTAATATTAAAATTTCACAAGTGTATACTTGTTCCGTATTTAATCAAATTTTATTTCTTTAATTTGTCCTCACTCCTGAACTCATTGAAGTCATAGAACGTTTGCTCGATGAGCCAGCGCTTGAGTCTGCTTTTAAAGCAGCTGACACTTGGAGCAGTTGTTATCATATCCGGCAACATATTGTACACCTCCGGGCCCATAACGTGCGTCAGTTTGCTGGATTTCGTCAAAGAGCGTGGGATACCGACCAGCTTGTTGGCGTTCCGGATGCCGCAAGAGTGCCTGTCTCCGCGCCTGCTATACAGGTCCAGGTTATTTCTCACATACACTGCCACCTGGAAGATCAGAATGGCAGGCAATGTGAGTATCCCGAGCTGTTTAAAATAGGGTCTCACGGAAGTGCATCGCGACACGCCCACAAAGGAAGAGACACTTTTCCATTGGAGCAGCACATTCTGGCGATGTCATCTTTCCATTTTAAAGCACTACAATACTGGCACGGGTTTTCTATGAGTCCGATAACAATAAGCCTATGATCTTTGTAGTTGATCAAGGAATCATAATTAAACGCACCGCCATTAAATGTAGACCAAATGTATCTCAGATAGTTTTCGTTTGCTTGCTTGAAACTTGATATTCGGCCTGGTCATCTAAGCAACACACTCTAAAGTATAACAACAAATAATAATAAATGGCCAAGTGCGAGTCGGTGACAAGTTTCTGTTCATTACCAAGTTATAACTGGTAATTTTGTTATTGAATTTTGTGGTAGTACGGAACCCTCAGTGCGCAAGCCTGTCTCGCACTTGGCCGTTTTTTTTTTTATTGTAATACTATGGAGTATTTTGAGAATGAATGTTTCAGATTATTATATTTTTAAGGCAAATTATTCAAGTACTTAATTTGGAAATAAGACGCACTGGGCACATGGCCTGGGGCCTTACGGACAACAGCTAATTGCGGCACCTTATGAACCTTATCGCGCCCAGATACGGTTTGCGGTCGCGTGATTTTCCAACTGAGCGGATTAGGTGCCGCAATTAGCTGTTGTCCGTAAGGCCCCAGCGCGCGGTAAACTATGTTTATACGCTCTTTTTCGTACTATGGGCCATAATAAACAACGAACGGTACGGGCCGCTTGCATGCATAGGCATTCTTCTAAACTTTGTGAACCTACCCTCTAAGTGTGACTTTTTAATTTTTATTGTTTTGTTATTTAATTTATTGTTGCATAATTATCTCCGTAAACTACGCTCAATGGCGCTATAATACTAACCTATTTATACTGTATTTACTCAATGAGTGAATTTGTAAATTCTTTTGAAGTAATAAAAATTATATCGGTATTATAAAATTTATTTTTTTGTTTTTGGACATTTCGCACACATGCTTTTGAAACGGGGGCATCTTCCATGAAGCTTATGTTCTTCATTATAAGCCGTATAAGAACTTTTCAATTCCTTGACCTTAGTGTACGACAACGTTTCTTTAGTCAGTATAGCGCAATGGTTTTCACTACCAGTTGGTACTAATGAAGCGGTTGTTCCCAAAAGATAAAGGTGTTCAGCTGTAGAGTTATCTATTTGAAGAACTGAGTATCTATGGTTATATAATTTGAACGTTTTTGAGTTCCAACACAATGGGGACTTCAGTGTTTGCGACAAGCCTAACGCCATCTCTTTATTCCATTCATGAACTGGACCTGCAGCATGGATCTGCGTCTTATTTTTTCTATATCCGTGGATGTCTATGATTCTAACAGTATGAAATGTGTGGTTATAGTGATTGAAAAAGCACTGGGCTTTTCCAATAGCCTTTATTTTGAATTGCACGCATTTATTTGTTTTTAATTTCGGTTGTTGATAGGGTGGCGGATCTTTTTCTATGTGTATATTCGTGCAGGAAGCTGTTAGCCACCATTCCCCTTCACCTTCGAGCAGTTTATCCACCAGATTTATAGACCTGACGACGGATAATGAAAGAACTGCAAATATTAAGAAATATTGCATCTTTTTTTATGGCTGACACAAGCGACTGTTCCTGATGATATCTGCAAAAATATCATAATGTTAGCGCTTAACTCCACGTCTTCACAATGCACAACATCGTTTTTAGGGTTCCATATCCAAAGAGTGAAAACGGGACCCTCTCACAATCAATGCAATCCCGCAATTTCGGGATCCCGCAATTTCCGGGACTGAGATGACTGAGATTTTGATGCCCGTACGTTTGTATTTACTCCAATGTAAAAACGGTAATGGCATCGATTCTGATGTACTCTAAACTAAACTAAATTTGGCAGCTCTAAAATTGTAGCCATCCTTCTCTCACATATTAAAATGAAAAGAGAGGCAGATAACTTTAGTCCTGTCAGATTGATTTAGTATAATGAGTGGTATGACAGAATCGACGCCAATGTCTACAAGCCTCAAACTTAGGATGAGTATAGAACACACTCTAAAGTAGAACAATAAATAATGGCCAAGTGGCCAAGCGAGCCAGTAACAAATTTCTGTTCACCACCAAGTGAAGCAACGCCGGGCGTGTCGGTACTTGGATGGGTGACCGCCTGGGCGTGATGTTGTCTTTTTGCACTACTTTTTGTATATTGCGGCTGGTGGTACGGAGCCCTGAGCGCACGAGCCTGACTCGCGCTTGGCCGGTTAATTGTTTATTTTCCTTCTTACCATGTCATTTATATACAAAAAAATGCTATGTTTGTATGTGTATCGGATATGGCGACACTTCCTGTTACACACTTTGGCGCAATAGCGCTGTGTTCTAATTACAATGGCGATATAGATCACAGAAAAGAGAAGTAAATAGAACGGAAATGAGAAGGAAAATCTGGCGCCAGGCATTATGACAGAACCTTGTTTGAACATTCTTATTTAGATCAACGCGTCGAACTCATTGGCGGATCCAGGGGGGGAGGCATGGTGGCCATGCCCCCACCCCCTCCCCAAAACACCTAGCAATTCCATACATTCGACTCAATTTTTCGATTTGATTCCTTCGAACCTTGTCAGAATGCCCCCCAAAATGAAATCCAGAATGCCCCCCCCCCCCCCCCCCCCCAAATGAAATCCTGGATCCACCCCTGGTCGAACTCCGCATCCAAAGAACTTGGACCTTACATTTTTGAGTTAGGTCTTGAAGATCTTTGTCCGCATCATAGGTGCAACTGGCATATAGTAGTCTTTGCAACTGGCTACAAAAATGCCTTGACAGCCGTTCTAACAAAAAAAAAACTTTTCTTCTGTGATATAAATTATCTTTTCATTACTCATACTCTGAAAGTAGGTCTGAAGTTGCCTGAGGAGCGGGTTGAAAGTAATACATTTCAGCCCTGGGGACATGGGACACTTTCAACTGACAGTGACATAGTTGACAACTGACAGACTCAAATTATAAAAAAACTAGTTCTATTTTCACACAGTATTTTCCGTAGAGGGAGAAGTCCTTCAACTATGGTATTTTCACATTTGTATTGAACTATGTTCCAATTTTTTTTTTTCCTCAGCGGATTATGGTTCCGCACTTCTCGTGTATTTGCCAGATCAGGATGTTCCAAAAAAAAATTGGCGGGAATCCGATCTTCATTGTAGAGTTTTGTTTATACTTCCGTATAGCAGATTTGTATTAACACAATGAGTTCATCTGATTCCGATATGGATTTAACGCCTGGTTTCATAAGAGAAGAGGCTGAAGCAGTAGTGGAAAATTATTTAATATCAATATACCCGGAAAAAACCTTTCACTAAATATTAGTACCTAATTGCTCTAATTTTACCATTAAAAATAAATTTCACACCAAAATTGTTGATTTATGTAAAATAAAATTCACTCATACTTTTTTAAGTCAGTTCATGATTTTATTTTTAGTTTCCTTGTATTTGTAATGAAAAGCACAGTGTTTACCTTTAGTCCCTCGAACTATTAGCGCCCTTGCAACGCTCGGGCGCGAAACCCCGTCTCGGGACTAAATAGGTAAGTTACTTCCACCCCTGGGGTACCTAACAATGTACTATTGCATAACATTAAGGTTGTATGTAGCCTTATTATTTTTGTTACCTCATAAAAAAGCTGATCATAAATTGAGCCCATCAATGTAAACAAAATTAAAATTTGTTCAAAATCTAATCTTCTCTGTCTCTTCTCTTTTCCAGACATGTCTGTCTGTCTGTCTGTATGGCCTCTAACTCCTCCTAAACCACGCAACGGATTTTGATGCGGTTTTTCATTACATTTTCATGGAAGGTTTATAATACTCGTATACCTATATAACTAGCTATACCCGCCCCGGCTTCGCAAGTAAATTACACCCGTGCGAAGCCGGGCGGGTCGCTAGTTTATGTATAAGAATCTTGTGTCACAGTGTTTGTGGTCGCACTCCTCCAAAACAACTCGACCGATTTTTATGATCTTTTATGTATAAATAAATAAAATAAATAAATAAATATTCGGGACATTTTTAGGTAGGACCTAGGTATATTTGATAGATATGAGAATAGGATCGTAATCTTCGACCAAAATAAAATGAATGGACGGGCCATAACCATTGAACTTGCTCAGGAAAAACGAGGCAAAACCATTGGACATAATAAAATTCAAACACCTAATTATAACCATGTACAGTCAATTTGTTACAAAAAATAGATAGCCTTGTTTTTTGTGTATTTACACTTCGCGAAAGCACCGAAGGCATAATTTTGCAGAGGTTTCGTTATCATGTATCTAACAATAGACGCGTAATTACGCGTATCTTACTTCCTACGGCTAGAGACCGACTGAAACGAAGTGAGAGCAGGCGCTCATTTGGTAATCTTCAAAAATGCGCTTCTTCTGGGCCCGCCCATACATTTATTTTGGTTGAAGCTTGGGTGTATCTCCCTGTTAGCGCCAAAAACGCACCTACCCCACTTTTTTTTAAATTTATTGGCAATTGGATACAATGTCCTTAATGCCACCTACCCCACCAAAGTAGAGGTATTTCCACACCTAGGTTTGCTGCTTTAAGTACAATAATAAACAAAATAAATACCTTTAAAAATAAATTTCATGTACTGTACCTTAATGCAATATTTTTTTGTAAGTAGGTATAGGTACGTAAGCAAGCAAATCGTGCAATCGAATAATAGTTACAATAATCGAAACAAATATTGAGACATAAACCATTCCGTTCTCATAAAAGTAACTACTTACCTACATTTTAATAATATAAAATTATTAGTTGTTGTCCGCGATTTTGTACGCGGAGAAAAGTCACCGCTAGTTTTTTTTCTTCTTCTCGAGCCTGTCCTTCGCTACGTACTTAGAATAACTACACAAAGAAACCAAGTACATTCGCAAAATTTAAGCCATTCAAATGGTATCAAATATGGCTCCAAAAAAAAAAAATTTTACTATGACAATTTGCGCGGTGAAATCGTACCACAATAAATCAGAAAAGCAGCATAAGAGTTATGGTGTGACATTCCACAGGTAATCCATTAATTTTCTTGCTTAAATCGTTTAAAATACCAATCCTTCTCTCACATATTAAAATGAAAAGAGAGGCAGATAACTTTAGTCCTGTCAGATTGGTTTAGTATAATGAGTGGTATGACAGAATCGACGCCAATGTCTACAAGCCTAGCATAAGAGTTATGGTGTGACATTCCACAGGTAATCCATTAATTTTCTTGCTTAAATCGTTTAAAATACCAATCGAAACGTAAGCTACAAAGCGAATTTGTAGCTTACGTTTTGAGAAGGCGTTGTTTGGAAACCTACCTTCTCTGAGTAGTTATTCTAAGGCTACGTACCTATAATATCTTTCCCGCTCCGATCTTTTCCCAATCCCATCCCGTTCTGTGTGAATCCCTCAGTTATTTTGTGAGTAGGTATCAAACGGTCAAACCCCATGGCGCTGTTGAAAGATAGAAAGATAAACTCTTTTTTTTTTTTTTTTTTTAAATCTTCATGAGCGTGGATTCAATGTCCTTTACTCGTAATATTAAACAGTTTACTTTGTCTTAATAGCGTCAAACAAGTCATAGTCACAGTCAGAGTCAAGCTAAGTAAGTCACGGTCAAGTCGAACTCATGCCCCTGTAAAGTGGTGAAGACTTTACAAGAGGCTCCTATGGAGTTTTGGAAACAACACGAAAAGACACGTTTCACCTCGTTATATCACTTGCCCACACTCAAGCACGTTTACGAGCCCTTAATGAATAATAATTCACCATTTAGTACACATTAACACTCGAAAATACACAAGTTTAGGAAAATAATCCGACGAGCCGACACGTTTTTTCCGCGTTGGCGCCAAAACTCCAAAGATAAACTCTTTATTGCTCACACCACAGATTACATACACACGATAAAGCAGCGACGGAAACGGAACGTAACGATTGAAATGTGATTTTGATTCCCAAGTCACACATTGTGGCCCAGACCCCAGTTGGTAGTGACCCTGCCTTCTGCGCTAGGGGGCGTGGGTTCGATTCCCACCTAGGGCAATATTCATGTGATATACTATGTTCTTTATACGTGGGCGCTACTAGTATAATTATGTTTTTTTTTAAATATTATGTACTTATTGTGTGTATATATCAGTCTCTGGCATCCATAGTACAAGCTTTGCTTACACCTCAGCTTACACTCACAAGTTTGGGGTCAGATGACCATTGCGCAAAAAAAGTCCTGGAAATATGTATAGAAAAAATAGGATTTTCCATATATATTTTTACTTGAAATAAAAAAAGAATCTGTTGTTTGATGATACAGTGATGTGTTTCATTTTATGTTTAATGTGATTTATCATCCCTTATAGTTACAATTACAATTTCTACCCAAAAAGATAATCTAGGTGTTTCTGAACGTGCTCGAGTGTAGGCAAGTGGCATGTAACATGACGTACTTATTTTCATGATGTTCCAAAACTACACAGAAGCCAGAAGCTTAGAGTAAAGTTTCCACTACTTTACTAGGGCATGTTGACCGTGACTGACTGTGCCTATGACGAGTTTGACAATAATTCATTACACTTGAAAAAACAATGCTAGACTGTGGCAAATGCACAAGTCGTGTGACGCCAAAATCCTCTCAAGAGGAAAAAATTTTATAACCATTCTACTTGGTTGCTAATTGACAGTTGACACTGGCAAATACATAACCGTAAAAGTGCGACGCCAAACGCCTCACAGAGGAAAAAAAATAAAAACACAGTAGCCGTGCGTGTGGTAATAGTGTTCCGTGAACGCGTGTCTCTTTTACATTCTCTTTGCGCGTGTCAGTGTCTAATAAATACGCCGGTACATACTCTCATTTAGGGTGTATAATTATTAATTTGTTTTCAAAATGCTTGGATATGGAAACGCTGGTATTCCGGATAGAACTTGGCAACCTCCGTTAGCAGTGTTAGAAACAACGTAAGCATAGATCATTGTTGTAAACAAACATCCAAGTACCCAACGAAAATGATTGTTGTACGTTTAACTTTAATACTTTCAGAATGGGTCTTATCGTCGTGGAGATGTATTGGAAACATGCGCCTATCACTTGCAGAAACTTTATGGAACTCGTCCGAAGAGGTTATTACAATAACACAAAGTTCCACCGCGTCATCAGAGACTTCATGATACAAGGAGGTGACCCTACAGGCACGGGTAAAGGAGGGCAGTCTATCTACGGGCCTACGTTCGATGACGAGATTTCGTCGGAGTTAAAACACACAGGAGCCGGGATTTTGTCAATGGCTAATGCAGGACCAGACTCTAATGGTTCCCAATTTTTCATATCAATGGCTCCGACCCAGTGGCTAGATGGAAAACACACAATTTTCGGCAGAGTAGAGTCCGGTATGCAAGTAGTTAAGAGAATTGGTTTGGTTGAATGTGATAAAAATGACTGTCCGGTAGACGACATTAGAATTGAAAAAGCATACATAAAATGATCAAAGTAACTTTTATTTATAAGCTTTAGTGCGTACTTATATATTTAAGTTAGTAAACAAATTGTGGAATGTTTGTGGTGTAATTTATAAGGGTTGGGCTTAGATATCATCCACCTCATTTTAGGGGAAAGTGGGAAAGGGGTGGATCAGAAAGTTGGAGTTTTCCCCGCCATTTATTCTTGACAGAAGCACTTGTTTTTTTTTTTGTTTTTTTTACGCTTCAACCAAAATAAAATGAATAGATGGGCCCTAACCATTTTAAAAAGAGTCAAAACCGTCCGACATATACTTCAACACCTAATTATAAAAATGTACAGTATAACTGTTACAAAAAATAGATACCAGTTTTATTTGTGTATTTACACTTCGGGAAAGCATACGAATGCATAATTTTGTCAGATGTTTCGTTATCACGCAACAATAGACACGTGTTGCACTTCCTATGGCTAGAGACCGACTGAAACGAAATGAGCGCCGGCTCTTATTTTGTAATCTTCATAAATCTGCTTCTACTGGGCCCATCCATTCATTTTATTTTGGTCGAAGCTTATACGTCAGGGTTATGCGTATGTTCTGTACTAAGCCGAAAAAAGGTCATTGTACTCATTATGAACTTTTATTATGGAGCCAAACCAGAAATAAATAAAAAAACAGCCGTTGACCAACCATACATTTCATCGAGTCTCAAAGGCCGCTTTCTATGGAATGGCCGTTTGTTTTTCGCTTTTTCTATATTTTTTAAACAGACATTTTTGCACTTGCATCTGACCCTATACTATGCAAGCTTTTACTATGGCTGCTAGTGACTGATATAGTTACATTATATGAATATTTATAAATACATAATTAAATAGATATTAATACCCAGTTATAGAACAAACACAAAAGTTCATCACATTAATGTTTGTTCTAGGTGGAAATTGAACCCACGCCCTCAAGCGCAGACGGCAGGTTCACTACTAACTGAGCCATCAAAAGTTGTTCATAATGATAAGTACAATGACCTCCTTTCGGCTTCATAAAGAATATAAATGTGTAACCCTGTATACTTCATAATTATATCATTTTGTTTTCTTCACGGCATGATCGAAAAACAAAATCATTAAAGACTGGTTTAATTGCAATGGTGTAAGCATCGTAGAAATCCTTCTGTGCATGTTAAATTGAATCTCAATGTCCAACAAATGTGTCAAATCCAACTTAGATGGATTACGTCAAAATGAGTCACAGAACTGATGCAGAGCACCCAGATACCACCTAGTTTTGTGGTCGACCCCTAGAGTGGATATAAAAACCGTAAGACCTGGCGGGAGCCCATCCGGAGTCAGAATTGAGTTGGTTAGGTTCGAAATGAGTGATTGATCCGATGCATTTCTATTCCTCCCCCAGCCTCACCAAAATTGTTATTTAGCTAACATCCTCTCGCAGGCAGAAGCTTTGAAATCCATAGAGCGATGAACTTAGAGGCTATTAAGAGGCGTATTACAAAATGGACCGTAAAATTTTGTGTTTGTATTTTCGGGCATAAAATGAATAAATAAAGCCGAATTTTCAATATAAATATAAAATAAGTAAACCATAAGATAAAAATGTTTATTTTATGACAGTAATTTAACGAAATCCATTCTCAAACTTTCCCTCCTAAAGTTTTACAAAAAACTACTTTTGTAAATTGGATGTAATAAATAGATATGTTGAGCTTTACCAAAATCTGAAGCCATGCTACATTCAATAAAAAACTCTAGAAGCCTCTAGTACAATCTTCACCACTGTATTATGACATTACTTAGACTTGACCGTGACTTACTTTCCTTGACTGTGACTATGACGACTGTCTTGACTCGATTGACAATATATCTAAATAATAGATAAAACTTCATTTCTTGGGTTTATGGCTTATTTATGCGACTATAGTCATCATCATCATTTCAGCCATAGGACTTCCACTGCTGGACATAGGCCTCTCCCATCGATCTCCAAAAGGGCTGGTTGGAAGCGGCCTGCATCCAGCGACTAAGTAAGATTATAAGAAAATAAATAGTTCAGTAACTGTTGACACTGGCAAATACACTAGACGTGCGACGCCAAAATTTTCATAATAGGAAAAAAAGAGTGCTTAGAAATTTGACGTTATTTATTACTAGAGTCTGGCTAATGAAAGTAGAGATTAAAAAAGCGCGGCAAATTTAAAAATATCAGCACTGAAACCCAAAAAATTAGTATGAAATGCCTGGAATAATCTCACTTGATACTTGTAAGTTATTAATTTTTTATTGTAACACGGTCAGAACACAGTAATGTTTGCATTTCATATTAATTTTGGGGTTGCAATGCGGATTTTTTTTTATTTGGCGGGCGTTTTCAGTCTCTACTTTCATTAGCCAGACTTTATTATGTTAACTTGATTAATATTACGACTGAAGGACTTTGTGTCAATAATCACGAAAAACATTTATAAAAAAAAAATGCTAGAATCGGCGGGAGGCAATAATGTACGACACAGATAATGTACACCATGATATTGTACGGCATAATAATGCACAGCACGATAATTGGTGTACATGTACATGGAATATCATGTTGTACAATATCGTGTCGTGCATTATCATGCCGTACATTATCAGGTCGGCCCAATAATGCACACACAATAATGTACAGCATGATATTTGATGTACAAGTACACGAATTATCATTCTGTGCAATATTGTGGCGTACAATATTATGCCGTACATTATTGACACGATTCAATAATGCACACCCCAATATTGTACAGCACGATAATTGGTGACCATAAAAATTTAAATCTGAAGCTTCCTTTAGACTTGGACATCGGACTCCACCTCGAGTGTATTAGGTAGAAATTAGTGACAGATCCGACACAGAGCACTCTGACTTGAGTATGTTAGGTTCGAAATGGGTCACAGAACCGACACAGAGCACCCCGACTCCACCTAGTCTTGTGGTCCCTACCCCTAGAGTGTATATAAAAAGCGCGGGAGCCAGAAGCTCTAGGGAGGTCCTGAGTGAGAGCGAGCCATACGAGACCGAGCGGAGCGAAGGGGGGAGGTGGCGAGCGAAGCGAGCCGGTGACCTCCGTAGTGAAGCGAAGGTCGAGTGTGGCGAAGCGATACTCAGGGGCGACCGCAAGAGCTTCTGGCGGGAGCCCACCTGGAGTCAGACTTGAGTTGGTTAGGTTCGAAATGCTACAGATCTAACACAGTTGTACTCCTCACTCCGCGTCACCATCAAAAAGTTTTGATGGTTCTCATATTTTTTATCTGTGACTATCTTACACTATCTTGTTCAAACGAAGCATGGAATCGACAGACGTCATAGACTCAACAGCCAATAAGAGCAGAGACATTTCAGGAATATTAGCCAATACGGGCGATGCCACCTTTTATCATGTTGTACATTATTGGTCGTACATTTTCGGCCCGTTTCGTCAAAACACGGCCCGTATTGCACGACATGATAATGTACGGCACAATAATGTACAGCCCGATAAAACGTGGGCTTTTCCCACGTACACGGATTATTGCCTGTACAATCCTGGCTGTGCATTCCTTGCCGTACTTAATAGACACGAGCCGATAATTGACGGCCAGTATTGTACGACATGGATTGTACAGCATGATATTCGATGTACATGTACACCAATTATCATGCTGTACATTATCATGCCGTGGAATATCGTGTCGGCAAATATCATGTTGTACATTATAGACACCCGAATCGGCTGGCTGACAGTCTGTCAACTCAACTGACAAAGACATTGACGTCTGACTGCTAAGTAAGTTTGTTTTATTCTCTTTGGTTTTATTTTATTTTGGTATTTTTTGTATTGTTTTGTTTTAAATGAGCAGAATGAGTATGGTGTAGAATTTTAATACATTATAATCATTATAATATATTTGCCTATAAAAAGTTTTGCCACATCAATAAGAATAAGGTTCCTATGTACCACCATACGCTTAACAGAAATCACTATTTTTATGAGCAGACCAACAACAATTGTTTGCTGTCCGACACAAATATGCCCCTATAAAACATAAAGGAATACCTACAAGGGAAACAGAAGCTATTCGGGGCGGTCGGTATGACGCAGTCGGACGGTCGTCGGTAAGTCCAGTTAGTCACCCACAGAAGCCACATATTTCCGCAGACAATGGTTCAAGCAGGGGATATAAAAATATCTTAGAGTGCAACCGTGCTAAATTATTTGCTGAAAGACAAGCAATTTACTAGGTACCAACCTATCATGTATAGGTAAGTAATTGCAAATGCTGTAGCACTATTCCCATAACACCGAAAGGTATAGTTTTCAATGTAAAAATAAAATTATATCAAACGCGGTATAAAAATGGATCCACAACCAATTACAACTCAACCTTTGCCATCGTCAGAAAAACCAGCAGAAATGAATGCTTTTCCTAGTGATTACCCAAAAGAAGTAAAAGAAAAACTAACTGAAGTGACTGCAGTTTTTGATGCTAGCCACATGGATGAAATGACTGAAGAAGAGAAAGAAGAAAGGCGGAAACGAAGGCAGGAAGAAGCAGATTGCTGTTGTGTGCCTTGCTATGCAGGTGACAGTGATGGATTTTGCCTGTATATTTTGTGCCAAATGACCTGTGATTGCTTTAGAAGCATTGGCCACTGTACGGAGAGTTGTTTTGAAGGGTGTGCCAACTGTTTAAGCGAGTGCTGTGAAGGGGACGGGTGCTGCACTTGTGATTGTGACTGTGGGGACACTCCTGGGGACGCCGGTGGGGATGGATGTGGGGACTGCCTGTCTGGATGCGCAGATTGCTGCAATGGCTGTGATTGTGACTGTAGTAATTAAGAAAAAGTAAGTATACAAGCAGGGTTGCCACCTGTCCCAATATATTTTTTTCCATGCCATATGGTATAGGTGCCAAACAAGCAGACAGGATGCCTGATGGTAAGCAGTTACCGTCGCCTATGGATACTTGTAACACCAGAGGCATCACAAATACGTTACCGACCCTTTAGGACTCGATTAACTCGCCTTTTGAAGAACCCCATATTGTAGCTTCTCGGAAACACCGTGGAAGGTAGCTCAATCCACATTTGCAGGTATAAGGCAAGAAAGATTGTGTGAATCGCACAGTGTGCGATTTCCACTGATCTATTATGTGTGACGGATGAGCCTTCAGGCGGTGGTGGCTAGTGCGATGGTAAAACCGCGACGCCGGCATCAGATCAAACAGTTCTTCAGAACATTCCCCTTTGTAAATGCGATTCTGCCGGGACAGTCCCGATTTTGATGATGTTGTTCCGTGTCCCGATAACCTATAGCTTTGTCCCGATTTTTATAGCATGCGACGATCGCTCAATTCGTTTAGAATCAGCACAATGACGCGTCAAAAAAATACGCTTCCGTTGACTAGAGGGACAGACAACCGTTTAAAGATTATCAGCTTGTTTATCAGAAATTAAAAAAAACTTACAAGTTGTACTTTTTTAATTATATAGGTTAGGTTGTAGCTAAGGAATTATTAAAGATGTGTATCCATAAAACAGACATAAGAACAGTACATTTCCTTAGTACTTAGTAGTCTTGTGGGAATTCTCTTTGATATGTATAGGTGCCTTGTTGGCCATAGTATGTCTGTATGTATTTATTAATAATTTATTATAAGTTTTACCATCTGAACCACAGACCTGTATTCAAGTAGACGCCACAAGTTGACCTACCTTGCACGTCATATTTCCAATATAACTCCGATAAATTGACATAGTTGAGTCTGGCTACAACCAGTCTCCTCAGTCGGTGCCGCAACAACACGTCAGTTTAAAACGAAAATGCGTAATTGTATAAACAATACTGAGTTGTAAGAATACCACAAATATAGTTGGCCGACGGAATAAAAATATTTCTTTTCACAGGTTTACTTTTAGATATGAAAAGTTTGACACACTTAGTTTTCATACAGTTTGGGCGGTTTGTATGGTCTACTTGGATATAGGTCTGTGATCTCAACACATGCAAAAATCTTTATGTCATCAGTTGACAAAACAATTAATGTACTTATTTCGCGTTTCATTATCTGACGACACGTGTAATGAGATCCCTGTTGGTGACTAACACTTTAGAGGTTCAAAACATACAATGACAATATAACCACTTGACTGCTCATCCTTTATAAGCTATTTCGAGCGGGCCAATCCTATGCACGAATTGAATGAATGACTTTTGATTCTCCAATCACAAGCGTCGAGTCGCGTCGAGTCTCCAATCACAAGCTGCCCCCGCGACCGACGTGGCATCATTTTGCAAAAGGGAATTTTGACTACATACGCGATGAAGTGGTTATATTATTATCTTTGGAAACGTAGGTATTTTATGTATTGAATATTTGTGTTTAGCCCACTGCTTGATGTGAAACAACCTGATGGTGCTTCCCACAGTAAGGTGCTTCCATTATCATTCATCCCTTCATCATTACCAGCCTATCATGTTCCCACTGCTGGGCACTGGCCTTCTCTCAGAGAGAGAGAATTGGCCCTATTCCACCATGCTGCAGTGGCCCAGTGCATGTTGGTGAATGTCATGTCTTTGAACTTTGAGGTTCTTGGACATACCGGTTTCCTCACGATGTTTTCCTTCACCGTTGCTTCACAGCGATGGCATTGAAAACTCTACATAATTTATTTAGGTACTAAATAAGTGATTGGTGCAGGGCTGAGGTTCGAACCGAGAGCCATCAGATTGCAAAGCGCACATGCTACCGCTCAGCCACCATCGCTCATATTATGTAAGTTATAGCAAAGATAATTTACTAGAAGTTATAGTAATGTTCGTATTAATATGTAAGATTAATTAATGTTATTTATTACGTAAAACGGTTTTTAAAACTATAGACTGTTGATGCGTTGAAAAACAGTGCTAAGTCACACGCATTTGAGAAATAAGGCTAAATGGTAGCAATGTTTTGTTTTTGTGGCTCGTTTATTTGTAAATACGTCTACAATTTTAGTATGGTTGAATCTATCGTTTTAAAGATTGTTGATAATTAAGAGGTATAATTATAAGAGATAATGTTATAACTTAATGCAGTTGTGCCAATTTATGTAAACTAAGCTCTATTAGTAGTAATTTTTTAATTATAAAATTGTGCCTAAATTTTCCTACCTATATTATTTTTTTACAAAATATACAGCTACTTTTACAACGTGTATGTTATGCATTATACAAAATATATTTTATCGTGTTAGTTTTATTTATTCTGAAATAATATACCTAGTTAGGATCGCACGTAGAATGTCTTAAAACATTTTGCTAATGCTAAAAATAATGCTGCACTATTCCTGAGTGCCAAATGTTTTATAAAGATAAATATTAGTTTTATTTACTAAATAGGTAACTGTATTACATTAGTAAAATATCTCTGAGAAAAATAAGCTGATTGGCTCCTTACGCTGACCTAGCAGTTTGAGATAAAGCAGGTACCTACCTAGTTAAATAATTATAATGTTCTACAAATGTAGTACCTAGTTCTTTTAACCCGTGAGGCGACCGGCGGCTGGAGCCTTGTATAGCCAAAAAAGACTGTCAAGCCGAATTAAAGTGAACGTGTACGAATTCAAGTCTAAAACTTAGCTTATGTTCAGATTAGAACATAAGGCACTGCGGGGGTGTAGTCCTACAAAAAAGTCCTCTGTAGCATACTTTTATAAGAGCCACAAAATTAAAACAAAAATTATAAAGCCATACCTAATTATCTAGATGCATTTTTATAATCTTATCTAAGTAGGAATAATTACAAAAATAAATTCGTTATCACGATTACTTAATGCAGATAAAGCCTTTTACAGTAAGTAGGTACCTACATAATATGTGGTTTAGACGCATAATTAATGAGATAATGTGAAATTAAAATAACGCGGCGCATAGAATAATTAATATAATCAGTACCGGCGTTAGGGTAGGGCCTGGTAGGGCGACCGCCCAGGGTGCCAGATATAAAGGGGCGCCGCAGGTATATAAAAATCTATAGATTTATTCTTTTGGTTTGAATGGCAGGCGCCGTAGAAGTCGCCAAGGGGGCTGGGCTGGTAGTGCTAAAACCGGCACTGAATATAATCTAGTATATAATCTTTGATATAATACAAGTCTTTATTGACACCATAAAAAACATTAGGTACAAGAAGAGTACATTAAAATGAAGGCACTATAACGGTCTTATCGCTAAGTGCGACCTCTTGCAGACAGGGTTAACCTATAATTGTGCCCCGATTTTTAGGGTTCCGTACCCAAAGGGTAAAAACGGGAACCTATCACTAAGCTTACGATGTCTGTCTATTAACGGATATATATCTTTCGAACCGTAATAGATGGACAGTTGAAATTTTCACAGAATATTATGTAACGTTATGGCGGATTAACTAACAAATAAAAAAGACAAAAAGTAAAAACGAAAGGACTTACAACAAACTAATTTTTTTAACCATTTTTGTTTTAGCTTTAAAAATGCTCTAATATAAAAATGATAATACGTACAAGCGTCAAACTTGGCCCGATTGTAGTACACACTCTAATAAACAATGGCCAAGTGCGAGTCGGTAACAAATTTCTGTTCATTACCAAGTTATTATACTCGAGCGCCTGTAGCAAACTGCGTAGCAAATTACTCTGTCAATTTTGGAAGGCGTTGTAATAACTGGTGCCGGTTACTTGGACAACCTTATTGTATTTTGTGGTGGTACGGAACCCTCAGTGCGCGAGTCCAACTTGCACTTGGCCGGTTTATTTATAACATGCAACTCAATCTTAGATCCACATCTCGTCAACTCTATCGCATTTTTATGAACAATTTTTTTATTGTCTTTCTGAAAACCTCTGCATGTAGACGTACTACCTACTGTGGGCCTAGTGTGAGTTTTTCTAGTTGCGTTAACGTACACGACCGCGTTAGCGTAAACCAAGTTTTTTTTTTTTTTTTTTTTTTTCCAACTTAGAACTATCAAAGAAATGAGAGTATGTATGAAATAAGAGCAGTTTCATCTACATGACGCCAGATGGCGTTGTTCTTTTTCATACAAATCTTGGTTTACGCTAACGCGGTCGTGTACGTTAACGCAACTAGAAAAACTCACACAAGCCCACAATACCATAAGAAAAGAAAAAACAAATATTTTTCAAGAATATGTTTTATTTTCTAGACACCAATAATTATTGCAACACAAAATGACTAGAATAGACATATACAACAGTGAAGAGATAAACAGCTTATAAATTTATTTATGGCACAGCGTCTATTTTCACATAACTTTCACCTAACTTCAAAAGTACCGCTTTTAAAATATATTTTGTTATTCTAGTTTCACATCAGTAATAGTGTTAACACACGTATGGATTTGGTTGACCTGAACCGCCGTCTGACCAACGGGAGAGAAAGAGAGGGAAATATGATATTCTCACTCTCTCCCGTTGGTTGGACGGCGGTCCGTCAACCAAATCCATACGTGTTAACACTATACGGGAACGCCTTGAACCTCAAATAAAATATACGAGTCGGAGTCGTGCACAAAAGGTTCCGCCCATTTAAATGTGATTTTTCGTGGTAAGGTACGGGGCCTTACGGCTAACTCAGGGTGGTACGTTTCACCTATGACGGGAAATTCAAGTTTCAAACAGTTTTTTCTCCTTGTAGCTAGGCCGGGTAGGGCTTGAATGAGCGCTGAAACGGCGCAGTTCGGAAAATCACGCGAACGTGAACCTTAACGCGCTGACATACGGTTAGCGGTCGCGCAATTTTTTTCTTTACCTAAACAGCAGTGCAAGTACCGTTCTTTATCGATGGTCAAAGTTGACAGTTGAGATCGTCAAATTCGATAAAATGCAATTTATTCATTACTCGCTATGATCGATTCTATGGCATTTTATCGAATTTGACGATCGATAAAGAACGGTACTTGCACTGCTGAATCGTTTAAAACGGATGGTCACCCTCGAGTTTGGTTTGTTTGGAAGAGTCGCTTAAGGCCCTCTTTTCCTACTTTTAGCAATTTTAGCCATTCTAGTATTAGTTTGTCTACTTCCATGGTTAGCTTAAAATTATAAAAATTTTGTCATATCAGAATTGAATGTTTTATATCGGAAACCGTAAACACCGAAACATGATTAAGGACATTTAAAATCTTCCAGAGCGCCTGATTAATGCGACGCGTGACCAAAATGCTGGCGTGTTTCTGGCTCAACACATTAGCATTGCCATTCAGCGTGGTAATGCCGCCAGCATGTTGGGTACGCTGCCAACTGGTAGTGGGCTTGAGCATTTGGATTGTCTTTAGACTTTCAACGGTCTATGGGCAGTCTAACAGTATTTGTAGTGCTAGTATTAACTTGTATTTTGTTTAGTTAATAAGGGACATTTCGCTCGATAGAAAAAATATATGAAAGTAACACTGATTTGAGCTTTTCTCCATGTTATTTGGATTTATTCAAATACCTATTTACTAAATGATATCTCAACAAAGATTTCATAATTATGGAGGGAACCGTAGAGGTACATTTTACATTACAGCTATATATAGTTTTTGAAAAATATGATAAAACCTCAGAAATAGAAGTAGCGAAACGCACGACTATGTGCAAGCGCCATGGTTTTGCTCTACTTAACGCGAATTTAATACAATATTTGTATTAATATATTAATAAATCTTATGGTCAACTGTAGTATCAAGCGTTGCTTAAAAGTGGAAAAACCACGCCTTAAGCGTGTTTTTTAAAAGTTAGTTTTTCATTTTTATTTAAACTAAATCGGTATCAAACTAAAATAATGACGGTAGCTATGCATTTAAGTATAGAACTCAAAAGTTATGTGAATATTAGACGCCGCGTATTTCTTAAGTACCTACCTAGTCAACAAGAGTATTCTTGCTAGATTTTTTTATACTAGTATATTTTGTGTATATTTATACTATTTAAGCGTATTCTAGTTTTATAGCTAGTCAAACTAGTATAATTATCTTGTCACAAAGCATTTTTAGGCTAGAATTCCTGTTCATCACCGGTTTTCGTATGATTTACGAAGACGGTCAGTATGTACTTGGATGGGTGACCGCCTGGGCGAGGTCTGGGTTGTCTTTTTGCAATAATTTTTTGTACTTTAGTAGTTAACAATTTATGTGGTGGTATGGAACCCTCAGTGCGCAAGCCCGGTTCGCATTTGGCCGGTTTTTCCCCTGGCTGGACCCTGGTATATGTGTTCTGTGGGTTTTTTATATAATGGCAACACCTTTGTCTACGGTCAACAAACCAAGTGTCAAAATTTACTCGAATTTTTACCCCGCCGTTTTTCTGTGACAAAATACGCTAATTTGATTCATATATATATCTGAATCTATATGGATCCTAATTTTATATTTTAGATGACTTTGTAAATATCATTGTCGTTTGGTAGGTATAAATACAAAACAGGCAGTTTACTATAAAACTGTGATATAAGGTAGAAAACATTTACTTATTATGGCATATAGATTTTTTATACAAATAATTTAAATAATAATGCATTGATAAAATTAGTAATAACTCTGTAGGTTTATGGCAACTGTAAGTTTCCCGGTAAAAAAAAAAAAGGGAAAAACTGAACATTATTTTTATATGGGATTTTTGTATGTACTCAAATACAATAACTCAAACAATTCAAGGACAACGTCTATCGGGTCAGCTAGTTGATATAATAGGTTACTCAGAAAGGGTGTACTAAGCCGAAAGGGGTCCGTTAAACTCATCACTATGAACAACTTTTAATATGGGACCAACCCCGAAAACGCAAGAAAAATATCATCTGTTCCATAAATTTTGTCGAGTGGCAATGGAGATTGTAATTTTTTTTATAGATTGCAATTACAAAACCATTTTGAACAATAGTACTGATCACTATACATTAATTTTTATTAAAAAATAAACGCTGATGAACAATATTTTTGATTAAATATGATTGACCTTCATTTACCCTTGAATAACGTCAGCGTTGGCGTTATATTGAAATTTATCTTAGCCATTTACACAAACAAACAAAAAAGCCATACCACTGTGCAACTAATGACATTGATAGATAAAAACATGACAGAAGTAAGTTTTTTTTTTGTATAGACATCTTCACGACGCTTTATAACGCCAATGGTGAGTGGTGACGTTATCACTTAAAAAAATACGTATTATTTGAAAAATAACTACCGTAAGGAAAACAAATTTATTCAAATTAGTATTTTTATTAGTATTTTTAGAAAATAACAAGGTCAAAAAATTTGGGCAATCCCCATTACCGTTTTCTATGAAACAGCTGTTTCTTTATTTCCTCTTCACGATTTCAGAGTTGCTATGACCTAAAGACCAGGGTATTTAACCAGTGTGTGTTGCCAGTGATGGCATACCTATGGTACTAAGACGTAGTCCAACTGCTGGCCTTTTGGAAATACTCAGCCACACAACGGGCAATGGAGAGAGCTATGCTCGGAGTTATGTTGCGCGATAAAATCCGCACCTATCCCTTTCGGGTTAGTACACCATTTACGCGCAACCCAGTATAATTGTGATTACCTAAGTAAAGATATAATATAAATTAGTAATACCTACGTTTATTTCTAAGACTATAAATATATTATTATCATTATTATGGATGATGTTTAGTCTCATTTATCGAAGTATGAGACATATAAATGGCAAAACATTTACCCTGTAAATTACATTCCCTGATTATAACAAACTACAAGGTTACGCGGAAAGGGTGATCTAAGCCGAAAGGGATCCGTTAGGTACATTCATCATTTTGAACAACTTTTACTACGTGATCAACCACAGAAAAGGGAAGAAAATAGAACGGAAATGAGAAGGAAAATCTGTCGCCAGGCATTATGACAGAACCTTGATTGAACATTTTTATTTTTGTCGGCGAACTCCGCATCCAAAGAACTTGGGCCTTACCTTTTTGGGTTAGGTCTCACAGTTGTTTGTCCGCATCACAGTTGCTAACTGATTTCGAATGACTGACGTTTCGTTTATATGGGTGCAACTGGCTACAACAAACTTACAAAAATGCCTTGACAGCCGTTCTAATTCAAACGGAAAAAAAATATATTTCCTGTGGGACCAATCTTTAAATCATGAAAAAAAATTCTGCTGTTCCATACATTATGTCGAGTGACAATGACCGTTTTCTATAGAACAGCTGATATTTTTTCCGCGATTTCAGGGTTGGTCCCATAGTAAAAGTTGTTCATAATGATGGGTACTAAGGACCTCTTTCGGCTTAGTACGCCCTTTCCGCATAACCCAATATACTGAGTCGCAAGTTTTTAGCTTTAACAGCTGCAGTAAATTGCAAATAGAGAGGTCTTATATTATGTTTAAAGCGTGCAGCTCTTAAGCTTTCAAGATTTGTACACTTTTTAAATGTTTCCGGACTTATCGCGCTCTATTTACTTTTTAACTTGTGCATCTTTGTGTTTGTCTGTGGCATCGTAGCTCCCAAACGGCTCGACTGATTTTGATTAAGTATTTTATCTGTTTGAAAGATGACTTGACCGTGTCTACGATTTACGAAAATCAGTTGAGCCATTTCAAGTTTTTTTTAAGCCCTTTTATTTTTTTAGCATGGGCGATTTTTTTTTTTTAATTATATTTGACTTTGTTACTACTTTGCAGATGTCAGAGCTAAAAAAGGCTTGGACCTAGTAGGTATCGTATAATTTAATCCATAAAATCTTTTTGGCATTTTACGTTGGGGAAATATTGAAAAACAATATATTCCTTCCAATATAGTTACAATACCTATTGGAAGGAATATTGGCGTCGATTCTGTCATACCACTCACTAAACTAAACCAATCTGACAGGACTAAAATTATCTGCCTCTCATTTCATTTTAATATGTGAGAGAAGGATGGCAACAATTTTAGAGCTGTCAAATTTAGTTTAGTTTAGAGCACATCAGAATCGATGCCAATTACGTCGATTCTGATGTACCATTCTCTAAACTAAACTAAATTTGGCAGCTCTAAAATGGTTGTCATCCTTTTCTGACATACTGAAACTAAAAGAGACGCTGATAATTTTAGTCCTGTCAGATTGGTTTAGTTTAGTGAGTGATATGACAGAATCGTCACCATTGGCATCGATTCTGATGTGCTCTATACTAAACTAGACTAAATTTGACAGCTCTTAAATTGTTGCCACCCTTCCCTCACATATTAAAATTAAAAGAGAGGCAGATAATTTTAGTACTGTCAGATTGGTTTAGTTTAGTGAGTGGTATGACAGAATCGACTCAATTGTATCTCGATGATTCCTTCTCTAAAATTATTAACAGTAACAATTACATTTTAAATACAAACAAGTACCGAGAGGAGATCTTATGATCAAAACAATTACTGTAATAAATAATATTTTCTAGTAACTAACACACAAGTCAATATTAATATGGCAACACAGTGCCAATTTTTTACACAACTGACCCACCAAAACCTGAAAACATTTTTTGAGCTTGTTTTAAGGACATGCCTTCAATTGAAAATGCAATAAATTTTATATAATTTTTTTCTGTGAAACTAGATCCAAAGTGTGCACCGGAACTGCATGATCTAATTCCCTCCTCCCCATTTTTCTATCAGACTGCCAGTTGATATTCGACAACTCGTACGAAGCGCTTTGATTCCACTTTTATAATGCGATCCGCTTGACTGGAATGCGCTGCCTGAATAGGTGTTTCCCGATAGTTACAATTGGTGTCTTCAAATCACTCGTGAAACACCTAGCGATTCCATACATTCGACTCAATTTTTCGATTTGATTCCTTCAAACCTTGTCAGAATGGCCCCAAAATAAAATCCAGAATGTAATCCTGGATCCGCCCCTGCTCCATCATAGACCACACAGAAAAGAGAAGTAAATTAGAACGAAACGAGAAAAAAATCTGTCGCCAGGCATTATGACATAAACTTGATTGAACATTCTTATTTAGATCAACGCGTCGAACTCCGCGTCCAAAGAACTTGGATCTTACCTTTATGGGTTGGATCTCAAAGTTCTTTGTCCGCATCACAGTTGCTAACTCATTTCGAATGACTGACGTTTCGTTTATATGGGTGCAACTGGCTACAACAAATTTCTTACAAAAATGCGTTGACAGCCGTTCTAATTTAAACAAAAAAAAAACTTTACCACATCATAGCTAGTCGGTTAAATAAAAAAAGCACATTTTTACGTTTTGCCGGGTCAACTGGCACTGAGTTAAACCCTTAATAATTAACTAAACTAGTCTAAAATAGATTAATTAATAGACTAGATGAGTATTAGAAGTAAGAGTTAGACTAATTAAAACACGAACTAGTGACCAAGAAAAAACCCTACTAAAATAATGTAGAACAAAGTATTACGCTATGAACCCTTTCAAGGAGTCAAACGAACCGAATCGAATTGAGAACCTTCTCCCTTGTTCGAAGTCGGCTAAAATAGCGGGACGCAACTTCATGGGTTGACTCTGGTGTATTTATTTTATGTACAGTGTAAACTATATATAGCGACTACATTTTACGACAAACTCGCTAAATGTTAAAATTTATTGACTTTGGTTTGGTTACCTCGATGTCAATGCAATGGTACACTATAAGTAGCATCACACCCACTCTAAATAACGACAACAATTCGGCATTATTGAGCAATAAACAATAGTTCCTAAAATTAATATAAAAAAAAAAAACTGGTGCAGCAATAAAACGTCAGACGAAGATAACAGACTATCCGCAATAAGCGTTGTTATTTGTATCAATATTAATGTTTGTCGATTGTAAATTTTATACTTTACTAGCAAATACATATTATGATAGTAAAATAATATTGATTTTTCTTCTCTCCATTTAACGACAACTCTCAATTACGCCATAAAATGCGCAGCCCCTTAAGTTTCCCTATATAAGTTTACACTGTATTTGTCTTCTCACCTGGGGGGTTAGACGTCCACTTTCTGTTAGCATTAACGCCTGCGGAAAGATGAAATTGTGAAAATGACATTAGCTTGAGAGAACATCTCTCAAGCTGATGTCATTGTCAATGTCATTTTCATACAATTTCATCTTTCCGCAGCCGTTAACGCTAACAGAAAGTGTGTCTTGTCTAACCCCCCTGATGAGTCATTAACTCTAAAAAGAAAGTAAGTATTTTTATATGCAATAAAATTGTGACATGTATTTACATGAAGCAATTTTTTTTTTTTTACAACTTTGGCAACTTTGTTCTACAATATTTTTCCTACATTTTCGTTACTAATTTCTATTTATCTTTGGAATGTCACGAGACAACACCGAATAAGTTTAAACACATCACAAGTCACAGAACAATATCTTAAGGTGTTAACTTAGCGCATTATTTACACGCCACTATTGCCGACCAGAAAAATTAGGTATGAAAATTTCTAGTAAATTTTTAGAAAAAAAATCAGAATCACAGCTATAGCACAGTACATATACAAACTTTTAAACTAAAAAGTAGAAAAATAACAGATAACTTTTGTTGAAGGCCAAAACCACAAACCAAAGCGTCGTCTTTGTATATGTATATTTATTGTTTTTGTACTTTTTTTAAAAATGGGCCGTATCATTTTCAATAAAATTTATAAGGGATCACCTCTGAAGAATGACCTACCCAAACAAAAAAAGAATCATCAAAATCAATTCATAATAGGGAATATGCATGTGTTTTTTTTATATTTTTAATTAACTGTTTACATCGTTATATCATAGTAAAAAATATAATTACAGTTGGAAAAGCTCAAATTAATTTTTAAAATAATATTTAAAACATCGAATAAATTTGAGCTGTTTGAACGCCGCAATTTTTCGCGGGCCTTGGATGACGTCATAAGCCACGTTCTGTGTTTGTTTACTATAGACGATACAGTTATTTCACACCGATTTTCAGTTTTATTGATATCCAGACCATGGAAGAAGCTAAAAAACATTTTTATAGGTATCGTCTTGTGCCAAAGTGTACAAACACTATTAGAAATACACCCGATAAAGTGTTTTTTTTCCTATTCCAAGAGATGCGAAAATACGTAAACAATGGTGTAAGGTTATGAGAAGAGATGAAGTATCTCCAACATCATGTTTGCATTGTCGTGAAGATCATTTCAATGTGAATATGTTATATTTTGATAGCATGGTGTGAGTTAGAAGTATGTTTAGTATTGAATATTATGCACTCAACAAACAAACAATAAGTAGGTACATTAAGTATTTAGAGTAAACAGTATTCACATTTTAAAAAAAAACTTAAAAATTCACGGAAAATTACGGAACATAAGTAATGTTAGGTATAATTACTTATAAATTATTATAATATAGACAGTAGAGCAGCAAATTCATAACAATTTTAATGACCAATGATTATTTATAGGTTATGTTTTGGTAATTACTGCCGAGTGCATTTATGTGTAAAAACCTATGTAATGGATTAAAATATATCATGGATTATAACAATTACCTTGCCGCTTTCACTCCTTTGATCTCAGCAACTGTAAAATCTGGATTTGATGCAAAATTTGCTGTCATTATAAATGCATCTAGATATTTTTGGTAGATTGTCCGAATGTGCTTTGACAAAACCAGTCTCAGTCATCGTCGTAAATGATCTCTAGTCTCACGAGAATGCTAAAATTACACTAGCTAATGGAAAAAACTACAGGAACTCAATGTAAAACGATTTTTCTCTCAAACACTACTAAAACAGTATGAATATCGACGCCGCTAAAGGCAATGTTGTGGCTTTTGACGTCACGTTTCGTTTCGACCAATGGTGAAGCGTTTCGCAAATTTGAATTTCCCTCTTATATTTTGCACTTTTTATTTAATATTTTAAGCAATTAAAATTTAAATAAATAAATAAAAAATCTTTTAGATATAAAGTCAGAACAATAAAGATTCGGAAAAAAAATATTTCAACCAGATTTAAACCACATGCATATTCCCTATTGGCAGAGTAATCACGTAACAAAAAAAAAACTGCCTCTTTTCTTGAAGTCGTTTAAAAATAATCCATTTGTTTCGCCTAATCAAAGATGTGTCTGAAAAATATATATCTGGGCACGTTCACGTGATTTTCCGAACTGCGCGGTTTTACCGTTAGTTTGGGACATGCAACGAGTTGGCCGTAAGCCCCTGGTCGATCTGTTGCATGAAAATTAGACGCTAAGTTACCACCTTAATTGTGCAATATTTAAATTAAAGTCATCTTAGAGTTAATGAGAATTTAAAATTTAATTTATTTATGTACGTAGTTAAGTTTGCAGTTCGCAATATAAACGTTAACAACAGTACCCTTAGTGCAAGTTTTGATAGTATTCTTAAACTTTTTTCGTTTACGTATTGTATTAAAGCGCCTCCAGCGGAAACGCGGAGGAACTAAAATCGGTAGTATTCAGCGGTATAGATTGCTTCACTCTAATACGAAAAAAGTTTTCGAATACCTTTCAGCCCAGCAATGTATGGAACAATACGTAAACGAAAAAAGTTTTCGAAAACTATCAAAACTTGTACTAAGGGTACTGATAGACATTTATTTCCTTTACGGCATAGTAAAGTTTGCGACGAACTCCTTTCGGTGGAAATCGACTAGAAAACAGTAGTACGTCAAGTAACTAAACTACATTTTAAAAATCTTCATAAAGGACGCCGAATAAGGTTTATTTTCCAATGAACCGATGAAATGAATTTCTTTTCGGTCTACGCATACATTTTCACCTAACGCGTAATCTTTCTACGAATCGTGTACTTTTCTCACATAACGCGTACATTTTTATACGCAAGGCGTAAACTTTCCAGCGCAACGCGTATAATTTCCTTCAAAAAGTGTTTATTTGTCTACAAAGCGCGCACATTTTCGCCCGCAACGGGTAAATTTACCTAGACAACGCGTTAATTTTTCTTCAAAAGCGTATATTTTTCTACAATACGCGTACATTTTCTCAAACAACGCGTATATTTTCGCACGCAACGCGTACATTTTTCTAGGCAACGCGTATTATTTTCTCCAAGAGCGTATATTTTTCTACAAAACGCGCACACTTTCGCACGCAACGCGTACATATTCCCAGACAACGCGTATGTTTTCGCCCAACGCGTGTTTAATCTCAAAGCGTACATATTCCACGCAACGCTTACTTCTCCCAGATTCATTAATGAAACTGCACTACAATAGTACGAATAGGTGATAATTATGTAGTTTATTTAAGTAATGATCAAAGATAGTATAACCACTTGACTGCTCATTCTTTCTTCAGCGCGATGAAAAGCTACAAAACTTTCAGCATAACCTTTTTTTAAGCGGGCCAATCCTTAGCACGAATTGATTGGATGACTTTTGAGTCTCCAATCACAAGCTCCATTCGACCCATTCCTCTCCCCCCGCGACCGACGTGGCTTACTCGTGCAAAAGGGAGTTTTGACTACATGCGCGATCAAGTGGTATCGTCATTGTGTACTGTACGCTTAGTCCCAGATTTGATAGTTTTCGAAAACTTTTTCGTTTACGTATTGTTCCATACATTTTAGTAAAGCGCCTCCAGCGGAAACGTGGAGGAAGTAAAATCGGTAGTAATCGGCGGTATAGATTGCTTCACACTAATACGAAAAAAGTTTTCGAATACCTTTCACCCCAGCAATGTATGGAACAATACTTAAACGAAAAAAGTTTTCGAATACTATCAAAACTTGTACTAAGGGTACTGATAGTTTGCGTTTTACGCTATTCGAAGTTAAATGTCAGTTTCCTTGAATAAGACCGAGGAGTCGTTAAACTGGATGTAGCGTGAACTGGGGGACTCCGATGTCTCCGACATATTCTCTATGTCCTCCATCTTGATGTGCTTTGGAGAGGATTCAGAATGATACTCGTGCCGGAAGTTACCTAGAAAACAATATTAGAATAGATATAAGATTTGAACGTGGAAAACAATATTAGAATAGATATAAGATTTGAACGTGGAAAACAATATTAGAATAGATATAAGATTTGAATGTAATAGTAAAATATCTTTTATATATACAGCTATACAGTAGTCGAATTGGACTTACTCAAAAACCGAAACGCATTTCCCTTCAAACCTTGCGAACTTTTAACCGACTGTCCAAGAAGGAGGGTAATGTTTTGGGTTGTATGTAAGCATGTAAGTATGTATGTATGCGGAAGACGAAGCGTAGGTAGGCCTCCCACTAGATGGACCGACGGCATTGTGAGAGTCGCGGGCATCCAGTGGATGCAAAGGGCAGGCTGTCGTTCAGTATGGAGGTTAAAGGGGAGGCCTATGTTCAGCAGTGGAAGTCTTCTGGCTGATGATGATTATGATGTAAGTATGTTTGTGGGTTCCTGTAGCCTAAACGGCTTGACCGATTTGGATTCCTTTATGAAACAGAACGGCGATTTCACGAACTGGAACGGCTTTCCGGTCCATTTCGAGCACTGCAGCTATACCTAAGGTGTTTGGATACGCCTTCTTGGCAAAAACAACTGTTATAAACGCCAATAATCACAATAAATGTACCGTTCGTTTTGAGAATGTGTGAGCAACAGTTAAATTTTTAACTGTTATCGCTCACCGTTCGGATAGGTTAAAAACAGTTAAAATTGCCATCGCATGTTTATCTATGGCTAAACTAACACTTTTGACCCACCCCGCGACGTGGGTCGTTGTGATCGTTTTTTGTCATTTAAACTTTGACGTTTGTATTTCGCTGTGTTTTGTTTGCGCGCGACTGATAAAATACCTACTTATAATTCTACAGCGACTACACTATTCTAACCTCAGAAGGATTAAATATTAGAAGTAGTGCTAATTTAGCATAAACGATCTAAGCATGTTACATTCTTTACTCATATGCCAAAATTGTTGTTACCAGAACGAAACAGATATATTTTTGACAGGACGGCAAATTGCAGGGTTGTACACTGTTTTAATGTACTAGGGACCTATAAAAGGCTCCAAAGGCTACATACTATTTGACAGACGGTTTGCTAAGCTTTGTTAATCACGTGACGGATTATATGCTCTTTATAATTCTGTGATTCTAACCAGTGCTCTAAATGGACCGGAACGCCGTTCCAGTTAGTGAAATCACCGTTCCGTTTCGTAAAAGATCTCCTCATATCGTTCTGGTTCGGCAAAAAACCTAGGCAAGTACCAAACCTTTAGTTTGTTTGGAAATACTCGGAAAAAAGAAGAAAATGTAGCCTATGTCACTCTGGACGTAAAGAGGAATTCAACGACACCTCACCCGTCAAAATCGGTCAAGTCGTTTAGGCTACAGGAGGTACTACAGGAACCCAGAAAAATACTTAGGTACATGCTTACATACAACCCAAAAATATTACCCTCCTTCTTGGACAGTCGGTTAAAAGTTCGCAAGGTTTGAAGGGAACTGGTTCCGGTTCGTGAGTAAGTCCAATTCGACCACTGATTCTAATAGGATACGAGGTAGTCGCATTAAAAAAAAACTAGCCGTAGTAACTATCACTGATCATAATTTTTTCTGGGTTTTATGTAAGATTGTCTAAAGCCATGCTATCAGTGGGAAGCAACTAAAATTTATGTAAACTAAAATTAAAATCAAACTAAAAACAGTACTTACAGGCAAAGCGAATACGGGAAACCAGTCACAAGCACACACACACAAGCACCACTAACGAGACAACAATCTAAAAAAAAAAACTGGCTGGAAAATCGTCGAGACAACAGAGACCAATTTTATTGTATTGTCCACAGAAAAGCGAAGTAAATAGAACGGAAGTGAGAAGGAAAATCTGTTACCAGACAATGACTGAACCTTGATTGAACATTCTTATTTAGATCAACGCGTCGAACTCCACATCACAGTTACTAACTGATTTCGAATGACTGACGTTTCGTTTATATGGGTGCAACTGGCTACAACAAATTTCTTACAAAAATGCCTTGACAGCCGTTCTAATATAAACAAAAAAAAAACTGTGGTATTGTCAACTAGCTGAACCCGACAGACCTGTCAAATTTAAATAAATTTGTTTTTTATTGTGGTCTTGTGTTCATACAAATATCCCATACAAAAAAAAAACTTTTCTGTATTTTTCAATTTTGAGGGCAACGTTTCGAATTTTTCTTTCCCTTAAAACCTTATTCGGACTATAACGAACATTTAAAAACAACAAACAACGGTCGAGCCGTTGAGCGTTTACCTAGCTTTAAATTTTAATTATAAAAATTGAAATTGTAAATCGTATAATACCCACATGGCTATGCGTTTTTCACTATTTGCGTTTGTCGCTGTCGAAAGAGCCATTAATCGCAAAGTGGACATTTACTTCTGCATTTTGGTTTACTATTACTGCCACCGGTGCTAGGGGCGCTAGTATCTATGCATGTTTTGTGTCCGACCTATTGTACCGCAACAGTTCGGACTATAATGGTCCCGGGTTGTCTCGGCGAGAGTGTACAGCCAGGATTATACTGTGTTGCTACATATACATTATACATACTACCAAAGATTGATACTACTTAGGGTGGCTACTCAACGCAAAATTTTCACGCAACCTTGACCGGAAAAAACGTGTAACAAACTTTTTTATGATCGCGTTTTCTCGAATTTTATGATATGAATTTTATGATTCCCTCATTACGTTGAAATTAGTGGGACAACAAAAAAGGTAACTGCAAGTTTTGACGGATCAAAGAAGTGTGCTTAATGAAGCGCTAAGTCGAGTACAGGAAAATGTACAAATAAAAGCTAGAATACATGAGGAATGTTTATTTGATGACTACATTTAGCACCAGGGTATAACAATACGTCACTTAGATATAAATAAACTCTATATACTGCTTTCTTAATCTAGGAAGTAGCCTTTTAAAGATATGTACCCTTAGTACAAGTTTTGATAGTATTCGAAAACTTTTTTTGTTTTCGTATTGTTCCATACATTGCTGGGCTGAAAGGTATTCCAAAACTTTTTTCGTATTAGAGTGAAGCAATCTATACCGCCGATTACTACCGATTTTAGTTCCTCCGCGTTTCCGCTGGAGGCACTTTACTAAAATGTATGAACAATACGTAAACGAAAAAAGTTTTCGAATACTATCAAATCTGGGACTAAGCGTACTGGTCCAATTTATGGTCTAATTTGAGTCTTCCCGTGAACATGGTGCATGTAACTGCGCCGAAATATCGGGAGCTCATTCCACCTTATCACGGCAAATATCCCGTAAATAATCATATAACTTTGATCCAATTTAAATGAACTACTTTCTAGCTTATTGCATCAAACAAGGGTCATATAACATTGGACCATAATGTCGTTGACGCTTTCTAGCTTATTTAAAACTGTTGGTCATCGACGCGCCAAAAACGGCATATAAATGCAATGCTCATACAGGGTTACTGTTAAATATAACTGACGTCTTAAGGAGGTTCGTTTCACCTATGGCGGGAAATTCAAATTTCAAACAGTTTTCTTGTCCTTGTAGCCAAGCCGGGTGATTATTGCAAACGATCATGATGTTAGCGCAAATTGATTACAAACTACATAATCATGCTGTTTCAAACGGTTTATTGACAAATATAAGTAACTAGCGACCCGCCCGCCTGGCTTCGCACGGGTGTAATTTACGTGGGAAGCCGGGGCGGGTCGCTAGTTATATATATATATAAACCTTCCTTGAAAATATATCTAACTGTTGGTGAAAACCGCATCAAAAAGTTAGCGGCCATACAGACAGACAGACGCGGAAAGCGACTTCAATTTATACTATTTAGAGATATGATGCGTTAATATTAAATAGCTGTTCATGATAATTTAAAAAACAACTAACGATTTGCGCGAACACTGTGACATATTAAAATAATTACCACGCCTTGAAAATAACCGTTTAAAATTTTAATTTCTTAGTAAGGAGATATTAAAGCGTTTAATGTTTTTGGTCGCATTAGGAAGGGATGCTCTATCCCTTTCCCTCGGTGTTAGTATTCAGTTTGTATGGCGTACTTACAAGTGACGTCATTAGTAAGTATAGTGTGCTGTCAAGCAAGTCATTAAAATACTTGTATCGTCGTATGTAATTATACTTTATTATACTTTTTGCTTATTATTTTCCTTTTATGTACGGTTTTTATAAGTACTTCCCTGCCTTCTACTTCCTGTATGAATCCTCTCCATCTTACGGTTGCTTCTTGTATAGCTCATACACATACATGTACCTAATAAGTAGCATTGCACCTTTAAAGTATCCATATAAATTTCTACCTACTTGATAAAATCTAACCAGTTCAGATAGATGGCCCGCATTATTTTTTGCACCAGGGCCTTTGTTTACCTAGCTATGCCACCGACAGCTATTTTATGAAATATCTATTTTATGAAATAGCTATTTTATGAGATAGCTATTTTATAAATTTGCTATTTTATGAAATAGCTATTTTATGAAATAGCTATTTTATGAAATAGCTATTTTATGAAATAGCTGTCAGTTGCATAGCTAGGTAAACAAAGGCCCTGGTGCAAAAAATAATGCGGGCCATCTATCTGAACTGGTTAGATTTTATCAAGTAGGTAGAAATTTATATTTTATGAAATAGCTATTTTATGAGATAGCTATTTTATGACATAGCCGACACCTTTAAATTGCCGGATTATTGATTTACATGAATTAATTTATTAATCCATTTGAAATTATTTTAATGTAATTTGTATTTGTACAAATCTTACAAGCCTAATTTGACCCAATTCCCGGCGTTCGATTAAGTTGAAATTTGGTACACCCATGTAACTTGGATGAAAATGTTTTAATATGGTACTATAGAGCTTTTCTGATGATGGAGCCGGAAGGTAGTCATAGGAACTAATGAACGCAATAAGATAGCCCCATCGTGTTTGGACTCTTTGGAATAGTCTTGATGAGTACTAAATTTTCTTTGCTAAAACTACATGCTGTAAATTTTTTTTTTTTTTAATATTAACTTATTTTTATGATATTTTCACCTCCGCCACGGTTCCTGGCTAATGAACGTTTTCCTAAGAGACTAGATTAAAGAATATTAAACTTATACCATTGCACATCGACATCTAAAACTATGACAATAAAATTCATTTTTGTCCGTAACCTACAGTAATGAGGTTGGCAACTGTCAGTTGGCACTAGCATCTTCGACCAAAATAAAATTAATGGTAGGGCCATAACCATTGAACTTGCTCAGTAAAAACGAGTCAATACCGTCGGACATATACTTCAACACTTAACAGCAGTTTTTTGTTGTGTATTTACACTTCGGGAAAGCACACGAAGGCACAATTTTGTCAGATGTTTCGTTATCATGTAACAATAGTCTTGTGTTACACTTCCTACGGCTAGAGACCGACTGCAACGAAGTGAGCGCTGGCGTTCATTTTGTAATCTTCAAAGATGTGCTTCTTCTGGGACTTAATGGACGGGTCCATTCATTTTATTTTGGTCGAAGTCTAGCATAGCTTGTACCTAAATACGCTCGACGCGCTACAAAGTAACATAATCTAGAATCTCCTTGCGACACGTCGCCCTAACTAAGAAAGAGGGTAGATCGTAACTGTGAACTTTTTGGTCAACTACTCACTCTTCAGTCTTCCCGTGAACATGTAACTGCGTCGAAATTTCGGGAGCTCCATCGACATTATCACGGTAAATATCACGTTAATAATTACAATATAACTGAGATAAACAACCGTGATAGTATAAAACAGTGTTTTACGTTTATTTGCATATCTAGCAAGCGGTGGATTAGAAACGGTGTATTATTGTCAGAAACGAACAACCCTAGTGAAAGACGCCATTTTAAACGACATAAAAAAGCCCCCCCCCCCCCCCTTTTTTTTCTTTCAGTTCCAAATTAGTTTTTTTTTAAATGTTTATTACCTCAGAACTCCTTTATTTTGAAATAGTTTTTTTTTACACTTTCATATTGGCCCCTTAGAAATTTCATTAAAATCAGAGTAGTTTGGTTTTAAATCACAAAAAAAATGCCATAAGGTAACTAAACTGTGTATTTACAAATTTTGAAGTCGATCCTTTAAATTGATAATTATTACCACAGAAAAGAGAAGCAAATAGAACGGAAATGAGAAAGAAAAACTGTTACCAGGCATTATGAGTGAACCTTGATTGAACATTCCTATTTAGATCAACGCGTCGAACTCCGCATCACAGTTGCTAACTGATTTCGAATGACTGACGTTTCGTTTATATGGGTGCAACTGGCTACAACAAAATACTTACAAAAATGCCTTGACAGGCGTTCTATTAAAAAAAAAACTTTTCTGTGATTATGAGCAATCGACGTACCGCGCGTGGTAAGGTGACCGTATCACCGTAGTAGACGTCCTTCCTTGTATATTTTTGCTTTAGGAACTTTGCCTACACAATGTTTGTAATTTGTCTACTTGCCTTATTAAATAAGCTATACTAGCGCCATCTGTAAAGTTTATACCGGCCAACCTCGTTATTAACATAAATTAAAAATAAATAAAAAGCACAATTCCCTGAGTAAATACTTAAAAGAGAACTACTCGCCATTTTTAAAACTGGCAACTTATATAATCCTACAGAGCTGATTACGATTTTTGATTATAAATCCGTCACTTGAATATCCACCTTATCGTTCTAGCAATAAGAATGATTATGCATTAAACGCGCGGGTATAGCACGAGCACCAAAAACCATACCAACTATATACCATCGAAGCCTTATAAGCTATTTCAGCGTGGAAGTTATTTGCGATAGTGGCTTACTCATTATTTTCTACAGTTTTTTGCCAAGCTGTACCTTATACCATAATCAGCCGTTTAATAGTCTGGTCTTTTGGGCCTACCCCGAAAGGGCGATTGTGCCATAATTGCCACGCTGGCGCAGTTGCGGATTAGCTGATTCACATATTGAATTCCTTCTCCGTACGTATGCAGGTTTCCTCACGGTGTTTTCCTTCACCGAAAAGCCAGTTTTATGAAAATCCGTACATAAACTCCAAAGAGCTCATTGGTACGGGCTCGGGATTTGAACACGCTTCATCCAAGCAAGCTGTACCTCAAACCACAGAAGACATAATAGTACAAGTACAGATGATATTCTCTGCAAAATCGTTTAAATAAGTATTGACTCTTGCTACTACACAATAAAGTGCAATTCAGGACGTGCGAGCGCTAACTACCTACAGCTATATTAACCTAGAAGTTGCCTCTCTGTCTATCGCGTAACTCTTGTCCCATTATCTCTGTCTATCGCGCGGCAGGTCCGACAAGTCGGCTACTTGTAGCTTCATATTTTTTTTTATAAATATAGGCTTTCGTTTTACCACCATCTCTCCTGATGTTAAGCGATGATGCGGTCTACGTTGGAGCACGCTTGCCTAGAAGGAACCGATTCACTCGTGATTTGAAGACACCCAGATTGTAACCATCGGGGAACACCCATTCAGGCAGCGCATTCCACAGACTAGCAGTTCGCACAATAAATGTGGAATCAAAGCGCTTCGTACGGGTTTTCTGAATATCAACCATAAAGCGGTGATGATTTTTCGTGCCCGCTCTGGCAGTCCGATAGAAAAATGATTACTTAAAATGCGGAGTGCGCCAGGTCTGCTCAAACTAATAGTGCTAACAGACGCACGAACGCGGCTGACCTCAACCGCCGTCTGACCAATGGGAGAGAAAGAGAGGGAAATATGATATTCTCACTCTTTCTCACCCGTTGGTTGGACGGCGGTCCGTCAGCCGCGTTCGAGTGTCTGTTAGCACTATTACATCTCTTTTAAGACGTGTTCCGAATCATACCAACAGCGCTGTTTGCGTGATTTGGAATACCCGCGTTATGTATGCATATTAATATTATTTTTAGGACAATAAGGTGTATAACTCAAGTGCGCGAGTTTTAATTGAAATTCGGCAAATGTTCGATATTCGGTTCGCGTGAATGCTCAGATCTATCTACACCTTTATATTTTAATATTCCAGTCAACAAGCACGTTAAAAACGGTTCAAAATTGGTCTGGCATTTGCATTTAGTCAAAAACACAATAACAATATTCACAGATATTTCAAAACATATCCAATGTCAGAAAAAAAATATTAAGCACAAGCACATCGAAATTGATCTAGTATTTGCAATTGGTCAAAATTATAATCTACAACACAAAATTATTATAATATTATGTACAATGTCATAAAAATCTATTGGACGATATGTTACAGATAAAAAATAAAAATGCATGCAATAGGCAAAAAAAAACATGCAACACGTCTAATGGTAACACTACCATTTTATTTGGTCAAATAATCATTACGAGTCAATTCAAATTCAATGAAAAAAAAAAACGATGCATTGTTCGCCACATAGGAGGGTTAGACAAGAGCCACTTTCTGTTAGCGTTAACGGCTGCGGTAAGATGAAATTGTATGAAAATGACATTGACAATGACATTAGCTTGAGAGATGTCATCTTAAGCTAATGTAATTGTCATACAATTTCATCTTTCCGCAGGCGTTAACGCTAACAGAAAGTGGCTCTTGTCTAACCCCCTAGATCAGAAACATGTCGAGTGCGCCAGAATTGCCTGCTTGCTATAACTACTTATACAAATAAATACTACAAGCAAAAATATTGCAAAAAGTAGTACACTACACTGTACAATGCCGACAAAAAGGCAAATAACGTCACAGCAAAAGGCACGTCCACACTTGCAACATTTTGACCCTAACATAGCAACATTACAGCGCCCCGGACGCTAAAACCCAAACAGACGTGTGGATTTGACCTCAACCGCCGTCTGACCAACGGGAGAGAAAGAGAGGGAAACAAGTTATTGGCATGGATTCTGATATACTCTAAACTAAATTTGACCGCTCTAAAATTGTTGCCATCCTTCTCTCACATATTAAAATAAAAAGAGAGGCAGATAATTTTAGTACTGTCAGATTGCTTTAGTTTAGTGAGTGGTACGACAGAATCGACGCCATTCTCACTCTATCTCACCCGTTGGTTGGACGGCGGCCCGTCAACTAACCACCCGTGCGAAGCCGGGGCGGTCGTTAGTTTTTAATAAAACAGCATTTTTGTGGTATCAATCACCATTACCAGTCTTCGTTTTCGAGAGCATTTCCCTTTAACTCTGTATGTTAAAAATGTGCGAAAGAAATAGCCACAGACCTATATCTAAATAGACTTCACAAGTGGTCCAAACTGTTTGAAAACTAAGCATGTCTAATTTTTCGTACCTAAAAGTACTATCTGTGAAAAGAAATATCTTTATTCTGTCGGACAACTCTATTTGCGGTATTCTTACAACTCAGTATTGCACAATTACCCATTTCCGTTTCAAACTGACACGTGTTGTCGCGCCACCGATTGACTCAATTACGACTATTTGTCATAATTGTATTGGAAATATGATATGCAAGGTAGGTCGACTTATGGCATCTACTTAGATATCATCATCATAATCAGCCTTTTTAACAGTCCACTGCCGGACTTTTAGCCTACCCCCGAAAGGGTGATTACTTAGATATAGGTATGTGGAAACAGCGCTGCAAGTCGAGATGGAAATGTGGTAAGTATGGACGTGCCATTAAACAACATCTACAAACGTCAGACTAACTAAAGCGTCAAGAAGTGCAACAGGGAAAGCCACTACTGTCGCATTTCACCCGCCGCGCCTTCCGCCTACAGAACCCGTAACATTTCAGAGCGAAACAACAAAAACCCCCCTTACTGCCATCCGATTTACACGACTCCCTACTGTTCAGCCTTTCCAATTCCGGCACTCGATTCTCTAGTAACCTATCTAATCGATTCTTCAGCTGAGTGGGGGAAACGCTGCGATCTCGATTCAACTTTTTAGGCTTTAAATCGATTGTTACTTCGCCCAATATATCGATTAGTTCGTTTAAGTCTTCGCTTCCCGAAGACGCCTCTACGTTTGGACTGTGTGAATCGATACTTTCCGGGGTGTATGGGTCCAAACACTGTCGTACCGTCAAAAGCGTCCGATCAACGTCGTCGACGAAAACGCCGTCGCAACTCGAATAATCTGCCGACGTGATTTCGACGTGAGGTATACGAAATATTTGTTCGTTCAAAGAACCGGTTCGCGTCCGGACTAGGTTAACATTTTCGGTGAGTTTCGGATGGCTGTACGAGAAATGTTCGTAGGGTTTCGCAGACTTTTCGTGTAGTTTTTGGCTGTGAGCAGTTTCGTGCGGCTTTATTTTTTTGGCGGCGAGGTTTGGGTCGGTGGGGTGGCGCGGCAGGCGGGGGGGAGAGACGGTGGAGATGCGCGCTGCGCGGGCGCACAGTTCACAAGGGATTGAGCAGCACGGGAGCGTACCTCGGTCCGATTGAAGTAGCACGCGGAGGTAGATTGGCTGTGAAAGAGTAATAAATGTAATTATCTCATTGCTGTACAGTGAAGTCGATTTAAAACCTGCAAAATTAATTAGTTGCGGCGAGTTTCCTTACGGTCCAATGCTCGCCTGACCGAGGTCACGCGATTGACACGACTTCCCTAACTGTACGAGCCCGTGGCTGATGGCTCAATCTGTACGTACCCGTCTCATCGTGAGATCGAGGTCATGCGAACACTGTTGCAAACAAAGGTCACGCGTTTGAAATGGCTCATATTGTACGAGCCTGTCTCATCGTGAGATCAAAGTCACGCGATCACTGTTGCAAACAAAGGTCACGCGTTTGAAATGGCTCAAACTATACGTGCCCGTCTCATCGTGAGATTGAGGTCACACGATCACTGTTGCAAACGAAGGTCGCGCGTTTGAAATGGCTCAAACTATACGTGCCCGTCTCATCGTGAGATCGAGGTCACGCGATCACTGTTGCAAAAAAGGTCACACGTTTGAAATGGCTCAGACTGTACGTGCCCGTCTCATCGTGAGATTGAGGTCACGCGATCACTGTTGCAAACGAAGGTCACGCGTTTGAAATGGCTCAAACTGTACGAGCCTGTCTCATCGTGAGATCGAGGTCACGCGAACACTTGCAAACAACGGTCACGCGTTAGAAATGGCTCATATGTACGAGCCTGTCTCATCGTGAGACCGAGGTCACTCGATCACTGTTGCAAACAAAGGTCACGCGATTGACATGACTTCCCAAACTGTACGAGCGAACTCAAAAACATGCAATCGCAAAAAAATTAACCAGACATTTAGTTCGTTGTGAATGACGTTTTCTATAGAACAGCTGTTTTTTTGCGATTTTAAGAGTTGGTCCCTTAGTAAATGATGGGTACTATGGACCCCTTTCGGCTTAGTACACCCTTTCTGCGTAACCCAGTAGAAGAGTGTTACCTTATGATCGCCCATGCAAGCAGTCTCCCCGAGCACGCCGTACTCGGTCCGTTTCCTGGCGGGCGCGTCCACGAGGCGCCTCAGCTCTGCGGATAGCGCTTCGCCCTTCGGAGACCCTTCCGACTGGTTGCGGACCAGCTTCCGGCGCTGACCACCCGCTGATATCTCGTGCTCTGCCATCCTGCTGTGATTACCATAATAGTAAAAATATTTTATTATATTTTTTTATTTAACATGCAACTTTAAGGATACCGAGGTCCACATGTTTTAAATGTTTATCGGGACGATCGGGACTTATCGCTTTATCTATTTTTACGTAAATAAAATAATACGTGATAAGTCTCAATACAATTACATTGAAAAGTGTTACAATTATGTTAACTTAATTAAACGAACGGAAAACGGCGATGCTTGCTTACCTAGCGTTGTTAGCGTGCTGCATGCCGGTGTGATCGGCGATGCTTGCTTACCTAGCGTTGTTAGCGTGCTGCATGCCGGTGTGATCGGCGATGCTTGCTTACCTAGCGTTGATAGCGTGCTGCATGCCGGTGTGATCGGCGATGCTTGCTTACCTAGCGTTGATAGCGTGCTGCATGCCGGTGTGATCGGCGATGCTTGCTTACCTAGCGTTGATAGCGTGCTGCATGCCGGTGTGATCGGCGATGCTTGCTTACCTAGCGTTGTTAGCGTGCTGCATGCCGGTGTGATCGGCGATGCTTGCTTACCTAGCGTTAATAGCGTGCTGCATGCCGGTGGGGTCGGCGATGCTTGCTTACCTAGCGTTGATAGCGTGCTGCATGCCGGTGTGATCGGCGATGCTTGCTTACCTAGCGTTGATAGCGTGCTGCATGCCGGTGTGATCGGCGATGCTTGCTTACCTAGCGTTGATAGCGTGCTGCATGCCGGTGTGATCGGCGATGCTTGCTTACCTAGCGTTGATAGCGTGCTGCATGCCGGTGTGATCGGCGATGCTTGCTTACCTAGCGTTGATAGCGTGCTGCATGCCGGTGTGATCGGCGATGCTTGCTTACCTAGCGTTGATAGCGTGCTGCATGCCGGTGTGATCGGCGATGCTTGCTTACCTAGCGTTGATAGCGTGCTGCATGCCAATGTGATCGGCGATGCTTGCTTACCTAGCGTTGATAGCGTGCTGCATGCCGGTGTGATCGGCGATGCTTGCTTACCTAGCGTTGATAGCGTGTTGCATACCGGTGTGATCGGCGATGCTTGCTTACCTAGCGTTGATAGCGTGCTGCATGCCGGTGTGATCGACGATGCTTGCTTACCTAGCGTTGATAGCGTGCTGCATGCCGGTGTGATCGACGATGCTTGCTTACCTAGCGTTGTTAGCGTGCTGCATGCCGGTGTGATCGACGATGCTTGCTTACCTAGCGTTGATAGCGTGCTGCATGCCGGTGTGATCGACGATGCTTGCTTACCTAGCGTTGATAGCGTGCTGCATGCCGGTGTGATCGACGATGCTTGCTTACCTAGCGTTGATAGCGTGCTGCATGCCGGTGTGATCGACGATGCTTGCTTACCTAGCGTTGATAGCGTGCTGCATGCCGGTGGGATCGGCGATGCTTTTCCTGCTAACGTTGATGCCAGGAACTGATAGAGCGTCCAGATCCGCTACACTGCTCTTTTTTTCCAGTGTTTTGTTGGGGCTGCCCTGTAACAAAAAAATCTAGTTATAGAAAGCCTTTGCATATACTACATACATACGTGCATTTATGTACTATGGCATATATCCCTTATTTGTCTGATCTGAAGGTTTCTTAGTCTGGTAGGGAGCCCTAAAGATGGTATCACCTGGTTTATCTGCGCGGGGGAGCTGGAACGCGCCGGGCTGCTGTCCGAGGAAGACACCCTGCCGCTACTCTCCGTCGAGTCTGCCACCGACTTCCTGCTGCATCAGAAATGTTACTACTAAAGTCAGTACATTCAATCATTTTGTACCTTCAAAGATGTTGAAATGCATGAGCAGAGAACGTACAAAGCATAGACTGTTAATGGCCAAAATGATAGGTACTACCCGGGTCACGGGTCATCCGGGGCAAGCTAAATAATCAATTGTACAAATTTTTTGCCACAGACAGTAATCTGTACCGAGGCTGTCTTTTTTTTTTTTTAACGCTGATAAGTCCGCGTTTGACCACCAACTCGCCTGTTGGTAAGCGACGATGTGGTCGAAGATGAAGCACGCAGACTTAGAAGAACTACAGGAAAACGAGACCGTGGAGCATATACTACTACATTGCAAGGCCACTGAAAATATACGATTAAGGTCGAGACTCCTTGAAGAATCTCAACAACTACAAGTCTCCAATACCACACCACCCTCTAATTATTCGGCAAGCGCCATCAAAAGCGGTTTTCAAGCGAATTTTACGTGAACATTATTTAAAAGCTCATCTATCATCTTAAATCACTCACTTATATATATATACATATATATATTTATTAAAAAAAATATTTATATGTCTAATATTAATTATAATTTGTGTAATAATATGTAATAATATAATAGTATAATTTTATATTTATTGTAATTTGTTGTTTTGTATAATAACTTGTAAAACTTTGGTATTTCTGTTTGTCTTTTATAAGGTGTTTTTGATGCACGCCTACCTACCATTTGTTCCAACCTGGTGGATGACTGGTAGAAAATGCTTAGCATTAAGTCCTCCAATTGTACATATCTACTTAATTTGTATGTGTGCAATAAAGTATTAAATAAATAAATAAACACCTGGTGAAATAGGGGTAGAGCAGTTTAGTCAGCGACCCAAAGCCGTGCCGTATTTTAAGGAGTTCAGCTGGTTTGTGCAGGCTGGCGGGCAAATGCACAATACACCCCAAGCGGGATGTCAGTGCAGGTCTTACCCCTACTTTGAATTAGAATTAAAAGGGCCAGTATATTTTTCCAATGCGTACATTTCGGAGTGTACAGCGGATCTGCGTGGTCTGAGTTCCTCCTGCCCATTTTTCTATCGGACTGCCAGAGTGGGGCATGAAAAATCGACACCGCTTCATGGTTGATATTCCGAAAACCCGTACGAAGCTCAGTCACTGACAGACAGACAACTCACCTGGCTGTGTTGTGATGCTTGTTATCTCCAGTTCGAGAGTCCTGTACGAGGAGACGAGCTGATTGCGACAGCAACACTCGGTCGCACCAAGCCGGACACCTGCAATGAAGAATGGCAAACCACTCCATTATACATAATAAAATTTGCAAGTTGAAGTGGCAATGGGCAGGCCACATAGCTCGAAGAACCGATAACCGATGGGGAAGAAAGGTTCTGGAGTGGAGACCACGAACCGGAAGACGCAGCGTAGGGAGGCCTCCCACTAGATGGACCGACGACATTGTGAGAATCGCGGGCATCCAGTGGATGCAAAAGGCAGGCTGTCGTTCAGTGTGGAGGTTAAAGGGGAGGCCTATGTTCAGCAGTAGACGTCTTTGGGTGATGATGATGATGATGATGAAACCACTCCATTATCAGTCTATCATGTTCCCACTGGGCCGATGTACTCCTTAAATAACCCTTCCCCCCCTCCTACCCCTCTGTCCAATTAATATGTTTTACCCATCGAGATACAATACATATAGACACAATCGTGCCAAAAAAATCACCGAACCAAAACTCGGCGCTCGCTACGAATTGCGCAGACTTTTTGGTTAGTTACAAGGTAACCGCGATCCGACTACAACGCCGCGCGATGCCAGGGCTACGATGACATGGCGGACAACTAACGTTGAACACTATGCAAGCGACATAATGTCATACATAACATGTCATATGTATGACATAATGTCATATGTATGACATAATGTCATATGTATGACATAATGTCATGTGTAAATGTGGCATTGTGAAGTATATAATTGATACAAAGTATGTACAATGACGCTCGGACGTTTCTCGACTGTTTTTACTGAGAGATGGCGCTCTATGGAATTGTATCTCGATGGTTTTACCCTTGTTTTTACAGAGTAATGGTAACTTCAACTTATCTGAGTGTCTTTAATTCAGGAATGAATCGACTTCTTCTAGGCAAGCATGCTCCATCGTAGACCGCATCAACGCTTAACATCAGGCGAGGCGATTAAAGGCAAGCCTATATTCATCATCATCAGCCGGAAGACGTCCACTGTTGAACATAGGCCTCCCCCTTTAACCTCCACTAAACGACAGCCTGCCTTTTGCATGAACCGATGGGGAAGAAAGGTTCTGGAGTAGAGACCACGAACCGGAAGACGCAGCGTAGGGAGGCCTCCAACTAGATGGACCGACGACATTGTGAGAACCTATATTACTCCACAAAAAAAATATACACGTGCACGTGACACCGGCGCTGCTGGTGAGTATATAAGTTGATCAAACTCTGACCTGGTCTTCATATAGTGTGTGGGGAGTTGCACGTCTTCTTCGAAGGGGTAGGAAGGCGGAAACTTGACGGGGAACTCGAACAAATGCGGCCTCAGGGCTTCCAACTCGCGGTCGTAGTGCTGTAACTGTGGACAACAACAACTATTGGAAAATTTGTTTATTGGAAAATTTCGTTCTTCATTCAGCCACGACAGCTTTATATGGAACAGCAGGAACAGGGGGGGGGGGGGGGGGCATTCAGACAAGGTGCACCTGAATCAAATAGAAAAGTTGTGTCGAATGTATGGAATCGCTAGGTGTTTTGGGTTTTGGGGGGGGAATTTGCCCCCATGCCCCCCTGGATCCACCAATGCAATATACGTAACCCTGTTTATTTTGTTTTCTTTTCTGTGGTCGGCTCTATTTACGCTCAGCTTTATTAAAAGCCAATAAAAAAAAACCGGACAAGTACGAGCGCGAGACCAAAAAAAAAACTAACTGAAGTTAAAATATTGAAAGACAAACTTAATTTTGTAGTTTTTTTTTACTGGGCAAGTGCCTTTAATAACTAAACAAAATACAAGCTAAAACTAACACTACAAATACAGTTAGACTGCCCATAGACCGTTGAAGGTCTAAAGACAATCCAAATGCTCAAGCCCACTACCAGTTGGCAGCGTACCCAACATGCTGGCGGCATTACCACGTTGAATGGCAATGCTAATGCGTTGAGCCAGAAACACGCCAGCATTTTGGTCACACGTCGCATTAACCAGGCGCTCTGAAAGATTTTTGAAAATGAGGTGAGCTCCCGGTCCCCAAGGGCCCAATGTCTCGACCCCAAACGCCTCAAATATGTAACCACTGCCGAGGTTAGCATATTTGCGACGCTTGTGCTGCTCTGTCGAATTAGCAGCCGCGCCAGCCCTACCCTGTGTCTCAGGAAGATGTGACGGCGCCAAAGTATCGACACAAGTTGCGTCCCATACAAGGAGCCGCCCCAACCTCCAGGGCACAAGTGTCATACCGTCAGGCCTCTTTCCATCGTCACGCGCAAGACCACTCGGTTTGAGCACAGCTGCGACATTGGCGGTGGAAAGTGCCCTGCGTATGATGTCGTTCAGGCTAGCGTGTCGGCCAATACGACCAGCGCTTCTCGAGCAAGAGAGACCATGGTGACCGAGCTGGTCAACAGCAGTACCACACTGACAGCGATGGGCCTCACAGCACCTTGCACCCAAGCGTAAGCTGACAGCTAGACGAAATGCGGTTGGATCTAAAAGGCTACCTTTGTTAAAAGAGGGCATGGCTTGCAACCAAAGTCCCGATTCCCAAACAGAGACAGCAAGAATACGAGCGCGATCTGCAATACTAGGACACGTATCTAGTAGCGATTTCCATGCTAGTTCGCAGATCGGCCGATCCCACAGTCTCTGGGAAGACAACTTTGAAGTTTGTAGTTGACAATAAGGTTCTTCCATACATCCCAACTACAAAATGTAAGTTTGTAATAGCAAAATAATTATTTTTAAATACCTTCAAATTTATAACTTTCGGATTTATTCCTATATATGTACTATGAGACCTTGCCCCTTGCCAAATTTCATGATTCTAGGTCAACGGGAAGTACCCTATAGGTTTTGATTCCCCTGTGAAATCGCAAAATATACGACATAAAGGAACCCTAAGAGCGCGAGACCAAAAAAAAAACTAACTGAAGTTAAAATATTGAAAGACAAACGTAAGTTTGTAGTTGACAATAAGGTTCTTCCATACATTCCAACTACAAAATGTAAGTTTGTAATAGCAAAATAATCATTTTTAAATGATATACCTTCATATTTATAACTTTCGGATTTATTCCTATATATGTGCTATGAGACCTTGCTTTTTGCCAAATTTCATGATTCTAGGTCAACGGGAAGTACCCTATAGGTTTTGATTCCCCTGTGAAATCGCAAAATATGCGACATAAACGTTCATATCTTTTGATTGCGTTGACTTACAACTTTTATTTTTTTACAGCCGAAAGAAACCGTAGACCCAAGTATTTAGTATAAATTTCAACTTGCTACCTTTACGCGTTCTTGAGAAAAAGGGTCTTGACAGACGGACAGACAGACAGACAGACGGACAACGAAGTGATCCTATAAGGGTTCCGTTTTTTCCTTTTGAGGTACGGAACCCTAATTATCAGTCCGGTAGAATATTAAACATAACATCACAAAGTAGTGTTTCCTCTAGTGCATAGTTATCGGATCTTCATGATCTAATTCCCTCCTGCCCATTTTTCTATCGGAATGCCAGGGGTACGAGTAATCGTCACCGCTTTATTGTTGATATCCCGAAACACCGTACGAAGCGCTTTGATTCCACTTTTATTGTGCGAACTGCACTACTCTGAGGAATGCGCTGCCTGAATGGGTGTTCCCCGATGGTTACAATCTGGGTGTCTTCAAATCACGAGTGAATCGGTTTCTTCTACGCAAGCCATTTTTATTTTTTTTAATGTACGGCATAGCTAGATTTTTTTATATTGTCGGTTCAGGGACGTACCCAGGGTTCGCGGAATATATGCTGATGCTCCGCGTGAGCGAACTCTTTCTTGCCGACGCTGAGCACCAATCGGGACGCGTCTTTAGAGCGGAACTGCAGGCGGGACGCGTCCGCCTTGTCGCTGTTCTGGGCGCGGCAAGATTGGAGCTCTCCCGTTATTTTCTGGAAAAAATACATTTCTCATTTATTTACAAAAAAAATGTGCAAAGAAGTATGATAATTAAAATTTAAAACTACTATGAATTATTGTCAACTATTTACAAACTTGAAATTTGAACAAACAATCCGGACCTATAATTTAACGTGTCATTCGACCAACGGTAGTGCTCAGTTGTAAATGCCACTAAAAATTGCGCATGAAATTTCGTAGTTATAACTAGACAAATGTGGCATAAATGTTATTTTACCTTAACGACACCTCCAGTATCGGTGCGGAAGTTGAAGTCACCGAATATGAAATAGGGCGCCGCGTTGACGTCAGAGTGCAGATGGCGCAGCGTGTGGCGCAGCGCGCGCCGCCGGCTGCGGCAATACACCTGTAATCATCACCTGGCTGATCAAACCTCAATCATCACTTGACTGATAAAACCGCAATCATCACCTGGCTAATCAAACCTAAATCATCACCTGGCTGATCAAACCTCAATCATCACCAGGCTGATCAAACCTTAATCACCACCTGCCTGACCAAACCTCAATCATCACCTGACTGATAAAGCCGCAATCATCAGCTGGCTAATCAAACCTAAATTATCACGAGGATAATCCAACCTTAATCATCACCTGGCTGACCAAACCGCAATCATCACCAGGCTGGTCTAACCTTAATCCCAATCTGCCTGATCAAACCACAATAACCACCTGCCTGACCAAACCTCAATCATCATCTGACTGATAAAACTTTAATCATCACCTGGCTAACTAACCGTTATCATCACCTGGCTGATAAAACCTCAATCATCACCTGGCTGACTAACCTTATTCATCACCTGGATGATATAACCTCAATCATCACCTGGCTGATCAATCCTAATTATCACCTGGCTGATCAAACCTCAATCATCATGTATATGTCGGAAACTTCTGGAGGTTTCTATGGTTTTTGGAAAAAACAAAAAATATATTTTTACCTCATTATACAATTTGCCCGGAGGTCACGCTCAAGCACGTCCATGATTGTCATTGACAGTACAATACAATAACTCTTTATTAAAATACCACAAAACAAGGATAACATAAACATTACAATAAAAATATTAACTAGGCTTTTAACAGGTGGCCTTACAATATTTTTTTGGCTATAGAATGATTATACCAAATTAAAGGGAACAGTTTATACAGGCTGTGTCAAATTTTACTAACTGAAGAGTAGGGCTAAAGCCAGAAGGTTTATACAGGATGTGCAAAATTGTACCAACTTATGGGTACGGCTAAGCAAGCAAGCAGGTTTATAGAGGTGTGTAAAATATACAAGCCGAAGAGTAGGGCTAAAGCCAGCAGGTTTATAGAGGTGTGTAAAATTGTACCAACTGAAGGGTAGGGCTGCAGCGCCAGCAGGTTAGAGGCGTCGTGAAACAGGTGTATGTTGACGAACTCGACGGCTGTGCCGCGGACCTGCCAGCGCGTGCGCAGGAAGCCCTTGCGAGACCACTTGCACTGAGGACAAATATAATGTTTTATTCCATTTTTCTATTCCAATTTTGAATTTGAATTTGTAATAAAGATAATGGCATCGATTCTGATGTACTCTAAACTAAATTTGACAGCTGTAAAATTGCCATCCTTCTCTCACATATTAAAATGAAAAGAGAGGCAGATAATTTTAGTCCTGTCAGATTGGTTTAGTTTAGTGGGTGGTATGACAGAATCGACGTCATTGGCATCGATTCTAATGTACTCTAAACTAAACTAAATTTGACGCTCTAAAATTGCCATCCTTCTCTCACATATTAAAATGAAAAGAGAGGCAGATAATTTTAGTCCTGTCAGATTGGTTTAGTTTAGTGAGCGGTATGACAGAATCGACGCCATTAGCTTAACCATCACTCTTATTACGATTGATATAAGTGCCATTTTACACCAATTTTATCAGTTAACAAAAGAAGTACAAAAAAAACCTCGCCATAAGTATATTACATATATTAATAAATAAATAAATAAATATTCGGGACATTTTTGCACACACGGTCATCTGACCCCAAACTAAGCAAAGCTTGTGATATGGCTGCCAGAGACTGATATACATACATATATAGTTTTAAATACATACTTAAATAGATATTAACACCCAGATATAGAACAAACACAAATGTTCATCAGACAAATGTTTGTCCTAGTTGGGAATCGAACCCACGCCCTCAGGCTCAGAAGGAAGGTTCACTACCAACTGGACCAACGGGCTATCTATTATTATTGTAAGTATATAATGTACCTTTCTTAATGGAAATAACATTTATTGATTGGTTTATCTTCTGACTTTAAATAGTTAAAAATAACACAACAAACATAATGTTGTCATCATCATCATCATTTCAGCCTATCATGTTACCACTGCTGGCACAGGCCTTCTCGCAGAGAGAGATAGTAATGAGAGACTATGTTAGCCGAGCGGTAGCATGTGCGCTACCCAATCTAACGGCTCGCGGTTCGATTCTCGGCCCTGCACCAATAGGCATGATTTCTAATGTTTAATTTATTACAAATAACCGGCTTAGTGATGAATATAAGTAAATACATTACACATACTGAAAAAATAATTTGAATTGGCTGATAAATCTCTGAGATATGAGTATTTAAAGTTTTAGGTGGGGATAGAGAGGGGATGTTCTATCCCTTTCTCGCAAAGCGTGTGTTAGTATAGCATTTGTATGGCGCTCCTGAGCCGTGACGTCACGGCTCAGTATAGTGCGCTCTCTGTCTAGCATGAAATTAAATTAAATTAAAATGCTTGTCTTATTTATTTTTGTTAATTTTGTTTTTGTTGATGTGCTCTATTTATGATCAGCTTTTTTATGAGGTAATAAAAAATATTAGTCATCATGCCTATTACTTGTTTAATGTTTAAGTAATTCATGTACATGTTCGATGCAATCGCTCAGCAACGGTGAAGGAAACCGGTATGTCCGAAAACTTCTAAAGTTCAAAGACATATGATATTCACCAACATGCACTGGGCCAGCATGGTGGATTGGAGACAATGACGATATAACCACTTGACTGCTCATCCTTTACCCCGCCGTAAGCCAAAGGTTCTAACATGTCACTATTTCGGGTGAACTATTACGGGCTGGCCAATCCTAGGCGCGAATTGAATGAATGACTTTTGAGCCTCCAATCACAAGCGTCGAGTCGCGTCGAGTCTCCAATCACAAGCTGCACCCCGGCGACCGACGTGGCTGCATTTTGCAAAAAGGAATTTTGACTACATGCGCGATCAAGTGGTTATATTATCTTTGATTAATGTCCATCCTCACTCACTGAGAGAAATCCTTTGTCCCAGCAGTAGGAACTATTTTAATATACTATTTTCCTCTTCGACCAAAATAAAATGAATGGACAGGCCCAGTAGAAGCGCATTTTTTAAGATAACAAAATGAGCGCCGGCTCTCATTTCGTTTCAGTCGGTCTCTAGTAGGAAGTGCAACACGTGTCTATTGTTACGCAATAACGAAACATCTGACAAAATTATGCATTCATATGCTTTCCCGAAGTGTAAATGCACAAATAAAACCGGGATCTATTTTTTGTAACAAATATACTGTACATTTTTATAATTAGGTGTTGAAGTATATGTCCGACAGTTTTGACTCGTTTTTACTGAGCAATTTCAATGGTTAGGGCCCGTCCATTCATTTTATCTTGGTCGAAGATTTTCCTATATATTTTACTAAATCTGTTTTGTGTTCATTCACACTATCCTATATATTTCTACACCGCCTCCCTTACTATAATATGATAATGATCTTCTTACCTCTGGGAAGAAATGCTGCGGAAACTTAGCCTTCTCCTTGGTGGTGACCTTCTCAATGTTCCCCGAATGAACCTCCTTGCCGACCACGTCGATGTACGATTTCAACTCGAAGTCCCAAATCTTTAGGTCGGTTAGCGAAGCGTGCGCAAAGTACATGTTTCCGAGAGCCTGGGAAAGATACAACAGTCTATAAAATATAGACTCTGCTTACAAAAGGCGTGCTCCAAAACCAAATTCGGGCAGCTAAACAAAAAAAAAACTTTTTTGTCTCGTTGATTCTCATTAGCGCAGTTGGCTTGGCGTGATTCGGAACGCGGCCAAACTGAAGGACCAAAATGGCGGCAGCATAAAATTCTATATTTACCCCGGGCGCAAAAAGGGAGGGTGCTATACGTGTAACAAATAATCCACACTAATATTATAAAGAGGTAAAGTTTGTAAGTTTGTTTGTTCTGTTTTAACTCAAAAACTAATGATCCGATTTTAAAAATTCTTTCACTAATAGAAAGCTATACTATTCCTGAGTGACATAGGGTATGTTTTGTAATGATGAAACTTAATTTTCTATCCTAAATAACCGTTTTAGTAAAACATGTTGGAGAAAAATAAGCTGATTGGCTTCTTTATCGGCTTACGCTGACCTAACGGTTTGAGATAAGTAAATACAATGTTTGACAAAAATGTAGTTCTTAAGTAGTTTTACAAAAAAGTCCGCGATAGCATATATCTAACTTTTATAACAAAACCACAATAACGATAATAACCGGTTATTGTGTTCAGAATAGAAATTTAAATTATAATGTCATGTTTAGATGCAGTTTTGTAATCATACTTATGAATATTTGCAAAAATAAATGAATTTATTATTAGGAGTACTTAATGTAGATAAAGTTTGCCGTTTACAGTTTGTGGTTTAGTCGCATAGTTCATGAGATAATATAAAATTAAAATAACGCGACCATAATAATCCGCGCAGCGCCTTCATACTGCACATAATAAGTAGGTAATATAATAAAATAACTCATTATAAACAACATAAAAAAAGATATTACAAGAAGATTACATTAAATATGAGAACAAAAAACGGCCTTATCGCTATGAGCGACCTCTTCCAGACTACTTTTAACAATGCTGTGCTGCGGTGGAGCGGTGTCACAGGTATTTAATTATTTACTTGAAAAAAGGTCTCAGTTACGTGGGTTTTAGGGTTCCGTTCCCAAAGGGTGAAAAAGGGACCCTATTACTAACGCTGTCTGTCTATCTCCCCTACCTTTTAACGGCTGTATTTTTCGAACCGTAATAGATAGCCAGTTGAAATGTTCAAAGAATATGTAACGTTACGGCGGATCAACTAAGAAATGTAATAATAATAGTCAAAAAGTTTAAACGAAAGGGGGTCTCCAATCCCCATGCGACAAACGTATTTTTTTACATTTATTTGTAGTAATGTACAGGCGTCAATCTTGGCACAATTATAGTACCCTCTAAAGTATAACAACAAATAATAAATAATGACCAAGTGCGAGTCAGTGACAAATTTCTATTTATTACCAAGTTATAATCGAGCGTCACTGTAGCAAAGAATTGAATATGTGACTGCGTTGCAATTACTTCGACTATTTTGGAAGGCGTTTAAACATGAATAATAACTGGTTGTATTTTGTGGTGGTACGGAACCCTCAATGAGCGAGGCTGACTCGAAATGCGTATTTTACTAATTTTGAAGTCGGTCTAATCCCTAATGTTTTTAGTTTCACATAGATAAAAACTATGGTTTTGTGCTAAACAATACTATTAAAAGTACCATGTAAGGGCGGGACTAAAGTAGAGTGGATTACAGGACAGATGCGGAACTATAGCTATAAAGGCGCGATAGGAGTAGATTGAACTACGGTATGTAGTACGGTACGGTTGTATTGTATTGTATTGTATTGTATTGTATTGTATGGGAGTGGAGTGGAGCGGGCGGCTGCGGGACTATATCGGAAAGAGTGGACTGAAGTAGATTGGATTACGGAACGGAAGCGGGGCTGGATTGCAAAAAGGCGGAAAGGGAATAAAGTGGACTACGGGACGGATGCCGAGTTGGATCGGAAAGGGTGGGCATGTATTAGAGAAGATTATGGGACAAATGCAGGGCTGACGCGGTAAGGATGGGACGGAAGAAGAGTATTTTTACGGGACGGACTCGGGCCTGGCGCGGAAAGAGCCGAACGGTAGTAGAGTGGATTTAGGGGCGAATGCAGAACTGGAGCGGAAAGCGTGGTACAGGAGTAGAGTGGATTACTGGATGGATGCGAGACTGAAACTAAAAAGACGGAGGTAGTAAAGTAGATTTCAATACTACGCGAGCGAAGCCGCGGGCAACAGCTAGTAATACAATAATAATAATCCGGAATTTTTGCACACACCGGCCATCTGACCCCAAACTAAGCAAAGCTTGTAACAAATGGCTGCCAGAAACTGATATACATACATATATATTAAATACATACTTAAATAGCCCAGATATAGAACAAACACAAATGTTCATCACATGAATGTTTTTCCTAGGTGGGAATCGAACCTACCAACTGGACGAACTGGACCAACGGGGCTATCAAAATGTATTTGTGTCTGTCTGTCTGTGGAAATTTCACGTTCATCCATAAATGATAATGTTGCAATCATATTAATATTGCAAATGCGAAAGTGTGTTTGTTTGTTCCTCTTTTACGCAGCAACAGAGCAACGGATCGACCTGATTTTTTGCATGGGTATAGTTCAAGGGCCGGAGACATACTACTTTTCTTCATCATCATCATCACCACCACCATTTTTCATCACTACACGGGTAAAACTAGCGTACTATATTTTAGGCTTCTTAGTCCATTGTCACAGTAAGTCTGTGGTCTGAATCACCACAGCCCCGTTACGGACAAGCATTTCGCAACCTAGTCATAATACGCTAACATTGCGCGTGCGACTTCCTCGAATCGGCACTTAGGCTTGGTTGCACCAAGTGTTAATATTAAGGTTTATGACAAAATTTACAATAACAATAACGCTGACTTTAGCAGTTACTGCAAAATGCGTTGCACCAGCGTATTCCTTAGCATAAAGTTACCAGGGTTGCAAGTCAAATGAGACCTTATTTTACTCCAGATGCATAGCTGGAATTATATTTTATGCGTCTGACAGATATTTAAAATAAACTATAGCGAATCGTGGGCAGTTACGGTTAACAGTTAAAGTTAAGACGTCATTTAACAATTGTCAGATGGTGCAACAAATTTTTAGCCTAACTGGTACTTAAACTGAAATGTCGACGTTTGTTAAAGCTAAAGTAAGATGGTGCAACCCACACTTAGGCTTGGTTGCACCAAGTAGTTGTCAAAGTTAAGGTTTATGACAAATTTGACAATAACAATAAAGCTGACTTTAGCAGTTACTGCAAAATGCGTTGCACCAGCGTATTCCTTATCATAGTTAAAGTTACCAGGGTTGCAAGTCAAATGAGACCTTATTTACTCCAGATGCGTAGCTGGAATTATATTTTATGCGTCTGACAGATATTTAAAATAAACTATAGCGAATCGTGGGCAGTTACGGTTAACAGTTAAAGTTATGACGTCATTTAACAATTGTCAGATGGTGCAACAAATTTTTAGCCTAACTGGTACTTAAACTGAAATGTCGACGTTTGTTAAAGCTAAAGTAAGATGGTGCAACCCACACTTAGTTGTATAAAAATACGTACATATACTTTTATTCACCAAATTAATTAACTATTTAATTACGTACACCACAAACCACAAGTCTCTCCGGATGACGTAATTTCATAATTGTTTACATACAGAATGTTGATTCAGAGAGAAATATTGTGCTGTTTCCTTCTATACAAATAGATGTGGTCGCATCTCACTGGTCTATAATTAGAACTGTATTGAAACTGGCGTATATACATCACTAGCTGCGCCCCGCGGTTTCACCCACGTAGTGATGAAAAATTGTGACGATGATGATGATGATGATGATAAGTAGTTTATGTCACTCTCCAACAATTTTATTGAACTATACCCATGCAAAAAATCAGGTCGATCTTTTGCTTAATTGCTGTGTGAAAGAGGAAGAAACAAACCAACAAACTTTTCGCATTTATAATAATCAGTAAGATGATCCGTTTTTTTAGTTTTTCCTCAAATTTTCTGGGTACTTATCTGGGTTCTTTTCTGTTCTTCTAATGCACATTTCTTCTTTCTTAGGGTTCCGTACCCAATGGGTAAAAACGGGGCCCTAGTACTAAGCCTACGATGTCTGTCTGTCCTACCTCTTAACGGCTGTATCTTTCGAACCGTAATAGATAGCTAGTTGAAATTTGCACAGAATATGTAATGTTACAGCGGATTAAAGAAATAATAAAAAGTCAAAAAGTAAAAACAAAGGGGGTTCCCATACAGCAAACGTATTTTTTTTACGTATTTTTGTATTAGTTCTAATGCTTAGAATAACTACACAAAGAAACCAAGTACATTCGCAAAATTTAAGCCATTCAAATGGTGTCATATATGGCTCCAAAAAATATGTAAAAATTTTACTATGACAATTTGCGCGGTGAGATCGTACCACAACAAATCAGAAAAGCAGCATAAGAGTTATGGTGTGACATTCCACAGGTAATCCATTAATTTTCTTGCTTAAATCGTTTAAAATACCAATCGAAACGTAAGCTACAAAGCGAATTTGTAGCTTACGTTTTGAGAAGGCGTTGTTTGGGAACTTACCTTCTCTGAGTCGTTATTCTAAGCTCTAATGTATTTGATATGGTAATACGTACAAGCGTCAAACTTGGCATGCTTGTAGTAAACACTGTAACTAAAGTATAACAACAAATAATAAATAATGGCCAAGTGACAAGTTTCGGTTCAGTACCAAGTTATAACTGGTAATTTCGTTATTGAATTTTGTGGTAGTACGGAACCCTCAGTGCGCGAGCCAGACTCACACCTGGCCGGTATATTTTTGTTTGATAGGTGACTTGGTCGAGAGTGTTCTTAGTTATGATTCAAGAAAATCTGTTCAGCCGTAGTCCGGACGGACGGACGGACGGACGGACAGACAGACAGACAGACAGACAGACCGTTCCCGTTCCGTTTTACCGGGTCCCGTTATTACCCTTTGGGTACGGAACCCTAAAAACAAAATTAAAATCGGTTCAAACGTTTGGGAGCTACGATGCCACAGATGAAAAACTTTTGAAACTTAAGGTAATCTACCTTTCAGGATTTCAGGTGGTGACTTAAATATTCTCACCTTATTTATTTATTTTTAGACTTGTACAGAATAACTTTTACGAATCGAGATACAATGCATATAGAGTCACAATCGTGCCAAAAAATCCAAACCTCGAACTGAAAACTCGGCGCACGCTACGAATTGCGCAGACTTTTTAGTTAGTTGCAAAGTAACCGCGATCCGACTACAACGCCGCGCGATGCCAAAGCTACGATGACATAGCGGACAACTAACGTTGAACACTATACAAGCGAAATAACGGCTAAATTGGAATAAATGAAACATTGAGAAGTATATAATTTATACAATGAATGTACAATGACGCTCGGACGTTTTTTGACCGTTTTCACCGAGACGTTGTGACTCTATAGGAATTGTATCTCGATGCTTTTACGTTTATAATATTCATGTGATGACTAGCACAGACGAACTAGTCTAAAAAAAGAAATGCGAGCCTCACTGCCAACCACAAACATAAATAATTTGTGGAACTCGTAATACAGTGTGATTTTCGGTACAGTGCAAACCCGGAAGGAGGACATTGTAGGTCATTGTTATAAACAACTTTTACTTTGGGCAGGCCTCTCTCCCTGTGAACGCGAAGCGACACCACACTTATATATCAAAGTCAAAATCATTTATTCAACAAATGTTTTTTTTTGCTAAAATTTTCATGACTGTGGATGCAATGTCCTTTAGTCGTAATCTTAAACAGTTTACATAGTCTTAAAAGCGTCAAACAAGTCATAGTCACAGTCAGAGTCAAGCTAAGTAAGTCACGGTCAAGTCAAACTCTTGCCCCTGTAAAGTGGTGGAGACTTTACATGAGGCTCCTATGGAATTTTGGAAACATCACGAAAAGACACGTTTCACCTCGTTATATCACCTCCCACACTCGAGCACGTTTACGAGCACTTAATGAATACTAATTCACCATTTAGTACACATTAACACTCGAAAATACACAAGTTTAGGAAAATAATCCAACGAGCCGACATGTTTTTTTTTCCACGTTGGCGCCAAAAACTTCAACAAATGTACATCTATAGTGTTACTTATTCTAACTGCCAAACTGGGTGTTGGAAACCCGTCTCTTGGTAGTTAGTTCCTTCCATTTGTAAAATGCTAAAGTCGTGTACAATATACATAATATATTATATAGTTATAATTACATTAGTTTTGTATTAATTATTATTTAATTTACTGATTACAATAATTATAAATGGGAGAGATCGTGTATATGTATATGTTTGTACATTTTTGAGGCCTGGAGCCTTACAGTTAGCTGTTTAAAGCAATCCAGTTTAGGTGATGAAAAAATGTTGCGCGACCGCAAACCATTTATGAGCGCGTTAAGGTTCACGTTCGCGTGATTTTCTTAACTGCGCGGTTTTAACGTGAGTTTGATACCGCGTAAGCAGTTGGCCCTAAGGCCCTGACCCGATATCGTTAGGTTTATATTACTTTGGCCACAGTGATGATTGACTCCCACTTACTATACGACCACTTGCGGCCTAGCACTTAACAGAAAATCAGTCTGTATAATTTTTCTTTTCTCTTCAGTCTCTCTTAGTATAAAATAAAGTCACTATCCGCGTCTGTCTGTATAACCGCTAACTCCTAAACCACGCAACGGATTTTGATGCGGTTTCAACATCAGATAGATAATTTTTCACGGGCGGTTTATATTATGATATTATATAATAAAACTTACACCCGTGCGAAGCCGGGTTGTGGCGCGGGTATGGGATAAATCACAGATCTGTTTCAGATTAGATGCCGCGAGTCCACCTGCTTTGCTTGTCTGTTTTTATGTATGATACGGGCTCCAACTCATTAGCACGCCAGACGTCAATACAAAAATATCAAATAGCGGCATTGAAAACTGTAAAACCAAAAAAAAAACGGTTACGCTTTGAAAGCAGTTGGCCTTGCGAATTGAGTTAAACTACCACAAAATTACTCTCGCGATATACAAAAATGCGGCATGCTGGGTTTTGATACAATTTGACGTGCTTGCGGGTTCTAACTTGATACGGATCTGTGGGATAAATACTTTATCAGGTTAAAAGCATCCATCGTTTTTATACCGTTGGGCGAGTCACAGGCATCGCCCTTGACCTAGAAATCTAACATTGGCTACTTTTGCCGACGCCCTTGTTTCAAACGCAATGAGGGCTTTTCTAATATTAGAATAGATACATACTAAACTGGCCGACCTGTCGGTCTGTCTGGTCGGTTTTTAACCGATGAAAAAGAAGCGGTTCTCAAGTCGACGCTTGGGAATGCAATCTTATCGAGATCTTAAAAAAAAGAAATAAAGAAAGAGCCTCCAAAATACCATATGCTCTTCGTCGCAATCCCTAAGAAGAAAGATTAAAAGCTCTGCAGCTTACTATTTTAGAAGAAAGACGTTTGCGCGGTGACCTGATTGAAACCTTTAAAATGCTTAATGGGTTGAACAATCATCCTTAAATACACGGCATAAACTCACTAAAAGATTACACAAGAGAAAGCAAACGTCACAAAACTACTACAAATATCTTTATTTACCTTAAAATGCCAAATAAGTGTAGTTTTCTAGTAGTCCCCGCACCAGGGCTAGCCTGTATCGCGGGAGACTGTGATCGATTACAAAAACTATGAATAAAAGAGAACTTAGTACTATTTTGAATGCTATTAATGTTTTAGGCTAATTATGTTTGTGTGTGTGTGTGTGTGTCTGTGTGTGTGTGTGTGTGTGTGTGTGTGTGTGTGGTACATCAGATTATGCTGCTCGCCTATTATTAAAAAAAATCTTGATATTCCGAAAACCCGTAAGAAGCGCTTTGATTCCACTTTTATTATGCGAACTCCTAGTCTGTGGAATGCGCTGACTGAATGGGTGTTCCCGATAGTACAACTGGGTATCTTCAAATCACGAGTGAATCGGTTTCTTCTAGGCAAGCGTGTTCCACCGTACACCGCATCATCGCTTTACATCAGGCGAGTAACCGGACAAAAGCAAGCCCATTATTTTAAAAAAACTCATAAACCGGCCTGCATCCAGCGTTTCCCTGCCGTTTCTTTTAGGTCGTCTGTCCATCTTGTGGGTGGACGTCCTACGCTGCGCTTACCGGTCCGTGGTCTCCATTCGAGACTACTAACATTTGTACTAAAAGACTTGCGAGATATGAAATACTTATCAACTTGGTTACCTGAAAGTTTCTCAACCACGAAGTTCGGCACCCCGGTCACTGGTTTGCAAATCACAGAGTACAGATTACATAACACTTACAGTAAACTTTTCAGGAGAGCTGAAGTCTTCGTCCATAAAAATCCTGATCTTGTCAAAGAGACGTAGCTCCGGACAGTCGCACAGCCTCTGCACGAAATCCTGCACATACTGCATGGACTTTTCATATGTTTTCCCCCCGACTTCTTGCAAGTGTAGAGCGATGAACTTGGGGTCCATTCGGGAGACGGCCTGGAGAAACTCTGACGTCCATATTGGCAGCATTGTTGTCGGCTGGAAGAAATATTTTATTTAAGTACTAGCTGTTTCCACTACCACTATCATCATGTTCCATATCACGCCTTTGATTTTTTTAAGTTCTTGGACATACCAGTTTCCTCACAATGTTTTCCATTACCGTTTTTTAGCGATGGCCTCGAAACTGCACATAATTTATTTAGGTACTAAATCCACATGCCATCACCTGAAACTAACGGTTTGTTACCATCGTCTTAAAAGGAACTAGAATGATTTGTCACCGTCCTTGTTTCTTGAAAACTATATCCTTGGTATCTTCAAGGCCAGAGTATATACCTGAGTATGTACTTGCTAGTTCTACATGCTCCATCTTTGGCTTCATCGCTTTCTATCAGGTGAGTTAGTAGCCAAATGTAGACCTCATCATCATCAGCCAGAAGACGTCCACTGCTGAACATAGGCCTCCCCCTTTAACCTCCACACTGAACGACAGCCTGCCTTTTGCATCCACTGGATGCCAGCGACTCTTACTATGTCGTCGGTCCATCTAGTGGGAGGCCTACCTACGCTGCGTCTTCCGGTTCGTGGTCTCCACTCAAGAACCTTTCTTCCCCATCGGTTATCGGTTCTCCGAGCGATGTGGCCTGCCCATTGCCACTTCAACTTGCAAATTTTAACAGCTATGTCGGTGACTTTGGTTCTTTGGCGAAATGTAGACCTATTCTATACAAAAAAAAAGTCATTGGCAGGGCTGAGAATCGAACTTGAAAATACTGGAAAATTGTCTTGGAGCTATGGAGAGGGCTCAGGGTTTCTCTAAGAGATCGAATCAGGAATCAGGAGATCCGTAGACGAACGAAAGTTACCGATATAGCCCACCGGATTAGCAAGTTGAAGTGGTCGTGGGCAGGGCACATATCACGCAGAACAGATGGCCGATGGGGCCGAAAGGTTCTCAAATGGAGGCCACTGACCGGTAAACACACCATAGGACGTCCACCCACAAGATGAACATACGACCTATAAGAGACCACAGGAAAACGCTGGATACAGGCCGCTTCCAACCGGCCCTTTTGGAGATCGATGGGGATGGCTTATGTCCAGCAGTGGACGTCCTACGGCTGAAATGATGATGATGAGTCTTGGTGCAAACAGAGCCGATGTGTGGCAACGACATTAAACCAAACATGTAAATATTACAAGTCAATAAATTACATTACAAGGTAGTAACGGAATTACTATTCAAAAAGGTACTTTCAAAATAATTGGTTGTTAGCTGCTGATAGCGAATTTGTGAAATAATGATGTACATGACCTTAACTTTTGGTCTATAAATATTTTAATGGTGGTACAACAAACAATTTAACTGTCTTGTTGAAAATTTTAGTGCTCTAGCGTTTAGCTGTGGTTTTGAAATAGGAAGAACATAGTGCTCTATAGATATCTGATAGAAAGAGGGAGAGGGCTTATGACCTGCAGTGGGCTGGCTATCAATGATGATGATGAGGATGATAGCAATAGGCATGGTGACTAATATTTTTTTATTACCTCATAAAAAGGCTGATCACAAATAGAGCCCATAAACGAAAACAAAATTAAAATTTGTTCAAAATAATTTCATGTTAGACAGAGAGTGCACTATACTGAGCTATGACGTCACGCCGCAGGCGCGCCATACAAATGCTATACTAACACACACTTTGCGAGAAAGGGAAAGGAGTATCTATATATCCCCACCAAAAGTTTTTAAGACTGATATCTCAAAGATTTATTAGCCAATTTAATTTATTTAGTCCCCAGTCAGATATTCCATACTGTTTTAAAATCTGATATGACATTATATTAGGCCTTCCATCGGTCCAGGGTTCTCTAGATTTGTCCTAGTTTAGAAGTCCAGATGGGAACCGGATCCGGAACGGGTATTCAAACAGTCCAGGTAAAACCCAGATTCCGAATTCCAATCCCGATTGATTGAAAATAATTTAATACAAATCTGCCTTACAATATCATTCGTAATCGTAAGCTGCCTACAAGCTAACTTCAGTGCTGCAATTCTCAGGGGTGTCCAGGAAAACAACTAATTTTTCCCAATTGTCCGGTGTTTTGATAGTTTTTGTCCAGCATCGGCCATTTAACATCATACTGATACATATAATATATGGCTCTACATTATATCCATACAAAAATTATGTAAATTATTTATTATGTACCTAAAGCTAATATTTAATACAAATGGCTTTATAGTTGAATAAAGTACTAAATTACGTGTGTAGGACACTGATAAACAACATTATTAACAGATAAGTTAAATCCTCCTCGGTGATCTCACTGGCTGATTACTAAACCAGCAACAAGAGCATGGAACCAATTGTTTCAAAATTAGAATAGTTATCTTGTCATCGCTTTGCGCGCTACAATTTAATTTAATTACCAATCTTTGCCAGTTTGCCACCATGTAATAAACATTATGTACTGACTCTTAATATATATTTAGCTACATAGATGTTTTTAGCAATAATACTTACTTCTTCAAAAATGGATCCAACGTTGGCGGTAATGAGCAGCAGGGGCACTTTATCTGATCCCATTTTTTTGAACTTCAACATGTTCCTGAGGAGTTTTGAATCGAAAACAATTGGCGATCGAACGCGAGGTTACCACCAACACAGCAGCTAGGCGCCGCTGTTTTGTTGATACGGCGTCAATACGCCCCTTCCGCGGACACTACTGATTACATTATTATGGTGATAATACAGTTTTCCCGTCGGAAACTGATAAAACTTGTGCGGTTTCATAAATCGCCCAAGTCGCTGAAGTCGCCCAACCCTTTTGACATTTCATTTTTGAATGAAAATGAATGAACGAAATGTCAAAAGAATGAAAGTTATGACATTTCTCATCCGTTCCGTACGCAAAAACAGATAAAAATACTATACCGCACACAACACAATGTTGAGCATTACGCTCGAACAAGGATATTTTAGTCTTACAATCCCTTATAACAATACTTTGAAAGCTAACATTCTTATTAAGCACCATAAATTATCCTCAACAGTGATAGAATTGACTGAAAACTTAGAATTACTCTACACGAAAATTCGACACATTTATTAGGCCAACTACGTAAAATGGAACGTAATCGCCGTTCAATGACGTCAAACTACATTTACGTCACGCCCCGTTTTCAGGGCCGTACTTGCTTATTTTTATCGACAACGTAAATAATTGTGATACATGAGGATGTGAAAATGTAATAAATAAATAAGTGCGTAAGCAGCGGCAAGCCAGAATAATTATATTTCACAGCCTTGAAATTCTACGGTAAAAACTGGGAAATTAAATACAACAAATGATTTATAATTATAGATTAACATAATGGTTTATTTTTCGAAGATAAACCTATGTTAAGTGGAAGTTAATACCTCCATAATGTTATGTTAACTAACATTATGTAAGATGTCTTAGGTTTAATGACTCGAATAATGAAAGAATATTAAAATAGTACCCATCTACTTTACATAATCATCTAAACGTTCAATAACTATTAAATACCTATTATAAGCTACAAAACTATCTGTGAACTTCTCTCCGACCGACGAGAACAGTCACGCGTCAGAGCTACACAAAAGTTGTTGTTGTTTGAATTATCTTATCAAGCGTTTATGCATTGGTATAGGTAGGTACTTACCGTCTGTGGACTTGAGTTCCTCCCTGTACCGGGCGGGTGTTCCTGTTTTCCCGCGCCGCACATGCGATTTGCATTCCAACCATAGGTACTGCCCAAATGAAAATAGAAATCGATCAGTTTGTTTCTATTCCAGTAAAATAGGTCGAGTTGAATCAATACCCATGGTTTAATCAGGTGAGTCTGTATTTATATTGCTTAGTGCTTACCATTTGCTAAACAATTAAAATGTTCACTTAAATTCATACGGGCAGATTTTTGTTATGGATTTAAAAATAGAACTAATTATTTTCTTTTTCCTCTATACTGAAATCAGCCAAACCGGCCGATTAAAAAATGTTATCTTTTTCAGAAAAACATGAAGTTCCTAATCTTGGGGTTGTTTAGTTTAATATGGGCCGCTACGGGCCATGTCCATACAGCCGTCGAAACAGAAATGTTTTCAATTCCAATTAGCCCTAATTTGTTCAACTGGACATATCAAGGTAGATAATTTTATTATATAAGCTAATAAATAATCAATTATTTAATCTATAATTAATTTAGGTTTTTTAACGAGAAGACGAGAATTACCTACACTCTTAAATTTTTTCAGCACAGAGTAATGTACGAAACAGAGATTCTGGTGGTACCTACCTACATTCAATATTGTTAATTATATATTTTTATTTGCCTTTTCGATTGGTTTGTATTTTGATTATTTTGTCAAGATTTTGAACATAGTGCATTTTTAGTTTGTGTTGGTTTTGTTTGTTTATTTTATAAGTATTCAGCTTCATGCAGTACAATAGGTATAAGGTTTTATTATAGAAACTGACGTGGTTTTCACACATTTTATTTATATTACACGGGAATTACTCACGTAAGATTAAGCCGGTCACTCCGACTATAGTTTCAACCGCATTAGGCAGTCTTTTTCAAGGTGAATGCGCGCGCGCGGCTGCGTCTCGTCCGCATTAGGCAGTCTTTTTCAAGGTGAATGCGCGCGCGCGGCTGCGTCTCGCTTGGCACACGAGACGCAGCCGCGCGCGCGCATTCACCTTGAAAAAGACTGCCTAATGCGGTTGAAACTATAGTCGGAGTGACCGGCTTAATCTTACGTGAGTAATTCCCGTGTAATATAAATAAAAAGGTATAAGGTTTTTTACACACTACACATACTCAGTATTACAAAGTCGCATGCGAAACTTTTTGTGTAATATTTTTAGTTTTTTCATTAACATTCCTTTGTTGCCTACGATTAAAAATTATATACCTATACTATATGTCGGCGCAAGACCAATATAAGCTTCTAAATAATAGCGTCGAATTCAACAATGTCCGTTAAAATGAAGACCAGAAAGGTTTACAAACTGATTGATGTAATTAGTTTCCTTATTTAAGCGTAAAGTTAACTGTGGAAAACTAAAATGTAAAAATATGTTTTGTTCTCTTTCCGGACAGGAAACAATGACACAAGACTATTTAATCTTTAGTTAAATGTAAAGTTATCTATTGCTAAATTCATGTCTTGATTTGTAGACGATAAACATTAGGTTTAAAATCATTAGTTAATGATTACATTAAAATACAGCTGATTTGATATTTGATTTACAAAACGAAAAACATGGCGCCTTGTTTCGATTATTTAAATGTTTAGCTTAAGTGTTAATAAGAGCTAAGTTCTGTAAATAGTTAAGATTATTTAACAAGTTATAAACTACTGTAAAGTAGGTTATTTGTAGATCTTTAATGAACAGTGTTATGACTACACAACGACATGACGCCATCTTTGTTATAAAATGGCGAGCTGTTGTGGAGCCGGGCTCATTCTGTTTGAGGCATTCATCGAGCACAGTACAAAGTGCAGAAACAGGCAGTCTTGCTTGAAGCGTTATCCGGTGCACTTAGAGTGCTGCTACTATTTTGTTAACTACTATTTATTGCTCAATAAGTGTTATGAAAAGTGTTATTCTGTAATAATTGTGATAAAGTGATGGCGCTGTAGTTTCTTGCCCTTCTTCTATAAGCGTCTAGGGTTTTACGAACGTGGCGGTAAATCAGCATTAGCATAGAGTACCTTCTTAGGGTCTATGCAGAAATAAAAGAACAAAGATTAATTATGACAACTTTCAATGTGTTTCTTTGACCTACCCCGTGAATAAGTCAGTTTGGTACAGCCTAAAAACTACAAAGTTGCTTAGAAGAGAGTAGTTCTGCCAGTTAAGGTTTTATCTCCAATGGTAGAACCCAGTGATGGAAACAGTATCATCAGCACTAATGACGTCACAGCTTCAAAAAACATCCTAGTACCGGGTGTTCTCCGACATCAGAAGTGGGATAGAATCCGATGATCCTTCTGTCTGTTTATTATGTTTCAGATTATCCTAGTCACGCCCACGAGAACAGTGTTAATGCTCATGGATGGATTACCCCAAATCAAACCGATTAATGCCTGGTGCGACAAGTTAAGACGTGTCTACACCATGCACAGTGACGAGTGGACCTGCAGCGGACCTGGTGCTGCTATTACAATCTGGTGATGTACCTTCAGAATTCTTTTCGTATAATAATAATGATGACGATGATTCATGACATCATCGAGTGGCTGTAGACACAACAGCAAACTATTGCCCAGCTGCTGAATATGCAAACAATAGCAGAGTATAAAATCGTTCCTATCGATAAGAAATAAAAGCTTGCAGTTATGCGAGGGACATTTGCAATGCGTGGAGCATTAACTACAACATCTTCGCTTACTTCTCCATGTACAGTAAACTTCTACCTACCTCCATAAACTTTAAACTTGATTCATTTATGATTGTCAAGATGTGAAAAATATCCGCTGATAACTGATAATCGGAATCGGTTATCATTAAAAGATATTCAATAGAAATCATGCTGAGTTTCTTATTTTGAAACAACTGAAACACCGACCACAAATAAGTTATCGGTTAGTGTGCTTATGAATGGATACCTAGCTCAGAGAAACTCGTTTTAATTTTTAGATACTTCGAGACCCTCCGTTACACTCAGAGAACCTCCGAGACCCTCCGTTACACTCCGAGAACCTCCGAGACACGCCGATACACTTCGAGAACCTCCGAGACACTCCGAGACACATCAAGACACTCCGAGAACCACCCAGACTAATTTTAATTTCATTTCATTTCTACTCACTCCGATACTCCAACACTCTCCGACAGTACAGTACTAAAATCTTCTAGACACATCGAGACCCCTGAAATACTTTATACACTTCGAGAACATTCTAGAAAATTCCAATACCAAATCTTTATCCACCCCTAAGTACCAGCAGCAAGTTTCTCAAGAATACTAACAACAGACTGATGTGGCTGGTGCAGAGCACGCACCACCTGTCAGAATGGCCGTGTCGGCGCAAGACCAATATAAGCTTCTAAATAATAGCGTCGAATTCAACAATGTCCGTTAAAATGAAGACCAGAAAGGTTTACAAACTGATTGATGTAATTAGTTTCCTTATTTAAGCGTAAAGTTAACTGTGGAAAACTAAAATGTAAAAATATGTTTTGTTCTCTTTCCGGACAGGAAACAATGACACAAGACTATTTAATCTTTAGTTAAATGTAAAGTTATCTATTGCTAAATTCATGTCTTGATTTGTAGACGATAAACATTAGGTTTAAAATCATTAGTTAATGATTACATTAAAATACAGCTGATTTGATATTTGATTTACAAAACGAAAAACATGGCGCCTTGTTTCGATTATTTAAATGTTTAGCTTAAGTGTTAATAAGAGCTAAGTTCTGTAAATAGTTAAGATTATTTAACAAGTTATAAACTACTGTAAAGTAGGTTATTTGTAGATCTTTAATGAACAGTGTTATGACTACACAACGACATGACGCCATCTTTGTTATAAAATGGCGAGCTGTTGTGGAGCCGGGCTCATTCTGTTTGAGGCATTCATCGAGCACAGTACAAAGTGCAGAAACAGGCAGTCTTGCTTGAAGCGTTATCCGGTGCACTTAGAGTGCTGCTACTATTTTGTTAACTACTATTTATTGCTCAATAAGTGTTATGAAAAGTGTTATTCTGTAATAATTGTGATAAAGTGATGGCGCTGTAGTTTCTTGCCCTTCTTCTATAAGCGTCTAGGGTTTTACGAACGTGGCGGTAAATCAGCATTAGCATAGAGTACCTTCTTAGGGTCTATGCAGAAATAAAAGAACAAAGATTAATTATGACAACTTTCAATGTGTTTCTTTGACCTACCCCGTGAATAAGTCAGTTTGGTACAGCCTAAAAACTACAAAGTTGCTTAGAAGAGAGTAGTTCTGCCAGTTAAGGTTTTATCTCCAATGGTAGAACCCAGTGATGGAAACAGTATCATCAGCACTAATGACGTCACAGCTTCAAAAAACATCCTAGTACCGGGTGTTCTCCGACATATATAATATACCTATATTTAAAAAAATAAACTAAAGTCACGGAACTTGGGTGAAATGGAATAAACGGTATTCACACTCTAATGTTCATATCCACCAGGGATGTGTGAGGTAGATGAGCGGTGCGCGAGGAAAATTATCGACCAATATGTTCGCTTTATTCCGTCGCACCTCGCTTCGTATTGGTTTATTTTCAAAACTTAAAAACGTAAACAGCGCTGTGCGGAAAATGACGTGAACGTGAAACTTAACGCGCTGCGATACGGTTTGCGGTCGCGCAACTTTTCGCATCACCTAAACAGCAATGCAAGTGCCGTTCTTTATCGATGGTCAAATTTGACAATTGAGATCGTCAAATTCGATAATATGCCATTTGCTCAGTACTGGCTACGATCGATTCTATGGCATTTTATCGAATTTGACCTTCGATAAAGAACGGTATTTGCACTGCAGAATCGCTTAAAACAAGTAGCCGTATGTAAGGCCCCAGTTATAAATTGATTGTAATTTCCCAGAATTCGACCAGCAATACCGTTTCCACGCGTCGTTGCTCGGTAAGCCAGAGCTGCCAACATGGCTGCGCTACATCTACAGCCGGCGACACCATTCTGGATTCATATTTGGAACACCGCCGAGAGGCGCCAAGCAGCCAATTACGGTAAAAAATTAAACGTTTTGTAAAATTCTTTGCATAAGCAGGGGCAGTTAAAGATGCGCAGCTATCTCACTTGTGTTAACATTGCAAATATCATCATCATCATTTCAGCCGTAGGACGTCTACTGCTGGACATAGTGCTCCCCCATCGATCTCCAAAAGGGCCGGTTGGAAGTGGCCTGCGTCCAGCGTAACATTGCAAATATGTAAATAGCAATTTTCGTGTTGATATGTATAGGATGGTGGAGGAGCTAGAACTAGGTATTTTCTATCTTCTCCGCCATCCTATAAAATATTGTTATATATAAAAAAAAAATGAAAACATGCGATAAAGATATAGCTCTGGCCGTTGAGTGCTAAGACCAAATCCGGCTAACTATTACTAAATCAACACGTCTGTTAGCATTATTAATAAAAACCTGTGCGATATTGAAAACCGATGATTGGACAGAGTGAAGTGCATTGGATGAGACCTATATCAAGCAGTGGACTGATGATGTTGGTTCTGATCACATATTATGACCTACCACTGCAAGCATGTAGTCGCTAACTGATCAAATATGTGATCAGAACCAACATCATTAGTGACGCCATTTGAAATCGTGATTCGTAGGGTACGTGAACCCTGAAATTTGCTATAACTTAGATACTTACATATCTGATAAAAACAGTACAAGTAGTGTCTCTGCTTATAATAAACGCTGGCAAAAGTGAAACTACACAAACTGTCGTCTTATATTACTCGAGTTAAAAAGAGTCAAACTTACTAATAGCTAATTAACATCCCTTGCTCTGTAGATATCTACCTACCTATGATGAGCTTTCAAAGCAATCAAACAACCCCATCACATACCTAGACCTTATTTTTACAGTTGGAAATAATAGGGCTGAACAGACAAGATTACGAGACGCGTCGCGTGTTGATCTCACTTACCATCTTACGGAAGGAACCCATGGCGCACCATGAGGTTGAGCTGAAGATAGACAACCTCAACGTGGAGGACCTCCTCGATGAACACAGGTTTTTACAGATATTTGATTTTATATTGCTATGATAAACACAGGATTCGGACGTTCAACATCATTAAGGTTCGATAAACACCGAGGACATGAGGATGAACGCGTTAAACACTCTAGGCTTGAATGAGTACTTGCTCTCATGTGTGATATGATACCTACTGCTAAAACACGCCGTTAGGTTCTTCGCTACAGATATTCGATTTGGTACCTAACTAAAGCACACTAGAAAATTTCCTACCACCTTGCTATCGTGTAAGTTTTTCTTAAATGGCTCGGAAAGGGATTCACTCCAGACCCTGTGAAGCTGGCCCCATTGAAGTTCTGAATACTCCACTAATCTTTCATCACCTCAGAAACATATTTTTTCCACTTAGAATGATGATATTTTCCGATTTCAGAATGACACGCCTAAAAGATATTCTTAGAACAAAGCTGTGGACAGAGAGCAGCCAAGACCTATACGCAACGTTCTTAGCTTCGGCCATCGACATGGGAGCGCGATTGCCGCTCAAACCTGAAGATGGAGAAGGGTAAGTAATTCAAAACTAATAAAATACCTAAATTAAATCCTAGGTAGATACACTAATAATTAAATTTTGGGTCATTATTTTAGGAAGAGAAGAGCACTGGATTATTGGGGGGAGGGGGGGGGGAGAGACTACCTAGAAACGCTAAGCCATTATACGTCTCCCGTAATTTGCGGAAATTGTTTTCTTTTTCGATTTAATAGGCCCATGTGTTAATCCAAGATACCTATCTACCAAATTTCATCCAAATCCATTCAGCTGTTACGGAGTTGAGTGCGAACAAACACACATACACAAAAACGAAATAAAGTGAAGTGTTATTGTTTTATGTATTTGTGTTTTTAAAAACATTGGAACTTATTTATTTCAGGCTTGTGGTCCGTCTGGGCAGTTCGCTGCCGTTCTCGGGGGAACTACAGCGGCTGCGCGAAGAGGTACGGCCCCTCTCGCGGCTGCCGAGCTGCCCGCGCGAGTACAAGCGGACCACGGTCGAGCGCCTCTTCCGGGACGCGGGCCTCACGCTCGATTGGTGCAGCTTTGAACTGGTATGAATGTAAAGAATAATCATCAATTTTTGCAAATAACCTGCCCGGTCTAGCTACTAGACTGTTTGAAATTTAATTTTCCCGCCATAAGTGATACGAACAACCTTAAGTCAAAATAAGCAAATACACTGTCTAATATAAAAAAAATAGACAAAAGACTCCGACCAAATCAGAGGTAGATCGCGGGCCGGACACTGCGTCTGGACAGTATACAAGTAAAAAAAAAGGGAAACCAAGTGTCAAACTTGACTATATTATCTGTGACTAGTAATTTCACAAATTTGACTTTATATCAATGTAGAATTCTAATATAATGTATAATAACTTGTTTGGTTTTGGTAACTTAGTTTTTGTACTGTATCAGAGTAAGTAGCCCATATAGATCTAATAGCAAATCTTTTCTTATTTTAAACAATTTACACTTTACTTTTTCTGGTAACCGCGCACTTGAGCCCCAAGAAACAGACCTTGTGCCTAGTTTGGGGTTCATCGCCAACCTATTTCAGACGTAGTAAGGAACCACCAACTACTGATGTTTAAATCTATTATTTAAGCACCTCTGTACTTATTTTGGTAAATAAATATTATTCTATTATCTATATAGCTGCCACGGTTACTATTTTCAATTTAAAAAAAAAATTGATCCGCCGTTTCCTTGTGACAAAATACGCTGGTCATAGTTTATTGGTAAGTAATCTCTGTTTTTTGACTACTCTATGGATTTAAAATTATTTAATAGATGTTTTGGTAGATGGCGCTAGTGATTCCTTTCATAAAATGGCTCCTAAGTATAAATCATCATCATCATTTCAGCCATACGACGTCCACTACACGGCTACACCAGTGGACTACCTTATAGCTGAAATGACGATGCTGGTCATAGGCCTCCCCCATCGATCTCCAGTTGAGAAGTAGATATAAATAAGTTGAATAACTGTTTACCGTTTTGGCGGAAAAGCGAAACACGTTCAAGTTCTCAACATCAACAAACTTTTAAAAAAAATCTCATGTTGTACATCCAAATATTTTAATAGGCACCTATTTTGTTCTGAGATTGGATTTGGGGGCTTAGAAATATAATAGTTGATTACTGGTTTTTAACCCCCGCCACAAAAAGAGGGGTGTTATAAGTTTAAGGTGTGTATATGTCTCTGTGGCGTCGTAACTCCTAAACGGCTAAACCAATTTTGATATAGTTTTTTTGGTTTGAAATTAGACTTGATCGGGTGTGTTCTAAGCTATGATTCAAGAAAATCTGTTCAGCTCTTTGAAGATTATCAGGGGTCTTACGGCTTTCTCTAACGCGGGCTCGAAACAGCGCAGTGCGGAAAATCACGCGAATGTGAACCTTAACGCGCCGAAATACGGTTTGCGATCGCGCAACTTTTCACTTCACCTAAACAGAACATTAAAACAAATTTTTGGGTTTTTTAACGGATGTTTAAAAAAATCTATTTATTATACTTGTTTCGATTCTACTCAGTGATATTTTTTATCATTAAATTTTTTGAAAATGTGCGGTGTGAAAGAGACCGCTCTTAAAATTGAGTAGAGAATTATTATAAAATGTAATTTTTCCTAATTTTTGTTTTCCAGTACAACACAATATACACCTCTCGCTCCACACAGCACGTGGAATACCTGGCCTCCGTAGACCCGACCCAGGCAGGTCCCCAGACGCATCCCCACTATCCCCACGACGGCCGCGATGTGTGGACAGCCCCGAGTCGCCAGGCATTGCCGCAGAGAAGCTTGGCGAAGACTTTGACAGCGGCTGTGGCAGTGCCAGTACTTCTTTTGGTGCTGTGCATCGCTGCGTTAACTGCGGTCGTCTGCTTCCATTATGCTGCTATGTGAGTATATAAAGGCTATTTATAATTGACTCCAATAAACCGGCCAAGTGCGAGTCGGGCTCACGCACTGAGGGTTCCGTACCACCACAAAATTCAATAACGAAATTACCAGTTATAACTTGATTATGAATAGAAATTTATCACCGACTCGCACTTGGCCATTATTTATTATTTGTTGTTATACTTTAGAGTGTGTACTATAATCATGCCAATATTGACACTTGTACGTACCTATTACCGTTTTATTTTATATTAGAGCTAATACAACAATAAAAATAAATGAAAATAGTTATTTATGATACAAGTCCGGTAAGTTGGTTATTACAAACGAGTAGACGAATGTAAGCCCGAGACGAAGTCGAGGGCTTACCATAGTCACGAGTTTGTAATAAGCAATCCGCACGTGTGCCATACAACGTTTTACAACACATTTGCGAGAAAAAAAGGCTACAAATGAAACAATTTTATTATTTTGTTTATAACTTAATATCAGTCACAACAATAGTTTCTATAATAAGAAAATGGCGCGAACATGCAAATAGCGCCACTATCACGTGGTGAAAATTAGAACTACATCTTTCGTCTCATTTTCTCTTTAGTATTAAACTGAGACAAACGTATTGAGCAAAAGCGCTTCCAAGGAGGTTTGATCATTCGGCTTATTTATTCTCGTAATATGAAACTCTTTTGTGGAATTCTTATGTAATTATGATGGAAATTAAAAAAATACCGTAAAGTACACGCACGGTGCTATACATCTGAGCGTGCGGACAAATTCATTACCGCACGCTCCGTTGTATGATCCGTAATGTTTAACTTTCGAACGATGTATACAGGCTTCGTAAGTGCACTTTTTGAGCAAATGTGTTGTAAAATACATTTGTTGTATCCTTTCGTTTTTACTTTTCGACTTATTTATTATTTGTTAGTTAAAACCCTGTTTTATTTGTGTTTTTCTTTCACATTTCCTATTTTAAATTAATATTTTTTTACTGCATGCTTTTGTTTATATTTGGTCAATTATTTTTTACTTACCTATTTATTTTTTCAGAAAAGATCCCGAGTCCGATTACTTTTTAGAAAACATATTTCATATCTGCATTGATTACAGAAATAGAAGGTTTGTTATGATTTAGTTTATTATTAAAAAGTAGGTATTTCTTCGTAGGTATCTTTTATATTAATTTAAGGGTAGGTTTTTTTTAACCTATACTGTCCCACTGCTGGGCAAAGGTAGGTAAGGCGAGGGTAGGAATGTATTTTTAAAACATATAGCTGTAGAAATCTGCCGCACGTCGTTAAACGTTTTTCTACGCAACTAGAAAAACTCACACTAGGCGCTCTGAAGGGGACCTCCGGGCGCGGGGTGGTCAAAGTTGGGGCTCTAACCATACACTGCGTGCCCAAACGTTGGGTGAGCAACAACGTTGTTGTGGGCGGAGGGGCTGAGATAACAAGGTTGTCTCGGGAGCAGCCGTAGCGCAGTGCTGAGGGTTCCGGTGCGTTTCTCTGGAGATCCCGGAACTGTTGTCAAGCACTAAGGCTGCCTGTCCACTTTATCAGAGCGAGGCTGCGGAGCGGAGAAACGGAGAAATATTAACCAATAGGATTGCCGGGCGGAGATTTTATGCATCGCTCCGCTTCAGTGGACAGGCAGCCTCAGGCTGGTAATCGGGGGGTTTAAGTGGGTATAATCCCACATGACCTGGCTGCACCCCAGCCGGGTATATTAGGCAGATTTTCCGCACGAGAAAAAAAAGGCCCTCTGATCTGAGGTTTTGGCCCTTAGTTCGTAGACAGCCGGAGGGGAAAAATGCTACTACAGTACCAACAATATATCAAAATTGGTTCCAGAGCGCACAAGTCAGGCAAGGTGGAGCTGTGTCGCTACACCACCGAGCAGAACACAGACCAGACCAACATCGCCGATAATACCAGCACCAAGAGCGTTGGAGTCAGGTGAGAGTTCTTTGTTATACCAGATGTAAGGGAAACGCTGCCGAAAACGAAGACGTGATAGTGCTGGTGATCACTGTCACGATCATCATCATTATTTCAGCCGTAGGACGTCCACTGCTGGACATAGGCCTCCCCCATCGATCTCCAAAAGGGCCAGTTGGAAGCGACCTGCATCCAGCGTTTCCCTGCAGTCTCTTTTAGGTCGTCTGTCCATCTTGCGGGTGGGTGGCGGGTGAAGTGTACAGTGGCCGGCAAACAACTTGAGCCAAAGTCAACGTAGTGGGGGTAAGTTCGCATGTCGTTCGTGCATCGGCCAATCGCGTGGACGCGTGCCGTCGGAATGCCCCCGCGCACCTCTCATTTCACCAACGATACCTTAAAATCGTCTATTGCGCACTCAAGGTCATGGCTCAAGTTATGTGCTGGTTACAGTATTTACGTGCACGTATTTGTACGTGGGTGTATTATATAATTATAGATATAGCTATAGATATGGCTTCGGGAGTATTTCCCATACTCCCAGTATTTGATCTGAAATGTTCTCTATGTCTGTATTTTTAATTAACCGCTTGCTATAATTTGATAATTATTGATTGAATAGTATTTTATCTTTCAGCCCAAACAACAGCCTCGCCCGGCCGTACAGTCCAAAATCCAGCAGCAACTTGGCGGGCAACTATAACCGGCCTCAACCACCCCCCTACATGGGCTCCAACACTAATTCCCTCCACCATCGCAAATCAACCATCGAAAAAACCCCTCCTACCGGACACACCCCCGAACACCGCACCCTCGCTTTAGAGGAATCTCTGAAGCTCTTAAACGAAGCTAACATTTCCAACCCTTCGCTAAAACTGGAAACAGATTTCGATATCCCACTTCTGAAGGAACCAATTGTCGATATATTGGATGGTTCGGATGACTATGTGCCGATCAAGCCGGATGCAACCGGTTATGTCTCGATGAAAGCGGATTTAGATGATATTGAAGTGCCAGAGCTTGCCAAGTTTGGGATCGCAGGGGTTATTTGACATGAGGTGTTGGCGGACGGTCGGCCGCCTGTCAAAACTTGGTTCTGTTAAGTCCCGACGTCTTGTTACATAAAACCACAGTTAGTAGGTTGTCTTCATAGTTCCTACCTATGGAGCAGCTGTTGTAAATTTATATACAGGGTTACTGGTAATCAGTTCGCATCTTAAGGACGTCTTCTTCTTCAAAACGTCAAAAGAAACAGCTTTAGTTTTACGTCTTATCAAAATTCGCGAAAATGAATCAGCTGTTTCATATATTTTATGGGTGTGAATATTTTTTATATGTTTTATTGGGTGTGGAAAAATATCTGTGGAACGGCAGATTTTTTTCGCGAATTTTGATTAGTCGTAAAATAAAAGTTGTTGGTTTTGGTCTTTTGATTTACTGAGACCGCCTTAAGAGGATGCTAGCTGATTAACAGTAACTTGTAGAATTGACAGCTGTCAAGGGTGTCCTATGTAGCATATGGGTGGCATAGGTAGGCCTCCCACTAGATGGACCGATGACATTGTGTAAGTCGCGGGCATCCAGTGGACGCAGAAGGCAGGCTGTCGTTCAGTGTGGTGGCTAAAGGGGGAGGCATATGTTCAGCAGTGGACGTCTTCTGCCTGATGTGTGTGAATGGTGGGTATATTGCCATTTTATTCACAGCCGTTTTTAGACGGCTGCGCGCAAGTAGCAGACGAACATCTATGTAGTTAAATCAGACATCAAGGACGGCAGTCTTACATAGCGGGAAAAATTTACATCCATTGTTTAACGGTACAGCTGCTCCAAAGTTTTAAACAAATTAGCCCTTAGTGCGTCAATGGAACGTCAAAGCTGCCTTTTTAATTTGTTATTCGTATTTCAAAAAATACTCTAAAAAGTGTTTAGACATCCATCGGCCTTACTCATAAAAATTACTTAAAAGTTAAGCAATGCTTAAAATTGCTGTTAACTTCTCGTTGACGGAAATTGTCACAGGTGAAAACGAGACAGAGCAATTTTAAGCTTTGCTTAACTTAAGTAACGTTTTATAAGTAAGGCCGCATATTTTTTTTCCTCCGCCAAGTGCCACTCAATCAGCGTCGTTTAGCTTATAGGAAAAACGTCATAGCATACAGAGCTATGTTTAAAATAACCCTGTGTAGTGTAGTAGTGTGCGTAATTCTTCTACATATTATAATATTGATAGCACTCGTACTTAGTTCTAGGCTTTTAAATTAATGTTAATAATAGGCATGTGTCCTAATGTTTTATTTATTACAAATAACCGGCTTAGCGATCAATGTAACTAAATACATTAGACATACTGAAAAAATAATTTAAATTGGCTGATATATCTCTGAGATATGAGTGTTTAAAGTTTTAGGTGGGGATAGAGAGGGGATGCTCTATCCTTTTCTCGCAAAGCGTGTGCTAGTATAGCATTTGTATGGCGCGCCTGAGGCGTGACGTCACGGCTCAGTATAGTGCGCTCTTTGTCTAGCACGAAATTAATATGCTTATATTATCTTATTTATTTTTGAACTAATTTTAATTTTGTTTTGTTGTTGTGCTCTATTTATGATCAGCTTTTTTATGAGGTAATAAAAAAATATTAGTAATCATGCCTATAATGAAGGTTGCGTAGTAATGTTTAGAAAGGCACCCTAAGTCGAGTGCAACTCCTACTGCATTTATGAGTGTTAAACCTACTCAATTGAAAACAACTACTATACTCGGTCCAAGTTTTTCTGATTCTGACAGCCGCATAAACAAAAAGTTGAAAAATAAACCGGCCAAGTGCCACTACTAAATACAATAATAATCAATGTAAAAAAACCAACAGACAAAATAGGCTCAGTATTAGAGCCCCGGTTTACCCTTTCGGTACGGAACTCAAAAAAATATTAGCTACAACCATTGATGTGCATACGCTACCCGCTTACACCCGCGCCTTGTGTGCGCTTAATTGCTGCTATCTTATAGTGCTAACAGACGCACCTCAACCGCCGTCTGACCAATGCGAGAGAAAGAGAGGGAAATATGATATTCTCACTCTTTCTCTCCCGTTGGTTGGACGGCGGTCCGTCAGCCGCGTTCGAGCGTCTGTTAGCACTATTACATTCCTTCAAACCTATCAAACTTGATCAGAATTGTCAGTTATCATTTATCAATCTAATGCAGGTGAAAAGAAAGCTAAAAAGCTTGAACCAAGTATAGATAGATAAGTCACAATATATCTAGTCAAAATATACTAGTCTTGAGCCCTTGTTTTGATTAAATGTTTTAGACAAATTCGATTTTTAATTCACATCACATTTTTAGGGTTCCTCAAAAGGAAAAAACGCAACCCTTTACGAAAATCACTTTGTCCGTGTGTCAAGACCCCCTTTTAATGGTACCTATAGACTCAGTACGTAGTATAGTAATATCGTTGGGTATATAATGCCTCCGCCCGGCGTGACAATTAAGTAAAAGAAGATTAAAATTCTCTACCACTTATAACTGAGTGACAGTAAAATGAGTCGGTATATGCCCTTAATGGTAGCCTGCCCTATGGGCTCTAACATTTGCTATAATGGGCGAAAAAAAACAAAAAACAACCAAATAGAACTTTTATTTAATCTTGTTTTTATTGGGGACATCGAGTCATACCAATACCAGTCACGTAAAGAATACTTTGTGATATTATGTACATGACTATGTCAGTCCCAGGGAATAATTTTTTTACACTTTTTGCCAATTTATTTTCTATATTTTAAAAATGTGCTAGTAAAGAACTGCGGATTGGAAGAGCCGCCTTAAGTTACATAGATGCTTATATGCATAGATGCCTTAGAATCGCAGGCAGTCGAAAACTGCCGACCTAGCCCTGCTACGACGTTGTGATCTCTGTGAAACCGAAAAATGGAAAGAAAAATAAAAAAACAAATTCTTTTCTAATACTTTATTTTAATACCTTATAAGGTTAGAACTAGAATAAAATAAAATTTTAACAATACTATCACGATCATTGTTCTACTAGAACAACTTATTTTTTTTACTAGTCACCAAACGTCAAAACTTTTTTCTCTAAAAACATTCCATGAAGTTTGACAGCTCGAAGTAAGTTTTGAGTTTTGCACATGGCGCATTTAACCTGCACAACTGAAGGATGCATTTATTATTATAAACCAGGGCTGCCAACCTTTTGAAAGATTCGGTCGTTCATCGTTGACGACGGGGGTGGTCAAAATGGCCAAAATCTTCCTTATACATGATGATCGAATGGCACATGAATGGCCACCTAGTGACGCGTCATTGTGAGTCTAAACGTTTTGAACGATCGTCGTATGTTATAAAAATCGGGACAAAGCATCGATCTATATGTACTAGTACATTAACTTCATTGGGACAGAGCTATAGGTTATCGGGACGCGGGACAATATCATCAAAATCAGGACTGTCCCGGCAGAATCGGGGAAGGTGGCAACCCTACGTGCATCTTCGTGCAGGTTACTGGCACCGTGTGTAGGATGCATAAAAATCAATTTCATAGGTAGGATACATCTAGGTTTCATTTACAAAAAAATTATAGGGTATCGCGTAAAGGTGTACTAAGCCGAAAGGGGTCCATCATAACTATCATTACGAACAACTTTTACTGTGGGACCATCCCTGAAATCGCAAATAAAATCAGCTGCTCCATTCGATTTGTCTAGTAGGTACCTATGAATGACCTTTTTGATAAATATTGACACCTTTCTGACTTTATTATTAATCTTATTTCATCGTCATTCATTGTTATTTATTTATGGACCCCCCGTTCGGCTTTGTACACCCTTACCGCGTAACCAATTAGGTACTAATTATCTCATAAGTATATAACAACAATACTACCTACACTCTGACACAGATTACAATGAATGTGATCGGCCTTACTACCTCTTAACGCGGATTCGAAACAGCGCTGAAAATCACGTGAACGTGAACCTTAACACGCTGAGTTAAGGTTTGCGGTCGCGCAACTGAAACGTTCTACTTTTTCACGGCCACCTGTACGCCGCGACGACTAGGTATTCCACATTAAATCCACAACCACATTCATTATTATGCAGTGCCGCAATATTAAAACGACCTAATAATATCTGTAATAATCACAGTTTTTTTTTGTTACAAATTATGAGCAGTTCAATCCATCTAGTATTTAGGATATTCTAAAAACAATTAAATACTTAAAAATAAAATCTACACAAAATTGCACTGAACCCTAAACTAAATGTCAAATCTGCTCGACGCGTCATTCACGCGGCAAACGCTTCTCAATCTTTTAATTCGTTGCCTCCTTTTATGAAACCAGTGGGTGAAATAAACCTACGTATCGAGAGTTATAAAAAAAATAATTAATCCAGCTGACTCGATTGGTGGCGATAGAATCGAATTATCTAGCACAATTATTTTAATCGATATTAATATTCGTTCACGTCCGAATTGTTCAAGAATTCACAAAAGAGTTGCAAGCCACGACTTAAAACTTCTTTCGACAATTTCGCATGATTTTTACTGAAATTCATTTAACACTGAAAAATTTAATCAAAGTTTGCATGAAACTAGATACGTACAAATGTCACTTCCGGACCTATAAATAAAATTTAAACTTGTCCAACTTTTGGTAAATTATTTTTAATATTAATATTTTATTCTGTTTCAGTAATTTCCTTTTTTTAACTGTTGAATTTTAAATATGTTCTTACTAAATTGCTAAAACCTATGGCTAAAATAAATTTTTATGGATTGTCAGTGTCAGTACTAACACAATATTATCATGACGCCTCTTTTGTTGTAAAACAATATCACAAGAAAACTTGAATAATATTAATAAATACAGTACTAGTACATATTATATTAAACCTTAATTAGGTATATACCTACAACTGTTTTATTATTATGTTCCTACAATGTAAATAAAATTTAACACTCCTAAATTAAAAAGACTGGCAAGCAAATGCATTTAGTTTTCAAAATAGGAAATCACAAAATATTATAATATTAAGTGCTAGACTTTTTTTTCTCTTAGAAATCGGGATTTACCGGGATAATGTTGTGAAATGAGCTCCCGATATTTCGGTGCACCATGTTCACGGGAAGACTGAAGAATGGTTGGCAAAAAAATTCAAAGTTAAGTGCAGATAAAACAATCTACCCTCTTTCTTAAGTCTATAACTGTAGTGAACAACCATGATAGTTTAAAACAGTGTTTTATCTTCTATAGCATAAAGGCCTAAACAGCTTGACCGATTTGGAGGTGTCGTTTAGATTCAGTGTCTTAGCATAGGCATTTAGCAGTCGGATATTTTGTAATAGTGTTTTATACTTCGACCAAAATAAAATTAATGGACGGGCCATAACCATTGAACTTGCGCAGTAAAAACGTGTCAAAACCGTCGGACATATACTTCAACACTCAATTAAAACCATGTACAGTACATTTGTTACAAATAATAGATAGCGGTTTGTTGATGTGTATTTACACTTCGGGAAAGCACACGAAGACATAATTTTGTCAAATGTTTCGTTATCATGTAACAATAGTCTTGGTGTCGCACTTCCTACGGCTGGAGACCGACTGAAACGAAGTCAGCGCCGGCGCTCATTTTGTAATCTAATAAATGCGCTTCTTCTGGGCCCGGCCATTTATTTTATTTTGATTGAAAATTTTATGATGTATATGCGTAGGTAAGTTATTCGACTGGCTTCCAACACACGATCGCCCGCATGTCATCGGGGGCGGTGCCGAATGTGCGTTCGCCGTTGGGATCCACGTACTGGTTGATTTGGTAGTCTAGCAGGGTTTGGAAGCCGAGGACATCGGTGCCCAATTGCTGAAACAATCATAAGCACGTTAGAGAATCCTGTTAGTATTTCACGAAATTCCACTACTAAGAAGGTGAAATGGACCCCTAGATCGTATAAAAAATATATTCACCCCACGCTGATGAAACTTGGCTTGTGTATAAATTAATTATAAAAAATGTAGAAAAATATATACCCAAGTAGAGAAAGGCATAACTCAGGATTTTTTGGAAAACATCCGCTATAGAGGATTTAAGGGCAGTGCCGGCCCTAGCCTTTGATCAGGGTAGAGAGAGATTGTCTTTCCACGCGTTACGTTTCTCAAAACTATCGTACAGGACTCGATTCAGGAATAAAAAGTATTCCATGTGCTAATCGAGGACATAAACTTTTTTTTATGCCATTCTTGTCAAACAAGCTAACGGCCGTCTGATGGTCGGCCCGTTAGCTTGTTAGCGTGTACAGCATTGCGTGATATTTTCGGTCCGAGCTGCAGCTGTCCCTATCGCGCTCTACGGGGAGACGGTTGAGGTAAACGCGACAGCAATATATTTGCTAAATACTTATTCTTTATTCGAGGTATGAAGAGGGCTATGCTCGGGGTTTCTCTACGAGATCGAATCAGAAATGTGGAGATCCGTTGACGAACGAAAGTTACCGACATAGCCCACAGGATTAGTAAGTTGAAGTGGCAGTGGGCAGGGCACATAGCACGTAGAACTGATGGCCGATGAGGCCGAAAGGTTCTCGAATGGAGACCACGAACCAGTAAGCGCAGCGAAGAACGTCCCCCAACAAGATGGACGGACGACCTAAAAGAGACCGCATGGAAACACTGGATGCAGGCCGCTTCCAACCGGCCCTTTTGGAGATCGACGGGGGAGGCCACTGTCTAGCAGTGACGTCCTATGGCTGAAATAATTATGATGACCTATTTTTCAACTTTCTTGGCCACCCTCTATCCTCTTAGAGGTCACGGTACGGGCTTTGAAGGCTCGTAATAATGATTTCTGTGGCTACCTGTGTGAGAGGACTAGTGTTGGTGGTGAAGACTCCGAGGAAGTGCCTCTCCTGCGCGACGCGCATGGTGGCCTGCTCGAGCGCGCGGATAGCAGCCACGTTGTCACGACCCGACATGGATTCCGACGTCGCCATCATGAACGAGTGCAGGATTGTACCTGGAATGAAAAGAGTTAAATAATTACCTATAGATATATTATTAGCTGCCAAAAACTGGGTATCCTATCGAAGGTGCGACGGTACTTCACGTCGGAACAATTGCTTTCACTTTACCAAGCACAAGTTCGGTCGTGCATGGAGTACTGCTCTCACCTTTGGGATGGATCAGCTAAGTACCAGCTTGGGGCGTTGGAGTCTATTGAGAAACGTGCCAAGAGTCTAAGCAACGAATCCCTGGTTTAGATTAAGCTAATTAGTCTTGAGCATCGGCGCAAAGTTGTTAGTATATCGGTTTTTTTTCCAGAAAGTTTGCATCGAATCTGCATGATCTAATTCCCTCCTGCCCATATTTCTATCGGACTGCTGGAGGTGGGCACAAAAAATCGTAATATTCCGAAAACACATCCAAAGCGATTTTATTCCAATTTTGTTGTTGTCATCCAAGTTAACGAAATTGCGTAGGTACTTACAAAATTTATTTATTTTCCAAAATTTTGAAAACGTGCGAAAGAGAGCTCTGCCTTGTGAGCGCGGCTTCAAATTGTAGAAAAACGGCTTACCCTTCCCAGCGGGTAGCATGGTATCTCGCACGGAGCTCTCGATGTACTCCAAGAATCCCATGATCTTCGCAAGTCCGCCGGACAGCTCGATGTCAGGCTCGTCCCGGGCGTCAAAGTTGAGCGCCACTGCCACGGGGGTGCCGGTGGCTGAGAGAAACAACAATATTAGAAATGCTTTCAAAAAAGTTATCCGATTAGCTAGGGATACTCTGTCCTTTTTCGCAAAGAGTGTCAGTATGTATTTTGTATGGCGTACTTACAAGTGACTACTCCAAATCCATATACCTACCTATACTATCTATTACAAACTAATAACACTATAATATAAAACTAATATAATAAACCGCTGCCATAAGGCATTATTCCCAAAATGCTGGCCGCATTGCAGAGTTTAATCACTAAGCCCGGTGGGAGATGTTGTTAGTAATATTCACCGTCAATGAGCAGTATGCTGAGAGCCGCGTGCAGCAGCGCCGGCCAGCACGCGTCGATGCAGTGCGCGTAGTCCCGCGTCTCGATCTCGTGCCGCACGAACTGCTCCAGCTCCGCCTTCTCGTAGAACGAACACACTATCATGCTGGAAACAACACACATTAAATGTTTGTGATGGCTGCATGAAAGAGAACGAAACTGTAGAGCATGTATGTGGCATTGTGAAGCCACAGAACAAACTAGAATCGCTACCGGGTTGCATGAGGCACCTTTGCCTTCTTCATCCACGTCACCACAACAGCAGCATTAGCAGCTAGACTGCTTTTCATCATCATTATTTACACTACCATCTATGCCACTGGAGCAACTGTGCCAGCGCCCCAGAGCCTCACTCCGATACTTCAAGGAGTTGGGTTGGCTCGGGTAGGTGCTGGTAGGGGGAAATGCACAATACACCCCAAGCGGGACGTCAATGCAGGACTTATCGCCCCCATCTCGAATAAGAATAAGAATCAGAGGCATAACAAATACGTTGCAGACCTTTTAAGACACTACCAACTCGCCTTTTTGAAGAATCCCATGTTGTTGTAAAGTTATCTCAGGTAAACAATGTCGGCCTTACTTAAAAACATTCTCGCAGTTGTTGAGATGATGCTGAACGGACGATCAGCGAAAATTACACCTAAAAAGGAATTTCGCTGTTGAGAGGGCATTGAGAGCTCTCAAATAACTGTCAAAATTTAACCAACTGTAAGGTAAACTATGCTTACCTACTACTATAATATATCGATCACCCCCCCCCCCCCCCATTGTTATTATAAATAAAAATACTTACTCTATAACCTGTTGTTTGTGTTCATTCCGCATTGGCTCAGGAGTGAATAGAGGTTCTCTAACATCGCGTTCAGTATCAGGGCTCGTGGTCAGGCAAGACAAGACCTCGCCCAGGTTACCGGCACCGAGGAAGTCACTTATTTCTGAAATAATAAAAAAAAAAAAAAAACATTATTTTCCTACTCTATATAAATGGTTTGTATTCCGTATTTTTTATATATTTAATAATAGGCTTGCGTTTAACCGCCAATTTGCCTGATGTAAAGTAACGATGCGGTCTACGATGGAGTACGCCTAAATTGCCTAAAAGAAACCGATTCACTCGTGATTTGAAGACACCCAGATTGTAACTACCGGGGAACACTATAACGAAGTACGAAGAGCTTTAATTCCACTTTTATTATGTGAACCTGTTCTGTTGAATGCGTTGCCTCAATTGTTCCCCGATGGTCACAATATGGGTGACTTTGCGAGTAAATCTGTTTCTTTTTGGCAAGCGTACTCCATCGTAGACCGCATCCGAGGTGGCAGTCAAACGCAAGCCAACAGCACAAGACAAGATTAAGCAGTGCAGTATTCAACACAAGCTATTCACAAGGCAAAATTGCGGCAACACCGCAGAAACGAGTGAATCGGTTTCTTCTTGGAAAGCGTGCTCCACCGCAAACCGCATAATCGCTTTACATCAGGCGAGTTGGCGGTCAAACGCAAGCCTATTATTAAATAAATAAATAAAAATAAACCACGAAAAAGTTGAAGTTGAAATAAGTTACAAATAAACAGCGTATATAAAAACAAGTAAGAACAAAACTATATCAAAATCTTCACACACGTTAAACTTATAACACCCCTCTTTTTGCGTCGGAAACTAAAAATAAGAAGCACCTAACTTACCAATATAATATCCCTTTTCCCTTAGCTTTGTTATTGTAATGATGGAGTTAAGGGAATTGCCCCCAAGCTCGTAAAACCCTGCTCTGACTGATAGGGCTCCCCTGGCTGCGCGGCCCAGGACTTCTCCCACGGTCTCGAAGAGCACCCGCGCAGTCTCTAGGGCTTCAGGCTCCACGCCCGTATAGTCCATTTCTAGGGGGATTTCGGAGTCATCTGAAACAATTTTGTGGTATTAAAGGACAGCGCCCATTCCAGGTTCAGCAAATAACAAGTTCAGGGGCTTTACGGCTAACTGTTTGAAGCGATTCTGTTTAGGTGATGAAAAAATGTTGCGCGACCGCAAACCGTATCTTCACGTTCGCGTGATTTGAACCGAACTGCACGGTTTTAGCGTTAGTTTGGGCCTGTGGCCTGTGGTGGCCTGTGTCACAGCAGTGGAATGAGTCGGAACATGATAGGCTGATAATGATGATGATAAAAAACTACTCACGTTGAAGAAAGTTTCTTACCATTATTATTAGTGTTTTCGTACATCTTCAAAAGCGCTTGTCTGTCTACTTTGCCATTGACCAGTTGTGGTATATTTTCAACTTCGATTACCTGAAATCATGAAGAATAATAAAACAATGCATACTTTTTTAATGATGAAATATGTTAACCTTTGACCACCATTCACCTGAGTAAGTGACGATGTGGTCTAAGATTGAACACGCTTGCCCATGAGGTACCTATTCACTCTTGTCTTGAAGAGACCCAAGATGAGAGTTATCTTGAAGAGATTTCGGTTACTGGAGGTAAATGAGTGTTCAGGCTGGCTTCAAGTGAAAAGACCTGTTTGAGGAACAGCATCAGTTTATCCTATATATCATCAGCTTAATAGCTTGTGAGACTTTCGAGCTGGCTTTGATAAGTTCTTCTTGGCCTCGACTTTTTTTGCTGGCTGACTTCAGGGGTTTCTATACCTACCTACTTCCTAATTAAACTTGATCTAAGCCTTTATTTGTCAAAGATCTAAGCATTTATTTGCTCTGATAGCATTGAAAAACATTGTAATAAATGAGAAAAAAAATATATTTTAATATTTCATTGAAGCTGAACGAATGCTCACTACAGTCTTACGTTTAAAAACCCAGCGATATTGATCAGAATCAGTGGTTTTAATTCTGATTTTTAAAAAGTTATTCCAGCAAAACAAATTAATTAATTAAACTACAAATAAGGCCGGGTTTGCCTCAGGATCACACAAACTACTTAACTGAGGTACCTAACCGATTATCAATTCAAATTAGTGTCACAAGTTTCCCTGGTTACAGGCAGCGAAATAATAACCATTGAAAAGTAACGCGGGCTCTTCAATGGCCCCACGAAAACCAAGAGGAGCAAGCGAAATGCGCCGTCATTCGCGTCGCACGCGCAACGCTGTGAAGTGCCTGCGGCTGCGTCACAGTTAACAAAATGAATATTGCAGTTTCTGGATTACCCCACCTGAGGTATCATGTAGCTGGTGAGGCTGTTCTTGAGGCTAGCCTCGATGTGGTGCGCCGCGACCCTCGCGTCTGGTTGCAGCGTGACAAACGCCAGGATCTCCGGACTGCCGCGGTCTAGCCCGTAGCACAGCACGACGCCTGTAGAAGGTTAACATTCAATAAAAAAAATGTGCAATAGATTTCAGGCAGCGTATTCCACAAACTAGCAGTTCGCAAAAGTGGAATCAAAGTGCTTCGTACTGGTTCATACTTACATTTATCGACTCCCGGTGTCCTGGCTACGGCGCGGTCGACCTCCTGCAGGTCAACCCTGTGGCCCCGTATCTTGACCTGGGAGTCGGTTCGACCCGCGTACAACACCACGCCCTTCTGCAGCGTGCCGTAGTCGCCCGTGCGGTACAGACGACTGAATTCTGGGATATAAAGATACATTGCAAGTTCGTGGTCTAGTTAAGGTACACACGGCGAGTTTTTTTCAACCTAATTTGCATATCTGTAGTTTTACTTCTTTACTTGGATTAATACTCCAATTAGCACGCTGGATAATAGATTCAATGTGTAAGCAAGCTCAAAGTCGCCCAACGAGCTATGGAGAGGACTCGGCGTTTCTCTACGAGATCGAATCAGAAATGAGGATGGGTAGACGAACGAAAGTTACAAACATAGCAAGCCCCATCGGATTAGCGAGTTGAAGTGACAGTGGGCAGGGTATACATAGCACGCAGAAAGGATGGCCGATGGGGCCGAAAGGTTCTGGAATGGAAACCACGGATCGGTAAGCGCAGCTTTGGACGTCCACCCACAAGATGGACGGACGACTTAAAAGAGACTGCATGGAAACGCTGGATGCAAGCCGCTTCCAACCGGCCCTTTTGGAGTTCGATGGGGGAGGCCTATGTCCAGCAGTGGACATTTTATGGCTGAAATGATGATGATGATAATAGATTCAGTCTTCATTCACACTCTAGGTTCACATTGGTGAACAACACATTAGCACAGTTTAGATTCACTGCAAAGGTTCTGTAGTAAGTCTTTATACAGTAGGTTCGCAACTTACCAGGGTGCTTAGCATGCGGATTGTCGCAGAAGCTGGCTGCCCCCTGCCCCCCCACGTACCCCGCAGCCAGGTTGGCGCCCGCCACCCACACCTGGCCCGGCTCCGACTCCCGCGCTGGGTTCATTTCTTCATCTAGCAGGTATACCGCGCAGTTGTCTAACGGACTTCCTGTGGAAAATGTATGAGTGATTTAAGACACCGTCCACGTTGTACGAATATTTTGTTACCCAGCGTGAACAGATTAGCTGTTTCGTTTCAGAGAAAATATGTTCAGCCGTTTGAAGAGCACCAGCTCTTTAACAAGGGTTTTTTTTTAATTTTCTTATTCATACTAGTTATATATGAAAAATAAACCGGCCATGGGAGTCTGGCTCGCGCAGTGAGGGTTTCGTACCACCAAAAAATTCAATAACGAAATTACCAGTTATAACTTGGTAATGAACAGGAACTTATCACCGACTCGCACTTGGCCATTATTTATTATTTGTTGTTATACTTTAGAGTGTGTACTATAGTCGTGCCAGGTTAGACGCTTGTACGTAGGTATTACGGATTTGTACATTAGAGATAACACAAAAATACGTTAAAAAATACGTTTGTTGTATGGGGACCCTTTTTTTACTCTGTCTTTTTTTTATTATTTCTCAGTTAATCCGCCGTAACATTACATATTCAGTAAAAATTTCAACTGGCTATCTATTATGGTTCGAAAGATACAGCCGTTTAAAGGTAGGACAGACGGACATACGGACAGACGAACATACAGACAGACAGACATCATAGGCTTAGTAATAGGGTCTCGTTTTTACCCTTTGGGTACGGAAACCTTAAAATATTATTCTTACCGATAGGTATAGTGGGGAAGGCGTCGATCTGAGCAGCTTCTTCCATCACGTAGTAAGTGACGTCACCCAACACCTCCGTGCTGCCGTAGAAGTTGGCCAGCTTGTGACCGCTCGAGCCGAAGTAATCAAAATACTGGCTGGCTAGCTCCTAGGTTACGATAATTATGAATTAGTATCACAAGCCTTCACCTTTTTTTAACGAATAAAGCAACAAAAACTGGATTTTTGGCGTTTTGATTCTATCAAATAAAAAAGAAATAAAAAATATTAACATAAAAATTGACTTTAATACATAGCTGAACATAGGCCTCTCCCTTTAACCCCCACATTGAACGACAGCCTGCCTTTTGCATCCACTGGATGCCCGCGACTCTCACGATGTCGTCGGTCTATCTAGTGGGAGGCCTACCTACGCTGCGTCTTCCTGTTCGTTGTCTCCACTCCAGAACCTTTCTTCCCCATTTTTCGAGCTTTCCCGGTTCTTTATCGGTTATCGGTTCTTCGAGCGATGTGGCCTGCCCATTGCCAGTTCAACTTGCAAAATTTTAATAGCTATGTCGATGTCTCTGGTTCTTTGGGTTTCCACGTTCCGTATTCTATCGCGCAAAGAAACTCCGAGCATAGATCTCTCCATTGAAGGTTATGTGACTGAGTTTTCCCGAAAGGGGACCACGTCTCAGTGCCTACCATAATTATTATGTCAGTGTATTTTATTTAGCTAATTTTTTATATGAAATACGGTGAGCTTACCTTACTGAGTGTTTCTCCAGAACACACCCAGAGCTTGAGGCTCTGCAGAGGACGCTGGTTCGGAGTCAGAGACAGGTACATGAGGATCGAACGGAGGAGCGTCGGGACCAGGACTAGCCTTTCTACCTGGAACCATCGACGTCTTCATCACACTATCATGTTCCTACTGTTGTTTATCTTTATCAGGGGCTTGATTTTTGAAACGTTAGCTATGATTTCGCACGAAAATAACTTCCAGCGAAAAAAAATATTCAAAAAACCGAAATGATATAATTTATATTGATAGAAAGCAAATTCGAATGGTAGATTTATAATTATTTCAAAAATGCGACTTTTCTTTGGAATTTCGTTTGGAATTCAGTCATTTTGCATGATCATATAAGATAAAATATCAACGAGCGATTCAAACATACAGTCCCTTGAGACCCACGCAAAACCAAATTGCAAGAGTTTATTTTTTACTATAAAAACTTTAAATTGGTAGGTACCTGATGTTCGCTCAGCACTTTGACTAGTTTCTGAGGATCCCTGGTAGTTTCCCTGGAGAGGACCAGCAAGGTCCTTCCGTGTAACAGTGGCCCCCAAATCTCACTAATAGAGTCCACAAAAGTTAGAGCCGTCTTCCAGACGCAAGTACCCTCGGTTTCGGAGTATGGGAAGGTATGGAACTGCCACCAGAGGCGGTTGCAGATGGCTGCGTATGTAAGGCGGACTCCTGGAAGAGGTTATACAGGATTAGATACATTTAGACATGCCTACCAACCCGGACTTGGGTATGTCATAAAACTGCGACCAAAACCACCGCAGATGGGCAGCAGCATCGTACACGGTGTACGTACTGCAATCGCCAAGCCACCTGCCAAGCGCAGGGATTATGGCAACACTCCTCTCTAAGAGGGAGGCCTTTGTCCAGCAGTGGACGTTAGCTGGCTGATGATGTATGATGTGTTGTGATACCTACCAAATTATTTACTATCCCACAATCTCGTAGTAACTTATTGAACAGTATTTTTATGCATAGCTAGATTCTTACAATATATGTACGACAGTCAAATTTTATGGTTACTATTGAAGTATCTATAAAATTTGTCTGCAGTTCAATTTAACATCATTATCATCATCAGCCTATGCTAGTCTATTGAACCAATCCTATTTTAATCTCACTTGCCTCTAACCTTTGACAAAGGTATTTTTCTGAAAAATATTCGACAATTTTATTTCCTGGGACCATTCTACTAACCTTTAGGTACTCCAGTGCTTCCAGAAGTATACAGAACTATAGCAATACTGTCGGTCGTCATTGGCGCTAATACTTCAGCTTCCTGGGGCTCGTCTGCTGAGAGCCCGTCCGCTTCTAGGACCAGCTCTTCGAAGGAGACTGCCGGAACTCCGCTACCGGCGAACATGGAGGAGTTTGCTGTAAATTAAAACTTGCATGTAGACTATCAATCATAACTAACTTTCTTATTAAATTGAATATTTTGACATGCTTTGTGTTAATAGGTTCACTAGAGTAGGTAAATGTAGATTAACGGGGCAAATGCCTTTATTAACTAAACAAAATACAAGCTAATACTAACACTACAAATACAGTTAGACTGCCCATAGACCGTTGAAAGCTTAAAGACAATCCAAATACTCAAGCCCACTACCATTTGGCAGCGTGCCCAGCATGCTGGCGGCATTACCACGCTGAATGGCAATGCTTATGCGTTGACCCAGAAATACGCCAGCATTTTGATAGGTACTTAGATTATTTATATTATTTAAGCCGCGACTGTCCCAGTGCAAGACAAAGGCCGCCCTTCCCTCCTTCCATTCCTCGCAGTTGTGCTTTGGTGGTCCAGCTGCTTTAGTTAAAGTCAAGCTCGTCTTTTCAACTCTTTTTTTTGGGCCTGCCGAAGGCCTTGTCAAATTCTGTGTCTATTTTGTTGTTGTCTTTGCCCAGAGTTATATAGCAAAGTAACAAAGTAGAAACAGAAAACAGAGTAGAGAGAGAGAGAGAGAGACAAAGAGAGAGTAGTAAGTTAGTAAAGTACTAATTAATACTAAGAGTCCAAATTCTAGCATAGAAGTTTTCCGAACAACACTAATAGCGCCAATGACGCCAACAATGCACTAAAGATTCGTACAACAAAGTTTTGACTCTTATTTATGCCACCTAAGCAGAAAGCAAAAAAGGGGATGATGGAACTGGAAGGTGGCTCTTCAATAGATACTAGCAGACCCACCGAGCTTAGGCTCATTAGTTTATTACCTTATACGAAAGAGCAGCAAGATATTAAACTAATTTATCACAAATAGCATAAAACCCTTTTAAAGTTATCTCCGAAAATTCACTCACAGCACAATCAAATAGGTCTATTACAACCACACAATGACTTTGAGAGTGCGAAAAGCACGCGTAAACGAAGCCTCATGCAAGAGAATTGTCCGAGCGTGCGGCATAGCATTCAACAAATGCATGCCTGCTCAGAAGTTAAATTGGTTAATTCCTGAGTAAGTATGCATTTACTATACCTATGTTGTCTTATGCATTAAGCAATGGTGTGGTTTACGATGGCGCAGGCTTGCCTCGAAGAATCCAATTCAGTTGCAACCAACCGCAAGCACATTGGCAAGCAAATGGCATTGTTTATCAAATCTGTCTCCATCATTCTTATTATTGTTAGATGTCATACCAGTATCATCATAGATGACGAGAGCTGGTTCTGCGTCGGTGAGGATGTGCGTGATCCGTGCCTGGGGGAAGCTTGGCTCCATCGGGACGTACGCCGCACCAGCCTTCCATATCGACAGGAGAGAAATCACTGTGCTGGAAGGGAATATTTGATAAAACAAATAATGCTAAAAGTCAGCCTACACTACTTCCCTTTGTTTATTTGCAGCTGCAATCATTGAATAAAAACATTTTCTTTTAATATTACTCTCAAGTAAATTGAGTACCTGCTACAGTCTTACGTTCATAAATATGGCTAAGTGATCAGAATTCATGGATTTCATTTAGCTTTTTACAATATTATTTCAACTGTCAGAGTAAATAAATACTTGGACAGAGATGCGACACTAGCTGAAGATTGCGGTCTGGCGAGAAGACAAGTCCTTCAACAGGCATTTTTTGTATTACTAGGTACTCTCCCATAAATCTAGGTATGACTATCACCACGAAGCTTCTGCTGTCGTCGCAATAACCGGCAACCAGGGGCTGTGTTGGCAACGTTACAAAGGAACGCGATAGCTTGAGCGCCGGTTTTAACACACATCAAAGGAGTTTAGCGGATGGAGCTAGTGGAAGGTCTGTCATGCATGTGTCATCATGATCATTATCAGCCTATCATGCTCCCACTGCTGGGACACAGGAGTTCTCTCAGAGAGAGAAGACGGGCCCTAATCCACCATGCTAGCCCAGTGCATGTTAGTGAATGACATGGTAGAGAAACTTGTATGACGGTAATGCGGCGTGCGCGCTCTCAAATATTTTCAATATTTATTTTTTTCTTTATTTTCTACAAATAATCTTACGCTTTTACAAAAAAACTGCGACCACTAAAGTATTTGAATGATTGTTAGGATAAGACACAGTTTTTTTTGATAAAAATATCTTCTATAGAATCCGAATGAAGTTGATTCAATCCATTAATAACGGGTGTATTTTAGGAAAGTATGTTTTTTTTTTTTTTAAGCCAAATTTATTTAATCGTGTATCGGTGAACACATCTGAGTAAAATATTTCAAGAACATTAACAACATAAACAAACAAGAAACAAAACATTAAGAACATAAAGAAATAATGTCAATTAATCGATTTTAAAGGTCTACTTTTGAATATTCGTGATGACGAATCGTCAAATTTGAAGCATATTTCGTCTTAACTTTTGATGTTCTTTGATATACCGCGTGAGGAAACCCTCACGATTCCTTCACCGTTTTTGATCGATGGCATCCAAACTACTCATAATTTATTTAGGTACTAAATAAGTCATGGTGCAGGGCCGAGGATCGAACCACTCCATTTGCATTAAAAACTGCTCGACAAAACACATCATCATCATGGTTGGTAATTTTAAACTTAATTGCCACGTTTGTGTGAATTGGCCCTTAGGGCTTACAACGACCTACGAACTTACTTGTGCGTAGGCTGCATGCAGACAGCCACCACGAAGTCGCCGTCACGATTGGCACCACGCGAGCTGGCGCGCGACGTGATAGCCTTCGAGAGAGCGTTAGTGCGCGCTGATAGCTCCGAGTAGGTCACTTGCGATGTGCTGGTCTCGTCTGCAAGGAAAAGCTCTTACGAGTGAAAAAAAGCTTGTAATTAAACACTTTAAAAAAATTGTTTGTATTTTTGTGCGTTGTTTTTGTGTCTACTTTGCGTGTGTTCTTTTATCGCGTCCATTTGTTGTTTTTTTGTTGTTGTTTAATAATGCGAATATCAAAGAAATCAGTTTGAATAAAGGCTTTCCATATGCCATAAGCAGCAGCGCAGCTTGAATGCGGATCTGTGCAATTTTGTAATACAAGGATTTTTTTACGTTCATTCGTTACGTACTAATGTAATGTATGTGAAGAATAAATGAATTGAATTATGTACATACATACATACACACTTACTACATACTTCTCTTTTCTGTGGTGATTGTAATCTTTGAGTAATACATCACTTAGTGCGTCTACAAATTGACGTATTACAGAATGTTGGGATCTGCTGAAATTGGAGTCTGTGACGAAAATCTGTAGAATTGGAAACAAATCGTCAACTTTTTTAAATCTTTTCATGTCATGTGAACTTTGCATGTGTTTATGACAATGCAGATCCTAATAATGAGCTAAAAATAAACAATTTATGGCGCTTCGCGCTTCGGGGCGTTGGCGCAGCGTGGCAAGGGGCAGGGCACACTTGTGTTGTTTGTAAACAGCATACAATTTTATAGTGGTAAAAGTTTATATCATAAGTAAAATCATTATATCATATGCTACTAGCACATAGGCTAATTTTTATCCCTGAAAAAATTATCGTTTTGAGAAATGAAACGCGCCGAAAGACAATCTCGCTCTACCCTGATCAAAAATTAGGGCCGGCTGCCTTATTATGGTTCTTTGATCGGGATCGAGATTGCATGCCGTCCCGTTTGCATCTATTTACTCGCACCACGAGCGTAAGTGAGATGGCACGCGATCGCTATCACGATCCGAATCATCCATAATAAGGTAGCGGCGCTGCGATTATCGAGTCCCGAACACAGAAAATAATATTTTTTTACTTTTCTTTTCTGTGGTTCCTAATATGGACTTTTATGAATATCACGCTTTCCAAATGATTGATATTTTTCTCCTCATTTTATTTTCAATTTATTACTCGTATTATTCCATTATTTCATTCACAAAATTTGTAAAACGCATCAGTATCACCATGCGTTTGTGTGTCGGCGCACACAAACGCATGGTGATGCAGATAAAAAAGGGGATAATATTTATATATACAAATATTATTTATTCATCGTGTTTTAAATTTCATTGTCAAAAAATAAACGTTTCTGTATTTTCTGTATTCTCTTTGGCACATACAAAGATCTAATATATATATACACAAAAGATCTGTGCCTTAAAGGGACCAAAAACGGGAACTAAATGATCAAAAATTGTGTTAAAATATTTAAAAACAAAAGTTACCACGCTTCAGATATAATTATTTTAGTTTGTTATCATTCCAAATATGTATTTACTTTTCTTGTTTCAATTATTAAAGTCCGACAATATGATTTACTTATGAATTTGTTTTAAAACTATAATTATAATCAAAGCCTCAGTCAGATTCACGAGAAATCATGTAACGAATGGCTGTCCAGATATTAACTTGTGATATGAGGTCAACGCGAGTCTAATTGTTTCCTGCAGCTAATTATGCTGTCACCTATAAAATACAGGTATCGTATGCCAACAGTTAATTGTTGCTGACGTGTAACATTCTTGATTTATCATTATCATCATCAACGTCAGCCAGAAGACGTCCAGGGCTGAACGACAACATTAAATTTAAGCTAACCATGGAAGTAGACAAATTAAAACTAGAATGGTCAAAATTGCTAAAAGTGGTAAAAGAAGCTTTGCATTCAGTTTTTTACAGCTGTCAAAAAATATGGACCGAGTATAAAAATATGGAGAGATGTAAGAACCTGCTGCTTTTAAAAACAATAACGAACGATTTTTTTATTTTTTTTGTTCTACAGAGGTTAATTGAGCACGAAGACTTATGAATGAGAAATTAAAGTCATTGTATCGTTAATTGAATTTTTAAATAGGCGTGGTATATTAATAAGCCATTTATGCTAACTGGCGTAATTGAGTCATTAAGTACACGCCTTGATTATACTTCAGGGTAACAGCATCTAAATTGGTTTTTCGGAAAACAATTATTCGTTTGTGGCTTAGCTCAACTAGGTGTCCCTACTAAGCTAGGTCACTTGCGCGTGATTTTCTGAAACATTACACAATAACACGTAGGTACACAAATCATAATTTGCAAACAAGTTTTTGTGTATGTACATGTTCGTATTCTATGCAGCACCGGCCCCAGAGGTTGCTCTAGGCGCCAGATAGCAAGGGGCGCCAAAATGCCAAAAGCGAAAAAAAATAGAGCGAAAAATTATAAAAAAATATGGTGCGTCGTAGCTCGGGGCGGGGCAGCGGGGCATGAGCATACAATTTAATGTGGAAATCTGTATTAAAAGTCTGTGGTGGAAATACTCGTAGTTTACGTCCTAGATTAGTACATGAGCCTCTAGTAAGTCTCCACTACTTTATTGGGCCATATTCAGCGTGGCCCTAGCCTATAATCCGCGTAGAGCAAGATTGTCTTTCGGTGCGTTTCATTTCTCTAAACGATTGTACAGGAATCGATAATTTTTTCAGGGATAAAAAGTAGCTCATGTGCTTATGATACAATGACTTTACTTATGATATAAACTATTTCCACTACAAAATTGTATGCTGTTTACAAACAACACAAGTGTGCCCCGCTGCTTGCCACGCTGCGCCAACGCCCCGAAGCGCGAAGCGCCATCAAAATTTTATTTTTAGCTCGTTTTTTTTTGCTTTTGTAATTTTGGCGCCCCGTTGCTATCTGGCGCCAGGGCTGGCGCTGATTTAAGCGTAAACCACAAATATTTCAGAAATGAGGTTCCGTACCTGAGTAGAGTAGTGCAACTCTCTCGCTGTCCATCAGAGGCGCCAGATGTTGCGGCAGTGGCGCGGCGGGCACCGTCCGTCGGGGCCCCACCACCACTGACTGCCTCGGCAGGGATCCCATAGCTTACCTGAAAAGAGGAGAAACAATTATTAAAATCTATTTAAAAAAACTTGGTAAGCAAGATAAGATTTGCAAGCAGGGGCAGGCAACATCGCTAGAAAAACCGATAACTGCGGGAAGAGACCACAAACCGGAAGTTGCAGCGTGCAAGCCTCCCACTAGATGGACCGACGATGGATTTATAAGTTGTTTCCAGAAACAACAAAGTATAGATTACAACATTTCAAAAACCCTACAACAAATAGAGCTGTCTGTCAAACGGCTGAACAGATTTTCTTGAATCATAGCTAAGAACACTCTCAATCAAGTCACCTTTCAAACAAAAAAACTGAATCAAAATTGGTTCAGCCGTGTAGGTGCTACATACCTAATAATAACCACTTGATCGCGCGTGAATTCAAAGATATCGCACGAGTGCCTATAAGCCACGTACGTCGCGGGGGAGATCGAATGGCGTTTGTGATAGGAGACACAAAAGCCATAAATACAGTTTGCGCCTGGATTGACCCGCTCGAAAAAGATAATGCTGAAAATTTAGAATCATTTCATCGTGGGAGGGAAAGGATCAGAATCAGAATAAATTTATTGCAAAAACTGTGCACAAAAGATGTTCTTATTAACTAGAGATCAACAGATTACCCATTTCGGGCGTGTAATTTTTGTGTATAAAAACTAAATAATACTAACCAAATAATAATTACACATAAAAGTAAGTATTTACAATGACTTGTTATATTCAATAAATATTTAATAATCATCAAAGTATTCTTTGAGACTAATAATTTTTTACTATTAGCCAGGCTAGCTAGGATAAGCTATTAAGCGGTTATATCGTCATTGTGCTTAGTACACCCTTTCTGCGTAACCCTCTAGATCATGTAACTGTGCCTCCAGGGCCGTCCACTCAGCACATCCTCGTTATAGTGCAGTGCTCGGCATTGATTAGATAATTGCACAATTACGACAATTCCTTTTAAATTGGTCAGTCGCCGCCGCGCGAGATGTGGCTCTTGCTTGATTTGGTTGATGACTCTAATAGGACCTATGCCTATACGATTTAAAAAAAATAGGAGACATGCTATCCTATTTTTATATCACCTCTTAAAAAAGATATGTAGAAATATATATTTCTATCATAAATAGAAATATCTACGAAAAAAACCCCCTTACACTGAACGACACTCTGCTATCTGCATCTACTGGATGCCCGTGACTCTCACGATGTCGTCAGTGCATCTAGTGGGGACTACTTACGCTGCGTCTCCACTCAAGAACTTTCGTCCCATCGGTGATCGGTTCTTCGAGTGCTGTGACCTGCCCATTGCCACTTCAACTTTCAAAACTGAGCAGTTGGTGATTGTGGTCCTTCGGCGAAAACTCTACTGGCTACTCATAAAATAAATACTCAAAAAAGTTATCTATATATATAAATGAATCCCTATTTACATTGGTCACGTCATAACTTCAGAACGACTTTCCGATTTCATTAAACTTTTTTTTTAAGTTTTCTTCGAAGGTTCTTTCGGAATGAAAAATTAAGTATATTGCGCAGGAAAATTGGAATTTACAGAATATTTTACGACGATTTCAACTTTGCTTTTACAGTTCTAAGACAGGACAAAGTCTGTCGAGTCAGATAGTTGCCAATAAAACCTTATACAATATCGTGCGAATCAACCTACGATTTGCACTCAAATTAATAGTTTTTGCGGCCTTGGCCGCATGCTTCGAGACTTTACTTAAAAGCACTCACAGTTGCTCGTCGTTAATGTTTAAATTATTCAATATGCATTGGGTACCGTGGAAGCTAAAATTAAACCAAGTACTTACCTACCTACTCACAAACTGTGCAAAAAGTGCAAATGCACTCCTCTTGACTGAATTAGAATAATTATTCATACAAAAACCGACCATACAACTAGTAAGCGCTCGAACAAAATTCTGTATGTAACGACATAACACGGCGAAAATGTGTTTTAACACGGTGAACATGGTTAAAAATAATACGGTAAAAATGGTTACACAAAAAGTCTGAATTGAGAACCTTCCCCCTTTTTTGATGTCGGTAAAAAACAAGAAAAACAAATGCGTATTTCAATTGGATACTTCATTCTCATGACAAACGCGCATGAAACGCGCTAGCGTGCTCCTCGTTATTTTGATAGTTGGAAACGAGGGCGTTACCAATTCCTTACAGCTAACCTAACGTGGTCAATAGGGTACTTGACTGTATTAAAAATATTATGCCAATTGACGCCATCCATAAACATGACATAATGAAAAAGCATATTTCATTGATTTTTTGATAAAAATATGCTTATTTTTTGTAAAAAACGCGATTAAAATAACTGTATTTTCGACATTTGATCACGTGATCGAAAACGGTCTGTAACTGGCTTCATCCCTAATGACGTCACACAAATCTAAACAAACAGGTTTTGTATTGATATTTGCGAATTTAATGTTGTAAAGCTATTTTGAGAGCGATTTATCCAGAAATTTTCACCAAAAACAGTCCGGAGGTTAAATGTGAGAAGAATGGAGAAACATTTTGTGCAAGCAGACAGCAGTAACTTACCCAAAATTAATGTTTTTATGGTTGCATATTTCTTTAATAATAATCCACGTCATTGTTTCTACGCTGCAGAACTCAAAACGTAAAAACTACAATGTCAGTATTAATTTTTAATTGTTCTCCAAGCAAAACATTCAATCAAGTTGTACAAAAAGTATGTTGTAGTAAGTGGATATCACTATTTTGTTAGGTTATGTCGAGCTTTACAATGTTTAAAAAGAAAGTAACAGTACATAAAATAGTAATGCAATAAAAACACAAATTATAATAGAAATATATAGACTCAAATATGTACCTCAAAATGATCTTCGCACATAGAAACACTTGAATTAGCTCCAATACTTTTGGGTTCTCTACGAGCTACTTAGTTCCAACCTTAGATTGATTCCAACCACTTTTTTCGAGTTATGGGGAGTTTTGGGTCCATTGGAACAGGAACAAATATTTTTTCGGGTGTCTTTATGGAAGTATTTGTACATTTTGGCACTACACAATATTTATAAACCATTACTTCTATTAGAAATTAATTAATCATCAAACTTTTGCAGCCTGGCTGCAGTTGTTTTGTTTTGTGTGACGTCAATTAGTCACGTGATCGGAGCTATGACGCAGGTCTGCGTTTTGGCGCGATCTTTTTTTATTCAAACTTTAACATCGATTTATATCGCAAATACGACTGATATCCAGAAAATATAAATGCAGTATACATTATTTTATATCAGACAATAATGTGCAATAGTTTCCCAAAAGTAGTCAAATACCCTATTGTGGTGATAAGAGTAAATTTTTGCAAAGAATTTCATCATAATAGAGATAGAGAATAAGGTTCAACATATAATGTGATAACATGTGTGTCCACACATATCAAAACAAAATATGTGTATCAAAACACAAGGAAATAAACTGGTCAAGTGCAAGTCAGGCTCGCGCACTGAGAGTTGCGTACCACCACAAAATACAAAGATCGTCGTAACTTAATTACCACCCAAATTGACGGCGCCAAAGTATCGACACACGTCGCGTCCCATAATTTTTAAACCAGCCAATTGCGAGTCGGGCTCGCGCACTGAGGGTTCCGTACCACCACAAAATACAATAATTATCCATCCGACTTCAAAATTAGTAAAATATAGTGGCATTTCAATTCGGTCGAATGATGAGTTCATTTAAGTAGCAAAATACGTTGCTTAACTTGGTAATGAATAGAAATTTATTACCGACTCGCACTTGGCCATGATTTGTTATTTGTTGTTATATTTTAGAGTGTGTATTATAATCATGCCTTTGACGCTTGTACAAATTACCGTTTTTACATTAGAGCTAATACAAAAATACGTTTATCCCTTTCGACCCCCTTTCGTTTATACTTTTTGACTTTTTTTAAAAAAAAATCGTTAATCCGCCGTAACATTACATATTCTGATTAAATTTCAACTTGCTATCTAATACGGTTCGAAAGATACATCCATTAATAGGTAGGACAGACGGACAGACAGACGGACAGACAGACATCGTAGGCTTAGTAATGGGGTCCCGTTTTTACCCTTTGCGTACGGAACCCTAAAAATAGCCCATGGGGAATGTTATCAATGTTAAACAAGTTATACAAGTCGACAAATTACACATTCTGATGATGCAATTCCCAAGTACTGTGATATCAGATCTAGGTGTGAACTTTTAATGAAATTGTACCAAGCAATTAACTGTGTGTCTTCTTAATTTCATTAAAAACGAATCAATAAATATATTTTTTTAGTACATGAAACTACTTAACAGTCTCTAATAACAAAGTCCTAAACTGAAATCTAACACAAAGAGGGCATGACTTGGACTGGATCGTGACCTAATTGTTTAACTATGGCTTGTATGACTATAAATCATTAGTCATATATTTCCGTAAGTAGCACACAATTTTACTAGAGACTTACATGTTATATGTTACATGTTTCTCTAAGATAATAAAAATAAATAAATAAATAAATAATAAACCGGCCAAGTGCAAGTCAGGCTCGCGCACTGAGGGTTCCGTACCACCACAAAATTCAATAACGAAATTACAAGTTATAACTTTGTAATGAACAGAAATTTGTCACCGACTCGCACTTGGCCGTTATTTATGTTGTTATACTTTAAAGTGTGTACTATAATCCTGCCAAGTTTGACGCTTGTACGTATTACTGTTTTTACATTAGAGCTATTGAAAAAACACGTTTGATGTATGCCCCCCCCTTTCGTTTTTATTTTTCTACTTTTTATTATTTGTTAGTTAATCCGCCGTAACAAGGGGGAGGCCTATGTTCAGCAGTATTTTATACGATCGTTTTAGGTGTCCCAATGAAGTAATTCATTGAGTCACAGCACAATAAAAACAGTCTACCTTAAAACTGTTTTCAATGTCAACAATTATTATCTTAGCAAACTGTCAAATCAATAGCGCGTGGGACGTGAAATCTGTAATTGTTACAGATCACTGAACTGGCCTCTATATTATTTACTAGCTGAAACCCGCTACTTCGTACGCGTAGAGCTCGGCCTTTGGCCTAGCTACTACAACCCGTTATAGCCTATGTGTTATTCTAATGTATAAGCTATATTATTGTAAACTTTCATTAAAATCCATTCAGTAGTTTTAGCGTGAAAGAGGAACAAACATCCATACATACAAACTTTCGCGTTTATAATATTAGTAGGATTAAATATTAAATAAATAATATGACAGCATCATGACTAGTGACTAGTGTATTCCGGCATATAGCAGGTCAAATATTAACCACCTTAAAAAAATCGGTTGGTTTTTTATTTATTTATTTAATAATAGGCTTTCGTTTAGCCGCGATGCGGTCTACGATGGAGCACGCTTGCCTAGAAGAAACCGATTCACTCTCAATTTGGAGACACTCAGATTGTAACTATCGGGGAAACCCATTCAGGCAGCTCATTCCACAGACTAGCAGTTCGCACAATAAAAGTGGAATAAAAGCGCTTCGTACGGGTTTTCGGAATATAACCATAAAGCGGTGTCGATTTTTCATGCCCGCTCTGGCAGTCCGATAAAAAATGGGCAGGAATTAGATCATGCCGATCCGGCGCACACTCAGAAATGTATCCGATAAAAACCGATAGACTAGCAATTTTGCGCCGGTGCTCAAGACTAAGAAGCTTAGCCTGAAACAGGGATTCGTTGCTGATGAGTCTCTTCGCACGTTTCTCACTAGACTCCAACGCCCCAAGCTGGTACTTAGCTGATACATCCCAAAGGTGAGAGCAGTACTCCGTGCACGACCGAACTTGTGCTTGGTACAATGACAGCAACTGTTCCGATGTGAAGTACCGTCGTACCTTCGATAGGATACCCAGCTTTTCGGCAGCCAATTGAGCCTTGTTTCCAATATAGGAGTGAAAATTGAGGGTAGAAGACAGAGCAACGCCTAAAAACTCAACCTGGTGGTTTTTACCTCAGACCTCCGTCCGTCCGTACAATGGGGTTTTGGCGCCAAAGTGAAAAAACACATCGATTCTTTGTCTTATTTTCCTAAACTTATGTATCATCGAGTGTTAATGTGTAATATGGTGGATTATTATTTATTAACAGACTTCAAAAAAGGAGGGGTTCTCAATTCGAAATTTTTTAATGTTTGTTACCTCAGAACTCCATAAATTTTGAACCGATTTGGAAAATTAAATACTTTCAGGTTAGTTGTTAGTCAGTTTAGTATATCATTAAAATCGGTTTACAAGTTTTAAATGTTATCAGGACTTATCACGTATTATCAAATATCGTATCATATATATTATCGTTATTAACAAATCGCGAAAGTTTAAAAATTACTATAGGTTTAAAAGTTAAGCTATTAAATCAAAATAACTATAAATTGGGGAAGAAAGGTTCTGGAGTGAAGACCACGAACCGGAAGACGCAGCGTAGGTAGGCCTCTAGATGGACCGACGACATTGTGAGAGTTGCGGGTGGATGCAAAAGGCGGGCTGTCGTTCAGTGTGGAGGTTAAAGGGGGTGGCCTATGTTCAGCAGTGGACGTCTTCCAGCTGATGATGATGATGATGAACTATAAATTAGGTTAGTTGGATGTCAATATTCTACTTAACATAGACATGATGTAGATTATTTTAACAAAAACTTTAAAATAATAATGTATTAAACAACTAACATTTGTACGCTGCAACAGTCAAGGACATGAGATACGTCTCCATTCTTACGACTATGTATGCTACTTTATATGTATGTGTACCATGTTCTGACTATATAATTTGAAATTTAATAGGGGCCGATTTTGTCATCAAAGTAACTGAAAATGCGTATTATACAAATTTTGTGAAGTCGGTTTTTTTAATTGATAACTATAAAATATTCGTGTTCTAGTGTAGGCAAATGATTATAATGAGGTGAAACATGTATTATATTTTCTAGTTGTTTCTAAAACTCCATAAAAGCCTCTTGTAAAGTCTTCTCCGCTTTACTACGGTATGACTTGGACTTGACCATGACGCATTTTGCTATGACTTGTTTGAGGATATGCAAAATAACTTTAAAATATTTCAATACTTATGACAATGGCAAATGCACAAGACGTGCGACGCTAAAATACTCTCAGAAAAAAGGTATATTAGGTGACAGCTGTGGGTGACAGGAAGGTACAATGTGACACCATGGAATTATTTATATCACATTTATATTGATTTATATGTGATTTATATAGAAGGTTTTTGTTTGTCACGCATTTAAATCTTAAATGTGATAAGGGCATGGAGGTCCCTTTAAGGTACATACAAGATCTTTGGATAAGGGTGCTGATCCAATCTCCAATCACGTAATTTATTTACTTGACAATGAGAACGCTCCACCGAGCGTGTAATTTGCTATAAGACCTTAGCCTCTTTGCAGTTAAAAATAAATTCGTTAAAACATGACTACATTAACTTGTGTTAGGTTCCGTACTAAACGAATATAAAAATGTTGATTGGAGACATACAGTTATTAAGGGGAAAATTATATAAAACTAAAGTTCTTACAAATTAACTGTAACTCGTGTAAACTTTGCCAGTATTTAGTACAAGTTTTGATAGTATTCGAAAACTTTTTTCGTATCAGAGTGAAGCAATCTATACCGCCGAATACTACCGATTTTAGTTCCTCCGCGTTTCCGCTGGAGGCACTTTACTAAAATATATGGAACAATACGTAAACGAAAAAAGTTTTCGAAAACTATCAAATCTGGGACTAAGTGTACTTATTTTTCTTGTATTATTTTATAGGCAATTTTCGTTGTCAAACTGCAAAGACTAGGGCACGAACGATTTAATTTTTTAGATTTTTTATTTACATTAACGCTATTTGTAAGAAAAAAATAAAGCTTTGAGCTTTCAAAATACCTACACAGCCTACTACAGCCCAGTATGCTTAGTACAAGTTTTGATAGTATTCGAAAACTTTTTTCGTTTACGTATTGTTCCATACATTTTAGTAAAGCGCCTCCAGCGGAAACGCGGAGGAACTAAAATCGGTAGTAATCGGCGGTATAGATTGCTTCACTCTAATACGAAAAAAGATTTCGAATACCTTTCAGCCCAGCAATGTATGGAACAATACGAAAACGAAAAAAGTTTTCAAACACTATCAAAACTTGTACTAAGGGTACAGAAAATAAAGCCAATTTCAGGCTTTGTTTTCATTAAATACCTTTTAATTGCTAAACTGATAACCTCAGATCAGACAAACAAGGGAGAAATGCAAATATAGTTCGTGTTCAAATATCTCCGTGTTTCACACAATTTTTTCACCAAGTTTTTATGTAAGACACAACGGTTCCTTTTTGCCATTTTGAACGGATCTCTAAAAACTAAACTTGACCTCGTTGGGAAATATCGTAGCGCCTGACGAAAAATTCAAGTGTTTTGGGTGACAAAAATTAAGTTCGCTTTTCAAAACCTGTTGTAGAACAGAGGAGACTGTGGAGTGAAGTGGACTTGCAACTTTTATGGTGAATGCTATTATATTAAGATGTATGTGTGTAAATATGTACCTATTTTATGTTAAAAGTTAACTTTTTTTTTTTTTAAAAGGGTAAAGAAGAAAGAGGGATAATTTTATTTTAATTCAAAGGTTTTTTTTTCTATAAATGGTGGTCACAATATATCTTAAAAAACCTACATATAAAAAAAAAATTGTAAGAATGTGTGATGTTAAATGTTGAGGTATCCTATAAAATAATAAAAAAATCGTGTTATGTTAAACAATATCAAAACTTCGCTTATTTTTAACCGGTGCAAAAAATAAGGAGGTTCTTTAGAGGACGCGTAAATATTATTAATGTGAAAGCTTATGCGTGTAGTATAATTTGTTCCCACTCACATCCGTAACGTTAAAACAGATTTAGATGAAAGGTAAGGAGGTTGGATTATAGCCAGGATTAACACATATCCACCTTTTGCCTAAAAACTGTTCCTGTACCGGGTGACACCGCAGGTGCAGCTAGTATAACGTGATGTTGTATTTTTATCTTAGGTAATAGGTACCATACACAAAATGGACAGACGACCTAAAAGAGACCGCAGGAAAACGCTGGATGCAGGCCGCTTCCAACCGGCCCTTTTGTAGATCGATGGGGGAGGCCTATGTCCAGCAGTGGACGTCCTACAGCTGAAATGATGATGATGATGATAGGAACTTACATAAAAATAAGTGGTTTTAAAATTCAAAGCAATTTAACTTGGGTTTTTGTTAGTGTTGGTTGTGGTTCATTTGACCTTTTGATTTTCCTGATCGTGTTACGAAACAAGCGGAAAAAGTAGAATAAGTATAATTATTACGAAAAACATTATTCATTGTTCTCATCATTTCATAACGACAGCATAAACTGGTATCCAGACTCAGTCATGCCAAAATGCAAAATACCCGGCTGATGAAATACGGATGAAAAAAAAAATCGATGGTCGGAGAAAAAAAATATATTTTTGTTTTCGAGAGGGAAATCTTCCAACGATACCAGGCTGCATTGGGGTGCAGCCAGGCTATGTGGGATTATACCTACTAAAACCCCCCCGGTAACCAGCCTTAGTGCTTGACAAGAGGGCTCCGGGATCTCCGAAGGAACGCAGCGGAACCCTCAGCACTGCGCTACGGCTCCTCCCGAGACAACCGCGTTGTCTCAGCCCCTCCGCCCACGACGACGTTGGTCACACAACGTTGTCGTTCTCTCCCTGGGCACGCTTAAATAGATGGTCAGAGCCCCAACTTTGACCATCCCGAGCCCGGAGGTCCCTTTTAGTAGCTTCTTACTACAGACCGGTGCCGTATTCTATTGTTTCGGTGCCAGGGCTACTCAGTCATGATAAAGCGCAAAATTTGCCGTGTTTTAATGGAAGCGGTTAAAAACGTGCGCTCACCAGTGGTTAGGTAGGCAATAATCAATTTAACAAGTACGATCACTTCACTAGGTGCATTAAAAACGGTGTAATTTTTTATAATTACAATCACGTAACCACTTTGTGCAGTCTTGACCTCTTTTGTACAATAATGGATAGTCAAACAATACAATGCAAGATAGATTCCAATAAAACCCAGCATATACCTACTTTATAATGACATCCTTAACGCTATCCGAATAACATTTCATGATTTTCCAGTTTGGCCGTATTTTCCGTTGATAATAGCTTTTTAATGTTCTTTTAGGTTTTCGCGATTATTACACTTCGTAATTAAACACTTCTGATTGTATAGTTTGTTGTATCTACATAATTGTTTTATGTTTGAAACGTCAGGCATTAAAATAATTTTCTAATACAATTTTCATTCTAAGCCATCCAGCCAGTCTTTGAGATATTTCGAAAACTAACACGTTGATCCAAAATTTGCATTTATAATAGGTATTAGCACAGAAGACATAACAGGTATTATGTAATATATATCATAACAGTAACGTGGTTTTTGGGATATTTACAATAAGGCATAGTCAAATAGTGTCGCCGATCAAACATTTTCTAGGTTATCTTCTATTTCTTACTGCCGCCAGTATATATTTCTGATATCTCACCAGTCGTATTTAAAAAGAAGGAAAAAAACAGTTTTCCTATTTTATTTATTTTATTTTATATGACTTTAATGAGTGAATGATATGAATTGAAATGAATTCATTTACCTACCTAAACTCGATCCAAGCATTTATTTGCTCTTAGAGCTGCATTGTATTGCAACATCAAAAGTTGAATAAAAACTTTTTTACATTTCACTGAAAAATATATCTTTTACCTGCTATTAATCGTACGTTTAAAAACCAAGCGAAAATGATCAGAATTCGTGGTTTTCATTCCCCTTTATTTAATGTTATTGAAGCTGTCAGAGTAAATAAATGCGTGAACCGAGAATAGATCATCATATAACTATACATTTGTATACATACTTTTGGTATCAAAGGAATTTCGATGCCATCGCTCAAAAACGGTGAAGAAAAAACATCGTGAGGAAACCGGTTTGCCCAAGAATCTTCCCACCCTGGGTCTCTCTCACTCTCTCTCTCTCTGAGAAAAGGCCTGATTCCCAGCAGTGGGAAAATGATAGGCTGAAATAATGATGATGATTACATGGAATTTTACTAACATTTTCTATACTATAGGGAGGAAGAAGAACTATATAAAGAGGAAAGATTTGTATGTAAGTATGTTTGTAACGAATTGACTCAAAAAGTACTGGACCGATTTTAAAAATTCTTTCACTGTTGGGAAGCTACACTATCCCCGGGTGACATAGGCTATAATCTATACCCGTGCGAAGCCGGGGCGGACCGCTAGTAATTTATATAATTGTTCTCGAGTTTCATATTATTATCCACAACGCAACACCTTTTTCAAGCAAAAATAAAACTCAAGAGAGGTACTCCACGCACTTTCAGTGCGTTGTCCTAGGTCAGTAACCGCTTACTTAACTGTCCAGCGGCGGCGGCCGGCCGTGGGCGCCGTGGCGTGTCCGTTCGCACTCGTTTGTTATTGTCTTCGCGTACTGTTACTAAAGTAAGGGCGTTGTCACACTTGCGGCTTGCAATCGTATTTTGGCTGGTGAAGGTAGTCATGATCATGGCGACCGCGACCGGCGACCGGCGAGTGCTAAACAGTACAAGCGACCTACACGTCGCGCGACGCTGTCGATTATTTTAAGCTCATGGTATGGGAAAAACTTAGATGCGGATTTCTCGTTTTCGACCAGAATGGACAGCGGGACGGGAGCGACAGCGGGGTGGTGCGGTATGGCAAGAGTGAAGTGTTGGTTATATAAGTTGTATGGAACCGCTCTGGGATAATGCAGTTATTTCTGTTTTCAGAGTGAGGAAAAATCCCCAGGATTTTCTATTCATGTATCCCCAGGAGAAATGACTGTGGGGTGACGAAACAAACCCACATAAACGTGTGAATCATCGCGCCTCTTTTTATTTGCCACCGCACCACTCCCACAGACCTTTATCTAAGAGGTCTGTGACCGCTCCCGTCCCGCTGCCAGTCGAGATCAGGCCCGGTCAACTGTTCTAAAGGAGGTTGGCGAAGCAGGCAATATTTAAAAAAAAAAAAATGCTAATGGGTCCCACTAGGGGCGCTAATGTGAAACATGTCATAAACATATAATTATAATATGTAGCACTGAATTGTCAAATTGAGTTTTGGAAATGGATGTCAATTATTGCTTTAAAAATAAACGGTGATAAAAAAATATTATTCCATCGAATACAAAATATTGGTGTTTCTTTAGTAGTAAATATGAAAGATAATAATCGCTCATGTGTGAAATGTAGAGCGACAACAACTGAAGATCCGAATCTGGTCTTGCACCGATTCCCAAAACCATCCAAAACCAACATGCAGCGGTGAGTATACCATGAATAGTATTATTCTAAATCAAGGTTTGTGTTGATTGTTGATCAGTTCTGCACTTTTCTTTCCATGAGAGATAAATCCTTATTGTGTTTTCAGCGCGGAAGAATGGGCCAAGTTTTGTTACCCAAAGCAAAACTGGAAATCTCCAGAGTTACAAAAAAAGCTTTATACAAGCCACAAAATGCTTTGTAACAAGCATTTTCCTGAAAGTGCTTTTGTTGAGGATCATTTAAGAAATAAAAAGCTTCATCGTTATGCCATTCCTTATGAACCCTCCATTGCACTGATGAATATTGATGCACAAGCCTCTCAGGCGGAGATGACCAGTGCACAGCTCACTAAAACCTCACAGCCCTATGTCAGTCCTTGTGAACCCTCCATTGCATTGATGAATATTGACGCACAAACCTCTCAGGCGGAGATGACCAGTGCACAGCTCACTAAAACCTCACAGCCCTATGTCAGTCCTTGTGAACCCTCCATTGCATTGATGAATATTGACGCACAAACCTCTCAGGCGGAGATGACCAGTGCACAGCTTACTAAAACCTCACAGCCCGGGACTTCGAAATCGTGTGGAGTAAGTGTTACGAGTTAAGTGAATTGTTGTTGTTTATAATTTTCTAGGTACATATTTTAATTTAAGTTTTACGTCTTTTTCAGATTAAATCTTCAAAAAGATCTGATAAAGAAAAACGATTATTAAATCAATGCAGAAGACATTTGCGCAAAATTTGTAGCCTTCAGAAAGAGATTAGAAAATTTAAAACTACAAGAATTTTAGATTTGCTTGCTGATGAAGATGCTGTAAAAGAGTTGTCAACCAAGCTGACTCATTCTTTTGCTGTTTTATTGCAAGGACAACTGCTTAACTGCAAAAGGAAAAAGAGAGGACGTAGATGGAATTTACAGCAGAAACTAGTAGCTTTAAGGCTATACAAGCGCTCACCTGCATGTTATCGACTTCTGCGACGACTTTTTTCTTTACCATGCCAGACGACACTAAAAAATTTATTAAATAAACTGCCTCTTAAACCTGGCATCAATGCACATCTTTTTGATGCTATAAAAAAGAGAACAGAAGCATCATGTGCATTAAACAATGAGTACATTTTGCTGTTTGATGAAATGTCGATTCGGAAAAATTTAAATTATAACGCAAAATTGGATCAAATAGATGGCTTTCAAGACCACGGAGAACATCAAGGACGAGATCCCCAAATAGCAAGTCATGCACTTGTGTTTATGATTTCAGGGATAAGGAAACATGTCAAACAGCCTGTAGCATACTATTTGTCAGGTGACCATGTTACAGCAGACAGATTATCAGTTTTAATTAAAGAGGTATTCTATGTTGTTTGGTTCCAAATTAGTTCAATATATTCATTATATTAAATTATTGTTCTACAATGCATAACGTTACATAAAGGGGTTCGAATATTTTTGTATGGAAGCTGGTATATCCACCCGCCGCATTTTTTTTTAACATCTCGAGTCAATGTTTCGAGTTAATGTCTCGAGTCGATGTCGACGACATTGTGAGAGTCGCGGGTATCCAGTTGATGCAAAAGGCGGGCTGTCGTTCAGTATGGAGGTTAAAGGGGGAGGCCTATGTTCAGCAGTGGACGTCTTCCGGCTGATGATGATGATGATGAATATCTCGAGAACGTGACGCTTTAGGGTACCATAGTACTCAACATTTATTGTTTGTATAAGTGTCACCTACCCTTATATACTACTTTCATAGTGGGGAGAAACTTTTGAAGCCCTTTATCTCGCACTATTTCAGGTCCTTTATGCTTGTTTTGAAGCTGGCGTCACTATTGCTACAACTGTTTGCGATATGGATGGGGTGAATAGGAGAGCTCTATCTCTACTAGGTGCATCAGTGAATCAGCCTTACTTTCAATTTGGAGACCATGAAATCGTAGCTCTTCACGATACGCCACATCTTCTCAAATGTTTTAGAAACTTGTTTCTAAAATATGATATTAAATGCAGTGCCAACGTTGAATGCAGTGGAAAACCTATAGCGAGTAAGTAGTAATCTTAGTGAATTTTCGGTCTATTCCACTTTGATCACCTGGGAATATAATCATCTAGGTGACCATAGGTGACTCCATTTAAATTATTATTTGAATATCCTTTGATCACCTGCACCTAGCTGATCATAGTCGACTCGATTCAAATTATTGTTTTGGTATCTTTTGATCATCCATGAATATAAATTTGCCAAGTATCCTAAATTTAAAATAGTAATTTCATCATTTCATTCCCACTGCTGGGACTCAGGCCTTTTCTCAGAGAGAGGATGGGCCCTAATCCACTATCATCATCATTAGACTACTCTTATCAGACAGACTTGGGCTCTCAGGGTAGACGTGGGCGATGACAGATGTCAGTGTCATCATCACCGTCATACCCTTATCAGACCTCTGCTACTGGATTTGGGTATCTCTCCATAAAACTGACATTGGCAGAAATTGTGACTATATAGTCACAGAGGCCATTAACCCAAGAAGTCAAGTCAAGTCACTCCATAGGATTATCTGGGCGTTGACTGACATCTGTCAACAGCTTTTGTCAACAAAACAAAGTTCGACAGCTGTCATCCGAAATGAAGATATCGGCGAGATCTATCACTTTTGCAAAGGAACTGCTAGTCCAGCGTCAACAGTTTCCAAGATATCGTCCAACAAAGTGTGACAGCTGTCACACTGACATCTAATTTTCAACTGATTAATGTAAGGTGATGATGTATACCTAATTATAAGATGATTAACTAACCAATATTAAAAACTAAATTTCAGGCATTGCAAAGTGGAGTCACATTCAGCAATTTTATGATTTGGATAACAGTAACCCATTCTTCGTTTTTGCACCCGCTCTAACAAAGAGTCACTTAAATCCCAATAATAAACAGAAAATGAAAGTGAAGTTGGCAGCGCAAGTTTTGAGTCACAGTGTTTCAGCTGGGATGTATTCCAAAGTTACTACAGGTAATAAATGACGTTTTATGACATCTATACTAATATTATAAAGAGGAAAGATTTGATTGATTGTTTGTTTGCATTGAATAGGATCCGAAACTACTAAACCGATTTGAAAAATTCTTTCATTGTTGGGAAGCTACACTATCCCCGGGTGGCAAAGGCTATAATCTATACCCGTGCAAAGCTGGGGCGGACCGCTAGTATTGTATAAAAATGCGCGTCAAATTGAGAATCTCCTCTTTTTTGAAGTCGATTAATTAGGTAACTTCGTTATGACTACCTAGGTAATCTAGGTACCTATCTTTTTTTATGCCAAAGGTGGCAAACAAGCAGACGGGCTGCCTGATGGTAAGCAGTCACTTGATTGATCAGAGACTTGATTCCCGGGATGTGGATGAAATATCTACATACATATTTACTAAGTTTGTATGGAACCCTCAGAGTGCGACTCCTACTAACACTTGTCCAGTTTTTTACTGTTATAATACATAGATCACCTGCAGGCCTATTTGCTATCTCGGTGGACAGTTAATAGTGATGATCACTGGGCAAAGTGTCCAACGATGAACTGTGAAACACCTAATTTCGTATTCGCTAACTCCAGTTACCAACTAGGATGACGTCATGAGCACCAAGTCCCGGTGATAATCACCGTAACTCTTTTAGACAGTTGTTTTCGTATCGATACTTTAAAATTGAGGTTCTGTAACCAAAGTGGACATCAAAAATCACTGGGGTTTTATATATCTCGTGAAAGGTACTACTCAAGAGCACTGAAAGGCACCGTTAATCACCGTGAACTGATAGCCACTCAATGTGGTACGGAATACCAATATCATGAATATCTCAGTTGCCATCAAAGTTCGGTGGACAACTGAGACCGGTTGGTCACTGCAAATGAAAAAAAAATAGTGAATAGCCCTCCTGGATGGGTAAAGTTTTTTTTTTAAATGCTGTTGCAATTTAATCCTAACTCAAAACTTTTGACTGGTTTCAGGAGAGCTACCAACAGAAGCTTTAGCTACTGTCAATCTTATAAATAAAATGGACCAGCTCTTTGATAGCCTAAACGCGAACTCTCCAAACTTGAAAAGGGGGAAAGAATTTTCAAGAAATCTTTCAAGCCAGAGCCCCCATTTGAAATATTTTCAAGAAATGATAACTTTTTTAAAAAGTTGTGTATTCATTGGTGCAAAAACAAGGGCACCTTCTCTGGATGGATGGGTTCAAACCATGCTTGGAGTTGAAAGGTTATGGCGTAACCTAAAACAAAAATACCCTGACATTGGCAGCCTATCTACAAGAAGACTGCAACAAGATCCTTTGGAAAATTGTTTTGGATGTGTGAGGAGTAATTGTGGGTCTAATTGCAATCCAACGGTTTCACAGTTTGTTGCAGCTCTAAAAACAGGCATTATTTCCAACTTGTCTGCACCTTCCTTAACTGCAAATTGTGAAACTGATGAAGCGGACATTTTGGATAATTTAAATTCATTCCTTACCGACAGTTTAGGTCTCACTCCACCTAAATCAAATGGCAATGACGAAGCAGCTTTTAACTGTCCTACAGATGACATGCATATTGACGAAAATACCGGTGAGATGCAAGCATGCGCCTACGTTTGTGGATACATAATCAAACGCATGGGAACAAATTGTGAGTCATGTATTCAGTCATTAACATCCTCAACTGAAAGTACATGCCATCTTTATACCATGTTCAAAGAGTATAATAACTCAAGAAGTCTGAAATATGCAAATGTAGAAATGGTAGAATGTGTGGAGAAAAGCGCATGGCTTATGTATGATTATCTAAGCAAAAAGTCCCATACAATAGGGAATATGCATGTGTTTTTTTTATATTTTTAATTAACTGTTTACATCGTTATATCATAGTAAAAAATATAATTACAGTTGGAAATGCTCAAATTAATTTTTAAAATAATATTTAAAACATTGAATAAATTTGAGCTGTTTGAACGCCGCAATTTTTCGCGGGCCTTGGATGACGTCATAAGCCACGTTCTGTGTTTGTTTACTATAGACGATACAGTTATTTCACACAGATTTTCAGTTTTATTGATATCCAGACCATGGAAGAAGCTAAAAAACATTTTTATAGGTATCGTCTTGTGCCAAAGTGTACAAACACTATTAGAAATACACCCGATAAAGTGTTTTTTTCCTATTCCAAGAGATGCGAAAATACGTAAACAATGGTGTAAGGTTATGAGAAGAGATGAAGTATCTCCAACATCATGTTTGCATTGTCGTGAAGATCATTTCAATGTAAATATGTTATATTTTGATAGCATGGTGTGAGTTAGAAGTATGTTTAGTATTGAATATTATCAAATATTATGCACTCAACAAACAAACAATAAGTAGGTACATTAAGTATTTAGAGTAAACAGTATTCACATTTAAAAAAAAAAACTTAAAAATTCACGGAAAATTACGGAACATAAGTAATGTTAGGTATAATTACTTATAAATTATTATAATATAGATAGTAGAGCAGCAAATTCATAACAATTTTAATGACCAATGATTATTTATAGGTTATGTTTTGGTAATTACTGCCGAGTGCATTTATGTGTAAAAACCTATGTAATGGATTAAAATATATCATGGATTATAACAATTACCTTGCCGCTTTCACTCCTTTGATCTCAGCAACTGTAAAATCTGGATTTGATGCAAAATATGCTGTCATTATGAATGCATCAAGATGTTTTTGGTAGATTGTCCGAATGTGCTTTGACAAAACCAGTCTCAGTCATCGTCGTAAATGATCTCTAGTCTCACAAGAATGCTAAAATTACACTAGCTAATGGAAAAAACTACAGGAACTCAATATAAAACGATTTTTCTCTCAAACACTACTAAAACAGTATGAATATCGACGCCGCTAAAGGCAATGTTGTGGCTTTTGACGTCACGTTTCGTTTCGACCAATGGTGAAGCGTTTCGCAAATTTGAATTTCCCTCTTATATTTTGCACTTTTTATTTAATATTTTAAGCAATTAAAATGTAAATAAATAAAATAAAAATCTTTTAGAAATAAAGTCAGAACAATAAAGATTCGGAAAAAAATTATTTCAACCAGATTTAAACCACATGCATATTCCCTATTGGAATCAAAGAAGATATTAAAAGAATGCTGCAAGAAAATATTGATTTCAAATTCCTGGATAAGTGCCAGAATCACAAACAAACAAATATTGATAACATAATAACTTCTGTATTTTACATATGTATAAACAGATATTGCATTAAAAAAAACAGGTTGTTTGCTGATACTGCTGCCAGTGCCAGCCTACAAAAAAAAATAAACATATTAAAACACACCTAATTTTTTGGGTTTAAAAAAACTTTTTTGTACATAACTTCTGTTTGACGATTGCCCTTGCGGGCTGTTTTTGTACATCACCTGTTCTAGACACTTGCCCGCATGTGCGCCGCTAGCGGCCCAGCGAACCGAGCAACCTCAATTTTTCTTTTTCACTTTATTGTACATCACCTGATTTTGGCACTCGCCCACGGATGCGTTAGTTTTTTGGTATTAAAAGTAGCCTATGTGAATATCTAAGAGTATATGCTCTCTCCTTATTAAATATCAATCGAATCTGTTAAACAGTTACGGAGTTGAATGATTGAAATTATCCTACAGGAATCTTACCTAATGTCGGTATAAAATAGCCTTTGTTTTAATCCAGGAAATATGCTACCTCCATACCAAATTTCATCAAAATTTGTTTAACAGTTACATAGTTGTGTGATTGAAGTTATCCTACAGGAACTGTAATATTTGCCGGGATAAAAAGTATTGTTTGTTATAATATTGCTCCTTTTCTATTTCTTTACCAAATTTCATATTTATTAGTTGAGCCGTTGTGAAGATGGTTGATTATACCATCCCACGGGAACTGTAAAAAATTCCGGGATAAAAAGTGTCGTGTGTTTCAATGTGGCTGCTTGCCTATTTCTATACCAAACGGATATCATACTTATTAGTTGAGCCGTTGTGGAGATGGTTGAATAATTGAAATTATTCTACAAGAACAGTGTATTTTTCTGAGATAAAAAGTAACTTATGTGTTAATCCAGGGTATAAGCTACATCCATATTAAATTTCATATAAATCGAATCAGTGGTTTCGGCGGTGACTTAAGCCAAACATACACGGGTTCACCCTGTTTTCAGGGCATTCCTCTCACCCTGTCGACAAGCATCAGCATTTTGGGCGTCGACATTTCTAGCGAGGTTCAGTTTAGGAGTCACTTGAAGAGCAAAGCTGGGATAACATCCAGAAAACTCGGTGTACTCAATAGAGCAAAGCGGTACTTCACGCCGGACCAGCGCCTTTTATTGTATAAAGCGCAGGTACGGCCGCACATGGAGTATTGCTCACATCTCTGGAGTGGCGCACCGAAGTACCAGCTCGATCCTCTTGACTCCTTGCAGAGAAGAGCCGTTAGACTTGTCGATGATCCGAACCTATCTGGTAAGTTGGAGCCGCTGAGCTTGCGCAGAGACGTTGGTTCGCTCAGCTTGTTCTACAGATATTATAACGGGGAATGCTCTGATGAACTTTTTGACCTTATCCCCCCATCCCGGTTTTACCACCGAACCGGCCGCCATCGCAAAAAATGCCATCCGCACATTATAGATGCGTGGAAGACTCGCACTGTTCGATTTGATCGATTGTTTCTGCCACGTACCTGTAAGTTGTGGAATGGCTTACCACCTTCGGTTTTTCCTCCGAAATATAATTTGGACTGCTTCAAACGAAGGGTGAATAGAGTCCTCAAAGGTAGGCAACGCACTGACAATGCCCCGGGTATTGTAGGTGTCTATAGGCGGCGGTGACCACTTACCATCAGGTGGCCCGTTGCTTGTTTGCCACTTATTCTATAAAAAAAAAAAAAAAAAATACACACTTACACCCAAATAATCGCATTTATAATATTAGTAAGAGTAAGATAAGATATTAGTAAGATTTTTAATATAATAATACACTGTTAAATATTTTCTATCAAACTTGTGATAAGTACTTTCTTACTGTAATGTAAGATACTGGTTTTCCAGTCAAACTGTTATAATTCTAGGGAAAGTAAAACTGTAGCAATGATGATTGTTTTTGAAGAAAAAAAAACTTCAGTCTGGTATGTTTGGTCATCATTCTGTTTGATGTGACAGGATATTTATTTTGTTCTACACCTAAATTAAGAATCCTGTACATGTGACTATAAATATATCTATAGTGTTTTATTTCGTAAGTTAATATTATAATTTTGATACACAAATGTACTAGTATTGACTTACTAAGGCCTATAAAGGCTAAATTTACAATTTCATCACATCATCAGCTAGTAAAAGTTTACTGCTGAACAAAGGCCTGCCTCTTAGAGAGGGTTGTTGCCATTGAAATACAATGTAACTGTATAAATGTTAGTTGTTTTATCAATAAGGCTGTAAATAAAATTAGATTGTATAAACTGTCATTTTATTTCAATTTTATATAAAATTCTTAGTCATAGCATGTACAGGCTATCATTATTTATAATAACAGATATGCTGAGACGTAAACATTGTCTGATTTTGTTATTCATGTAACCCACAAAGAATGTATAGAAGAGTTTATTAAAGTTGGAATGTAACAATGGTTACGTAGGTGGTACGTTTCACGTATGACGGGAAATTCAAATTTCAAACAGTTTTTTGTCCTTGTAGCTAGGCCGGACAATTATTGTAAAATGACAAAGTGTTTGCGCAAATCAATGGTTGTTCTTTACATTATCATGCACAGCTATTTATCAATAACGAACCATAATACTAACATTTGTCAATAAACCGTTAGAAACAGCTAAAATTTGTTTATTGGTAAATGTAAGTAATAATGTGCATTAGAGATAAATAGCTTTACACGATTTTTTGTAAAGAATAATAATCGTTTTGCGCAAACACCATGATCGTTTACAATAATTATCCGGTATATCTACAAGGACAAAAAAAAGTTTGAAATTTGAATTTCCCGCCATAGGTGAAACGTACCACCTTAAATCAGATATGTTTACATTTCAGAAAAAAAAAAAAAAAAAACTACCCCCAGATTAAAAAAAAAAAAGTTGCCAATGGGTACCACTAGCAGCGCTAGTGGTCATATTTCGTTGCCGCCTTTTTTGTATGAAGTTGACGTTCTTCTCCGCTAGGAGTAATAGTGTTCCGTGGTCGAGATCTTCGACGCTTACATCGTGGCATGCACTCACACAACTGTATTTATCACCGATTTTTTTTTTTTCTCTTTTCTATGGTATTTATAGACTTGTAGCACATTTATTTACGGCATGGTCATGTCTGACCCTCCCTAAACCCAAACCCTCTTTAAAAAAATACTACGCATGCGTTGACAAATTTGGTCGCTTTTCAAACGTCAAAATTTCACTCGCCACTTTCTCACCGTGCTCATTCTACATCTACCGTCAAGATCTCGGATACAATACAATACAATACAATACAATACTCTTTATTAAAATACCACAAAACAAGAAAAACATTACTTTCGTTTCAAACTGACACGTGTTGTCGCGGCACCGATTGATCAGACTGGTATTAGTTTAGCCGATTGGAGATAATATGACAGGCAAGGTAGGTCGACTTGTGGCGTCTACTTGGATATAGGTCTGTGGTCGTAACTATATGACACTATTGTATTATACAAATACAAATAAAAAAAACATTTATTCGGGCTTCGACTAAAATAAATTTTGGTCGAAGTATTCGGGCATAATTTATAGTAAGCTATAAAGTATTGATCACAGAAGCCCCCGAACTAATTAGAGACTGTGGTAAACAATATTTACAAGTAATTTAAAATTTTGATTATTATGCCAACAGTACTAAGCCAAAAAAAAAAAAAAAAAAAATTTAAAACTATTAAATGCAACATAGCCTGGGCTATGCGTGTGTGTGTGTGTGTGTGTGCGTGTGTGCGAGGGGGGGGGGGGGGGACGAGTAAGTGTGTGGTCGTGCCAAATGAAAATCAAAAATAAAAACCTCCAGCATATTATCCTCAATGCCTTGTAGTCATACTCTTTGAAACTTTTACTTCAAAATAGATTTTTTAAGTTCTCTATCGGTGCATTGGCCCACTTTGCCAGATTTGTTTATTAATTAGACTAATCATGTAAAAATAGTTGTATCGTGTTCGTAAATTACAGCTCTACAACTTAACTGCTGAAATTCTTGTAACTATTGCATAAATAAATTGTAAATCAGCGATTTCAATTACGATAAAACCTTTGTTAAAGTCTCGTGAACATAAATTTCTTTGTAAATACCTAAGTACTTAATTAGTTAATTATTCTAATTAGGATTGTACGGATGCTTTGTTCGACGGAGCGCGGTAAGACGGTCAAGTTCATTTTTAACCGACTCCAAAAATAACTGATTATAAATTGTAAATATATAAGTAGGTAATATATGTATTAATAATTTCGTTGATTGTCCTCCAATGCTTATTGCTTTGAAGTTATTTAAATATTATTTTCTACTTTTTAGTATCAGTTTGTAAATGATAGGCATAGTCATGAAGTCGGTTCTTTTTTTTTTCTAAAAATTATTTATTGAACGAAAGAACATCTCGCTTGGCAAAAAACGTAGAATAAAAATGAAACTAAAACAACTAGCAAGGTTTATTGAATACTCATTTGAATATTCTTTATTAGTGAATCCGATTTATTAATTTTCCAACATTTTTAGTAAAAAGTAAAAATGCATTTATCGCTGGATTGATACAGTGATTGCTCAAATTTAATATTTAATTTTATTTATTTATTCATAAGTTCAACCTGGCATAAGAATACTAAAAATGTATTACTTAATCTTGACACTGGCAAAATACAGTAATCGTGTGAAGCCAAAGAAAGAAAAAATAGAAACAGTATCATCATTATAATTCTCTTTGCTATTATTTTCTTAATGGTTCATACATAAATACTTCTTAATTGAAATTTATTTTCATTCGCCTTTATTTAAAAGAGCACAGATATAAAAGAGGCATTTTCAGTCAATGTTTTTGCCAGCACTTTTGGCGGTGACATGCACAACTTTCCAAACATGAAAAATTATAAAAATATTTATGAGGAGAGACTTTTCGCCCACACTGTTTACGGTTGTTCATGTGAAGCCACCACCAGTCCACTGTACCACCAGTCTACCACCAGACCAGACCAAAACAGTAGTTCGTCATATTTTGCTACTCTTTGTATCTGTCAAAGATTTTATACCTATGTTATTCGTATGTGACCTTACCACTTACCGCTGTCATAGTAGGAACTTTTAGTACTATAGTAGTTAAACTCGTAAGTCATGTTTCAGTTGAAACCAGTTCATGTCAAAATAGTAGGAAACTTGAATAATGCGGTCGTTGACCAGTTCCGTATTAAAGGACCGATCAATCATTCGCAATTTTACTTTTAAGCCATAGTGTCAACTACTGACCTCGTTGTACTAAGGACGTTGGTGCGCTGGTCGCCCAGCAGGAAGATATGACGATGATTTACAACGCGGTTCGAAGCCGCGGGCAAAACCTACTACCTAATAATCTGAGATACACTGGATGGACTGACACCACCTTTTTATTCTTTTTTATTGAGAGGATTTTGGCTTCGCACGTCTTGTGATTTGCCTGTGTCAAGTATCGAGATTTTCATGTTTTATTAGATACTAGCAACGCACCCCGGCTTCGCGCGGTGTAATTTTTTTTTTTTTTTTACTCCTTGGGTTACATTATTGGAGTTTTAGTAAGTATCCCTTTAAAAAAAATATATAGCCTGTCACCCGGGGATAGTGTAGCTTTCCAACAGTAAAAGAATTTTTCAAATCGGTTCAGTAGTTTCGGAGCCTATTCAATGCAAACAAACAAACAAACAAACAAAGAAACAATCAAATATTTCCTCTTTATAATATACTAATACTAATATAATATACACTAATATATATATTAGTATAGATAATCAAAGTCATCAAACAAGTCAAAGTCATGCCCTAGTAAAATGGTGGTGGCTATAGACTTGTAGATACGGAGTTTTGGAAACATCACGAAAATACATGTTTCATCTCGTTATACAACTTTTCTACATTCAAACACATCCACGAACACTTCATAAATAATAATCCACTATTATTATCACTCGAAAATACACAAGTTTAGGAATTACAATGAGCCGACATGTTCACTTTGTCGCCAGAATTCGAATTCGCGCGTTGGTATGTTTTTATGTTTTTTTTTTGCCAGTGTATTTCAGCCAGTGTCACATGTATATAGTATTTGCGGGCTTTTTAAGAATAGACCCTCATAGTACATAAACTTGCTGATTCCTATGAGGCTGACATAGTTACACGACAAAATGTCTCCAATAACAACCAGCTTTTTTTATAACGTCCATTTCTTGAGACACTGTCAAGATTTTTGCCCCGGCACGAAATAATCATATTTCCTTGCTACGGGTCTCACGCTGGCTTAGTCTGATCCTGTCTACCGTGCAGGGGCCTTACGGACAACAGCTATTACAGGAACCTAATCCGCTCAGTTGGAAAATCACGCGACCCAAACCGTATCTGGGCGCGATAAGGTTTGCGGTCGCGTGATTTTTCAACTAAGCGGATTAGGTGCCTGTAATAGCTGTTGTTCGTAAGGCCCCAGGTAGTTATCAGACTAGCGCAACTTCAATACAATTAGTTCACGAATGTATGAAACGGGTGCGAAATCAAAATTCTACGTGTTCTATCCCACTCTAACGTATAAGGTTGTCTCTATAAACGTCCCAGTTCATTATAGGAGTCGCACCCATTCGTTAAGGCGAAATGGTAGAGAACATACGAGTACATTTGTTCGGCGGTGCTTGCATACTCAGCGTGCGCGCTTTCAAATATTTATAATATTTATTTTTTCTTTATTTTCTGCAAATTATCTAACGCTTTTACAAAAAACTGCGATGACTAAAGTATTTGAATGATTGTTAGAATTACACACAATTTTTTAAAATAAAATCATTTTCTATAGTAACGAATGAAGTTGATTCCTTCCATTGAAGGGAACGTAAAAACGGGTTTTTCTGTCGAGCCAAAATTCTTTAATCGTGTATCGGTGAACACATCCGAATAAAATATTTCAAGAACATTTATTACACATAAATAAATAATGTCAATTAATCGATTTTAAAGGTCTACTTTTGAATATTCGTGTGCACGAATCGTCAAATTTGAAGCATATTTCGTCTTAAATATGTTTCTCCATGGAAGTCCCACCTCTTCGGCGTTAGCGGTTATAAATACTCTTTGGTAGTTTTGTAACGTTAAAAATAAAGAAAGAAAGACATGACCTCTACCTCCCAATTATTTTAATCTATCGAGCAGGAAAACCGTCCAAATATAAATGTTAACACGATAAGCTAGAAGATTATTTCAAAGGCAGTCACGATTACTTTACACCTACTTACTCAATTATGATTTTATCAATGCAACCACCGGTCTAAATAACAATACCGTTCAAAAACACCGATCTTTGATAACGCAACACGGATAAAATAAACACACACACATATGAATCATTCATGGCCGCAACACAAAAAAAAAAATACAGCGCGATGTAGTCGCTGAGCGACAAAGCTCTTTATGAAGAAAAAAACCTAGTAGCAATAGTTAGTAAGGATTCATCTCATCCTTGCTATAAATAGTAATTAGTCACACTTCACACTATAGTGCGACTGCTGAAAAAATGCATGCAAAAAAAAAAACGCGAATTCTGACCATTATTGCCAGGTTTTTGAACATTTATGACAATTACAGGTACCCTGATAAACTCATACTTCAGTGAAGTATGTTTTTATATAGTCAGCCTTTTTTTACAATGTTATTGCAGCTGTCAGAGCAAATAAATGCTTGGACCGAGCTTAGATTACATGGCCGAATTGATTATGATAGTGATAAACATCATCTTTCTAAAAAAACTCAGTTAGTCGATGAAGATGAATCATCATCATCGATGAACTGAGATTTTTGTGTAAAAATAATTCAAATCACTTAATAGAATATAATTTATTGATAGGTCGGGTCGACTTACAAAATCTTTCAAATCATAAATCATTATAATTTAATATAAATATTTAATACGTACCTAGGTTTGTTATGTTCAAACTATTTAACAGGCTCTAAATGGCTATTATTAGGTATAGGCAGATTCAAAAAACTCCTTGATCATATTAATTGACCTGTCTAACAAAAGCATACTTCGTAATGGACTTTATTGCGGCAAAACACCACGAAGAAGAAATTGAATTAAATTGCCTTTATAAATTCGGAGTTAAACAAAGATTGACGCATAATCATTGGTTTCTTTTTCGTCACATTTAATCTTAGGTACCTATGTTGTCTCTAATAATTAGTATTCTAATATTTCGCAAGACCCCCTTACTCACAATAGATCTTATGATTCATATTTGCGAACGTTGTCGATTCTATTCAAATAATTCACGAAAATTAATGAATAACAAGTTCAACAAAAATAAACTGGTTCCTTAGTATTTCTGCAGTCGTTATACAAGTAGCAAAAAGGTCGACAAAATTTATAGGAAAAAATAAAATAAAGCTACGAGTAAATTCCAACAGGTTTTACTCTTTTTGTTGTTTTAAAACTTTGTTGTTGGTCCTGTCTGCGTTGCCTCATACATTGCTGTGCCTCGTCATCATCATCATCACCATCAGCCAGAAGACGTCCACTGCTGAACATAGGCCTCCCCCTTTAACCTCCACACTGAAAGAAAGCCTGCCATCTGCATCCACTGGATGCCAGCAACTCTCACGATGTATTCGGTCCATCTATAGTGGGAGGCCTACCTACGCTGCGTCTTCCGGTTCGTGGTCTCCACTCAAGAACCTATCTTCCCCATCGGTTATCGGTTCTTCGAGCGATGTGGCCTGCCCATTGCCACTTCAACTTGCAAATTTTAACAGCTATGTCGGTGACTCTGGTTCTTTAGTGAATTTCCACGTTCCAGATTCTATCGCGCAAATTAAAGATTCCTGTGCCTAATATTATATATTCTGTGCTGAAGGTAGGAGATCGTGTAGGAAAAGGTTTTAGTCCTTTTACTATGCTTTTGCCTGGAAGAGATCGCTTTTAGCGATAAGGCCGCCACTTGTGGCACTAACTCGTAAGTGTTTTCTTTAGTGTTGTAATTTTTATTTCTGGTGTAAATTTTAATGAATTTCTATCTATCTAAACCTCCTGATAAAATACCATTTAGGCATTGCATTAGGTAGTAGATCTGTGCATTGCATAGATTTGCGAACTGACTGTCAAAAATCATCACCTTGACAATTATATTCTACAAATTAAAAAAAAAAACTTTTTTTAAGAACTAATGTTGTGTTTTTTTTTCATGTCACCGGTGCCTTATAAATTGACACTAGGACACGGCCTATCATTACCCACGTTTTCAGTAACTTGCCTAAAAGCCTTGCCTTCACTTCCGAGGCGTCAAGGCGAAGCATTGTTTGTTGCACTGCAGGTTACTTCGTCCCTTTTGAAAGGGCCATTTAACGTAGACAATACGTAAGGTCTGAAGGGCAAAGAAGGTTCCTGCTTTAGGGTACGTCCTTAGTCATGACATGTTGTTGAAATTAAACGTCTTTCGTAGTCAGTCACATGTTTATTTATAAATAGCCCTATTTTTTTTATTTTTTTTTATTGACTTGTACTGTTGGCCTTTTGGCCTCTACAGCTTGACCGGACTAGTTAGCGAACGCAGAGTGTGTTCGGCATAACTTGGTGATTTAAGTTTTGGGCACTTCGAAGGGGCCAACCTCGGCTTGGGCCGTCGTCGGGAGTGGGAATCAGATTTGCCCAGGCACCCCAGAAGGGGTGTGCCCTGGAGCCCTAGCGTTTTGTTGAACTGATTGATTATTTGGAGAGAATCTAACCGAAACTAGCCCTGCGGTCTCACCCGCGCTATATAAGTACCTCCTCTAAGCAACCTCCTTTGACTTACTTTTTTTTATGGTGTAATATTTGTACAATGACGTACCTAATCGTGTTTCGTGGTAATAACTTCAATGGATAGCCCGTTGGTCCAGGTGGTAGTGAACCTGCCTTCTGAGCTGGGGGCGTGGGTTCGATTCCCATCTAGGACAAACATTTGTGTGATGAACATTTGTGTTTGTTCTATATCTGGTTGTTAATATTTATTTAAGTATGTATTTAAAACTATATATGCATGTATATCAGTCTCTGGCAGCCATATCACAAGCTTTGCTTAGTTTGGGGTCAGATGACCGTGTGTGAAAAAATGTCCCGAATATTTATTTATTTAATTCTTGCCGTTCCATACAAAATGTATTGGGAAATTAATATTTCCATAGTTATTATTTTCGTTAATTTCTCGATATTTCAATAATTCTTCTGCTATTCGGGGCGGAGAGAAATCCAACAAACCAGCGATCATGAAAATCGGTCAAGCCGTTCTTAAGCTTTGATTCATCATCATCATCATCATCAGCCTGTAAACGTCCACTGCTGAACAAAGGCCTCCCTCGTAGAGAGGGGTGTTGCCATAATCCCCACGCTTGGCAGGCGGCTTGGGGATCGCAGTACGTTCACCGTGTACTAATAGGACGCTGCTGCCCATCCTCCGGTGGTTCTGGTCGCAGTTTTAGGACATACCCGGGTCCAAGCTTTGATTATTTGTACATAATCAAAGTTCTTGACAACTTGTAATTTGTATATAATTTCAACCTTATGAACTACGACACTATGACACTAGTGTACGAAAAAGAAGTAGTATTGAAATAAAAAGTGTACTAACCAGAATGTAGCCAATGCAGCAGGAAGATCCCAGACTTATGAATCATGATTACCCACGGTTATTTTGTATTTGAATTGAATTATGACTTATTGACAGTGACACTTTCAAGCCAATAATGTCATAGATTGGGCACACACCGTAATGAAAAATACCGATGTATATGGCAACTGCATCAATCATGCGGAGCCAAAAGCCCCAACACGGGGAAGAAAAAAATAAAAATAATACCGAGTAAAGCTTTCTATGACAGCAGTTTATAAATAATTTGATTACCTACGGATTTTCCCATAGAAAAGAGAAGTAAATGGAACGGAAATGAGAAGGAAAATCTGTTAGCAGGCATTATGAGTGAACCTTGATTAAACATTCTTATTTAGATCAACGCGTCGAACTCCGCATCACAGTTGCTAACTGATTTCGAATGACTGACGTTTCGTTTATATGGGTGCACTTACAAAAATGCCTTGACAGCCGTTCTAATTTAAACAAAAAAAAACTTTTTTTGTGGTCTAAGCATTGCGTTTTGTTGCTTGTATTGATGCGTCGATTTTGAATCTATTAATTATCAATTTATGATACTTACCGACCTTAACGCATTATTGTTTTTGTTTGGAAGACATATTTTTACCAGTTATTTTGATTTGAAAACGAAGCTGCCGAACTGATATTGATGAAATTTCTATTGAAAAATATCGAATTATATCTATTCATATATTTTTTTTCAAATCGATTTTTCAATGGCGGATTTCTGAGGTAAAAAATATCAAAAAAGAGAACCCCTTTTTTTTATCGGTTTAAAATGTTAACAATCTACACATTGCATGTGCTGTTGCCTTTGTTTAAACTTACTTATAACATAAAATAATAAATATTCGGGACATTTTTGCACACACGGTCATCTGACCCCAAACTAAGCAAAGCTTGTGATATGGCTGCCAGAGACTGATATACATACATACATAGTTTTAAATACATACTTAAATAGATATTAACAACCAGATATAGAACAAACACAAATGTTCATCACATAAATGTTTGTTCTAGGTGGGAATCGAACCCACGCCACCAAGCCCAGAAATTAGGTTCACTACCAACTGGAACAACGGACTATCTAAATAAACAACAGTACCTACTTACTTAAGTATTTACTTAGACGATATTTCGTAAGTACTACGCTTACTTAGCCATGAAGTAAAACGATTACTTATTGACATTGACATATTTGCATTCGACTTATCGTCATTAAAAATATGGCAATTATGAGCATTGTGATTCAACTTGCGAAAAAAACGCAATTTATATCTTCTCAACTCGGAGTAATAAGTTCTATTTAATGATTTCTTAGGTTTTCGCCATTATTACGTATTTAAAACGGATTTTATTGCTTGTATTTAACATTATTTAAATTCTGATGTTTGGAACACGTCGATTTCTATTACTGCGACAGTTTTGGCGCCAACTTGAAATAAACCGGCCAAGTGCGAGTCGGGCTGGCACACTGAGGGTTCCGTACCACCAAAAAATACAATAAGGTTGTCCAAGTAACCGAATTCGGTATGTAAAGTATTTTTTTTGTTTTTTTTTTTATTTTTTTATTTCGTAGATAAGGCTATTTTAAGAAACTAATTTCAATATTTTTGTTTTCTATTGAGTAGTTATTTTACAATATTTTTTTGAAAATTGAAATTATGTGACGTCACCATATAGTACAAAATTTCGTTGCGTTGAGAAGCCTAAAAAAGCACCCCATATTGGCTAAAACAGCCCTGAAAAAATCCAGACAGTCAAACCACAGAAATGAAAAAATATTCTATTCTGTGTGACGAACAGTGTGTCAAATGTATAATATTTTTATTCTTAAAAGGCACAGAAAATAAAATGCTACAATGTGACGTCATTTAGAGGACAATGAAAGTCGAATGATTTCTTAGTTTTATGTTAAAATAAATGGCATCTTATCGTTTTAAAAGGTCGGAGTAGAAAAATAAGTGTTGGTAACATAAAATCTCGAAATGGTTTTGGAATTGGCATAGGTAATTTTTTTTTTGCATACCAAATTACCAGTTACTATAACGCCATCCAAAATTGTCAAAGCAATTGCTAAGCAGCCAAAGTATTTTTTCTTTTTACATCGGTCTAGGCTTACCGCAATCTCGCCTGATGGAAAACGATTTTGCTACAGGTGCTCGTGTACAACACAATTATAACTTAGTAATAAACATAAATTTGTCACCGACTCGCACTTGGCCATTATTTACGCCATGTCCACGAACACTTAAAAAAATACACCATAATTACACATTAACACTCGATATAGCAAAAGTTTAGGAAAATAATACAATGACGCGACATGTTTTTAGGGTTCCGTACCCAAGGGGTAAAAACGGGACCCTATTACTATTACTAAGCTTACGATGTCTGTCTGTCCGTCCGTCCGTCTGCCCTACCTTTAAACGGCTGTATCTTCCGAACCGTTATAGATAGCCAGTTGAAATTTTTACAGAATATGTAATGTTACGGCGGACTAATAAAACATAATAAAAATTTCAAAAAGTAAAAAACTAAAGGGGTGTCCCCATACAACAAACGTGCTTTTTACGTATTTTTGTATTAGCTCTAATGTAAAAACGATAATACTTACAAGCGTCAAATTTGGCATGATTATAGTACCTACACTACTCTGAAGAATAACAATAAATAATAAATAATGGCCAAGTGAGAGTCGGTGACAAGTTTCTGTTCATTACTAAGTTATAACTGGTAATTTCGTTATTGAATTTTGTGGTGGTACGGAACCCGCAGTGCACGAGCCCGACTCGCACTTGGCTGGTTTTATTTTTATTTGCATTTGGCTTGCGTTTGTCCGCCAACTCGCCTGATGTTGATCAATGTAAGTGTAATAAAAGTAAATGTTATCTATTCAGGGTGAATACTCCCTTTATTGGCCATTATTTATATGCATGTAGGTAGTCGCTTTAGTAAAGATTAAATAATGAATAATTCACCAACTTAAAATCAAGTTTTTTAATACCATAGTTGACATTTACAAAACGAAACTGCAAGTTCGCACCTGCAGATATTTGAGAATGCCATCGCCGGATCGTAAGTGATTTTTATTTGTGGTGTAGGTACTCAATACAGCGTTTCTCTATCACTATACAGGGTTACGAGGAAAGGGCGTACTAAGCCATAAGCTATAAGGGGTCTATAGTATCCGAAATTATTTCTAAAAAAAAGTAAAAACAATGAAATTGCGATTTTAAAAAAATGCTGTTATATAGAAAACGGTCACGTATCTACACTCGAAAAATGAATGGAACAAAAGATATATTTATTGGGATTTCAGGGTTGGTCCCATAGTAAAAGTTGTTCATAATGATGTGTATAACGGATCAGTTTCGGCTTAGTACACCCTTTCCTTGTAATCCTGTATAAAAGAATGATAACCAATGTATATCACTGAGCAGAAAATATATACAAACATTTGTTTGTTTATTTTGTAGGCTAATGAAAAAAAAAATCTTTTCATTTTAGTTAAGTACTTACACGTTTTGCTCACCACTATTTAAAAAATATCGTTAGTTTCCAAAAATATTCTATTAATTAAATTTTACATAAGTAAGTAAAACATTTTTTTTTTCAAAGACACTTTAAAAATGCCCTTAAGATGACAAGAAATGTTAAATAGACTAAACTAATGTATATTTAACTAAAGACTTGTTTGTTTTATAGTTTTTATTGGGTGCACATGAGTCGTAATACCTAGGATAGGACATCCTACGTTAAAACATCTGAATTTTTAAACATACATTGAATTCTCTAAATTACAAAAAAATATTTATCAGTTTTGAAGTCACGAAAATTTATAAAACTCACAGATTGCACCTCCTTGATTCCAGAAAAAGAAAAACAAAATCACTTTTCACTCAAACGTCAAAAACACACGTCAAGTTTCCCGCCCAAATTTTTACTTTTTAATTTTATTTGACGACGCGTTGCAAGCGTGGTTTTACTTTTCTGTAATTGCAAGTCTATGCACGCAACGGGACTGACCCTGACGGACTGGCCGCGCGGCTGGCTACTGCCAATTTATATAGTATAATAGTCCTTGTTCTGATTGTTCTTATATATCGTTGTTAGCACGTGCTACTTGCACTTGCTTCCAAGCGAGACTGTTTGACTGTTAACTTGTTTTTAAAAAAAACAATGAACTTTGTTATTTTGTTCACTACATTTCATGGACAGTGCATACAAAATTTCATGCTAAAAATTGAAGCCTAAATTCACCTGTAGGACAAGGCTGCAGTAATCTAGTTCTATTTACTTCAAGTCGATAGTGAACAGGTTTCTTCTAGGCAAGCGTGCTCCATCGTAGGCCGCATCATCGCGTGAGTTGGCGCCTATTTATTATTAAAAAAAATAAAAAAATATAAGGGCGTCACTATCGTAAATAAATGCTACATTAACAGCTGTGAGGTATATTGAACACTGCAGTAGAAAATCCAAATAATTCTTCATTTTAAAAGCATTTCAAACACAAATGTTTTTGGATTTTTCTCCGATATCATTTATTTATATATTTATATTTATTTTATTTTAATAAACGGTTACACCAATTACATCAATTAAATCATGAGAATTACATTACATCATGATAGATCCTTAGATCAGGTAATGTATATTTGTCAAAGAATAGATCAAAATGTTAGTTTAATTTGCACCCTCTATGTTACAATCTAGCCAATAAAATTATAATCATAAAAAACCTTAGAATAACTACTCAGCAGTGCAAGTACCGTTCTTTATCGATCGTCAAATTCGCTAAAATGTCATAGAATCGATCACAGCGAGTGCTGAAAAAATGCCATATTATCGAATTTGACGACCTCAACTGTCAATTTGACGACCGATAAAAGAACGGTACTTGCACTGCAGAGAAGGTAAGTTTCCAAACAACGCCTTCTCAAAACGTAAGCTACAAATTCGCTTTGTAGCTTACGTTTCGATTGGTATTTTAAACGATTTAAGCAAGAAAATTAATGGATTACCTGTGGAATGTCACACCATAACTCTTATGCTGCTTTTCTGATTTGTTGTGGTACGATTTCACCGCGCAAATTGTCATAGTAAAAAATTTATATATTTTTTGGTGTCATATATGACACCATTTGAATAGCTTAAATTTTGCGAATGTACTTAGTTTCTTTGTGTAGTTATTCTAAGTAAAAAACTATTTATTTCTTGACTACTTTTACCTTTTATTTTTATTTGAAACTATCTGTCCCAACAGACGGTCCTGTCCTAGAACTGACAAACGGGCGAAGATAAACCCGTCGTTAAGTATTCTGAAATTTTCCAATTTTCTGTCCAATTTGGTTAACTGGACAACATTGCCTCGCAATCCAGCGGGGCAATGCTGCCAGCATTCTGGGAACCTTGCCGCATGGTGGCGATTTGTTCACTTAGGACTTTTTATTTATTTTTTGTGTATATTATATTTTAGTCGTACATACTAGTTTTATCGATAAGTTGTATATAATATTTATAATTTCCTTGTGTAAATAAAATTGTTGTTCATTTGGTTAATTTTATTTCCATAAGAAACTTCCACAAGGTATTAGAACGCTTTAAAAAAAGTTGAATGAAATCGGTAAAGTCGTTCTCAAGTTTTGGTGTGACCAAGGTAAATAGGGATTCATCTATATCTATACTTCGACGACGAACGCTATTATTTTATATAAATATGTTATCACTTAAGTGACAAATAATTGTCTTTGTGGTAATAAAGTTCTTTAAACCTAAACCTTCTATACTGTTTAATATAATCTATATCTATACTAATCTATACTAATATTATAAAGAGGAAAGATTTGATTGTTTGTTTGTTTGCATTGAATATGATCCGAAACTACTGAACCTATTTGAAAAATTCTTTCACTGTTGGGAACCTACACTATCCCGGGATGACATAGGCTATATATTATTATATTTTCAAAAAAATAGGGATCCTTACTAAAATTCCAATGATGTAACCCAAGGTGTAAAAAAAAATTACACCCGTGCGAAGCCGGGGTGCGTTGCTAGTTTTAATATATATAAAAAGAAATAATAATAAATATATAAATATAATATATTAATATTTTTAAATAGATAGATAAAGCAATCTTGTGATTTAATCCTCGTCATTTTCAGTATTTGTGTTATAAATGGCAGATCAAAATTCAAATTATTAAACTCCCGCGTAAACGCTCCCTTTGGCATTTATGGGGCCACGTAACGTTAGTGACGTCACACATAAGCAAACGAGTTCTTCTCGCCATACAATTGTAGCCTCTATTTACTTTTGTGTGACGTCATAGGACATTCGATCTACATAGTGTTTGAAGTCGTCACGTGGTCAATGAATATCATATTTTTATTTGGTATTTTTATAAAAGTCGGTACTCTTTTTTTTTAATGATAATCTTTTAGGATTATACCAGCATGATTTATATTTTTAGTACATTCAAATATCCTATTCAACTCCTTCGTTATTTATTACTAGATTCCCCGCCCCGGCTTCGCACTGGTATAGATATATAGCCTATATAATGTAGCATTCAAATGGTGAAATAATTTTTAAAATCGGTTCAGTACTTTTTGAGCCAATTCGTTACAAACATACATACAAATTTTCCTCTTTATAATATTATATATTATTATATTCATTAATAATAATAATAATACGCAGGGGCGGCTTTATGGCGAGCCGTCGGTGAGTGGCGACACCGCGTACCCCGATTCCATGGGTCTAAAACCCCAGAGACCCAGACCCCTGGCTTGCCTTAACCGGCCGTCTGGGGATGGAAACCGCAAGAGCTAAAAACCTAAGCTCCAGGGTGGAAGTGTTAAAGGGCATAACAGCCTAGTAGCTCTTAGTGAAAGTGCAGCACACCTCTCGACACCCTAAGCCACCCACGTCAATGTTGCCCTTCCGGTGCCAATATGCGGCAGCCATTATGGGGGGCCCATTTAGTGAGTGAGCTGGCCTGCCTAAGTATTTTGAAATGAGGCATAATTGGCAGGTGCCGTACTTCATACCATAGATCTGTTATCCCATCCACAAGTTGTTCACCTCAATAGCCTAGACGTTTTATATCCTATACTGTACAATAGTTTTATAATCCATTTTATACACTGTCAATAATATTGTATTTTATATTCAACGGGGCCTCTTGGTGTTGGCTTCGGCCCCACCAATGCCTACTAAATGTCCGGGCTAGACCCGTGTTTATATTGAAATAAAGTATAATAATATGTATATATATATACATATATATATTACATAGTATAGATGCGCAATTTGCTAAACCATGTTGTTAGTTTATATCCAGCCACAGACCAAATCTCAATTAATTGCTATGTCCTGTGGAGAACTCGGTCAGAGCGATTTACTAGTTATGTTTTGTAATGTTTGAAATAACATTGTGATTATAACTAACTGCACCCCACGCTTTCAACGGCGTGATCGTTCTCGAAGGAATCGGTTTTACCGACTTCAAAAAATAAAGGGGGTTCTCAATTCAGTTGTAAGTGAGTTTTTTAAATGTTTGTTACCTCGGATCTCTTTTTATATCTATACTAGCTGACCTGACAGACGTTGTCCTGTCTTAGAACTGTCAAACACGCAAAGTCAAAATTGTAAATCTTATTTTTTTACACCTTGGGTTACATTATTGGAGTTTTAGTAAGGATCCCTATTTTTTTTGACAATATATTATAGTCTATGTTACCCGGAGATAATGTAGCTTCCCAACAGTGAAAGAATTTTTCAAATTTGTTCAGTAGTTTTGGAGCCTATTCAATGCAAACAAACAAACAAACAAACAATCAAATCTTTCCTCTTTATAATATTAGTATAGATATATAAAAGCAAAATTCATCTACTCACTCATTCACTCATTAATCACGAAATGTCGAAAACTACTTGACCTACAAAGTTGAAATTTGGCAGGTTGATTTCTTATTGGGTGTAGAGGTTCACTAAGAAAGGATTTTGCGTAAGGGTCGAATTAAGGGGGGCAAATGCAGGTTGAAAGTGAAATTTGGTATTCAGGGTTTAAAATAAATAAATACTGTATTTTTTTTTCCCGAAAAAGGTGGATTATGGAGGGGAAATGGGGGTTTTAATTTTTTGTTGACTGTTTTGTAATTACGAAGCTGACAAGTAGATTATTTATGGGGTAGAGGTCCGCTAAGAAAGGGGCAAAATAAAGGGGGCAAAAGGGGGTTGAAATATTATATGAAAGTCTACGCGTACAAAGTCGCGGGCAACAGCTAGTTACTTATATAACCGATTTAGAAAATTCTTTCATGTGAAAGGATATACTTTCAGATTGGTCCCATGGGATTTCGTTTAAAAAAAACATTGTATAGTTTTTTGCTCTTTGATTTTATTATAATTTCATATTTAATCCTCCGTAACATTACATATTCTGTGAAAATTTAAACTGGTTATCTATTTTACGATACAAAAGATCATAGTCAGCAGGCAGAAGATGTCCACTGCTGAACATAGGCCTTCTACAACTCCAAGGTGAACGACAGCCCGCCATCTGCATCCACTGAATGTCCGCGACTCTTACGATGTCGTTGGTCCATCTAGTGGGAGGCCTACCTACGCTGCGTCTTCCGGTTCGTGGTCTCCACTCAAAAACCTTTCTTCCCATCGGAAAAAACAACACAAGAGATACAGGTGTTATAGTGTTAACACACGTATGGATTTGGTTGACGAACCACCGTCCAACCAACGGGAGAGAAAGAGTGAGAATATCATATTTCCCTCTCTTTCTCTCCCGTTGCTCAAACGGCGGTTGAGGTCAACCAAATCCATACGTGTGTTAATTAACACTATTACAAGATATGACAGACAGACAGACAGCATAGGCTTAGTAATTAAGTGCCGTTGAAATTCTTTGGGTAAGGAACCCTAAAAAGGTAGGTATGGACGGGACCACTAGTTGATTTTGTGTGTGTACGGAAGTACAGTATTAACTATCGTAGCAAACAAAAAATGCTACGCGCTCACCTCTCTTTTGGCTACGAAATTTTCGTAGCCATAATTTTGATTTACAGTTCAATGACTTGGCTTAGAGCAGTGTGATATGAAATCACAGAAAAGAAAAACGCTTTTCTGTGTATGAAATCGTGGAAAAACAACGTAAAAGCAAACTGACAAATCAAAAATACAAATAAGTTTAATATTTTTCCGTAAAAAAGACATCAACACGTTCAAACCACAAGGTAGTAGTTTTCACTCTAATGAGTTCGACTTTACAAATGTTGACAGTGACAAGCACAGAAAAGAGAAGGGTTTTTTTCTCTTTCATTGACGTACTATTATGTCCAAAAAAATTTGACCTAGCTTGCTTTCTCCCTCTACGGACCTAGCTTATCTAGGTCAAATTTCTTTTGTTTTATTTTTCTTTTCTTTTTTTTTTTTTTTTTCTTCTTCCCCGAGTTGGGGCTTTTGGCTCCGCATGATTGATGCAGTTGCCATATTCAAGTCGTATGAGTTTAGTTTTAGAATTTAAAGGTAGGGAAACGATACGCGAAAATTAGGATATAGGAAGGATTAGGATGGACGGATCAGAGGAGTGTAAAAAATATATTATTTTTCTTTATAGGTTAAAGGTAAAGTCTGATTTTTAATTTAGGCTGCTTAGCTTTACCTAGTCTGTGGTTTTATGTGTATTTATAACAATGAGCCAAGGATGTACCCTTATATACCCTTTAGGGTATAATAAATTATAACATCCTTGCAATGAGCTTTTCTTCGTTGATTTAGAATCACTGACTGACAGTTAGCGGCAGCTACCTGACATTCAGCAAAAAAAAGTGATTGGAATTTATCACACGTAGATTTGTGGAATTTATGTTTTTTATTCATCTTTTATTGCAGCTGTCAAAGCAAATAAATGCTTGGAGCGAGGTCAGTAATAAATAGGTTACATAATCAATGACTTACATATAATATTTAATAATTATATATTAGGAGTATGCGCAATTAAATACAAATTATTTATTTAAAGAGTTCGTCATTAATTAATATACACATCAAATTGTGTCTAGTTTAAAAATAGATACAATAACTCGTTTTGTAGGAAATAACTATAATTTAACTCAACCTCTATTCTTAACATAAAAGTTATTTGTTGCACTTTAAAAATAAATATTAATTTTAGTTTCAATCGTTTGATAACCAAATGATTAGTAAATTACAATTTTAAATGTAATGGTAATTTATTAAAAACAGTTTATAAATAAAAAATGCAAATTGAATTAGTTGCAGTGATCTTGAGCGTTTGGATTGTCTCTAGACTTAGATAAAGTACCTACACATACTGAAAAATAATTTAATTTGACTGATAAATCTCTGAGATATGAGCGATTAAAGTTTTTGGTGGGGATAGGGAGGGGATACTCTGTCCCTTTCTCGCAAAGCGTGTGTATAGCAATTGTATGACGGCTTGACGTCATCACGTGCTATAGGGCGATCGCTGTCTACCGTGAAATTAAAATAGGTACTTATATATATTTTTAAGTTTTCATTATATTAGTTATGATCAGCTTTTTTATAAGATACTAGCTGACCTGACAGACGTTGTTCTGTCTTAGAACTGTCAAACGCGCAAAGTTAAAATTGTAAATCTTATTTTTTTACACCTTGGGTTACATTATTGGAGTTTTAGTAAGGATCCTTATTTAAAAAAATATATAATATATTCTATGTTACCCGGGGATAATGTAGCTTCCCAACAGTGTAAGAATTTTCCAAATCGGTTCAGCAGTTTCGGAGCCTATTCAATGCAAACAAACAATCAAATTTTTTCTCTTTATAATATTAGTATAGATAAAATAAAAATTAGGACATAAGCATAAGCACTTGTACAAAGTGTTATATAATCTGTGACAAGTACGTGAAAGCAAAAATTTTTGCAGCTTTATTTCACACAATTTTGACAAGTAATTCACGTGCTATCAAAACGCCAGTTCGATTGTGACTGAAGTGGATTGTGCCCCGGAGCCTATATTGTGCGGTCCACATCAAGAAGTTCGTCCCATATCTTCCCCCTATTTACTTACATCAATGACATATCACATTTAATTTACGCAAAAGCCGTTGTGCAATACGTACGAGTACTAGAGGAAAATATGGTAAAACGATACCGACAGATAAATCTATGATTATATTATTAATAATATTGATATTTCAGTTTCAATTTGTGGTTAGTCTAATAAGTTACGAATAATAAACTCGTACCTACCTAAAACTTATTACATGTTACTTTAAGGTGGTTGCCTGGAAGAGATCACTTTCTTCTAAGTAATACGTCCGTTGATTATTCTAATTTAATACATCTATGTATGCCGTGCAATTTCTCTACTTTGCAATAAATTTTTATCTATCTATTGCGTGTTACATACAATAATGCATACAGTTTATAGAAAAACTAGCGGTCCGCACCAGCTTCGCACGGGTATAGATTATAAGCCTATGTCACTCGAGGATAGTGTAGCTTCCCAACAGTGAAAGAATTCCTAGCCTATTCAATGCAAACAAACAACAATCAAATCTTTCCTCTTTATAATATTCGTATAGATAATTATAGGATTTGATAAAGTAGTTCATTTTGCGCAAATTGCCTCTGGCCTCAATTTTCTTAAAATTGGCATTTATATTATTCAAAACATGTTCTTACGAGTTCAAACGAGTTATTTTCATATTGCTGGAATGTAATTCATTTTTTTTTATAGAATAAGTGGCAAACAAGCAACGGGCCACCTGATGGTAAGTGATCACCGCCGCCTATAGACACCTACAATACCCGGGGCATTGTCAGTGCGTTGCCTACCTTTGAGGACTCTATTCACCCTTCGTTTGAAGCAGTCCAAATTATATTTCGGAGGAAAAACCGAAGGTGGTAAGCCATTCCACAACTTACAGGTACGTGGCAGAAACAATCGATCAAATCGAACAGTGCGAGTCTTCCACGCATCTATAATGTACGGATGGCATTTTTGGCGATGGCGGCCGGTTCGGTGGTAAAACCGGGATGGGGGGATAAGGTCAAAAAGTTCATCAGAGCATTCCCCGTTATAATATCTGTAGAACAAGCTGAGCGAACCAACGTCTCTGCGCAAGCTCAGCGGCTCCAACTTACCATGCAGATAGGTTCGGATCATCGACAAGTCTAACGGCTCTTCTCTGCAAGGAGTCAAGAGGATCGAGCTGGTACTTCGGTGCGCCACTCCAGAGATGTGAGCAATACTCCATGTGCGGCCGTACCTGCGCTTTATACAATAAAAGGCGCTGGTCCGGCGTGAAGTACCGCTTTGCTCTATTGAGTACGCCGAGTTTTCTGGATGTTATCCCAGCATTGCTCTTCAATTCAACACTATTGTGTTAAGAACTTGTGTTACTACTGTTGTGTTAAGCCTTACTAAAGGTACAGTCAACTCAACAATCGTCAACCGAAACTTTTTTTTATGTTATAATGGTTGGCATAAAGTTTGTGGTAAGTTACTTTAATTAATTAGTTTTTGTTGTGTTTACCACAAACGTTATGCCAACCATTATGTATAAAAAATACAATACATAACTATTATACAATAAAAAGTTCATAATTGAAGATTGATGACTAGTACAATAGTCGATTCGTACATAGCTTACTTTCTCACAATAATAATTTAGATCTGAAATCAAAACTTGCCTATTTATGGTGTTACAAGTATCCATAGGCAACGGTGACTGCTTACCATCAGGCCGTCTGCTTGTTTGCCACCTATGGCATAAAAAAAAACGTAAAGTAATACAAATGCTAACACTATTTTGTTTAATTAAATACCTAATCATCAGTAGAGATCAGCTTGTTAACAACCGGCCCACTAACTATTGCTCCAAGGAAACTCTCAGTGCTATGTTTTATGATGTTGACTGTACGTAGCATCCGTAACTAACAAACTTAGCTAGTGTTCCCAACTTAGCACTTCATTGGTAGATTTAGCAATATTTTCACGAGTCTATCACTGAAATCTACCATGCAGCACCTTGCCCTAAATAGCAAACATATCAATTATTTTCTGGTATCCGACGAACAAAAACCTGTCATGCTGGAAATATCAAAAAAAAAAAAGATTTAACTTTTATAAGTTGCTACACTGTCTTTACCGGTTGCATGTTTATTAATGATGCAAGCACCGTTTTATGTTTATAACAATAGTAAGAATAAAATGGAGTTGTAATTCAATAGTTTATATCTGAACAGGTCTATAAAATTAAAAAAATATACGTGTTTTCATTATATTTCATGTTCAATAAAATTAGCGCAATTTTGAAATGTAATTTAGCACCCATCCTTGGTATCGAGTTGGCAGCCCTCATGAGAACGGACACTTCAATTCCAGAGTCCAGACGTCTTCGTCACATACGTTACTGCATTACTAGTTTTATTGAAATTAATAAATTTTGAATTACCTTGTGAAGGAATCATCGCTTCTAGGTGCCTACTAACTGAGAAATATAAAAAAACTAGTGGCACGAACAAACGGTCTAGAATTAGCGAGATATTCCTTGAGCAATCGGCCACTTGGGTTTTTTATTTGTGTTTTGTGTATGTTTAAAATTATCAAACTGAAACGTACGAGCAAACGGTCTAGATTAAAACAATAAATCTTTGAGCAAACGGCTACTTGGTGTAGTAACTACTCACCACGTGATGGATTTATTTTTCTAGATACGTTTCAAATACATGATTCTTTACAACTTTACAACCACAAAAATTAATATTATTTGAAATCATAATTTAATAATCTAACTTGCAGTAACAGTTATGTAACGTGAATGTTCTCTATCTTACAACAACAAACAAGGTGAGCATCATAGGTACCTAATAACATGTAAAAAAAAAACGATTGGGGTTTCTAAATCAAAATTACTTACTTGCCGGTTTTTCCAAACACGTTCTCTCAAAACATCATTGGGGTTTCTAAATCCAAACTATTGAACAAGTAGGATATTATTGGGGGTTTTAAATCGAATTTGGAACAGTGTTGGACGAAGTCCAACGGTGTTTCGAATTTGCAAATTAGCAGGAGCTCGATTTTTGAACCACTCGTATGATATTTCGCACGAAAATATGCGAAATAATGCAAAATTACAACTTTCGAACGAATCGCAAACAAAAACGCATTTTTTTATAATCATATCACTCGCTAACGTAACGAGTGGCTAGAACTATTCGAATTTGCTTTCTATCCATAGAAAATCTTTCATTTTGCATGATTATTTTCGTGCGAAATCATACGAGCGATTATAAATCAAACCCCAGGTTATTAACCGTGCACTAACAGTGACAAATGGCATGGCACAGATAGTGACGTCAGTCGCACCACTTCCTTGAAGCAATTAATAATACATAATTATATCAGTAACGTTGACAATTTAATTCATTTCAATGAGTGTTAGTTAGCTATGGGCAGGCCACATCGCTCGAAGAACTAATAACCGATGGGGAAGAAAGGTTCTTGAGTGGAGACAACGAACCGGAAGACGCAGCGTAGGTAGGCCTCCCACTAGATGGACCGATGACATTGCGAGAATCGCGGGCATCCAGTGGATGCAGATGGCAAGCTGTTGTTCAGTGTGGCGGTTAAAGGGGGAGGCCTATGTTCAGCAGTGGACGTCTTCTGGCTGATGATGATGATGGTGATATATGATGATGATATAATACGACTCTGGTCTAAATCAGACCATATTATCATCGTATCGCGGTGCAATAGCCGTGCTTTAACAGTACCTGAAAAAAACTTGAATTTTTTTAACAAACTGTTCTACCTTGTACACTATTTCTCAACAAAGACAACAAAACATCAGCAATTTCGTCAATTTGTGAATAAAATCACAATATCTACTTCGACAAAATAAAATTAAGGGACGGGCCCAGAAGAAGTGAATTTTTGAAGATTACAAAATGAGCGCCGGCTCTCACTTCGTTTCAGTCGGTCTCTAGTCGTAGGAAGTGCGACACGCGTCTATTGTTACATCATCATATTGAAACATCTGACAAAATTATGCCTTCGTGTGCTTTCCCAAACTGTAAATACACATCAAAAAACTGCTATATATTTTTGTAACAAATAGACTGTACATGGTTATAATTAGGTGTTGAAGTATAATTATGTCTGGTTTAGTCTCGTTTTTACTGAGAAAGTTCAGTGGTTATGGCCCGTCCATTCATTTTATTTTGGTCGAAGAATATCTAATCATTTACCAACCGTTTAAAAGTGTTCGCAAAAACGCGAAATTAGCTAAATCATGGTTAATTAACCAATTACTTAACCGATGGTTAAAAGACCAGCCTCCAAACTATCCAATGAGTTAACAAAACACTGAATCTCATTGACACCATTTTTTTGTCAGAATAATATAAAGTACAGGATGTGCCAAACAAGCATTTCCTGAAGTAAATACATCAAAATAAATCAATATTCCAGCTAAAGCATAAAAAGTAAGGCAAGTACTTTATTAAATCATAATCAGTCAGAAGACGTCAACTGCTGAACACAGGCCTGTCCCTTTAACCTCTACACTGCAGAACAGCCTGCCATCTGCATCCACTGGATGCCCGCGACTCTCACAATGTCGTCGGTCCATCTAGTGGGAAGGCCTACGCTACGCTGCGTCTGTTCGCGGTGCGTGGTCTCCACTCAAGGACCTTTCTGCCCCTTCAGTTATCGGTTCTTCGAGCGATGTGGCCCACCTATTGCCACTTGCAAATCCTTTCGGTGACTGATTTTTTGGCGAAAATCCTCATTCCGTATTCACAAGCGGAAAGAAACTCCGAGCATAGCTCTCTCCATTGCCCGCTTTGCAACTCTGAGTCTTCCAAAAGGCTACTTTATTATATAGGTTATGTTTAATAAAGATTGGATGGTGCTAGCTCAGGACAAAGGCAAGTGGAAGGAGTTAACCCAACTTATTCCACTATACTGGGCAAAGGTTAACAGAGTTGTCCAGGACCACAACTTTTACCAAGTTGAAGCGTTGAAGCCTCTACATATTTTTCTAATCAAAATTGTTATAGACTTCGCTTCGCTTCACTTCCGTCTGTTCCCGCATACGACCTTTTATATTTCAACCTATAATTACGTAGGTATTTCTGCAGAGCCAATTTTGGCGTGTAGATAGAATTTTTGTTAGTATACGACGTTTTTATATGAAAAATGTATTTTTGAGTCATTGAATCGTATCCAACCTTTTTTTATCGTGGTAATTCTCAATTCAAAAACCGTCGCTGAGATGTAATTAATAAAACAGTCACGCTGCTGGTATGTTAAGGCCGGGTGAAGTAAGATTAAAAACATCCTGTGTTCGCGAGTCGTCATCTTCAAACAAAGGCTGCATTTAGCTGAATGCAATGTAATGACATCGAGAAATACGTACAGAGATACAGATCCCATAAGTACGTCACAGTGTCATCTACAAATACTATACAGGGTTATTGGTTTTTAGCTAACCTGTGGCAGGCAGCTTCCCTACAACATATCCAAGGGCCAGCGCTCACAAGCGACGAGGAATGAGTCGGCGCGGCACGGCATGCCGAAGCGTGCCGATGGATGCTAAAGGATCCTGTGGCATCCCCGCTCACAGACAGCGAGGCATGGGACAGCGCGGCATATTAAGCTTCGGCATGCCAAAGAATGCCGATGGATGCTAAAGGATCCTGTGGCATCCCCGCTCACAGACAGCGAGGCATTGGACGGCGTGGCATAGCAAGCTTCGGCATGCCGAAGAATGCCGATGGATGCTAAAGGATCCTGTGGCATCCCCGCTCACAAACAGTGAGGCACGTGATGGCGCGGCATAGCAAGCTTCGGCATGCCGGAGAATGCCGATGGATGCCGAAGGATCATGTGGCATCCTACGTGACGATAGCTAGATTCAACCTTGTTAGTTTTTTGTCCTCTGTATCAAATTTCATGGTGTGAACAATAAAGAGTTAATCAAACAATCAATCAATCAAGCTTCGGCATGCCGAAGAATGCCGATGGATGCTAAAGGATCCTGTGGCTTCCCCGCTCACAAACAGCGAGGCATGGGACGGCGCGGCATAGCAAGCTTCGGCATGCCGGAGAATGCCGATGGATGCCGAAGGATCATGCATGTGGCATCCTACGTGACGATAGCTAGATTCAACCTTGTTTCAATTACTCACTCACACTCCTCACTCACATTCCTTTAACGACATGAACTACTTATGCGTCTCACGTGATGCAGCGGCGGGCCGCGGTATTCCATGGAATGTCGCGACGGTCCTAAGCATCCCTGGGAATGACGCGATGTGCCGTGGCATTCTGCGGTATCACGTGAGACGTTTCGGCCTATTCGTGTTGAAATAGGGATGTCAGTGCAAAAATTTACTGAAATAAGGTTGAAAATCATTAGTTAGCCAAAAAATCCTTACAATGACTTTTTATTGTTTAATACATGATCTAAAATATTTAAAATAAGCATTAATTATTTTATTTTAATTAGTAACAAGCACGAACTAATGATAAGATTTTTACTTGGTGCTCTGAATTTGGCAATAAATTTACGGTGTTTCAAATGAGAATCGGCCGCAGACTCCGTCGCTCGTCCGTCGATAAGTAGCAAAGTGAGAACCCCTGCTAGAGCTGTCTCTCTGCACCATTTCCAAATCGTAATGGAAAATAAATCCATTTATAATTTACGATGCCTATGTCTTGCAGAGAAGACTAGTTCAATAGTAGGTAAAGGTAGAGGCTAAGAAGGTTTTTTTTTAAATTAATATATTCGGTAAACAACTTGGTGATTTCTAGGTCCCTATTATTTTTTCGTAACGGCCGATGGTTTAAATTTAATTTGGTTATTGCTAATCTGCAAAATTGGTAGCTAATAGCTATGGTAAAACTCTCAAGAATTCCTGTAAAGGGGTATTAAGAGAAGTGCAAGAATTTGAAAAAAAAATGGAGGCTGTCATATTCGCGATCCGCCATTTTTTTCTGTACCTACTAGCTCGAGTTTAAGGCATATCCAAACTATACGAGTAAAGGAGTTAGACGTAACTTTTCGTCGAAAAAATGTAAGATAGACCACAGACCTATATCTAAGTAGACTTCACAAGCGGTCCAAACTGTATGAAAACAAAGCATGCCAAATTTATCGTACAAGTGGAAAAAAAAATTTATTCTGTCGGACAACTCTATTTGCGTTATTCTTACAATTCAGTATTGCACAATTACCCATTTTCGTTTCAAACTGACACGTGTTGTCGCGGCACCGTACGAGCAGACTGGTTTTAGCCGGACTCAATTATGATTATTCGTCATAATTGTGTTGGAAATATGACATGTAAGGTAGGTAGACTTGTGGCGTCTACTTGGATATAGACCATATTTCCTTTTTTTTTATGTATGAAAAATTGAGACGTTTTTACTAATTATTGTACCTACTAAGGCATACATATCTCCCTAGTTTGTCTGAACTGAGGGTACAATACTGACGCGCGCGCGACAGTGCATGCAGCTTGATCTTGGCACAGTACTCGAGGCCATTGTTTCGGGCATTAGCTTTGAGGGTTAAGGCCGCGCTCACAGACGAGCTATCAATTTCTCACATTTTCAACGTTTTAATAGATAAATCACGAGTGTATCGGTTTCGTCGCGTGCTCCATCGTAAGCCGTAGCATAGCGAGTTGCCGAAACGCAAGCCTATTCATAAATTTTAAAAAATGCAGAATTGTGCACTAGAACTTAAAAAGCAGTTTTATTCCGCTTACGCCGGTAGCCACGGATAGACAAAGATGTGTGGTAAGGTTAGGTCTTTTTTACAATAACAGAAAAAAGTCAGTTTAAAAAACCCATTAAAAATACAGAACAAGATCTGTCATATCTATAATTTCCCCTCAGCCGAGGTACGTGCGTTGGCTCCGCCCACGTATGTCAAACGAGCACACTGTTTTTAAATTTTATTTATCTGAGCCCTAACACTACTCAACAGTTGACTTGTGCCAACTGGGCCAACTGTTTGTTGCCCGAACTGTGACCTCGCGACCCATAAATTTTCGGAACCCCTCGATTGATTTTGCCCATATTTGATCTTAATTTTTTTATTGGCACGAACTACTTGCTTACAAACTTACGCATATTGTCGAACAAACCATGAACGCAGAAATACCGACTTGTCCCATTAGCCATTAGATCAAAGACCTCTCTTCGCTCGTGAACTTGTTCAAGTATAGGCAAGTGATTATAACTGATTACTGGTGCATAAGTTTGACTTGACCGTGACTAACTTTGCTTGACTCCGTGACTATGACAAATTTGACTATATTTAGTTAAACTTGAATATATGTTTTTTTTTATATATTTTTTATTATTATTACTTATATACACAACACAAATTACAATCTTACAAAACATTATATATATTATCGGTCCAGATCTGGATTGTAACTTAAAAAATATGTGTAAATATAAAAACAAAATGAGCAGACATGAATGAGGTTAATATTTCAATACTTCATCATCGTCATCATTTCAGCCGTCCACTGCTGGACATAGGCCTCCAAAACCCAAAAGGGCACGTTGGAAGCGGCTTGCATCCAACGTTTCCATGCAGTTTCTTTTAGGTCTTCCATCCATCTTGTGGGTGGACGTTCTACGCTGCGCTTACCTATCCGTGGTCTCCATTCCAGAACCTTTCGGCCCATCAGGCATCTGTTCTGCGTGCCCTGCCCACTGCCACTTCAACTCGCTAATCCGATGGGGCTTGCTATGTTTGTAACTTTCGTTCGTCTACGGATATCCTCATTTCTGATTCGATCTCGTAGAGAAACTCCGAGTCCTCTCCTTAGCTCGTTGTGCGAAGCGGCTTGCATCCAGCGTTTCCCTGCAGTCTCTTTTAGGTCATCAGGCCATCTTGTGCGTGGAAGTCCTACGCTGCGCTTACCGGTCCGTGGTCTCCATTCCAGAACCTTTCGGTCTCATCGGCCATATGTTCTGCGTCATTTCAATATTTGACACTGGCAAATGCACAAGAAGTGCGAAGCCAAAATTATCTCACTAGAAACGAAGAAATAACTAGACTTCCAATATTAGTTTACAAAGTTACCTATTAACTGCTTTTCCACCTGCAAACATGGAAGTAGCCGAAAAAATACTAACAAGCTCGTAAAAAGCTTCCGGGTTTTACTATAACTTTTAAGTGAACTCGGTTTAACCAAATAATTCAAGGATTAAAAAGTTGTCAAGATCGTGTCGACATATACATTATTATATGGTTCCGTAGATAGGTTTTCCAAATGTACGTATGAAGTTCTTAGGATTTTGGAAATTTTTACAGGTGTCACATCACACCATTACCTACCTATTTCTTTAAAATTTAGATCTAATTGAGGTCCGATTTCAAAGAGGGCCCCGGCACATTTCTTTTGTACAAAGACTTGTACAAAATAAATGTGTGTAATATGTGATACCTTATTATATTATAAATAGATATAGATATATACATTATATACTATTATATAATGATTATAGATATATACTATTTATAATATAATAAGGTATCTAATGATATAAAAAAGAGGGACGGTAAAAAATAAAAACAATTGGCTTCTTAACCATTGTTTTTAAGGTGTCAAGGGATTTATAGAATTTAATTCTAATATAACTCGTTTAGAAAATATTTAATTTAGCATAATTATGAGCATTTTCACGTCTGCTTGCAGACTGAGTACAAAGTGATATATTATTATTGACATGAATGTAATGTATTCTAGCAAATTTATGATTTGATTTGATTCGATTCCCGGCCGGGTCGATGTTAGAATGATAAATTGAAATATCTGCTCTGAGTGTCTTTTTCTATGTGTTCTATGTGTTTGTTCTATGGCAATACAATACAGGGAATCCTAGTGGGGAGCTATGAGTATGAAGCAGTTGAGCATAAGTCCATCATGAACGTCCAGCTTCTGTAGATCTCTCCATACTTCATCTTTCCGTTTATACCTCGGACGGCTGACGGGCTTTTGGACCTCACGCAGCCCCAAGTAAGCCCTTTATACAGCATTATCCTGTCCCATCCTCTCCAGATGTCTTATTTTGGTATCGGAGGCCCAGACACATTTTGGGTAAGGAAATAATGTAGAAGTTATGATGCTGTAACACACTGGAACGGTTGGAGGACTCAAAAATCTAAGGGTTTTTATCGTATACTACGGAACCCTATAAACTTCATCGTAATTAACTGCTAGCATTGAGATATTTTTGTAGTGCGCACTTAGCACTATCGGGGTCAGCTATTTTTATAAAATGTACTCGACAAACAACTCATGGGGTTCTTAAACGAGTATTTAAATAAAGAGGTAGGGCTTACCAAAGATTATACAATATGGCTTTAGGCATTTCCTATTTCTATAAATATAAAGTTAATACACTGGCAAGTTCTTCCGTGATAACATAAAAGGGCGAAACTGATTAAAGCAAAAACCGGAGTTAAAAAAAATGCGTAGCTCTAGGCATTTCCTATTTCTATATAGATATAAAGTAATAAACCGGCCAAGTGCGAGTCGGGCTCGGGCATTGAGGGTTCCGTACCACCACAAAATATAATTGACAATTTAAAAGACCGACTTCAAAATTCATAAAATACGGAATTTCGATTCGGTGAAAGAAATTATAAGGTCATCCAAGTAACATAATAATCAGTTATAGCTTGGCAATGAACATAAATTTGTCACCGACTCACACACAAATGCTCATTATGTATTATTTGTTATATATACTTATACTCCTTACTAATAAACGTGGATTAGCCTTGGAATAGTTCGTCTTTAAACTTTTTCTATCGAGTTCAAAATTTGAAATAGAGAAAAAAACAAAATACTGCGTTACTGTTCCAAGCTGTGGTTCCAAGACTACGTACTCTACGTTTATTAGTAAGAGAGATATTGTGTACTATAATCATAGATTCAACTATAATGTACTAATCATGCCAAGTTTGACGCTTGTACGTATTACTGTTTTTACATTAGAGCAATTACAAAAATACCTACGCAAAAATTCGTTTGTTGTATGGGGTATACTTTCTCCGATACATGTCTGAGATGTTAGGCTAAACATACATATCGCAACATATGCGGAATTCTCGGCGATAACCACCTTCCGTCTTACTACAAAAGATTTAAGAACGCTTTAGACATGTGTTTAGCAGTTGATTCACTGTGAAAAATATGTTAAACACATGTCTAAAGCGTTCATCTTTTGTAGTAAGACGGCTTATCACTACACAGTATAAAACAAAGTTGCTTCCCGCTGTCTGCCCGTCCCTATGTATGCTTAGATCTATAAAACTACGCAACGGATTTTAATGCGGTTTTCACTATCAGTTAGATAATTTTTCACGGAAGGTTTACTTATGTAACAAGCGAACCGCCCCGGCTTCGCACGTAAGTTACACCCGTGCGAAGCCGGGCGGGCGGGTCGCTAGTGTTTTAGTTATAATATACAAAAATAGTAAGTACAATAATTGCAGTAGAATGATTTAGATTCTATTCTTTTTTTTTTCTTTTGCTTTTTTTTCTCTCTTTTTCCTCAATATATTTACATGTAGACACCAAAATATGTAGATGTATGTGTAAATATGTATTTATATGTAGTATCGCAAAATTTATTTATTTATTTTTGTCTTTTTTATTTGTGTCTTGCCTCATATGACGAACATGTAATATTGGTTAATAAAGAATCTGAAATCTGATATCTTATTTTTTATTTAGCTCTAAGTGTATTGTTTCACACCATTTTTTATTTTTTCCTTATGTATAACATAAGGAAAATATACAAAATTAGTAAATACAATTACAGTAGAATGATATAAATTTTATTCTCTTTTTTATTTATTTTTGCGTTTTTTTTCTCTCTTTTTCCTGAATATATTTATATGTAGACACCAAAATATGTAGATGTATGTGTAAATATGTATTTATATGTAGTATCGCAATATCAATTTATTTATTTCTGTCTTTTTTATTTGTTATTTTTGATTTAGCTCTGAGTGTCTTGTTTTTTTACTTATTTAGATAATGATCCCACTTTGCGAATCGATTAAATACCGGAATTAACGTGTGTTATAACAAAAAAATGTCAAGACTAGCTAGTCTAGACAATATCACAAACTCGGAAGGGAGCTAAACTTGGCTACTTGCAGCTCTGGACTTCCGATGCAGGAAAATTACTGTACATACACTTAAAACGGTTAAAAGCAAGGACGTCTGTCTCCAACCAATTACCTAAATGCACTTCAAGTATCTAAAGTACATAATTACGTGGGATAGTCAAAAATATATAGACCTGGAAACCCGTGGAGGCCACACCGCGGTTTCGAACACATTTCTAGATAAGTCGCACCTGTCTGACTTATACCGTTAAAGAATTACAGAGGTATATACAGTGCTGCCAAATTTATTGGTACAGGTGGCAAAATGAGCGAACTATTTTTTTCTACGGGCGTCTATCAGCTCTGTTTAGAAGTTACGTTGGTGGTTCCCTCACTACATAACTAAGTGGGGGGAGCTAAGTCTAGTCGCATTGTAATTATGATTTTGGCATGACGAGATTGTTGACCTCCAGTTTGACCGGGCAAGGCCTACTAATATGGCCTACAGGCCCAGTAAAACCGGTTTCATATTAGCATACATGCCATGTGCAGAAAACGGGTTTTTTCAAAATATTTTGGATTTATTTTTAGACGTAACGGTACTAATATTTAGACATTAATTTTTCAATAATCTATTCTGTGACTCATATTGATCTAGAATTTAAAGTCAAAGCAATACCTATTTAGCTTCAAGGAATTTCTATGCAATTGCAACATTTTTGCCTATTTTATTTAATTATATTCCTATATTAGGGACTAGCTGGCCTGACAGACGTTGTCCTGTCTTAGAACTGTCAAACACGCAAAGTTAAAACTGTTAATCTTGTTTTTTTACACCTTGGGTTACATTATTGGAGTTTTAGTGAGGATCTCCCTATTTTTTTTGAAAATATAATATAGCCTATGTTACCCGGGGATAGTGTAGCTTCCCAACAGTGAAAGAATTTTTCAAATAGGTTCAGTAGTTTCGGCGCCTATTCAAAGCAAGCAAACAAACAAACAAACTAACAAACAATCAAATCTTTCCTCTTTATAATATTAGTATAGATAAAAACTAAAAAAAAAAAAAAAAACTTGAATCGTGGGTCTATGATGTATGGCAAAAAAACCAAGGACACTTGGTCCAAACTGTTTAAAAGGTTTTTGGCGCGAACGTGAATGTTGTTTGTGAGTACGAGTCTACGAGTTTTTCTATCTATGTTTATGTACAAGTTGCGCATGCTATTAAACACAAATTTTGGTGATTTAATAGAATTAATTTAACTGATCTTCAAATGTCACGGTATTCATCTGATCTGTTCAAGATCGGTTACTTTATCATAATAAAAACATATAACAATCTCGTACCGGTAGTAGATAAGTAGGTAGGTATTATTATAAACCGGAAGTACCTACCTACACATACTGGCTTTTACTGGATTACTAATTATAATAACTACTACGTGGTGATTTTATGGACCATTTCCTAACATACAACAACTTAAAAAAATCAAAATAATTAATTATTAACACTAAACTAAACCAGTCGGACAGGAATAAAATTATCATTGCATGTCAAGAGTATCTTGTCATTTCAATATAATATGAGACAACACGTTTTATAGAATGTATCTGTCCGAGACAAGCCAAAACTTTTTTTTAAATATACAGCGTAAAAGCTTTTAGCATAGCGCATAGCGCGTGTAGGTTACGCGTATAGACTGTACTGAGCCGAAAGGCGGTCATTGCACTTATCATTATGAACAACTTTTACTATGGGACCACCCTTGAAACTGCGAAAAAATATAAGCTGTTCCATAGAAAACGGTCATTGATAATCGACAATCAACTAATTTAAGATTTTTACTAAGTAGATTGATTGTAGGTTTTATTTTTTTATTTTAAATAATATTTTTATGCAACAGGGGGCTTAGTCCCAAATTTGATAGTTTACGAAAACTTTTTTCGTTTACGTATTGTTCCATACATTTTAGTAAAGCGCCTCCAGCGGAAACGCGGAGGAACTAAAATCGGCGGTATATATTGCTTCAGTCTAATACGAAAAAGTTTTCGAATACCTTTCAGCCCAGCAATGTATGAAACAAAATGAAAACGAAAAAAGTTTTCGAAAACTATCAAATCTGGGACTAAGCCCCCTGGTGGCAAACAAATAGATGGGCTGCTTGTTTGCTTGTTTGGTAAGCAGTCACCGTTGCCTTTGAACACCATAAAAAATACATACGTTGTTAACTCAACTTTTGAAGAACCCCATGTTGCATCACCGCAGAAGGTAGCTCATTCCACATTTTGCAGGTGTAAGGCAAGAAAACTAGTACATAATCGCACAGTGTGTGATTTCCACTGATCTATGATATGTGGATTAACTTTCAGGCGGTGGCGGCTAGTGCAATGGTATAACCGCGACGCCGGCATTAGATCAAACAGTTCTTCAGAACACTCCCCGTTGTAAATGCGATAAAAATACAGAGACCCCACGTCTCTGCGCATGCTGAGCGACTCTAAGTGCTCGGTGCAATGATGTTATAATATATAAACTGAGGTAGATACGTTTTACAGAGGCCTGTGCGGCGATACAAACACAAGTTAATTAGCTTGAGTGAACACAAGTTAATTAGCCTGTGTCTGACAACGACGCAAACGTACGATGCGCGATTTTGGAGTATGAAAAATAATCGTCCCACATATACTGGGACGGCTGAAAAGGCTGTAAAGGTCTATGGATTGTCTATGGGTTCTATGTAGGTAGCTATCACGTAGCTATAGTAAATTATCGCCATGTTTTTAGTGCTTTTTTAATGAGTATGACATCTCTATTGCTAAAACCTCATTGGTACGGTGAGCTTCACATTCTGTGTTCACATTACTAGGTAGGTATGATATATTTATTCACTCGGATACTACTTACAATCGACTTAAATATCTAATGTATAACAAAAAATAAATTATCAAGGCTAGTTTTTATTAAAGACACGAGTATAAAACATATTTTTAGGATGTTACAAGACAGCTAAAGGTTCCTCAGATATAAATCTTATTTTATTACAATATTATGCAGCTAGTGCAATTTAATCATAGAGTTATCTATTACAAAAGTTTTAATTTTAGGTGTACTAGATTTTATAGTGAGATAACCTTATTCTCGATAAGAGCGTTCTTTATTACTTCCTACCTTTTTGTCTAGAATGCATAATAACATTCTTGTATTAATAAAGAACGTGTGTTTTTTATCAATTTATTTTATTTTATTCAATCGTTTACAACATATTTTATTCATTCGTTTATTAACGGCTAATATGATGTTGATGTTTGTTTTTCGATGATACTCAGTTAACAAACCTATATAATACCTGCAATTTTTTTTATTCTTTCCTCTGTGAGAATAGAATAAGTTATTACTTATTAGCCTTTGGCTAGATTGTAATTAAATTATGGGGCGCTACTTACCAAAGAAAGTAATATTTTTTTGTTTAAATTATAACGGCTGGCAAGGCATTTTTGTAAGAAAGGAGACGACCTTTTTGTATGGGAGGTGGTACTTGGTCGATTTCATCAATATAACTTATATCATTGCGTAGTGTAATATTTTTGGAGTAATATTCGGAACGCGACATAGATTAGAAGTAGCAGTGCCCCAGTATTTTTTCTCGTTTCAGGCTTTTGGCGTTGCACGATTCTACCATTACTTCCGTTACTCTATAAACCATTTTTATAAAAAAATGCTGGTAATTTTATTCATAAAAGCATATATTTAAGAATATTGTTAAATATGCTTTCCATTGATATATAAATTATATCTGAATAAAACCGACTACCGCTTTTGACTATGTCCTTTGCTGTAGCCAGTCGCACCCATATAAACGAAACGTCAGTCATTCGAAATCAGTTAGCAACTGTGATGCGGACAAAGAACTTTGAGACCTAACCTAAAAAGGTAAGGCCCAAGTTCTTTGGATGCGGAGTTCGACGCGTTGATCATAAAAGGTTCACTAAAGGGTTCACTCATAATGCCTGGCCCCAGATTTTCCTTCTCATTTCCGTTCAATTTACTTCTCTTTTCTGTGCTACATATAAGCGCAACAAAAAAAAAACAAAATTGCTTTGGCCCTAGATCCTAGATCTTTATTTGACCGGATGTTTACGACCTCCACAGAATTTGTTGAGGGCCTACTTTATTAGGTACTAAAGAGGGTACTTATTCTAATGATCTATAGGGGCCATGTTCCCCTCCTGGGAAAGGTTATTTATATAGAAATGGTCCACTTCCTCATTACCCCTACAATTAGATACCCTTGACTAAATCCGCTCAATAGATTAATTTGATTGTTTATCGTCTAGTTTGTTTGCAGGGGGTCGGCAAATATAGTAGATCAAAGGGGGGGAGTTATAACAGATTTTAACCGGCCGAATAGTAAAAGACCAGGGGCCTTACGGCCAACTGCTAACGCGGTATCAAACTTTAAATCCGCTTAGTTGGAAAATCACGCGACCGCAAACCGTATCTGGGCGCGTTAAGGTTCACGTTCGCGTAATTTTCTGAACTGTGCTGTTGTTACTTTAGATTGAGACCGCGTAAGGAGTTGGTCGTAAGGATCCTGGGCCCTTACGGCCAACTGCTAACGCGGTGTCAAACTAACGTTAAATCCGCCCAGTTGGAAAATCACGCGAACGTGAACCTTAACGCGCCGAGATATGGTTTGCGGACGCGCAACTTTTTCTTAAAACAGGTAGCCGTAAGGCCCTAGGTTTAAACTGCACTGCGCAGGTCTCTTTAGGTTCAGGTTCCCTTTTTAACTGAACAAAAAAGGACGGTTCACAATTCGGTTATATTTTATTTTAATGTTTGTTACCTCAGTAAAGTTATATGATTATTTACGGGATATTTTCCGTGGTGAGGTTTTAGAATGAGCTCCCGATATTTCGGCGCAGTTACATGCACCATGTTCACGGGAAGACTGAAGAATGCGGGTGGTTGGTCGAACATTCTCAGAACTCTTTTTCTGTTATCTTTCTTTTTTATTTGAAAGAATATACAACAATCACGCAAATACACGCCATAACTTGATTTCATCCATCTTTTTTTCAGTTTTCTATTACTCTGTAGCAAGGATGTTATATATACCCTAAAGATCTGTGCCCTAAAGGGTAGAACATACTTGCTCTGTAGAAGGTTCTTGCGGAAAGAAAAATTAAGCAAATTGCCGGTTTTAAGATGTTAACTTTGCGCGTTTGACAGTTTTAAGACAGGACAACGTCTGGTCAGGTAGTAATAAAATAAAACAAAATACTTTTAGATTACAAAACCCAGGAATTGGAAGACGCAGCATAGAAAGGCCTCTCACTAGATGGACCGACGACATTATGTGAGTCGCGGGCATCCAGAGGCTGCAGATGGCAGGCTGTCATTCAGTGTGGACGTCTTCTGACTGATGTTGATGATGATGATGATGAATAAGTAATTTCAAGGCAATCACTACAAAAATCAATGCAACAAGTGTAAAAAAAGTCAGCAATGAAACCTCTTTTCATCGCTTAGCAACCAAACTATACCTCGAACAGTTCTGACTGGTTGACATTCCTCTAGACGCGGTTTCCATGGCAACCGCGTAACATTCATCAAAGCCAGTGTATTTGTGCATATTTTTAGTTTTTACCATTTCCCGCTTAGTTTTAGATTAGTTTACAACCATGGACGACGATGAGGACCCTTTCGCAGGAGCAATGGCCATCGGCTCCGAAACCACCGAGGCCGAAAAGGAATTTGAGAGAGTATGTGGCTTTACCTCAAATCAGACAAACAATGGAGATAAGCTTCGACACTTCGACCAAAATAAAATGAATGGACAGGCCCAGTAGAAGCGCATTTTTGAAGATAACAAAATGAGCGCCGGCTCTCATTTCGTTTCAGTCGGTCTCTAGCAGTAGGAAGTGCAACGTGTCTATTGTTACGCGATAACGAAACATCTGACAAAATTATGCATTCATATGCTTTCCCGAAGTGTAAATACACAAATAAAACCGGTATCTATTTTTTGTAACAAATATACTGTACATTTTTATAATTAGGTGTTGAAGTATATGTCCGACGGTTTTGACTCGTTTTTACTGAGCAATTTCAATGGTTATGGCCCGTCCATTCATTTTGTTTTAGTCGGAGTTTCGACCAAAATAAAATGGAGACATGCCTTAATTATCCTTGGTTCAAATGTCTCCGTGTTTCTCCCACTTTACTATAACGCTTAATGCAAACTGTAAGTAAGGCACACTTACTCATTCTTTCACGCACACTAAGAGATTTGCAGTGACACCAGTGAACACAGTGGCTGTCACGGTTTGAAAGATACAGCCGTAAAAATGTAGGACGAACGGATGGACAGACAGTGATAGCAAAAAATTGCGGCAGGTTCGAGTAAAGACATCATGCCTGATTCAGATCACCATCAGCAACCAATCCCATATATATATCTCCCTTGTTTGACTGGAGCACTCACGCTCACTTAGAGGCTCCTTCTTGCGGCGGCGTCGTGTTGCGGCGGTTGCCCGTCCATTCATTTTATTTTGGTCGAAGGTGATAGTACGTAATACCTACTGGTAGTATCTATGACGATCAATTAAATCAGGGTCGACTTATAGTAATGCCCTCTTTTCCCACTTTTGTCAATTTTGGTCATTCTAGTTTTAGTTTGTCATGGTTATATAGTATTCCATGGTTGGCTTAAAACTATAAATATGGTGTCATTTCAAATTGAATCCTCGTTTCGTTTGGCAGGTGGTTCCACCGTGATGCTGCTGCCCTTCCTCATCTCTGGTCACAGTTTTACGATATACCCGGTGGATAGAGTCGCGGGCATCCAGTGGATGCAGATGGCAGGTCGTCTTTCAGTGTGGAGGTCAAAGGGGTAGCCTATGTTCAGCAGAGGACGTCTTTGGGCTGATGATGTTTATTTTCTTATTTTTTTTATACCATATGTGGCAAACAAGCTGACGGGCTGCCTGATGGTAAGCAGTCACCGTCGCCTATGGATACTTGTAACACCAGAGGCATCACAAATACGTTGCCGGAATATGGTATTCCTCACCGAGAGATTCATTATTTCCTCCGTTATCGACTTCCACGTCTGCACCAGCTGCTCTTGGTGTGCTTTGGAGGTGAGAGGGTGCCAGAGTATCAGTTCAAGTTGCGTCTCACACTAACGTCCTCCCACGACTCCAGGGAGCTAACATAAATAAATAAATAAAATAAATATTCGGGACATTTTTCACACACGGTCATCTGACCCCAAACTAAGCATAGCTTGTGATATGGCTGCCAGAGACTGATATACATACATATATAGTTTTTAAATAGATACTTAAATAGATATTAACAACCAGATATAGAACAAACACAAATGTTCATCACACAAATGTTTGTCCTACGTGGGAATCGAACCCACGCCCCCAAGCTCAGAAGGTAGGTTCACTACCAACTGGACCAACAGGCTATCATCTGTGGTGTTACTTATTTTATCGTTTTCCGTAGGTTTTGGAAGAGATGCGGGAGGCGGAAGGGCTCAAACTGTATGCGGATGTATACACTAAGCTTTATGATTCCTACTACAAGGTGAAGGCAGAAAGCTCGGAGCAACAGCAAGAAGTTCACTCATTAAAGGTACGTCCGGTAGTACCAAGAATACATGGAGGAGGTCACTTGTAGCGATAGGCCACCGCAGGCCTTGTACGGTTTGTAAATCACGGGAGAGATTCCATGCTCTTTGTTGTGTTCTATATTATGCTAAAATAACTGACACCATGTATAACATGTAGATTTAATATTTTATGACGTACTTGCAACGTCCGAACGTGAGGGATTTTAGTTTGTAACATCATACTGTACCACGTTTGCTACAACAAATCATTTTTCATTTTTTCATTTAATTTTTCTGCTAAAAACTAGATGCAGAGAACTGCCAACCGAGTTCAGTGGCGTGCATTAGAAGATACTGATATGCAGCCAAAGATAATATTGTCATTGTATTCAGCAATGCACAATAATTAGGCTGCTGATGATGATGATACAATCCTACTAATATTATAATCGCGAAAGTTTGTATGTATGGATGTTTGTTCCTCTTTCACGCTGCAACGGAACAACGGATCGACCTGATTTTTTGCATGGGTATAGTTCAAGAGCCAGAGAGTGACTTAAGGGCCACTTTTCATCATCATCACCATTTTTTATCACTACGCGGGTGAAACCGCGGGGCGCAGCTAGTACATTATATCTGCAGCCATGGTCACCAAAATGTGTATGGTAACATCTGTACTTTGGAAGTTATTTATCCAGAAGTAATTATAAGAAACTAGCAAGGGATTAGGAAGGCAGTGATGTGATGATGGTGCGAGTCGGGTGACCTTTTTAGGGATCCGTAGCCTGACAAGGAACCCTTATAAATTCATTCTGTCCGCCCGTCTGTCCGTCCGTCCTAATTTTTAAGAACCTTCTAACTTCTATAGTTATTAAGACAAGTGCTTGAAACTTTGCATGATTACAGTAAAATTTTAGTATAGATCTCAATTTTAAAACTATAAAAATAATATCATTTTGCGTTTTAGGGGTGGCTATGGTACATGTCGCAGTTTTAGGACCCGGGTATGTCCTAAAACTGCGACCAGAACCACCGGAGGATGGGCAGCAGCGTTCTATTAGTACACGGTGAACGTACTGCGATCCCCAAGCCACCTGCCAAGCGTGGGGATTATGGCAACACCCCTCTCTACGAGGGAGGCCTTTGTTCAGCAGTGGACGTTTACAGGCTGATGATGATGATGATGGTACATGTGAAATGGGAATGACATATATTTTTCGCTGCATATGTGGGTTGTCGTTGAATAGGTCTAGGAAATGTATATTTTGTAGAAGTGTTTTAAAAAAAAAAAAAATGTAGTAAATATTAAAAAAAAAAAAAAAAGAATTTGTAAAATATGGGCCGCCAAGTGACAAAAAGTTGCCCCCCCCCCACCCCTGCATTTCTAAACTATTAGACAAAGAACCTTGTAATAGGTCATATTAAAAATCTTAATACAAAATTATTTAAATTTTTTCTGATAATAGCTTTTTGAGATATATATTGCGATAAAACTGTAATAAGTTCAAGACGAATCAATATGCCATATTTTGCAAATTTTGAAGTTGGGTTTTTAAATTGATAATTATTGTATTTTGTGGTGGTACGGAACCCTCGGTGCGCGAGCCCGACTCGCACTTAGCCATTTTTTTTATTTTTGGCACCAAAACTCTGGAGTATTCTAACTATTCTGCACTAATATTAACAGAACAAGCTGAGCCGCTTCGATGACACGGTCACGGACTACTTATCCGAGATCTCGGAAGCAAACAAAACTATAGAAAAACTTCGGGGAGATATAGGTAAAGAAATTCCTAGTGTACCTTGACACGACGGACATGTTCAAGGATATCATCGTATTATGGAAACTGACGTGGTTTTTACACATTTTATACGCGTGAAACCTTACCTTGAAAAAGACTGCCTAATGCGGTTGAAACTATAGTCGGAGTAATGTCACCTGATGGAAAGCGATGAGGCGGTCGAAGATGCAGCACGTTTGTCTAGTAATAACCTATATTAACTCTAAACTTGAACGCTCCAAAATTATTATTGTAATGCTGCGGACTGCGAAACAGACAGAAGCAAGGCATTTCAATGTTTTGCCGTTCTAACTTATTCAGCCGCACTCAGAGACGTTATTTACGTTAAGGAATACTCAAAATTGCTGTCTCGTTTTCATGTGTGAAAATTTCCGTGAACGAGAAGTTGACAGAGTAATTTTAAGTATTCCTTAACTTAAGTAACGTCTCCGAGTGTGGCTGGTTGACTGACTTTTCTAGAAATCTCGAAAACTACTCGAATGACGAAACTGAAATTTGACAGGTAGATTATTTATGGGGTTGCAGGATTTTGCGAAAGGGCCGTTAAGGTTCATCATCATCATCAGCCAGAAGACGTCCACTGCTGAACATAGGCCTCCCCCTTTAACGTTCACACTGAACGACAAAAACGTTTATATATGAAGTCTACGAGTATACAGGGTTACACATATAGACTGTACTAAGCCGAAAGGAGATCATTGTACTTATCATTATGAACAACTTTTACTATGGGACCAACCCTTATATAACGAAAAAATAATCTGTTGTTTCATAGAAAACGGTCATTGACACTCGACAAAATGTATGGTACAACTGAAATCGCGCTGTTGGTCCCTTAGTAAAAGTTATTCATATTGATAAGTACAATGACCTCCTTTTGGCTTAGTAGGTACATCTAGTTATGATGTAAAATGAATGGATTTCTTCTAGATCAACGTGTTACATCTTCGGCAATACCGTTGCTTACCATAAGACGAGATGGTGGCTAAAAGTAGATCTGTTCTGTATAAAAAAAAAACATTTGTTTACAGTCTATATGCGTAACCCAGTATTTGCCCAGTATACAAAGTGGCGGGCAAGTGCTAGTTAATGATACTTGTCAATGGCAGATGAGGCGCGCGCCCTGGCTGACGCCATGCACGCGCGCGAGCTGACCAGCGTGGAGAGTCTGGAGACCATGAAGAAGCTCGTCTTCAGGCTCGAGAAAGAGTTGGACGCGAGAAAACGAGCGGGAGATGATGATGCGTGAGTATTGTACTGTTTTTTGGGTGCATGGCGTAAGTCAGGGCTGGTTCCTTGGACCTTCGTTATTGAACGTCTATAGCGTTATAAGGAAAGGGTATGCTAAGCCGAAAGGGGTTCATTATACTCATCATTATGAACAACTTTTACTAAAGGACTGACACTGAAATCGCAAAAAAAAAACTGCTGTTCCATAGAAAAAGGTTATTCACCCTCGACAAAATGTATGACGATTTGAGGTTTAGTTTTCGCGATTACTCCTTATAACATCAGCTATCTGCCAGTAAAAGTCCCTTCAATATCGATCCAGCCGTTTCGGAGTCCGTTACATCGATTTTTAGGGTTCTGTACCCAGAGGGGCCCTATTACTAAGTCTATGCTATGATGTCTGTCTGTCTGTCCGTCCGTCTGTCCTACATATTAATGGCTGTATCTTTCGAACCGTAACAGATAGCCAGTTGAAATTTTCACAGAATATCTAATTTTACGGCGGGTTGACTGACAAATAATAAAAAAGTCAATAAGTAAAAACGAAAGGGGGGGTTCCCATACAATTAACAAACGTATTCTTTTACGTATTTTTGTATTAGCTCTAATGTAAAAACGATAATACGTACAAGCGTCAAAATTGGCACGATTGTAGTAGACACTCTAAAGTATAACAACAAATAATAAATAATGGCCAAGTACGAGTCGGTGACAAATTTCTGTTCATTACCAAGTTATTATACTCGAGGGCCTGTAGCAAACTGCGTAGCAAATTACTCCGACAATTTTGGAAGGCGTTATAATAACTGGTAATTCGGTAACTTGGACAACCTTATTGTATTTTGTGGTGGTACGGAACCCTCAGTGCGCGAGCCTGACTCGCACTTGGCCGGTTTATTTCCAAGAAGAAGAAGATAGATAAGTATACTTATTTCTTCGTAATTTTATAAGAACGAAAAACGATATCAAAATTATAAGTTTATTTGTGAGTATATTTTGTATCATTATCCTCTAACAAGATCTATTTTACATTCTACCGTTATATTATTGTTACTTCCATAAAAAAGGTTGTCGGGGAAAAACATTGCACAATGTTTACCTGCTTTAAATTCAAAGCATGGAGATATGTTGCACTGTTTGTCCTGTTTTGCCATTTTCCTTGACAGGTTGATAGTTTGCATGACGCAATTGGAGTCTCACTCTAAAGGCGCTTGCAGACGATGCGTAGTTCAAGTAACAAGTAGAAGTAGCAAGTGCCTACTACGCATCGTCTGCAACGGTGTGCTTAGTGAAAGTGCCAGTGCAAGTGCTTAGTAGCACTTCGCGCTGGTCCTTGCGCAAGTGAAGCTTCGTTTCTCCGCGCTACTCGCGCGACTGTGCATCGTTTGTCTCGTTCAAACACTCGTGCGAGTACGTACTTGCACGAGTGTTGTCGTGTCACCTTACGTTTAAACACCTACTTGTACTTGCTATTTCTACTTGATACTTACTTGTAATCGCATCGTCTGCATCGTTTTGCTTAGTGCAGGTAGCAGTGGAAGTTGCTTAGTAGTCTCGTTCTAGGCAAAAAGTGTTGTAGGTCGTTGCAAGTGACGCGCAGTACTCGCACGAGAATTTACTTGCGCCAGTTTACTGCGCATCGTCTGCAACGGGCTTAAGTTCTAACAATCTATTGAATGTGTAATTTTTTACTTATGATAATGGTTATAATTATCATGGTATTTAATATTATAAATGTGAGAGTATTTGTTTATTTAAAAAAAACATTAATGTCTTTTAAAAATAATGTTTCAGAGGCGCCACGACTGCCGCAAAGGAGAAGGAGAAGTTCGAGAAGGAGAAAGCTCGTCTGCAAGGCGAGCTGGACGGCATGAAGCTGCGGCTCAACAACTCGCTGGCGTACGTGGAGGAACTGGAAGGCAAGAACAACACCAACGAGGAGGTCATCACCAAACTGGAGGAAAACCTTGAAGTAAGAGCGTATAAACATAGGAAGCAGGCTACCAGCGCTTATCTCATCATCATCATGATCAGCAAGAAGACGTCCACTGCTGAACATAGGCCTCCCCTTTTAACCTCCACACTGAATGACAGACTGCCTTTTGCATCCCTGGATGCCAGCGACTCACAATGTCGTCGGTCCATCTAGTGGGAGGCCTACCTACGCTGCGTCTTCCGGTTCGTGGTCTCTACTCAAGAACCTTTTTTTCCCCCATCGGTTATCGGTTCTTCGAGCGATGTGGCCTGCCCATTGCTACTTCAACTTGCAAATTTTAACAGCGCTGATCTACCAGTGCTTGTCGGAAGCAGGCAGTCTCTATACTTTGTGCCGACCAGCTCCTATAAGTGCCGAACGTCGCCGACAAGTTCTGACCTGCTCCTACCAGAGCTGGTAGACCGCCGCGCCATCTGTCGGCCCATGAGACCCTGCTTATACCCGCTTGCTATAAGTAGCGGTTATCAGAGCGGGCCAGTACCGATAAGCGCTGGTAGAGCGGCACTGGTAGCCCGCTTCCTACGTGTATACGCCCTAAGAGCTCCTTTAATTTTGGAATAAATTAGAGATGGAGTTATTCTACAATAAATAATATTAGAATGACATACATAATGCTAAAAATAATTTTAAATTTTTTTAAAAATAATCTTTTCATAATCTTCTCAGCAAACCCTTTCATTTGACACCCATATTATGAAATTAGATTTTAAAAAATTGTCCGCCATCTTGGGGCATCCGCCATATTGAATTGAATTGTGTCGTCTATATATTTTTGGTATTCTACATAAAAAATAACTGGTCCGCCATCTTTGGAAATGTGCCATATTTAATTTATAATGACGTCATTTAGCTAAAGCTTTGGTCTCTTCATCGGAACGCACAACGCTGCGGTAAGCATTCCAACGCAGCGTCAAGCTTTGTACCTCACCAGTGACGCAGGATTCGACACTTCGACAGACCACTCTACACGTTTTTCATACAATTCAGTGCCCAACGCCGCTTACCGCAGCGTGGTGCGTTGCGATCAAGAGATGTCAGCTTTACCGTTATCCAAATTAGACGTGTATGCAGAATCTGTTTCTTATTCAGCTTGCAAGATTTGACCTGAACAAACTAACAAACATTGCAAGTTAATAATTCATTTCATTTAATCCCAAATCCAGTTATTTAAATTAACAATCATATAATAATTACCAACGAACAGTATACTAGCAGCAAAAATAGTTGTGCCAATGGTACACACGGTCATCTGACCCCAAACTAGGCAAAGCCTGTATCTTGGGCGCCCTATAGCCAGTTAACAGCTTCTGTTAATGCGCTAATGTTTGTACACATTGTTTTATATTAACAGTAGAAATGTATTAATAAATATTGAAATATCAACAACGATTATATAATGCAATTAAACGTCACCAAATTAAACACGCTATTGGAAAAACTTAACCGTTACATTTCCAAATTAAGGCGCCGTGACTAGCTGACTTTTATGTTTTTGAGGGGGTGAAGCAGAGGCAGTGGCGGCCGACTACAGCGGGGCGCACCGCGTGAATCTCGCAGAAACGTGACGACCTTCACCTATACAGAGCTAAAGACATGTAATTTCGTCGGTCCACAGCAAAGCTCTGTTGGCCTAGTGGTCTGGCACCGCGCTGGTAAACCACGAATGCCCGGTTCAAATCTAGTACGATGTAGATATTTTTGGACTCAATTTTTTATCATAACATTACGCATTATGCAAAGGGACCCTTTGCATAATGCGTAGTTATAAAAGTCGTACACGCGCACGGCCCAGACGCACACAGCGACGGGACGACGGAGAACAAACAAACCATAATTCAATCAAACCATATAGTTAGGTTTTAATTTTTTTTTTTTTTTTTTGTTTTTTTTTAAATAGAGTAAAGTTAAAACTGTATATTAAACTGATATTAAATAAATCAATTTAGTAAACCAAAAAAAAAAAAAAAACAAACCATATTGCTAGTTTTAATTATTAAAATTTACTTTCGTCGTACGTTTCAATATTTTATGTTTCTTTTTTGCACCAAATATTTTACCTATTATATTATAGTTTATAGACTTACTCCTGGTATGATTCTACTAACTTGATGGTAGAGTTCGGAGACTGCTAAAACTGCTAAATAGGGAAAGCGAGATAAGTCAAGGTTGGGCTCGTTTTTTTAGTCTTAGTGAGAAGTGTTAGTCAAGGAATAATTTGACTGAGCTGATGGTGGAATTTGGAAGACTGCTACTGGAACTGCTAGACGGAAAGACCTAGAAGTGTCGAGTTTGGGCTCGTTTCATTAGTCGTGATGAGATCTTCTTCCAGGAATATTTTGACTGACCTGATCGAGGACTTCGGAGACTGCTACTGGAACTGCTAGACGGAAAGAGCTAGAAGTGTCGAGTTTGGGCTCGTTTAATTAGTCGTGATGAGATCTTCTTCCAGAAATATTTTGACTGACCTGATCGAGGATTTCGGAGCCAGCTAGTGGAACTGCTAGACGGATAGAGCTAGAAGTGTCGAGTTTGGGCTCGTTTCATTAGTCGTGATGAGATCTTCTTCCAGGAATATTTTGACTGACCTGATCGAGGATTTGGAAGACTGCTACTGGAACTGCTAGACGGAAAGACCTAGAAGTGTCGAGTTTGGGCTCGTTTCATTAGTCGTGATGAGATCTTCTTCCAGGAATATTTTGACTGACCTGATCGAGGATTTGGAAGACTGCTACTGGAACTGCTAGACGGAAAGACCTAGAAGTGTCGAGTTTGGCCTCGTTTCATTAGTCGTGATGAGATCTTCTTCCAGCAATATTTTGACTGACCTGATCGAGGATTTTGGAGACTGCTACTAGAACTACTAGACGGATAGAGCTAGAAGTGTCAAGTTTGGGCTCCTCGATCAGGTCAGTCAAAATATTCCTAGAAGATCTCATCACGACTAATGAAACGAGCCCAAACTCGACACTTCTAGCTCTTTCCGTCTAGCAGTTCCAGTAGCAGTCTCCGAAGTCCTCGATCAGGTCAGTTAAAATATTTCTGGGAGAAGATCTCATCACGACTAATGAAACAAGCCCAAACTCGACACTTCTAGCTCTATCCGTCTAGCAGTTCCAGTAGCAGTCTCCGAAGTCCTCGATCAGGTCAGTCAAAATATTCCTGGAAGAATATCTCATCACGACTAATGAAACGAGCCCAAACTCGACACTTCTAGGTCTTCCCGTCTAGCAGTTCCAGTAGCAGTCTTCCAAATCCTCGATCAGGTCAGTCAAAATATTTCTGGAAGAAGATCTCATCACGACTAATGAAACGAGCCCAAACTCGACCATTCTATCTCTTTCCGTCTAGCAGTTCCAGTAGCAGTCTCCGAAGTCCTCGATCAGGTCAGTTAAAATATTTCTGGAAGAAGATCTCATCACGACTAATGAAACAAGCCCAAACTCGACACTTCTAGCTCTATCCGTCTAGCAGTTCCACTAGCTGGCTCCGAAATCCTCGATCAGGTCAGTCAAAATATTTCTGGAAGAAGATCTCATCACGACTAATTAAACGAGCCCAAACTCGACACTTCTAGCTCTTTCCGTCTAGCAGTTCCAGTAGCAGTCTCCGAAGTCCTCGATCAGGTCAGTCAAAATATTCCTGGAAGAAGATCTCATCACGACTAATGAAACGAGCCCAAACTCGACACTTCTAGGTCTTTCCGTCTAGCAGTTCCAGTAGCAGTCTTCCAAATCCTCGATCAGGTCAGTCAAAATATTCCTGGAAGAAGATCTCATCACGACTAATGAAACGAGCCCAAACTCGACCATTCTATCTCTTTCCGTCTAGCAGTTCCAGTAGCAGTCTCCGAAGTCCTCGATCAGGTCAGTTAAAATATTTCTGGAAGAAGATCTCATCACGACTAATGAAACAAGCCCAAACTCGACACTTCTAGCTCTATCCGTCTAGCAGTTCCACTAGCTGGCTCCGAAATCCTCGATCAGGTCAGTCAAAATATTTCTGGAAGAAGATCTCATCACGACTAATTAAACGAGCCCAAACTCGACACTTCTAGCTCTTTCCGTCTAGCAGTTCCAGTAGCAGTCTCCGAAGTCCTCGATCAGGTCAGTCAAAATATTTCTGGAAGAAGATCTCATCACGACTAATGAAACGAGCCCAAACTCGACACTTCTAGCTCTTTCCGTCTAGCAGTTCCAGTAGCAGTCTCCGAAGTCCTCGATCAGGTCAGTCAAAATATTCCTAGAAGAAGACCTCATCACGACTAATGAAACGAGCCCAAACTCGACACTTTTAGCTCTTTCCGTCTAGCAGTTCCAGTAGCAGTCTCCGAAGTCCTCGATCAGGTCAGTCAAAATATTTCTGGAAGAAGATCTCATCACGACTAATAAAACGAGCCCAAACTCGACACTTCTAGCTCTTTCCGTCTAGCAGTTCCAGTAGCAGTCTCCGAAGTCCTCGATCAGGTCAGTCAAAATATTTCTGGAAGAAGATCTCATCACGACTAATGAAACGAGCCCAAACTCGACACTTCTAGCTCTTTCCGTCTAGCAGTTCCAGTAGCAGTCTCCGAAGTCCTCGATCAGGTCAGTCAAAATATTTCTGGAAGAAGATCTCATCACGACTAATAAAACGAGCCCAAACTCGACACTTCTAGCTCTATCCGTCTAGCAGTTCCGTAGCAGACTCCGAAGTCCTCGATCAGGTCAGTTAATCCGTTTCTGGAGAAAGTAACACCACGACTTACCAAACTAGCTCAAATAAAAATAAAATAAAAATTGGTGCTGATGATGACGATGATGATGAAAAGCAGCATTTTTTCCTCTCGTTATAACATCAGCTATCTGAGAGTGAAAATCCCATCAAAATCAGTTTAGCCATTTTGAAGTTTATACGTAATATCATCATCATCATCATCAGCCTTCATAGGGAACATACATACATCGCTTTTTATATGTATATAGAAGAAAGATATACTCAAAGAAGACTGTAACACCCTTTTAGGGTTCCGTAGAATTACAAGGAACCCATATAAGTTCGTTCTGCCCATCAGTCTGTCTGTCTGTCCATCCCAAGTTGTTTAGGACTTCCTAACCACTATAGTAGACTTGCACCCCGCGCATTCACCTACGTAGTAATGAAAAAATTGTGATGATGATGATGAAAAGTTGCTAAATTTTTTCTCGATTTTTTTTCAACTTCAGCTATCTTACGGTGAAAATCCCATCAAAATCGGTCCTGCAGTTTTCGAGTCTATAAAGAACATTACGGACACACACACGCACACGACGAATTATTTCAAAAACATTAGAAAAATAACAAAAATAAACGGAAAAAGTGAGAATTGAACCCGGACCCTACTCAGTCCAGGAACTAATCCATTGCGTCAACCACTCGTCTAATTGAACTATGACGCAACCGGTGAAATTATCCTTCTAATTTATAAAATAATATAAATATACAAACAAATCGACACAAAATGTAATTTGCATTCGACTGCTTGTTTAGTACTTAGTACTTACTTGAAGCCTGACCAAAGAAAGAAAGGGTGCGTGCCATTTGAAATTAGCTAGATATTGCGTACTTCTCAAGGTATCAACTGGAGGGTGTCTATTTAAACTGGACGGAAAGCTATTTTGTATGAAAACGTCGCTGACTGTCCACTTTGTGTGACCTCTGCAAATGCTCGAGACTGCTTTGTTCTTATATTGCCCTGGTACACCGACCACCGATACTTGGAAGTAAATTATTACTATGCCTCTCCACTTATGTCACTCCTCCGTTAGACGGAACCCTCAGAGCGCGAGACCAAAAAAAAAACTAACTGAAGTTAAATTATTGAAAAACAAACTTAAGTTTGTAGTTGACAATAAGGTTACTCCATACATTCCAACTACAAAATGTAAGTTTGTAATAGCAAAATAATTATTTTTAAATGATATAACTTCAAATTTATAACTTTCGGATTTATTCCTATATATGTGCTATGAGACCTTGCCTCTTGCCAAATTTAATGATTCTAGGTCAACGGGAAGTACCCTATAGGTTTAGATTCCCCTGTGAAATCGCAAAATATACGACATAAACGTTCATATCTTTTGATTGCTTTGACTTACAACTTTTATTTTTTACAGCCGAAAGAAACCGTAGGCCCAAGTATTTAGTATAAATTTCAACTTGATACCTTTACGCGTTCTTGAGAAAAAGGGTATTGACAGACGGACAGACAGACGGACAACGAAGTGATCTTATAAGGGTTCCGTTTTATCCTTTTGAGGTACGGGACCCTAAAAAAGTAGACTAACTGTGCTCTGCGGGTTCACCTGCGAAGTAATGAAAAAATGGTGATGATGATGATGATAAAAAGATGCCAATTTTTTTTCTCCTCATAGAATCAGCTATCTGACGGTGAAAATCCCGTCAATAATGGCCCTACCATTTTCGAGTAAAGAACATTACACACATGCATACAAACACAAACATACACACACTCACGCACGCACGCACGAACATGACGAATTATTTTAAAAACATAAGAAAAATTACAAAAATTAAAATTATTGGTGACTATGAAGATTTGAACCCGGAGCTTACTCACAGAGTCGCAGAGAACTTATCCATTGCGTCAAACCATTCGGCCAACTGGACTATGACGATTGTGGTGAAATTATCCTTCGTAAACTAATATATACAAACAAATCGTTACAAAATGTAATTTTCATTCGCCTGCCTTTTTAGTACTTATAATGCAAGAAAACATTGCAGATAAGGTAGGTACTTACTTTACAACTTACGTCAAGGTGTTTTTGTGTCATAAAGTTGAGATTATATTTTGGAGCGGTTAGCGGAACAAAGCGACACACGTCCGTCTAGCAGCGCGCCTCAGCGGTCTCTGTCACATCGCGTAAAAATAAAAGAGAAGTGAAAAAGCGCCGCGGCGGCACGACGTTTCGTTCGACACGTTCGAGCCAATTTATGATTAAATTAATTAATAGATAGAAAAATTGAATTTTAATCAATAAATAAAATTTATGATGTTATTTGTTACAATATTTAACATCATTCTTGTAAATTTTGTAAAGATTTGTTCATTAATACTCGAGATAACATTGTATGCGTTTAGGTAAATTTCAAGGTTAGAGGTTATTTCATGATTTTTTTCTATCGAGAAAATTTATTGGAAACGTGTTTTGGAACTAATGGTACACTCAGAAATATGATCAAGATTACCACATATTTTTTTTACTGCTTTAAAATGAATATATTGTCTTAATATTTTTTTCTGTTAAGCCTTTTTTGTCTGAAAGACCGCCTTAATACCTACGTTAAAAATTATTTCATGAGTATTTAATTGAACTAAGTTAAATAAAACCTTGTAAAATCTATAGAACTTACCGATGATCAAGGCTTAAAATAAGTAAGTCGCTGGACTTGCTGTTACTAACAACCGATTTCCCAAAAAGCTTTAAAAAGTTATAATTTTATTGGTAGGAAGCGGACAACAACGCAGTGCGACAGAACCGACTCGTGGACCATATGAGGAACGAGACCAACACTCTCAAGAGCACGGTGGAGGAACGCGGGAATGTCATCAGGGACCTCAGTGAAAAGGTGCTCTAGCTCGATTGAATCAGGCGGTACTTTGCGGAAATTTATCTGCAAAGGAAAAGCTGTAAACCCCATTTTATCACAGAAAAATTCCTTACACCACCCTCTCTTTATTGTGTATGCTTATTAATTACAATGCGCGATAAATCACGATACGCAAATAAAACTCGATGATTTTAAATTTTGAAAGTACTTGATTTACATCTGTACGTTTTACTACTCAGGTGCTATGATCATTATCCTAATATTGCAGCAAAAAAAAAACGAGAAGACGATCGAGCGCCGCGACCGCCAACTGCGTGAGCTAAACGTCAAGATGGACAGCGCTGCTACAGAGATGGAGGTGGCGGTTACAAAAGCCACCCACCTGAGGAATCAGCTCGACAACACCAACATAGAGTTCGACAAGGCCAAGACGGCTCTGAACCATGCGAGCAAGGACCTGAAGGTACCTTACTTACCTCCTCCAGCGCTAGTCCCCCCCCCCCCCCCCCCCCCCGTAAGGAGTTGGCCGTAAGTCCCCTGGTCTCTATACATGTCTCATGTTCTAGAACTCCATAGTCGACGGGCACAAGCTCCGCATGGAAATGTCGAAGATGTCGAAGCAGGCCGTCCAGCAAACGAAGAAGTACCAGCTCTTGGAGGGGTACAAGGCGAACGTGGAGGCTGAACGGTGAGTTGTAAAGCTAGCCATTTTTTAGATAGCCCGTTGGTTCAGTTGGTAGTGAACCTACCTTCTGAGTTTGGGGGCGTGGGTTGGATTCCTAGGACCTAGGGCAAACATTTATGTGATGAACATTTGTGTTTGTTCTATATCTGGTTGTTAATATCTATTTATTAGTGATAATTAGTAATAAGTATTAATTAAGGCTTTTTTTATTTTCTTTGTTTGATATACTTACCTTTGTACTTAAATAAATAAAAAATACATTTAAGTATGTATTTAAAACTATATATGTATGTATATCAGTCTCTGGTAGCCAAGCTTTGCTTAGTTTGGGGTCAGATGACCGTGTGTGCAAAAATGTCCAGAATATATATTTGTCGGCGCGTTGACGTGTCGGCAATTGGGCGCAACTACCGTCGGATAATTTTAAAGGCTTAGATTATGTAGGTAGGCGTCACCTAGCTTGTTTTGTTTTGGTGGACTAGTGATGGAGGTGGCGCCATCACTGGTGTAACGCTGCAGTAACTTACTCTGCTGAAGTTCTTTACGTTGTGAAGTTGTGTCGTGGACAACCAATCAGAGTTTAGCAAGTTGGTATACCGTCCGGCAGAGGCGCTAGTTCAAACAGTTTATTATACCACCTGTTTTGCTGGGTGGTGTTCCCCTGGAAAGGGTAGATCAATTCAAATACCTAGGGCATATTGTCACAACTGGTTTCAAGGATCATGCAGATATTGAGCGGGAGCGGAGGGCCCTGTCTGTGCGAGCGAACATGATAGCCCGCAGGTTTGCACGATGTTCTAATGAGGTTAAGGTTACGCTCTTTAGAGCGTACTGTACATCGCTCTACACGTGCAGCCTGTGGGCTAATTACACTGAAAAGAATTACAGCGCCCTCCGCGTCCAGTATAACAACGCGTTCAGGGCGGTGATGGGGCTGCCCCGGTTCTGCAGCGCCTCGGGCATGTTCGCGGAGGCGCGAACAGATTGTTTCCACGCGACCATGCGCAAGCGAGGCGCGTCCTTGGTGCGCAGAGTGCGGGCCAGCTCCAACGCCGTCCTGGCGATGATTGCTACTAGACTGGATTGTGCTTTCATTCGGCATTGCTGCAACAGGCATGTCGCAGTACCAATGCCAAAGAGAGGGTACTAGGTCCAGTAGCTTTCCTGGACATGACCAATTACATTTCTACTAAACTGACTAGACTAGAATATTAAATTTACTATTTAAATTACTTGATTTTTATATTTTAATGACATTTTATTTCTGATGACATAACTATTTATTTTGATGTATTGATTTTTATTTGTGACTTAATTGTGTGTGAAATGTGACCTGAATATTATAAATTGTCTACTGTTTTGCTGTGTATGGGTTATAAGTACCTGAAATAAATGAATTTATTTATTTATTATTGACAAATGTAAGCAATATGGTGCGTGTTAAAGAGCTGTACATGATAATGTAAAGAACAACCAACAATTTGCGCAAACACTGTGTTATTTGAGTAATTAACTCAGCCTAGCTACAAGGACAAAAACCCTGTATGAGAATTGAGTTTTCCGCCATAGGTGAAACGTACCACCATAAGATAACGTAATAGGTCCTAATGTTTAATTTATTACAAATAACAGGCATAGCGATGAATATAACTAAATAAGGTAGGAACACACTCTGAAAAAATAAATTAAATTGGCTGATAAATCGGTAATAATCTGTTAACTATTATTATAATATTAATAACATCATATCTAAACATTTGAAATTGTTTCGACAGTTAATTAAATTAATACTTTTTTATATAAATAATATTTACGGAATTTTATACCATCTCTCTAGATTTGTACGCCTATAAACTAGGTAAAACATGATACAAAGTAACAAATATTTTAAACCACCTATTGTGCATGCGTTTTAAATGTGTGTATGATTTACTCGTGTTTTGTGCAAATAAATAATCTTTATCTTTATCTAATATCTGAGACATGAGCGTTTAAAGTTTTAGTTGGGGATAGAGAGGGGATACCTCTGTCCCTTTCTCGCAAAGCATGTGTAGTATAGCATTTGTGTGGCGCGCCTGAGGCGTGACGTCATACCTCAGGATAGAGCGCTCTCTGTCTAGCATGAAATTAAAATACATATTATTTATTTATTTTTGTACTAATTTTAATTTAGTTTTCGTTGATGGGCTATAATAATGATTAGCTTTTTTATGAGGTAATAAAAAATATTAGTCATCATGCCCGAGAGAGAGGTTATTTAGGTTTTATCCTAACGTGGCATAAACAAAGGGAGGCCTATACCCAGCAGTGGGTCACTCAGGGATGATGATGATGATGCCTATTGCAGGGACCGTCTGCGGCAACAAGTGAGTGTGATGGAGCGAGAGATCATGCTGACCAACAAGCAGGCCGAGGCAGACCGCAGGGACATCGAGAACCTTAACCGGGAGAAGGACATTCTCAACAAGAACCTGCAGAAAATACAGAGTAAGCGCACATACTATGGGTAACTCTCTCTCTCTCTCTCTCTCTAACTCCGTGGGTTAGGCCTAGGTTATTTAATACCTTGTATACCAAATTATTATTCCGACTGAAAGACTGTATCCATATGAAAAATAAACCGGCCATGTGTTGGGCTCGCGCACTGAGGGTTCCTTACCACCACAAAATACAAAAAGTAAGTAGTTCAAAAAGACAACATCACGCCCAGGGGCCTTACGGACAACTGCTATTACAGGCACCTAATCCGCTCAGTTGGAAAATCACGCGACCGCAAACCTTATCGCGCCCAGATACGTGGGCTATGTGGTCGCGTGATTTACCAACTGAGCGGATTAGGTGCCTGTAATAGCAGTTGTCAGTAAGGCCCCAGGTCACCCGTCCAAGTACCGACCGCGCCCTACGTTGCTTAACATGGTGACGAACAGAATTTTATAACTGACTCGCACTTGGCCATTGTTTATTATTTGTTATTTTACTTTCCAGTGTGTACTATACGTAATCATTCTAAAGGAGCTTGCAGACGTTGCGTAGTACATGTAGCAAGTACCTACAAGTTGCAAGTAGCTATACTACGCATCGTCCGCATCGTTTTGCTTAGTGCAAGTGGCAGAGGAAGTGCTACTATCCACTACCACTGCCACTTGCAATGAGCAAAACGATGCAGACGTTGATGCGTAGTAGTTACTTGCAACTTGTACTTGTACGACGCATCGTCTGCAAGCGCCTTAAGTTTTAAGCTTGCACTGTCTTCTGCAAAAACGGTTCTTGTATGTACCTAACCTTATTTTTTACTTAATCCGCCGTATCATTATATATTCTGTGATTCTGTGAAAATTTCAACTGGCGCTATTACGGTAGAAATTTACGGTTCGAAAGATACAGCCGCCACACTTAAACAGACAGACAGCGTAACCTTAATAATAAGGTCCCATTTACACCCTTTGGGTACGGGACAACTTGTAACGGACTATCTGCACTTATTACGTATATTATTACTTATAACGTAGACTTTCTATTGCATAATTGGCTTGCGTTTTGCCGCCACCTCGCTTGATGTTAAGCAATGACGTCTCAACGGTCTAAGATGAAGCACACTTGCCTAGAAGAAATCGTTTCACTCGCGACTTGAAGACACCAAGAGTCTATATAACTGATTGAATTAATAAATCATTAGCTCTCTTTGTTTATTTGCCAGTTATTAAATTTCTTGCTTCTTAAAAAGGTTATTTGACATTTCCTGAACAATTAACTGACCTTCCGAACTTCCTTGAGATCAATCAGATGATTACCAAATGATCGAAAGACGATACGCTAATCCTAAAATTATTATAGCTACACGTGCAAGATTATGCAAACTAATGTTATTCGTAAAATTGTTAATGTATCTGTATTTTTATGCATTTATAGAGAGAACTTAGATTCAGGTTTAAATTGTCAAGTTGGAACGAAAGTCATAAAAAATTACTCAGAAAAAATTTTAAGTGTTATAAATCTCCAGTTTTCCCTTTAGCACATACGTTACACCTTCCCTTGGTTGTCCATTTTTTTTTTTTTTTACAATTAATAGGCTTGCGTTTGACCACCATCACGCCTGATATTAAGCGATGATGCGGTCTACGTTGGAGCACGCTTGCCTAGAAGGAACCGATTCACTCGTGATTTGAAGACACCCAGATTGTAACCATCGGGGAACACCCATTCAGGCAGCGCATTCCACAGACTAGCAGTTCGCACAATAAATGTGGAATCAAAGCGCTTCGTACGGGTTTTGATCCATTTGATGACATTTTCGTCATCTCGTTTGCAGTTGTGTGCCGCTCAATATTGAAGTGTGCGTTTGTAGAGCTTATTTAGATGTCATGTGTTTTGTCTAGTTATTTGGATTTAAAACCAAACTACTGCACCGATTATGATGAAATTCGTCTATTGGACTAATCTGAAAGTATGTCCTGAGCGAATTTCCAAATCGGTTTATAAATAACGAAGTTCTGAGGTAACAAACTAACTTAGCAGGCCCGGTCTCTACGAAGTATTAGTGAATGCGTAACGATTTCTCCCACAGACGAGGCGATCGAGAATCTCCACATGCTGCACCTGCAGGAGCAGCGCAGGAAGCAGCTCGAGCATGAGATCGACATGAACGGCACCCAGATCAACAAGCAGAGGCTCATGATCCGGCAGCTCGAGAAGGATAAAGACAGGTACGATCTATACCAGTGTTTCCCAGACAGACAGTAGACAGTAGACATTGATCTGCCTTGGCCCGGTAATTTTCAAACTGCCCCTTCGTGACCCACTCAATAGTTTTAACCGGCTGGTTACATTAAGACAAGTAAAGTTTTTATTAGAAGTATGTATTTATTACGAGATGGAACTATATTTCGGTATCGGCTTACGATGCATCGATCGATAGTATTATTTTAAAACAAGGCACTGCGACGCAGTAGGTGTTTTATTTTGATGGCCTCACATACCTCTATCTAGGTCTGTGGATGGCCCGGTATCCGGATCGCAACCCACCAAATGGGAAATGCTGAATTCTATGCCATACAGTCGTCCTTGTTTCCTGAGAGATATAATCTAGGTCTTTTTTTTTCCACCTGTATTTCCCCCAACACAAGCCCACATTGTCAAGCTAAACATGTTGCTAACGCAGTTTTCTGTTTTGTTTTTAATTGGCCAATTTAAATTTATCTAGATCTTTTCAAGGTCTGATTTAATAGGTATATATGTTTTAAGTCTTCTTGCTTCATCTTCGACCACATCATCGCCTACCGTCAGGCGAGTTGAAAAGGCTGAATGATACGCGATAAGAAAAAAAACTGTTTTTAGGGTTCCGTACCTCAAAAGGAAAAAACGGAACCCTTATAGGATCACTTCGTTGTCCGTCTGTCTGTCCGTCTGTCAAGACCCTTTTTCTCAAGAACGCGTAAGGGTATCAAGTTGAAATTTATACTAAATACTTGGGTTTACAGTTTCTTTCGGCTGTAAAAAAATAAAAGTTGTAAGTCAACGCAATCAAAAGATATGAACGTTTATGTTGCATATTTTGCGATTTCACAGGGAAATGAAAACCTATAGGGTACTTCCCGTTAACCTAGAATCATGAAATTTGGCAAAAGGTAAGGTTTCATAGCACATATATAGGAATAAATCTGAAAGTTACAAATTTGAAGTTATATCATTTAAAAATAATTATTTTGCTATTACAAACTTACATTTTGTAGTTGGAATGTATAGAAGAACCTTATAGTCAACTACAAAGTTAAGTTTGTCTTTCAATATTTCAACTTTAGTTTTTTTTTTGTACTCGCGCTCTGAGGGTTCTTTCCAACGGAACCCTCAGAGCACGAGTCCTACTCGTACTTGTGCGTTTTTTTTTTTTTTAAATCTCTATGCCCTGTAATATTCATGTAAACTTTGCCTTGTATACCTTGGTAAATCCTGTAACCTAAATGGCTTGACTGATTTTGAAGTAGTATTGCCGCTCGATAGACAATTTATAGACTATCGATAGATTAGCAAAAGTGAAAATATCTATAGAACTATCGATTGTATCGTGGCCATCGATACTACCGATAGTACGGAATTGACAATAATATTGATGACTTGCAATAGTAGTATCGATAGTATCGACACAATCGATCTTTGATAGTCGGTTTGAAAAATTTACAATTGTCGATAACCCAATACTCTCTATGCTATGGTATCTATAATATCGCTAGTTAACTCAACTAGGATTAATCAAATCTAGGAAAATAATAAATTATATCGATACTATCGATAGTATCGACAGCGTGGCGACAATCAGGGTTCGATAGTATCGGTAGTATTGCTAATCTTCAATAGTTTTATCACCTTTATGCTATCGATACCATAGCATGGACTATCGATAGTTCGGCAACACTATTTTGAAGTGCGAGATATCGTTAGATTCGTTTCATGTTCGAAATGTTTCAAAATCGGATTGTATAGTTTCTCTTTTAATAGGTAATCATACTTGTGACAATGACCGAGCGGTAGCATGTGCGCTTTACAATCTGAGTGCACTCGGTTCGATCCTCGGCCTTTTCTTTTTGACCAATGACTTATTTAGTACTTAAATAAACTATGCGCAGTTTCGATGCCATCGCTTATTATTATTTATTCATTTAGCACGGTTATACACCAATTACACTAAAGATACAATATTATAAAACACTTATAACCTACAAAATTAACTAATTACAATATTATGTCAAAACGAAAAGCTAATTACATTAGTTATTAAAATGAATACACAATTATTTAAAATATTCAGGTACGAATAATGTCAAATAAGTAAGTAAAAACTAGTCAATATTGTATAAAAATAAGATAACCAAAGAAATGTATACATAAATGCTTATAACCGGTGAAGGTAAACATCGTGAGGAAACCGGTATGTCCAAGAACCTCAAAGTTCAAAGACATGTTATGACATTTACCAACATGCACTGGGCTAGTCTGGTGGATTAGGGCCCACTAGATAGCCCACACAGAGATGGCTTGTGTCCCGAAGCAGTGGGAACATGAAAGGCTAATAATGATGACTTTCTAGATGTCCAACAATGTAAAATAGGTATAAGTAAATGAAAATTTTGTAGAATGAGTACCCATGCTTTAGGTTACTACTTATACTTACTTATCAGAGTCAGGTTTTCCACGGCGGTCAAAAAAATCATGCAGTGTTAGACGTGAGTGAAGACAGTGACATGTTGATACCTAGCATTTTCAAAATCCACTTTTATTTTGTCTCCAGAATGTTGGAGGAAACCATCGCGCTGAACGAGAAAATTGACGATTGTACAGGTATGGGAATATATTTGCAATAAGACTCATACATCACATCTTACGTGACATCTTCTCGTCCAAGATACCACAGTGCCTAAAGACAAGGGTCTTTGAGCAGTGTGCGTTGCCAGTGATGACATATGGTACTGAGACGTAGTCCTTAACTGTTGGCCTTTTGGAAAAACTCAGAGTCACACAGCGGGCAATGGAGAGAGCTATGCTCGGAGTTTCTTTGCGCGATAGAATCCGGAACGTGGATATTCGCCAAAGAACCAAAGTCACAGACAGCTGTTAAAATTTGCAAGTTGAAGTGGCAATGGGCAGGCCACATCGCTCGAAGAACCGATAATCGATGGGGAAGAACGGTTCTTGAGTGGAGACCACGAACCGGAAGACGCAGCGTAGGTAAGCATCCCACTAGATGAACCGACGACATTGTGAGAGTCACGTGCATTCAGTGGATGCAGATAGCAGGCTGTCGTTCAGTGTGGAGGTTAAAGGGGGAGGCCTATGTTCAGCAGTGGACGTCTTCTGGCTGATGATGATGAAGACTCATACCAAAATAAGAAAGAAATAACAGGTGTTAAAAAACCAATACAGGGTTACGCGCAAAGGGTGCTCAAAGCCGGTACAAGGTCCATAGTACGATAGTACTCAAGATTATGAACAACTTTTACTATGGGACCAACCCTGACATCGGGAAAAAAATATCAGCTGTTCCATAGAAAACTGTAATTGACACTCGACAAAATGTATATTGATATTACCCATATTGATAAGTATAACAGATCAGCTTAGTACATCGTTTCCGCGTAACCCTGTATAAATTTAAATTAAATTATATTTAAATTTGTTGAGCCTGTGAACCGGGGTTACTAAAATGTGTTGGTATATATTACAGTTTTATGCAATAAAATTTTACTTTACTTTACTTTACTTATAATTATTATGTGAAAAATACAAGACGACACATTCGTCAATGGTTTTTTGAGAACGCTTTATTCAATTAACTGTGCATATTATACTTTTTCAGATCCCGTTTCGTCAGCATACAGCTGTTACATTAACAACTAATTATAAAACATACAGGGTTGTTGGTAACTAGCTAACAAGCTTCCTAGCTTCCCTACTACGCTACATCTAGGTGTAGGTACATCATACTTATAAACTTATGCCATAATTCGTCTTTTATTTTCTATCATACAAAAACAACAATATTTTAACTAGGGCTCTTAATTCCCAGAATATGGCGCGCCGCTATCTCACTCGCACATTAGTTTTCTTTATGGGAACTTTGATATGGGATAAACAGATTTCCACATTTACTCAGGTAATTATAAAAAATATTAAAACAAAAATCATCAAAATATTTTGAAATATTAACTTTGTAAAATAACCGAAGCACATTTTTCAATAGTAGACAATTAATTTTATGTAAAAAAAAACATCTAATGCACGAGTGGGATTGCTGCACCCGGTATTCTGCCGCACATTTTATTTGCTAACAAAATCCACAACAATATTTTTTTCATACACAACCGTAAAAAAACATATTGGTGAAAGTTGCAACAAACGGTCATAGAACAAAAGTTGTTAAGTATGACTGTCAGTTAGTTACCAATAACCCTGTAAGTTACTTCACATCAGCAGCCATTAAATGTCCACTGCTGAACAAAGGCCTCCATCTTAGAGGTGTTGCCATAATCTCCACGCTTGGCGGCTTGGTGATGGGTAAGTTACTCATGTGTCCTATATTCAGACGAGGTCCGTCTCCGCACCGCCGATATCTTCGACCTGACGAAAGCGCTCCGCGAGGAAAGCATCAAGTCGCGGAAGCTAATCGTCGCGATGGACACCACCCGGGCTGAGCGGAATATGCTGCACAAGAACTACACGGAGGCGCTCGATGAAATACAAGACCTCAGGCAGAAACTAAAGGTAACGAACTATATATAGTTGATAGGAGTTCAAATATTCAAAATCTGATGCTAGCCTTCCAAATATCTTGTGATCACACATGCTAGCCTTCCAAATATCTTGTGATCACACATAAAATAAATAATAAATAAATATTCGGGACATTTTTGCACACACGGTCATCTGACCCCAAACTAAGCAAAGCTTGTGATATGGCTGCCAGAGACTGATATACATACATATATAGTTTTAAATACATACTTAAATAGATATTAACAACCAGATATAGAACAAACACAAATGTTCATTACACAAATGTTTGTCCTAGATGGGAATCGAACCCACGCCCCTAAGCTTAGAAGGCAGGGTCACTACCAACTAGACCAACGGGCTATCAAAACACATGCTAGCCTACCAAATACCTTGTGTTCACAGATGCTAGCCTACATACATCTTGTGTCCGCAGATGCTAGCCTACCAAATAGAGCAGTTGAAGGAGGACATCACCGGCAAGGAGGTTGGGCTGAAGACCTGCGAGGGCGCGCTGGCGAAGAGCAACAAGAGGACCGAGATGCTCCGCGCCGAGGTGCAGGCCGTGCTTGCCAAGCTGGCGGACGCCAAGGCAGACATAACGGCCTTGAGGCAGGAGGAGGCTAGGCTCAATAGGATTGTGCAGGTTCGTTGAGTATATTCCCCAATGCCCGCATCACAGGTCACAGGACCTCTTCCTCTATGAACAAAGATTTGTTGCATATAAGGATAAGTACCGATGTATTCTTCGATGGTGTGGTGTGAGCATAGTGCGCTCACACTTGTCAATTCTTTGATTCTCAAACTTAATTTGTATACATACTTATACTTGTTTATTGCAGTGAGTTTACTCACAGTCTTATTTTATCTGGGGTTTTTTTCTTTCAAATATAGAATAGCCGTGGCCCATCTACGTTTGGCCCCCAACTCGCCTGATGGTAAGCTACGGTGTGGCCGAGGATGGAACACGTTGATCTAGAAGAAATCTATTCACTCTATCCTTGAAGATAGGCATCTTTTCCAGATCCATGATTCCAGGCAGGGAGTTTCATTCTTGGGCAGTCATCATCATCATCAGCCAGAAGACGTCCACTGCTGAACATAGGCCTCCCCTTTAGCTCATTTTGCTCATTCTCCGAAATGAATCCTGTAGAAGATTAAGTAGGAAATTAATAAATGTAATTAATTAAATCGCTAATCAATAAAACTACCTATTTAAATAGTAGTAGATAGGTACGTACCTACTTTAAATACATAAGACCTCGACAATCAAACGTGCCTACGCCAAACCTTTGAATTCTTTGGTCACACAATTAATTATTTCAACCTCTAGAGTGACGGAAAAGGTCGAAAGCACTAGATATTAGAGCTCGATGCGTTGGGCTGACTGCTTTGGCTCGCCAAATCTGTAACGACACAAAATTCTAGCCATCGCAAAAAGTTGTGCGTTGGCCACGACAAAAAGTGACTTTGCATAGACTACAAATTGGTATAAATGTTTTTTCATGTATTTCTTCATCATCATCATCATCATCATCATTTCAGCCGTAGGACGTCCACTGCTGGACATAGGCCTCCCCCATCGATCTCCAAAAGGGCCGGTTGGAAGCGGCCTGCATCCAGCGTTTCCCTGCGGTCTCTTTTAGGTCGTCTGTCCATCTTGTGGGTGGACGTCCTACGCTGCGCTTACCAGTCCGTGGTCTCCATTCCAGAACCTTTCGGCCCCATCGGCCATCTGTTCTGCGTGATATGTGCCCTGCCCACTGCCATTTCAACTTACTAATCCGGTGGGCTATGTCGGTGACTTTCGTTCGTCTACGGATCTCCTCATTTCGGATTCGATCTCGTAGAGAAACCCCGAGCATAGCCCTCTCCATAGCTCGTTGTGCGACTTTGAGCTTGCTTATGAGGCCCATAGTGAGAGACCACGTTTCAGTGCCGTATGTCATCACTGGTAACACACACTGGTCGAAGACTTTCGTCTTAAGGCACTGAGGTATTTCTTATCTACATCAATATTTGCGAAATACAATCAGCCAATCTGACTCATCACGAAATCTCAGAAACTACTGCACCTAGGCTGGACTTAAGGGGTGTAGAGGTCCGCTAAGAAAGGATATTGCGAAAGAGCCGAATTAGGAGGGAATTAACTAAGACTATTGGTGAGAGTCGGGGTCAGCCAGCTATAAGATTATTGAAATGGAACTGGGCTGGACATATTTGGCGAATGGACAACAATAGGTGGCTCAAAAAAACAATAGAGTGGGTACCAAGACAAAACAGAAGAAAACAAGAACGACCAAAAAGACGATGGGAAGATACAATTAAACAAAGATGTGGACCAGACTAGATGAGAAAAGCGAGGGACAGAATTGCACGGAAAATACTGAGCCCCACGCTGAAGAGGCAAGTATCTACCACGAGCTGATAAAGCTAAGCAACGACGGCTAACGACATACGAGTATCATTTCAGTTATCTATACATTTTACATTAGAATTTTTCACATTTCATGCTTTTTTTTTAATTACTTTCCAAAATTCTAAAGTGTTAGAAACAAACGGCTTTTATATTCATCTAATAGACCGCTGCCCGCAGGCATCATTCTCAAAATGCTGGCCGCATTGCTGCGATGGATTGCAATACTATATAACGCGATTCGCAAGGTCGGCGGCCAGCATTTTGGTCACAAGATGCTTCATGCTTCAACCAGCAGACATGAAGATAATTCTGATAATTATCTTTGTATTAACTTCTTATTCTTATTAGAAATGGGGGGATGAGTCCTGCACTGACATCTCGCTTGGGGTGTATTGTGCATTTTCTCTACCAGCACCCGAGCCAACCTAACTCCTTGAAATATCGGAACGAGGCTTTGGGGTGCTGGCACAATACTTGCTTCAGTGACAAGTGCAGGGCCGTCTTTAACCTATTATAGGCCCTGTCGATCGCGGGGCCCTGGGCACGTGCCCAGAGTGCCCAATGGGAAAGAAGGCCCTGGACAAGTGGAAGTGTAGATGTACCTAGATGATTCTAATCACTTCTTTATTTTACTGTTGGGTATAAGCCCTCATTACGCTATCTGTATTAATAATGCTAATCAGCTCCATGTGCGACTCATGATCTAGACAATATCGTCGACCAGTCTCGCTGCTGGACGACCAACGCTCTATTTTCATGCTATTTTAATTATTATTATATTATAATTAATTATTATTATAAATATTATATCTAACTATTATTGTGTGAACTGCTATTCTGTGGAATTCTCTGCCTGAATGGGTATTCCTCGATAGTTACAATCTGGATATCTTCAAATCACGATTGAATCGGTTTCTTCTAGGCAACGTCATGTCTTCTTCGTGTCTGTTAGTCCGTTCGGTACAAATTTTAAAAATGACTAATATAGGTCAGAGCTTGATAAGTCTAAAAATAAAAAAATTATACTGTCCATGTTGCTGCAGAACGTCTGGATCGTTTTGGCTCGTTTTAAAATGTACTTAATATCCTATAACTCAACTTTATTGAAATTTTGACAAGACAATGGCTGTCGGCTCAGCAAGTATATACATAGCAAAAAAAAGTTACCATAAAAAAATCGTTATTTTTACATAGTTATTGTAAGTATCCGTTTTATTGTTTTTCTATGATTTCCTGAATTATATCGAATATTTATTATTCAAAACACATAAATCAAGTTTTCTTCCTAGGTAGTACTTAAAAAAACTCGTCCTACATTACCAATTTTAAAGTCTAATAAGTTTTTTGATAAACTAGTTTAATGTACAACTAGCTGCGTCCCGCGGTGTTGTCTGTGATTTTTCAGTATTTCTGCATTTGCAAAAAGTATCCTGGGTTCGCCTGTGTGATGCAGACTATCTTCTTGCTAGATTTCATTACGATCGGTCCAGCTGTTTAGTCGTGAAAATGTGACAAACAGACTCAAAGAGTGACTAATATACTACTATAGCTGACAGATGCTGCCCTATCCAAATTTCAATAAATTTAAGTTATTGATCGAATACAAAAATCCCATAGATAAAGCATTTTAATGTTTAACTGACTTCAAAAAAGGAGTAGGTTCTCAATTCGACTGAATGTTTTTTTTTTTTGTATGTTTGTTACGCGATTACTCCGCCAATTCTTAATTGTTTTTGACTTCATTGGACGTGGTCCCATATAAATTATATCGAAAATGCAGTGCAAGTACCGTTCTTTATCGATCGTCAAATTCGCTAAAATGCCATAGACGATTCTATGGATTCTATCATCATATTATCGAATTTGACGACCTCAACTGTCAATTTGACGATCGCTAAAAGAACGGTACTTGCACCCATGATTCAATGCTTTTTGACGAAATCAACAAAAACAAAAAAAAATACACACATGCCGTTTTTAGTTTGTGGTCCCTTCAGCAAAAGTTTACTTCTTTACTTGTTTAGAGGAACTTCAATAAATTAACTGTCATTTTTCTACTTTTAAGTTTAAGTTTGTAAGTACACGTAGGTGTATAGACTTGAAGTAGGGTTTTGTATTTTTTAGGGTTTTTCGCTTCATTTTCCAATTTTCCTTCGACTTTTACAATTTTACTTTTCCTAAATATCCTTTTCGGACTATTACGAACATTTTAATCTATATATATATATATATATGCATACATATATTTTTATGCTCTTGTATTAATAATGTTATCATGTATGATGTTAATACCTCGTTAAGTATGTAATGATGTCTAAAGAGTCACATAATAAATAATCCGCAGCCTTGTAATTTGTAAATTTACATAATTACTATGTAAAATATCTCTTCCTGAGTTTGATAAAAAGGTGCATTTACTTAGGAAGTTCAGTCAGATATGAGGTGTAAATATAACTTGTAAATGAGGTTAACTATGAACCTACCTACCTCGCATAATACGAGTACCGTTGGTACACAACTGGAGCCCTTGTATAGCAAAAAAACTATGTCTTTCCGAATTAAAGTCTAACGTTTACGAATTAAGATCAAAAATTAGCCTGTTTTGCTTCAGTTCAGATTAGAAATTAAGGCACCTCACGGATCTAAATTAGAACTATGTTAATTCATGTCCATGTACAAAATTGTTCTAGAAAGTTCAAGATTGTCAATACAGTTTTGTATGAGAAACGGTCCACCTTAAGGGCCAAAATACAGGATGCAGCGATCTCACTCGCGCATTTGATGTTTGTTTAAGATATAAAATGACTGTCTACTTTTGAAAAATGTGCTTCGATAATTTTACGAGGTTAGATAATATTTCAAAATTATTTTTCTGCCCATACTTTAGTGTATTTCCGCTAACTATAATATTTCAAAATATTCAGTTTTTTTGTATAATTAATTACCACAATAAATTTGGAAAACTACCATACCATTTTTTATATAACTGTACTTATGTATAAAATGTACCTCTGCAGGAGGGTGACACCGCGCGCGCGAAGCTCGCCAAAGAGCTGGAAGGGCTGATGAACGAGCGCGACGTGGTCGGCGCGCAGCTGGTCCGGAGGAACGACGAGATATCGCTACTCTACGAGAAGATCAGGATCTTGGAGATCACGCTGCATAGGGGTCCGTTTTTGTGGTGAACCCCTTCGACCAAAATAAATTTTGGTCGAAGATGTACCCTAATTCCAGAAAACTCTTAGTGTTTCCTGGCTCCTTATATAATTAGTGACTTAGGGACCTAGTTAGAGGTCAGGGTCTGTTTTTGATGTGAAACATCTATTGGTGCGCTTTAGCGGTAGGTAAAACCGACTGGTATGCCGTGACGGACGTGGCGCCATATGCTCTTTTATGCCATCATATCATCATATCGAGGGGAGGACACCATAACTCTGGATTCTGGCCACCTATTCTATTACCGAGAGGGCGACCAACTGTCCCAAGGTGGGGTGGGGTTTCTCGTCAACAAGTCCCTAGCTGACAATGTTGTGGAAATGTCGAGTGTGTCGGCAAGGGTAGCGTACCTTATACTGAAACTGACTGAGAGGTATACTCTCAAAGTCGTACAGGTCTACGCACCCTGTTGTCGATACTCAGACGAAGAATACGAAGAAACCTTAGACTACGTTTCTTCGGCTCTACATAACACCACTAAGGCTCACTACAACGTAGTCATGGGGGACTTCAACGCTAAAGTGGGAGTACCGGCTTGCAGCGAATCAAAAGTCGGTCCACATGGCATTGGAAGCAGGAATGACAGGGGTCATATCCTGGTCAACTTCATGGCAAAGGAGGGGCTCTTCTTAATGAACTCGTTCTTTGAGAAGAAGCCTCACCGAAAGTGGACTTGGGAAAGCCCAGATAAGGTTACTAGAAACGAGATTGATTTCATCATGACAGACAAGAAGCACGTATTCAGAGATGTCTCAGTGCTTAACAGGTTTTATACCGGAAGTGATCACAGGCTTGTTCGAGGCTCTTTGAATATCAACTGTAAGCTTGAAAGATGTCGTCTGATGAATTCTACGCTCCGACCTAATCTTATCCAAACTGTAGTGGGATCCGACACATTCCAGCTCAAGCTGCAAAATAGATTCGCTGCTCTGGGAACCTCAAGTGACGTGGACGAGGAACTTCAACATACAGTGAGAATCCTGAGGGAGGAGGGTGCGAAGTTTTGCCAGTCGCAGCGTACAGGTACGAGGTCTAAACTCTCCGATGAGACCCTCCGGCTTATGGATTTAAGGCGAGATAAGCAGGATGCCCCAGCATCAGAGTTGCGGGAGCTAAATCAGAGGGTCTCTAAGTTTGTGCGGCGTGACCTCCGACGTTCAAACACACGCCGAATTGAAGAGGCAATTGAACAGAATCGGGGGTCCAAAGTCTTTGCCAAACAACTTAGTAGGGCCCATCTGACAAAGCTCACAACTGCAAATGGCAACACTGTTGTCTCTAAGCCGGAGGTGCTCGTGGAGATTGAAGACTTCTACGGCCGGTTGTACGCTTCGCACGCCCCAAGACCTGAAACCAGCGCAGAGGATTCTCGCGCAAAACTAGCACGCCACTACACTGACGAGCTGCCGGACGTCAGCTTAGGCGAGATCGAGCTGGCCCTCAGACAACTTAAAAATGGAAAAGCCCCAGGTGAAGACGGTATAACTTCGGAGCTATTAAAGGCAGGGGGTAAGCCCGTACTTCTTGAGCTTCGCAAGTTATTTGGTACCGTTTTGAACACCGGGAGAACTCCAGAGGCGTGGAGCAGGAGTGTGGTGGTCTTGTTCTTCAAGAAAGGAGACAAAACGCTTCTTAAGAACTACCGCCCCATTTCACTTCTGAGCCACGTTTGTAAGTTGTTCTCGAGGGTCATCCTAAATCGCCTCGCTAGAAGACTTGATGAGTTTCAGCCCCCGGAGCAGGCCGGGTTTCGCTCAGGATTTGGCACCATAGACCACATACACACAGTGAGGCAGGTTATACAGAAGACCGAAGAGTATAACCAGCCCCTGTGCCTTGCGTTCGTGGACTATGAGAAAGCCTTTGACTCAGTCGAAACCTGGGCTGTTCTGGAGTCTCTGCAGCGCTGCCAAGTCGACTGTCGGTACATCGAGGTGTTGAGATGTATTTACGACGCTGCAACTATGAGTGTCCAAGTACAGAACCAGCAGTCTAAGCATATCCAATTGCGCAGGGGAGTGAGACAGGGAGATGTAATATCCCCGAAACTGTTCACGAGTGTCCTGGAAGATATGTTTAAGACCCTGGACTGGAAAGGTAAGGGCATTAATGTCAACGGTGAATACCTCTCACATTTACGATTTGCTGACGATATTGTCATAATGGCTGAGTCCGTACAGGACCTGCAAGGGATGCTGTCTAGCCTGGCCGACGCTTCTAGACGCATCGGCCTCGGAATGAACATAGATAAGACAAAAATCATGCTCAATAGTCGCATAGACCCGGGGCCGATAGTAGTTAATGGCGTTCACCTCGAAGTTGTTCAAGAGTACGCATACCTAGGACAAACTCTGCAGTTAGGTAAGAATAACTTCGAGAAAGAAGCCAATAGAAGAATTCAGCTGGGATGGGCAGCATTCGGTAAGCTTCGTCAAGTCTTCACGTCGTCCATACCACAGTGTCTCAAGACAAAGGTCTTTAACCAGTGTGTCCTACCCGTTATGACCTACGGTGCCGAGACGTGGACACTCACGGTTAAGGTGGTCCACAAGTTTAAAGTCGCTCAGCGAGCTATGGAGAGAGCTATGCTTGGAGTTTCTATACGGGACAAAATTCGGAACGAAGTGATTCGACATAGAACCAAAGTTACCGACATAGCTCAAAGGATTAGCAAGCTGAAGTGGCAGTGGGCCGGCCACATTTCCCGAAGAACCGATAACCGATGGGGTAGACGAGTTCTGTGTGACAACTGATACGACTTACCAGTCTTCTAACGCAGTGAGAGGTTGAGTAATACACACCAATATAACGGAGTCTCTTTACACTTTTTAATTACAGATCAATTTATTATTTACTCGAAGATTTATTATTTTTAAGCACTTGACAACATATTGTTATTTTTCTGACAGACCTTACTTCACAGTTCACAATCACTCTTGTTTTAATTTTGATTATAGAAAAGTTTCTAAAGAGGTTGCACTTAATGTTATGACAACCTCAACACTTTCCCTCATTAATTAAGTGCATGGCACTGTAGACCCAGGGCATTACGAATTGCTATGAGTCTTGGCTTTGGAACTGCCTTAGTCATAAGATCTGCTAACTGACTAGTAGTGACAGTCTTTTGCACATCCACAAGTCCTTCTTGTACAGTTTCAGGATACAACTCTGTGCCTACGGAGCACACGTAGTCTTGATATCTTTCAGGGCGTGAGAGATTAGCTCGATCGCGCAAGTTATAATGTCGAGGTGTTGTGTCCATTAACAATGGTTCAATTATTTCTAGCTGCTCATCAGCATCAACAAACTCTTCGTTTGCACTCTCATCATCTCGGGTAAGACTTCTATCTCCCGAAATTTCGTCATCGTTTCTATCTCTTGAAACTTCTTCATGAACTTGATCTTGACCTACTCTATCTCCCTCTAGAGCATGTTCATGACCAGTTTCTAGCTCTACAGTACTTTCTGGCAAATTTTCTTGCATTAAAGATTGATTATCTCCCTCTGAAATTATAGGCATCTCTGTAGATATCCGGAATTCGACATCAGTCTGGAAAGTGATGTCTCTCGACTTCAATGTTTTATTTCCGTCCCAAATACGATAACCATCATCGTTTTCATACCCTATAAGCTTGCCTTTTACTGCTTTTTTATTGAGCTTCTTGCGTTTTTGTTTAGGAACGTGAGCAAAACATTCACTCCCGATTACCCTCAAGTGACTTATCTTAGGCTTCTTTCCATACCAGAGTTCGTATGGCACTTTCCCATCAACTCTAGTTGGACCTGTCCTATTTAACACGTACGCGGCTGTGTTTATAAGCTCTGCCCAAAGCTTTTGCGGTAATTCTCCTCTTGTATGTAGCATGGATCTAGCAGCTTCAACTAACGTACGGTTTTCTCGCTCACTACACCCATTTTGTTCCGGGGTGTAAGGCATTGTCAACCGTTGTTGAATGCCATGTCTTTGAAGGATATTGCGTACCTCTTTGTTATCAAATTCTCCACCGTTATCGCTTAGAATTGTTTTTACGTGATATCCAGTGGTCTTAGCTTCTTGAAGCATTTGAAGAAGTTTATCCTTAACTTCAAATTTGTTCTTTATGAAATAGACCATTCGATACCCAGAGTAGTCATCTTTGAACAGTACATAATATTTAAATTTGGACATACTTTCTACAAATGGACCACAAACATCAGTATGAATCAATTCTCCTGCAGTTGTTGCTCTTTCTCTTGTTCCAAATGGTTTTCTGTGTGACTTCCCGTAAATACAGCCTTCGCATTTCATATTGTCAGGACTCAACTGTATACTAAGCTCTCTCTTGACAAGGCGAATAATATGCTTCTTGTCCTGATGAGCAAAACGCTCATGGTATAGCTGTAGCATGTTAGAGCCAGTTACAGCATTCACTTCTATGGTCTTAGGTTTTATTGGCATGACCGTCTTCATGTCCAATTTATACAGGCCACCATTTTTAATCCTTTTTCCAACTACAATTGCATCGCCATTTAAATCCAGCCTGCACTCCTTGGTGGTGGACGTAAATATGCTGTCTTGCAGTTTATCTTGTGCTGCTAGCACCGAAAATAGATTCTTGGTCAGTGTTGGCACATACCAAACATTGTTTAGAGTGAGTTTCAACTTTTTGCCGCTAAGATTTGATTCAACTTCCACAGACCCTTTCCCTTTTGCAGGAACTATAGTCCCATCTGCTGTTGTAACAGTGTGGTTCGAATCTAACTCCTCAAACTTTATGAATACATCGCCTTTTACTGAAATGTGGGTTGTTGCTCCATTATCGACAAACCAGCTCTCTCTGTCTTGAATTTGTGTATTGGAACAAGCATTCACCATCAGCGAAATATTTTGCACTTGCTTAGAAGCAGCTGCTGATGTGCCTGGTGTGGGCTTGGGCGGCCTCCCGTCCTTGATCCACTTCTTGCACTTCCGCACTATGTGTCCTTTTCCAGAGCAGTAGTTGCAGATCAGCTGTTTCTCGTTGCTTTGCTTCTCTCTCTTCTCTTCAGTGCGAGCTGCCACTAAAGCCTCTTGCTTAAAATCTTCTTTATTCCCTAGTGCTCTCTCAAAAGCACACAGGTGACTTGTCAAGTTGTTTACCGTCCTTTCTCTTTGGTTAAGTAACAACCAGCTTGATTTAAACGCAAAATATCGTTCGTCTAGGGTGTCAAGGATTTTGCAGATCAGAAATAAGTCCGGCAGCTTCATGGTAGCATCCATCTTTGTGATCTCGACATTCAAACTGTTCCAGATATTTTTCAACTTTGACATGTGAGTGGATATGTCATCCTCCTTATTGTACTGCAAACTGAAAAATTCTGTACACAAAGTGTGCGCCCTATCATCCGACTGTCCATCAAATAATCTATGCAATTCCTGCCAAACTTCTTTTGCTGTGTTAAATCTCATCACCTTTTTGAGCGTATCTTCGGACATATTAGTGGTAAGTATGAGCAGAGCGCTACATTCGGTCTTTCTATACTTCGCCAAGGCTACATTATAGATGCCGACTTCAGCGTCACCAACTCCTCTGGCAGGGGCAACGGGTCTTTCGAGGGTGCCCTCGGCTGCTTCCATAGCACCTTCTACGCCTCGTAGCATTATGGAGATTTTATATTTCCATGTGGCCCAGTTCTCTTTCCCTTCCAGATTACCTATCTGTAATTTTGTTGTGAAATTATCCATTTTTCTCTTTATGTATTACTTCGATTTAGTAGTACCTCTGGGCCCATAACCTGTGACAACTGATACGACTTACCAGTCTTCTAACGCAGTGAGAGGTTGAGTAATACACACCAATATAACGGAGTCTCTTTACACTTTTTAATTACAGATCAATTTATTATTTACTCGAAGATTTATTATTTTTAAGCACTTGACAACATATTGTTATTTTTCTGACAGACCTTACTTCACAGTTCACAATCACTCTTGTTTTAATTTTGATTATAGAAAAGTTTCTAAAGAGGTTGCACTTAATGTTATGACAACCTCAACATTCTGGAGTGGAGACCACGTTTAGGCAAACGTAGTGTAGGACACCCTGTTGCCAGGTGGAGTGATGACCTGCGTAAAACGGCGGGTAAAAACTGGATGCAAGGTACTGCCGACCGAGCTCAGTGGCGTGCATTGGGAGAGGCCTATGTCCAGCAGTGGACAGTTAGAGGCTGATGATGATGCCATCATATTACACATCTGCCGGGTGTACCGTGACCGATTTTAATGTGCAATTTATTTGAAATACTCACTGAAGAAAATTAGACCAGAACGCGGACACAATTTTTCGTCTACTCCAAGATCTTGTAAGTAGGTTCTTAGGTCTATGTATTTTAAAGTGCTGTGCAAAGAGGTTTGCTTGCGACTGCAGGAGAGCGTCAGTACGAGCAGCGAGTAGAAGACATAAGGCTGCTGCGGCTCGAGATCATCAGGCTGCGGAAGGAGAAGAACCTTCTGTCTAAAGGCATCGAAAACATGACGGACTTGAGACTCGAGGTAAGTCTTAGGCTGGACGAATCTCCAGCTTACATTTTTCAGCTTACATAATAGGTTAATATATATATAGGTACCTATGTGGCTTTAAGCCGCTTGGTCTTGGTGGTTAGGCAAGTCTTGCTTTATGTTAACTCCAGGGTTGCCACCGCCACCTGTCCCGATTCTGCCGGGACAGTCCCGATCCCGATTTTGATGATATTGTCCCGCGTCCCGATAACATATAATTTTGTCCCGTATTTTTGACGATCGCTTAATTCGTTTAGACTCACAGCACAATTACGCGTCGAGTAAAAATTCGCGTCGACTAGAAGGCATTAATTAATTACGTATTTTGGCCATCGATGTCCGACCGATTGTCCGGACTTTTTTTTCTAAAAGGTGGCTACCGTGTTTACCTCCCGCCCTGTTGGTCAGGTATTCAACTTGGAGCGGGAGCTGGGGCGCGAGCGGCTCCGCGTGCGAGCGCTGGAGGAGGCGCTGGAGACTCCTCTCAACGTGCACCGATGGCGCAAGCTGCAGGGCACCGACCCGGAGAGCGTGCGCCTCACGCAGAAACTCCGGCTCACGCAGAAGTAAGCACGCAAGTACTGCTCTGGAAGTAAACACGCAAGTACTGCCCTAGAAGTATGTTAGCACGCTATTTCTGCTCTAGAAGTATGCACGCAAGTACTGCAGCTCTAGAAGTATGCACGCAAGTACTGCCTTAGAAGTAAACACGCAAGTACTGCCCAAGAAGTAAACACGCAAGTACTGCCCTAGAAGTTAGCACGCAAGTATTGCGCTAGAAGTAAGCAAGCAAGTATTGTCCTAGAAGTAAGCACGCAAGTACAGCCCTAGAAGTATGCAAGCAAGTACTGCCCTAGAAGTAAACACGAAAGTACTGCCCTAGAAGTAAGCATGCAAAAAGTCCTTTCACAATGTCTCAAGCAAGATCGATCCACCAGGATATTGTGGAGAACTATAACTGCTGTAGGTCCGACGTGCCATGTGCCATTAAATTGGAGCACTTAAGACGGGAAACAGATACGCAAAGTACCTATCTGAAATCGCGGCATTTAACCTATATCTCAGATCAGACAAACAAGGGAGATATGGTAAGGGGGCGTGGCGGGTGCGAACGCATCTGGCCTTAATTAGGCCAGTTGCGCTCTGACCCTGTTAGCATGTGGAATATTAGTTAGTTCATTGGTATCGCTGAGTGTGCGTGAAAAATGAGTAAGTATAACGTACATACAGTTTTTGCGTTAAAAAAGTTAATGAAACACGGAGACATTTGAGCCAACGATAATTTTATTATACTAAGGCGTATGAGGAGGCATATCTCTCGTTAATCTGCTCTGAGAAATACCTTACACTATCTTTTATACCCTTGATACAAATCTGTGTTCAACACTAATATCATACAATCTGACGTTAACAAAGCTATTATGTTGTACTCTAGTATATAATCTTTGCCTATAGTAACCTAACTGCAGGCTGCATTTATTTGCGACATTTTAGAAAGGGAACCTAGATATTTTTTATGGCTCCTGATCACCAGTTCGGCGCGTTACCTTCGGAATGGGTTTATTCTTGTATGGCTGACGTTCACCCGATTCTCAGAACAAAGAAAAACCTTACACTTGCTTTGCTTTATTTAGTTTATTTGGTAATATTCTGGTGATAGGCATCACGTCATAGGAATGTTTTTACAACCTTTTTTTTAACTGTGTTAGTTAAGTGTTTTATGTGTGTGTGTGGGACAAATCTTGCAACTGAATTTTAGACTTGTTATCTTTAACCGATTTAGTACCTCTCCTTGAGCTGGTCGTCCTAAAACTTAAGGGGCCTGTATACCCTCTGCAGCTCACTCGCTCGCACATTTTCATATTATTGAAGATATAAAATCAATGAGTGTGAATTTCCAAAAAGTAACAAAATCATGTCTTGGTGTCTATCGTACCCTTCCATTCATTTTATTTTAGTCGAAGGTACACACCAACTTAAATCCAAACAAAGGTCAAAACTCAAAAACTAGTGGCGTTATCTCTAAAAGCGATCTCTTCCAGGCAACCTTAGGATGTGTAAGAAACGCCGATTTGTCCCATTTGACTCGAACTATCTTCGAACGGTCAAATATTTATTGTACTTGCTCTATCTTCACAGTCAGCTGTCATTGGAAATTATGTTGTACGTGCCATGATAATATGGTTCGCATTTCAGTGTTAAGTGAATCAAGCATTAGTTATTTGTTCTGTCAATATGAGTTGTAATTTAACTACGTACGCATAAAAGCATCTATGTCGTTGTGACGCATTTTGTATACGACTTTGGGACGTAATTTTCTTTCCAGTGAGTAAAAGCAAGCGGGGAAATCCTTGAGACAGACGTGCATTGTTTTTTTTTGTGCTATCGGAGATTTTGTTTTCATTTGTCATAGCACCGTACTTCTGGGTATTTATGCCGTTCGGTTGTTATTCAAATAAACGCTGGAATTTTGTTATGGGGTTTAGAGATCTTGTTTTTGATTATTTTCCTTGTTAGTTGATTAAACATTACAAATGGGTTTTTTGTTTGAGATACTGTGGTAACTAATGTGTGTCGAGGCGTTCAGTGAAATGAAACGGTTGCGATTGAACTCTAAAAGGATTTTCCATCATCATCATAATCAGCCTTGTAACAGTCCACTGCTGGACTCTTAGCCTACCCCCGAAAGGGTGATTTACCATCACGTATTATGTTTATCGGGAGCGATGGTGGCCGAGCGGTAGCATGGGCGCTTTACAATCTGACGGCACCCGGTTCGATCCTCGGCCCTGTACCAACCTCTTATTTAATACCTTTTAAATTATGTGCAATGTTAAAAGCTCGCCCCATTCATTCGGCCCTTTCGCAAAATTCTTTCTTACCGGACCTCTACACCCCCGAGTAATTTACCTGCTTAAGTTTAACTTCGTAGGTCTAGTACAGGGGTGTCCAACATACGGCCCGCGGGCCACAATGCGGCCCGCCAAGGTTCCTAATCCGGCCCGCGAATGAGTCAAAAGTTGGGTAGCTTTAAACTTTTTGTAGACGTAATTTTGTAAAAAACTGTATATGAAAAAAAAAAACAGTTTATATATGAAAAATGTATATCATCTATATCAGTGTGCATGTGCATGCGATTACAAGTGAAACCCGCTGTGAATTCCGCCAAAAGGTTATAATTATACCAATTCTACCATTTTACTTATATTAGTCTTGATTTGCTCAGTTATGAAACATCTCTTGGCCCGCCATAGTTACAAAGTTAATAAATCCGGCCCGCCACAAAATTTAGTTGGACACCCCAGGGGCCTTACGGACAATAGCTAATTGCGGCACCTAATCCGCTCAGTTGGAAAATCACGCGACCGTAAACCGTATCTGGGCGCGATTAGGTTCACGTTCGCGTGATTTTCCAACTGAGCGGATTAGGTGCCGCAATTAGCTGTTGTCCGTAAGGTCCCTGGTCTAGTAGCTTTTGAGATTTCGTGATGCGTCAGTGAATGAATTGGCATGTCGCTTGCATAGATTGTATTTGTATCATATTATACCTTACGTAGGTATCATCATCATAATCAGCCTTTTAACAGTCCACTGCTGGACTTTTAGCCTACCCCCGAAAGGGTGATTGGGCCATATCCACCACGCTGGCACAGTGCGGGTTGGTGGATTCACATACGCCATTGAATTCCTTCTCCGTACGTATGCAGGTTTCCTCACGATGTTTTCCTTCACTGAAAAGCTAGTGGTATGAAAATCCGTACATAAACTCCAAAGAGCTCATTGGTACGGGCCCGGGGTTTGAACCCGCGACCTCCCTTTCAAATCTAGCGGTCTCCCAAATAGGCTACCACGGCTACGTAGGTATGGCACGGCATAAATCTCAAGTGTTGTTGTTGCAGGAAAGTGTTAGCTCAAAGCGAGATGTTGGTGCTGAAGGATCGAGAGTTAAAGGAGACGCGGAACCTGTACAGCGCCGTCAAAGATATGCTGGCGCTGCAACCGAGCCCGGAGATACAGGTTATATCACAATTACATTTGCAAAAACGACACCAAGTTGGCACCAGTAGCGTTCGTCAGTGTCGCTAGCATGGGTTGTACCTATCGCTCCGTATCAAAGAACCATCTGCAAACATCCAAATTATAAAATACCTTTGTAGGAAGAACGCCGCGAAGGCGAAACGACCTTCTTGTACTCCTCTTAAATATTTAATACCCGTAATGTTAAAATGTCTGCAATCACGCGTATGATTTGAAATGTTTTTATAAAAAAATTGTGAATCACAAAGTATATGATTATTTTTCACATTGTATAGAATTTTGCATCATATAAATATTTCAGAAAAATACAAATTTAATTAATTTGTTATACCCGATGTGACCCACCATTTTAAAATTCGGAGGTTGGTTATCTTGCTAGATTGTTCTTCTGCTAAGGAGTGGTACCAACCCTGTGCTATGAGAATTTTGTCAATCCAAAAACAGTAGACGCCACTCCACATAAATCGCATACTGACAACATGGGACATTAGGTTCTTCAAAACGCTTGGGTAGGTTAACTTTATATCTCAAAAAAAGTATGTCCAATTGGTTTTTTTTATTCTCACTCAGTGATTTTGTAGGTATCTTCAAAAACGTTGAAAACGTACGAAAGACGCTTACCTAAAAGAAACCTGTTTGATACTCCAATCGATAATTGGAAAAAAACGATACTTGCAAATGCTCCTCAATAAGAATCCGAAGTGTAAAAATAAATAAAAATATTTGTGTACGTTGATCAATTTTTTCCAAATTTACAGCACTTTTACTCATATAATAGTTTTCCTTTCTTCCGTTCGTATTATTTGTTTTCTATGAATACAAAATAATGTTTAAATATAGTAATGTTCGGTACCTACTCCAGATTTTTATTTTTTTGTCTCACCCCAAATGAAACCCTCCTTGGCTATATACGCCCATGCCGTTGACCCATAATACTTTGGTTTTACAGCAAACACTGAACCGCACGCAACGAGCCCTAGCCCAGAGGACAACGAAGATGAAGTGCTTGATAGCTGGTAACTACCTACAGTTATATGATTATTAACGGGATATTTACCGTGGTAAGGTTGTGGAATGAGCTCCCGATATTTCGGCGCAGTTACATGCACCATGTTCACGGGAAGACTGAAGAATGCGGGTGGTTGGTCGAACAGTTCAAAGTTAGGTGCAGACATAACGATCTACCCTCTTTCTTAGTCTTTTGCTACGGTAATCACTGGAACTTGAACCTAAGCCCCGACAAACACTCACTGGTAACTTTTTACTAGTACCATCTAGTACTTAGTAGTGTTTTGACTTTTTAGTGGTAGTTTTTTCTAGTTTCAATCTTATACCGCCGATGGCCGGCGACACTATCAACTGACAAGGACATAATATTAGGTTACACAGTAGCAATATGTTATCATTTTCCAGAGCTAAGCATGCGCGAGCAGCAAGTGTCGGACTTGCGGCTAGAGCTGGACCGAGTCAACAACGATCTGCTGGGGTTCAAGCAGAAGTACTACGAGATGAAACGGGCGCTCGACGCGGACGAGGCGCGCCGTCTGCGCCTGCCCACGCCTAACGCTAGCGGGAACAACACGCCCATGGGACACGACCAGTAGACCGTTCTGCAGACTGTACACTACGCACCACGAGAAGTGTACTGCTAGGTGCTCTCGATGCGTCTCGCGCCGCGCTCTACCTTGCTCGGTTTCAGCCGCGATCAATGTAGGTACACCCGTGACCAGTGGTGGATTTACCAGCAGGCTGAGTAGGCTGGAGCCTAGGGCGCCAAATTTGGGTCAATTCTTTTTTTGCCTTACGGAATTTAAAAGATTCTTGAAAAATCAAATGTTATTAGGTCCACAAACAATTCAACGTGTAATATGTTTCACCACTTACGATTTATTTTCTAATCAATATTGTGTAAGTAGTACTCAGGCATACCTTACCCCGCCTTAGTACCAACTACATGTTTGAGCTTTTATTAGCTCAGAAATATATCCAAAAACTATTAATTAAACACAAACAACTACAATAAAAATAAAAAACATATTACTTTAACCGTAATAGTTTAAAACAGGCATCAACTCATTTAGACTGGATGCGTTCGCACCCGCCGGCCGCCACGTCACCTTTCCATATCTCCTTTGTTTGAATGATCCGAGGTTGTGCCGTAGTTCCTAATGCTATTTTTTTCGCGGTGTGCGTTGACCGTTAGATGTCGTTTTGTCTGTTAAATTAATTGAAAACGTGGCAGTTTAGCGATAGACGTTGGATTGGTTATGGGGTTTTTTTAACAAATGATATTTTGACTCGTATTGGTGGTTGTTATAAATGATTGCCCCACGCAAACACACTAGGCTATATGAAATGTCCCAATAATGTATCCAATAGTTACGATTAAACTGCATAAAATATATAATTGCTGAAAACATATTTTGTGTAATGCAATTTAAATAAAATGCAGTTTTTTAACACTTTGTACCTAGTCTGTAATTTATTGTAATTATTTGTAATGTTCATTACATCGTCGTTGTGAAATCAAGACTGAATCGAGGTTGAATTTGAGTATAAATAAAACAACCAAGTAATTAATCCGAAAACAATAGTTTTATTTAAGAACTTTTCACTTTCTCATAAAATATACACATTGTTTTTGTCATTAAACTAAACTGTAAGTAATTACTAATTTTAAATACCAATTCTCACAATTTCGAAACAGGTGGATTGCAAGGGTTCAACCCCAACGATTCGGTCTAAAAGTGGTGTTCTCTCATGTACAAATTCTTCGCTTATCTCTATTTAGAAAAAAAAAAGTAATCAAATGAAAGCAGATTTTGTACATTTCAAAATAATAAAAAATATATAGTAGAAGTACGAAGACCTTCCGTTTATCTCGTTAATAATGTGATGATAGAATTCTACAGTCCATTTGTTTGTTTACTTAAAAATAAACAGTTCGATGCATGCTCTGCGAGGGGTACCGGAGGGGCGCGGGACGTACGAAATGCGATCAAATGCGACCTGGGATATCCCCCCACTCTAGTACACAGTATTCCAGTCCAGCCGTGGCTACAATATGCGGTGCACCGCGCGTTTCGATACTGCGATAATTTGAAACTACGTGACAAAACTAAAACATTTCTCCATGTTGTCTACTTTTGTTGTGGTCTCTGTAGTAATTATACGCTATTGAGCAATATTTCCTCATAAGCTGTGTTATCGCATTATTGAAACGGCCATCAATCAACATTCTCTGATCGACACGGGCCAGGTCGGTGACAAACTGACCACTCTTATGCTGGGGCCACACTAGCAATGTTCGTGTAGGGATGTCACGTTATAAACTTTGTATTCAGTCATTGGCAAACGTCTTTTGTCCACATTTTCTTCCAATCAAATGGCATTGGGAGACAAACTAGATTCCATTTACAAAAACCTTTGATTCGCTCTAATTTACCGACAACACCACGATAGGCGTTTGTGTTCGCTTACAGTACGACATAAAAGAGTACAAACGAAAATAGCGTTGTTATCTGTTAAGCGTCAAAGTAAAATTCAAAAATATCTGTAACGCCCTGGTTTGTTGTGTTTTAAACGCTTAAAATAAGAACTCCATTGAATTTTCTACTGAACAGCGTTCATTGAAGGTGTTAAGTATTTATTTGCGATAGTGGCGTCCCCATTATTTTCTACTACTTTATGTCGCACTGTAATTTCATCAACTTCGCGAACTACCCGCCATACATGTCGCTACAGTGCGAATATTCGCCGAATACCGATAGTGTAGCCGCAGCATTACATAGATGTTATGGAAATATATTCGATATAATGGAACTATCCTCTTCAGATCTCCGAACAAATCACGGATAAGACGAATCTAAAAAGAGGTATTTTTTGGCAATGTCAATCTCTTTTGATTATTAAAATTGTTTAAAAGCCCAACTCGCACAATTCCCTCGACCCGTGTGGACATTTCAGTGGGCCGAACCGTACCCGGTACTTCGTTTATGACATCACATACATCGGCCCGCGATAACCACGCACAAGTAACCTTTGCGCACACTCTGAAGGTAAGAATAAAGCTTTAATATTTGTTGCGACGATCCTTAATGATACTTGCACATTTTACAAATAATCTGCGTAAGCTGAAACAAAGCTGAGCAGGATGCACGTTGTATAGTAAAATGCATTGAGCCCGTTGAGACCATGCGAAGTAGCTTGCAAGTACAAGTAGCAAGTACTCGCGCCGGCGTGCAAACGTATATAACAACTCGCGTGCGAGGACGTACTCGCGAGAGACGTACGATGCGCAGTGGGCGTCGCGCGAGTAGGGGAAACAAAGCATCACTTGCGCAACCAGCGCGAGTGCTACTAAGCACTTCCACTGCCACTTGAACTAAGCAAAGTATTGTAGCTCATTACAAAAGATGCGTAGTAATTACTCGCGCAAGTACTTGCGCAAGCAACTTCGCATGGTCTGCAACAAGCATCACATACGTGCATACTGCTCTCACATGAGCGTCCGTCTCAATAATACGCAGGGTATTTAACTTGTGCCAGTACCGTTACTCTCTCTCTTCATGTAACCTCACCCTTCAGAATGGTACAATTAAACGTAAATAGCTGTCCCAACTTACGAAATACAAACACGGAATCAACTATTCTTCAACACGAAGTTTGCATCGAGACGCTTCACAATCTCTTCTATAACCTCTCTTACACATATTTTTACACAAAATCACTTTTTCACACTGTTATTATACTGTGTACAGATTTGTAACCACACACGCAACGTTTTTTTTTTCTTCATTAAATTGAAAGCGGTCATGTTCATGTCTATATATCACCAGCACACGTGTTCAGCAGTAGTATTATGTCGAGCGTCATAGTTTGCACGGTCCGTCTCAATGCAAACGCTGCGTGCGGCCGCCGGAGTCAATAAAACTATTGTTTGTGTGTGTGAGTAGTCGCTCGCGGTGCGCCGGCGCTACTCTAGTGCACGTCCGAGTTCTTCCGGTCTTCCAGCTGGTGGTTCGCCGGGTCCGTCGCGTTGATTGGCTGCAACAAAGCACACATGCATGAGATTTCTCAGTTCTCAATAATATTATTCTGTAAATAGCGGGATAGACATCATTGGTAGCTAGCAAGGCTACTTACTCATCATCATCATCCACAGCCTTCCTTATCCCACTGCTGGGTATAGGCCTCTATCTTGCTATGCCATCTGCCTCGGTCCTGTGCTAATCGAGTCAAGTTCAACCTGCGGTAGTGACAATATCGTCGACTCATCTTGCAGCTGGACGACCAACGCTCCACTTACCTTGCCTCGGCCACCAGTGTGTTAAAACCTTACTCCACTTACTATTTACTCAAGTAGTCTCAAACAGAAGTGAGGACCATCAATGCAGACGACGTGACATTAAGTAGTTGCAGCAGTGTGGCTACACCACAGCCACACATCAGCATGACGACGTCCACTGCTGAACTAAGGCCTACCCATTAGAAAAAGGGCCCCCTCTTTTGTCATAATTATGCCATAATCCCCACTCTTGGTAGGCGGCTTGGAGATTGCAGAACGCCCACAGGTTACTAAGAGGATGCTGCTGCCCATTCCCAGGTGGTTCTAGTCGTAGTTTTAGGATATACCTGGGCAACAGTCACAATACTGCAGGTAAAACACACTAGGGTCTGGAGTCAGTTTAGATTTCCACATGGGCCACGTTAGGCCATTTCTCTAGGGGTAATTGCCATTATGAATCTCGCTAACTCTTAACCACCAAACAGCCACCTCAAGACTCACAGAAGCTTTTTCAGCACCAGTATATTTGATTGCATATTTATTCCTCAAATAGTATGATTTCTTCAACCGAAGGGGTAGTATATTTGATTATGCAAGAGAGATTATGCCTAATACAAACTGGGCAGGAAACTGCCCACCACCACAAGGATTCTAAAAAACATGTTTACGCCAGCGCCGTCTCTCTACAGAATTATTTTACTGTGGGCACCGCTGCCGAATAATTACTAGTAGGTGCAGATGTGCAAGTAGCATCGTGTCGCAACCTGTTGCTTACCTAGGCCAGTACGTTATAATGCATGTTGAATAGTTGTGTGTGTAGAACTGACCAGGGAGATGGGCGGCTGCTGCGGCGGCTGCGCGGGCGCCGGCTGCGGCGGCAGCGCGGGCGGCTCATGCACCGCCGTCGTGCTGTGCGCCGCCTGCGCAGCGCCCGACCCACTGCCGTAATACCCGCCGTTCATGCCTGCAACACACAAGCACATCATTATTATACAACCCTTCCGCACGCACACTGCGGAGTAATCATCCACAGCCTTCAGCCGGTATGCCCGGTTGTTCCGTGTATATCTTTTTTAGTCTCTTCCTATTAGCTGATCCTAAACTTTAAACGAACCTATTCCTAACTCAAAACCGGCTCCACTTTTACTAATTGATTTAGTAATCACAACCCAAAACAAATTTCGACGAGTCTTACTGAAGAGGATTAATTACCATTTAAATAAGTTTCAAAAGTCTCGCCAAAAAGTTGGACATGCACCATAATTTCCTTCCATATTTTTCTGTAGATATCAAGATAAATATTTATTATTTTTACTCGACAGGAGGGTAATAAAGTTATATGATTATTTACGGGATATTTACCGTGGTAAGGTTGTGGAATGAGCTCCCGATATTTCGGCGCAGTTACAACTTTACGACTTTAGTGAACAACCGTGATAGTTTAAAACAGGAGGGTAATATTATTTGGCGATTATGCTCTTGTAGCCTAAATGGTTAGAATAGAGAACAACCCTGGGTGGATACTCCAGTAATAAACCTTTCTCTTATTATGCTATCTGCTTGTAACTGGTCCTCCTGGTTCAACTCTGGACGCGAAACCAGAAACAATTTGCATGATTACGTATGAATGGCATGATTAGCCCCGGTCTTGGATAACCCTGGTTAGAATGCTTTACGGCTGTTTTAAGCGGCTCTTTTTAGGTGATTGCGAAAAGTTACGCGACCGCAAAACGTATCTTAGTGCGTTAAGGTTCAAGTTCGCTTGATTTCCGCACTGCGCTGTTTCGAGCCCGCGTAAAGATGTGCTAAACATTTTTTTTATTTTTTTTACTTTATGTTCATCTAGGCCTTTGACTCTTTCTATGTGGCACTATTTGTAGCATCTACAATAGTGTGTGGAGTGTAGCGGAGTAGAGTACCTTCGCTGTAGGTGGAGGGCGGCGGCTGCGGCGTGGGCAGCTGCGGCGCGGGCGGCAGGCTGACGGGCTGCGCGCCGGGCAGGAAGTAGTCCTTGTTGACGCAGTTCCGCAGGCAGTCGGGGATGCGGCCCACAATGGCGCGCCGGATCTCCGACGCGGCCATCTCGCGCAACTCCTGCGCTGACGCGTCGCTGAAGAACGCCGCGTGCGGCGTGCACATCAGATTCGGCGCGTCTTTTAGGGGACCCTGTAAATATACACACATTCTATTAGTTTACAATTTCTTGTGGGCGTGGTAGGTCATTTACTGACGTGCTGTTTAGGGCGACTTGGCATTTGCCCCTGCCAGTCAGGGCCCCGATTCCGTAATTTAACACGCACGTAACACGGCACGTTAAGTTAACCTATAAAAATTTGATCTTCTATACTAATATTATAAAGAGGAAAGATTTGATTGTTTGTTTGTTTGCATTGAATAGGCTCCGAAACTACTAAACCGATTTGAAAAATTCTTTCACTGTTGGGAAGCTACACTATCCCCGGGTGCCATAGGCACCCGTACGTATCTATACCCGTACGAAGCTGGGGCGGACCGCTAGTATGGAATAAAGGCCAACTTTTAGAGGTTAACTTAACACGGCGCGTTACGTGCGTGTTTGTAGTTACAGAATCAAGGCCCAGTCTGCTGCAGTCATGCACGACTACCCTGCCAATTACCAAGTAGCGGTTGGTACCACCGCTCGGTAAATCAGACCACTGCCTGGTCGGAACAGCTGTTTCCATTTCAAGAACACTCCCTCTCTCTCTTAGAAAGCTTCAAGTTCAGCCTATTGGGAAAGGTTTACGGAGTTTTTTGCTTCATATCCCTGGAATCCGTGCCGGCTCCGTCACTGACGTCGTGCTACAAGGCATGGAATGATTCATTTCCAGTTATTACGTGCGTGTCGGTGGCCGGACTCGACCACGGTTTAATAAATTCTGCGCGGACGCAGCTAACGTCAAGATAGAAGCTGCTTCTAAACTAGCAAAAAGGCCATCAATCGAGCAAGGTGTACTCACATTGGTGACACTCACAGCCTAATACTCAGGACGTGCAAGTAATCGTAAGGATGACGTGGTAGAAAGGAGAGCGGAGCTTATGTCTGCTACCAAGTGCTCTCTTGAGCAAGCCACTGACTGAGGCATGCAAAATATGGTGCAATTAAATCCCACCAAGACGAAATCTACTTCACCATTTTTTCAGGACATTCCTCTTGTCGATGAGCATCGCTATTTAAAGGAAGCTACAAGTAAGGAACGTCATTTTGCAGAATTGAGAATGTACTTTCTGTGACCTGTGCACATGCTCCATAGTATAATTTTCCCACAAGCAGCTTCACTACAAAGGAAAGCTATTATATTTGCACTAGTGTCTCATTGCTTGCTCAAGTTTTGTCACTCAATTCGTTATCGGGCAACTCAAACACATTGTTAGCATTTCGACCCTAACTCTGGTGTAGTTTTCTTAACAATAGGGGCATTAATCGCCACAAATTATAATAGGCATGATTCCTAATGTTTAATTTATTACAAATAACCGGCTTAGCGATGAATATAAGTAAATACATTACACATACTGAAACAATAATTTGAATTGGCTGATAAATCTCTGAGATATGAGTATTTAAAGTTTTAGGTGGGGATGGAGAGGGGATGTTCTATCCCTTTCTCGCAAATGTGTGTTACTATAGCATTTGTATGGCGCTCCTGAGCTGTGACGTCAGGGCTCAGTATAGTGCGCTCTCTGTCTAGCATGAAATTAAATTAAATTAAAGTGCTTATAACTTATTTATTTTTGAACTAATTTTAATTTTGTTTTCGTTGATGTACTCTGTTTATGATCAGCTTTTTTATAAGGGAATAAAAAAATATTAGTCATCATGCCTATTATAAAATGCTCGCGACATTTGGTTTGTATGAGGATATGCTTTTATACCCTCCTTCAAGAAAGGTGATACATATTCTCTGTCTTATGTCAATCGGGAAGTATTTTATCCACGTGTTTCCCAGTCCGTGCTATGAAGCGGGAATAGCGGGACATAATGTCTATGATAAACATCAAGTGGAAATATTTTATTTATTTCCCCGGTTGCCATGCTATATAAGGTGGAAAAGAGAATTATTTCCACTGACAAGTGGATAAAAACGGTGGACAGACAATTTGTCCACGCCCCATGCTAGGCCAGCTGGATAAGTCTCAGAGACACTGACTTTACTCGAACGCCAAATACCGCAAACGTGACCGGCGTCACCACCGACGTTGCGTTTAGTATAATATCGTCGGGCAGAGTACCTGGAACACGTTGAAGGGTTCGTTCTCGTGCACGTCGAGCGCGGCGGCGCGGATGCGGCCCTGCTTGAGCGCGCCCGCCAGGCCCTCGTCGTCCACCAGCCCACCGCGCGCCGTGTTCACCAGGAACGCGCCTGCAATTCGCAACGTACGCACATTACACCACCACGCCACGGAAATACATCAGCAGTTCCTTCAACGTTTTGCTGATTCAAGTGGCAGTGGAAGCAAAACGTTGCATACGATGCGTAGTAGCTACTTACAACTTCTACTTGTACTACGCATCAGCTGGAAGCGCCTTAACTTAGGATACAGGGTTCTTAAACACCACCGGGTACAAAAGTGTGTGTCTAAAATATATTTTTTTATGAAAAGGTTATAGCTACCAAGAGTACCTTCAACAACAAGAACAATATACTTTGACTTTTACTTTGACAATAAGTATATGCCTACCTATAGTTGTGATCACTATTGTACTTACTCTGTTTTTCTCAAATAATGATTATTATTAATTCAAATCATTTATTTGTCAGGACATGGTATAATCCCATTGCAGACAATGCGAAGTACAAGTGGCAAGTACCTTACGTCTGTAACGTTTTGCTTAGTGCTGGTGGCAGTGGAAGTGCTACTAACCACTTCCACAACCGCTGCAAACTAAGCGTTGCAGACAATGCGTAGTAAGTACTTGCTACTTGTACTTCGCATGGCCTGCAACGGTCATTAGATTTAAGTCTTGTTATATTTTAATTTGTCAATCTGTTCCTTACAGCCTTAATAAATAAGACAGCAAATAGTGTGACTCACCCGGGCGCATCTGTTTGATAGTGAACTCATTGATTAGGTGGTGATTGTGCTCGTTTAAACTGCAGTGCAATGATACACAATCACTCTGGAATAGGAGGTCCTGAAATCAAGACAATTTATAGTGTTAGAAAGATATATATTTTTTAAGAGACAGAGTTAAGAGACGATTGAGCAAAACAAAGGCTCCAAAGTGTTTGCAAGAGACATGTCTATTGGGCAAAGCCAGCTGACAAAGCTGAAGAGGGAAGATGGTAGTGTAGCGTCGACCAAAGCCGAGGTATTAGGGGAAATCGAAAGGTTCTATGGACAGTTATACACTTCGGTTGCTAAACCTGTGAGCAGCTCGGCCAAAGACCCAAGAGCCAAGCTGAGCCGACACTATACTGAAGATATCCCGGACATCAGCCTGTACGAGATTAGGATGGCCCTGAAACAGCTCAAGAACAACAAGGCGCCGGGGGACGATGGAATCACATCAGAGCTTCTGAAAGCGGGTGGAACACCGGTACTCAGAGTCCTTCAGAAGCTCTTTAATTCTGTCTTACTCGAAGGTATAACGCCAGAAGCATGGAACAGAGGCGTGGTGGTGCTGTTCTTTAAGAAAGGTGACAAAACCTTGCTGAAGAACTACAGACCCATCTCGCTTCTGAGCCATGTTTATAAGCTGTTTTCGAGGGTCATCACGAATCGTCTCGATCGCAGGTTCGATGACTTCCAGCCTATCGAACAAGCCGGTTTCCGAAAAGGCTATAGTACCATAGACCACATCCACACGCTACGCCAAGTTATACAGAAGACCGAAGAATATAACTTGCCACTATGTTTAGCGTTTGTGGACTATGAGAAAGCCTTTGATTCGGTCGAGACATGGGCGGTGCTAGAGTCTCTCCAGCGATGCCGTATTGACTATCGGTATGTCGAAGTGTTGAAGTGTTTGTACAATAACGCCACCATGTCGGTCCGAGTACAGGAGCAGAGTTCGAAGGCAATTCCATTGCGAAGAGGCGTGAGACAGGGAGACGTTATCTCTCCGAAACTGTTCACTGCCACAATGGAAGATGCTTTCAAGCTCCTGGAATGGCAAGGACTCGGCATCAACATCAACGGCGAGTACATCACTCACCTTCGGTTTGCCGACGATATTGTGGTCATGGCAGAATCGATGGAAGATCTCAGCATGATGCTCGAAGGCCTCAATCGAGTCTCCCAACAGGTGGGCCTTAAAATGAACATGGACAAGACAAAGGTTATGTCAAATATCCATGTTGTGCCCGCCCCAGTATCAGTTGGGAACTCAGTTCTTGAAGCTGTTGACGCGTACGTCTACCTAGGACAAACCGTCGAACTAGGTAGGTCCAACTTCAAGAAAGAGGTCAATCGGCGAATCCAACTCGGCTGGGCAGCGTTCGGTAAACTACGCAACGTCTTCTCGTCCAAAATACCTCAGTGCCTTAAGACGAAAGTCTTCGACCAGTGTGTGTTACCAGTGATGACATACGGCACTGAAACGTGGTCTCTCACTATGGGCCTCATAAGCAAGCTCAAAGTCGCACAACGAGCTATGGAGAGGGCTATGCTCGGGGTTTCTCTACGAGATCGAATCCGAAATGAGGAGATCCGTAGACGAACGAAAGTCACCGACATAGCCCACCGGATTAGTAAGTTGAAATGGCAGTGGGCAGGGCACATATCACGCAGAACAGATGGCCGATGGGGCCGAAAGGTTCTGGAATGGAGACCACGGACTGGTAAGCGCAGCGTAGGACGTCCACCCACAAGATGGACAGACGACCTAAAAGAGACCGCAGGGAAACGCTGGATGCAGGCCGCTTCCAACCGGCCCTTTTGGAGATCGATGGGGGAGGCCTATGTCCAGCAGTGGACGTCCTACGGCTGAAATGATGATGATGATATTTTTTAAAGAGAGAGAAAAAGAGACCGCAGGGAAACGCTGGATGGGCCGCTTCCAACCGGCCCTTTGTATCGCTTCCGAGATTGATGGGGCAGGCCTGTGTCCAGCAGTGGACGTGCTATGGCTGAAATCATGATGATAACTTACCTGCAGCGTGTAGACCCTGGTGAGTCCGAGGGACTTCTCGATGCCGTCGGGTAGGTATGGGTCGTAGAAGATTACGTTGAAGCCGAACGCCTTGGCGCGCAACGCGACCGCCGACCCGATGCGGCCGAGCCCCACGATGCCCAGCGTGTCGCCGCGGATGCGTGCGCACCCCGTCGCCGCCTCGCGGACCTGCTCTGGACCTGCACATATCAAGGCCTTTAAATATCTCATGACAGCTATAGGATGCACGTGGAAGAACGAAGAACAACTCAGGTAAGATATGGGGAGAGTAGGGAGAGGCTTTAAGCCGTGGTAGCCTATTTGAGAGACCGCTAGACTTGAAAGCATGAGAGTTCGCGGGTTCAAACCCCGGGCCCGTACCAATGAGCTCTTTGGAGTTTATGTACAGATTTTCATACCACTGGCTTTTCGGTGAAGGAAAACATCGTGAGAAAACCTGCATACGGAGAAGAAATTCAATGGCATATGTGAATCCACCAACCCGCAACTGGGCCAGCGTGGTGGATATGGTCCAATCATCCTTTCGGGGGTAGGCTAAAAGTTCAGCAGTGGACTGTTAAAAGGCTGATTATGATGAGGGAGAGGCTTTTGTCTGGCATTATGACATGGTCATTGGTCATAATAAAAGGTGAGATAGTTAAGTAGCGTCAGAAATTATTGGAGCATTTGCTTATGGTTGTTGCTTGTGATTCCATAATAATATACCAATCTGCAGCTGCAACTGAACCTCTAGCTAATGAGACCTTAGAGGCTCGTAAGAGGTGCAGACTAAACAAACACAACGTGAGCTGGAAGACAAGCCTGCTCTAGTTTTTTTATATGCTTAGCGACCTTAGCGTTAAATTAGTTTCTGCGCAAGGCTGATTACATAGATGAATCAATGTATGCGCTGGAATCCAGTGATGCTGGATCGTTATTGCATACAAGCACATTTCAATCCAGTCCAGAATCTAGTATTCGGCACTGGACCTCATAGCTCAATAATTTTCATACAAATGTACCGGTACTTATGCTATTTTGATGAAACGTGTAGGCAAAGTGAAAATTCCATTAATTTCAACTAGCTGCGCCCCACGGTTTCACTCGTGTGGATTATTCCTTATTATATCATAAGCTATCTGCCAGTGAAAGTCCCGTCAAAATAATTTCAGCCGTTCTGGGGTCCATAGGGAACATACATACATATATACAATTATACACACATCGCTTTTTATATATCGATAGCCCGATATATCGATAAAAACTATATATGTATGTATATCAGTCTCTGGCAGCCATATCACAAGCTTTGCTTAGTTTGGGGTCAGATGACCGTGTGTGCAAAAATGTCCCAAATATTTATTATTATTTATATTTACAATAACAGAAAAAAGTATGTATAGAGAAAAACAGAATCCTAACAACAACAAACAACTAGTCAATAACTTGTAGGTAAATTATTTATACGACTTTTTAACTTTTTTAAATACTGTTTTTTTAATTTACTTATTCCTATCTTTCATTCACATTTCACATCACGCACGAATACAACCTGCTAACCTGCTTTGTGTTATAAACTTATTACACAAAATATCAGAAGTCAAGAATAGCTTTCTCAACTAAGTAAGTCTATAATATTCACTCGCGACTTATTCAAAATTGTAAGCAGAAATGGTTACAAAAAACGATTACTATAATTATGATAATCATAGTCAAAAAAGTATAGTGTAAGGTCACGGAACGGCGCCATTTATTTTCAAGGACGCGCCGCTCTGCTTTGTTTGTCAGGGTCGCGGCCACGATTTGATAATAACACTGGCATTAAATATGTGAAAGTAGATAAGTGAGTATAAATGTTTTGCTCTGTAACAGCTGAATTCATTTGGATGCAATTTTTATGGAGATATATTTTGTTCCATTTGAGATGAACAGGTATGATATCGGTCGGGCCTCCTGGAAGAAACTTTGCAACAATATGACAACGCCTAGCGAAATAGGTGGGGAATTATGCCAGCGGCCCAGAGCCATGCTCCGTTATTTTAAGGAGCTCGGCTGTCATACACCTCAAGATGGACGTTTGGTCTTATCACTTAAGGTTGGCTTCCGTGCATTGCGGCCGATCGCAGCCGCGCGCGTCTAACGTATGCGTCTAACGCGCGCGTCAACAAGTCTTCGCACTATGTTTTTTTATACCATCTCTCTAGATTTGTACGCCTAGGCAAAAATGATACCAAGTGACAAATATTTTCACCCACCTATTGTGCATGCGTTTTTAAATGTGTGTATGATTTACTCGTATATTGTGCAAATAAATTATTTTTATCTTTATGAAAATGTATGGCGCCGCTAATAAATTATCAAATCGCATTTAGCCACGATTGAAGTCAACCTTTAGAACTAGAACTAGAACCAGATATTTTTTAAATATTTTTTGGTTAGGGTGAGAAATCATCAACCCGTTTGCATAGGGGTCCAGTCAGGTGTTAGATTGCATCCACAAAAACCCCGTCAGTAGCTCGACCTGTGTCCGACGGAGGGCATCGGGATATACATAGAAACGGTGCCCCCCTAGCACATTCCCCGTGGCAACATTTAAACTGCTCACAATTATGTCGCCCACAAAAGACACAGCGCCTTTGTTTTCTATGACCTTGTTTGAATAGATGGTTTGATCCGTGAACCCATGAGCCCAAAGTTTTAGTCTGCTCTTATGACGGGATACCGAAGTCGTATTTTAATACCGGCTACAGGGTTACATACCGGTCGATAGTGAGAGAAACCGAGGGAAGCTGCGAGTGTATACTAGTATTATAAAGAGGTTTCAGTTGATTATGATTTTGTATGTTTTTAGGAGTTAATCTCTGCAACTGCTGAACTGATTCTGACAATACTTTTACTGATAGGAAACTACTGTTCCTAAATGATATGCTTTGTTTTATTCATTGTGCTAGTGAAACAGCATACAAAAACTAGTAATGATATATACGTTAGTGTTACATACCTGTGAATTTTTTTCCTTCCCGAACCAAGTTTGCGAGCCAGTACGTCCGTCGGTATAAATTCAATATGAGACACATGGTCGTGTCGGCTACTTCTTCTACGCCGTATCCCGGCACATTACATACTGCTATGCCTGAAAGTCAACAACGGTACGTCGTTACTAAACTGTTGTACAGTCAGCTAATATTATGAAAAATAAATAAAAAATGTGCAGCATTGTGATGTAGTTTTATGGCGGCCCTGATAGCTTGCGAATAAAGCAGAGCTCAGATAGTACTTAAAAACTGGCATAGGCAATACCTAGTCACAGAACCCTGGGCACCAAGTTTAGGGGTTTCACCGACAGCACCCGATCCGTCCCGCCGATACGATCAGACAATGCGATCTCTGTAATCTGTAATCAATGACCGCCCGTGTATGCATCAGTGCGCTCAATAGATCGCAACGCGTTCGCACGCCGATCATGCGTCCTCTGCATGCGATGGCAGTGGTATAGTGTGGTCGGCATTACGTGCGGGCGCAATCTTGAATTAGAATGAATGGTTCGCAGAGCGGATCGCAGCCATTGTAACGAGCCTCGTGATCCGATTCAACGATCTAGGATCATGTCGGCCGCTGTCGGTGAAAGTCTTTAATTGGCTAGTCTCATGAAACTTTTCGACACTTAACATCAGGTATCGTGAACGCTGCGTTTACGCTCTCCGTATGCCGCGGGGCGGATACGCCGGCCCATCCTCTTTAAGGAACCAGCCTGCTGAAGGCAAGCACTGTTCCATATATGCGTATGTATATATTCGATCGCGGCACCGCTATACTCGAAAACAGCCTAATGAAATGGGGTACGGTACGGATACGGATCTCACCTAATTCTCCGGCCGCTTTGACATCAATATTGTCGACGCCGGAACCGATGCGCACTATAATTCGTAGCGCCTTGAACTTCTCGAGGTCCTCCTTGGTGAGTATGATGGTGTGCCACATGAGCGCGCCGACCGCCTCGTTGAGCACCTTCTCGTGAATCTCGGAGGTGGACTGCGCGTCGCAGAACGCAACCGTCGCCACGTCTTTCAGGATCGGCATCTCCACCGTACAGTCCCGCCCGTCGAGCAGGGCCACCAGAGGCCTGGAATGAAAATACACCCAAAATTATTACCTACTTGAAAGGTTTCAAAGGGTCATTTGTTGGAGCATAAATTAGGTACCTCCAAAAAGTTTTCAGAGATTTCAGTCTACTCGTAGTGAGCACTCTAAAGCTACATCGACAAGGGTGGCAGAATCAAAAGTGACAAACCCAAGCAGCAGCGACACGCGACAGCGACAGTGTCGTCCGTCGTTGTCGCCTGGGGGTCTAGACAAGAGCCACACACTGTTAGCGTTCACGCCTGCGGAAAGATGAAATTGTATGAAAATGACATTAGCTTCAGATAATTTATCTCATGCTAATGTCATTGTCAATGTCATTTTCATACAATTCATGTTTCCGCAGGCGTGAACGCTAACAGTGTGTGGCTCTTGTCTAGACCCCCTGCCCTGGCTGTCGGTATAATTCCGGATACAGCAACACTTTACAATCAGATTTTAATTTTGTTTTCGTTGAAAGGCTCTATTTACGATCAGCTTTTATTATGATGTAATAAAAAATAATTAGTCTACATGCCTATTCTCCAATAATACTGATCAATGTAGATGTAGGATTCTCTAATATCGACGTATATGTAGACAAACACTATCGACGACATTTGAGTAAGTATTCGATAGAAACAAAAAAAAAAAAAACAATATGCCTCTGTACTATTTATCTTTCGCCCACGCTACCATTAAACAGAGTACGTAAGTAGAAACAACAAATAGTTAGAAAAGATTGACTCTCTACTCGTCAAGCCTGACATAATATTATACGTTTTCTGTAATTACTAGTCATTCTTTAATTATGCTTAGTGGAAAAGTGATCCAGAATTTGGTAGCATTGCAAATAAATTAGCTAACCCGTGAGGTACCTTAAGTTCTAATCTGAGCTTAAGAAAAACAGGCTAATTTTAGACCTTAATTCGTAGACGTTTAGACTTTATTTCGGTAAGTTTTTTTTTTTTTGCAATACAAGGGCTCCAGTTGCTGGCGCAACACGGGTTAAAGCCCTATTTGTCAACAGTAACAAAGCGATGCAAGTAACCAGGTGGATGGAATAAGGGTGATCGTTTCCGATTGTAGAATTGTCATTCCTTTCAAAGTATTTCAAATTCAACATCTGCCCGGAATCGAACTCGAAACTTGTTGCCCTTAAGGCAGACACGCTACCACTGAGCTATTCTGGTCGTCATACCTAGCAATGGTATCGATTTAGTTGTACCATTATTTAAACTAAACCAAATTTTGCAGCTCTAAAATTGTTGCCAAAAAAAAAACTCTCACATATTGAAATGAAAAGAGAATAGATAACTTTAGTTCTTTAGATTGGTTTAATTTGAATAGTGCACTCAGTATGACAGAATCGATGCCAATATCTGCATCCGTGTGTGATTATGTGATAGTCATATTTGAATAATGTTTATACATCAACTTGGAGTACACACACATAACACACTGGAGCAACATGAGGTATGTGTACGCGCGTTACATAAAAAGCGTCCCGTAACGACGAGATAGCGCGCGAGTTTCCGTTATCAGGTGTTTTGCAGCCAACCGCATAACGTCCTACGTGATAACATGCTGTAATAGGACTGGTATATATTTTACAGATATTAAATTTGTACCTACTTTTATAAACTTGCTATAATTATCAATTGAAAAAAACCAACTTGACGCAAACGTTGTAAAATATGCTATAATATTTATAAATTTATGTTACTCGGATGTTTTTTGTATGTCAGAGATTTTGTGCACTTGGTAGAATTACCTAACGATCCTCACACTAGGCACAGCCTGTATCGTGAGGGACCTGGATACGATTACAAGTACCTATGAGTTAAATCTCAGCTGACTTTAATTCTGTCAGCCAAGTAACTGAATTTTCCAGTTATTTTGATTTAAAAGCCAAACTACTGAACTGATTTTGATCAAATTTTTATGGGACCTATCTGAAAGAATATCCCTTCAATTGAGAAAAAACTAATTGAGAACCCCTTCCTTTTTTTGAAGTCGGTAAAAAGTGTGTAGCTAAGTGCCCAGCCCTGATGTCAGAGTTTTTTATGACGCCTGAAGGCCTCATCATGTCTGAAAGGTTGTCGATATAGTTATAGGGCCAAACAAACAGGGCCATCAATTTGACAGACGACACAAACTTTGTTATAAATACGGGTTGACACCTGATTTCGGCCTTTAAAAATATCCTTTGTATTCACCACGGAACCTTTTTTCATGAATGGGAATAAAAGCCAAAAAAATAAAAACCTGTTACATTGCAAAACACCCCCACCACATTAATATGAATAATCAAGGTGGTAAAAGTAAAGAATTTACGTATATTTACATCCTATCTTCGAGTCTATCTTGTTTATATTTTCAAGGCATATTACTATTTGTAGGTCTATATAATTATAAGATTTACATTGGCGGTCATCCGTTTGCATTGAAACCGATAATTTAGAGGCGCATCTATCAGGCGGTATCATCCATTCCGATCTTGGCGACCGCGACCGGCAGCAACGGCCGCGTCGCGCGACCCACCGCTCTATATGAATTTATATAAAGTGCTAAGCATCAAGATACAATTCCTACACTGAGTCACAATATCTCAGTGAAAACAGTCAAAAAACGTCCGAGCGTCATTTTACATACAATGCATCAATTATATAGGTCACAATGCCACATTTACTCAAATTTAGACGTTATGTCGCTTGCATAGCGTTCAACGTTAGTTGTCCGCTGTCATCGTAGCCCTGGCATCGCGCGGCGTTGTAGTCTGATCGCGGTTACCTTGTAACTAACCAAAAAGTCGGCGCAATTCGTAGCGTACGCCGAGTTTTGGTTCGGCTAATATTTTTTTGGCACGATTGTGACTATAATGTATTGTATAACGGTGGTGCTAAGCAATGTGAGCGACCCACACGTCGCGCGACGCGGCCGCTGCTGCCGGTCGCGGTCGGCAAGATCGGAATGCTACCTTTACGCTCCTGCCACACATAACCGTGACATAACGTAATGCTCTCGTAAATCGAGAGTACAATGTGTTCAGTGCGTGTCGCTGATAACGTCAATGGCGATCTCGGCCGTAAATTCCACAAACGATAATATAAACCCTACTTACGTATGCATCCTACCTGCCGACTGCCTACCGCTGTGTTGATGGAAACCGACATGAATTATACGAAAACATTATGTTTGTAGCATGCTGATGATATGTGTAGCTTTTAGGTGAAACATACACAGAGACAGGGGCCTTCCGCCTTACGCCTCAGAAACTGAAGTTGACTATTTTTACCGCTTTTGGTAAAACTAGGTGCGGGAGATTAATTACTACAGAATAACTAAAGTAGTGTTTGTAAATGTTGTACCAGAAAAGGAAAAATGGACCGATGTCAATGGACTATGTTTAGCATTAATTCAATTGCGCAAGTCTTTAAAAAAAAAAGCGCTTGAAATCGCATAAAACTGTAATACGGCTCTTAACGTTAGTTTGAGACCGCGTAAGGAGTTGGGCGTAAGGCCCAAGGAGTCTCTACTACAGGGGGTTGGCCGTCACCGCAACGCACTTTCCACTACCGTATTTTTAAAGTGATAACTTCTTTAGGCACGTGGGGCACTTTTAGAGATGGCGAAAAAGCATTTATTTCGCGTGACCGTCACGCTCAGACACTCGTTCGCGTAAAGTCAGCTTGAGTCGACAAATAGAGCGAGAGAGATGAAGCCAAATTCGATGAAGTTTTCACTTCTGTCGTGTGGTGCACACACTTTTTAAATTTATTTAGAAAGAAATTAAGAAAAATATGAATATATATTATGACAGAAACAAAAGATACACAGACGAGTTAAAAACAACAAAATAATAGTTTCTGACACAAGCCGGTCCAAGCTCAGCGTATTAAGTAATAGGCTTGCGTTTGACCGCCAACTCGCCTGAAGTTAAGGTCGATCTTGCGAGTCAGCAGGAGTTCTAATCTCGGTTCCTATCTACGCAGTACCTAGTTCATAATAAAATCGAAACTGCGCGTTTCTCAACTTCATGCATACAATTAGCTCGAGGCTTAATAATTGACAAAGTAAAACGATTCAGACTCACTTAACAGGAAAGAAAACGAACTACATGAAACAAGTTATCATTGTTTTGTATCTTATTATCACATCAGTGAATGCGCAGAGTGTAGCCTATCGGAACATACAGCAGATCTAACTTGATGGTCTAATTAAATATCTGAACGAATAAGTATTGTAAACTCGCCCTGGGTTAGGTTAGGGGCTACAAGTCGGTCCAAGTTAGCTAATCACCCAGACGGGGACAGGCCGCGCCCCGCCCCTCCTCCACGCCACCACCGGAATAATTAAAGCACGCCCAGTACGATTAAACTAATAATTTAAACTTTCGTCATAGCGTAGCGGAATTATTATTATTGCTAAGGAAAGTTTCCAAACTGGAAAGTAATTCCGAGCGCGCGGGAGACGAAGGGAGTTTTCGGAATTTCGCCAAACTTTCCCGGGGCAGGCGCAGACGAAAACAGATTTGGTGGCAAACAAAGAGGGCGCGGGCCGGGCTCTCACCCCACCGGCAAAGAGCCCCGGGGACAACCCCTTCGGGCAAGTTTTGATGGAAACCAAATAGGATTATCGCGAGAAAAGAATAAGTGGAGTGAGGTCTATCGGACGCCGCTTTGTTGACTTGCCGGTCGCGTTTCACGGACTTCCATTCGACACAAACTCGAATTAGAAACTGTGCGCCGAGTTTGGGACGGTGCCGATCTTTGGTAAACTGTTTGAGTTTCTCATTGTGAATTTGCAATTGAATTAAATGCGAAGCGGCGTAAATAAATTAAAGTTTGTACGACTTGCTCGAAGAAAACATATTTTATTTCAGAATTGTTAGTTTAATGTTTATCGATATTTATGTATTCCTTGATTTTAAGGCACGTGGTTCTAGACCTGACCTAGACACGTTTCCAAGTAGGAGTGGTATGAATGAACGGTTACCTCGACTGCAAGGGTCCATTTGCGATTGGACCCCGCATGCTGCTGTCCATACGCGGTCTCTTTGGCAGCATCTTGCGTTTGTCCATTTAAAGCGGCAGAGCCGCTCTAACCACCGCTCCGCAGCGCGTCACCTGAAACAATACAAACATGCACCATCAATACGGCTCTGGCTTCATACGAACAAAGCAGTACAATCGGTAAACAGAGACGAAAGTGAACAATAAACGCATCAATCATAATTGATCCAAAACAAGATATCTCCCTATCTTATCTCTGTCAAACTATAAGTAAAAGTCAAACCCTCAAGCGATTTCTGACGGCTCCAATACGCAACCTTATGTAATTAAAGAAATCTCAAGCCAATTAGATAAATCAGATTGTCAAAGATAAGCGTACAACGGCCTAAATTGTCATTACAATGACAGTAAGTTTTATTCCTCATCTATGATGATAATTATTATCTCATCATATCGCTAGTGTAGGGCATTACACAAACCTGCAGTGCAAGTACCGTTCTTTATCGATCGTCAAATTCGCTAAAATGCCATAGAATCGATCACAGCGAGTACTGAAAAAATGGCATATTATCGAATTTGACAACCTCAACTGTCAAATTTGATGATCGATAAAGAACGGTACTTGCACTACTGATTATTTAGTCTCGTGTAATAGACGTTAGAGACTAATTCAGTGCAAATAAAACATAACACTAAACATAGTAAAGGGCGATAATTATATAGCATAGTTTAATGGGTGTTTAACGGTTAATGGTTATTGAAATTAATAATCTAGACAATAATAATCACCTCATTTTCAAAAATCTTTCAGAGCGCCTGGTTAATGCGACGCGTGACCAAAATGCTGGCGTGTTTCTGGCTCAACGCATTAGCATTGCCATTCAACGTGGTAATGCCGCCAGCATGTTGGGTACGCTGCCAACTGGTAGTGGGCTTGAGCATTTGGATTGTCTTTAGACCTTCAACGGTCTATGGGCAGTCTAACTGTATTTGTAGTGTTAGTTTTAACTTGTATTTTGTTTATTTATTAAAGGCACTTGCCCGTTACATTGATAATCTAGAACATAATTTACTTACATAGAACATCGAAATAAAAATGCACCAATAACGAGATTTCAGAATTATAGATTGAGAAAATTCCAAAAAAATTCGACTGAATAAAGCTAATCTAAAAACTTGTAGTAAGTAGCTAACAGACGTATCGGGCTTAGTTGACGGACCGCCGTCCAACCAACCGTTTGTTAGCTACTTTAGAGGAAACATGTGGTATTAGAGGTAGAGAGGTTAAGTACCAAGTTGTATATATTTTTTGTTTTAAGAAGGTAAATTTTGTGTGATAGGTGTAAGTAGGTATCTGGAATGTCTACTCACAATGGTAAGGTCATTAGCGTTGTTGATGGCATCCGCTCTTGGTGGTCTTGTGTCGCATATTTACCTACGGCAAAAACAACAGTTTTTACTTACATAGCATTTTCAACATACTCTAACCAGGACCATAGCGATGTTCTACAATTATTCAATGACCTTAAAGTAATTTAGAATGCTACTAGTTTATTTAACTTTATATTTATGTATTTGAGTCTGCAAACGTTAACTACTGAAGAAGACCAATGGGAAACTTTGGTTAGTGTCCAATCATGTAATTTTAATCTACAACAAATGTTTAATTTTTGCCTGAATAAAATGTATTATTGTATCTCGTTATTTCAATTTATACATGGGTCTAGCCCAGTCCTTTGCAGGGCATTGGTGGGGCGAAGCCAACACCAAGGGGCCCTGTTGAGTACGTAATACAATTATGGGGTGTGTATAAAATGGAATTTAAAACTAAGTATTGCACAGTATACGTTTTTTTTAAACTGGGCTTTTGAGGTTTACAACTACTTAGTGGATAGGAGAAATACAATAAGTATCAACATCTACGTATCTTATTATATTAACTTCTACGCGTTTCTGAGAAAAGGGTCTTGACAGACAGACGGACAATGAAGTGATCCTATAAGGGGTCCGCTTTAACCTTTTGAGGTACGGAACCCTAAAAACGGAAAAAATATATGTAATACCATGTCAAAGTGTATAGATATTATGTCAAATACTCGAGAATAGTCATAATCGTAATAACAATAAGTCGAAATTACAAACTAATTCAAGCGCAACCTTCAGACCTTGATACGTTAAATTACAAAGAGTGAGACATGTGCGTCGCATAGCAAATCTGCTATACTTATTAATAATGTTGCTTTGGTTGCTATCTCAGTAGCGAGCAGCACGTGCCAGGCTCGCTGTGGCGACCTTGGCTCGAGCTCACGTCAGGTCACGTAGCTAATGACCTTATAAACCACTGATAACGTGGCGTTACCGACTGTGCTGAATCAATTATTAATAATGTGATGAAAATGCGATGCATACGTTTAGAATAAAATTATTCCACGTGCAATAACTTTATACAAAGAACAAATAAAAATTAAAAAACCAGCCAAGTGCGAGTCGGCGTGCCTGTTTTTACACTTTAGGCACGGAACCCTAAAAACTGACTTGTTCCGGCTTAACGCCATCCAAAATAGTCCAAGCAATTACTACGCCGTCACATCTATACTAATATTATAAAGAGGGAAGATTTGATTGTTTGTTTGCATTGAATAAGCACCGAAACTACTGAACCGATTTGAAAAATTATTTCACTGTTGGGAAGCCTCACTATCCCCGGGTAACATAGGCTATATTATATTTTCAAAAAAATAGGGATCCTTACTAAAACTCCAATAATGAACATCCAAGGTGTAGTAAAATAAGATTTACAATTTTGACCTTGCGTGTTTGACAGTTCTAAGACAGGACAACGTCTGTCAGGTCTGCTAGTAGTTAATATTTTGCTAGTGACTTACGGTATTTATTTATTTAGTTTATTGGCACACAAAACAAAACAATTATTGTAACTTACAATGACTAACTTTTAATGAACAGAAATTTGTCACCGACTCGCACTAGGCCATTTTTTTTTAAAAATTTTTTATACTTTAGAGTGCTATTTTTTGTTATACTTATAATCATGCAAAGTTTGACGTACAACTAACCAAAAAGTCGGCGCAATGTGTATCGTGCGCCGAGTTTTAGATCGTTTTAGATATTTTTTTGGTGTTTCTGACTCTATTGATATTGTATCTCGATGGCTACATATCAATATAACAAGGCGTGGCAATAACAAGGCCCACTGTGTAAAACGGTCCTTCTCAGGGCCCACATAAAAGTACCGTTTCGGGACTTTCGGGGAATGCCCTAAGGCCGTTTTTGGCAAGAAACGTAGTGGTTAGATCAAATTTACTGTAAATGTTAATTTAATTAATTTAATGTTAATTAATTTACTGTAGATACGACATTTTACTTACGGACATTTATAAAGCCGGGCCTAAGTGTACGAAGTTACGAATGATGTTTCTTTCAACACGTATCGACCTACTAATTTTGGGACTCGTGTCCAGTGAGGTGTAATAATAGAGACGTTATAGGCGAACAACACGGCTTTAAAAACTGACTAAACGCAGCATATACCATAACATAGCTTACCTACGCATGTATACTCGTAAGTGCATTTTATGAAATAAGGGAAATAACATGAAAGACTTTTTACGCTATATCTGCTGTTAGAAAGAGACAAAAATACAATTTGTTGTGGACACTCGGAGTGCGTGACCGAGAGACGGCTGAACGAAGTCGGGCAGCCTGCCTTGCACTCGTCTAGTTAATATAATAATGGTGGCTGGCACAACCTATCTACAGGTAAAAATATCGTAGCTCGTGTCGCATTAATCGTGCCAGAGTAAAGAGTTTACGTAACCAATAACCATGTATTGATCGAGTGATCAGTGAATCAGCGTGACGTATCAGTAAAACTGTTAAATAGATTATCCTATACCATAGATAACTACGATTGGCTTACAGAAGAGTGAGATTATGTTTTTAGGGTTTCGTACCCAAAGTGAAAAAACGGGACCCTATTACTAAGCCTACGATGTCTATCTGTCTGTCTGTCCTAACTATTAACGGCTGTATCTTTCGAACCGTAATAGATAGCGAGTTGAAATTTTTACATAATATGTAATGTTAAGGCGGATTAACTAAGAAATAATTAAAAAAGTCGAAAAATATAAAACGAAAGAGGGGTCCAAAATACGTATTTTTCCGTCATATTTTTGTAATAGCTCTAATGTAAAAACGGTAATACGTACACGCGTCAAACTTTACACACTCTAAAGTATAACAACAAATAATAAATAATGGCCAAGTGCGAGTCGGTGATAAGTTTCTGTTCATTACCAAGTTATAACCGGTAATTTCGTTATTGAATTTTGTGGTAGTACGGAACCCTCAGTGCGCGAGCCCGACTCGCAGTTGGCCGTTTTATTATAATATCGGTTTCTGGAATTTGCATTTAAAAACAAGCTTATAATTGATGAGCGATTACAACTTATTAATATAAACAGGCGTATTACAAAATGCATCGTAAAATTTTAGGTAGGTATTTGGAATTTCGGGCATAAAACGAAAAACTAAAGCCGTAATTTGCAAGAAAAATATAAAACTAGTAAACAATAACATTACAATTGTTTATTTTATGTGAGCAATTTAACGATATCCACTCTTAAACTTTCCCTCCTAGAGTTTTACGAAACACGAGTTTTGTATATTGGAGGTAATAAGTTGATATGTTAAGTTTTTTCAAAATGTGATTGGAGATTAAAAGGTAAGGTAAGCGAGGTATACAAGAACTAATTTAAATTTTAATGTTACTTCTTATCCTACTAGGTCATAGAAGCAGATGAAAGATGCTTACCAGCGCTGCTCTTGAGAAACAGTGAATCCTCGATCACCGCTCCATCGGCGCACCGGCATTGAGTTGACGGTGCGTCGGCGCCACACCGGACGCACTCGCACACCGACTCACTGTCACTTCACTCCACTCACTCACTCACTGCCCACTGCACAGAACACTGCACGGCACCGCACTACACACACTGGCTGCACGACTTCCACTGCACCTGCGACAAAAGAAAACACTTTGTTAGGCTTCTACACGAACGTCTGATTAATGGCTACAGTTTAGTTTCACTCTGAGATCTTATAGTTAGACCACAGAATACATATTAGTATAAGTACAGAAGGTTCACTCTGCAAAATAATTTAAATAAGTAGCGACCTTGCTACTACACAATAAAGTGCAATTCAGGACGTGCGAGCGCAAACTACCTAAAGCTATATTAACCTAGAAGATGCCTCTCTGCACCTACGACAAAAGAAAACACTTTGTTAGGCTTCTACACGAACGTCTGATTAATGGCTACAGTTTAGTTTCACTCTGCAAAATAATTTAAATAAGTAGCGACCTTGCTACTACACAATAAAGTGCAATTCAGGACGTGCGAGCGCTAACTACCTAAAGCTATATTAACCTAGAAGATGCCTCTCTGTCTATCGCGTAACTCTTGTCGCGTTATTTCTGTCTATCGCGCGGGAACGGGCGCGGCAGGTCCGACAAGTCGGCTACTTGTAGCTTCATACCTATAAGTGCGCCAGGCCTGGCTACAGAGAAGTATTGCTATCAATTCGAGAGGCGAATCAACGGTACAATGAAATAAAATTGCCGTATTATGCCGCTGCAGATGTCACGTAGTTTATATAGAGTACTGAGAGGCAAGATTAGGAATAAATAACATTATGTCGTCATATCTCGAGGTAGACCGGTAGACTCGGTCGTTATTTGTGTTTAAGGTGTAGTAAAGTATCTCTAGATAGACGTTATATTTTACGGGCCATAAACTAGCACACGACTACACTACAATGTAGAATTTATAGCTGAGAGGAATACCTGCATTGTTTCCTTACAAACTTATGGGTTCGCACGAACCTACGTATACGTCATATATTTCAGAGTTCCAGCCGAGAACAAAGCACTTTGGGTTACGTTGCACGTACAGGCCCCCGATTCTACTAAACAAATTGTCTTTAAATTGTAATTGTTGCGATTTTAATTGTTAAATAACTGCCTCAAAATTGACAGTTTTTAATATTTTCTTATACCAAGTTATAATATTAGGTGGTTGTATTTTTCTAGTATAAAAAAATATTTAAAACTGTAAATTTTGAGGCAGTTATTAAACAATTAAAATGGCAACAATTACAATTTAATGACAATTTCTTTAGTAGAATCGGGGCCCAGGTTCCTTGCTCCAAATATGTGTTCATATGAGTATGTATTTGCACAGAGATTAAGCGATAGAATTTTTGATGAATGAATATAGATATACGTTTGGCAACCAACTCGCTTGATGGTAAGCGACGGTGTAGGCCGAGGATGGATCACGTTGATCTAGAAGAAATCTATTCACTCTAGCCTCTAGCATGTAAAGTAAGGTCCTATTTGGGCAGTCTATTAGTTTCTCTACTACAAAGGTACCACGAAGTTCTGTGCCACGAATTAAGTGTCCAAGTGACGACAGCGGTAAATAGATAGTACTACGTAAAACAACAATGGTGAGGGTCCATAGCGCCAAGTGGCCCGTTGTCGACTCGACAAAAACTAAAAGCAACATTTCACAGCGGGGGCCGGAGCCCGAGCTCGAGTGACGATGTGAAGTGTAGTGCTCGTAATTCACGTAAAAAACATCTTGCCGGCCGTGGGGCGACAGCCAACTCGGTCACAGAATTGTAGCAGTTGTTGCAGTACTTCAATTCGTTAAGTTTCTGTTAAAATCGCTATTATTATGCACTCACTGAAAACAACTACCAAAGTCATTTATTCATAAATATAAATTTACGTCAATTCAAGATAATTTTGATTTGATTTTGATATAAAAATTATATAAATATACATTATATTATACAAACTAATATAATATTAATGTCAATTCTAATTATTTCACATATGTATAATATTATTTTATTTGGCCATCACCACATCAACTCAGTGAAGTCATTAAAACAAGGACACAAAGGACAAGTTTTTTATTGAAAAATATCTTTTTTCACACTAAGCTTGTATGAAATTAGTGATAGGAACAGTGTGCGGATCGAAATGAGCCCAAACACTGCCAGTCTACTATTATCCATCGAGGAGTGCCGTTATCCACCGTCACCATCATCAAAATCAGCTCGCTGTCACCATATTGTATTGTCATCGGAACTTGACAAGTATGTCAAATTTTAGCTCAATCGAACACCGGGAAGTGGGTACACCGGGACAGGTGAAACGAATTAAAGCTTGTAAAAAGAAGAGCACCGACTACTTGAGTCAATCCGCATTGATGCGCGGTTACGAAATTGGTAATTTATCTGATACATAGAACTTAGTCAAACCTAAGAGTCAAACGGGCAAAGTGTGCAGATCATAGGTTTTGAAGAGTCATAGGGGAGTAGGAGTGCCGTTTTCACGCTGTACAATCGGACAACTCGTCGAACAATGCGGCGCAAACTCAGCCCGAGAGAAACTTTTAATTGAAAGCCCCATTGATCGCATCCGGAATGAGATTTTAGGGCTACCGCACGCCGCCGCGCTGCACTGCGTTTCGTTAATTGTATCAAATTGCCGCCCGTAGAGGATTAACATTAAGTAATAATAAAACATCTCTATGAAGTTCGTGATTAATAAGACGCATAGTGAGCCTCTCATATTTTATTTTTTATGTTAAGCGATGATGCGGCATTTGATAAAGCACGCACGTCTAGAAGAAACCGATTCACTCGTGATTTGAAGACACCCATATTTCAACTATCGGGGAACAACCATTCAGACAACGCATTCTACTGACTAGTCGTTCTCACAATAAAAGTGGAATCAAAACGCTTCGTACGGGTTAATTAAACGGTTTAACAGAAGTTTTTCAAGTATATTTCATAACATGGTTTCAACTGTTGTGCTCATTACTAGATTAAGTCAAGAACTTAGGAAGATTAGGAAACATTCAGTTTTGAGTTTTGTACTATCCCTTGAATTAAACTCTTAAGCCAGAAAGCAGATAGCAGAGTTCGGTAAACCTGCTGTTTCTCACGCTGTTAGACAACAAGGCACAAACCACCGTGACAATGGCAACCCTGCACCCAAACAGCTATTACGACCCGTTCCGTGATGGTGAGTGCGATTGTGCCATTAAACAGCTGTAAATGTAACTGTACAGCCGTTCTCTCAATTGCAAGTCAACTGCCGTTAGCAATATTGAATTGTCAGCAAGCAGAATGGTAAACGGTGTATATATGAATCTTTCAACATGTTATCGATCAATTAATAAGTGAATATGTAGAACTTACAAGACCATCAACCTGGGTGCTTTAATTCGCGGAGCTAGAGAATAATAATAACATTAATCGTATATTACACAAATAGTAAGTGTGTGTTGCAAAGAACATTTTTTTCTGTCTTAAAAAACTTTTTTTTTTTTCTGGAAAATATTTTCTTTTTCATAAATACTGAATCTCAAATTTGTAAGTTATCGTTAAAAATGACTGTTTTAGAGTTTAGGGAACGTACCCATACTACGTGACCCATTTTTTACAATTGTTTACTCCCTTCCCCCCTTCGGTGACCACCCGTAGTATATGCCAAGACCAAGATTCAAGACCAAGCGAAGTAATTTTTTTTTTTTCAAATTGCAACACCTCTCGTAAAACGAAGTTTATAAACCGTGCTGTAGAAACGCCTCAAAAACGCGGTCGTCTACTTAAGCAAGAATAGAAAAGTTACAACAAAAGTAACACGTGCAGGTTTTCCTTTTAAAAGAAGCTGAGATTCTACTTACGAGGAAAGGAAAAAGAAAAATACGTCGGTCCGAGCAGTTTTGGCGGTAATTAAAGGCAGATCGCACACACTTTTCTAATTTCCGCCGGCTTCGCATCGGAATTTCGGAATTCGTGCCGCGTCCTGCGGCCAGCCCCTATTCAGCGAGGACCGGTTCTCTCTGCAATAATTCGCCGTATTTCTTGCAAGGCAACCGCCGGATACGTGATCATTTTAAGTTTTATCTTCGCTGACACGCTATTTTCTAAACGTGGAAAGTAGACGTACTATTTAAATCATTTGATAGCCCGTTGGTCCAGTTCGTAGTGAACCTGCCTTCTGAGCTTGGGGGCGTGGGTTCGATTCCCACCTAGGACAAACATTTTTGTGACGAACATTTGTGTTTGTTCTATATCTGGTTGTTAATATCTATTTAAGTATGTATTTAAAAATATATATGTATGTATATCAGTCTCTGGCAGCCATATCAAAAGCTTTGCTTAGTTTGGGGTCAGATGACCGTGTGTGAAAAAATGTCCCGAATATTTATTTATTTATTATTTAATGATGTTAAAATATAAACTGAGGTGCATACGGTTTACCGAGGTCTGTGCGGCAATACAACACACAAGTTAATTAACTTGAGTGAACTCAGTCCGTCCTGTGTCTGGCAACGACTAAAACGTACAATGCGCGATTTTGGAGTATGAAAAATAATCAAAAATGCCATGTTGTGTGTTTAGAAAGTTAAATACTTATACGGGGACGGCTGGAATAGGCTGTAAGGCTGTAAAATTCTATGGGTCCTATGTAGCTAGCTATAGTAAAATATTGCCAATTTTTTAGTGCTTTTATAACGAGTATGACGTCTCTATTGCTAACACCTCATTGATTTAAATATATTGTAAATACTTGGCTTAATCCTTTGTCGAATCTTGATTAGTACACCAATAACTATTAAACGCATTAACAACCACCGATAGAGGTGGTTTACGATGGTGACGAGTTAGAAACGAATCAGATTTACAGCTATAAACTTAATCTAACAGTTAATGATAACGATGCTAGCTTAGGGAACAATATAATCTTAAATACCGAGATCGTAGAGATAATCCCCGAGTAGTTCAAATTGTGTTGAAAGTAGCAATATAGCCCGTAAAAGTTGTATTAACAGCATCTTACAGTTATTTTTGTACCTACCATTTGAATGTTGATAAAGAATCACTTGGAAAACCAAGTTACATACACGACTTCTTTCCTTTATTTACACCAACAAGATAACCACTGTTTTAAACTACAGGTTGTTCACTACAGTTGAGTTTGTTTTGTCGGGACTTAGGTTCGAGTTCCAGTGATAACCGTACCAAACGACTAAGAAAGAGGTTTTTTTTTTTTGGTAACTTTGAACTGTTTGACCAACTACCCGCATTCTTCAGTGTTTCCGTGAACATGGTGCATATAACTGCGCCGAAATATCGGGAGCTCTATCCACAACCTTACCACGTAAATATCCCGTTAATAATCATATAACTGCGACAAGATAAAGCTTATATCTTAATTTCCCACGCAACTATAATCTTGTGTAGAGTTATATCCCGACATAGAACAGGCAAACATTAACCTTATTTACCGGTACTGAGAAAACCTTAAACACGGCATCCCTGGGCGGAGAAACCCGAGATACAAGGCTACGTTTAGAGCCGATAAGGTATCGGTTTAATTAACGTTCCGGAAGCGTTTTCTTATCTCCCGGTGGGTCGGCGATGCGATGGGTTCGCAACAAAACGACGAATCGCCACCTCGCGCGGGGTGGTCGTTCAACTATCGATTGGTTAACTGGCACACAGACCCGGGGGAGGGAACTCTTCAATCCGACGCTATAGCGATCATTATGGCAAGGATCTTATAACGTAAAAAGATGTGGTAATATGATCTGTGATCAAAAGCACTGCACAGATTGTACAGCATATTGTTTCAATGTATAAAAGGAAACAAAAAATTGGTTATATCATTAAGGTCATTAAAACTATGCCAGTGTTATGGGCACTTTTGCACCAGGGCCCTGATTCCGTAACTTTAACACGCACGTAACGCGCCGCGTTAAGTTAACCTCTTAAAATTTGGACTCTATTCCCTAGGAATAAAGATCAACTTTTTGAGGTTAACTTAACACTTGCGCGTTACGTGCGTGTTTGTAGTTACAGAATCAGGGCCCAGGTACGATTCGGGGCGGGCTGTTTGATTAGACTAGATTTTTGTAATTGGAATTAAGTAGTTTGTGACGTATGAAATGAATGTAATAAAATAAAACAAAGTGAAAAAAAAAAATAACTAATTTATTTAAATATGTTGGTGAATGTCAAATATCTTTCAACTTTTGAGCATGCACTAGGCCAGCATGACTCTCTGAGAGAAGGCATGTCCCAGCAGTGGGAACAAGATAGGCTGATAATGATGATGATGATTAAAAATATTGGAGTAGATGGGCTAACCTAACGCAATAATATCACATTCTTCAGAGGGCCTAGTGCGAGTTTCTAGTGGCGTTTACTTATTCAGCCACGTTAAAGTTAACTACGATTTGTATAAAATTAAGAGCAACGCGCGAGTAATGCGGGGCCATCCAGTGGACGCAAAAGGCAGGCTGTCGTTCAGTGTGGAGGTTAAAGGGGGAGGCCTATGTTCAGCAGTGAACGTCTTCTTGCTGATGATGATGATGATGATGAAGAGCAACGCCATCTAGATATCACTACAATTAATTCATACAAATCATAATTAACGTTAACACGATCAAGTAGATAAGCGCAATAGGAAAAACTCTCACTAGACACTCGTCTAAAATACTTTTAGTCAATCAGCGGTGGCTTTAGTGGTTTCAGTTAATTTAACTCAGACGCAAAGTATTTTTTTTCACAATCAGCTAACAGTGGTTTGCTGGTTAGGCGAATGGTCCGCAACATACCGATGTCCGGCCACCTCGGGCCGTGGTCGTTGAACTATCGATTGGTTAACAGCCGCCGAGGGCACTCGTGTGCTCCACGCTGCGGAGACTGTTTCACCGATAACGGAATACTATTCTGATGCTCTGTGTACTGATAATGGCGTAGTTTTCACCTGGCAGACAAAATTTTCATCATCATCATCATAATCAGCCTTTTAACAGTCCACTGCTGGACTTTTAGCCTACCCACGAAAGGGTGATTGGGCCATATTTTCCACGCTGGCCCAGTGCGGATTGGTGGATTCACATACGCCGGTGAATTCCTTCTCCGTACGTATGCAGGTTTTCTCACGATGTTTTCCTTCACCGAAAAACCAGTGGTATGAAAATCCGTACATAAGTTCCAAAGAGCTCATTGATACGGGCCAAGGGTTTGAATCTGCGACCACACGCTTTCAAGTCTAGCGGACAAAATTATAATACTCTTCAATCGAAAAACCTGCATAAAAATATGTTTAAACTAAAACTCGGCGCACGGTACGCATCGCACCGACTTTTTGGCTAATCAGGCGAGTTGGGGGTCAAACGTAAGCCTATTATATTGCACAATGCCAGTGCTACGATGACATAGCGGACAAGCGACGTTGAACACTGCAAGCGACATAACGTCTAAATTGGAGTAAAAGTGGCATTGCGAACTATATAATTGATGTCTAGGTATGTACAGCGACGCTCGGACGATTTTGGACTGTTTTCACTTAGAGATTGTGACTCTATGGGTATTGTACCTCGATGTCTCCAATGGATAAATATTCTTGTACTGTACAGATATCCATAGTATGTTTAAGCCAACCCGTGTTTTCAACCCTTCAATAATACGTCAACGCACTAGTAAAAGTTTCCGGCTATAAAACGAAATGAAGATACCCTTTGTTCGGGCGCAGTGTATATATGGACTGTGTCACAGTGGTAAAGGCTATTTCATTAGAATGAATGCGAACAGCGCCCGATTTAAGACCACTATGGATACTTATGCGACGTAGTACAAGAACAAATAAATGTAATGTTCTTGGTCATATATTAAGATGATGAGGTCGTAAGCGATTATACTTCATTTTTATTTTTTTATTATAGCTAGGCTTGCGCTTGGCCGCCATCTCGCCCGATGTTAAGCGATGATGCGGTCTACGATGGAGCACGTTTGCTTAGAAACCGATTCACTTTCGACTAAGAAGCTTAGTCTGAACCAGGGATTCATTGCTGATGAGCCGCTTGACACGTTTATCAATAGATTCCAACGCCCCAAGCTGGTACTTAGCTGATCCATCCCAAAGATGAGAGCAGTACTCCATGCACGACTGAACATGTGCTTGCAGTGAAAGCAACTGTTCCGAAGTGAAGTACCGTCAGACCTTCGATAGGATACCCAGCTTTTTGGCAGCCAATTGAGCCTTGTTTTCAATATTGGAGCCAAAGTGAGTTTACTTCTGACAGTGACGAATATATAAATTCGGGCCATTTACTACATAGACATCCTTTCGTCGTGTTCCAAATAGATGAGTGCTGTTCGTAGGATCTATATGGACGGGAAACCGATGTTTAATTAACATCCAGACCGCCCTAGTCTGCTGGACGAACCATGCGCTGTTCAATTATTATAAACCGAAAACCACAGTCGAAAACTAAGTACCTATTTTCAAACAGCGGAAAATTCGCGTCGTAAATCTTTTGTGACGTTTTCAAAAGCTTGCATAGTAAGTAGGGCTAGATAGGTACGGCTAGATAATAGGAAAGCGTGCCGTAACTTTCTTTGTTTGAAGTGAAAGGGACCGCAGATGCCGCAGTCTGCTAGTTGTCCACGGTTGACCGACTCGATACATAATAGATTGGACACGGTCGTCGTTTAATTATAGATATCGATGGGCGACCGGGAGCAGAGGGGTCGTAAGGTAAACACGGTAATTCACCACCGGCAATAATGTTTGAGTGACAAGGGGCCCCTTTGCGCCCGCCTCCGTATTGATTGCCGCGGCAATCCCCCGCAGATAGACTGAGACAATAGGCAATTAGAATCGGTCTAATTAGATCCGAGCAGAGGCATTCAATAAATCACCGGCCGCTCGACATGGAAGATAATATCTTTACTTAAATGGATTACTATTGAAACTGATTTATGTACAGATAAAATCTTGAAAAGACTTTTCCAATTTTCTTCTGTCAAATTCTATGAAAAAGCTTAGGTACATAAAATTTTGATGTCAAGCATTGCAAATCTAGAAATAAACATTTTATTAACTCTGCTTAGGTATATGACGCATCATATTCCTATCAGGGCATCAAATAATTTCCAATTACAAGTTACGAATAAGCCTCGAATGCAATTTGATCAAGTTGAATATTCATTGGTTCGCAGAGTTGATGAGAGTTGTATCCATAGTTGTCTCAAAGATACGGCAAACTTGTGCCCTAACTTGTCGGCGGATTGTAGACGGGCAATTTCGTCTAGTTTGGCAGGTTTGCGCTTGCATACAAGATGGTCAAGTTCTAAAGCTGCTATTTGTTGTTTGTATCCTAATCCCTGCTCCAGATATATTTTCGCCAATTGAAGTTATAAGAATCTCAGCGAATAGCGAACTTCAAGTCAAATTAATTTTAGGCATTGCAAATTGATACGCAAAGCGCCATGATCTGCCGCCTTTCTGACTTAAAATTAATATTTTTATTAATAATTTGCTATTACATAAACAGCAAAATACCACTGACTGACCCATTCATCACGAAATCTTGAAAACTACTTCACCTACGAAGCTGTGGCAGGTAGATTCCTAATGGGGTGTAGAGATCCGCTAAGAAACAGTTTTGCGAAAGGGCCTAATTAAGGCGGGCAAAAGAGGGCAGAATTTTTATTTATAAAAGTTTACGCGTATGAAATCGTTGCAAAAAAAGATTTTCAACAAAACCTTTCTCAACAACATACTACAGAAGAACGTCAAATTTTGCTGTTTAGCAAATTTTCGTTCGAAGAAATAACTCGAGAGAAATAACTCCACGCAGTTTGGTAGAGTTAGAAAGTTTGCTGTTGCTAGAGTCGACATTGGGAGCGATAACGTTATTTTTCTTTTAAATTTAGTATTCGCTTCAGGAGCGGACGCCCAACAAACTGTACTTAGATAGTTACATAGCTGACGATCGACTAACTTCTAGTCAATAGGGCTGCCCCAATCAAAATCGACAATTTGTATACTCTGTTTTATCGGTGCTTCGCAATCTGCGGTATGAGTTACAATACCCACTATATCTAGAGAAATCTCATAACTATTCAAAATTGTCGTTGATAAGAGAATACAGTCATCATCAACATAATTTTAGCTCATCTCTAAAAGGGCCGGTTGGAAGCAGCCTGCATCCAGCGTTTCCCTGCGGTCTCTTTTAGGTCGTCTGACCTTCTTGTAGGTAGACGTCCTACGCTGCGCTTACCGGTCCGTAGTTTTTATTCGAGAACCTTTCGGGCCCATCGGCCATCTGTTTTGCGTGCTATGTGCCCTGCCCAGTGCCACTTATATAACTTGCTAATCCAGTGGGCTGAGTCGGTAACTTTCATTCGTCTACGGATCCCATTTCAGATTCGATCTCGTAGAGAAACCCCGAGCGCAGACCTTTCCATAGTTCGTTGTGCGACTTTGAGCTTGCTTATAAGGCCCATAGAGAGAATACAGTAAGTATTTGAAATTAACAAAGAACTACTGGTGACGCGATGCGGGCGGTATTTAAAAATGCGTTGAAAATGCTGTGTCACACGAATTGATGGTCAGCGACCAAAAGAGATGAGCACTAACCTTGCTTTGCCAACACACTATCCACTTGGCTGGCACTGTACTGCTCGGTCCTCTGGGACAGCGGCGACGCTATACAGCAGGGTTAGCACTGATCATCCACGGGAACACAACACGACACGGGATGATGCAGGATAATGTCCAGGTAATAATTATAAAATGTCCGTTAAGTTTTGCGCGGGAAAATACTCGTAAAAGCGACTGCGGTGCGCGGTGCGGTTGAGTCAGAGTCTCGATGCGTTATACATGGGATAGGCGAATTGAGCGGCGCTTGGGCCGCTTCGACCAATAGCGAGTGCGAGCGCGACCGTTAGGACAGCGTCATCGGCTCGGCTTGGTGTGTGCCATCCAAGATGGCGCCTTCCCTCAATCGTGCGACACAGCATGCAAAACGGCGTAAACATACTCCCCGGCTTGAAAAACCTCAGGGTTTTCAACGAAAAGAATGGGCGGGATATGCGTGTGTACGCATTTAGTAGGAAAGGTTGCGGTTTGGATTATAAAAGATGCGGTAATGAATACAAAATGCGATGAATGCGGTGCGGTGTGGATATATGGGTGATGGATAAAAAATATATACATAAGATATAAATATATTATTATATGCGATTATAAATGTATGTGACGAAAAAGAAGAAAATGCGGTATAAACAGATACGGCTTTCCGGTCAAATGCTTAATTGAATGAGACACAGTGTGAACTAATGTGTCAAGCGTGGTCTCGTATCTGTGTATCTGTGCAGAATATAAGTGCTCAATAATTCCAGTAAGTCGTGAACGGGTGTGACAGTCGACGGGGCATACAAAACCTATTGCAAAGTCCATCAGGTCATCATAGCCGGTAATGTATGCTAGATGGCGACTTTCATACGGCTTACTAGTGTTCATTAGTTTATTACTAACGCGGAGCAGTCCGGGTTCAGGTACCCATGGATTAGACAGTATCAAGGCAAGTGAAGGTGAGTAACCAGGGTTATCAGCGAGGTATATGCTATGTGAACCGTATGGAATCGCAATTTTGGCAGGTTCTTGATTGGTCACTTGAGTTGATGAAGGACACAATACCGTAAGAGTGACACATAAGATCCACAGAGCTATGCGTAACCACTTTTTCCAGGACATGGCCAAGAAAAAACAAAGAGGTAAGGAGAATTTACGATGACGCGGATGGTCCATGTTGGATATGGCGGTTGATTTAGATTTAGGTTTAGAATTATTATCATCGGAGCGGGATTGTACACGCGGTTTTGTAGCGAAAGGCGAGCGCTTGTGTTGACCGTAAGCTAGCTTGCGGGTCTTTTGCCTAGTCAGCGGACTACAACGCTGATCGGAAGCCACCACGGTAATATGCGAAATCTTTTTTGCGGTAGGTACGTGAGAGACCTTATTAGTGATGACGTCATTTGAGACCGTCGTTTGACGTGGTGCGGGTAGAGTGGTTGGCTTGTGATCTAGTGTGGTTGGTCTACGCGGAGCAGTAGTACAAGGTATATCTAAACTGCCGGAGTCTGTGACAGGTAGCGAAGAAGTAAAACGAACGCAAGGGCTTGTGGAGATTAATTTGCGCAGTCGTCTCTCACACTTACTTCTTTTCAGATTTGCTTTATTTAATGCAGGCAAGTTATCAAGTTCTGACTTTATTGTGTTATTATCTAGTTCAAATACTAGGGGACCGAAGGACCAGGCTGTTATATTTTCAGGGATAGCACTAGGTACTTCCCCGGTGATAATATAGCCAAGCGATGTTTGAAGGGCAAAGGGTGCCGTAGTTGCAGTATCCGAAAAGTCAGTATTTGAGGTATGTGCGAGAGAAGGCAGCGCCACCTTACCTCCGAGAAGAATAAATGCGAACATTTGAGTTCCAAGGATGGCATCTATATCTCCCGGTAAGAACCAGTGGTCGTCAGCGAGCGGCAGGTTCCGAAAGTGGTTTACCACAGATGCGGGAATAACGCGTGAAGGCAGCTGAGCATTAATAATATGATCAACTACTAATAGCGTGATTGTATAATGAGCGTCTGAAACGCGCGATTTAATCTTCAGTGTGACGTAGCCCCTAACAGATGTCGAAGTTGATCCCACTGTTTTCAATGAAGAATTAGCGAGCGGTTGAATTTTTAAATCTAATTTATTGCAGTATTTAAGCGAGATTAGATTATTTTCTGAAGCACTATCGACTAAACATCTCATATCAAAGCGTTTTCCATTATACGGAACGTGTACTTGCGCGGTAGGTAAAACAGCAATCGTCTTATTTAGTTGTACTCGTGATTTGACGTTATTGCAAGAGTGCGAAGCGAGCGAGTTGATATGAGCATGTGTGTTAGATGCTAGATCGATAGCGGGTGAGACGGTTGTGTGCGGTGGCGCCGATAAATTAAGACGCGAATGGAAACAAACAGACTGCTCTTTTCCCTGACTTCCTGAATCGTCGTCGAAGGCAGCTGTTTCCTCCGTTGATTTTATTAAACTAGCAGAAGTAACTTGTGATCTACACAACATACTGTGGTGAAATTTTGCACAATATTTACATAATTTACTTGATTTGCAGTTTATTGTATTATGCGATGAACTAAAACAATTTATACATATGTGGTTGTCTTTAACAAATTTAAAACGATCATTTACAGGTAGTTTTTGAAAACACGGGCATTCGTATAGATGCGTGTGAGTTGAATTTTTGCAAAGAATGCAGGTAGGTTTGTTTACATCGTTATCTACTGTCACAGCGAAGGTATGTGACGCTTGCTGCGTAGAATTATGCGAACGAGGTGGTGAACTATTATAATTTATATTTTTAGAAATATGTGAAGCGGTTTTACGAACGGCACCCGATTGATTTGTGTTACTGCTTGAACTCGTTCGTTCCAGAATTTTTATGTGGTGTCGCACAAAATCAACAAGGTCCGTGCTACTTGGAATGTCCGTATTCCGGACAGATAATTCAAAGCTTTGGACTACTTTCGTATCTATCTTTTTAAGTGCTATGTGCGTGAATAAGAAATCAGGTAGATCTTCAATCTCGAGCTGTTTTAAGGCAGACCACGACGAGTGTACTCGTTCAATGAAATTGTTTAATGGAATGGCAGAATCGTCTGCCGGTTTTGCATCGAGTATTTCGTTTAAGTATGTCGTGCCTAATAACCTTTTATCTTGGTATCTGGTTACCAAAGAATCCCAGATATTTTTATAGTTTTGTTCATTTGGGATTACTCCAGCAAATGTGTTCAATGCGGTGCCACTTAATTTTGAAATTAAATATTGAATGCGCATGTTATCGTTTAATTTGTCGTTGTCATGGATGTTCGTTTTGAAACTTTGGTAGAATAACGGCCATGTTGCGGCATCCCCAGAGAAGCTTCTTAACTCTAAAGGTGGCAAACGGCATTTGTATTCGAAGGCCTCAACGTTTGTATTTTTATCGGTCGAGGTGGTAGCACCAGTGTCTCGAGCTAATAAACTCGATCGTGTGTGCTGTATGTGAGAAAAACAAGTTTCAAACGTTGACCAGTTAGCAAAGTTTAACTTGTAAGTAGGATCTTGCTCTAATAATAATGCGTTATGTTGGTCACATAAGTCATTAAAACTTGTGTACAGTTTATCAACATTTGCGGAAGCGGTTAGAAAATCTTGTTTATTTCTAGTATTCGTATCAGTATGCGACGTTCCTATCTTCTTAGAGGAGTTGTACAACTCAGAAATATGGGAGAAAATTGCTTCCTTCTTAGCTACAACGAGTTTAATTCTCGATTGCAGCTCCATTTTGTGCCGTTTGGTTAATTAACTAACGGAAATTGAGGAGTAAACAACGAATATAAAAATATTCGAATATAATATTTTTTACAGATTCCGGGAATCGAACCCACTACAAATTATTTTTTAAAAATATTGGATCGAATTTATATGATGCCTGATAATACAAGAATAGATTCCGTTATAAAAGTGTATTAAATAAAAATAAATATTATTTTAACAGAATAAGTCCGCTAGGCCAATACTACCAGAATAGGTGCATATGGCAATATTAACCGTTTTATCCAGAGCAATTATTTAATTATTTACTTAAATTTATGAACAAGGCGTTGGTGTTGGTATTTGAACGAATTATGTAGGTAGGTACGCCACACTGATGATGTTCGGTACCAACTTTCATAAGTACCCACTTTATATTTAAAATGAGTAGCAAAAGTGCGATTATATTGCAAGTGATATTCTAGGCAATTATTGAGCAAATATATGTGAAATACGTTATGATTAAATAGCGTTAAGTATAGATAATAGGTATCGGGATAGGGATGAAAGGGTTATGACGGAGTTTACGCGGAGGTTTCCAACGATAGCAAAAGGAGAAATAACCAGTTCAATCCGGTTCGATTGGACCAAATTTATGGTGACGCGATGCGGGCGGTATTTAAAAATGCGTTGAAAATGCTGTGTCACACGAATTGATGGTCAGCGACCAAAAGAGATGAGCACTAACCTTGCTTTGCCAACACACTATCCACTTGGCTGGCACTGTACTGCTCGGTCCTCTGGGACAGCGGCGACGCTATACAGCAGGGTTAGCACTGATCATCCACGGGAACACAACACGACACGGGATGATGCAGGATAATGTCCAGGTAATAATTATAAAATGTCCGTTAAGTTTTGCGCGGGAAAATACTCGTAAAAGCGACTGCGGTGCGCGGTGCGGTTGAGTCAGAGTCTCGATGCGTTATACATGGGATAGGCGAATTGAGCGGCGCTTGGGCCGCTTCGACCAATAGCGAGTGCGAGCGCGACCGTTAGGACAGCGTCATCGGCTCGGCTTGGTGTGTGCCATCCAAGATGGCGCCTTCCCTCAATCGTGCGACACAGCATGCAAAACGGCGTAAACAACTACAATATGATAATGTAAAACAACGACAGAAACTTCACCGTTGCATATTTCAGCAGATTTATTAAAACTAACGGAATCGTTTAATATAGAGTTGAAACTGTTTTGCTCATCACATCCATATAGTTTTAGTTTCCCTGAGTGAGAGACAAACTTGCGAACTGCGCAGACTGGTGCAGGCGGGCCGTGTACCGAGGGGTGGCTGGGGAGTGTGAGAACCAACTCACCCAGAAACCAACGCACACAGTAAACTTTCCCCACCAGGCCATCGGGCTACTTGTGACGCTGTATAATCTTACCGCTCCACAATGACGCAATCATGTTCACGATGCACGTGTAAGTACACATGTAACTTTTACAAAACAAGACCAGGCAATTTCAAATTTGGCGTGTCAGAGAAAATAAAACAAAAGCTCAAAGAAAATTGAGGGTAGTCTGATAGTCTCGCAAAAATGGCAACTTGTTAGAGCAAATTGCCTGTTTCGGATTGATAAAAGCATTTGCGAAAAGAAAAGTCGTAAACCAGAAACCGAGATGATAGATCCGGCGACATTGAGCGAAGGACACGCGGCTGATTGGCTGCCCGAGGGTCCTTGAGACGTCCGATTCTGATAATATACACCCACACTTGACTGACTTTTTCGCTAGAACAGATACATTAAATCGACCGCACAAGAGCAACATAGAGAATCCACGAACGAAGTATTTTCAATACATAGTTGTAGGTAATGCTTTCTGCTGAGCAAAACGTGGCAACTTTACCGAGAGCTATAAAACGTACCTAATCTCTTCCAGTTGGGAAGATGGAAAGCTACTGCGTGCGGTTCGGAAGTAAACATGCATAAACGGTTTTAGGATATGGGATCGTTTATTCGCAGATATCTTGAAATAGATTTTTTATCGAAATGAAAATACCCACCACATTTTTTTATATAGCGAATGACAAGGAAACTTTCATCTATATTGTTTATTTGAACTCTACGAAATCGAAAAAGTATTTTACTTTTTCTCACAGAAAAGAATTTTTCACGGCTGTCAAGTGAGGCATTTTTGTAAGAAATTTGTCATAGCCAGTTGCACCCATATAAATGAAACGTCAGTCATTCGCAATTAGTTAGCAACTGTGATTGCGGAGTTCGACGCGTTGATCTAAACAAGAATGTTCAATCAAGGTTCACTCTTAATGCCTGATAACATATTTTCCTTTTCATTTCCGTTCAAGTTACTTCACTTTTTTGTGCTTTTTCTAATTCGAAATTTGAAAATCTTAAATACTCATATACTCATTCTACTCATATACTCATTCTACTCATATACTCATTCTACTCATATACTCATTCTACTCATATAATATACTGAGACAGCCTCTCTTCACGGTCATGACATTGAAACATGTAAATGAGGTAGTCTGGAGCCCTCCCCTTCTGTAATCACATTAAAATCCATAAGAGAACTAACTATACCGAGGTCTCCCGACACCGGGTCCCAAGTTATACTCCCGTGAGCGAAATTTCGACATAATTCGTACAAATTAGACAACAATCCTCGTTTAAAGGCATTAAGAGAGAGCCTCGCAAAGTTATAATGAAATTCACGAGCAATAAAACTTCCCTTTTGACTAACCCCTAGATATACATTTGGGTGTAGGGTTATCGCATTCGGTGGAAATTTTCGTACAATTACTGCAATGAGCTTTCGTGGAGATAGACATGCTAGTTTGTGTGATCATTGTTGCACTACAGGGTTACGCAGAAAGGGTGTACTAAGTCGAAATAAGGTCATTATTCTCATCAATATATGAACAACTTTGATTATAGGGCCGAACCAAAAATCGTGATAATAAAATCTGCATCTCCATACATTTTGTTTAGACAATACAACATTACTGACATTATTCAATGAAACAGCAGATTTTTTTCGCGATGTCTGTGTCGGCCCCATCATCAAAGTTGTTCATAGTAATGAGTACAATGACCTTTCGGCTTAGTACACCCTTTCTGCGTAAACCTGTATAATCGCTCGGCATCGCGCTCGGAGAGTCAACACGTCCTGAGGATGCCTCGTGAAGAGGCAAAACACGTGTCGACAAGGTGCACTGAGGAAACGGGTTAGGGCAAATTTGTATCACAAATATTTATAGAGAAATATCGTCTAGGCAAGTGTGTTCCATGGTAGACCGCATCATCGCTTAACATCAGGCGAGTTAGCGGGCAAGCGAAAGCATATTTATAATAGAAAAAAAAAACGACGTAGAAGCGGAATTACACTAGATTCGTCATAATACAAATCGCTAATCAAGGTTTGAGAGGCTTGAAAATTAACTACCGAAGTTCAAACGTAAAAAAAACACACACATCACACTAAAGAACTGCCATTCTACATGTGCCTTTACAAAACGCCAATAAAAGTGTGAAAATTTGTCGCAGCGAAAAAGTATTGTTATTTTGTTTGCAAGCAGTTGTTATGGCAGCCCTAGCCGCGCCAAGTTATGAAACGGGAGCGGCCAGACGAGTGCCAAACTCAGACAAAGAGAGAGTAACTTCCATTAAATCTTTTGCAACTAAGTTTACCGTCCCACCCGACTCGTGCTCGCCGTGTACTTGCTCCGTCCATTACTTATATCTTTGAACCAACATCGCGACTAGAAAAACTTTGACGACAATTTACTAGTTTACGCTTTTAGAGATTTTATTATTAGTCTCATTATATCTGTGGGTTCTATAGTGGTGTTGTAATGAGTGGTTAACCCCTTGCCTGCAGGTGAGAGGCTATGACGGTCAGAAAAAAAAATGTGCTGTAAAAATATCATATATTCGAGTTTTTGGTTATTTTAGGTAAAGGTTTCATGGAAAAAGATTTCGAAAATATTCAATAACTCTAAACTGTGTTAGGTACTTCAATTATATGATTATTAACGTGATGTATTACTTTTTTTATGTAGAGAAGTTTTCGAAGTAGAATAGGTTTACGTTTGACCACCAACCTGATAAAAGTGATGTTGTAAACTTTTATAACGCCCAATAAATTAATTTGTATTTGTTGTGGCCAAAGATGAAACACGTAGACCTAAAAGGTACTTATTCAATCTGGTCTTGAAGATACCTAGGTTATTATAGTTTTCAGGAAACAAGGACGGTTAGCAAAGCATTCCAGTGATAAGGTTAATGGAAAATCCGTATATTACGTTAAATATTCCGTTACTAATCATATTATAAATGTGAGACTTTTACTTACCACAAATTTAAATTTTTGGAACTGTAATGAAGTCATCGTCCCCTGTAAAGGGCTCGTTACGACACACCATATAATAACGTGGCCTGACGTAATGATGGGAGGTGGCCGAAGACTAGGTTGGCGGAACCCGGGCCGACCGAGGATGAGGTGGACTGACGACATCAAAAGAGCTATCGGGAGCGAGTGGATGCGACTGGCGAGAGGTCGGGGAGAGTGGCACACACAAACGGAAACCTATACCCACCCAGCAGTGGGTCATTCAGGGCTGATGATGATATAATAATACTCAGAACTCCCAGGTTACTCCCGCTAAGATATCGCATGTACTATTTATTTTGTTTTCGCAAAATGTTCCACGAGTAAATTCGATAACAGACACAAAACCGCTTATATCTGCTCGACATAAGCGTGACAGTGATAAACTTTAACATATTAATATTTACGACAACGTTCTTGCGGTTACAAGATAACTTTTCAAAGTTTAATACTGAAAATAACTTTAGGATTAATATAGTAGTGGAGCCGGGTCTGTCCTAAAACTGCGACCAGAGGCTAGTGGCTAGTGGACGTCTTCTGGCTGATGATCATGATGATAGTAGTATAAAGTAGGTAATTAATTCGCCTTGCTAGAGGAAAAGGGACAAACTTGAACGTGTTTATAGTAATAAATGAACGTAGATAAACGCAGGGTGCGGCAGATTGCGCACTAAATACTCTAAATAGGTTATCAGCGTGTTACGAAATGCCATTTGCCGTTATCTGGCACAATAACCCGTCAGTGGCTGAATTATATGCCGTTTGTATTGCAATTATTGGTAAATGGGCACTGTTTGGAATTTATTAGTTTTACTAGCCGCGAAAACTAGTACGAAGCGCTTTGATTCCACGTTTATTGTGCGAACGGCTAATCTGTGGAATGTGCTGCCTGAATGGATGTTCCCCGATAGTTACAATTTGAGTGTTTTCAAATCGCGAGTAATCGGTTACTTCTAGGCAAGCGTGCTCCATCGTAGACCGCATCATCGCTTAATATCAAGCGAGGAGGTGTACAAGCGCAAGACTATAAATTAATTATATTTTTAATAGGCAGCGGACTGCCTACAGAAGGGAAAACTTAAAAGTCAGACTGACGCAACACCAATGTGGAATGAGCTACCTTCCGCGGTGTTTCCGAGAAGCTACAACATGGGGTTCTTCAAAAGGCGAGTAATTAGAATCATTAAGGGTCGGCAACGTATTTGTAACGTATCCATAGGCGACGGTGACTGCTTATCATTAAGCGGTCCGTCTGCTTGTTTGCAAACTATGGCATTTAAAGCATTAAGCATGTTGGTGGTTGGTTGGCACGTGAACTCATAAGTTTTGCCCTTACCGAAAATAGCTCATCACGGCTAAAGAATTCCTTAAGATTCCTTCAAAAAGCTTCACTATCATAATTATAGTGTTTACTGCTTTACAAGCAACAGCGTATGTCAACAAAAACAGTTACTAAAACTGTTTCGAAAACAAACTTCCGTTCAAAAAGTCAATTTGAAATTATGTGTTCGCAAACTGCGAAGTTTTAGTACAATATTTATACTGCACGTTCGCTGGGGGAGGAGAAATTCCGTCCCAAACTGCGGCAACTAAAGCAGTTTAAGTTGGTTAAAACTGCCGGCTACTCGGCTACGTGTATGCCATGTTTTTGACGGATTACTATCAGAGTTTCGTGTGAGCAGACTTACTACAACTACGGGCTAAGTTTGCTGAAACTTCAGGACAAGAAGTGCTAGGCTTTAAGTGTGTTCAGTTTAACATGCTGAGAAAGAGCTTGTGATTTTATAACACAACAGAAAATTGCATTTCGTCGGCTTGCAAACTTCTCCGCGCATAAATGCTACTTTATAGGAGAAACAAATAACTGTGCGGTGTTGCATGGGTGTTGCACATAAAATTGACTTTTATATAATTATTTAAATAACGGCTGCGCAATTTTGTAATCTGTCGAAGCAAGTGTAAAGCCTGCATCCAATGGAATAAAAATGACTGAACTGCCAAATGTCGACTTAAACAGTGTTTTTTACTAGCTGACGATTGAGATTATGGCTTTTTTTTTAATTAACATTAGACTTGCGTTTGGTTACCATCTCGCCTGATGTGGTCTACGTTGGAGCACGCTTGCCTAGAAGAAACCGATTCACTCGTGATTTGAAGACACCCAGATTGTAACTATCGGGGAACACCCATTGAAGCAGCGCATTCTATAGACTAGCAGTGCGCACAATAAATGTGGAATCACGGGTAAAATGGTACGGGTTTTCAGAATATCAACCATAAAGCGGTGACGATTTTTGTACATCCTACATTATTTGCATTATGTATATTATGATATTGGCTATCTTCAGAAATCTTAAATCAGAGTAAATAGAAGCAAAGATACCCGCTTCAATTTCAAGCCCAAATCGAGTCAAATTCAATCATTACCTTCAAAAGCTCCGAGCAACGTAATTAAAATGTTCGATCTCGTTACTCGGGATTTATTTTGATTACGCAATTTTCCCGGGCGTGAATATGGCGCGCCCACATCACCGAGCCGACTTAGCCGACAGTCAGTCTGCCAGTGCTACACCCTACACTTTATACATCTACCAATAACAATGCCATGGCATAGCCAACCCAGAAATAACTTAAGGACCTTTTCGCACTTTTAGCTATTTTGGTCGTTCTAGTTTGTTTCCATGGTTGGTTTAAAATTAAAAAATGGTGTCGTATCAAAATTGAATGTATTATCTAGGAAACTGTAAAGACAGAAACACGATTACGGACATTTAAATATATTGGAAAAAAGTACGTTTCTCCCTGCTTTCTTGGATTCATTTAAATACATATTTACTAAATGGTGTATACGATATCTTAATAAATATACAGATTTCATAATTATGCAGGGAACCGTAAAGGTACATTTTTTATAACAGCTATACTTACGAAATAAATGAGAAAAACCTCAAATATTGAAGTAGCCAAACGCACGACTGTGTGTAAGCGCCATGGTTTTGATCCACTAAATGCGACTTTAATACAATATATTAAGCCTTATCTGTAGTACAAACGTTGCTTAAAAGTGGTAAAATCTGGCCTTAATGTTAAATTTAAAATTCATATTAAACAGATGAAAGGGGAGTTCCATTGCCAGTCTGGCGCAAAAAGTTCCCCGTCACCCTTTTAGTTCCGAGTATCAACAACAGGTATTCAGCAAATACACCTTATTAGCATAAAGGAACTTATATATATATATATGTACATAAGTTACAAAAGTGTGGCCAAACTTAAAATGCATGCCGCAAACAGGACGAAGAGACTGAAGTTGTTTTACCGAATATGCAAGGTCGTGCATATGCACGCAAATTGGCTTTTTTGGAAGGTGTTAATAATTCCAATAATTTAGAAATCAAATGCTGTTGAAGATGGCTGTGAAAATTGTCTATAGATGTTCATAATAAACAAACGAAAGATTGGGAACTTTGAATAGAAACTATTTAATGCGTTGATAATATTATTATGAGATGAGATCAATGTACATAACCTACTTATTATAATTGCTGCGTTACAATGATAGGACTAAGAGTTTCGAAAGGAGCGTTGCGAGTTTCGGAAACTGAATTATATTGGCAACCCGTTTCTGAAGCAGAATTATTTTTCGTTTCCCGAAACTAGTTTCGAAAGTGGCCTAAGATAAACCTTGAGCTCCAGAGTTCTATTCGAAATCTCGAGTTCTATCGAGCAAAACTTCGACTCTACAAGTCCCAAGGTTCGGTCTAGTGAAGTGTAACCACAGAAAGGAGAAGTAATAAAACGGAAATGAGAAGGTAAATCTGTTACCAGGCATTATGAGTGAAACTTGATTGAACATTCTTATTTAGATCAATGCGGCTAACTGATTTCGAATGACTGACGTTTCGTTTATATGGGTGCAACAAATTTCTTACAAACTTGCCTTGACAGCCGTTCTAATTTAAACAAAAAAAATATTTTCTGTGAGTGTAACATTTTCGGTCGGTCCATGGAGTTAATCCCAAATAAGTAGTTATAAAATTTAGCCTGTACAAAAGTATCATGTCCTTGCAGCCCCAGCCGAGTAGTGTGTAAGTGGGGCAGGGCGAGGTGGCGAGGCGAGAGCGAGCGCGGGCGGAGGCGAGGCGAGCGTTCGATCGCAGCGACGCGCTCAGGTTGTTCACCCCGCGCCGCGCCGGACCATGCCACACGACTCGTGTTACCAGCCCCAGGCGCCCTCCAATCGGGACACCAAATTAAACGTGCCACTTTATCTCATTTGATATTTGTATTTACCAATCAAATTCTGAACCTAGTAAAACTGTTAGTTATGAAATTGCGAACGAACGTCGCGTCCCTTTTACCTTACAACTTTCGACCGTTCAATTCACAATATTTTTACCCGACTTCAAAAAAGAAGGGTTTTTAATTAATTTTTTTGTTACCTCAGATATCCGTCATTTGAGAACCGATTTGGAAAAGTCTTTTATCTGAAAGGATATACTTTCAGACTGGTCAGAATTTCATTAAATCGGTTCAATAGTTTAATTTTTAAATCAAAATAACTGAAAAAAAAAAACATCCAAGTAAACGAAATTGCGTGTTTACTGATTTTGAAGTCTGTTTTTAAATTGATTTTTACCTATATTATAGAGTATGGACATATCGGACATTTGGTTAACCTTAAAAATCTCGGATAAATAGAGCCACCTGGACGAGAAGCGAGCACGGCCGGCCGCCGATCGAAGGCATGACGGGGTCGTTCAGTCGCACCGAGCCACTCTAGCCGGGCTGCATTCTAACCGCGCTTCATTAGTTTCCTATCTGCGGCCGCCGCGCGCGGGAAGAAGTGTCCGATCAATAGAGCTGTCGTTATCGCCATTATCGGCTCGTTGAGCCGGCGAACTCGCTTGTGAATAGAATGCCTACAGTAACCCTTCTGCGAGTTTGTTATGTCGACGTTTATATGCTCTACACTTTGTTCTATGGCTTATTGTTATTGCAGCTCATCTTTTCCATTTTGAACTTTAGTAGCTTTTCTGCCTTTTTTTACTAAAACTATGACATTTCTTACGTGTTGTATTAATTACTTAAACAAAAAATTCAATTACATTCTGTCAGTCGGTACTCTACTTCTGAGAGTATCTGAAATCCAATTATCGGCGAAGGTTTAGGTAAAAAGACTGTAAATTAGATTTAAAAAAAAAACGGAATGGCTCGGTTTTGCTCAAAGCCATTTCTAAAGAAACGAAGGGAATGGTTAGCTGGGACTTATAAAGGCAACTTTCATCGATCAATCTCGTTCCACGAAATTGAGAGGTCATGTTTTGAGGTTACTTGCTTTTATTTAGGAACAGAATAATATCGTCTTATTCCTTGTTACTGTAGAGGTGTATTTGCTAGAGATACAGAAATCAACGTAGTTTGAACATACATTTTTTGCCAAAAGAATAACATTAATTTCTCAGATACCTTATCTATTTAAGCAATAAAATCGCGTATTAGGTTGACACAGCTATTATAATCGTTGATCACACAGTCACAAATCATTCAAAAATCATAACCACGTTAAACCTGAAAACTGCTGCAAGCGGTTCAGGCCGACCGGTTAATTCACAATAATTTGGCCAATTTCAGACAAAGGCAGTTGTATCGGCCGTTATTTGTTGGCGCGCCGCGTCGCCACTTTTGTGCGCGCGGACCGAGCGCAACGCGGGGGTTTTGTTTTTCGTTCCGGCGGTGAAAATAAAGTTTAATTCGATACAAAACCTCTCAAACGAGGGGAACGGCTCGCGGCGATGGCGAGTGAAGTGACAAAAGCAAAACAGCGGTTGGGCTTCCGCAACTCTGTAAGCTGGTGAATTCATTGGGCTAATGCATCGTAATTATGTTTTTGTGTGTTATTGCAGTTAAGTACTTACCTCGGCAATGGTTACATATAAGGCGTTTGGGGTCGACACATTAGGCCCCTGGCGACCGGGGAGCTCACCTCATTTTCAAAAATCTTTTAGAGCGCCTGTTTAATGCGACGCTTGACCAAAATGCTGGCGTGTTTCTGGCTCAACGCATAAGCATTGCCATTCAGCGTGGTAATGCCGCCAGCATGCTGCCAACTGGTAGTGTGCTTGAGCATTTGGATTGTCTTTAGACCTTCAACGGTCTATGGGCAGTCTAATTGTATTTGTAGTGTTATGATTAGCCTGTGTTTTGTTTAGTAAAAAAGGCACTTGCCCATAAAAAATATATAAGTACTTACTCCTACAAAATTGGCTCAATTGCCTGAAGACAGTGGAGATTTCTTACAAAGTCATCGAAGTAGGACAATAAAAAAACCACAAAGTTTCTGCATCCACGTTTTAAATGCGAGTAGTTGCAATAAAGATAGCAAAACGCGCACTTGGGCAATAAAATGTCCATACCAGGCATGCAAATGACATAGTATTACAGCATCGCTAGTTTGCAAAAACAGGTTGCAGATTTTATTGCACGACTAACCCGTTATTAATAATAATAAAATTGAAATGCAACTATTAGTAGCCATTATGACACAGTTTAGCCACGTGTTCGTGTGTTTCCCACAATTTTATTGTCACGATCGTGGAATACAGCGCATAATATCGATGCTTCTATTCTGTGTAATTACTTGATACTGTGTAAACAAATTAAAGAGCTAATTGTCTTGGTTCTTGCTGATTATTCCATAACTTTGAACAAGATACACAAGTGTGGTAAAAAATTGGTTTTAATTTATTATTCATTGTTCAATCTATCATTATAAAATATATATAAAAAAAAATAAAAAAAATAAAAAAAAATTAAATGTAATCATGTAATTAAAAATATCTATAATTATTTTATCTATCATTATAAAATATATATATATTAATATATAATGATAGATAAAATAATTATAGATATTTTTTATTGCCTTAGGTAGGTTGGTAAGGGTTGCTAATCTATTTGACATTACCTTAAATTCTAACTTGACATAGACTTATTTGAGCTGTCATTGATCTGATTAAAATGGTTGAAATGGCCAGTGGCAGTGGGCAGGTCACATAGCACGCAGAACAGGTGACTGATGAGGCCGATAGGTTCTCGAATGGAGACCACGGACCGGTAAGCGCAGCGTAGAACATCCACCCGCAAGATGGACAGACGACCTAAAAGAGACCGCATGGAAACGCTGGATGCAGGTCGCTTCCAACCGACCCTTTTCGAGATCGGTGGCGGAGGCTTATGTCCAGTAGTGGACGTCCTATGGCTGAAATGATGAGATCTGATTAGCTATAAGTATGCAATTTGTGAAGTGTATAGGTAAGGAGTGTTAGTATCAGAACAAGATATTCTTCCCGCAGTAGCAATTGCGGCTGCAACAAGGTATCCTTAAATTAGATACCTAAGTTTTGTCCAATTAACCGAAGATGATAGTTTAAATTTAATCATTGAGATACATTTACAAAATAATGGAAAATGTAACAAAATTGGCGAGATCTGAACTGGTGAATGCGAGAACTAGGTAGTAACAATAATTGTACTTTGTCGAGACGGTTAAATGTAATTTACTACGCAAACAAAAATACGGTTATTGCATTTTTTCCACAGCAACACGGTCACCTACCTGGTCGTGCAATCTTTTCGTTCGAATGTAGTTCAAGTTTACAATTTCCTACGCATCAGCATTCCTCCGAACACATGGCGAGGCGGAAACGTTGCTTTATTAACATAAACAATTTCCACAACAAAGCGATACGTGTAGTGCCGAGGCCAGTAAAACGCTACACAGCGATACGTTTCTGTGCATCAGCATTCCTGTAGCAAGCTAAGCGGAAGGGGGCTGTCTTTCAATATTATTATTGGAAGTTCGCTGCGTTCGCATACGTCGCGCTGACTCCGCTTTGTGGAATAGGGGCGCCATTCGAGTGTGCAACAGTTCTTACTTTGTTTAGCTAGGGAGCCAAGTGCCAACGCAGCGCAATCAAAAGTAAGGATAGTGAAGTCAACGTTGCACATAGATGATAAGAGAGAATGGTCGCTATTTATAGCTACTTACAATTCAAGATAGTTTGAAGGAGTGATATCCGAGAGCCCAGTGAGAGTTTTTCCAATTTCGTTTACCTATTCTATCGTATTAATGGTAACAAAGATCTGTATGAAGTAGGTACAGTGCCACCCAGAATGGCGCTGCTATAATTTAATACAAATTGTAGTTAGCAATCGATCAGTAAACGCAATGCAGAGGCATTGTTTGCCAATACTATTGAAGAGCTCTATTTTTACCTATATATGTTGATAACGAGGGTAATATTTTTATATAATAAAAATTAGTATCATATCATCGCTGTCCAACAGGTGAGTTGGTGGCCAAATCTATTCAGTATTCATAAAAAAAATATAGATTAATTACTTTATTGTGTAACTCAAGAAATGCGGCAGCCCTAATTACGTATACTATTATTTCTTGTGCCCTAACATAGCCCACCGCCATGAATAGCCGAACGATTTGCTGAGCGAGTGAATTACGAGCAAAATGTACTGCGGCAATCACAGCCGGTGCACTTTTATGGATGCCATAATAAAATACTGTTATTATTCAGAACCGTGTTTTTGTATGATGCAGAGATTTATATAATAAATTTAACGAGGTCATGATGAATAAACATCAGAATGCGGATATGTACTTGTATAAAAGCTTATAATTCACTTAAAAAACCAGGACTGCATATACTAAGTCATATATAATTATGTCATATATAACTATGTCATCACAGCAGTGATAAGTTTTCATCATCATTTCAGTCACTGCTGAGATTTGGGCTTTCTCTCAGAGAGGATGGTCCCTAATCCACAATGGTGGCCCAGTGCTTTGGTTGGTTACCAGGTATAAATCTAACTCCGTTCGGGCTTTCTGAAGTTACGATGTAATAAAGAAACTCTTAAACATGTACAAATCCTGAAAACATAGCACATTTTTGACAGTAGTGTAATTAAACGCTATAATATGTAGTTGAAGTGGCAATGGGCAGGCCACGTCGCTCGAAGAACCGACAACCGATGGGGAAGAAAGGTTCTTGAGTGGAGATTACGAACCGGAAGACGCAGCGTGGATAGGCCTCCCACTAGACGGACCGACGACATTGTGAGAGTCGTGGGCGTCCAGTGGATGCAGATGGCAGGCTTTCGTTCAGTGTGGAGCTTACAGGGCCTATGTTCAGCAGTGGACGTCTTCTGGCTTGCACTCACGATTGTTTTATCGGTTGAGACGATCACGACGATGACGGTCGGATCGACCGGTCAGAATCGCGCGTATTCCCTGAGGAAAAGGCTCTAATGGCTCCGAAACCGGTCGATTGTCTCAACCGATAAAACATAATCGCGAGTGCGAGCCGGTGATATAATTATTTATAATGGATCCTCAAGCGAGTTTTGAAGTGAAAACTAATAATGTTTACCATATTATCAGGCGACATGGCGGCCAAGCGCAAGCCTATTATTTATTATAATTTTTTTAATGAAAATAACTCTGCCTGTCTGTTTGTTCGCGCTTTTCACGACTAAACGGCTAGATCGATCTGAACGAAATTTGGCAGGATGATGGTTGTGGTACATAAGGGCGGACATAGGGTTTTCCCCCAGAAATGCGTAAAACTAGAAAATCGCTGGTAACAACGCGGGATTCAGCTAGTGTGGCTACAAAGAGAGGTACATAATTTGTAAATTTACACTTGATATGATGGGGTGCACATAATGTTTGAGTCACATGATTTAAGCGGCCGGATTATTAGACTTGTGTACCATTTTGATGTATTACCAAGCTCATTACACGTTTGGAGATTAAAGCCGCGTCGTGGGGTACATGTTAGCATACAGTCGTTAAGCGTTTGACGTGAACCGTTAAGTGAATGGATTCTAAAGACACGTATGATGAATAAGGCTCGGGAAATAAGTTAAAAGCTTCATTTGATTTTTAACAGACTTCAAAAAGGAGGAAGGCTCTCAAATCATCCCGTATGTTTTAACCGACTTCAAAATTCAAAACAAATTCAAAATTCGGCCAGTTTGTTTATTTGTTATTAGTTTTTTCATTCTACATTTAAGAGCGTAGCTCTTGTCGGTGGAGTAACTTCTCCAGGCTTGACGGTCTTCTTCTCATTTGCTCATTTGCATTTCTTCATCTGCCTTCTCCTTTATTTGGTCTAAGAATACTCTTCTTGGTCGTCCTGGGCCTCTCTTTCCTTCTACCTTTCCCTCTATGATGGTTTTCATTAATTTATCATGTCGTACAAGGTGGCCTAACACCTTGCCTCTTCTAGTCTTATTGATTTTAGTAAACATCGTTAATTATATTGTATTATTCTGCATCTCTTGTCATTTCAATATGTAAAAAAGGATGGTCCCATTTTTATGGGTGTCAAATTTATTATAGAGACTGACGTGGTTTTCACAAATTATATTTATATTACCGACCGGCTTAATCTTACGTGAGTAATTCCCGTGTAAAATAAAATGTGTCAAATTTAGTTAGTGTGTTAGTGTTCAAAAATGGTACGTGTTTATTTTACTTTATTATATTATCTTCAGATATCGAGTAAACTATTAACATTTGCACGCTTGCAACGAATATTCGGTAAAGAGGACCAATTGTCTTGTACAAAGGTTCTAAAAATCAAAATTAAGACCAGTGAACAGTTGTATTGCAGTACCTATGATATATCAGAACAAGTTAGCTGTAGTCGAGAGAGCTAAAGATGGCGTTGCTCTAGCTCCAGGCGTTGGCACAAGCGCAAAGGTCAACGCACAGGTCACGCAAACACCAACCAAAGCTTTGTACAGTGTACATACACATGCATGGTCGTTAGTGCTCCGTTGGGTAGGGCCGTCCGCGCGGATCAGATTGCTGGAATAGACAACTTGAATATCTTCGTCTCTTATCTTCTCATAAGATAATATTTCCATACTCACATCGCGTATAAACACTAAATATTGACCTCTGACAAAATCTGTATTTTTGATGGCAGAAACCGTTTTTAACACGCTTTTATTAGCTTGGTATGTATGTATGTATTTATGTATGTAACGGAACCTTTGAACGTGATTTTCACCCCTTTCAAATTATCGGATTAATTTGAAACGTTGCACACTTATTAAGGACCGATGATAATGCAATAATTTAAACAGTTTGCCCCATTCTCCTTACCATTCTCAGGATCTTCCGGATTAGTGATTTTTTTTTATATCCGATACCCGGTGTGTCTTTGTTTGTGCAAAAGACCAAGGCGTAGCGTGTTTTAAAAAAAAAGTTTTTTAATTTATGTAGCATCGCAAAAAAAAAGGAACAGATAAACAATTCAACTCGTTTCATCAAGTCTGAAGAGCATACATAAATAATACAATTCTAAATCAAGTGCATGGAGAGCAATGTTTGGGAGATACAAGTACAAACAGGTTTAAATAAATTCGTAAAGAGAAGGTTAGAGACAGCCCTGCAGGCAGGAAACAGTCAGAGCCAACATTACGTAGCTATTGTTATGGAGTGCGGAAGTACACGGCTTTTCTTTCGCTGGAGGGATGATCCCTCGCGTCCTGATTTTTCGTAAATGGGTCGCACGATTCTATGAAATATAACCGCAATATTGGGCGTTGTTTGCGACTGCTTTCTTCTATATTGAACACATTTTTCTTAGAACTAGTGTGATATTGTTTATGGTTAAGATTCCTATTGTCTTTTTGTAACGGAAGCGTTAAGGCGTGCGTTATGTAATGTTAAAGATAAGAAAATGAGAAAGGGCCAATGATTATTGGGCCCCATTTCTCATATTGACATCAGGTGAAACTATTATTTATTAGACAGAGGATATATTTGTCTGACTCTGCAGGATTCATTGAGTACGTTTGATTTCGTCAAGAATCAAACGTGTCGGACATAAAACAATACATGGTGCAGCTGTGCCAACATGGTGACCTTACAGGCTGCGGTATAATTTGAGTAGATAGTACTGAAGTTGTTGCTACGCGGTTCGTGGCCAGTTGCACACTCGCACGAGAAAGCGAATGAAAGCGGATCGCTTTCCAGACGTGCCACTTGGTGTTCTGTCGCTTGCGACATGGATTATGCGCCCGCGGTAAACGGCAGGGCTGTCCGTCAACTGCTGCCCAAATTTACATCAAACATTGATAAAACACATACCTAATAACTATCGTCACACATTTCCAAAATAAAAAGTAATCTCAATTCGGTTGACATGACACCAATCAACCATACACGTGTATAAAGTTCGCCGAACTCAAGATTCACAAATATGAGGCTATGACCCTATTCGGATGACAAATTTTAGACGCGACATGCTTAAGGTGTAATTGGAGTATAGAAATAATAATCAAACCATTTTATTCACAGCAACTACTGAGAGTAACTATTAGGAAAGGACATGTAAAGATGAGACTAAAATTTTATCGAATCAACCTTTCTAATTCGTTGCAATGTGTCGTGAACGCAGAGGCAGCCCTACGTCAAACAACACATCAGATACATCAGCGAGATCAATCGCTCTGATTGCTGACTATTCACGATGGGTTTTTTTTCATTGCCGCGTGTGCTCGGGCAAATGCATATCGGATGGTGCACGTGCGTATTTTTGTTTTATTTTGCACTACGTATAACCGACGCAATTTATTTCGTGGAAATATGCATGTGTTTATAAAAGTTTAAGCGTTCAGATGATATCGCATAAGCGTATGGTCAAGCTCGGCGGTCGGCGAGCCATATTGAGGAAACAGACGACACGTACGTCGATGGCAAGCTGCCGCTGAATTAATATCTGAATACAATCACAACAACCACAATTGTACAATCTGTGTACAATATAGCAAGAATGCGAGCACGTACAAAGCATGGCACTGCTCATATACCAGAAGTTTTATAGAACTTGACGTTTTCACGAGAATAATGTAATTTATTGCGTAACCATACACCATAGCTCTTTTAGCGATAAGGCCGCCACTTGTGGCACTAGCTCGTGAGTGTTTTCTATCTTGTTGTAATTTTTATTTCTGGTGTACACAATAAAGAGTTTCTATCTATCTATCTATCATAGAAAGATACTAAAACTATTTCCGAAGAAATAAAAACTAATAAACGACAAAGAATTCAGATCAGTTCAGATCAAAGATCAGTTCTTTATATAACTGAAACCGGGGCGGTATAGAATCCTCTATATAAGTGCATTTTGTACTAGGAATCTGGATCAATTTCTGCTCAAACGTGTAGCGAGGAGGTAAACGCCCTGTCGAACGACCTCTAACCAGAATTATTTTACATATTCGATGTGTCTTTGGAACCGGCGACGCGTGGTCGAGCTCGATGGCACCGAAGGGGGATTTAAACGATGGAGATAAGCCAAACAAAGAGCCCGGGATTCACGACGACGGCTTGCAAGCGCCTCAACCAGGGCAGTGAGTTAGGTCAATTTAGAAATCAGGTTTCTCGTGAATTCCATTGAACTGGTTAGTAAAGTTTGCGTTGATTTAGTTTTAGTCGACGCTCTGGCTCGTGTAAGCGGAGCACAAAGAGACCCCTTCGAATTTATTTTCAGTGATAAATCCTCTATTTCTCTCTTTTATCACTGGCACAAAGATGAATCGGTCGAACCTTTTCGCCTCCAACCAAATTACCCGGCAAAGGAAAATCAAAGCGGGTCCCTGATTAATGTTGTCACGATAGACATTTTTCACGGTCTTTTATTAGGAAACGCACGTCTTCCGATTTCCTTTAGTATGGTTCCTAAAAGGGTACCAGTATTTCGAGATCTAATACGTACGGCTTTTTATGAAGATAATTAATGGAAGATAATTTTATTGACCAGTCGGGAGATCTCACGCTGAGAATCGACACGCTAAATCACGTTTATTAGGTACACGGATATAAAACTTGAATAACGAGCGATCTTGATCAGTCGTCCGGGGAGTGAAGACTCGACTTCATCCGTGGGTTCATTGAACCAGGTTGCGTCACACACAACCTGTGAAAAAAAAAACGGCCTAGGCGATAAATTTCGTAACTATTCTTAGTAGCTTCATGTTTTGTGTGTAAGCAGCGATTAACATGCGAGAGCGATGTTTTTAATTTGATAGATGAGAGGCGAGATTGTTCCGAATAAATATGTATCGAACTGACGACTGACGCATGTGGAAAATACGTGCGATTGACGTCAAAAAAAGCAGTAGGTACAGTCCTCTGTTCAATGGGACAGATTCCTGTACATTCAGTAATCCTGTTAACATTTTATCACATTCCCCAAGAGAAGTAAAAGCTCTTTACAAAATGTGCTCTAAGTTGTTGTTCCCAGCGGAAATGGCTTTAACGTAAATGGTGAGATGAACACTCCACTCCGGCAGTATTACCATAGAAATGGTTCTAGTCTGCAAATTGTAACATATAATATTATAATACCAGTTACGTAAGCATTATTTAAATTACGTTTATGTGGACCACCCTCTGAAGATCACTGCTCTAATAACAATAAAGTTATTTACTGTAGAGACCTGTTATTGCACACTTAGTTGTGGTTGTTTAGGTGGTCGATGAATATATTATCTGTAGTTATTATGATATGCCAAATTTACAGATCGTTAAGCGCAGAGTCTACTCACAGTTCCACTAAATCAACATGACATGTTTTACTCTTCGTGTTTTATCAGTTCACCAATCAAGTTAAATATCCGCCTCTTAATAGGAGGCATCCGGAATCGTTGTGTATTTTCCATAAAAAACCTCCTGAGAAGTTTCTTTGAAAAATAGCATCGCGGCAGCAGGAAAACATCAACAAACATAGTGGCAGTACTTCCTCCGATAGATTCACGCACGATGCAAGCCGACATCCGCTAGGAGCGACCATTACCCACCTGCCGTATATAATAACCCAACATTACATCTTGATAACCAGCCGCTTGAATAAATTACAGCTCCACTAAAAGCTTGTCGGCGACAAAGAGTAATGAGTGTACAAGTAAATTAAAGTTCGGCCGGAAATTATGCCTACCAAAGAATATTCGGTGTCACGTTTTTCCATAAATTTTCGTACCTTGGCTTTGGAGTTGATCCAAGAGATTTCCCCGGGGCACTTTTTCTCACAAAATGAATTCACCAACTTTATTAATTTTTTGCGTACCACGGAGATTGTGTACAACGAGGCGATTATGTTTCGGTGGTCGAAATTCGTCCGAAAATAATCACACTCAAGCTTCGAAATTAAATGAGAAAATATACTTAGCTAGAGATTTATAATAACACTGTATTTCTTCAAGGATGCCTATACGAAGTTCACTATCTCAGTACATTTCTTGCACAGTCTCTTGGCAGATTTTCGCGCAGATGTTCGGTAGGTGGAGCGGTCGCTGCCACCCGAGTGGCGCATACAGAGAACGCTCATTTGCGTCTACTCACGTCTAGAGACGGTCATTCACTCTACGGGGACCAAGCCACTAAGAAATACTTCACTGAATAAAATTTTACGATTGCAGTAGAACAACTCCGAATACAAAGTAGTCGGGTCCGCTCTAAAATTTTACACGCGAGACAGTGTTTGCCCGATCTACTTTCCAAGTTATGAATATTTTTGAATGGATATGGGGTCCGGAAAGGCGGATGACATGCTTCGTACTTCTGTTATACAATGGGATGCTTTCAAACGACGAGCGTAGCTTAGCTAATTTTTAACAATGTTCTTTGCGAACTATGCGCCTTTTCCAACGTAGAGAAGTTTGGTAGGATGTAGCTATTTGAGGGCCGTGAAAGCCTATTTAGGAGACCGAAAACGTGAGATCGTGGGTTCAAATCCCGGGCCCGTACCAATGAGCTCTTTGGAGTTAATGTACGGATTTTCATAGCACTGACTTATCGGAGAAGAAAAAACATCGTTAGGAAACCTGCATACATACGGAGAAGAAATTTAATGGCGTATGTGAATCCACCATCCCGAAACACGGCCAGCTTGGTTGGACTAATAAAAGGCTGATTATGTTATGCTAAATACCGGTTAAAATTAAGTACTAACTTATTCCTTCAAAACAAGTTTAAAAGATTTAAATAATATTAGCGATCTTAGCAAAACGGTTAACGGTAACGGTTACAATGAGTCAGGTTAACGTTCTTAATTACAATAACAACGAAGGCTACTAGTTGAGGTTAATTCAATTCTAGAAGAACTTTTTACCGGTTATTATTAACAATCCCTATTATTCACGAATGTTTGATAATGATAAGCTAATTCCAGGAACAAAGTATTGAAAGAAAGCTTTGTCAACTTCTTGCTAACGGGAAATGACTCACTCTAAAACGAAACAAAGCACATTTTAGCTAAAGCTGGCACGTCTGAACGAAACCTTAGTTAGGGTGTCTTTTGATGCGGCCGTAGACAAGTATACCTACTTATAGTTTACGTGAACACAAATGGTACCTGAACAAGCAAGTCGGTGGTAGTGTAAGCGTAGGTGTAGTTCCAGCATTAGGTGACGGCGCCCGGGTTATTATCCAAGCTGTCACTAGTTTTTGCGACCACTAGTTTTTATGCTATGTCAACGAACTCTGTTGGAACTCTACGTTTGTGCACAAGTAGGGTTGTCAACTTGTCGTCTCTCCTTTTTTCAGCTTGAGATGTGCTAGCTTTTAAAGTTTCTTAAGTGACTGGCTTTACAAAGATCACCCTATCATGTTCCCACTGCTGGGATACAGGCCTTCTCTCAGAGAGGATGGCTTCTAATCCACCATGCTGGCCCAGTGCATGTTAAATGTCATATGACATGTCTTCGAACGATTGAGGTTCAAAAATTCATCATCATCATCAGTCAGAAGACGTCCACTGCTGAACATAGGCCTCCCCTTTTAACCTCCACACTGAACGACAACCTGCCTTTTGCATCCACTGGATGCCCGCGACTCTCACAATGTCGTCGGTCCATCTAGTGGGAGGTCTACCTACGCAGCGTTTTCCGGTTCGTGGAAAAACAAAAATACATACCGGTTTCAAATTCCAATATAATTTAAATATTTTTAAAAGCCCGATAATAGAGGTGATAATCTTCAAACGGCAGACCAGAATTTATTGATTCACAGCTAAGTTTGGGAGCTGCGATGCCACAGACAGACACGTGTCAATTTGTTACGAATGTACACTACTGACCATTTATGGACTCGTACTCGGACGTATGTTGGCCTCGGCCCACATTTTCACGATCGTCCATAAATGCCTCTGTTGCTGACCGCTGTAGTAATGTACATTCGTAACAAATAGATCTGCCCGTAACTTTGTAACATTGTGTTAATGTTATAGCCAATAAATACTTCTGATTTAAAACAGACAAAGGGCAAACCGTTACAAAAACTCGGGATACCTAATTTTTTAGAAGCTTTTATTTAACTTACATTGTGTGTTTAGGTGTGTGTCCTAATGTTTAATTTATTACAAATGACAGGCTTAGCGATGAATATAACTAAATACATTTCACATACTGAAAAAATAAATTAAATTGACCAATAAATCTCTGAGATATGAGCGTTTAAAGTTTTAAATAGGGATAGAGAGGGGATACTCTGTCCCTTTCTCGCAAAGCGTGTTAGTATAGAATTTGTATGGCACTCCTGAGGCGTGACGCCATAACTCAGTATATTGCGCTCTCTGTCTAGCATGAAATTAAAATACTTATTTATTTTTAATCCAATTTTAATTTTGTTTCCGTTGATGGGCTCTATTTGTGATCAGCTTTTTACGAGGCAATAAAAAAAAATATTCATGCCTACATGTTGGTTCAGTTCCGATGACAAAACCAGGATTAGCTCCTGATAAAGGAACTCTTTAACGGTAAACAGCAGGCACGAAATGATGTGTACGCATTTTATTATGATAGCAGGTTTTAAGTGTCACCATGAAAAGGCTACTGCACTCAAGGTTGGCTCCTAACGAGAGAACTCCTCAACAGTTAAATGTTGTATACGCATTTTAAAAGCTCGTTTATAATGTTATCATACTATTAATTAATACTAATGAAAATCATGACCAGAGATAACCCTAGTAACGCCTACACCGCGTAAATCAAAACGTTGCTTGTCAGACAAACTGGCCAACTTTACCGGGACAGTTTTTAATTGATTCACTCGATGTTATTACGTTTCTGAGCGCCGACTTTTATTTTAACGTTTTCCTTTGCTCTACCTACCGCAGTTGAGTGTTTTTGTGCTGGTTACAATGTGATTTGAATCAAAATCACTGATCATTCTGTAAAAGGACAGACATTCCAGTAGTTAGTATTCCTGGCTAGACGTAGTCTGTTATATAGTAAATAATAGACGTGCAAAGGTAGCATTCCGATTTTGTCTTGGGTCGCGTGACGCGGAGGCTGCCTCCGGTCGCAGTCGCCATGATCGGAATGCTACCTTAACAGTATTGCATTCTGTCGTCACAGCAAACACTTGCTATTTGCATAAACATTTTCAATGTAAATAAATGTATGACTTCTCGTGAATAACCACAAACATTTCCTTAGCAACAGCAGTTGGGCAATGTAATGTGGTATAAGTTTGCACGTACCTAGAGTCGAACGACTTTTCCTGTTTATATTATTCCTCGCGTCAAACGCTCTTGGTAACACCTCGTGGATAGAAGGGCACGTTCGACAGATCCCATTCCACTCGATCCCACCCCGCTAGGGATGGGGCGGAATTATCGATATTCGGAACACTGGTATCGACATTTACATGATGGCTGAACTTGAAATTCTATCCATATTTGAAATAAAACAGCACCTGCGGCTTGTAAATATTGATTTGATATACATAGAGCCAATGCCAGTTTATGGTCTAGTCTGGTTTGCGGATGTTTTAGTTTTTCTACGAAAATACTGTTTTCTGTTTATGTTTCGAGTAGCCTCTCATTTTTTAACCGACTTCAAAGAAGGAAAATCCCTTTTATTTTTACGATTGAACAATTCGTCTTTTTTTAATGTTTTATACTTCAGAACTCCGTCATTTATGAACCGATATGAGTTTTTTTTTTATTGAAAGGATATACTTTCAGATTGGTCCCATAGAAATTTCATCAAATCGTTTTAGTAGTTTGGTTTTTAAATCAAAATAACTTGATGACAATATTATGGTCATTCAAGAAACCGAAATTGCGTGTTTTATACGTTTTTTGAAGACGGTTTTTAATTTGATAATTTTATTATATTTCTAGTTCTTTCAAGCCCTTTCAATTACGTTTATTCATAACTGTCATTGTGAATTTATCTGAGGTAAATCTAAAGGAGTTCTTATTCAGGGCATCCCAATGTGAATATCCAGTCTAAGCGCAGTGCCACCTGATAAACAGTGCGGGCACATTAAAGTTTACTCAAAAGGAAAGTGCGGTATATATTAACTGCGTCGTAAACGTGCGCAACTCTGGAGCTATTTACAGAGGGATAAACTACTTGCATATTGCATATGGGCGTAATAACCGGCACCGGTGAGAGAGCGCCTCGCAATCCACTGTGAATATTATGTTGGCGTTAAAAGTGTCATTTGAAAGGTTATTTGAAGTCTTGGCTCTGTTCGGGAGATAGAATAAAAATGTAGAGAAAGGTTATCTATTCTTTACTCGGTTGTATAATGTATATTATGATTCGGTTCGGTAGAATTATTACTTATACCTTGGTTCCCAATTCCGAATTCAGAAAACAAACTCTTTTTGGCACAAAAAATTAAATCGAATTGGTGTTCCCCGATAGTTACAATCTGGGTGTCTCGGTGAATCAGTTTCTTCTAGGCAAGCGTGCTCCGCCGTAGACCGCATCATCGCTTAACATCAGGCGAGTTGGCGGTCAAACGCAAGCCCCTATTATTAAATAATAATAAAAAAGAAAAGCAAAAACGATGAGGGAATCAACTAAAAGTATATAAATAATAATTTATATAAATTAAAAGTAAACGCTATTCGGTGGTAAGCGACTTGAGAACAACAACTGGACAGATTTGTAATTTATTTTTATGTTTGTTATTGCCCGAATAAGATTTTAAGGAGGAAAGAATAATTAGAAACGTTGCCCGGAAAACTGGTAAATTTGTGAAAATTTAAGAGTGCCTTTCTATAGGATTTTTTGTATGAACGTAAGACCTGGGGCTCGTTTTTTGAATCGCTCGTATGATTTCGCACGAAATGTCATGCGAAATGACTGACTTTCGGGTTAAATTCCAAATGGATAAACAACAAACATATGGATAAACAAGTTATTAAAGACAGGACGTCTTTCGGATCAGCAAGTTAAGAATAAAATGATGTATCAATATATTAATAATGATGCACGTTTCCCTTAACCAGCGTGTGTATTGCCTCACTTGTCTATAAATAAATCACCTACATGCAATACAAAAATACTGGCCACATTCAATATTCCAAGGTCGAATCGCTGTAATTATTGCTCACACGTCAAGATATATGTAGTTTTATTCATAGGTTGTATATCATGATCGATTTTCCTGTTCGCATATTTTAACCTACGTCAAAATTGGAGCACAGGAAGCCATTCCGCGACAATCCTGCTCAAGATTAATGGAATTAGTTGGAAACTTAGCTGAATTGGATTTAACAACGGTTTTTGCTTGTTCAGCCGTCTCGGGTAAAGCTAGTATTTGTAAGTGGGCCTTTTCACGGCGGAAAACCCTGATTACCAAGAGCGTAAACAAGCTAAAGGAGATGCAATGACGCAACGGACACGAGCCAATGAGGGATATCTTGTATGGCGTCACGTGAGGTAGATTTGATAACTAGGTATTTTTTTGTGTGGATAATATATATGATTATCCTATTTGATAAATCTAACGCTTTAAATTTTACTTGCTGGTTCATTTAAATCATCATCATCATCACGTCCACTGCTGAACATAGGCCTCCCCCTTTAACCTCCACACTGAACGAAATCCTGCCATCTGCATCCATTGGATGCCCGCGACTCTCACAATGTCGTCGGTCCATCTAGTGGGAGGCCTACTCACGCAGCGTCTTCCGGTTCATGGTCTCCACTCAAGAACCTTTCTTCCCCATCGGTTATCGGTTCTTCGAGCGATATGGGCTGCTCATTGCCACTTCAACGTGCAAATTTTAACAGCTATGTCGTCATAAAAATGCCTCTACCAAATAAATCTGTCATCGGGACTTGAGAACGATAACTATACGTAATTATTAAACAAGAGGGGAGAGGGGGGACATCGAGAGTGGAGACCGCGTATCGGCAAACGTAGAGTAGGACAACCTGCAGCCAGGTGGAGTGACGACCTGCTACGGGCAGCTGGTGGCAAGTGGATGCTAAAGCAGAAGATCGTGCCTTGTGGCATTCTTTAGGAGAGTCCTACTACGTCCAGCAGTGGACGAATATCGAATAGGCTGATGAATAAACGAGAACGAAAATCCGAAAACCACGTTATCCGACAAAGACCCGCCGTTCTTAGACCACGTAGGTACATAACATACGGTACAACACGGGTCGCTATCAACGTTCTATTGACACAGGCAGATAAGTTGTAGTGGCTCCGTAATAACACAGCAGGTTAAACGATAACGGAGCTGATAACAGCGATAAGATATCGACGCAGCACAAAGTGAGAAAATTCCTCAATAAATATAGCTTACACGCGCCGTGTTGCTAATTTCCAGGCAGATAATTCGCAACCAGCAAAAATATCGACGGATAACGTACAGGTCATAACCCACGACGCTTTCTGATCAGGAATTTAAAATACCAAATAGCAAAAAAATACATAATAGACTACCCGAATTGGCACAGAACTACAAGCATTCTCTAAATATTGAGGATTGCAAACAGTCCGTAAACAGGCTCGGATTAACATCTTAAAAAGACATAATAGGGAGAGTCCCTAAATATTGGGATTGAATACAGGCAGTAAGTTATCCTAGCAACAAGGCAAAGCGCGCGTAGCTTTTAATATTCATATGAAAGTACGATGCTCAGAATTTTCGATATACCTGCTATCGGTTATCAGAAGATAATGTAGAATCAAATTCCATCGACCTTGTTTAGTCCTCGACTTGAGCATACCGAGCGACGCTAAATTGCCTCTCGGTGCTCTTCCAAGAAAAGGTCATCGTGACCTATCGGACAGTAGTTATATCTTTCGAATCGATATGGACACAAGTCGTGGTTGTATAATCTCTTCAATCACAAATATGACTGTCGCGAAAGAAAAATTTTAAAAAGTAGAATACGCCATAAACACAATCTGCATCTGTAATCAAGCCTTATCTATGCTTACAACTTCATGCTGACAGAAGTGGATCGACACAGCACATTTTAGCTAAGCCTGTTATAGACATTTATTTCTGAACAAGACTGGAGGTTAGTTTATTTTATTTTCATCATCATCATCATCCACTGCCTCCTTATTTTATTGCAATAAATTTATTTTCTTTACAAAATTATGGCAAGTAGTTCTCTTTTTGACATAAATTGTTAGGATTTCATCATTTCCATCAACCACGGTGGCACAAAACTGTCGATCAGTATATTGCAACTGGGCGTAAGCAGGTCAACGTGACACCATGATTTACTTACCTATTTGAAAACGTCTGCCGCTTTGGATCCTCTATATGACAAATAGACTACGTCATGAATGTTTATCGAAAAGGCCTCTAATAGGCCATTTCTGAATAAGACAGTTTAGTAAGATAATGTGAAAAGACATCACAAACATCTGAATCACCAGATTTTGTGAATCAAATATGTTTTGACCTCCAAGACGAATACAAAGTTATCGGCATTATCACGTTTTTTATCTAGCGCAAGCACTGACGTATTCAGATGCAAATTTTATTTTTGATGAATTTTAAGTATGCTAACTTAGATTCTTAACTGAGAAAGATAAGAAAAAGGGACTCGAATACAAGATGAAAAGAAATTGTACTCCAATCAGATATTCTAAAATCGACTCGCTTCACATATATTATACGTGGGTAATTTGATTTGAGTTCTCGAAGTGCGCTATATCTGCGTCTTACAGAGCGATAATACAAGCGTATGGAGATCACGTAGCGGACCGGTCGCCGTCGTGAGCACTCGTCCGAGACGGTTCTGTGGTAAATTACCACCCGCGCCATGTGACTCGACTAAACGGAATGCTTTGAACTAAATCTGATGAATAACTAAGGCTTACGTTAATAAACTTCTATTTGGAGGATTAAATCCTTCGTTACATACCCTCGTGTAATTAAGTTTATTTCACCAAAGTTTATAAAAGTAACCTTTGTACTCCCATAATTATAATTGCCAATATAAAAGCTCACTTCGCGCGCTCGAAAAATTATTCGTTTTATTGAAGTTGGTTAAAACTACTTAACCAAAAGTCAAAGAAATTTTTGTGGGACCACCTCGAGTAATCGCGTAAATCGGTCCACATAAGGCGGAGCTATCGGTGTTTAAGTAAATACGGACCTAATTACGAATCTACCTCCTGAAATAAGTTAAAAAGTAGAGCTTTCACTCACTATACCATGTAGATTGTAGATACGCCAACTCCGAAAGCTTTTTTGCAAAATCATCAGAGCTATCCTTCGCTGTTAAAACATGTGTATTCTATAGCTATCTGGTCGTTTCTTTCCGTCGTTAAATTTGCTCGTCGCACCGAGACGGTCGCTGGTCGTAAAAATGTGCAAGCTAACGGAAAACTGTTATGTGGGAGAGCCGACCCCGCAGCCGAGTCGGCATGTTTGCGGGCCTCGCAGTCAGCGCGCGATCTTGCGGAGCTCAGCACTCGCTCCGTTCGTGCAGACGTTAGCGCTTATGTTTACGTAAACACTTACAAGCCCTTGGCATTGTGTCAACAACGACAAACTGGAATTGCTCTTATTGTTATGGTTTATAGCTGAGTTCATGACTCATTACCCTCATATCCTCGACATGGGATTACAAAATCTTGACATTTAACGAAGCAATCGCAGATTCCTTTATATGGTCACACTTTAGCTCTAGTTCTCGATGGCCGCTCCTCGAACCTCTTTGGACTACCTTTTTTGGGCCAAAAAGTGTCATGGCCAAACGGAAGTCTCGCATAAAATCATAATAAAAACACGTTCGTGATTCTCGTTTAGGTCGCTCTGAATCACACTTGCAAGGCGGCAATAAATTTGCAAGTTCTGAACGTAGAATGGTGTCAAATCGACATTTTGGTAGCGGCAGCAGTGTCGGCAAGGTTGGGGCTCGCGTGTAACAATCACGTAGGTACCTACTGCTATTCAGGGCACATTCGCGAAACCATTCAACCGTCGCAAAACGAAACTGAATGCCATTTCATGTCAAGATGCGTCGCCGCTCGCCGCAGATCCGAGGTCAGCGGCGCGGCGCGGGGTGTGGGGGGGCAAGCGAGCCGCCCGCGCCCGGCAACTGCGCCATAACTCGTCGCGCACGTACTACCAGACAATCGCAATTATTATTAACAGATATACGTTTAATGATCGTGTGTGCCGCACTCAACGGGCCCGATGTAAGTTTGGTCGCGGCGGAGCGCAAGCGATTCTAGCGTTTGAGCCTGTCTCGTTTTCGTGCTATATTCGTTCGGCGAATGTACCGTTTCGGGGGTGAGAATTAGCGAAGACGGTGCGGCGTGGGGGGTGGAGCAGGGAGGGTGGCACAGAGGGTTGTCTTACGAACAGAGTTAGCCGACTCGATGATTTGTGGCGCGGTTAGCGTTCATCTAGCGACTGCAGGGAGACAGAGCATAACTCAACGGAACAAAGGCTGAGAGCAATGTGTCACAGGTCGGCCGACGCGACTATTCAATTATTCAACTATTTATGATTAGATACGTCAGAACGTACCTAACAGGGAGCGAATGTTGAACCGAGTTCAGAGAGACACGACCCAAATTGTAAATTTCTACAAGTTTAGACCTCCTGCATTGATCTAATGATGTTACAAAGAAATTATGACGGTTATTATTAAGGTACAGCCAACGAATATCATTAGTAAACAATGATTGCATTCACGGTTAGTTAACTGTGCATTCATAATAAGCTGAATCTGTATAATTATACTTGACTTGTTTGGTTTGTACGGCCAAATTGCGTTGTATACGATTAGTTAACCAAGTTAAATAGAAATATAGTTTTAAAACATAAACACATTGAAAAGGAAACTCACTTTACAGTCCTGCTGTGTTGCCAGTATTGAATAACCTGCAAAAAAGAAAAAGATATAAATAAACAATTATTTATACAGCTAAATTAAATGACTTGAACTAGTAATTTGAACGCTATTTTATTCGTTTGAATAACACCACCTTTTATAGGAGGTACGAAGCAATCGTAACAGATTGTGATAAAAGCGTAGAGCAAATTAGGGGTCCTTTGTGCGGCAGGCAACGCCAATGAAGCGAACTGGTTAGTTAGGGTTGTGCTGTTGAATGGAGTAAAACTTGGGATAATTTTTTGAATTCCTATTACAATTCCTAGGTATCTGAAGGTACTAAAGGGTGGAGTCTGTTTAACTTATCTATAGTCCAGCTGATTTTTAGGGTTCCGTACCTCAAATTGAAAAAAGGAATACTTATAGGATCACTTTGTTGTCCGTTTGTCTGTCAAGATAAGAAGCAAGATCTCGCAGCACATATTAAAGGGGGGAAAAAACCGAAATTTGATATTACATCATATGAAAAATATTTTGTAGTTGGTTACGTTACGTTTTGTATGGGAGCACCTGTTTGACAAATACAAAGTTAATCATTCAATATTTCATTCAACTTTTTTACCCTTTTTTCATACATTCACACATACATATTTATTAAGTTTGCACGGAAACCACAGGGAGCGAGTCCTACTCACACTTGTCCAGTTTTTTTTATTTGAAACGTGATAATTATGATAACTGATGTTCCGTAGATCAGTTTTCAAATGTCACAGAAAATATACATTTGCAGCGCTGGTTCTTTGGGACAAGTAAATTAAAAATACTGTGTACGTGGGTCACGTTACGTGGGTCACGTTTTTTGGGTGGCCCTGGAGAAGATGTCTCATAGTAAAAACATGGAGACAGATAGTTCCCAAACAATATCCTACAATATCCCAACGCACGGTGACCGTTGACGGGGGCGTTTGTGCTGGTTACAACTACGGCCCGGCGGAATGGACAATGCGCATATAAAAAATCAATAAAAGCCGGGCTCGGCCTTCGCTGAGGTCGCGCGCCGCGCCGCCCGACGCTCGCCGACAGAGATATTGAGCCACTTGTTTTTGGGAGTATTCGCGATTTAATGCTTTGAACAAAATGTCTTTCGTAATTAATTTAAGCGTTATATACGCTTAAATTAAAATACGTTAGATTCGAATAGCAACTTACTATATGTTATATTGTCAATAGTTGACAAAATAAATTGTATAAATAAATAAATAAAATATTCGGGACATTTTTACACACGGTCATCTGACCCCAAACTAAGCAAAGCTTGTGATATGGCTGCCAGAGACTGATATACATACATATATAGTTTTTAAATATATATTAACAACTAGATATAGAACAAACACAAATATTCATCACATAAATGTTTGTCCTAGGTGGGAAATGAACCCACTCCCCCAAGCTCAGAAGGTAGGTTCACTACCAACTTGACCAACGGGCTATCTAAATAGTAATAGTATAAGTTGACGAGTATAGACTAGAAGAGGAAGGATGTTTGGCCACCTTGTACGACATGACAGATTTATGAAAACCATCGTAGAAAGAAAAATAGAGGGCAAGAGAGGACCGGGAAGACCAAGAGTATTCTTAGACCAAATAAAAGAGAAGGCAAATGTCATGTCGTACAGGGAGGTGAAAACGAACCGACCGAATACCGAACAGAACAGAAGACCGTCAAGCCTGGAAGTTACTCCACCGACAAGCGTAAATGAATTGAATTGAATGAATGAAGTTGACAAAGGACACGGGCCCCGGAGTCCGTGAAGCAGCAAAAGCAACAAAACAAAAGCAACTTATCGAATAACAACTACTAGAAACTTTAACGACGAAACTACATGCCTTTTGTTCTCATGACAACAATCTAGATAATTACGCAAAGTGGAACGACCACGTGTCCCATACGATCCCTTGAAATAGCGTCAACAATTTGATTTGGGTGTAGTGACATCCATTTTATCGAATATACGTTTGGAGTATTGTACAGAATCCCATATACAAGTGGGAACTCTATACAAGTGTGGAAGTTTGCAGAAGGGATCCAGCAAACTTCCACGCTTTGCTCTACACAGAACCTCTAAGTTTTCAGCGCCAAGTCTATAAGTTTTCCTTGATCTAGAAATACCTTTCTCAAGATAGTTGAGTGTTGTTATCATAACATCGGCACGTCTGAGGCTATGAGCCGTAACCAACGAAGCGTGATCAGCCGTATCACGTCCTTATCGGGACTTTCAATCAGGAATGATACTACAAGATGACTATGTAATTACCGTAATTATCTGTTACGTTATTGAAACTAGTATATGATTAGTAGATAATGAGTCGTCCGTTTACACGAATAACCTCACTCAATATATCTGGATTTAAACACAAGCATAAATTGATTTTTTAACCCCTGATGAAAGAGCAGATAATCCTTCTCAGTCTAGATCAACCCGGTCAGGAACCCACGTTTCTAATCCGTACGGCCAAGGATTGGAACAACCTGCCAGCTTCCTTGTTTCCTGAGAGGGTCTTTGGGCCTTTTCAAGGCCAGAGTGAATATGTATCTTTTAAGTCTGCGTGCTTCATCTTCGACCACAGCGTCGCTTACCACCAGGAGAGTTGGTGGTCAAACGCAGACTTATCCGCAATAAAAAAAAACAAATAGCTTAACAGATTTTATTGAATCATAGCTAAGAACACACTACAACCTTAACCAAAACTAAATCAAAATCGGTTCAGTCTTTTAGGAGCTACGATCTAAATACAGAACACAGATACACACTTTAAACTTATTCAATATATTATAATCCCTCTTCTTGCATCCCTCGTACATTAAAACGAATACAATGTTGTGATAATATATTTTTCCTTATAATTGTTTTGTTGGTCTCTATATTACGGACCTTGACCCTCTAGTGTGGGGCCGCAGGAATATCTGGAAATTGTCTACTTTATTTTTAGTGTAAAATTTTGCCAAAATGTTTTTATGCCATAGGTGGCAAACAAGCTGTTGGGCCGCCTGATGGTAAGCGATCACCGTCGCCTATATATCGTATAACACCAGAGGCATCACAGATACCTTGCCGACTCTTAAAGACTCTTAACAGCCCTTTTGATTATATGATGAAATTCATTTGTATTAAGTATTGGAAAATAAATTTCATACTCACCACTAATCAGTGAGTGAAATATAATTTCAGTATTTTGTAAAGCAATGCTAAAAGTTTCGACTTTTGACATAATAATAGTAAATTGAATTACTGGAGTTACTTCTGGTACGGGTCGTTTTGGAACAACTTGTACCTTTATACCTTTTTTACGATGATTTAATATGTTAAAGATTTAACTTCTATGATATTTACTAACGTCCCTAGAAACTGCCGGAATGCCCTGTATATATTATGTATACGGTATATACTAAAAAGTAGTACAATTTGGCCATAGTTCAGAGTCAACACGCCGCTTAGTTCAGTGCCAAGTGCAATATTTTTAGACGGCGAGTGACAACGCAGTTTTGAACGACGTCAGTAAATCAGACGCGGGGTCGAAATAAACAAAAACTATTGATTTATAGCTCTGCGGGTAGCCATTGCGTCGAATCGTACACGAGACCACCACATAGATATTTGTTGTTTATAGATGGTTTAATTTACAGACGCGCTCCATCCTTTCTACTGTTGGAACTAAAATGGCTCGCTTCGGACCACTTAAGCCTGACCACCACGACACCACTAGAGGTCATTTAGGATGTAACACTTCCTCTTTTGCCACTGAAGGTGTGGTGAATTAGGGAAGAAAAAAACCAAACATTACCAACAGTGGTAAAATGGGTTTACCCTAATTGATACTTACAGATCTGTATCAAGTTAGATGCCGATAGTTCACTTACTTTGCGTGTCTGTTTCCCGTTTTAGGTTGGATCAGTGCTTCAACTTTATTCAGTTTGATCTCCATCGTCTTGGCAGAAGAACGTCAGACGTCAATATAAAAATGTCAAATTACGCTATATTAAAGTAAACGGGTAAAAACCCTTCGAAAGCAGTTGGCCTTGCGCATGGAATAAAACGACCACTAAATTACTATCGTAACCTACAAAAAATGCGGTACGCTGGGTTTTCAAACAATTTGACGTGCCATCTGTGGATATACTAGAATCTAGACTAGTACTAGATACTACGTAATTACGTATTAGTGTCATTTGGCAACTTGTTGGCAAGTTGGAAAATTGGAGTGTCATTTTACCGGTTACCGGTTTGGTGGAGAAATGGTTCGAAGCGGTTAACATTAAGTGGTATAATTACAATAAGATAAATTGGACAATAGTGGTCAGAACATTGGTCGCATTGGACAGAAAGCAAAGCTTTCGTAGATTGCGTTTGACGCTTCGTTAGGCAACCAAAACGTTCTATATCAGGCTTTGTTTCGTCGAAAAACGTCTGTGCCTTAGTATAGCGTCTAAGGGCCTTCTATTTGGGCCCAGCCAGGCGCGACACGGCGAAGGCAATCCCGGCCCTGACATGTGCCCATTAATCATAGTGAATTCGTTGCGCTTCGCAAACGTATACAGTAATACGCATAACCATAACAATGCCGTTACGGCTACTTTGTGGAGAGCATTTCCTATATGGCTATTTTTAGTAGATTCAGATACCAGTATTCTAAACGTACAATAGGTAGGTACATTATGGTCATAAAAAGACGTTTAATGGACATGAAAAATGTGGTGAATGAAGTCAAGGCACACATACTGTGAGTCCATCAACGCATAAGACTTGTTTATTACTTTCATCTATATTTCCTTGAATATCCTTCTTCAAGGAAATATCACGACAGTAAAAACCAATATCCAAACATGTTTGAGGATAAGTCATTACTAAACATCACACAGACTACACGCAGTTGTACAAAGAGAACCAAATGATAAAGTTCTAATTAAAGCTTCGGACAGCGACGCGGATCGATATAACAATAATAGTGAACTAAAACTAACTACGCTCTCACAGCAATCACTTTTCAAAATTCACTATCAAACTTTAACAAGACTGATAGGAAAGTTTCATGCTCAACTGTGATTTAAAGTAGAGGTTTCAGTTGCTCCACAAACTTCACAAGTGTGTTCAACTGTCTACTGGGTTACGCGGAAAGTGTGTACTAAGCCGAAAAGGGTCTACAGGGTCTTTGAAATCGCGATAATAATATCAGATGTTACATAGAAAACGGTTATTCTCACTTCATTGATTTCAGGTTTGGTCCCATATTAGAAGTTGTTTATAATGATGAGTATAACAAACCCCTTTTGAAACGTAACCCGTAGCCGTTTCGAACTGTAGAAGACGATCATTGACAAAATGTATGGAACAGCTGATATTTTTTCGCGAATTTTGTGTTGATCCCTTATTAAAAGTTGTATAAGCATTTTCCTGATAATCGTATAATTTTTTGAAATGGTAACACGAATCATGAAATTACCAACATGCACGGGCCCACCGGGTTAGCAAGTTGAAGTGGCAGTGGGCAGGGCACATATCACGCAGAACAGATGGCCGATGGGGCCGAAAGATTCTTTGAAAAAGGAATGGAGACCACGGACCGGTAAGCGCAGCGTAGGACATCCACCCGCAAGATGGACAGACGACCTAAGAGACCGCAGGGAAACGCTGGATGCAGGCCGCTCCCAACCGTCCCTTTTGGAGATCGATGGGGGAGGCATATATCCAGCAGTGGACGTCCTATGGCCATGATGATGATGACTGGGCCAGAATGGTGAATTAGGATATCCTCTCTCTCTCTCTCTCTCGCTCTCTCTCTCTCTCTCTCTCTCTCTCTCTCTGAGAGAAGGCCTGTGTCCCAGCAGTGGGAACAGGATAGGCTGATAATGGTGATAAATCAAAAAAATTACATCGTATTTAGAGATTGATAAACTTTGACTCGCGCTATATTCACGTCAGTCTGTAGCATAATCGATATAAAAGGCAAGGAGATTACCACAGACTTCCCCACGGATATTCGCAACGAGTGAGAGCGATAATAGATGTACCCACGTCGGGGAAATGTCACAAGGGCGTAGGTTAACTGCGACTTGCAGTTGCAGCAAGTAATGAATGCACGGAGGCTCTGTGCTTGGTTACTTCCGAATGCAGACTATGGGCAGACCCTTTGACCTCATCCCTCCTTCGCGGTTTTACTATGTCTACTATTACATTTTAAAAAAAGACCATATATTGTGGATTTTCCTTGGATACGTACCAAACGTTTCGATTCTACGTTTCTAATCCGTACGGCCAAAGTTTGGAACAACCTGCCAGCTTCCTTGTTTCCTGAGAGATATAACCTGGGCCTTTTCAAGGCCAGAGTGAATAGGTATCTTCTAAGTCTGCGTGCTTCATCTTCGACCACATCGTCGCTTACCAACAAGCGAGTTGGTGGTCAAACGCGGAATTATCAGCGTTAAAAAAAATAAAAAATTATATGACAATTTGATGACCTCAAGATCAACGGTAAATAACATCGCTAAGCCCATACGGTCTCAGAAATGCTTTATACACCTGTCATATCTTATCTTTTCGTATGTTTATGAATAAAGCAGGATTACAAAATACAAAAATATTTATTTGTTTCTAAATATTTTTTTCTTTTAGACTATAAGGTTTCAACTTGGCGGATGACTCGTAGAAAATGTTTAGCATTAAGTCTTATATTACTACTAGCGACCTGTCCCGGCTTCGCACGTAAATTACACCCGTGCGAAGCTGGGGCGGGTCGCTAGTTCTTAGATTCGTATCTATATCTATATTCCTTTTCAAATAGCATGGCACTTGACCACCACCCCTAACAGACTAGTTTTCACGATTAGTTTTCATACATATATACTAGCTGCGCCCCGCAGTTACACCAGAATTAAAATCTCCCTTTAGTTTTCTAAAATTTTCAATTATTTTTAATTTTTCTTTACGTTAGAACCTTCTACAAAGTATTAGAAAGCTTTAAAAATGAAATAGGATGAAATCGGTAAAGTCGTTCTCAAGTTATGGCTAGACCAAGGTAAATAGGGATACATTTTTATATAATTATGTATGCACATAGATATCTAGAAACCTTCCGTGAAAAATTATCCGTTGTTAAAGTTAAACTATAGATGGTGAAAACCGCATCAAAATCCGTTGCGTGGTTTAGGTGGAGTGAGCGGATAAACAAACGGACAGACAGACGCGGAAAGCGATATTAATTTATACTATGGAGAGAATAGAGCTATCTCTACATGTGAGTATCAGAGTGAGTAACTTGACGGACTGTTTCACCGTAATACGAATGGACACGTCAATTCCAAGAATGCCAGACAATTTAAACTAGCTTCAAAGGAGAGTGTTTCACAACCGTTTATTTCTTTGCCTATTCGTTACATTTCACATTCGTGCCTTCCGTGCCACAACACTGTTGACACAATCATGGAAGCAGACTGTAACGGTGGCGGTGACTCAGAAAGAGACATTTGAAAATCAGACATTGAAATGATTTCTGTCACGAGTCGGCGGCGGAGCTTGTTTTGGAGCTAGGACCATAGAAAAGAGAAGTAAATAGAACGGAAATAAGAAGAGAAATCTGTCGCCAGGCATTATGACAGAACCTTGATTGAACATTCTTATTTACATCAACGCGTCTAACTCTGCATCCAAAGAACTTAGACCTTACTTTTTTGGGTTAGGTCTCAAAGTCCTTTGTCCGCATCACAGTTGCTAACTGATTTCGAATGACTGACGTTTCGTTTATATGGGTGCAACTGGCTACAACAAATTTCCCACACAAATACCTTGACACCCATTCCAATTTAAACAAAAAAAACTTTCTGTGGGTAGAGCTCTTTTGCAGAGTCCGCCTAGGGAAGTACATTTGCCAGTTATTCATCTGCCCAGCAGTAGTGTGCAAACATTATATTGAAAAGCAGTGTTTCCAGTGAAAATAATGGGTATAGAGATTTAGCATCTACTATCTCAGCGTGACGTGCGCAGTGCCTTGTCGCGCAGGGTTTTGAACCGTTGAAGTTCTAAATACTGTTATGGGCAAGTGTGTTACGTACCATCACGCGAGCGACTTGCTCGTCTCGTCACTCAGTTTCATAAAGGCCACGCTCACCGGCCACAGCTAACTCTACCTCTCTCTCGCTACCTAGTGACGGGACTTTCACAGGCAGTTAGCCGATTTTATAAGGAGTAATCCACACGGGCGCAGCTAGTGTTATATTAAAAACTAGCGGTCCGCCCCAGCTTCGCATGGGTATAGATTATAGCCTATGTCACCCGGGGATAGTGTAGCTTCCCAACAGTGAAAGATTTTTTTTTAAATCGGGTCAGTAGTTTCGGTACCTATTCAATGCAAACAAACAATCAAACAAACAAACAATCAAATCTTTCATCTTTATAATATTAGTATAGAAGCATAGATCCCCAATCCTTTTTTTATATTTAGCAGATTTTATCTTCTAAATTATTGAAAATGCGCGAAACAGATAGATCTGGCTAATGAGCACGGCCTTTAAATAAAATTAAAACCGGCCAAGTGCGAGTCGGGCTCATGCACTAAAGGGGTTCCGTACCACCACAAAATTCTATAACGAAATTGCCAGTTATAACTTGGTAATGGACAGAAACTTGTCGCCGACTCGCACTTGGCCACAATGTATTATTTGTTGTTATACATTAGAGTGTATACTATAATCATGCCAAGTTTGACGCTTGTACGAATTACCATTTTTATCACAGAAAAGAGAAGTAAAAAACTATTTTCTCTTCTGTGGTTTTTACATTAAACAGAGCTAATACAAAAATACGTTTGTTGTGCGTGGGTACCCTTTCGTTTTAAATTTTTTACTTTTTAATTTTTTATATTTTAGTTAATCCGCCGTAACATTACATATTCTGTGAATATTTCAACTAGCTATCTATTACGGTTCGAAAGATACAGCCGTTTAAAGGTAGGACATACGGACGGACGGACAGACAGACAGACATCGTTGGCTTAGTAATATAGGGTCCCGTTTTTACCCTTTGGTTACGGAACCCTCAAAAACTTTAGCCACCACATTCGCTAACGATAACGACAATATCCTAGGAAAGCGTGTAGTTGGTTATTTTCTGTTGAGATGGAGCCTACTCGCGTCTATAAAACCGGTCGGCTCGGACGGTCTGCATAGCATACATAAAACGGGTCTAGAAACTATTCCGCTGCGTATACAGATACGTATAGCAGTCGGTCGGGGGGGAGTTAAAGAAAGTTGCAGTGCCGTAGGTCGAGATAAGTGCCGGCCAGTTTTGCACAAGAATGAAATAGTCCAGTGAACGCAGCGGGGAAACATGAATTCCGCATGAGAACGTGCCGCGGCCTTGTGATTCATTTATTCTAGGGTTTCTGCTTCTACGAAACACTTTCCCTACTGGAACGGAACACGTGATACACTTGTTTTTATAACTCCACCAGGTTTTTGCTTTTATTTTAATGTAACAATGTCACCATTATTCATATACAGGGTTACGCGGCAGGGTGTACGGGTAGCCGAAAGGGGTCCGTCCGATAGACTTATCTTTATGAACAACTGTTACTAAGGGACCAATCCTGAATTCGCGAAAAAAAAAAAATTTGCTGTTCCATACCTTTATTCGTGTCAATGGCCGTTTTTAATCCCCGACGCAATATAAGTCTGTCTGTGGCATCGTAGCTCCCAAACGGCTTAACCGGTATTAATTTTGTATTTTTGTTTGACAGGTGACTTGATCAAGAGCGTTCTTAGCTATAATTCTTGAAAATCGGTTTAGCCGTTGTTTAGCCGTTAGAAAATTATCAGCTCTTCTATCGGGGGGTTTAAAAAAAAGTACTAAACTTGTCTATGGAACAGTTGATATTTTTTTAGTGATTTCAGGGATGGTCCCATTGTCCCAAAAACATAATTATGGGAATTATTAACCCATTTCGGCTTGTATATATCGCACCAACAGAGTAACGGATTGGTGTGTTTTTTTTTTGCATTGCAGGTAGATTAATGCAGGTGTTTTTTTTTTTTTGTGGTTAGAGGGCCGGAGAATCATAGGTGACTTTTATCCCGGAAATATGTACCCTTCCCCATGGGGCGATGGGGATGTAAACGCGAGTAATGCCGCGGGTCGCAGCTAGTTAGCAATATATCTAAATAAGCAAGCATACATAAACGCGTACAAACGACGTGAAGTACCTATAGCTAATAATACTTACGAGTAAAATAACGAATAGCCAGTTCTTATCGAGTGTTTCAAGCACATGTTTGGCGTAATAGATTACCTTGAGCCTCCAACAAACAACGTCGAGTTTGTTTCTTTACCCATTATGCGTGACAATGTGCTATTTATAATGGAGGGAATTCAAGTTTTTATGGTCACCGTTCAACGCGTTTTTGTTCCATGTTCACATGGCACACTGTTAATGTTGTGCTCAAGGTCACTGTTGATCAAATTATTGATTTAATACATGCTCTTATGCATAAACGATCGATAAGCCTCTGTTCTATAAAAAAAGTATATCTTTCTCGAGTGACACTTCACGTCAGCGGGCATATGACCAGGGTTGTCAACTTTTTGCTAAATAAATAAATATAGGTCAGAAGAATGTTAATGATAATATAAAAAAAAAAAAACGACAAGTTACTTTTTGAGGCCCGTAAAACGCGCGCGCATCGAAAGGTTTTTTTTTATAAACAGGCCAAGTGCTAGTCGGGCTCGCGCACTGAGGGAACCCTCAGTGCCACTACATGAAATACAAAAATGTAATAGATATAAAACAAAATTATCTTTTTTAATTTGGCTCATTTCTCAAAGAAAAAAATACGATTTTAATTGAGGCCATAAGCTACTTATATTGTAAACTATAAAACTACTAAAGTAGAAAAAGAGTACGCCGCCGCTTTCGAGTAAGCATATTGACATAGACATGAATATTTTTTAAAAAAACGTAGTCGAATTGATAACCTCCTTTTTTTGAAGTCGGTTAAAAATGTATATGTCGTCAACTTGAGTTGCGTCAAACAGTATGAAATTCATATTTTGGTTATAAATAGTTGAGGATAAAAATAAGTTTAATGTACCTACCGGTCATGTTAATTATAGAAACACGTTTCTCTTTAAATGAGACCTTTAAAAAAACTTAAGTTTTTTTTAAGTTCTTGACCATTCGCTTTATTTTAAACTAAAATGTTTGATGTTTGTTTGAAAATACTTGAGTAATCTGCAGTTATATCATTTGTCGCTTACGTTATTTAGTTCGGAGACGGGCCATGGACAAATTGTCTTTCTAGCGTTTTTATCATCGCGCAAACGCGACAAAGAAAGAAAAGAGAGAACGCTTCGACTCTGTTCCGTGGATTGAGTATAGAACGTACGATAGTTTTCTCCCGGGATAAAGACGGTGGAAATAATTTGTCTACGGCCTGTACTAAGCCTGCTGCAGGCGTAAATCGCAAACATTTGTCACAGTTTGGTGTAGGGACAAAACTTGAATTTGAGCGCCGTGGTGAAAACAAAAAGTTCCTTATTTTTAATTTCACCATCTGAACACACGCAAAAAAATCTTCGTGTGATCAGTTGACGAATCAATAAATATATTTATTTCGCTTTCCACTTAACTGACTACACGTGTGATCAGATCGGTTACCGATCGTATCGACTCTTTTTATTTTCTATACTAATATTATAAAGAGGAAAGATTTGATTGTTTGTTTGCATTGAATAGGCTCCGAAACTACTGAACCGATTTGAAAAATTCTTTCACTGTTGGGAAGCTACACTATCCCCGGGTGACATAGGCTATAATCTATACCCGTGCGAAGCTGGGGCGGACCGCTAGTATTTTATAAGATACTAGCTGACCTGACAGACGTTGTCCTGTCTTAGAACTGTCAAACACGCAAAGTCAAAATTGTAAATCTTATTTTTTTACACCTTGGGTTACATTATTGGAGTTTTAGTAAGGATCCCTATTTAAAAAAATAAATATAATATCGCCTATGTTATCCGGAGATAGCGTAGCTTCCCAACAGTGAAAGAATTTTTGAAATCGGTTTAATGGTTTCGGAGCCTATTCAATGCAAACAAACAAATCTTTCCTCTTTATAATTTTATTCTGTATTAGTATTTTGAGGATTTTTGCCAACAATGGCACGTCAGTCCCATCATTAGTATCGACTCTTTAATAACAATAATGACGTCACATCACTATCGAAATACAAGTGTATATCAAAACACGTAGCAACGCGCATTGCAACGTGAATCACGTTCTGAAATAGTTACGTTCACATGGAGTAAGCATAATTTTCCTCGTTACGTGTGCTTTTCCGCATGACAGAGTTTTAAATCATATTTTAACGTTCGGAGCATTCATGTTATGCCGAGCGAGCAGTGTGAAACACGGCAAGTTGTGATGTGAAAGTAGTTTTGTCACTTTTGTGATATTATGACAGATATAAAATTATACAGCGCCATCAATTGTTGTCATTATGAACAATAATAATAGACACCGGCTTGTGCTTTCGGATGTTTTATGGTTTAACTTTACAGTTTCAAAATTGCTTGCTCAAATCAATCTCATATCTAAAAACAACGTCTATACGTCTAAGCATTTATTTACTCTGACAACTGCAACATCATCAGCCAGTAAACTTCCACTGCTGAACAAAAGCTCCTCGTAGAGAGGGGTGTTGCCATAATCCCCACGCTTGGCAGGCGGCTTGGGAATCGCAGTACGTTCACCGTGTACTGATAGGACGCTGCTGCCCATCCTCCGGTGGTTCTGGTCGTAGTTTTAGGACATACGGTCCATTTACCGGGTCTCACCATTTTCTTTTAATATTTCACTGAAGGATATCGGGTACCAACTTGCTACACAGTCTTACGTTCAAAAACCTAGCAGAAGTGATCAACTGATAAGAATTCGTGGTATTCATTCGGCTTTTTTACAATGTTATTGCAACTGTTGGCTTTGTTGCAACTGTCAGAGCAAATAAATGCTTTGACAGAGTGAAAGCACGAGCGATTAAATAAAGATGTCCAGATCCGGGGCTCGATTTTCGAAGGGTTATGGGGTTATGGTTATGGCTCGTATGATTTCACACGAAAATATGCGAAAGAAAAGATTTTCTACTATAGATAGAAAGCACAACATGGGGTTCTTCAAAAGACGAGGTAATAGAGTCCTAAAGCGTCGGCAACGTATTTGTGATGCCTCTGGTGTTACAAGTATCAATAGGCGACGGTGACTGCTTACCATCAGGCCAAAAAGCCTCGTTGATTATTTCAAAAAATGCTACTTTTGTTGGAGATTTCGTTCGCAAGTCAGTCATTTCGCATATTTTCGTGCGAAATAGCATACGAGCGATTCAAAAATAGGGCCCCCGGTATAAGTGCATGGCCGGCGAGCAGTGTGCGTCGGACGCTCGCTATCACAAAGAGCCGTTTCATAAATTGCCGGGCAACAGACAGCAGTTTTTATTCGGATGGCCACCGCGGGTTCGCATCGGGCACACGGCGCTTCACTCGCATCGATCACGTCACGGAAACGCCCCACGGGGACGTGGATTGAATACGCTCTCGATTTTGGATTTTATTTTGTTTGAATGGACGGTAAAACACGAAATCCATGTTGCTATGCACTATATGCAGTAACATTGCGTAATATATTCGCGATATGAATGATGGCACAAAGAGGCTTGATTGCGTTAAACCAAACCTGCAGTGCAAGTACCGTTCTTTATCGAACGTCAAATTCGATAAAATGCCATAGAATCGATCATCGATTATTTATCGAATTTGACGATCGATAAATAACAGTACTTGCACTGCTGATTACGGACATAGAAGGTTTGGTAGAATCAACAACTATAAAATAAGACGAAAAAAATCATAAATGACATTTATAAAATGAACCGGCCATGTAAGAGTCGGACTGGAGCACTGAGGTTACCGTACCACCATAAAATACAAAAAATTGTTCAATAAGACAACATCACGCCCCGGCGGTCACCAATTTAAGTATCGACCGCGCCCGACGTTGAACAAAAATTTGTCACCGACTCGCACTTGGCCATTTTGTATTATTTGTTGTTTTACTTTAGAGTGTGTACTTATAATCCAGCCAAGTTTGACGCTTGTACATTTTACCGATTTACATATTTTTTTAAACATAAGTTTAAAAAATGTTTGTATTGACGGGATTATTATTAGTGTGTTTGAACGGGATTATGCTCGGGGGTTTCTCTACGAGATCGAATCAGAAATGAGGAGATCCGTAGACGAACAATTATAGCCCACCGAATTAGCAACTTGCAGTGGCAGTGGGCAGGGCACATAGCACTCACAACAGATGGCCGATGGGGCCGAAAGGTTCTCGAATGGAGACCACGGACCGGCTGAGATGATGATGATGATGAACGGGGCCTTTGACTTAATCCGCCGTAACATTTTCAACTGGCTATCTATTACGGTTCGAAATATACAGCCATTAAAAGGTAGGACGGGCGGACACACTAGGCTTAGCAATAGGGTCCCGCTTACACAGTTTGGATACGGAACCCAAAAAATACAAATTCATAAGAAAAACAATAAATGATAACGACAAGTGAGTATCACAGCAACAAAGCATGCATGACATTGATAAAAGGTGTTACAGAACACATTATCTCTGTAGGTAACAATAAAATAAACAGTGAAGCGTACTGAATATTCAGGCACGTGTTTACACATACCATTAGTTGTTACACAAATCGGCTTGTGCATGATGAAATTGGTGATTTTTGAAATCAAAGATACTATATAAATATGTATTGTATATATAGTGTACTAGCTGACCCGACAGACGTCCTGTCTTAGCTAGGAATGTCCAAAATCAAAATAAAACAGCTCTCTGGTAAATTTACATTCGTCAAACGCGCGAACGTAAAACCGTCGTTAAGTTTCCGGAAATTTTCAAAGTTTCTTAATTTTTCTTTCCCTAAGAACCTTCTACAAAGTATTAGAAAACTAAAATAAATAGAGATGAATGAAGTCGGTAGAGTCGTTCTCAATTTATGGCGTGACTTTAAGGTAAATAGGGATAAATTTATATATATATATATGTATATATCCTTATAAGATACTATATTTTTCCCGTTTTTACTGCAGAACAAGAACACTGCCAGCCCCTTCCTGGTGGAAATTACAAAGATTTACACTCAACGATTAGGGTCATCATTTATGATACGTACTGCCCAACAATGGAACTATGTCGTTCTCTTTGTTTCCTGAGACTAATCTAGGCATCTTCAAGGCTAGAGGGAATAGTTTTTTTCTAAATCAACGTGTTCCAACCTCGGCCGCACCGTTGCTTACCATCAGACGAGTTGGCGAGCAAACGGAAACTTATAACTTTTTTTTTTAACTCGTTACTGTGCAACGTTTGGGTGTGAATCGTACAAAACACACTCGCAAAGTTTGAATAGGTTTCGACATTAATTTCATGTCACAAACACGGTTGACCACATCGTTAACAGTGTGCGATTTAACTTTTAATAGGGTTTTAGTTGCGAGGCGAAAGGGGAGAATGCTCTTTGTTAGTAGACAAAACAAGCATGTCGTGTAAATAGTGAAACATCATGGCATCGTCGAAACAAGGTCACTGAACGCTTCCGCGCCTTTCAAACCCTCGGGGACATCTATTCAGCCCACATACCGTGCAGAGCCACAGAAAAGAGAAGTAAATAGAACTGAAATGAGAAGGACAATCTGTTACCAGGCATTATGACTAAACGTAGACCGCATCATCTCTTAAAATCAGGCGAGATGGTGGTCAAACGCAAGCCTATTTATATATTTTTTTTAACTTGGCTGAACATATTTAACGCGTCGTACTCCGCATCACAGTTGCTAACTGATTTTTAATTACTGACGTTGTTGGAATAGTGTTACAAAAATCAATGTTTCACTCCAACCTGTAGATAATTAGTTCTTTCTCTTTCGTACATATTATTTACATTAAACTAAACAGTGCCCTTATTGTTTGTATAGATTTGGTTTAGAAGGCTTAGATGAGATTTTCAGTCTCGTTGATTCCGCGCCTCAGTAGAGAGCACACACACCTCTCCTGCTAATGACGATCAATAAATGAGTAGTATTTTAAATCGTCAAGTATGTCTTTCATTGGCTTCCCAATTCCAACAGACGTTTCATTTATATGGGTGCAACTGGCTACAACGAATTCCTTACAAAAATGCCTTGACAGACATTCTAATTTAAAAAAAAAACTGTATGCATAGCTAACACGTTTAGCTGAAATCGTGCCATTGTTTTCGTTCCAGGTTCAGATCACAGAGGACACAGACGTACCTAATAGAAGCCCTCACGCGAAGAGTGTGGCAAAACAATCCCGAGAGTGAGCACAATTCTGCGCGTACGTAACGCACAACACAAAGGAAACTGTTCCTTGTGCCTCAACAATAGTAACAATGGTGGCGTCGAACACGACGGAACGCGGCGTACAGTCGCGAAGAGCGTTTATCTGTCAGCGACAGCGAGCGTCGTCGTCGCCTCGAATAACAATAACTAGGCGGCTAATTATTATTATTACCGCGCGGTGGACGCACTCGCTCGTTGTACGTCGGACTGTAGGTGGCGTAATCGCTGAATTCCATATAATCGTGGCGCACTCACACAGCGACAGTCCGCGGCGCGCCACGTGTGGTGACGCGTCTGCGGCTAGGCGCAGGTAAGTGTTCAGCGAGCGAGTTGGCGAGAATGCGTATATCGATCTTGCGATAAATTCGAGTCGGTGAGCGGTGAATGCACCGGCCGGCTGCCAACAGCGATCGCCTTTCACGACGGCGAAAACGCAATATGCGATCGCTGCACAACGTTGCGCCTATCACGCGGCAATGTACGAAGAGCGAGTAGAGGCGTACGGCCAGCGCGGCAGCGTGGGTACTTACTTACATAGCCGGGGCTCGCAGCTGTGTAGACTATAGAGTTAAACGCGAGGCGCAACGCCACGCGGTCGCACGAACGTTCTCGAATCGAGTGATAACTCGTGTATATAATAACGGCGCGAATTGCGCAACAAACATCTAGAGCTGCAGATAAAGCGACGCGCTCTTTATTCTGGCACCTGGGCGGAAGTGGGAAAGTGTGACGAGGGAAGGGTCGCTTGTAGGGGTCACAGCGTTTCACGTGGAACGTAATCCAATTTGGCATCCACTACGCCATTTTCTAATCATCGTAATTGGGACCGCCCAGGGCTCCAATTACCACTATCGTAGCTCGTTTTCGGGCAGCAAGTTAGGCAATCAAATGTAGTACCTACTCAATTAGAATGACAAGATAATCATGGCAAAATTAAACCAACTGTTTGCGGAAACAGAAACACATCAGACTGCTAACCAGTAAGCGGAAACGTCTCACTAGTACTCGTTTTAGAAACGAATTGAACGACATGAGTGTAAATTGTCTCTAGAGCTTCTGTCATCTTCTACATACATTACAAGAGGCTATGCTTTATCTTTATGGTACTAAGACGTGGTCCCTAACTGTTGGCCTTATGGAAAAACTCACGAGTCACACGGAGAATAGAGAGCTATGCTCGGAGTTTCTTTGCGCGATATAATCCGGAACGTGGATATTCGCCAAGAACCAGAGTCACCTCCATATCTATTAAAATTTGCAAGTTGAAGTGGCAATGGACAGGCCACATCGCTCGAAGAACCTACAACCGATGGGGAAGAAAGGTTCTTGAGTGGAGACTACGAACCGGAAGACGCAGCGCAGGTGGGTCTCCCACTAGATGGACCGACGACATTGTGAGAGTCGCGGGCATCCAGTAGGAAGAGGGGGAGACCACCTATGTTCAGCAGTGGACGTCTTCTGGCTGATGATGATGCTCTATCTTCTAATTCCAACGCGTGCTGAAATAGTGTGGTTTAGGAACGCGACGCAAGTCATGATAAACCAGACAAACATTGCGGCTTATACCTTACCATAAAGAAAAGAATTCTATGTACATACATTACACAATACAATCTGAATTTACTCAGCCTGCTCGCGAATAACAAAGCAAACACGTTAAAAATCTTATTGGTTCTCTTTTTTGCGATAAGACGGCCGTAACCAGCCCGGATATAGCAATGGTCGTTCGAAATGACAAAGCGTCTGCCCGTATCAACGCAAAACAGACAAAAACGTCTGCGTCAATAGAGCTAGCCGACTGCTAAGCACTAGCTAGCGCTGCCTACTACAAAAAATAAACCGGCCAAGTGCGAGTCGGTCTCGCGCACTGAGGGTTCCGTACCACCGCAAAATACGATAATTAGATATCATTTAAAAAAATCGACATCAAAATTAGTAAAATATGGCACATTTCGATTCGTTGAAATGATACGGTCGAGGACCGAAGTTCGAATGATGAGGTGGCCCAAGTAACGAAATTACCATTTATAACTTGGTAATGAACAGAAATTGGTCACCGGCTCGCATTTGGCCATTATTTATTATTTGTTGTTATACTTTAGAGTGTGTACTAAAATCATATCAAGTGTTACGCTTGTTAGCTTTTCAGCCATGAAATCACCTTTTAAACTGTTTTACACACAATTCGTTTACACTTGTTATCGCTTCGAGGTTCGAGCAAAAAAGAGAGGGTGATTGCAATGCAACCGCCACTTATATACTGTGTTCGTTGGCAGTCGACAAAATACTGTCAACTGTCAACGAACACGTGTGAACTTCGCCAATACAGTTTCATTATAATGGTGTTGTTAGTTCATCTATACATTAAATGATTAAACTAAAGTTGTTCTACATTCGGCCATCCGACTCAATTACACGTCCTCGTGTATACGTGTCATGTATTATATGATAATAGACGTTATACGTGTTAATTAAATGTGTACTTTACAATCTTATTTTGAAGTCTTATACTATCGTTTTATGTTACATAATATCAGAATGCAACTGCATACTGAAAAGCACATCATATCAGACTAAAACCGAATCTGGTTTAGTTAAGTCAGTACGCAACTGCGTACACTGTCTCTTACGCAACTGCGTACATCGGCTCTTACGCGACTACGTACACCGGATCTTACGCAACTGCGTACAATGTCTCTTACGCAACTGCGTACATCGGCTCTTACGCGACTACGTACACCGGATCTTACGCAACTGCGTACAATGTCTCTTACGCAACTGCGTACATCGGCTCTTACGCGACTACGTACACCGGATCTTACGCAACTGCGTACAATGTCTCTTACGTAACTGCGTACTGGAGGCTCCGCTGCAGGCTCAGCTGGCAGGTTCGACGGCAGGCTCAGCCGCAGGCTCAGCCGCAGGCTCGACAGCAGGCTCAGCCGCAGACTCCGCGGCAGGCTCCGCTGTATGCTCCGCCGCAGACTCGATCGCAGGCTCGACAGCAGGCTCAGCCGCAGGCTCGACGGCAGACTCGACAGCAGGCTCAGCCGCAGGCTCGACGGCAGGCTCGACAGCAGGCTCAGCCGCAGACTCCGCGGCAAGCTCCACTGCAGGCTCCGCTGTATGCTCCGCTGCAGACTCGACCGCAGGCTCGACAGCAGGCTCAGCCGCAGGCTCGACGGCAGGCTCAGCCGCAGGCTCGACGGCAGGCTCAACGGCAGGCTCGACAGCAGGCTCAGCCGCAGGCTCAGCCGCAGGCTCGACAGCAGGCTCGACAGCAGGCTCAGCCGCAGACTCGACAGCAGGCTCAGCGGCAGGCTCGACAGCAGGCTCAGCCGCAGAATCGGCGGCAGAAATTTGCATATATAACAATAAGTACACTAATCGGATATATAATCTGAAGAACTTTTAACATGAGCACAGTTATTTAGTAATTAGTATTAAATTAATCATTAGTAAATAAATTATAATCAAGAAAACGCAAGGAATAAAACAGCCACTTTGTAAAATAACTATTAATTAGGGCTCTAAAAAAAACATGACTAGCAAACAGGTTTTGAACCACTTAACAAAAGACAAATTACACTCTGTGGACATGGGAAAATAAGAAGACATCTGTAACTTATTAATCCCGATTCTGATTTGTTAGCTTTTCAGCCATGAAATCACCTTTTAAACTGTTTTACACACAATTCGTTTACACTTGTTATCGCTTCGAGGTTCGAGCAAAAAAGAGAGGGTGATTGCAATGCAACCGCCACTTATATACTGTGTTCGTTGGCAGTCGACAAAATACTGTCAACTGTCAACGAACACGTGTGAACTTCGCCAATACAGTTTCATTATAATGGTGTTGTTAGTTCATCTATACATTAAATGATTAAACTAAAGTTGTTCTACACGCTTGTAAGTATTACCGTTTTTACATTAGAGCTAATACAAAAATACGTAAAAAAAAATACCTTTGCTGTACCCTTTCGTTTTTACTTGTTGACTTTTTTATTTGTTAGTTAATCCACCGTGACGTGTAATATTCTGTGAAAATTTCAAGTGGCTATCTATTACGGTTCAAAAGATACAACCGTTAATTGGTAGGACAGACAGAGAGACATCGTAGGCTTAGTAATAGGTCCCGTTTATACCCTTTGGGTACGGAACCCTAAAAAGGAATGACAAACGTCGGTCAGGTCGCGCCTCGTCACACCAAAGCGCTATTTCAGATAAGTTTTCCTGTTAACAATATTACCTAGCCTGCTAATAATAAGACAACCACAGTTCGTTCAAACAACGAGGTACAGAATTATAATGAGTGTTTGCAAACTGACGCTCGGCGCAAACGAGCGCGATGTACGCCGAGATAAACCAGTATGCTCAGATCAGACAAACAAGAGAGATATGACTTAGTACAATTTAAATAGCCCGTTGGTCTGGTTGGTAGTGAACCTGCCTTCTGAGCTTGGGGCGTGGGTTCGATTCCCACCTAGGACAAACATTTGAACATTTAAGTTTCTTCTATATTTGGTTGTTAATATCTATTTAAGTATGTCCAGCAGTGGACGTCCTACGGCTGAAATGGTGATGATGATCTATTTAAGTATGTATTTAAAGTATATCAGTCTCTGGCAGTCATATCACAAGCTTAGTTTGGGGTCAGTTAACCGTATGTGCAAATATGTCCCGAATATTTAGTATTATATTATTAACTATCGTTCGTGTTCAAATATATCCGTGTTTCAACCACTTTTTAGGGTTCCGTACCCAAATGGTAAAAACGGGACCCTATTACTGAGCCTACGCTGTCTGTCAGTCTATCCTACCGTTTAACGGCTGTATCTTTCTAACCGTAATAGATAGCCTTATGTTTTTTTTCATAATAAATATGTAAAGTTACGAGGGATTAACTAAGAAATAATAATAAAGTCAAAAAGCTACAACTAAAGGGATACAACAAACATATTTTTATACGTATTTTCGTATTTGCTCTAATGTTAAAACGGTCATACGTATAAGCGTCAAATTTGGCATGATTATAGTACATACACACCCTAATGTATAACAAACAAATAATGGCCAATTGCAAGTCGGTGACAAACTAGGACGCAGTCGGTACTTGGATGAGTGACCACATGGGGTAGACATGGGGTCTTTTTGCACTACTTTTTGTATTATGTTGTGGTACGGAATTCTCAGTGCGTGCGGCCGACTCGCACTTGCCGTTTTTTTTTTCACTGTGCAGCTAGACATCTTAACCCAAAAACTGTAATGCGGCACACTTACTTTTTTTTTTTAAATAGATAGGCTTGCGCTTTGCCGCCATCTCGCCTGATGTTAAGGGACGATGCGGTCTACATCTTTATTACACACCGAAAATACAAATATAACTTAACTAAAATAAAAAAACAAATATACGTCAGTATGATGGGCGACCTTATCTCTCTCTTTAACTTACTAATTTTTTTAAGCACACTAAGAATCTTGCAGCGACATTAACTAATAGACATCATGCAAAAACGCCACCTTCACACATCTCCCTTGCTTGTCTGATCTGAGCCAGTGTGTATACGTATTTATCGAAGAGCACAACCCGACACGTGGCGAGCTGCTCGAAGCACAAGGTGAACGACTCCGCACGTAATATTAATGGCAGGGGAGAACTCGAAACAAAAACCTCGAGCGAAATATGGAAACGGATATACAGGAGGCGAGGGCGTAACGCAAATTAGAGCCGCATTAGCGACAACTCCAAGTAACATTAAAGGAGTTTCTGTTATTACCGCACGCGACAGTGTAAGCGTCTCGATGGACGAAGTTGGGAAGTTGAGAAAGCGTGGAGGATTACGTAATACAGTCGAGTTCAGCGCGCGAGTTGACGCGAACTTGTGTTTTATTATGCGCACACATGCAGCCGATTGATGCAGCGTAGCATTGAGACCGGGGCCTTACGGCTGTTTTAATGCCCGTTGCAGATCAAGTTCATAGTTCTTTATTCATACCAAATATGTTACACGTCAAAATAATAATTAATACAATTAAATGCTTATTAAAATTACAATTACTTATTTTAAGATAAGATTTAGCCGTTGTTCTAGACTCGAGTGCGGGCTGCGGGGTGGAACAAGTTGGCGCGTCAACTTTCCGGGAGCAATTCGCCGAGTGCGCTCTAAAATATAGTTCAAACTAAGTTCCAACGAACGGAACCGAGATGCTGCCAGCAGCTGCGCGAAACTCGCCCATTCACGTTAACTTATATATCAAGTTATTAATCCGAAAACTTGAGCAGCCATAGTAAATACAGTACTTTCTCGCTAATCCGCCGCTCGACTATCCGACAACTACTATAATCCGATGTTTTTATGAGTCGAAATTGGTCTTATCAGTCTCTCTAATCCACCGTCATTGAAACTCTTTAGCTCGATAATCCGCCGTCTATGCGTATGACAAACACAGTTCTATATTCCGCCGCACGGTCATAAGCAACCACTCTTGAGCCCGTCCACGACAACCAAATTTATGATTACATAATAATCATAAATTTATATGTTTTGTTCAATTTGTTGTTCATTATAATCCGCCGTCTTCAGTAGTCCAACAATAGTTGGGAAATTTTGTGATGGCGGATTAGCGAGAGAGTACTGTGTATTCAGTCGCTTATCTGATAGTGGAGCTGTGCCAAGTTTAGTTAGCATCTGTAGTTTCAACTACATGCATACAGTCAAAATCAATAAATTTAACGGCAATACAATGTACGACATCGTTGTACCAGTACCAACAAACAATATGTTGTTATGTTTAGAATAATTCAATACGGTATTCGGTTTCTCAAAAAGTGTATTAGATAAAATAACATTGGCAAAGTGTATAGAATGGAGGAATGGAGGAATGGATGAAATGTATGTATCGACGAGAAGATTGAATTTATGATATATTCAATGACACGTGTAAGTAACCCTCCATTGTTGTTCAGGAAGCAAAATGATGAATATATCCTACAGGGTTACACATATAGACTGTAATAAGCCGAAAGGATGTCATTATACTCATAATTATAAACAACTTTAACTATGGGACCAACCCTAAAATAGCAAAAAAATCTGCTGTTCCATAAATTTTGTCGAGTGTCAATGACCGTTTTCTATGGAATAGAAACTAATAATTCTAATGAGTGACTAGTTTTGTAAAGTTTCTACGTTATCAAGTATCAGACCTTACCGTGTTGCAGTACTTACAGTACAGTCTATAGACTGTATAGAACAGTCTGTCCTATAGACTTTCTCCTCAAGTTAAATGACTATTTTGCTGCGCTAAGAAGTGTTTGTTGACGAAATTCACTATGAAACGTCTAAGAGTTAAGAAGACTAAGTATCGCTTCTCGAAGTTGCTCACTGTGAATTAATACAAGCAGAAGATAAAAACAAAATCAAGGATTATGTCTAAGAAGTATCGTTTCCCGAAGTTGCTCACTATGCATTCATACAGGCAAACAACAAAAATAAAATCAAGAATTAAGTCTAAGAAGTGTCGCTTCTCGAAGTTGCTCACTATGCATTCATACCAGCAGACAACAAAAATAAAATCAAGAATTAAGTCTAAGAAGTGTCGCTTCTCGAAGTTGCTCACTATGAATTCATACCAAGTACCAACAGACAAGACCAAAATAAAAACATTCAACCTCTTTGTCGAACAATAAAGACACACATCTATTATTATCAATTCTAGCCTTTGTAGCAATTAGTAACGTTCGTCACGGGTTCGCTAGAAGACGCAACAGCGCCCCGTTCAATTGATATGATTGAGCGCGCAAAGCAAACTATTACGACCATGGCGAAAGACTGTTTCCGGTGCGACACGATTCAACAATTTGAAAGACAAAACTGACTCATTAATTCAATGGGGAATAGCAACCGGGAAGGAGTTAAACTACGCGAACATCTACACACTAGTAAAGTTTACGACTTGATGAACCAATGTGAAAAGTATTTCACCGATAAAAATCTTTACTTAGCCCTTATTGACATAGGCTATGTTCTGTTTACAGCGTTTACGAAGCCACGGGCCAAAGCTATTTTTTTAATTAAAATTATTTAAAATGTTTCATCAACTTACCCTGCAGTTATTCTAATCTAGTTTAGCAAAGACCTCCGAACTAAAACCAATTCCTTACCTGTAACAAACAAAATTAAAACATTACAAAACATCAACGTTTGCTATCGAAAAGTCATCTGGCAATTTGATTTCTGTGGATTTCTGCCACATACACACAGATATAGTAGGTAAGTAGGTAAGTGTCGGTAAAAGTAGGTTCACAGTCCTCAGCAGTCAGCTCACATCTCGTCCCTGCGGAGCGCGAGGGGACCCCCTGCCCCCAGTGGGAGCGTGTTAGGGGCGGGGGAGGGCCCAAGGTCGCCGCCCTTGTCTACCTAACCTACCACCGACCTGCGTTGCTGGGTCTCCCTTCAGCTTACTTTAACGATTATTCGAGTCAAGTTTTACTGGGATTTCACTTGAATGAATCAAGTTTTTGCTCTTGATGTTTCAGAATAGAGCATGTTCAAACTTGTGGAACGTAATTTTTTTCTAGGTAAAGTCCGACACCGACAGACATAATACAGCTATTCAAAGAGAAATTACAACGGCTAGATGGACATGAGAACAAAATATCCAAGAACTGACCGCAAATTATTCCATTCTCGTGACTCTACTGAACTTCGTCAAGTATTGACGTTTCGTCGGAGTTTCATTTAATTTTAGATGTCGACTGCCAATCGTATCAAATTCGTATTTTTGGCAAGAACTGTCTTGTGATATGATAAATTTACATTTGAGTAGAGATTTGGATGAGATAAGTATATTTAAGAAAGTTCTAAATCTTGAATGTAGAACTTTCATTTGAAAATACAAGAAGTAACAGAATCCGTGACATATTGGAGGTCGTCAACAATACAATGAGATTCCTCGATTTACGTAGTTGAGGAAATTATTTTCGTTCTGTTAGTAACTATCAATGCAATACCGTGGATTACTAACAATCACGTATTGGTTTTCGCAAATACTGTATAAGGTGACTCATGCCTGACTTTCCTAGGAAACTATTGCATCACGCGCGGTACTAGTGCTCGAAAAACTTACGACACTGATCGAACTATTGTTGGAAATATAAACATTGAATGTAGTCTAGGATTATAAATCTGTACTCGTGAGGGTATTTTCTTATCATTTTAGAACTTTGTGGTATTCAGTGGTGACTACATTCATAAGGATAAACGTTTTATTAATCGACATAATAGTGCTTGATCTTTTAATTCAGTTTATATTTTATGACTTACACTTAGTCGTTACGCTATCTGGCCTTATAGCGATCTAGTTCAAACGCAATATAGTCATATTGGGATGTATAGTTATATCAAGTGATCTGGTCATACCTGGGCCCCGATTCTACTTTAGTTGTTTAATGAATTACCTCAAAATCGTCACTTACACGTTTTTATACTATAAGTGTAGTTTTTGATGCAATCAGTTACGATTTAAAAGCAATTGGTTTAGTAGAATCGGGGTCCTGCTATCTATTCATATCGAGATGTAGTCATAAGGGTTCTAACCCAATTTTATTGAGGCTCCATGTTTATGACGTGTCTTCGGATTTGAATCGCCATGTCTATGAACAAATTAGTATTTAATTACAACAGAAGACTATTTGCCACTGATTACGTCAAATACAGTCGTCTGCCTAGACGAGACGGAATGCCTAGACGACCTTGAGAGCGGAACTCGGAATATTGAACTTTCGAGACCAGTCAAAATCAAGCAATGATATAATAATATAGCTGTAGAATTATGTTTCGATGCAAATAAACTTAGTTTTCTCTTAGATAATTTACGATAATCTGCTAAAGTACTAAATTACAGCAAAAGCGCCGCCGCCAGTCGCCACCGCATTCTGGTACATTTAGATTCCATCTGCCTACATAGGATTATTTTTATCTAAACACGTATCTGAACCGCAGTAGATGCTTCTTTTTGGCGATTCAACGTAATAAAACCGCTTTGTGTATTGAAATACCTGCATAACGAAATATTTAATGTTCGCTAAAGAAGATACTGATATGGATTTTTATTCTTTCATAACCAATTCCGGCGTTTTTGAACTTGAAGGTTGTTTAAATAATGATCGAAATTAATTTAGCATGCGTACATAAAGCAGTAGTCTAGCCTTGATCTTGACCGCTCGTCCGTCTAAACTACGGAAAAACAAGACCTCAGCAGTCGTCAAATTAATTTCCAAACGTTTCCTAATTTAGCTTGCTCTTGAAACTGTTCTTAAATACCTATATGCTGTATTTATAATATAAAACGTGCAGAATTCCGAGAGAAACAGTGGACGCGTCGGTCGTGGCTTCGTCCAAACAGGTTTACGAGATGGTCGCCGGGCCAGGTGGCTTTTAATTACCCGCGCCGGATCTTGTCAATGTCGAATTACATAAAAAACTCAAGGTAAAGGATTCATTAATATTGTTAATCTGAGTAAAGCGATGTTTGGTGCGGGATATTACAATTTTACTTTGTAATGACAAATCATAAGCACAGTCTTGCCAAAACGCTAATAAATTAGTAGTAAAGTGGAAAACACGTCTGGGCAAACTTAGTGACGCCTTGATTAAAACTCCTAGCAGAAACGGATGCAGATTGCAGAGAGCTAATGATAATGACTGAGCTTAGTGGCGTACATTAAAAATTTAAAACAGACGTCTAGTAATTGATTATAACACAATTTATAATGGATTACGGTTGGTAACTTTGCCATTACAGACAATGAGGTTTTACCAATAAATACGCCATACTCATTAAAAAAGCACTAAAAACATATCGGTATTTTACTATATATAGCTACCTACATAGGACATAGGACCCATAGAGCTTTACAGCCGTCCCAGTATAAATATTTCACTTTCTAAACTAAACACACAACATTGCATTTTTGATTATTTTTCATACTCCAAAATCGCGCATCCTACGTTTGCGTTGCCAGGCACAGGACGGACTGAGTTCACTCAAGCTAATTTACTTATGTTTGTATCGCTATGCAGACCTCGGTAAAACGTATCTACCTCAGTTTATATAATATAACATCGTTGATTACAAATGTCATACCGAAATGAATCGTTAGTATTTCGGTATGTAATTTTATTACAGAGCGTAGGTACTATATTTATTTCTGTTGGTAACATTAATTACTATAGGTACTTAAAATTTCATTGTCGAATAAAGCCAATAGCTTATTCATGTGTTCAATTTTAACATAATTATATTTGAAAAGCTTGAATGAATGCTCCATTGGTGTTACAAAACAGAGGTAATCAACACTTTTTATTGTATCCGGCGTTTTGACCAGGATGTGGTGAGTTGGTTACGCTTCGAGTTTCATTTCTTTCACGTGCAAGAAACTATTCTTATCATCGGAGCATGCAAACACGCAGCGATTACGTACGGCTATAAAACTTTGAAAGTTATGTATTAGAAACTGTGTTTATATGTGGTTCATAGATTTAATGTAACTATATGAGATCTAAATGTCCTTTAAAAAAACCGCTATGTTCAACAACACAAGTACTTAGGTATATACCTACTAGCGACCCGCCCCGACTTCGCACGAGTGTAATTTACATGCGAAACCGGGGCGGGTCGCTAGTTATATATACGAACTTTCCGTGTTTTTTTTTTTCTAACTGATGATGGTAAAAACAGCATCAAAAGTTGTGTGGTTTATGAGTTAGCGGTTATACAGACAGACAGACGCGGAAAGCGACTTTAATTTATACTATGCACCTAGAGATTGTTTAAGTCACGCTCTTTTCGAAGCAGGCACTTATCTACTCGCATGTACCTTTAAAAATAGCGGCCTGCATGGTGTCGAACATTCGTGGACTTGTGTCGTTACGTGGAGTGACATTACCATGGAATACATAACAGTACAAATAGCATTAGCTGATTAAAGTGTAGGTACCTATCGCGCTTGAATAATCATTAATTTAAATGGACGTCTGGGGCGGCAGACTGCATAATATCATGTATCGTACGTAGAGTTTATAAACACCGCTATTTCGTTGTAATATGGCCGACGCCAAAACGAGCCGGCCACCGAATAAAATCCCGCACTTATTCCATATTAGCTGAACCTGCAGAATTCTCTCGAACGGCACTAAATCGACCCTCTATCTAGTATTGATGGAGCATAACCGCCAGTTACGGAGCGTTGTAATATTGGCTTTATAGCTTGCTCGTCTTGCCGGTTTATCGCACATTTTATTGCAATAGATATTACTGTTCATACTAGACGTATAATACACAGATCAAAATACCTGTCATGTAATGGGAGGTTTTCCGAAAGGCAATAAAAAGTTAATAAAATGCGATAGATGGCGTTGATGAGACATGAGGTCTAAAGATTTAACCACAAAACCACAAACGAAGAAAGGTCAACTAAAAAACTTACTTATTCTCATAGACAGACAATATCTATATATCTGTCATGCTTGTTTTTGTGTTATTTTATTTCTTAGTATAGTATAATATTTTCTGGTTATTGTTTGGTAACGAAGTACTTGTTTTTCCATAACACAAACTAGTAGGTACGAAGTGTGCCTTGCCTAGCCGTGTTATAAAATTAGTCCTCTTCCTTGTATTGTAGGTTTGTAGGGTTCAATGAACAAATGCGGAAAAAATTAGAAACATGGTGTTGTCAGCGCCATCTATCGATGGTTGCAGAGCTAAGTTCCTCCAGCTGTCAGAAAACCGCCCATGGACGGTCTATTTGTATTTTGCCATTAACGTATTGTTATTCGATCCGCGAATGCACTGTATTTAACTGCTCCCGAATGCATCCAAATGGCGTCGAAACGTAGTCAACAACTATGCGTAATTTACTCACATACGATCCATCATACTGCCACGCCTCTGGCTCCCAGAGGACTTACGGTTATTATTATGACGTTCTATAAAGACTAGTCGTTAGCAATATCATTAGTGACGTATTTTCATTTCAATCAAAACTGTTAACTGAACATATTTAATATTTTACGGAATTTCAAAGATTATGAGACCGCTTTTTACCCGACTGCGCAAGGAGGGTTGTTTTTCGGGTGTATGTATGTATGAGGTTTCTTTGGCACGCCCTACACGGCTAAACGGCCTAAACGGCTGTATTTCGACACACGAGGTGTCATTTGAATCGTTTTAATAGTGAGAATGACATAGGGTAGGTGACAATAATCAAAGATGGCGTCCACGAAAAAAATATAGAAGGAAAATTATTGCTTTTGAGTTACCTTCTATTTATGCCATGCATTTTTTTTTATAATTAAATTTTTCTTGTTTACGTTTAGGCAAGGACGGATTCTAGAATCGGTGCAGAGGTCGATTTTGGCTTTCGATCTGTTTTGGCGAAAATACAATGTACATTATAATTTTCTATTTACCTACTGTTGAGCATAAGTATCATTTTTTGCGACCTTTCCAACAAGGCTCTACCTAAATGGTCTTTTTTGCGTCTTTTATTTAGATAAGTTGTTTGTAAACTATGCTGATACCATAAAGACGAACTATAACAAAAAAGGTGGCTACAAAGTGGTCCCAAAAGCGTAGTAGCCGAGCGGCGACTAAGTAATTGGCTTTCGTAGTTTGTCGCCGGGAACTTGCCAGCTGACTCATCCGACTTTCTAACTGCGACCTCAATTAATACTTTTTTACCATGTTTAGTGAAGTAAATCGATTTCTTATTTCTTTTTGTCCGAATAATGAGATCAGAAAAAAGCGAGAAAGGCAAATTGGTATCTCTTTTGAACATTTTTATTTTCGTAGGAAATCAGTTGCCTTCAATAAAAAAAAATATTATACCACTGGATAAATCAACACTTGAGGACGACACGTGAACGCAACTTTAGTTCGGCATTTGCAATAATCTTGTCCAGCGTTCTCAAGAATATGTGTAATCTTGCAGTAGGTTATCGTTGTAAAAGCCACCGCACATTTTATCATAGCCTACGTAGTTTTTGAAACCAGTTCGCATACTTGTAGTCAGTCGGTCACGTTCGCGTCCAGAAGTGTAGCTGACACACCATTTTGTGCGAAAACAATGTGCCTCCACAATAGTATAATGGGTGGCTGAGCTGAGCGGTTTGCTTCCCCCCTCCGCCCACCCCCCTCCAACAGTCGCCACTTGCATGACTCAGCAGCTAGCGTCAGATCAAATTCGACGTCGCGTTTCTAGTGGCTTGTTTTTCGCCGTAAATAGCCATTTTTTGCCGATAAAGCGTTCGGTAATGCCGACACTGGCACGATAAAGGTGAACCACGGCCGAGAATAAATTATAGATGCTCGGCGTTAGAAAACTTGTTTTATTATTTTAATAAAACTTTGGCAAGGAATGGGCTGAACGAAAGACGTGAAAGGAAAACTTCGTTGCGGGATCGAAACCTATTGGAGAATTGTTTCCTTGATTTAGATAGTTGAATAAGAGATGTGTCATCTTGTTATGAAACTACCCGCAATATGTATGAAAACATATTTATCTGACGCTGTTACTGAGACAGTTTAAGTTATTACTAAACAGATATAACAGAAACAACCATAAATGATTCTCGAAGACAAGTCGTCTGACTCAGTTCTTGAACAAGAACGATGCCTTGGTAACAGGTTAGCAATAATCTAACGTAATTTATTAATGTATGCATGAGGAAACAAGCGATACTTTGAAATCATAAAACACTGCGGAACAAAAATGCTATAGGCGTTATCATTGTTTCACAAAATTTCCATGACAAAGTAGAGATGGGAAGGTGAACGGTGCCAATTGGAAACGAAGTGGACGCGCCCGCTTTCCGATACCAAAGCCGCATCCAATTAGCCGCACTCGGCAGGCTTTCATTAACAGGCCAAATAAACGGCCCGAGGACGTGAAACGACACAAAAGGATGAAAAAAATTAAAAGTTTTCGCAAAACCGAGTAAAATAAATGGCTTACAGAAGACGCCATTAAATACATTTTAATGATCGCTCGGCGTAGTATAAACAGCGTGTTTTAATTACGTAAGTACGATAAAACACGCGTAAAGGCACCCCTGGAAAATGGTTTTACTCGAGAGTCCAACTGTGAGAAAAATACCTCGGGACCGTATACGGCGACGGTTCGCTCGGCTCCGAGGCAAGTATCGGCATTGCGATAATAATTAGACGGTCTAATGACCGCGCAAGCTCGTAACAGCACTGGATCATGCATATTGACGAGTTGTCAGAAGTATTTTACTTCGCAATCGTTGAAGAATGCTTACAAAAAAGAACCTCGTTTACTGTGCTCTCGCGTTATAATGGGCGAATCAACTTTGCCTTTATTCAGTCGTAATTACGTATAACACTTGCCTACAGCTAACAAATAAAAAAAGGTAAAGGTTTAAGTAAATACATAAATATATTTTCTACAGGATTCATTTCAGAGAATGTGCATCGGAGCTATATGACCTTATCCTGGTAGGATAAGGTCGTATAGCCCGTTTCTACTACAGTGTAAGAAATCGGCCCACTACCACCCACACATTGTGGATTTCCCTTAGATACGTACCAAACGTTTCGATTGTACGTATCTAATCTGTACGGTCAGGGATTGGAACAACCTGCCGGCTTATTTCTTGATATAATGTAGGCCTTTTTAAGACCATAGGGAATAGGTATCTGAAGTCTGCATGCTTCATCTTTGGTCACATCGTCGCTTACTAACAGCCGAGTTGAAAGTCAAACGCGAACTTATTCGCGATAACAAAAAACATCATATTTATAACAATATTTATTTCAAACAGCAGCAGTTCGTGAGATTATCACGTCTGCCCCGTGTCATGTACGGCACGTTTATACGCCGTGGGCTCACAAGCCTCACAAAATTGAGACATAAATTGTGCATTATGTGCGGCGAGCAGCGTGCGATAAACAATGGTATGATCGCACTGCGACCGATATAAAGTACATATACGCTACACGGCTCTGAAAACACTGTATACTGCGCGCGTGAGCGGAATCTCAAATTTATTTAAGCTAGAAATGTTGGATGAACTGAGTTTGTTGCCTCACCATACTTGCAACAAAGGATCCTTTGAATTTTTTAAACGACATTCAAAATCGCGGTATGCCATAATAATAATCATGATGGCGAAAGTCCATTCAGAGTTCAATTATTCCTAATCTATGTATAAACAGAATATTGCCAGCTGCGTACAACGGCTGTCCCGGTTTTTTCACCCCAGGTGCATTCCCTTACACCTGCCTGCGTTGTATAAACAACTAAGATTAATACGATTATCTATTGAGGTTATAATGTCGTGTAAATTGTCAGTTAGGATACAAAAAATATAACTTTTAGTCATTTCAAAAACTAACATTGTAGCACTGGTAGCAAATCATCAATACGCAACATGTATTTTTAGGTGACCTTAAACGATGCGCTAGTGTTCGCCCACGATCCGCGAATCTTGATTACTGAGCGACCAAAATATGAAAAAAGAGTTTATTTTTCTAGTATACAAATAGACGGGATTCTTTTCTTCAGTCATTCTTCGGATATTTTTGAAGATACTACGGAAATTACGTTCAATATTGTGTTAGAAATGTAAGAGAGAACATCGGCAGGCCTGGAGCACTCCGCACTTTAGGTATGAAGCTACAAGTAGCCGACTTGTCGGACCTGCCGCGATAGATAGAGATAACGGGACAAGAGTTACGCGATAGACAGAGAGGCAACTTCTAGATTACTATAGCTGTAGGTAGTTAGCGCTCGCACGTCCTGAATTGCACTTTATTGTGTAGTAGCAAGAGTCGCTACTTATTTAAAAGATTTTGCGGAGTGAATCTTCTGTACTTGTACTAATATGTGAAGTCGGTAACAGCCTAACAGCTAATGTACTCAAAAGAACATGTAATAAATGATGGTTTCCGCCAAAAGTCCTTCGTTTTGGTACTTCCTTTGGCAAATAAAGAGATCAAAGCTCGGAAAAATAATGCGCAATAACGAGGCCACGCCACGAGGCAAGGTCGTGACAGCGTCTCACATCTCACTCACTTCACGTGGAAGAATCTTATACTGCCTCCGTTCTTCAATATTGCCATTTGCTATGTAAGTAATGAATATAAATAATAAAGTTATATGATTATTTGAGGGATATTTACCGTAATAAGGTTGTGGGTGGAGCTCCTGAAATTTCGGCACAGTTACATGCACCGTGTTCACGGGAAGACTGAAGAATGCGGGGGGGTTGATTTAGTGAACAACCGTGATAGTTTAAAACAATGTTTTATAAATAATAAAATACGAATATACCTACTAGGAGTATGCCAAATTTCCAATTCGGTATGCTAAAAAAAAATTACCTATGCCAAAACCATTTCGAGATTTTATCTTACCAACCCTTATTTTTCTACTCCCACCTTTTAAAACGATAAGATGCCATTTATTTTAACATAAAACTAAGAAATCATTCGACTTTCATTGTCCTCTAAATGACGTCACATTGTAGCATTTTATTTTCTGTGCCTTTTAAGAATAAAAATATTATACATTTGACACACTGTTCGTCACACAGAATAGAATATTTTTTCATTTCTGTGGTTTGACTGTCTGGTTTTTTTCAGGGCTGCCAATGGGGTGCTTTTTTAGGCTTCTCAACGCAACGAAATTTTGTGCTATATGGTGACGTTACATAATTTCAATTTTCAAAAAAATATTGTAAAATAACTACTCAATAGAAAACAAAAATATTGAAATTAGTTTCTTAAAATAGCCTTATCTACGAAAAAAATAAATAAAAAATATACAAAAAAAAAACTTTACATACCGAATTCAAGAATGAGATTTGCAAGTTGTTTTACGACTGAGTAACGGGTCAAGCAAGTCGTTCGCCTAATGGTAAGCCCCACATTGGACTATAAAAAGATACCAAGCCACCAAAAAAACAGGAAAAATATGCCATCTAAGTAAACGAAATTGCTTATTCACTCATTTAGAAGTCGGTACTTTAAATTGATAATTTGTAGATGTATGAAAGTATTTTACAAAAAAAAACTTATAGAAACGATTAAGTGATGTAAAGAATTAAAGTGACAAGGCCGTGGTTCGCAAGCGGTGGTTACTAGGCGGCGACGGCGGACGCAAGGTCGTAGGTATCTGTTATCTTTTGACGCACCGGGGCATCGGCAGACGTACTGTTTGCACTATACCTACCTAACTAGTCGATAGAATGTTCTGCGAGATTGCTATTTGGGTTTGATCTTGGCATCTGATTATTCAGAACTCTATGCACATTATGTATGCTTAGGCGCCATCGTCGAAACCAGTTACGAACGCAGCTAAATTGTATTTTTGTTTATTTAATAATAGGCTTGCATTTGACTGCCATCTCGCCTGTTGTTAAGCGATAATGCGGTCTACGATGGAGCACGCTTGCTAAATTGTTGATACTGATTGCGATGTAAAGGTTATTCCTAATCTGAAATAAAATTGTTTTATTTTTATTTTATTATTATTTAAAATGCTCGGACTCCAGGTCCGTGACTTTTATTGTACTTGACTACAGTTTTGCTAACTTAAACGAATTTACTTTTTTTGCTTTTTATGTTCATACTAACCAATTGTGATTTCATTTTCAGTACCTCAATCGTTGATCATCTCGAAAATAAAATGAGTATAGCTTAACTAGGTGGTATATTTTAAACATTGACAAAGTTAAGTTAAGCTAGGTCTTTGATTTGATGATCAGCAGTCGACAGACCGGCTGATAGTGGTTTACGTTTATACTAGCTGTGTCTCGCGGTTTCACCCGCTGTCCCTCAGGAGCCGTAATATTTTTAAATAAAATGTAGTATATTTGTTAAATCATAATCATCGGGTATAAGCAGACTCCATTCCAAATTTCATCCAAGTTTGTTTAGCCGTTTCGCCGTGAAGAAGTAAACAAACATACACACAAACCTGCGCACGTTATCAGTTCCTCTGGCGTGTGATGTATTTCTATTGTTCTGTACAACTATAGGACCTGTCACAAGCCCTGTTTAGCTTTGTGGCTCTTGCCCTGAAAATCACATTAGCCTTTGTTCGAGGACGCTTTGACGGCGTCTCTATGCGAATTAAATGTATTTCACCATTGTAAGCCCTATTCAATGTTGAGGGAATATATACGCGCTATTCTAAACCCAATATACGATGCAACGTGAAGCAAGTTAGTCCTTCGGTCGTTAAAAGCAAGGCTCAAAATCTTCCCAAATTTGAGTTCCAGAACTATAATTAAAAAGAGAGGGCTGTTGTCGGAAGACATGTGATATGACAAATCGCTTGTATGACCAGCATTAGGTAATAAGGGACCAGTCATTATCAGTAATGACAATGTAGGAGACTCCCAGACGCATCGAGACGAGCGAAGCGCCCACTAGACATAAACATTTTATGTGTACAATATTTAAGTCCCAACAGTGCTTGCAGTATGTTTTATTAGTCATTCAGCTCAAGTCAACTCCTTTGTCTCTGCCCAGCGAGACAAAACTATATCTAGTATAGGACAAGAACTTGCTCTAGCTGTTTGGAGCACGCTACAGTCATTCCCTAAGAGCATTAAAAACTTTTTTATCGTGCAATTTATATAGTTTAGTGGAATTGCAAAAGAATGAGATGCATCCGGTTTTGCTCAGTCAGAGAAAATTTTCTTGGATGGTAGACCTACTTAGGACTTTTGGCTTCAAAGTTTATTGTTAACAGTTGGATTTGTTTCTGCGGTAGAGAAACTAGTTAAATATTACAAATACAAATAAATACAAATTCAAATCATTTATTCGGGCATAATTTATAGTAAGCTATAGTAATGATCCCAGAGGCTCCCGAACTAGTCAAAGACTGTGTGACGGGAGCCAATGGCTTCTCCTATTAATGTATCAATGAATTATACCAAAACAGCAATATAACATTTTAAAATTAAGTAAAAAATATATCAAAGTATTTTAAAATTTTGATTACTATGCCAATAAGTAGCCAAAAGAAAAATAATAATAAGATAAAATAATTTTTAAACCATTAAATGCAACAGTATGCGCTATTCTATGCGCAGCGTGTGTGTGTGTGTGTGTGTGTTACGAGTAAGGCTTTCGCTCGAGATATCTCGAAGCGAGAAAACCCGAGAAATCTACTTAAAGACGAGACGAGAAAACTCACCTCGAGAAGTTGAGAAATTAATCATACTAATACTGAAAAGTTTCTGGAATGGAGACCACGGACTGGTAAGCGCAGCGTAGGACGTCCACCCACAAGATGAACAGACGACCTAAAAGAGACCGCAGGGAAACGCTGGATGCAGGCCGCTTCCAACCGGCCCTTTTGGAGATCGATGGGGGAGGCCTATGTCCAGCAGTGGACGTCCTACGGCTGAAATGATGATGATTATGATGATGAATACTGAGAAATTGCTATCGAGAATTCTAGTAACACGAAAAATCGAAACCCCTAATTGTGATATGGTAACGCGATCGCTCGGCCTGACTAGACTGAGTCTGACTGGCGTGTGTCTAGATTCGGGACGGAATTATTATGAGTAATATTTTTGACAATAAAAATAGTGGCACAAAAATTCACTGAAGCCCGAAGAGCCGTGGTTCCCGCAATCAATGTGAAATCATTTCGACAATAATACACAAAGCCTGTAGTAATTACAATTTTAATAGGTCGGTCAGCGAATAGGGGTGGGCAGCCTCCTCCGGCGGCGGAGTGAGGCAAAGAGGGAGGGGGGAGATTTAACGACCCGGTCCCAATAGAAATGTACTTATGCAAGTTAAAATATATCGTTTTAATAATAACGAACGAGCGAATCGTGCCTAGTGAGGCGATTAAGCACGTTTATTTGTTTGAGAGATAGCCGATGTTAAGCCTTATTTTAATGTCTAATCAGCATATCTACGTACATTTTACTATGAAAACTCATGATTGCGATATGAAAACGAAGGTATTTTCTGTTTCCGAAGACGCAGCGTAGGCCTCCCACTAGATGGACCGACGAAATCGTGAAAGTCGCGGGCATCCAGTGGATGCAGATGGCAGGCTGTCGTTCAGTGTGGCGTGCTAAGTGGGAGACCTATTTTCAGCAGTGGACGTCTTTTGGGTGATGATGATTTTCTATGAAATAGTCCCCTAGTCAAGCTATTCTCAGCCAAGTTCTTAAAGATCGTGAGCGAATGTTTTAAGTTTAATTATCAGCAATAGAAAAACAACATCCGTTCAGAATCAAGTCCAATAAAATCATCAACTTATTTTAGACATCTACAAACCGGAATATTTTACGAGCGGGCAGAAATCTATTTATTACGAAAACACCGTATTCATCATACGTATAACGAATTGCTTAATCGAAATCGATTTGGCCATATGGTGGTGGATAAACGCGCTAAGTGATCTACGTGTCTAATGAGGACAATTTATATACAAACTGGCGGCCCTAATAATAATAAAAATAGATGTTGTGACATGGAAATAATGTATGTATGAAGTTTCTAGTTCAAGGTGGATAACAAATTGATTGAGTGATGTTAGCGCTGTGCACATGAGCTTGCGTAATAAAAACTGGCCAAGTGCAGGTCGGGCTCGCGCAATAAGGGTTCCTTACCACCACACAAATTATCTATACTAATATTATAAAGAGGAAAGATTTGATAGAATTGAATAGGCTCCGAAACTACTGAACCGATTTGAAAAATTCTTTCACTGTTGGGAAGCTACACTATCACCGGTTGACTTAGGCTATATATCTATACCCGTGCGAAGCCGGGGCGGCCTACTAGTAAACTACTAAAGTACAAAAAAGTTGTGCGAAAAGACTACATGAACAACATAACGCCCAGGCGGTCACCCATCCAAGTGCCGACCGCGCCCGACTTCAGTGAACAGAAGTTTGTCACCGACTCGCACTTGGCCATTATTTATTGTTTTACTTTTTTACTATAGTCATGCCAAGTTTAACTCATGTGTGTGTTACCATTTTTACATTAAAGCATATACAAAAATACTTTTTAAAAAAACGTTGTCTGTTGCCCTTTAGTTTTCACTTTTTGACTTATTTCTTACTTAGTTAATCCGCCGTAATATTGCATAGCGTCACTATAGAGTAAAATTAATGTAGTGACAGGTTGAATACGTGTTAGTGTTACGTTGGTAGGTAGGTAGAACGAACAGACCTATATCCAAGTAGACGCCACAAATCGACCTACGTTGCATGTCAAATTTCCAATACAACTGCGATAAATTGTCATAGTTGAGTCCGGCTTAAACCAGTCTGCTCAATCGGTGCCGCGACGACACGTGTTAGTTTCAAACGAAAATGGGTAACTGTGCAATACTGAGTTGTTACCACAAATAGAGTTGGCCGACAGAATAAAGATATTTATTTTCAAAGGTAAATACTTTTAGGTCCAAAAATTTTACGCGCTTAGTCTTCATACAGTTTGGACTTTGGACCGCTTGCGATGTCTACTTAGATATAGGTCTGTGGTAGAACGTGTAAAAATGTGTTATGTACACAGATAGTACCTACATAATTGGTATTGGTATATGAAGCGGTTAAAATATTACTAAGTAAATAGATAAGATAATTTACATAGTGTTGGTATCTCCGGGTAATAACAATTTATTATTACAAAGTTAATTTGACAAGATAAAGTATGGTTATCATAGATTTTGTTTTAAATTATTAATTAGTAAGTACATGTTATTTTTTAGTTCTTGGAAAAGTTAAGAACATTTTATTTTACTAGCGGTCCGCCCCGGCTCCGCATGGGTGTAGTTATATAGCCTATATTAAACAGTGATAATGTAGCATTCAAATGGTGAAAGAATTTTTTAAATCGATCCAGTACTTTTTGAGCCAATTCGTTACAAACATACATACAAATCTTTCATCTTTATATTATTAGTATAGATTACATACAATTTCTAGCAAGATTATATACTTTTTAACGGTGTTATTGTTAATTAATAACATCTATGTGCATTGATTAAAAGCCCATGCCTGCGTTCGCAGTACATTTTACATTATTATAACCATTATAAGATTTATAAGGGTAATTTATCAAGTATAAATAAAAATAATAACCCCCGATGAAAAATCGGGTCAGCCGTTTTGGAGCTACTATGCTAAAGACAGACACACAGACAAACACGTTAAACTTATAAAATCAATCTTTTCGCGCCGGGATTAACAAAACATGTGACAGGTAGGAAAATTCCAGCAAAGACCAATTTGAGATAAGTTAACTGTCAGCTCTACTGCGCGTCTCGGTGAAAAAATACCACGGGTCAACCGTCGTCGATGTCGTCTCTCGGTAATGATGGCAAAATTAACAGGAACTTTGACTACGGGCGTGAAAAACAAATTTTAATGGATTGAGTACAGACAAAAGATTATATTATGGCTAAACAAAGTGAAAACCAAGTCTGTTAGTTAAAGGCTTGGTTGCACCATAGTAGTAGTAAAGGTTAACGACAAATTTGACAACAGTGACGCTGACTTTTGCAGTTACTGCGAAATGCGTTTAACCAGCGTATTCATAGTTAAGCTGGTTGGTTACAAGTCAAATGAGATCCTATTTACCCCAGATGCATAGCTGGAAACATATCTGACAGATATTGAACATAAACAATAACACTTAACCAGCGATGATTTGGTAGTTACAGTTAACAGTTAAAGTTAAAGGCGTCATTTAACAAAATAATTGTCAGATGGTGTAACAAAGTTTTTTCTAAAGTAAGATGGTGCAACCCACACTAAATTTCAAAGAAAATTACCTAACTCAAAATTAGCTAAACAGCGTAATATTCCTTGATATAGGCAACCCTAGACCGGTTCACGCGGCGGCATCTGAGTCAGTAATTATGCGCATACATAATGCGAATAACCACGTCACCAAATAAAGTATAATAAGTTTATAAGCTATATTTTTTCCTTAGTCATAATACCTGCGTAACTATCTAGAAACAGTTTTGTTAAATTTTCCAATTTTCTGCGCAATTTTCTTTTTTTTGTTTCCCTAAGTACTTTTTACATAATATTAGAAAACTTAAAAAAAATTACGAATGAAATCGGTAAAGTCGTTCTCAAGTTATGGCGTGACCAAGATAAATAGGGATTCATTTTTATGTATATACTAGCTGCGCCCCGCTGTTTCACCCGCGTAGTGATGAAAAATTGCGATGATGATGATGAAAAGGAGCCTAAATGCCACTCGTCAGCCCTTGCAAAAAAAAAAAACAGGTCGATCCGTTGCTCTGTTGCTGCGTGAAAGAGGAACAAACATACCAACAAACTTTTCGCATTTATAATATTAGTATGATAGTAATATTTTTTTTAGTGTGATAGATAGAAAGATAGATGATATTTTCGTGCTAAATATCATACGAGCGATACAATAATTGAGCCCCAGGTGTAACAAGTCGTGAGCATCACAAACATTATCAACTTGAATAGCTGAGACTTGACCAATTAAACTCTAACATGGATGAAGAGTTTTCAATAACCAGTTTTCCCACAATAGATACAACCAGTGGGGACCAAAATCCAGTTTGGCTGGGTTTTTCTGCCAGATCGGCAGCTAATGAGGCTGGCTTAGCGAGGATAGAGCAAATCAAGAGCCAGTGACATGTTGATATGTCAGAGAGATGAAACATGCAATTCAAACAAACGTTTGCTACCTAAAGAGGATGATAGACCGGAGTCAGTTTTTCAGAAGAAATAAAGCATCATATCCAGAGCAAAGTTTGCGGGACTAATCTGGAGTTAAGTGACAGTGGTCGAAGATGGTAAACAGGTATAGGAAATGAACGAACTAAATGACCAAAATTGGATGCGAACATTTTGTCGATTATCTCGCGAACGCCATAGCAAATGTCCGTTCTTTGCTCCTGGACAAAAATCAACGAATTGTTTCTGTTAGTAAAATGCCGCTTCGACGATTTTCCTGTACTTACCTATCCACTGGGGGATAAAAATACAATCGACACTTAAGGGACTGCGCAATTTATGGCGTTATTGAGAATTTTCGTTAAATGGAGAGAAGAAAAATCAATATAATTTTACTATTATTATATTATGTATTTACTAGAAGTAAAAAACCAAACGGCAAACATACTTAATATTATTATAGAAACTGACGTGGTTTTCACACATTTTATTTATATTACACGGGAATTACTCACGTAAGATTAAGCCGGTCACTCCGACTATAGTTTCAACCGCATTAGGCCGTCTTTTTCAAGGTGAATGCGCGCGCGCGGCTGCGTCTCGCTTGGTCGGAGTGACCGGCTTAATCTTACGTGAGTAATTCCCGTGTAATATAAATAAAATACTTAATATTGATACAAAATAACAACGCTTTTTGCGTATTATCTTTTATCTTCTTCTGACGTTTTTTGCTGCTCCAGTATTTTGTTTTATTTTAAATACGAGGTGTTAGAATGTTTATTGCCTAATAATGACGTATTGTTGACGTTATTTAGAGTGGGTGTGATGCATAGAGTGTATAGTTGTATGGACAACATGGTAAACCAACCAAAGTCAAGTAATTTCGACGTTTTAGGGAGTTTTTCGTGAAATCGAGTGTCACTATATAGTGTTTACACTGTATATAATTAATTTTACGGCCCATTGAGCAGAAACCAGATATAAAATATCAGGTCAAGACAATATGTGGCGAAACGAGTTCCGAAGACACCTTTACACAGCATCGAGTGTATAACGTATAGGTACCTTATGTACCCACATAAAGTTTACTATAAGATAGGTACATATAAGCGTGTGTAAGTCACTCTGTGCACAGGCCGTTGATTGCATCGGCGGGTATTTAAAAGGAACGCTATCGAATGCTGATCGAGGTTGAATAAGCGTGTGCGTCGGTCGTAGTGACACCATGAGAAACGAATTTGTTTATTTTGCACGTTGTTAGGAGCATATTGGGATCAGTATAACATTTTTAGTATCGAAGTTACATTATTTTCTGTGAAGAAAATTAAAATGTAAAAATATGTATCCAAATATACATACTGAAAATGAAAATAATTACAAAGAAAACTTTTAAAATATGCAAGCTTTTTTCGCATTCTTCGCAATTCTTTCATTTTATTACCCATAACATAGAGGGACATAATAGAATAACTGGTCCGCCATATTGGATTTAGAATGGCGTGATTCTAGTTAACCGTGCATTGTCATGCCAAATCAATCAATCTTTGGGAATAACTGTTTTAAAATTCAGTTGCAAGATTTGACAGTTCATAAAATTCAGTTGAATAAACGCCTCTAGAAACGCCACATATCCATGTAAACGTGCTGAGTCATGTTCATGCCTAACTCATTAAATATCTAAAGTATTTTATAACATATTTTACAATTTTAATACTGAAACTGGCGTTGTTTTCACAACTTTTTATTTATATTACACGGGAACTATAGTCGGAGTAACCGGCTTAATCTTACGTGAGTAATTCCCGTGTAATATAAATAAAATAATTTACAATAATTATTCTTATCATGCCGAAAACCACCTTCACCGAAATTTAACGTGTCTAAATATTTATCCACCTGTTTTAGACAATTCGTAAACATCAAACAATAGGCATATAATTATCATTTTGAATTTCGGTGAGCACGACTATATCTCTGCGTTTTCATGGACACCCTGGCCGCGTCCATGTGAGGGTGTGGCTATGCACGCGCACACGTGCAAGCTCGTCGTTAACGGATGCGGACTGTCTGTCTATTTACCGAGTATCCACTGCGGACTGCGGCGCGGGTGTCATTTCAACGATTTATAGCAGCATTACAGCCGCACGTATGGGAAAACTTTAACGTAACGGTCCGAAGCGGGTAAAAACGTGTGCGCTTGCGTTTAGATTGCCATTGTTGTGGCAACAAAGGGCTGGGAATCATTTGGGGAGGCGTGATTGCCACATCACGCGACACGAGTATATTAGAAATTCAATATTCAATGAGTTATTCGAGTCTTACGACTCAACCGTTTCGGATATTTTCCTGTTGACGGTTTTCGATTACCACTTGGTATTATTAATTCAGGTAGATGACCGCATGGCAACATCGATTTTAGAAAGTACAGATAATCAAGAGTACTTCTACTCGAGAGTATAGAAATAGCCAAACAATTTGTCAGCCCTACAAAGCGAGTCATGCAAGACGGGCGATGTTTTATTCTCGGTACAAGTTAGCGGACTAGATAGACATCTATAGACTTGCATGTGTGTGTCAGCGACATAGATAGGTCGAGGCAAACAAACGCGTCGCACTATAGATCTAGTTTGTTTACTGTGTACATAAGTCTGAGAGCGCGAGATAGACGCCTACAATGATGTCGGTAATATGTATATATACCAAACCTACGTATATGGTTCTAGAATATGTATAGTATGGCATGCTAATTATGTAAAACGCCATGCGAGGAGCAAAGTCAAAGAGCAGAGGTTTTCTATTATTAATAGGCTATTGTATGATAGCAGTGCAATAGGATTCCTAGTAATGAATATGCTTCAAACTAGGGCAAGAAAATAAGTATTTTCTTAAATGGTCTTTGTATTATTTCCAAGGTAATTCCATTTTTTTCCGCAAAGGTCAGAACCAGTGGTTGTATTCACATTTACCTATAGTAGCGTGCTACATCGAATACCGCATCATCGCTTAACATCACTAATTTCAAAGTAACGGAGGCAAATTTTTGATGATATACTTGATTTCTACACAGGCCGCTTCCAACCGGCCCTTTTGGAGATCGATGGGGGCCTATGTCCAGCAGTGGACGTCCTATGGCTGAAATGACGATGGCTTGATTTCTTAATTGTTTTTATTTTAACTTTATTATACATTACATGACATGTGTGACCTTAATATTATCTGTAAGATATGTGTTTATTAGCTACTGTTTTGCTGTATATATCGGTCTTTACCTGAATTAATTTGAATTTGTACATCCTTAAAAAATAAAACCCACCCGAACCCCTCGCACATGCAACTGAGAAACCAAAATTGATGAAAAGAGCCGGCCCGCCAGATATCTTTCAAAACATCCAAGCGTCCAAGGTGGTGCCGTGACTTATTGCTTATAGTTTGCAAGGAGATCAAATGTTACTGGCCAGACACAGCATCAGTCGCGCTTTACTGACGAGACTAAGCCACATACCAATTTGTTTCTAGCTTAAAACATTACTTTCTGGGCAGTTGGGTAAAATTTTATACAATCGAGGGGTGCAGTAAGTATATTATTTGTTAGTAAATAAAAGTTTGCTTATTGGACCACAGCTTCAAAAGCTCAATACCGTTCTGACAACAGGAAGAACTAGAGACAGACAAAAACTCATACATCCTAAAACAGTTTATCTTCCGGGCAGTCTGGTAAAAACTAAATGCAAACGATGGGTTCAAGTGAAGTGATCAGAAATCTCTATGGTCTCTCACTATGGGCCTCATAAACAAGCTCAGTCACAGAACGAGCTATGGAGAGGGCTATGCTCGGGGTTTCTCTACGAGATCGAATCAGAAATGAGGAGATCCGTAGATGAACGAAAGTCACCGACATAGTCCACCTGATTAGCAAGTTAAAGTGGCAGTGGGCAGGGCACATATCACGCAGAACAGATGGCCGATGGGGCCGAAAGGTTCTGGAATGGAGACCATGGACCGATAAGTGCAGCACAAGATGGGCAGACTACCAACCGAGGACCGCAGGGAAACGCTGGATGCAGGCTGCTTCCAATCGGCCCTTTTGGAGATCGATGGGGTAGGCCTATGTCCAGCTGTGGACGTCCTATGGCTGAAATTGATGATGATGAACAGAAATCATGGTTTTCATTTAGCTTTTTAAAATGTTGCAGATTTCAGAACAAATAAATGTTTAGACCGAGTTTAAGTGTATATTTTTTTAATTGCTTACAATTACATTTGGACCAACTAAACATTTAAAAAAAAACATGAGTAACCAATTAACAATTATTAAAGTTAACACAAAGAATTCTGAACAGTGCCAAACAAACTTTAAACACAAATGAAAATTGTTCCAAGTTATTCTTTTGTGAAATAAAACTTTGATTATAACAGAAAAGAATTTGAGTAAAGGCCCAGAGAACAATTGGAAAACTGCTTTGGGCAAACAATGAAAGGTGAAAAGTTTGAAATTAATAAATCTCCTTTCTATTCCTGCAGAAGTGAGTTGAACAACGCAACTGAGTTAACTTAGTACAAAACATTAATACAGATATTCAGCCTTACTTATAAACATTACTCAAGTTAAGCAATGCTTAAAATTGCTGTCTCGTTTTTATGTGACAATTACGGTCAGCGAGAAGTTAAAAGAGCAATTTCAAGCATTGCCTAACTACAGTAACATTTATGAGTAAGGCCGTCTATTTGTATGTTAAAATGTTTCATTGTGCATACTTCCCTAAATTCTTCAATAACAATTTTATTATGCCCAGATATTTTACCTTATTTTAGTTTTATACATTTTTGTTTTGTCTTACAGGGTGATCGCAGAGCGACAAAGCCCTATAAATACATTTTAAAAAGGTCCTAAAAAGTTGATTGCTGTTTAGGGGTTAAGTTCTGATAATTATTTATTCATGTAAGATTGTAGCTGATAAGTGACAGTGAAATATTGAAGAAAAAGATTTTCTTTGTCTTATTAAAATCTACTGCACCTGCCAGAGCTAAAAACTTGGACCTAGCATTGAATGAGAAAAAAAAAATCTAGAGGATATCATTCAGGATAAAATGTAAGAATGTCAAAAAAATTTACTTACATGTAAATTTATGTCATGTAAAATTTACTCTCAGAACATTTTATAGCATGAATCTATTACCAATATTTTGTAGTGCTTTCCAAACAAATTTATTCCATTTTCCCTAAATGGTAACTATTTGTAAATAATTAGTAGAAAAGAAATAGTTTTCTGGTTAACATAAACCTCATTACTTACTGCCAAGTATACTGCTTTGATACGTCAGTACATATCCAAATTATATTCGTACACTTAAACACATAACTTCACAAGCGTCATGGAATGTGCAGAATCACAATGGTTTTGGAAAAATATGAGAGAAGGCTAAAAAGGCTTCTAGAAACTCCCAATTTACTGGGGTAACACGTTTCTCACGCCACTGAGGTGACGCGAATAATGTCGTCGGCCGCTAGCCGCTGCCGTGCGCTGCGCCGCCACCGCCGTTCCACCCGCGCCACTGACGCTATCACATTCCCGCTTTCATCAGAGTTCAATAGCCATTTCGATGAATACAAAACATCACCAAACACTCTTCTAACGGCTAGAGTGCAGTTTTAGAACTAAATAACTAGGAAACTCACCGTAAATAAGCCGGATTCAACAACAAAGGGACTTCAGCCACGCGCTCCAATTATAGGACACTCACTAATCACGAAATCACAGGGTTTATAAGGTAAATTTAATACACAAAAGAGTCAAGAACGCCCACAGTCTGTTTATAGAGTTAATTTAAAGAAAGTTCTATAGTATTCGTGGTTTTATTCATAAAACCGAGAAAGTATACCGTGAAGCACCGCCAGCCACATACAAAATGGCGGATTTGCGTAACGAAACCACAACGAAACGAAAGTGACGCGCTGCGCTGACGCGCCGGTACAGTTGAAAAATAAAATTGTCTATGACTTTAACAGTGGTACAACGTGGCACAGTACAAATTCTCCTCCGCTATCCATAGCATTTATATGATAAACTGCTCTACAAATAAGATGAAAAAGGACAACCAATATGAAGGAAAGAAGAAAAAATATTTTGGATGTAGTTTATATCTTGCCAAAGCAAAGCAAAATGTTTACAGTTTACACAAAAAAAAATGTACACTCTGTAACACGAAATAAAAAAGTTATTAGAGATTTTGTTCTCTATGACAGATGCGTTCAAAATTTAGGATTTTCTTCAACCTTTACCACAGAAGACAAAACCCTTCACATCCTTATACTGAATCTATGTTCACATCACATCAACGACTTACAAGAACTACAATATTACAAATATTTTTTTGGTGATAGGAGCTCCTTGTTAGTAGTTTGAGATAAGTTGTTCCTTGCCACTTCCTTGCTCAGGGCCCTGATTCTGTAACAAACACGCACATAACGTGCCGTATTAAGTTAAGCTCTAAAAGTTAGCCTTTATTCCGAAATAGAGTTCACATTTTAGAGGTTTTAGAGGCCGTGTTACGTGCGTGTTACAGTTACGAAATCGGGGCCCTGAGCAAGGAAGTGGCAAGGAACAACTTATCTCAAACTACTAACAAGGAGCTCCTATCACCAAAAAAATATTTGTAATATTGTAGTTCTTGTAGTTTCGGTGAGCAAGCCGTTTGCGACAAGAGGCGCGATGTTTGAATACACAGAAGACATATACCATGTTATACTCCGCCAGGTATAGCGCTCCGAGAAAAAAAACACGTGGGTGTCCCGCATTACGTCGTCAATGTCATGGATACCATGTTACGTAGTATATTATTATATTACGTACTTCGTAAACTTGTTTTATATAATGACTGAAGGACTCTGTATCCACGATCATGAAAATTATTACAAAAACAAACAGACATGACACAATTTTAATTTTTTACTTCAAAAAATCATTCATCTGCATGAGTGCATGTGAATATTGTGAATGTGAAGGTGATTTTTCTTTTTTTCGTCATATTTTTTTGATAGCGGTCAATATTAATGTTAAACTTGAAGCTATTCAGTGAATTTCTTAATTACAGCTATCATTAAAATCAGTTTGCTACTCATGTTCTGATTCCATGACGAGAATACCACAATCAGCTGAGTTTTGTTTTCATTCGTAGATCTCCAAATCTGCACTAAAGAAAACATCTTCGTTATCTACAGAAGACTTCTGGACGTGTTTAACAGCTCTGAGGATACAATGAACGAGATAAAGTGCCTGGAACACGCCACATTGAAGGTAAAAAATCAACTTGGGCCTAGATTATTGTACAAAATAGTCCTTTCTTGTAGATGATAAAATGGCTGCATTACAAATTAATAGGGAGAATGAATTCTGTGACAATAATGATAATGACAAATATATCAAAATATTATACATTAAAATAGATGCATGATTCATTATAAAATTTTCGAATTACCCATTGTAATTTGCTACAGAATAATTTGTGGGTAATTATACTAATATTGTAAATGCGAAAGTGTTTGTTGGTTTGTTTGTTCCTCTTTCACGCAGCAACGGATCAACCTGATTTTTTATATATGATTTTAATAGGCTCCTTTTCATCATCATCACCATTTTTCATCACTACGCGAGTGAAACCTCGGGGCGCAGTTAGTCTGATTTAAAAAATCTTAAGTGTGTACTCTAGCTTGACCTACTTGTTTTTTTAATCGCCCATATGTAAATATACATATTTCTAATTAGCTTACCTATACCGGGACTGTTACCGGTTAGGGACTGGAATGCTTTGCCACCGCCCTTGTTTCCTGAAAACTATAACCTGGGTGTCTTTAAGGCCAGAATGAATAAGTAACCTCTGGGTCTACATGCTCCATCTTCGGTCAAACATTGCATCCCATCAGGTGAGTTAGAGGCCAAACGTTAACATATTATATGCCTTTAAAAAAAACAATACAATACATTATTTGGCTTTGCAGATAGTGCATAGTGTTAATTTTATATTTCAGGTGCCATACGAGATATTCAACAAGCGCTACCGCAATGCCCAGCGAGTATTGGACGTGGATGCTCGCCATGTGTCCGCACTCTCCGGCGAGATCGACACGGCTTCCAAGACTCCGGTCACTGTAGGCGAGATTGACTCACTGTTGGGAGGAATGGTTAGTCACAAATGTCAAATACCAACCATATTGTCGAGAAAGGTAACAAACAGAAAGGTGTTAAGTGATGATGTGTTGAAGATGATAAACACACCTAACCTGGAATGGGAACTGGCTCTCAACCGAGGCTGACAAAACGATGCGATACGACCCGGCCCGCTGCGGCCCGGCATTATGTGCGCATACCTTTAATGTCAATTATAGGTATGTATTCTATGCTGCTGTAATGCAGATAGACCTTTGAGGATGCTCTCTGACCGTCTGCATACAAATTAGAGACTTTGATACACATTATAGAATTGTTATTCCTTTTATGGATGGAACTAGGTAATTATAAATATAATTTTTCGCACTGTATAGTGTGCAAATGACACCGCACACGGTATTCTGGCCCTTAACAAGTATGTTAAGGGCCAGAATACCGGGTCCAGCGATCTGGCTCGCACATTTGATGTTTAAAAAGAAAAAAAATGCTACTGCTTTTCAAGAAAAACTTTATCCCATTTTGAAATACTGACTGACTCATGAAATCAGGAAAACTTCTTGACCTAGGAAGCTGATATTTGGCAGATAGTTTCCTTACGCAGTGTCGAGACTCGCTAAGAAATTATTTTGCGAAAGGGTAGAATTAAGATGGGAAAATGGAGATTGAAAGTTTATATGAACATCTAATGGTATTAAAGTTATATGATTATTTACGGGATATTTACATATAACTTTAGTGAACAACCGTGATAGTTTAAAACAGTGATCTAATGGTATTTTTCATTACTGGGCAAGTGCCTTTAATGACTAAACAAAATACAAACAAAAGCTAACACTAAATCAACTAACACTACAAAAACAGTTAGACTGCCCAAAGACTGTTGAAGGACTAAAGACAATCCAAATGCTCAAGCCTACTATCAGTTGGCAGCATAGCCAGCTTGCTAGTGGCATTACCATGCTGAATGGTATAATATTTCCAGGTAGAGAAGTTGACAGCGATGAAACGAAAAGCATCCGAAGCGATCAACGAAGAGGTGCAGGCGGCACTGGTCTGCAAGAAACGATTGGAGCACCTCAAAGAACATTCTGCTAACTTGAAGGAACCATCTTCGCCCCAGGTCAAGGTACGTCACTTTTGTATTAAAACTTATATTCTTAGACCAATAAAAAACCAGGCAAATACGAGTCGGTCTCGCGCACTGAGGGTTACTAGACATGCGCGCCGCCGCCGCTGCCGACTAGATCGAAATTTCACGACGACCACCAATTCACGTTGAGCCGAGCGTACCTAACGCGATCCGAAAACGCACGATGTACCTGTGGTGCCTGTGGTGAACAGTCCGTTGGTGCTGGTCCTTCCGGTGGATCCGGACTGCCCAGTGGTCCCGGCCCGTATGGGCCCACCGGCTCGGTGGTCCCACCCTGCCCCAACGTGCCTACGCCCTTATACCCATTCCAATTGGATATAAATATCCTTGGCCCGAGGAGACTTTGAAATCAATCATATCTTTCACTATTGAGTACCACATTTTCGTTTTGCTACAAAGATGTTTTCTACTTACACGTTTTGATAATATCCGTGTTGAGTAGGTCTAAGGAGCCACGACTTAAAGCTATTATTGTCTGCAGTCGTCGTTGAACAAATGGCGTGCCGTGCGCCTGGACCGCATGTTGGTGGACTACTTCCTGCGCAGCGGGTATTACGAGTCAGCTGCCTCGCTCGCTGAGGCACAGGGCCTCATGGACCTCACTAATGTCGGTACGTGTACAGTTAGTGAACAAGTTACACTAGACCGCATGTTGGTGGACTACTTCCTGCGCAGCGGGTATTACGAGTCAGCTGCCTCGCTCGCTGAGGCACAGGGCCTTAGGTTTTTTTATAGAGATTAAAATAAGCTTGCTTTCCCTCTGATGGTAAGCAGAAACCACCGCCTATGGACGCCTGCAACACTAGCGGTGTTGACAGTGCTTTGCCAGCCCGGAGAGGTAGTTATAGATACCCGTATTAAAACGCATCATGTTGAAGCTCGGCGGGAAGACGTTTGGACGAAGGACATTCCACACCTTGCAAGCAGAAAAATCGGACAGTGTAGGTGTTTCAGCTTTGCAAGATGTGGGGTGACCATAATGAATGTGGCTTCCCTCGTGTTCCAGACATATACACCACCTGCTGTGCTGTGGAGACGGAGCTAGCGGCGCGGCGCACGGCGCGCTGTCTCCAGTGGTGCTCAGACAACAAGTCCAAGCTGAGGAAACTCTCCTCCAACATGGAGTTCAACATACGCATACAGGTACATGCGATGGCGCAATATAACTAAACTAGCAACGCAACCTGGCTTCGCACAGGTGTAAGTGAATAGAGTCCTCAAAGGTAGGCAACGCACTGACAATGCCCCGGGTATTGTAGGTGTCTATAGGCAGCGGTGACCACTTACCATTAGGTGGCCCGTAGCTTGTTTGCCACTTGACTTATTCTATATAAAAAAATAAACTAATTTTTTTACACCTTGGGTTACATTATTGGAGTTTTAGTATAGATCCCTATTAAAAAAATATATAGCCGGGACAGTGTAGCTTCCCAATAGTGAAAGAATTTATCAAATCAGTTCAGTAGTTTCGGAGCCTATTCAATGCAAACAAACAAACAAACAATCAAATCTTTCCTCTTTATAATATTAGTATAGATACATTACAAATACTGAAAAAATAAATTTAATAGGCTGATAAACTTCATTAGATATGTGCCTTTAAAGTTTTAGGTTGTGATAGAGAGGGGATACTCTGTCCCTTTCCCGCAAAGCGTGTGTTAGTATAGCATTTGTATGGTGCGCCCGAGGCTTGACGTCATAACTCAGTATAGTGCGCTCTCTGTCTAGCATGAAATTAAAATACTTATAACTTATTTATTTTCGAACTTATTTTAATTTTGTTTCCGTTGTCTATTTTTGATCAGCATTTTTATGAGGTAATAAAAAATATTTTTCATCATGCCTATTCAAGACGTTATATAGCTCAAAAGTCATTGACCTTTTCGTAAAATTATCTTGACAAATGATGTTTCTCAAGCAGTTTTCGTTTTGACTAAACCACAAAAAGTGAGGATGATGAAAAAAAAAATATTCATTTTAAGAAATTAGGCCAAGTCGTTCGTTCGACGTCAGTTCGTTCTTATCGATCGACACATTTACAGTTAAAATCGACGAATTCGATAAAATGCCGTAGAATTGATCACAGCGAGTACGGATCAAGATTTTATCGATTTTGACGATTTCAACTGTCAGATTTGTCGATCGATAAAGAAAAGTACTCGCACTGCAGTTTCGTTCGTTTTTCTATGACCACCACGCAATTTCCGAACCATGTTTTAGTTTTAAGAGACCCCGAAATAAAACACTTTTAAACTATCACGGTTGTTCACTAAATTTATTTGATTATTTACGGGATATTTACCGTGGTAAGGTTGTTCTTCCCGTGAACATGGTGCATGTAACTGCTTCGAAATATCGGGAGCTCATTCCACAACCTTACCACGGTAAATATCCCGTAAATAATCATATAACTTTAGTGTCCCGAAATATAAAACCTTAATTTGGGTGCGATATTCGGACTCACACTTGGCCCGTGTTTATTTATAATCTGGCGTCTCCAACCTGCCCATTGATCCCAGTACTTTCTGAAATTACCATATTATGTCTACAACATCCTCATCTGACATTTCCAGGAGTTCATCGAGCTGGTCCGAGAAGACAGGCGCCTGGAAGCGGTGCGCTACGCCAAGAAATACTTCGCAAGCTACGAGGAGGGACAACTGGAGGACATTCAACACTGCATGGGCATGCTGGCCTTCCCCAAGGACACTGGTATGTCACCTGGCCAGGATTGTACCTTATTTACAATAAAAACTTCACTGGACCGTTGGTCCAGTTGGTAGTGAACCTGCCTTCTGCGCTTGGGGGCGTGGGTTTTGAGTCCCACCTAGGACAAACATTTATGTGATGAACATTTGTGTTCGTTCTATATCTGGTTGTTAATATCTATTTAAGTATATATTTAAAACTATATATGTATGTATATCAGTCTCTGGCAGCCATATCACAAGCTTTGCTTAGTTTGGGGTCAGATGACCGTGTGTGCAAAAGTGTCCCGAATATTTATTTACTCGTTGTTTCGTTGTTTAGATTTGACCGTATCGTGCTGCATAAATATCCAGCTCTCCGAAAATATTTTCAAAAATGTGATGGAACTCTATGCTTTTTATTCGGTATTTTACACCTATTTATAAAATTGCAAAACATTATTATTTTTTCCTAGTCCGCAATCCGCGCGAGACTTAGCACCTCAGTCCCGCAAAATGCGGGATTGTATTCCCTAGTTGTAATGTAACACGTGTGCTGTAGACGTGGAGCCGTACCGGTCGCTGCTGTGCCCCGCGCGCTGGGAGTCGCTGCGCGCGCAGTTCCGGCGCGAGCACGGCCGCCTGCTGCATCCTGCGCGCGCGCCTCCGCTGCCCGCTGCGCTGCAGCTCGGCCTGCACGCGCTCAACACGCCATATCCTTTACCATGGGCTTATATAAGGGGGGCGGGGGTTAGGCGGTTTGGGGTTCCCCTCTTAGAATACGACAAAAAAAACGTGAAATATTGAACAGATGACACGGATAATCTGCCACAAAAAATTTATATGTGCATGCGCCGCTCAATGTGTTAGCAACGGTTCCTTGCCAAGACAACGAACGATACCAGAGAAGCGCTTAGAATAAGCTTGTATCACGGGCGGATCCAGGATTTCATTTTGAGGAGGGGGGGGAGGGCATTCTGACAAGGTTCGAAAGAATCAAATCGAAAAATTGTGTCGAATGTATGGAATTGCTAGGTTTTTAGGTGTTCTCCCCTCGGATCCGCAAATGGCTTGTATCATAGTGTTTAATTTATTAATGCCATTTCTTCGCACCAAGCGTTTTGACTCCACTTTCTTAATTAGAACAGCAAAACAATGGAACGCCTTGCCCCTGTCTGTGTTTCCGCAGCATTACAATCTTTTAGTGTTCAAGTCTAGGGTTAATAGGTTATTACTGGGCAAACGTGCCCCAACTTCGACCGCATCATCGCTTTCCATCAGGCGAGATCGCGGTCAAACGTTAGCCTAGTCCGATGTAAAAAAAATAATACAAATAACAAGCTTAGCGAAGGATATAATTAAATACATTACACATACTGAAAAAATATTAAAATTGGCTTATTATATCCTTCGCTAAGTTGTGGTAGCCTATTTGGGAGACCGCTAGACTTGAAACATTGAGGTGGCGGGTTCAAACCCCGGGCCCGTACCAATGAGCTCTTTGGAGTTTATGTACGAATTTTCATACCACTGACTTTTTTGTAAGGAAAACATCGTGAAGAAACTTGCATATGTGCGGAGAAGAAATTCAATGTCGTATGTGAATCCACCAACCTGCGTTAGCGTGGTGGATATGGCCCAATCACCCTTTCGGGGTTGGGTCTAAAGTCCAGCAGTGGACTGTTAAAAGGCTGATTATAATTATGCTTCGTAAAGCCTGTTTTGTAATAAATGAAACATTAGGAAACAGGCCTTGTTATTCTTATTCGAGATGGGGACGATAAGTCCTGCACTGACATCTCGCTTGGGGTGTATTGTGCATTTCCCGCTACCAGCACCTACCCGAGCCAACCCAACTCCTTGAAGTATCGGAGTGAGGCTCTGGGCGCTGGCACACACGCTCCAGTGGTGTAGATCACAGGCCTATTCTGACGTCGTTTAGTATTAGTTGTCCGTATTCGTTTAGTTTTTTTTTTCTTATTGGGCTATTATCACTTCACTACATAGTATAAAACAAAGTCGCTCCCGCTGTCTGTCCGTCCTTATGTGTGCTTAGATCTATAAAACTACGCAACGGATTTTGATGCGGTTTTCACCATCAGTTAGATATTTTTTTTTACGGAAGGTTCATATATGTAATAAGCGCCCCGTCCTGGTTTGGCACGTAAGTTACACCCGTGTGAAGCCGAGCGGGCGGGTCGCTAGTTTTTTTATATAATAAAACAAGTACACTACCGCTGAACTAGGCTCGAAGCCTGTGTAACAGCACGCAGCGCCCTTCCCCCAGGGATTGAGACCACAAAAGATTAGCTCTAAAACATAATATCAATAGGTACATCATTTAATATATAAAATAATTAAAAAAATAAAATACGATAGTTATGTGTTAGTTGTGGACGATGTGATGATTAGTTTCCTTAACTCGTGCGTACTCAGTGCTACGTAGAGAGCACGCGCGTGTCGGCGTGCCCGACGTGCCAGCCGCCGCTGAACACGCTGGCGCGCGCGCTGCCGCACGCGCACTGCTCGCACTCGCGCCTCGTGTGCCGCATCAGCCGCGCGCCGCTCAACGAGCACAACCAGCCCATGGTGCTGCCCAACGGACAGGTCTACGGGGAGAAGGCGAGTCTGACATACTGTTCACACGGTTACAATCTGGATGTCTTCAAATCACGAGTGAATCGGTTCCTTCTAGGCAAGCGTGCTCCACCGTAGACCGCATCATCACTTAACATCAGGCGTGATGGTGGTCACTCGAAAGCCTTTTATTATTAATCTATACTAATACTATAAAGAGGAAAGATTTGATTTTTTGTTTGTTTGTTTGTTTGCATTGAATAGGCTCCGAAACTACTAAACCTATTTGAAAAATTCTTTCACTGTTGGGAAGCTACACTATCCCCTGGTGACATAGGCTATATATCTATACCCGTGCGAAGCTGGGGCGGCCGCTAGTAAAAAATAAAAAAACAACTCGAAAAATTCAAAAAACTCGAGTTTTAAATTGCCTCACCGTAACATTTGTTCTCCGCAGGCACTGAAAGAGATGATGAAGGAACACGGCTCCATCATCTGCCCCAAAACCAAGGAGGTGTTCTGCATGAAGCGCGTCGAGAAAGTGTACGTCATGTGAACATCCTGTACATATTGTATTTAGTATTCCGCTGTACACTCGCCAACACAGAGTGCTGGAGTGTGTTGCCGGGGTCTTATTTAAGATCAGGGGCCTTACCTACCTACCTGCCTGGGGCTACCTGTTTTGAGCGATTCTGCAGTGCAAGTACCATTCTTTATCGATCGACAAATCTGACAGTTGAAATCGATAAATTCGTTAAAAATATCCGCTCTCGCGATTGATATGCGGCATTTTATTGAATTTATCGATTTCAACTGTCAAATTTGTCGACCCATAAGAATCGTACTTGCACTGCTGTTTTGGTGTTTGGGAAAAGTTGCGCGACCTCAAACCGTATCTCGGTACGTTGTGGTTCATGTTCGCGTGATTTTCCGTACTGCGCTGTTTCGAGCCCGCATTAAGAGGTAAGGTCCTTGTTTGAGTTTATTCTATGTTGGAGTAAAACGATTCTCCTTGAAACTGATAACTAATGTAACTTCTACTTGCAATTTGTACATGTGCTTTTAAGTATAAAAACGAGACTTCACTTATCTTGGTATACAATTTTTTTTTTTTTTTTTTTTTTTTAATACTTTTACTTTTTCCTCTACGTTTCGACCACAGAAAAGAAAAGTTTTTTTTTTTTTTTAATTAGAACAGGCGTTTAAGTCATTTTTGTAAGAAATTAGCTGTAGCCAGTTGCACCCATATAAACGAAACGTCAGTCATTCGAAATCAGTTAGCAACTGTGATGCGGACAAAGAACTTTGAGACCCAACCCAAAAAGGTAAGTTCCAAGTTCTTTGGATGCGGAGTTCGACGCGTTGACATAAATAAGAATGTTCAATCAAGGTTCTAATGGCCGTGGTCACGAGCTGACTGAACACTGCGTGTGAGTCCGGCGAGAAGAGCGGGTGTTTTGTTCTCCTACCCTCACTTGGTTAAAATTTTCATGACCGTGGATTCAATGTCCTTTAGTCGTAATATTAAACATGTTTACATAGTATTATGCGCGTCAAACAACCCATAGTCACAGTCAGAGTCAAGCAAAGTAAGTCATGGTCAAGTCAAACTCATGGCCCTGTAGAGTGGTGGAGACTACAAGTGGCTCTTATAGAGTTTTGGAAACACGAAAAAACATGTTTCACCTCGTTTTATTACTTGACCACACTCGAGCACGTTTACGAGCACTTAATGAATAATAATTCACCATTTAGTACACATTAACACTCGAAAATACTAAAGTTTGGGAAAATAATTCAACGCGCCATGTTTTTTTCCGTCAGCGCCAAAAAAAAACACTTGATGTTGAAATATCGCAGGGTTGTCACTACGACACACAACACTGACTGTATCGGTAAATGTCCTTGTACCTACACCGCGGTTTGTACACTTGCTTATTATGGGATTCCACGACGCCGCTAATTTAAATCCATCTTCCCGTTTGAAATTGCGATGTTTTATTTAAACCGCTTCACGAACCATTCTTGAATAATAATGTCGTTCAGTGGAGAGGACCTTCGGATCGTGGAGCTCGATCCAGTGACCGGATCCCGCCTCAAGCAAATGTTCTGCAATAGCCGATTTCTGTGTCTGGCGATTTTTGACGGTCGTAGTTTCAATCAGCCTTGTACACAGGTGCAGTGCAAGTACCGCTCTTTATCAATCGTCAAATTTGACAGTTGTGATCATCAAATTCGATAAAATGTAATTTGATCAGCAGTGCAAGTACCGCTCTTTATCAATCGTCAAATTTGACAGTTGTGATCATCAAATTCGATAATTTGTAATTTGATCAGCAGTGCAAGTACCGCTCTTTATCAATCGTCAAATTTGACAGTTGTGATCATCAAATTCGATAAAATGTAATTTGATCAGCAGTGCAAGTACCGCTCTTTATCAATCGTCAAATTTGACAGTTGTGATCATCAAATTCGATAAAATGTAATTTGATCAGCAGTGCAAGTACCGCTCTTTATCAATCGTCAAATTTGACAGTTGTGATCATCAAATTCGATAATTTGTAATTTGATCAGCAGTGCAAGTACCGCTCTTTATCAATCGTCAAATTTGACAGTTGTGATCATCAAATTCGATAAAATGTAATTTGATCAGCAGTGCAAGTACCGCTCTTTATCAATCGTCAAATTTGACAGTTGTGATCATCAAATTCGATAAAATGTAATTTGATCAGCAGTGCAAGTACCGCTCTTTATCAATCGTCAAATTTGACAGTTGTGATCATCAAATTCGATAAAATGTAATTTGATCAGCAGTGCAAGTACCGCTCTTTATCAATCGTCTAATTGGACAGTTGTGATCATCAAATTCGATAAAATTTAATTTGATCAGCAGTGCAAGAACCGTTCTTTATCAATCGTCAAATTTGACAGTTGTGATCATCAAATTCGATAAAATTTAATTTGATCAGCAGTGCAAGAACCGTTCTTTATCAATCGTCAAATTTGACAGTTGTGATCATCAAATTCGATAAAATTTAATTTGATCAGCAGTGCAAGAACCGTTCTTTATCAATCGTCAAATTTGACAGTTGTGATCATCAAATTCGATAAAATGTAATTTGATCAGCAGTGCAAGAACCGTTCTTTATCAATCGTCAAATTTGACAGTTGTGATCATCAAATTCGATAAAATTTAATTTGATCAGCAGTGCAAGAACCGTTCTTTATCAATCGTCAAATTTGACAGTTGTGATCATCAAATTCGATAAAATTTAATTTGATCAGCAGTGCAAGAACCGTTCTTTATCAATCGTCAAATTTGACAGTTGTGATCATCAAATTCGATAAAATTTAATTTGATCAGCAGTGCAAGAACCGTTCTTTATCAATCGTCAAATTTGACAGTTGTGATCATCAAATTCGGTCAAATGTAATTTGATCAGCAGTGCAAGAACCGTTCTTTATCAATCGTCAAATTTGACAGTTGTGATCATCAAATTCGGTCAAATGTAATTTGATCAGCAGTGCAAGTACCGCTCTTTATCAATCGTCAAATTTGACAGTTGAGATTGATTAAATGCCATTTGATCAGAACTCGCTATGGTCGATTCTATGGCATTTTGTCGAATTTGGCTATCGATAAAGAACGGAACTTTCACTACAGTGTTCCCTATGATCGATTCTTAGGCATTTTATCGAATTTGACGATCGATGAAGGTGATTGGCACTGCAAGAGCCTGAAAAGGAATAACATCTTGTGGTGTCCTAACTGCCTCGCCAGCTTAGATAAGGTACACACCTAGTCTATGAATTCTTGATACCACAGATGGATCCCATTTCTGAATACGACCCGCATTCTAGTCAGCTTTTGACCAAATATGGCTGAAACGTCGAGGTACAAGAAATAAAAACCGCTACTATGTCTCGTTATTATACGTAAAACTACTACAATCATTTCATACAAACATACTAATTACGGAATCTATTCATAAAATTTTGTTTTATTTTATTTTTATGGTACGTATATTTAAAATGATTTAATTATAATATATTACGAGGGTTCCGTCCAACGTAACCCTCAGAGCACGAGACCTACACGGACAGGTCCGGTAAAAAAAAACATTAGATATTTTCCCAAGTGGTTTTCTGTGATTGGCTCACATGACAAGTCATCTGGAAATGTTATTTATTTCGATGTTTGCTTGCTAGGCAACGTTCTAATGAAATATGAAACTCACTTCAAAATATTTATGCAATGTTTCAGTAAAGTACTATAAAAGCCTTTGTAGCAACACCATTGATGGACGTATGCTGGCCTCGGCCTCCATTGTCACGTTCGCCCAAAAATACTCGAGTTGCTATCTATTGCAATAATGTAGGTACTTATTATTGCCAATTTAAATATAAGTACTTCCAAGTTTTCCCGATGTACCGTTTGCACCAAACGCCAACTCCTTTGTATATTCTTACCAAAATCGGCCGAGTAGTTTCTCAAAAATGTAACTATTGTAGTATGTTTGAATGAAAATGACCCAATGTCCAGACGCCGATAATTTGATTTTTAATTCAATTCAATAAAAAAAAACTCTCAATACTACGAAATGGACGACTTCGTAAAAGATCTCTTGTAATTGATTAATTTGTGCTGAAATGTAGCTATTTTTGTGATTTTAATTTTTGACTATATTATGCACAAATGCTCGATAAGCTTATATACAATATACATTGGTTTGTCGACCCGTGACAAGAGGAAATTTATAATTTGGGTCAAAAATCTATTAGACACACACACACCGCTGCATTGACGAGAACTGTCGCGTGAAAGCAAGTAAATCCTCAAAGATTGACGAAAATTGACGAAAAAAAACGTCGATGACGTAGCTTATCGAGCGTTTGTGCATGAGAATGTTAGTTTAGTCTGGCTTTTTAAAAAATATATTTCAGAAGTATCTTTTCTTAATATTTTGCACCGGGAACAGGAAGGGTTATATGTGTATGTTATTATTTAACAGTACGATACCTAATATTATGCCTGGTTTGTTGTTACCGGTGTTTGTCTTAGTTGTAGTCAAAATGCCATATACATATTTTAGGGAAGGCGAAAAGGTTATTTGAATATATGTAATTTTAGCTTATTGGCAGTCCAAACTTTGAAGATTTCCGTTATCATCCTAAGCGGAAGACAGGCTCGTAAGACGAGCGGATGCGGGCGCTTTCCTTCAAAGCAATTCCAACCTTAGTGTACTGCCTTATAAGGGCTATTCCCGCCCGCGGTTTTCTCGTTTGCACATTTTCAAATTAATGAAGATTTGAAATCATTGACAGTGAATTTACAAAAAGTGACAAAACTTTGTTTTGGCGCCTATCTTCGCCTAACAAACAAATATTATTTGATACAACAACGCTTACATACTTTTTAGGGTTCTGTACCCAAAGGGTAAAAACGGGACCCTATTACTAAGCATACAATGTCTGTCCGTCTGTCCTAGCTATTAACGGCTATATCTTTCGAACCATAAGAGATAGCCTCTTGAAATTTTCACAAAATATGTAATTAACGTTAGTCGGATTAACTACTAACAAATAATAAAAAGTCAAAAAGTAAAAACGAAAGAGGGGTGGGTCCCCTCCATACAACAAACATATTTTGTATGAGCTCTAATGTGAAAACGATTATACGTACAAACGTCAAATTTGGCATGATTGTAGTATAATAATAAATAATGGCCAAGTGCGAGTCGGTGATAAATTTCTGTTCATTACCAAGTTATAATTGTGTTATACTCGAGCGCCTGTTGCAAAATTATTAACTGTGGCTGCGTAGCAATTGCTTCGACAAATTTGGAAACCGTTATAATAACTGGTAATTCGGTTACTTGGACAACCTTATTGTATTTTGTGGTGGTACGGAACCCTCAGTGCGCGAGCCAGACTCGCACTTGGCCGGTTTATTTACTATATTATACAACACTGAAGCGTAATATACTAGTTTCTTTGATACAACAACACTTATATACGTTTTTTAAAACTATATATACGCAACGCTTACATACGTATTTTTACTATATATACAACACTGGGGTGCAAGTACCGTTCTTTTAGCGATCGAAAATTCGCTAAAATGCCATAGAATCGATCACAGCGAGTACTGAAAAAATGGCATATTATCGAATTTGACGACCTCAACTGTCAATTTGACGATCGCTAAAAGAACGGTACTTGCACTGCTGATGCGTAAACTAGAGATTCTTCTAAGACAGTTTGAATTTTTATATCTTGATTTGAGGGAATGAAATTGAACAAGTGCATTTTTTTGCTTTTTACCATTTTACTCCATCAAAATGTTATAAGATAACGCAACGCTGCGGACTGAGAGAACCGCCTTAATTCGATACAAACAAGCTTGTTTTGTGCCGTATTAAGAGAGCACTAAGGTTGAAATTGCTTTGAAGGAACCGCGCCGCGCCGCGTCCCGTCTTACGAGTGTTTTCCACTCTACCTAGTCCTACAAGGAAGGACTACTAGTATGTCGCTTGAAATACCTCACTGTCCACTTTGTAATCAGGTCAAAGTTCCGATTAAACATATACCTATGAGATACAGTTCCCACAATTTATATATTCCTGTGAACGACACTCACTACTTTTGGACTGTGTTATTTGTAAGAGATTTTTGGATATTAAAGGATTATGTAAAACCTTTAAGCTCTCATTGTATCATAATCACAAGTTATATTTGTATTGAGAAATAAATAGATTACTCATTATGTGAAAATGTGTTATTTTATTGCTTGCTATTTATTTCTATTGCGATTATAATATTTAAATTTCATCTTGCTCGCGAACTGCGATTAAATTTTATCCGCTCTTTTTTTCCCCGCGAGAAAAAGGCAAACATGTCAAAATTATAATTAAAGATTTAAAGCAAGGATGTTATATATACCCACCATCCTATAGGAAGAAAATCCTTGATTTAAAAACGTCAGGATAAAAGAGATTGACAACATTTCACACAACAGACAACAGTGCCAAGGTTACGACATTAGTTGTTATTATAAAGTTTATCCAAAATCCCCATCAACTATTCCCATTACAGAATTTCGTGACATACCTATACAATGCCGCGTTTATTTGGCGAAATACTAAAAAAGAAAAAAAACGACTCGCGCTTGCAGGGGCGGATCCAGGATTTCATTTTGGGGGGGGGGGGGAGGGCATTCTGACAAGGTTCGAAGGAATCAAATCGAAAAATTTTGAGTCGAATGTATGGAATTGCTAGGTGTTTTGGGGGGGGGGGGGGGTATGGCCGCCATGCCCCCCCCCCTGGATCCGCCAATGCGTGCTTGTTAAGCGCTGGTTCCACAGGGAAGTCTAGGGGCCGGCGCTTACCACAGAAAAAAAAATCGTTTAAATCTTTTCTATGGAGCTCACAGACGGCTAAGCACTCAAAGAATTTGTTTCGTTGACAAATGATTTTCAACTCGAATAGGCCGAGACCAAGGACGTTTTATACATACTACTTCCATGGCCGAGACGTCTTACGTTATGCCGCGGAATGCCTAGGCACGTCGCGTCATTCCCCGGGTTGCACAGGCACGTCACGACATTCCATGAGATGCCGCGACATCATGTGAGACGGATAGGTAACTGCATGTTGTTAAAGGAATGCGAGTGCTAAGTAAATGAAACAAGGCTGAATCTTTCATCACGTGGGATGCCACAGGATCCTTCGGGCATAATAGGGTACTTGACTGTATTAAAAATATTATGCCAATTGACGCCATCCATAAACATGACAGAATGAAAAAGCATATTTCATTGATTTTTTGATAAAAATATGCTTATTTTTTGTAAAAAACGCGAATAAAATAACTGTATTTTCGACATTTGATCACGTGATCGAAAACGGTCTGTAACTGGCTTCATCCCTAGTGACGTCACACAAATCTAAACAAACAGATTTTGTATTGATATTTGCGAATTTAATGTTGTAAAGCTATTTTGAGAGCGATTTATCCAGAAATTCTCACCAAAAACATTCCGGAGGTTAAATGTGAGAAGAATGGAGAAACATTTTGTGCAAGCAGACAGCAGTAACTTACCCAAAATTAATGTTTTTATGGTTGCATATTTCTTTAATAATAATCCACGTCATTGTTTCTACGCTGCAGAACTCAAAACGTAAAAACTACAATGTCAGTATTAATTTTTAATTGTTCTCCAAGCAAAACATTCAATCAAGTTGTACAAAAAGTATGTTGTAGTAAGTGGATATCACTATTTTGTTAGGTTATGTCGAGCTTTACAATGTTTAAAAAGAAAGTAACAGTACATAAAATAGTAATGCAATAAAAACACAAATTGTAATAGAAATATATAGACTCAAATATGTACCTCAAAATGATCTTCGCACATAGAAACACTTGAATTAGCTCCAATACTTTTAGGTTCTCTACGAGCTACTTAGTTCCAACCACTTTTTGCGAGTTTTGGGGTCCATTGGAACAGAAACGAATAGTTTTTCCGGTGTTTTATGGAAGTATTTGTACATTGTGGCACTACACAACATTTATAAACCATTACTTCTATTAGAAAATTAGTGATTATCAAACTTTTGCTGCCTGGCTGCAGTTGTTTTGTTTTGTGTGACGTCAATCAGTCGCTCGACCGGAGCTATGACGCAGGTCTGCGTTTTGGCGCGATATTTTTTTATTCAAACTTTAACATCGATTTATATCGCAAATACGACTGATATCCAGAAAATATAAATGCAGTATACATTAAATTATATCAGGCAATAATGTGCAATAGTTTCCCAAAAGTAGTCAAATACCCTATTCGGCATGCGGCATATGTCGTCCCGCGCCTTGCAGCCTGTGAGCGCCAGCCCTAAGACAACTAGGTCGGGAACTTGACTCGGAAAAACTTGATTTGGAATGATTGTCCTCATGGTGATGATTGTTTATTTGCTCTTTGAAAGTGAAAAGAATAAAAAACATAGTTGTATGTACTATTGATATTTATTTTTAATTCTTATATTTATACAATTTTAAATACTTATTAATGGCGTTATTTATCACATTTTAATAATTATACTATGAATAAAATAGTTTGTTACATTCAGTATAGGATTAAGCACATTCATTTCAGTTAAAATATACAATGTGCTGATTTTGAATGAAGTAATTCATTATTTCAGAATATAAAAAAAAAAAACAAGATATAAAAGAAAATAATAAACGAAATGAATGTTTGCAACTAAACACTTATGTGACAAATACAAACTATATCCGTTTTTTAATCTTAGATATTTTATGTAAACAAAGGAGTTACCTGTGAAAAATATATCTTTTGTAATGGTAGTTTACAATATTTGGCCAAAAAGGTATTTTATTAAGTTTTTCTAAACGTAATATGATCAATAATTAAATAACAATCGTTTTGTACTATTTATTTTAGCTTAATATCTGTTCTATACAATATTATGATAAAAAAAACAATTTTTGATAGAAAATATTTTATTAGACTGGTAGGACAGTAGTCGTTCTAAACATTTCTGGCCACTGTTTGATTTGACCACTAGTTCCTCTAACATAATAGTCAACGCCTCTATAATCAACGCTATCTATTACAATCTTTTAATGTTTTTTATTAATTTTTTCAACTATCAAATTATGATTACAGATTGTACCGCGCGAGAGCAAAGCCGAAGAAAATAGAAAGTAAAATATGGATCATAAGAGAAAAAAGTTTTGAGCAACTGGCATTTCACTTTGACAGTGACTATTCGTGACATTTCTTTGTTTACATAAAATATCTAAGATTAAAAAAACGGAGTATAGTTGCAAGTAGTAGCTGATATTTAAAAAAATAAACTAAGAAAAATAAAATCAAACCATGAACTAAATTATAGTAATATCTACCTATCACATTGTTTCTAATATGTTTGTACTACATGATATTTAGTAAAATGCTTTACAATAAAAAAAAGGTTTACACCTTAACAGTATTGGAGGCTTGCATTAGTGGAGATCAATCTCTTCGTGACATAGAAATTATCTACAAAAACAGTATTTATTATTTTACCATAAAATAAAATCTTTATATGCTATTATTATGTTATTTGTGATAAAGAACCACTGGGTTTATACACAGTGTTGTGTAAGTCGTGTCCGACACGCGAAAAAGAAAAAGATATAGAGAAAAGGGGCACAAAGATGTTCCAGTGAATATTCAAATTCAATCTTAATAAAAAGTAATATACTTGTTTATGGAAATTTAAAGTAAAAAAATATATCAAATTTCAAAATATGCTTTTTTCCCCCCACAAATGAACGCAGCATGTGCCGCGTTATCAACTATTACTTCATATTATGTGGAGTTAGCTTGCCGATGTCAATAATTTTATCAGATTGTTAGCATATAAATCGAGTCACCGTATAGGTTTACTTATTTAATTGCATTATTTTACTTTTTTATACAAAGGATGACACTCATGTTTACAGGTAGAATATGACTTACACAACACTCTGTATACGTTTCTCTATCTATAACCACAATAGTATCCGGATATAGCGACAACCTCTCATACATTCACTTCCATAATACATTATTCTGAAAACCAATGTATGTACTGGTAACGACGTTATAGGCGGATTGTACTGTAGTAGATACAAAGAAAACGCGACTTAAAATATTATATATTCGAATGTGTTGACTATGCACTTATGCGGTACGGTAGGTACTAGAATTAGCCTTCGTAGGTTATATAAAGCTGTGATCCTATAGGACGCGTCCCACAGATGCGGCTAATGGACGCGATTTAGCGAATACGTAAACACTAACAGCGCGTTCCGAAATACGTCAAAATTGCAATTGGCGCTTTGAGCACGCTAAAACCCATTGGGGTTTGGCGTTAGCGCGTCTATGATAGCAGTCTCGGCGTCATGGATGGCGTCATTACTTGCGCCATCTTGCGTCCACAGTGATATTCAATGACGATGTAACCACATTTCTTCCCGGCGTTAGCACTGTGAGCGCCTAGTTAGCACTGTCAAATCTGACGTTTAACTCTATCTATACTAATATTATAAAGAGGAAAGATTTGATTGTTTGTTTGTTTATTTGCAATGAATAGGCTCCGAAACTACTGAACCGATTTGAAAAATTCTTTCACTGTTGGGAAGCTACACTATCCCCGGGCGACATAGGCTATATATCTGTACCTGTGCGAAGCTGGGGCGGACCGCTAGTCAAGAATAAAGTTTGTGTTTGTAAATACTGGAAGATTTGAGAAGAATTTGAAAAAATAGGAATCGGGAGAAATATTTGGTAAAAAATGTTGGTAATTAATGACGAGACAGCAGATTGACAAATTCAATTAGATTTGAGTGCAGACCAGTACAAAAGAACCATTCCGAAGTTATTTCGCGCTGATAGCGCTTTCAGCCCAATAATCAAAACGGAACAACATTTTATCGCTTACGGCGCTAACAGCAATTTTGACGCATTTCGGAACGCGCTCATCGCGATAAATCCCAATGAACGCGCCGTAAGCTGTGCATAATCGGTCATAAGTCACAGACGCCATCAGACGTGACCTTGAGCGTTCGAATGACCGAAGGCAATGTTCGAAGTGGTGAGTTGGAAGATTTTGCCAGTCAAAGACACGTCCGTCCACAAACATGCACACCCATCACTCGCCTCAGCCGCGCCTTACGGACGCGTCCGATAAATTGTTTCTATCTTGACTCTTTGTACAGTACGTCCTTATTGATGAATTAACATGGGACTTATATCGTATAGAATGACTAATTACCTAAAATTTATTATTTACACACTAATAACTATTTTATACGTTAAGATAATACTTTTGAACGCCCACTAACGGACGACAATTACTTACAAAAATAGACTTATGGTAATTGTTAACTCAGCGGCAAATTTTCACATATTTTTGTCTCAACAAAACTCTAAAGTTTATATACAATAAAAGGCAAGACGTTAATTAAAAATCTCAAACAGTTTACGGCTTGCCTTTTATTATCTGAATCTAGTGTGAAAATAAAATAAAAATAAATTTTATTTCTGAGTTTCGCTGCGTCAAAGTTATGTCAGAAATAGACGTTGAGTTACATCCTTAAGGCGAAGTTTTCCCACTTTTTGCTTCATTTTAAATATATATACATATATGTATTGCTTGTTAATTATTATATATATATTGCTTCAGTCGTGCGTTTCGCTACTTCTATTTTTGCGGTATTACTCATATTTATCGAAAAATATAGCTGTATTGTAAAATTTAGCTTTACGATACCCTCCATAATTATGAAATCTGTATATAATTATAGATACCATAGACGTCATTTAGTAAATAGGTATCTAAATGAAACATAAAAAAAAACTGGGGGAAAAGCTCAAATCAGTACTTACATAATTCAAATCAGTACTTACATAATTTTTGTCTATCGAGCGAAATGTCCCTAATATTGTTTCGGTATTTACAGTTTCCTAGATAAAGTATTAAATTTTCATATACATACTAAAACTAGAATGACAAAAGTTGCTAAAAGTGGGAAAAGACGGCCTTAATTATTTTTTTGTGGTCACAATAATGGTTATTTAATAAAATGGACCTATATCTATCTGTGCACGCAAGTTTAACTTTTTACGTACGCTTTGCAAGCATTACGTAGTTATTTTAAGGCCCAGAAGACCGGGTGCAGTTATCTCGCTCGCGCATTTGATGTTTTAAAAAAAATATAAATTGACTGTCTACTTTTGAACCATGTAGTTCGGTCATTTGCAACATATGTATTATTATTTTAATAATTTAATGACCAAGTGAGTTACCATAATCTCAAACATTCTTATAATAACGGAGACAAAATTCAATGTTTTTTTAATTTTTTTATAGAATAAGTGGCAAACAAGCAACGTTACCTCCTGATGGTAAGTGGTCACCGCCGCCTATAGACACCTACAATACCCGGGGCATTGTCAGTGCGTTGCCTACCTTTGAGGACTCTATTCACCCTTCGTTTGAAGCAGTCCAAATTATATTTCGGAGGAAAAACCGAATGTAAGGTTACATTGAATTTTGTCTCGCTCTCTCGGCTTATGAGAGAGCAAGACAAAAGTCAATGTAAGGTAAATAAAACAATAAAAAGGTAAGGTAATAATATAACAGGTTTATAAAAGTGTTTTTCAGATTATGGTAAGTACCCAGTGCTAGAAATGGACCGGAACGGCGTTCCGGTTCGTGAAATCACCGTTCCGTTTCGCAAAGGAACCCAACGACACCTCACTCGTCAAAATCGGTCAAGCCATTTAGGCTACAGGAGGTACTACAGGAACCCAGGAACATACTGGCTCAACGCATAAGCATTGCCATTCAACGTGGTAATGCCGCCAGCATGCTGGGTACGCTGCCAACTGGTAGTGGGCTTGAGCATTTGGATTGTCTTTATACCTTCAATGGTCTATGGGCAGTCTAACTGTATTTGTAGTGTTAGTTTTAGCTTGTATTTTGTTTAGTTAATAAAGGCACTTGCCTAGTAAAAAAAAAGAAACATACTTACATACAACCCAAAAATATTATCCTGCTTCTTGGACAGTCGGTTAAAAGTTCGCAAGGTTTGAAGGGAAATGCGTTCGTAAGTCCAATTCGACCACTGTAAGTACCTGAATAGTTAAAACGGAAAACCTGTTTATTCAAATTTTTATGGTCATAATAAAAATGTATGGATATAGTTTATAATAATGCTGGATTATTAGCACATGCAATACTCTTCATCCCGGACTCGATTTTGAGAAATGAAACGCGCCGAAAGACAATCTTGCTCTACCCTGATTGCTTGGCGCAGTATGGCTTGGCATTGACGATAAAATACTTGAGCAGCTTAATTTTAAACACAAGTCGGAATCTATATACATAAAAGGAAAAATACTCACTCACTCACTCACTCACTCACTCACTCACCCACTGACTAATCACGAAATCTACAAAGTTAAAAGTTAGCAGGTAGACTCTTTATGGGGTTAAAGGTCCACGAAGAAAGAGTTTTGCTAAAAAGGTTATCAAAATGGGACTGAAAGTTCATAATACGAAAGCCGTACCACAGACCTATATCTATAGGTAGTAGATGCCACAAGTCGACCTACCTTGCATGTAATATCTATACTAATATTATAAAGAGGAAAGATTTGATTGTTTGTTTGCATTGAATAGGCTCCGAAACTACTGAACCGATTTGAAAAATTCTTTCACTGTTGAAAAGCTACACTATCCGGTGACATAGGCTATATTATATTTTCAAAAATTTGGAATCCTTACTAAACCTCTAATAATACTCGTGCGAAGCCGGGGCGGACCGCTAGTTTCCAATATAATTATGATTAATAGTTGTAATTGAGTCCGGCTAAAATCAGTCTGCTCAATCGGTGCCGCGACAACACGTGTCAGTTTGAAAAGAAAATGGAGTTGGCCGACAGAATATAGTTATTTATGATACAAGTGCGGTAAGTTGGTTATTACAAACGAGTAGACGAATGTAAGCCCGAGACGAAGTCGAGGGCTTACCATAGTCACGAGTTTGTAATAACCAATCCGCACGTGTGCCATACAACGTTTTACAACACATTTGCGAGAAAAAAAGGCTACAAATGAAACAATTTTTATGGAAATGGAAAAAATACCGTAAAGTACACGCACGGTGCTATACATCTGAGCGTGCGGTAAAATTCATTACCGCACGCTCCGTTGTATGATGCGTAATGTTTAACTTTCGAACGATGTATACAGGCTTCGTAAGTTCACATTTTGAGCAAAAGTTTTTTTTTTCACTTTTAGGTACGGGTCCGTTTTACTGATCATTGTGACCACTTTTTATCAAGTTTCATCGGACTAGTTATACTAGGCCAACCAGCCAGCGAAGGAACTGAGTGTTGACCTTGGAGTTTATCCAAAGTAGTATGTCATGAAGGCCATGGTCGCGATGCCGGTGGTGAGCGCGGCCAGGTGCTGCAGCGACTGCAGCCTGTCCTGCTCCCGCAGCAGGTCCGGCAGCACCACCACCAGCGCGATGTGCAGGAACCCGCCCGCGGTGAACGGCACTATCCACGACGTCTTGGCTTCTGTGGGTGAGACGCCATCAAACGTTTAGTTACATATTTATCTCCGTTATTCTTTAGAAAATAGGCATGATTCCTAATGTTTAACTTATTACAAATAACTGAATTAGCGATGAATATAAGTAAATACATTACACATACTGAAAAAATAAATTGAATTGGCTGATAAATCGCTGAGATATGAGTATTTAAAGTTTTAGGTGGGGATAGAGAGGGGATGTTCTATCCCTTTCTCGCAAAGCGTGTGTTAGTATAGCATTTGTATGGCGCTCCTGAGCCGTGACGTCACGGCTCAGTATAGTGCGCTCTCTGTCTAGCATGAAATTAAATTAAATTAAAATGCTTAACTATATCTTATTTATTTTTGAACTAATTTTAATTTTGTTTGTGTTGATGTTCTCTATTTATGATCAGCTTTTTTATGAGGTAATAAAAAAATATTAGTCATCATGCCTATTCTCAAAGCCCTTCGCTTGAGACAAGATTGCAACTACGAACAAGGTTAAAGCACTGTTTAAAACTATCACGGTTGTTCACTAAAGTTATATGATTATTTACGGAATATTTACTGTTTATGAACAATGTTAGTTTTTACTGGATAATAAACGTACACCCCTCTTTTTGTGCCGGTGGTTAAATAAGCTGGAATGAAAAACAAGTCACAGGATCCCCGTTCCAAACTTATCCCACGTGGTTGAAATAAATTTTTTTACCGACGTTTTATAAGTTGAATTTTTCTTATATTACTTTCTAAGTCATGACCAAGTTTGCAAGTTGAAGTGGCAATGGGCAGGCCGCATCGCTCGAAGAACCGATAACCAATGAGGAAGAAAGGTTCTTGAGTGGAGACCACGAACCGGAAGACGCAGCCTGAGTAGGCCTCCCGCTAGATGGACCGACGGACATTGTGAGAGCCGCTGGCATCCAGTGGATGCAGATGGCAGAATATCGCCTATGTTCAGCAGTGGACGTCTTCTGGCTGATGATGAACTTTCTAAGTGAGAAGATAAGACCTACACAGACATCCTGATTGAGGTATTATCCTGCCTATCCATCATATTGTTATGAATCTTTTTAAAATCATAATTATCATAAAACAGACTCAATGCATTGCAACATGTGTACGGCTTAACCCTTACCGATGGAATTCCTCGCCCCGCTGAACACGACAGCGGTTAATGCACCGATCAGGCCTGCTGAAGCGGTGGCCTGCAAACACAAAACCATCAATTATTACTTACAAATATTCCACTTCATTCGTCAATTTGCAGTCAACGTTACGGTGCGTTACAAGGGGGGGAGGGGGGGGGGGGGGGGGGTCAAAAATCTTCAAAAATTGCGCTACGTAATACTTGACCGCTCCCCAAGCAACGCAATATTTTTCTAAGTGATATGAAACTTACCAGCTGTGCTTTGGCGGCCTCCCACCGGGAGAAGCCACTCCTCAGGAGAATGGCAAAGTCTCCCACTTCATGAGGGATCTCGTGCACTGGAATAATACCAGTCTTATTATTAAGGTTGTAATTTAATTCTGGTTCGAAATCTTCTGGATCAATAGGATCATTCATTGGCAAATTATATTTTACTACCTCAAAAAAGGATGATTTTAAATTTCAATTTGGTTTTTGTTAAAGGGTTGTCGCTAGTCAAAAAAATAAAATTTAAATCCGTTTAACAATTTATAAGTTTGTATTTTAATTTCATGCTAGACAGAGAGCACACTATAGCAAATTATGGAGTCAAGCCGCATACAAATTTATTTTGATTTACATTAGCACGTAAAGGAAACTGTAACGGGTTCCGGGGCAAAGGGCCGGATACCGTCCGCAGTGCCTTAATAACGCTCAGACTCTAAAAACGTCAATCCAATTCAAAAAGTCAAACTTGATAGTATGATTCATGCATTCGTCTCACAAAACTTCAAACATTCAGTCAATATCACCTTTCCATTCATCGGCAAACACATCACAGTTTGGGTTGGTGTTCAGAAGGGCATTGGATGAGGTGAGGGTAAAAAAAATCGATGTGCAAATGGTATACTAACACACGCTTTGCGGGAAAGGGACATAGCATCCCATCTTAATCCCCACAAAAACTTTAATGACATATCTCTGGGTGTCTTCAAATCACAAATGAATCGGTTTCTTCAAGGGAAGTGTGCTCCTCAGTAGACCGCATCATCGCTAAACATCGGGCGAGTTGGCGGTCAAACGCAAGCCTACCCGCCCATCCTTTACCTCTTCTGTATGTCCTCTCCATACTAAGGTTGCCTGGAAGAGATCACTTATAGCGATAAGGCTGCCAACTGTTTCACTATAGTTTTAAATTGTTTTTGTCTTATGTATGTAATTTCTGGTGTGAACAATATAGAGTTATCTATCTATCTTTGATCCAGCAGTGCAAGTACCGTTCTTTATCGATCGTCAAATTCGCTAAAATGACATAGAATCGATCACAGCGAGTACAGAAAAAATGGCATATTATCCAATTTGACGACCTCAACTGTCAATTTGACGATCGATAAAAGAACGGTACTTGCACCCCATACTCGCTATGATCGGTTTTGTGACATTTTATCGAACTTGGCGATCTCAACTGTCAAATTTGTCGATCGATAAGAATTAAACTACGAATTGAACTGCAGAATCGCTGAAAACAGGTAGCCGTAACGCCCCTGAAGCTCATATCAAGTGAATGTAAGCCGCGGAAGTGACGGAGCAGCTCACCGAGTATAGCGAAGGTGGTGAGCACTCCGACCCGGAAGCCCACCAGGAAGGAGCCGCCCACCGCCAGCCCGTGCGTGAAGTTGTCTATAGAGTTCGCCATCAGGTTCAAGTAGCCCGCCACCTGGAAACAAATGGAACATTGTCACAAAACAAACCTAGTTGATTGAATCAGGCGTTACTTTGCGGAAGGCCATTTTATTTCATTTCATTTAAATTTCAATTAAATAATATTTACAGTAAATTCAGGTCAAATTCAGAATTTATTGTTAAATTTTTCATTAAAATTTCAATAAAATAAAAGTTATAGTAATTTCAATACTAACAAATAATTTAAAAATTAATATCATTAGTATAAATTATTATAATATTATAATATCATTAATATAATATAATTAGTTGTTTTTTTTATGTTTTTTTTTTTTTATAATAGAGTAAAGTTAAAACTCTATATTGACTTGTACATTGCCATTTTATTAGTATAAATTGTTATAACGAATTTTTTGTTACAGATTTAATTACAATTTGTTTCAGGTTAGGTTAATTTTTTATCTTTTATGTAATTAATATTTATGTCTGGTTAGGTTTAAATTAGCATCACAAATATCTATAAAAAAAATTGTTTGTCCCAAAATCTTAATTGTACTCGAAACGACGTAGAAGCGGAATTATACTAGAAATTCATATACAAATTAAAACAAACCTAGTAAAATCTAATGTTTTTTTTTATGCCATAGGTGGCAAACAAGCAGACGGACCGCCTGATGGTAAGCAGTCACCGTCGTCTATGGATACTTGTAACACCAGAGGCATCACAAATACGTTGCCGACCCTTAAGGACTCGATTAACTCGCCTTTTGAAGAACCCCATGTTGTAGCTTCTCGGAAACACCTCATGGAAGGTAGCTCATTCCACATTTTTATTTATTGTACAAGAATCGATATTTCTTCCGGAATAGCCCACATGCTAATCCCGGATGTAAACTATTTCCACGTCAAAATTGTATGGTGGTTACAAACAATGCAAATGTACCCCACCGGTCCCGCCCCGAGGTGCGAGGCACCATTGGAATAGGTATCTTCTAAGTCTGCGTGCTTCATCTTCGACCACATCGTCGCTTACCAACAAGCGAGTTGGTGGTCAAATGCGGATTTAACAGCGTTAAAAAAAAAAAAACATCAAATCTTATCCACGTTTCACATTTTTGTTGCGTTTCAAAAATAATGCTACATTCCGTTAAAACATGTCCGTCTAAGCATTTGTTATTATGGCATTAAATCTGTAGGACTATTGGACTTTCATATTTGGACCAAAACGACTTCGAAAATGTATGAAAATACAGATTCAACAAACTTAAAACTCAAATAAAATGGCTCTACAGCTTTGGTGCCATAATAACAAATGCTGAGATAAATAAGTTCTAAAATTATTTAGCATTATTTTTTTGTTGGCACTTTCGTATTTGGACTAAAACGGATGATGTCCTTTTTTTGGCATTTTGGCGCCCCTTGCTGTGACGCATAGAGCGACCGCTCTTCTCGCCCTACTCCAGGGCCGGCGCAGAGGCTAAGCAAGTAGATGTCCTCACATTTTTCTTATCCGGCTTCTCCTTGGTGTGCAGTAAGGCCTTCTCCCTTGCCTCCCGCAGCAGGCAGCGTCCCATCCAGCGGCCGCCGCCCTGCGACCCCTTGCACTTCGCTACACCGTTGGCAGGAGATACACTACTGCAGCATCCGCCTTCACCTGCAAACAAATAAATTTGATGAATATTATTAAATTACGATGAGAAAAGAAGTCTACTAGCGAGTATGGAGACTAGAAGAGGAAATATGTTTGGCCCCCTTGTACAACATGACAAAATTAATGAAAACCATCATAGAGGGAAAGGTAAAAGGAAAGAGAGGCCCGGGAAGACCAAGAGTATTTTTAGACCAAAAAAACCGCTGAATCAATAGCGGTTTAAAAATATGGGACCTATGATTTATGGCCTACCTAATAAAAAAAGAATCATTAAAAACAATTCTATATTGGCGGAGTAATCGCGTAACAGACATACAAAACATCCAGTCGAATTGATAACCTCCTCCTTTGGTTCCTTTGGTTTGGTTTCATTGGTTGGCCTATCTTTTTAAATTTTTGTCAATTCAGAACTTTATAATATTTTGTCACCCAAGTAACATAAATTAAGTATTTTACTAATTCTTAAATCGGTGTTTACAGAGCGAATAAACGAGTGGAAATATTGTAGTATGCAAACAAAACAAATTAAAATAAAACGTTTTCTGACATATAAGTTTTGTCAGATCAAAGTTGTGTGTAAATTACTGTTAGTAATGCATCAAACACTAATGGACATAGGTGCTGCTATAAATAAATCGAAGAAAAACAATTCCACGACTAATTTGGTGTTAATAATAATTTCGAATGGTAATTACTTCCCTTTCGTTTCGCGTTTTTAATTAACGGAAACTTAGTTTTATCAAATGCTTATCGATTTCACAGTGAAATAATAATTAAAGTTTGTTTTTCGTTTTTTAACATGATATAGGTGTTATTAATCATACTCGGTCTACTTATTTTTTGTCTGACAGTTGCAGTAGATAGTAAAAAGCTAAAATAAATAAAGAAAGAGACTAAGAAAGAGGGTAGATCCTAACCTAACCTAACTTTTTAACTGTTCGACCAACCACCCGCATTCTTCAGTCTTCCCGTGAACATGGTGCATGTAACTGCGCCGAAATATCGGGAGCTCATTCCACAACCTTACCACGGTAAATATCCCGTAAATAATCATATAACTAAAATAAATATTTTAAAAAGCTGAAATAAATGTTTGTAAAAATTATGATAAAAATATTTACATTTTGATGAGAGAATGATGTCAAGTTTACTTACTTAACCAATCGCAAAGTTTTTATACTGGTAAGTATTTTGTATCAATAGAAAAAAAAACTAGAAAAAGGATTTTTAAAGTAATTTGACTATGAGGGTTTAAGGTATCAATTCATTTTGGAAAAGGGGTCTCGGGCCCTAAATAGTTTGGGAATCCCTGGCTTAGTCGGTTGCGTAATTTTGTGTGAACAATGGCAATGGTGACGGCAGATGGAGTAGAGCCAGGTAGAGCCCTGACAGAGTGGTTACCAATAGCGGATAAGCGTTCCGTAGGCAGACAACCAGCCCTATACCCATAGGGCTGGTTGTCTGCCCTATACCCATAGGGCTGGTTGTCTGCCTACGGAACGCTTGAACGGAACGATGACATCAGGCCCATCGCAGGTCACACGTGGATGAGATTAGCCCGAGACAGGGATCATAGCGTTTAATAAATCCTACTAATATTATCGCGAAAGTTTGTATGTATGGATGTATGGATGTTTGTTCCTCTTTCACGCTGCAACGGAACAACGGATCGACCTGATTTTTTGCATGGGTATAGTTCAAGAGCCAGACAGTGACATAGGCTTTTCATTATCATCATCACCAGTTCTCATCACTACGCGGGTGAAACCGCGGGGCGCAGCTAGTTAATCAATAAATAATCCCATACCTTTAGTATTATTGTTGAACACACAGGAGTCGTACAGCTGTGTGGCGGTCACCCTGCCATTGCCGCAGAGTGACTCCCCGTTCTCCTTCCCTCTGTGTTTCCTCTCTTTTAGCAGCAACTTCTCTATTTCTTCTATTTCAATCTGTTTTACCTGGAACGAGTAAAATAAACAGTTCTTTGTATTCGCACGTGCAAATCTAATATTAAGTGGTTTTTTCGTTGGCTTAACTATAAAAAGTATGCTAGTTTTTCAAAAGGCTGAGTTAATGGCCTCTTATCAGAGTCGCGTAGGCAACAAAACGCTCCCTCAGCCCCTGCCAAGTTATAGCGACGATGTATTTTGCCACGCGAGAGTCAGGACGCCCGCGGGGGGAGTGCAACGACAAAAACGAACATAGGTCCGACCTCGATGACGCCTGGCGCTGTACTGAACGGCGAACGCGGCACGCACAAATTCTCGCGACTTTTTACGCTTTTAATTTCACTAAAAAACAAAACTATTACCTATCAAAAATCTATCCAAATCAAAAAAAAATTGAATAGGATTGCCTTTCAGTACATGCAATTTCCAGGTTGTTACGAGCTTTCATTAGAGCATAAAACGAAAAAAAAATTCTCAAACAGATGTATTTTTTTCCAGCTCAAATATTGTAATTTAACTGAATAAAATTGATTTAAAACCGTCAAATTTGGTATAAGAGGCCGTTAATCGAGTCCTAAAGGTTCGGCAACGTATTAGTGACGCCTCTGGTGTTACAAGTATCCATAGGCGACGGTGACTGCTTACCATCAGGCAGCCCGTCTGCTTGATTGCCACCTATGGCATAAAAAAGAAACATCATTAGTTGTCTGTTACCTTGGCCGAGCCGTTTTGTTTGACAACGTCGTGTTCCTTTTCATCCTCGTCCTCCCCCGCCTCTGTGCTGGCGAACAGTTTCTCCACCACGATAAACACCAGCATGCCGAACAGACACCACAGCCCACTCCGGAGGGACACGTGACCTGGGAACAGTTATATCTACTTTTAGAAAACCATCGATAACACTTGGAAGCGAGATGAAACGTGGACTGTTCAAGGTACAAGTATAAGTAGAAAAGGCAAAAAAGTTTTGTTTTTTTGGCACTTATTCGGAAAGGGGTTGTACAAAGCCGAAACGGGTTCATAGTACTATGAACACAACTTTTACTGTGGGACTTGGGCATGCAATCCCGGGATACTGAGATCCTAAAATGCCGAGATCCCGCTACATTTTACGGGACAAAACTCGGTCGAAAAATTTGCGGGATGTCGCTCGACTGGCTGGACAAAAAGCGTGTTAATAGCGCGCGGCGGCGCGTGGAAGCGATGCCTAAGATTCGGGGTGCCCGGGGAGTAGGGGAACGCTCCTCCCACGACCCTTGCTTGTTTGTTTACTTAACATTTTTTACTTATGTCTAAAAATATTAATAAACCATATAACATGTACCAAAAAGCTTGTTTAATTTGGGTTTAAATCAAAACCATGAAAAGAATGTCTTTATTACCCGATCCGAATCCGATCCGCTGGATCCCGAAAATACCTGGATCCAGCGGGACTGGGATGGTTCAGTCCCGCAAATACCTACCTGGATTGAAATTATCTTGCGGTGCATGCCCTGTATGGGACCAACAATAAAACCGCGAAAAAAATATAAGCTGTTTAAATAAATACCATACATTATGTTGAGTGCCAATGACCGTTTTCTATGGAACAGCGGATTTTTTTTCGGCATTTCATAGTTGCTCCATTAGTAAAAGTTGTTCATAATGATGGGTACTATGGATCCCTTTCGGCTTAGTACACCCTTTCCGCGTAACCCAGTATTAAAGTAACAAAGGAAGGTATATGACCTAAAAAAGCAATACCTACTTTATTTCTCTCATAACCACAACAGTGCGGTAAAGATCACCATCGTCTCGACTCCTTTATCGGGCGCGTCAGTACCAAATAATAATAAGGAATAACCCGCTATCAGCCTCGAGACAAATTAATTGAGCAGACAATACATACACCATGATTCACGCCATTGTGTTTACGTTTTTTGCACGGAGAATCTCCTATAAATACTCATAACACGGTGACGTACAGAAGTAAACAGTAAGGTCACATACAGAGGTAAAAAGTAACGTTTATTGCACGGAGAATCTCCTATAAATACACAGAAGTAAACAGTAAGGTGTGTTGGGTTGGTACAAAGAAATATTGATTTAGACATTTAGGAAGTAGATTTAATAAAATCACCCGCAAACGTCGCCATTTCAGCAGTGCAAGTACCGTTCTTTATCGATCGTCAAATTTGATAAAATGCCATAGAATCGATCATAGCGAGTACTGACCAAATGTTATTTTATCGAGTTTGAAGAACGGTACTTGCACTGCTGATCAGACAAATAAATAAAAGCAGCCAGAGAGGCGCCGGCAAGGTGCTTGCCTAAGAGCGTTGTCACATTTAATCCGACAATGGCCAATTCGCCGTTCCACGATGGAGCACGCTCGCCTGAAAAAAATCCAGATCAAAACACAACAAAACCACCACCAAACCTGCTACAAGCTACAAAAGAAAACGAATTTCACGTGTTGGACTTGAGTTACTGTCTCCGTAAAATATAGTCTACACATGCTTGGAACACAAAACTTCGTCACAGCGCAGTCCGGCGATTAAACATAAAATGAAATGTGATATTGAACTTTAATGCATCCTGATAAGGTCGTAGCGAAGTGACACATGTGGACGATAACACAAAACCTCAACGGTTACTATAATTTATTCTTTGCTTCAGCTAGGCGTACTTGTGCTATGCCGCAGATTAAAAAATAGTTACTGAGTACATACCATGATTTATTCTTTGCTTCAGCTAGGCCTAGGCGTACTTACTACTTGTGCTATGTCACAGATAAAAAACAGTTACTTGGTATTACGTATTCTATGATAGATAGTAACTATTATTTACATGCAGGACTTCGCGATTTCACCTACCTACCGAAACCGTATATATTTTTCCGGGATAAATAGCCTGTGTTTACCTAAGCCAGGGGTCTCCAAACTACGGCCCGCGGGCCAAATCCGGCCCGCCACTGCCATCAATCCGGCCCGCGACAGCTTAAGACTAGTAAGACAAGTCCATGTTATGGCCCTAGCAACATACCGAAAAAAATATTATGGCCCCAAGGCTTCAAAGTTTGGAGACCCCTGACCTAAGCTAACTCTGTGCTTAATTTCATCAAAATTCGTTCCAACTTTTTCGTAGTTGAGTGCGGACAAACAGACACACTTACACACAAGCTTTCGCATTTATTGATCGAGCGAAGAGAGGCCTCGGATTCGGCATTTCTATTCATGGTTTGTTCGACGATAATACAATTATAGGTCTGTGATAATAACATATCGTTGATCCGATCTTTGTGTTTCCTTAATTTTATGTAATTCGGTATGCTAAAAAAATTAACCTATGCCAATTCCAAAACCATTTCGAGATTTTATCTTACCAACCCTTATTTTTCTACTCTGACCTTTTAAAACGATAAGATGCCATTTATTTTAACATAAAACTAAGAAATCATTCGACTTTCATTGTCCTCTAAATGACGTCACGTGTAGCATTTTATTTTCTGTGCCTTTTAAGAATAAAAATATTATACATTTGACACACTGTTCGTCACACAGAATAGAATATTTTTTCATTTCTGTGGTTTGACTGTCTGGTTTTTTTCAGGGCTGCCAATATGGGGTGCTTTTTTAGGCTTCTCAACGCAACGAAATTTTGTGCTATATGGTGACGTCACATAATTTCAATTTTCAAAAAAATATTGTAAAATAACTACTCAATAGAAAACAAAAATATTGAAATTAGTTTCTTAAAATAGCCTTATCTACGAAATAAAAATATAAAAAAAATACAAAAAAAAAAAAACTTTACATACCGAATTCTGCTGTTATAACACACTTATGGATTTAGTTGACTTCAACCGCCGTCTGACCAACGGGAGAGAAAGAGAGGGAAACATGATATTCTCACTCTTTTTCTCTCGTTGGTTGGACGGCGGTCCGTCAACCAAATCCATACGTGTGTTAACACTATTAGATTGTCTTGTCCTAGTGATTCCCCAACTGACATTCCTCAAAGGCATTGTTATGATTTGTTGTTGCGAAGTGTCGACATAATTATTATTTTCAGATACAGGTTTTACTTCATTCGTTAGAGTAGGCAAGCAGTCAATTTCAATACAATTTTTAAGATCGAATACCTATGAGCGAAATCGATTGAGATTCATGGTGCGCGAGGTCACAGTTCGGGACGAACTAATACTAATATTACTTGTGATTCTGTGACAGTGTTAGTTAGTATTGGAAAGGGGCATTTTTTTATTTTTTTTTGTTGTTCCGTCTATACTTTCTCCGACACATGTCGGAGACATTGTTAGACCAAACATATTGCATAGCAGTTTACTATATTTTTTAGATTCTCGGCGATAATCACCTTTGATATTATAATTTGATAAACACATATATAATAGACAAGTAGGTACACATAATTAGTATTACGATTATTAAGGGGGAATTTCGGGAAAAGGACATTATGGAACCGAGGGACATTTTGGGAAAGGGACACTTTGCACCTGAATAAGGAATCCTGACATCTTGCTAGGCGCCCTAAGGTGTGTGTGTGATTACGGGTCGCAAAGGGGAAAACCTCTTCATGGTTTATGCATTCCTGGTACTTGGACTTGGTGAAAAATAGACTATTTAGCACATTCTAATAGAAATTTGAGAGAATAAAACGGGATGAGACGTCACAGATATAGAACATACCGTTGTAAAGTAGGTAAATGAACTTTGCGATACGAGTAACGAGTAAAAATAAAGCCACATTAATAAAATACGAGTAAAAAAACATTGTTTATTTTTCTGTATCTTCTGTTATTATGAACGTGTCGTCTCGATTTGTTATCTATGGAACTACTGAACTAGTTTTACATTCACGGTTGTCTGTAAGTACCTACCTATATAGTTTTAGGAAACACATGGATGAATTTTCTTTTTAAAGCAGGTATAAATTGATTTTAAAACCCCTGAGGAAAGAGCTGGCTACCATAACCTCTTTTTTTTAAATTTATTAATACGCTTGCGTTTGACCGCCAACTCATCTGATGTAAAGCGATGATGCGGTCTACGATGGAGCACGCTTGCCTAGAAGAAACCGATTCACTTGTGATTTGAAGTCACCGACCCAGATTGTAACTATCGGGGAGCACCCATTCAGGCAGCGCATTCTACAGACTAGCAGTTTGCATATTAAAAGTGGAATCAAAGCGCTTCGTACGGGTTTTCGGTTTTTTATATCTACCATAAAACGGTGTCGATTTTTTGTGCGCGCTCTGGCATTCCGATAGAATAATGGGCAAGATGGAATTAGATCATGCAGATCCGATGCACTCTCCGAAATGTATCCGATAAACGAACATTCTTATAATAACCTTACACTGAATTTTGTCTCGCTCTCTCATTAGCAGAGAGAGCGAAGCAAAATTGAGAAAATAAGAATGTGTTTGAAGTTATGGTAACCCTGATAATATTGAAACGGAAGAATATAACTAATAACACTCTCGATCAAGTCACCTTAAAAACCAAACAAAAAAAACTAAAGTAAAATCTAGTTCAGCCGTTTGAAGATTATCAGGTCGTTTATCGGGGGTTTTTAATTTCATCATCATCATCATTCCAGCCATAGGACGTCTACTGCTGGACATAGGCCTCCCCCATCGATCTCCAAAAGGACCGGTTGGAAGCGGCCTGCATCCAGCGTTTCCCGGCGGTCTCTTTTTTCTCTCTTTCTGCGTTTTTAATTTTGGTAAAATATATTTAGTTATTTGTATTGAAGTCTGGCGTGTTACTGCGAAGACGACGGAGATCGAACTGAATCAGGCGGCGCACTAGTTGGAGCAATGATCCAACTTAAGACAGGCGTACATCAAAGTAGGTGTACTCGCGGTGTCTTCCTGATAAATATCTCTGAGTGTAACTGCACGCGTATTATGATAAAAATGCAAGTGGAATTTGAAAGAATGGTTGCACATTGCACATAGATTCATTCAGTAAAATGTATGATGGTATACATACCATGATACATTTTTACTATAATTATAATATTCATATAATGTACTCTGTTTTTATAAGTAGAAACTTCTAAATGGCCTCTTTGTCTCTAGCTAATTATTAACTCTGTTAATTAAGACCGTTAGTTTCTCTAAGATAAAAAAAAAAAAAAAAAATTTGGTACAATAATTTTAAGAACCTTTGTTTTGAGCGTTATCTACCTCGGTTGTGTATTTCAACTATAATAACAGACTACTTAGTAGTTACTGTATATTTTTTTTTCCATCTTAGAACTATCATTACAGGTTATAATCTAATGCGATAGTGTAGCAAATATTATTAGTTATAAATATTAGTTATCTATACTACTAATATTATAAAGAGGAAAGATTTTATTGTTTGTTTGCATTGAATAGGCTCCGAAACTACTGAACCGATTTGAAAAATTCTTTTACTGTTGGGAAGCTACACTATCCCCGGGTAACATAGGCTATATTATATTTTCAAAAAAAATAGGGATCCTTACTAAAACTCCAATAATGTAACCCAAGGTGTAAAAAAAATAAGATTTACAATTTTGACTTTGCGTGTTTGACAGTTCTAAGACAGGACAACGTCTGTCAGGTCAGCTAGTAGTTAATATAAACAAATTACATGTTTCGTGAGCAGTCCGCCCTATGATATTGACCTGAATAGACGCTGTAAAAGTATAAATTGTTGATTTATTTATCTCCCCTTCTGAAACGCTTGTTGACGTGGTGTCTATCTTCATAAAAGTCTGTGGTTAAACTACACACACGGGTATGCAGTATCTAAGCGGAAAGGATAACGGGGCGATGCCACGGAATAAACAACTGTTACAATGCCATTGTCATTGGCAGTTCACGGCAATGGACTTGCGCGTGCGACTTTGTTTACTTCTTTACGCTAGGAAAGGGAAGTCGCTTCATTGTTACAAAATAAACGTAGCATTGCTGTTAGTTTTGGTAATTGAGTCTAATCGACAAAAGAGGATTCTGTTGAACCATTTCCTCAAACTAAATTTATTATTTACTAGCTGCGCCCCGCGGTTTCACCCGCGTAGTGATGAAAAATGGTGATGATGATGATGATGATGAAAAGCAGCCTATATCACTCTCTGGCTCTTGAACTATACCCATGCAAAAAATCAGGTCGATCCGTTGTTCCGTTGCAGCGTGAAAGAGGAACAAACAAACCAACAAACAAACACACTTTCGCATTTATAATATTAGTATGATTGATTGCGTTTGACCGCCAACTCGCCTGATGTTAAGCGATGATGCGGTCTACGATGGAGCACGCTTGCCTAGAAAAAACCCGATTCATTTGATGGCTCTAAAATTGTTGCCTCTAGAGAAAGAGTTTATTTTTAAACCGACTTTAAAATTTGTAAATTCACAATTTCGTTTACTCGGAGGACGTTTTATTTTCCAGATATTTTGATTTAAAAACCAAGCCACTGCAGCTGAACCCGTTTTGATGAAATTTCTATGGGACCAATCTGAAAGTACTTCTATATCAGCTATTAAATAAAAAGCAATGTTAAAAACGACGCAGTTCTAAGATAATAATAATTTAAAAAAAAAAACAGTCGTAGATTTGCACGTTAGTAGTAGTAATTCATCTTATCCAGAAGAGACGGCGCTGTATTAAAAATTACGGATACATAATCTGAGCGTCACACGTGTTTAATGCTTTTTTCCCCATCCCAAAAAGGAAAAAAAACGTATTGAGAACCCCTCCTTTTTTGAAGTCGGTTAAAAATAATTTATACTTTATTTTTATGTTTATTCGTATTTAGCGATTTTTAATCTTCTAAAATGTGCGAATGGGGAGACACTACTTATTTATCACGCCAGGTGGCGTATTATCGCTGGTGTTGTTTCACTGTCAAAAGTGTCAAATGTCAAAGGAATTTTAGTAATTACAAAATAAATACCGTCTGGTATTAAAACATGCCTCTGTGTAGTGCATTTCAGTGTAAAAATAGAGGTTGGACCGTTTTCCTTCCGATGAGAAAAAATAATATTGATAATTTTATTGCATGCCTTTGTTACCAAAAGATTAGATTTTTTACCAGCTCAGGAAGCCACTGTCATTAAAGAAACATTTTACTGTTTAAAAGCAAAGTTTATTTTTATTGTTTCATTCAAGAGCAATGTTTATAAGCTCAAAAAACCACAAATGACAGCACCAGCGAAGGTGGCGCCATCTGAGATAAATTTTGCCTGTGGCTTCTCATTAGATAGGGTCTGGCCGGTGAGCGGTGGTGACTGGTGCAATATATGAAAGGTAATGACTTGGGTTAGTTACCGTCGCTGTTGGCCACGTCGTTGGCCCAGGATTCAGGCAGCAGGTGCAGGAACACGTCTCCGAGTAGACCGCCCACCGCGAAGCTCAGCAGTATCCGTAACGTCGCCGCGCCCGCTGGAAACAACAATTACAGTTAATAAAAACTAAAATCGACTTCCAAATTTAGTTAACATAGTTACAATTCATCATGATTTCAGCCATATAGGACGTCCACTGCTGGACATAGGCCTGCCCCATTGATCTCCAAAAGGGCCGGTTGGAAGCGGCGTGCATCCAGCGTTTCCCTGGGTTTTTTTCAGGTCGTCTGTCTATCTTACGGTTGGACCTCCTACACTGCGCTTACCGGTCCGTGGTCTCCATTCGAGAACCTTTCGGCCCCATCGGCCACCTTTTCTGCTTGTAGTTACAAATGAAGCCAATGAATTCGTGTTAAAAATGACCTGACAACATGTTAAAAATATCTCATAGTGTTATCAGTGTATTTCATTGGGGATTAGAGTTATACTGATAGCAAAGTTATCAGAACGATCAGCCACCGTATTATTGTAGTAAACTAGTTCCACCTCGTGGTGTCACTCGCGTGGAATATCTATGTGTGTGCAAAGGTCTTAGAATAAGGCTTCGATATTCTCCTGCCTGTCGTAAGATCTAACTAAAAGGGGCCTTTGGGATCTTGGATGGTAAGATTTTGCGATCCGACCACCTACTCAAACTAGCCCACTGAAGACAACGGCGCAGTGAACTGGGAATGTTACCTTTTGCAATGTGCTAGGGGGAGAGGGGTACGTTCCTTTGTAGATTTGTACTGTCCGTGATCCGTCAGCTCAGAGGCCGGCCACCAATAACATAACTCCTACACCCCAATCTTTTGAAAGTCTTCAAAAAAGGGTATTTTAAGGAATCGCCGTACTAATCCTTAGCATAAAATCACATCGATCCATTGCTCTTTCCACCATGCCATGGATGTTCTGGACACAAACAACTGACGTTTTATAGGTTAGTTGTAGGGTGTCTTACAAAATATGCTACTGCGTTTGGATGCGTTTGGATGACGAGTAGATTTTTACAATATTTATAATTTAACTTGCTTTATTAGTCTAGTTTAGGTCAAATCTTGCAACTGAATTTTAAAACAGCTATCCGCAACTTGAGCTGAAATGTTGCATACGTTTAGTTTGGAATAGAGGAGGCGAGGCGAGGAGGAGTTTGGAGGCGCTAAGAGTCATTCTACATCCAATATGGCGGATTTCCAAAGATGACAGACCTGCTATTTTTTATGCACTCCCAAGATATAGATAGGTATCAATTGAAAGCTTTTTTTTTTTTTTAAATAATAATTTAATTTTTTACCTTGGTGTGAGACATACATACATTTTCGTATTAGCACGGATCATGATACAGATTTCGGTTCACAATCGCGATAGCAGTTTTGTGTAGTATCTTAACTATGGTTTGTTTATCTAATCGCATTGAGATGCGATAAGCAGAGGTCATCGATTGGTACGGCGTTCGTTGGCCTTGATATGAGGTACGACTAGGTGTGACGTAACGACTTGTCAGGCAACATTGATTCTTTGTTTAGTACAGTAGATAGAAGAGTGGGTATAATGGTGGATTTTAAGGTTTTTTGATGTGAAACATCTATTAGCACGCCTTGGCAGTAAAACCGACTCGCATGCTGTGACGGCCAATGATGTGACGCTCTCTTATGCCGTCATGTTTCATTTCAGCATTTAAGTATTTATGGTTTTTTTAAATTTCTTAGTGCATACGATGACGGACACGATTATTTTAGTTAAAATGTGTTATCACAAGTGACAACTTGTGTTTATGTTAATAAAGTTCTTTAGGCCTAAACCTACAAGGAACCTTTATAAGTTCGTTCTGTCCGTCCGTCTGTCTATCTGTCCGTCTGTACGTCCTTCCTAATTTGATATCTTAATTTGATTTGAGTCATTTTGATTTTAAAACCAAACTACTGAACTGATTTTGATGACATTTTTGTGGGACCAATCTAAAAGTTTATCCTTTTATTTTACTCCTTTTTTGAATTCGCATAAAAGTATTTCATCCAAGTGAACGTATTTGCGTATTTACTCATTTTAAAGTCGTTTTTTTTTTTAAATTGATAGTTAGTAATTTTATCCGAAAATTATGTGTGTGTAATTGACCGCCTGACGCGGTGCAAGTACCGTTGTTTATCGATCGTCAAATACGATAAAATGCCAATTGATCATACTCGCTATGATCGATTCTATGTAATTATATCGAATTTGACGATCGATAAAGAACAGTACTTACACTGCTGAGCTTTAAAACAAAGATTTTTACATACGTTCCGGTGATAAAACGTACATGGCGTTGTGTATTTTTTTTTTTTAATAATAGGTACTTATCATTATTCGATGAAATGCTTAGTATAATATCACATTGATGATTTTATATCTATGAAGTATTCATTTACAATACTCCAGATTTATTTACATTTCGATAACATCGATTACCTTTATCACGATTATACACTTACGAGGTGATTTATTAAACGTTATCGTACTTTTTAGATTATTATTGTTTAATTGTTTTTTAACCTAATGTTCATATTTCGCGCGAAATTTCCATTAAATAAATACTCTCAAGAACTTTTTTATTTTTGCTTCAAAGGACGACCATCAGCTTGGTTACAAAAAACTTAAATAGATACACAAAGGCAAATACAGGTCATCACGGATAGATATTCACTTGTTTTTATAATTTCTTAGCAGAGTTTGAGGCCCTCAGGAAATTCCTTTACTGTGTCAAACTTTTTTTTCTTAGCGGTTACTTTAAAACTAGTTTCAACGATCCGTTACTGCGAGGTCCGGTTGAAGCTACCTACTTCAATCCAGAGGAATCAAGAAAGCTGGTTGTTTTGCTTTTTTATAGAATCTGTTCAATGCCTTTGTTTATTTGTATAAAGCATACGTAGGTAGGTATAAAGAGTTATATTTAGACAAGACCAACCAATAATACATTCATTGTTGTCTCAAGAACATTTTTCCCGCCGTTTTCTTGTGATTAAATATGCTATTTAAGTATTTTAACCGATTTCAAAAAAGGAGGGAGTTCTCCACTCAATTGTATAAATGTGTTTTAAACCCTTGGTATGGGTATCAATGAAAAGGCCTTTTAAAATGAAGGCATGGTTTGATACATCACTTTTTTACTAACTCTATAATTTTCGATATAGGTATGGCCAGCTAAAGTAGCGAAAAGTTGGTCCGCCTCGATGCATACACAGAAACTAGATTGTAACAATACTAAACTGATAGTGTCTGTTACTGATAGATCTTATTTAAAACCTTCATTCTAATTAATTTCAAACGTAATCTGATTATGACTTTTTGAGTTATGGCGATAAAACTGTAATAAGTTCAAGACGTCCTAGTTAGAGTCGTGGGCATCCAGTGGATGCAAAAGGCAGGCTGTCGTTCAGTGTGGAGGACAAAGGGGAGGCCTATGTTCAGCAGTGGACGTCTTCTGGCTGATGATGATGTCCTAGCTCAAATGTCATGGACCTTTTCGTAAAATTATCTCAACTAAGAATGTTTCCCTTGTGGTTTTCTTATTCACTAAAACATAAAAAATATATAGTATGTCGGGATGATACTCTCTGAAATTCGGCTAATAATAATAATAATAAATACGCAGGGGCGGCTTTATGGCGAGCCGTCGGTGAGTGGCGACACCGCGTACCCCGATTCCATGGGTCTAAAACCCCAGAGACCCTGACCCCTGGCTTGCCTTAACCGGCCGTCTGGGGGTGGAAACCGCAAGAGCTAAAAACCTAAGCTCCAGGGTGGAAGTGTTAAAGGGCATAACGCCGCTAGTAGCTCTTAGTGAAAGTGCAGCACACCTCTCGACACCCTAAGCCACCCACGTCAATGTTGCCCTTCCGGTGCCAATATGCGGCAGCCATTATGGGGGGCCCATTTAGTGAGTGGCAAGTCATCACCTGCCTAAGTATTTTGAAATGAGGCATAATTGGCAGGTGCCGTACCTCATACCATAGATCTGTTATCCCATCCACAAGTTGTTCACCTCAATAGCCTAGACGTTTTATATCCTATACTGTACAATAGTTTTATAATCCATTTTATACACATTCAATAATATTGTATTTTATATTCAACGGGGCCTCTTGGTGTTGGCTTCGGCCCCACCAATGCCTACCAAATGTCCGGGCTAGACCCGTGTTTATATTGAAATAAAGTGTCATAATAATAATAATTTATTTATTTCCAAGTAACATAGACTCATACAAATCAAATAATATCAATAGAAAAAATAGAAAAAATTAATAATAGTAGCTAGTCACATTACACTAATAATAATTATTACCAATTGAAATTTAAAATAATTAAACTAAAAATGTCAACATTATACAATAAATTAATTAAGTCAGTCATCAGTACCTACCCTTACATTAATAAACTAGGTCCTACTGTGTGCAGTGTGCAATGTGTAGGCTGCAACAATGATTTATGTAAGGGCAATGACAACAGAGTTTTGTTCGTTAGATTTTTTCTAAAACGACAGTTTTCTGAACTATGAATATGACTACAGTTATATGGGTTTGGTTACGGAACCCTACCATATGCGTGTCTCGACACGCTCTTATCCAGTTATTATTTATTCTCATTCACACTATCAGCATACAAATAATAATTTAAGATCTCATTCCCCGTGGTTCCCGACTATCGGTTCAGCAGTCGGTTTATCAGTACGTGAGGTGTCATCCGTAGCGATAAGCCCGCCCGCCGCGCGATACTGTACCCTATGACGATGCAATAACGGCGACCGATAACAGCCTCTCGTGATGTTGTGTTGACAGTTGACCGATTGTTTTTTTATTAGCTACAGAAAAGGTCTAACTTTTCCTTTTGATATGGATGCGAGCTAGACGGAGATAGGGTTTCCTTTGTTTTTTTAGGTAGAGTTGATACTCATTGTATTCACCTATACAGGGTTACGCATATAGACTGTACTAAGCCAAAAGAAGGTCATTGTAGTGATCATTAAGATATTTTTTTTACTATGGGACTAACCCTGAAATCGCGAGAAAAATGTTGTTCCTTTCCTTTTTAGGAGTTTCAATGTCTGTTTTCTATGGAACAGCTGCCAGATAACAAGGGGCGGCAAAATAAAAGATAAAAAAATAAACCGGCCAAGTACGAGTCGGGCTCGCGCACTGAGGGTTCCATACCACCACAAATTACAATAATTATATAATGACTTCAAAATTACTAAAATATGGCATTTCGTATCGATGAAATGGTCTTCCCAGGTAAGGAATTTCCAGTTATAACTTGTCAATGAACTGAAATTTGTCACCGACTCGCACTTGGCCATTATTTATTATTTGTTGTTATACTTTAGAGTGTGTACTAAAATCATGCCAAGTTTGATGCTTGTACGACGTACGTATTACCGTTTTTACATTAGAGCAATTATAAAAAAATTACGTCTGTTGTATAAGAACCCATCCCCCTTTTGTTTTAACTTTTTAACTTTTTTATTATTTGTTAGTTAATCCGGCATAACATTACATATTCTGTGAAAATTTCAACTGGCTACGTCCCCGTATTTGGGCGTCAAACATTCCCCAAAAATTTAATGATTTTAAATTTTAAGAGGTTAACTTAACGCGGCGCGTTACGTGCGTGTTAAAGTTACGGAATCAGGGCACAGTGTACAATTCGGTAAATTTTGTACAGTGGGCCAAAATTACTACCTAACAATATTTTAGTAGGGTTACATTTAGCCCGCGAGTCTATATAACTCCGTATTTTTTAATGTCCTTTATTTAATATGACAAGTTGGTATGTTGTTTTCGCAGAAGCCATATTGATAGAAGAATTTGAAGAGGTCCATTGTTTCTTGTTTTATGCAACTTATTTGTTGTCTGCCTGTTTATACAGCTACAGAGTGGTGGCATTAAGCCAACGAGGTCATTATGGTCATCATTATAAACAACTTTTACTATGGGACACTCCGAAATTGGAAACCAAATATTTAAAAAAAAAGTTTTTTTTTTATACGATAGACAATATTTTATTTGTAACAAAACTCCACACACACTTTAGTGGAACACATATTTAAAGTTGAAAAACGTTGGATTTTTGCCACAAACCCGCCCCAGCTCAGCATGATGCCGTTTGTTATCAACCGGCGCTGGTCTTCCGATGGGACCGGCAAGTGACGTCACGCACTGCACGGTGTGCGTACAAGTACGGACTAGGTTCGGTTCCTAAGTTGTTGATAATTATAAATATATAGTGACCTCCTATCAGCTTAGTACCACCATTCCATGTAACCCAGTTTCACAGCTAATTGAGATCATTTGCGCAATCTAACCATTATTGTTTCAGTAGCATTATGTTCATGCATTGATTGAATGTAACTCTCTATATTGCTTTGAGTGTATCAATTGAATACACTGTTTGTAGTGTGTCTGTACTTCTGTAGTAGGCTGACCCCGTATAGTAATAAATATTATTAATTAAAAAAATATGCATTCCGACCGATGGGCCAGGTGCGTCACACAGTGGGTGCCTGATGGACGACGCAGTCAAGGCCTAAGAAACGCTGGCGTGACGATCTTGACTCAATCCGGAGAAGTTGGCAAGAGGTGGCGGAGGACCGGGATGGGAGGAAATAGGATAGACCAGCGGTGGGACACTATAGGAAAAAAATTACTTAAACAAGCTTTTATGCGTCGACCATTTTGAATTTAGGTGACGTCATTTATTTTTCATATTCTTCTCAATAAACCCTTTCATTTGACACCCATATTATGGGTGTTCATAAAAAATAACTGGTCCGCCATCTTTGGGAGTCCGCCATATTGGATTTAGAATGACGTCACTTCGTTAACCATGCATTGTCATCCAAACTAAACGTGTATGCAAAATTTCAGCTCCATCGGTTACAAATAACTGGTCTAAAGTTCAGTTGCAAGATTTATCCAATATATACTAACAGGGCATGTTAAATAAAAGCTTTTTTATGTTATAATTGTGAATTGAAATATTGTAAATAATGTAATAAGCCCATATAAATTATTTCACATAATATTAGTAAGATTAAAGAAGTCTAATTACTGTAAAACTAAAAAAAACACCTTGTAAACATGGCGAAAACCTAACCCTTTACCTTTTCTGTACTGTCATGGGTAAAAACTACATGTGCCTATCTAGATTCCATCATTGTAGTATACTTTTCCCTTTAAACATTAAAATATTATATCTATACAATTTATTTTCGACTATCTGTAATCTATTATCAGCATCAGTAAAATCAGTCAACTGTCAACGATTGCCTAACATTTCAGAGATTGTTTCACAAGCCGTCTAGTGAATTTCCCAAGATTTACTGTCAACGGTACTCTCCCTTGTTACCATGTTAAGATTGGAATTATTGTATTATTAGAATTTACAGTATTTATTTAGCTTTACAAAGATAAAGAAAATTTATTCGCACCAAATACGAATAAATTATACACACATTTAAAAATGCATGTATATGATGTTTAAACAATATTAATTAGTTGCTTTGTATCATGTTTTGTCTAATTAGTAGGCATACAAATTCTAGATTTATACGCATACAAATTCTAGATTTGTACGCCTACTAACTAGACAAAACATGATACAAAGTGACTAATATTGTTAAGATAGCATAAAAATACCGTAAATATGATTTAGATTCTCATTAATTAACACATAGACATTTCTATAATTGCAAAATCAACAATATGACCCACTGCCGCCGTTTTTAGAGTTCCATAGTACAAGGAACCCTTATAAGTTCATTCAGGTCATCCATCCGTCTCTGTAATAATTTTTTTTGGAACTATGTGATATCTATAGTTTTTAATATACATGCATGGTACTTTGCACAATGACAGTTTTAATATAGATCTCAATTTAAAAACTGGGGTTTAGGGGTTTTAGGGGTGTGTGCCTGTGTGGTTCTGATACATGTGAAATTGGGATGTTTTTTTCCCCGCTACACCCCCTCATATTGGGTATCATTGAATAGGTATTTTAAAATGAAGGTTAGGTTTGATACACCACTTTTTATCATGTAATTATCTTTTGCGAAATGTGGCCTACCAAAGTGGCAAAAAGTTGGTACCTCAGCTTAATTTAGTGTTTTAATTGCTATCCACTAGTTTGTACAGCATTCTGGCTGAGTCTGACAGAGGCTCGGCCAGAATACTGTAATAATACAGTAACCTGGTTGATTGCATAACAGTTCTTTGAATATTTTGGTTCTGGCCACATTCCATAATAATGTGATATCATATGACTGTTTCCCAGATATTGTCCTTCCATGGCCTCGTAATTTTTAAACTGCCCCTTTTTGACCCACTCAATAGTTTTAACCCCCAAAAGGTTACATTAAAAAAGTAAAATAATACAAATTTATTATTATTATTAGAAGTATGTATAAATTATGAGATATGTATCACATTAATAAATGTTATGATGCGTCGATCGGTAGTATTATTTTAACAGAAGGCACTGCAACCCAGTATATTATTTTGATGGCCCGGTACCGGGGCGTGACCCACCAAATTTCTCAATCTCTATGACATTACAAACAGGTCAGTTTGGAGTTCAGCAATAACTAAACAACAAATTGTATAAGTTGACATAAGGCCAAGAGCGTCGACAAGGGGGGACAGTAAAGGACTTGCCCCTAGAGATTAAAAAAATGTAGCCAACTGCAAAGAAACCAAAGTCCTAAGGCCGTGCAATTGTCTTGCTTTGCCGATAAATCCCGCACGTCAAAACTTGACTGTACCTACAATTCATATTTTTCTCATTCTCCATAATATTAACTTGAAAAAAATACAGGTTCCTTCTTTTGTGTATTTTGTACTAGACACAACCAACATGTATTTGTAAATGACACTAATGAAAATGCAAATGTGTGTTCGTTTGTCAGTTTTCTTGTTTGTCCGTTTTTCACTCGGCAACAGAATGGATAGACGTGATTTTTGCATAGTTAGGTAGAGGGCCACGAAGTGTCGTACTGTACTTTTTTTTCTGGAGAAATCTAGTTCCTGATGTACGCAACTAAACAGCAGCGAGCAAGTCAATAATAAATACACAATAATTATAAATTAAATATGCTACTGGGTCAATTAAGTTTGTATGCTATAGTACTGATAAGGAGTAGTGGTACTAGCCTACTGTTAAAATTTATTATAATAGTAAGGTACGTAAATTAATTACTGATTTGTAACTCAATTCAAAATTTAATTATTTAAATTGTTAACATAATAGGTAAGCAGTTAATCATCTAAAGTTATAGAAAAAGTAGCTTTAAATAACTTTAAGAAAAAGACCCACAAAAACTATTTTGAATGAGGTCACTTCTGTGCTACTTACCACATTTTTTGTAGTAATAAAATAGGCTATAATACTTTTTCTCAAGTTCTTGGCTGTTGGTTAGTATATTATGGTTGATCTGATTGTTTTTAAAGTTTCTGTACAACAACTAACTAAAACTTCAGTATTCTTGTTACAGCCGATTTTTTTACAAAGAAACTTTTCTTCTGAGCTTTACACACAACAAATGAGTGATGACTTGAATATTCTAAAAATAGTCAGCACATGCTAGCAACATGAGACGAGATTATAACAAAACAATACTTACGTCCATCTTCGAATGTCGCAGAGGAATCTATAGGGATGATCAGAAGCGGTAGAATGCCGCTTAAACCCACCAGGACCGATGCTAATGAGGCAAACAACCACGGATGTTCATCGAGCTGATCCATTAGTGCGTAAAAATCAGGAATATATTCTTGTATCACCTCCATGGCCAGTTCCCGCGTCGCGCAATTAGGATTTCGATTTCAATATTTTTCTGCGAACGGCACAGCAGGCCAGACCAGCAATGTTTATCTTTTTAAAACGGCGTAATACTTTCCCATTGCCGGAACTATCGACCGCTGTGTACTGTTTCACGCGACGAACTAAAGTCTAAATCAAATCAGTCGGTCGCCGTCGTCGCTCGTCGGCATTCCGTGAACGTAATACGAATGATGGGAAATGGGAACTGAGAAGTTCGTCTGCGTTTTCGAGATACGAAGATGCATCAGTCATGCTCCAGTTCAACGGACTAATCTTCAATTCTTGTACGAATGAGATCAACGACCAACATACCACTTTTATTTTCTTAGAGCACTAGCAAGTTTACGATAAGTCTCATTTATTCATAATTAAATTAACTAAAGCTTCCATTTCAAATCATAGGGTGTATATAATGTACAACATGATATTTGCCAACATAATAATGTACGGGAAGGAAAGCACAGGCAGTAATTCATGTACAGTGATTCCAAATATCATGCTGTACAATCCATGTCGTACAATACTGGCCGTCAAATATTGGCTCGTGTCAATAAAGTACGGGAAGGAATGCACAGCCAGGAATGTACAGCCAATAATCCATGGACGTGGGAAAAGTCCACGTTTTATTGGGCTGTACATTATTATGCCGTATTTTATCATGTTGTGCAATACGGGCCGTGTTTTGCGGAAAAAAGCCGAAAATGTACGACCAATAATGTACAACATGTTAAAAGGTGGCATCTTCCCGTATTGGCTAAATTCCTGAACGGTCTCTGCTCTTATTGGCTGTTGAGATCGTGAGCTCTGTCGATTCCATGCTTCGTTTGAACGAGAAAGTGTGAGATAGTCACAGATTAACTACGGAACTCGTACGATATAATATACTCTATGGAGTGGAGATGTAATAAAAAAGCTTAAAAAAGACATGGCGGATCAAAACAAATGATTAACAATTATGTTTTTAGTAGTAGCGCTTTAGCAAAGAGAATTCCCTGTATATTACTTTACTCTTTGATCTAACGCTACGCTAAGATCCGGGAGACTTGTACGCGCAGGAAGATATCATTATGGAAACTGACGTGGTGTTTACACATTTTATTTATATTACACGGGAATTACTCACGTAAGATTAAGCTGGTTACCGGTTACCTGGATACTGAGCTGGATCACATTAGAGGTGTGCTGTATAGCAACGGGTATAAATGGAAGCAGAGCTGGCGTATGACAAACACGACGGCCGGGACATGTCGGACACCGGTAGAGAGCAACAGCATATTTGCCCTATGGTAAAGCAGTGACGGACAGTATCGGAAACTTGTTACGCCGGAGGTAAAGCATCAAGACGATCTTCCGTCCTATCGGGCAACTAAGCCAGCGGCTCCGCCTCCAAAAGATAGAGACCCATTTCCCGGTATTTATATGATCCCCTGCGAATGTAAATGTTGTGTTGGCGAAACAAAGTGGAACTTGTCCACGAGACTCACGGAGCAGATACGTTCCATGAAGAAGCTCGACACCAACGGTTCCGCGGTGGCAGAACTTTCTCTAGGCTCCAGCGCTCAGCATTATTATTAGAATCGACAGAGCGAAACTGCTGGCATGGGAGAAATTCTTAGTGCCCCGGAAAGTCAGAGAAGCCATCGAAATCAATCGATGTCCAACCTTCAATAGGGATGGAGGATGGAATCTACCACTGACTTGTCTTCATGGAGTTCGTGGGAGTTCACACAGGAAGATTCGAGTGGAGAAGAGTTCCAGTGCGCGCCGGCGCAACATATTTCGATACGCGGCCTACCCCGATCACCCGATGGGGGGTGCACCCGATCAGCAGCTGTTGTGCGCACCGTGTGGCGACCCGTAGTGCAAAGTGAGATACAGCTGCGCGCGCGCACTCACCTTGAAAAAGACCGCCTAATGCGGTTGAAACGGTCTGAGTAACCGGCTTAATCTTATGTGAGTAATTCACGTGTAATATAAATAAAATTATGTTTTTGCAACGAGATACAATACATAATAGAGTCACAATCGTGCCAAAAACTGTCCGAACCAAAACTCGGCACACGCTACGAATTGCGCCGACTTTTTGGTTAGTTACAAGGTAACCGCCATCTAACTACAACGCTGCGCGATGCCAGAGCTACGATGACATAGCGGACAACATTGAATACTATGCTATGATTGAATACTCACTGAGAGATTGATTCTATAGGAATTTTATCTCAATGTGTTTTGTTAATAGTTTATAGAAATATTCTACTTATTACTAGTCCTTTGGAGAAGGGGAACATACCTCATTTTAAAAAATCTTTCAGATTGCCTGGTTAATGCGACGCTTGACCAAAATTCTGGCGTGTTTCTGGCTCAACGCATAAGCATTGCCCAATATTGCCATTCAGCATGGTAATGCCGCCAGCATGCTGGGTACGCTGCCAACTGATAGTGGGCTTGACCATTTAGATTGTACTTAGACCTTCAATGGTCTATTGGCAGTCTTAACTGTTTTTGTAGTGTTAGTATTAGCATATATTTTGTTTTGTAATGGTTGATCTGGTATATTAATAACATAGTGTAAAAACATGTCCTTTTTCAGTTGCAGATTTGAACAGGCCTGGGGGAAGCGACCAATCTAGGTCAAGTGTCAACTCCTAGGCATCATGATGGATAGAATTTAGATTTCCCTTCCTGCACATGACCTACCACCCACAGAGCCCACCTTGTCCACAGTATGGGAAGGACACCGCCAGAGGCACATACCACGGCGCCCTGCTCCAAGACATCATTTATTTGATGCTGCTTCAATATCCAATTTGGGTTAGTAACACCATTTATAACTCAAGAATGGCTGGACCGATTTTCATGATTTTTGATTTATTGGAGTTCTCTCTGCCCCGAATAGCAGAATTAGTATAAAAAATCGGAAAAATGGAAGAACCAAACAAAAAATATGAAATAAATCAGTTTCCCATACATTCTGTATGAAACGCATCGAGATACAATACAATACATAGAGTCACAATCGTGCCAAAAAAATCCGAACCAAAACTCGGCGCGCGCTAGGAATCGCGCAGACTTTTTGTTTAGTTACAAGGTAACCGCGATCCGACAACAACGCCGAGCGATGTCATAGCTACGATGACATAGTGGACAACTAACGTTGAAAACTATGCAAGCGATATAATGTCTAAATTGGTGTAAATGTGGCATTGTGAACTATACCTATAATTGATACGATGTATGTACAATGACGCTCGGACGTTTAATGCCTGTTTTCACTGAGAGATTGTGTCTCTATAGGAATTGTATTTCGATGATGAAACGGCAAGAATTGAAGTCATAAATTGTCATTCTAAGTCAAAGGAGGTTGCTGTTGATACCAAGGACATTGCTTGAAGGAGGCCTGTAACGCAGGTGAAACCGCGGGGGCGCAGCTCATCTATATTTGAAAAAATGAATCCCTATTTACATTGGACACGCCATAACTTGAGAACGACTTCTAATACTTTGTAGAAGGTTCTAACGAAAGAAAAATTAAGAATATTATGCAGAAAATGTTAAAATTCGGAAAATTATACGACGATTTTACGGACAGCATTTTTATCTTTATTTTTGAACATTCATAGCTAAGACAGGACAACGACTGTTGGGTCAGCTAGTTATTTAAAAAAAGCGATGTGTGTATGTATATACCCTACGAATTCCGAAACGTCTGGACCAATTTTGACGGGACTTTCACTGGGAGTAATGTTATAGAGTAATCCCTGCGGGCAAAGCCGTGGGGCGCAGTTAGTATATTATATTATAGGTGTTATCTGCACTCAAATCTGTAACATTTTAACTGATTTGAATGAAATTTTGTATGGAGAGACGTTTTATCCCTAAAAATAAACAAATCGTATAGAACAGCGGGTGAAATCGCGGGTACCATCTAGTAAATTATAAAACGTGTAATGGTTAATCTATACTAATATTATAAAGAGGAAAGATTTAATTGTTTGTTTTTTTGCATTGAATAGGCTCCAAAACTACTAAACCGATTCGAAAAATTCTTTCATTGTTGGGAAGCTACACTATCATATCAGGTGACATAGGCTATAATCTATACCCGTGTGAAGCTGGGGCGGACCGCTAGTCTGTTATATTATGACATAGTCAAAACTTGTGCTCTTTCAGTTACAGATTTGAGATGTTGGGAACTAATAGAACCTTTCCCACCTACACACGATCTATCACATCACAGCATCGATTCCGGGAAGCCTGCACGGCCACAGCGAGCTGCTGGCCTTCCTGGAAGAGACCAGGTGGTTGAACTAGCTGCAGCCGGTTAACGCAATAAGGGCCTATGGATGGCCTAGTTGCGAAAAATGCCCGCTCCACTACGCTGTCGCTGCCCGAGACAGCCAGCCCCTCCCATCGCTGATGGTTTAAAGAGTCCTAACTATGTCATCTTTTAAATTTTTGATAGGAAGTGTCCTTTTTCCATAATATCGGTGCGATATAATATATTATCATGATCATGAACACATGATCATGTGATCAACTGTACTCAAGTATAAACTGTAACGTTACTTCAAAAGTTTGCAACAACTATTATTTAAAACTGAAATCTTTCTAACTGCACACTTATAAAAATAATACTTCTTTTTATAACCCAGTAGTTAGCATTTGTCGCCACGACGTAGCAGACCTCTGCATACCATCAGCGATAGGAGTGCGAGAGCTACTGCGTCGTCACACTGAAAAAGAACAACAGAATCTGTAGGACAAGAAAGATGACTGTAAGCATGCTAAAGCTGCTTTCCCAATTATTGACAGGAAGATCACCAACAACCTAATGAAGTTGCAACGACAGGACCTTCGCCTGATGGTAGGCCTTCCAGTCATTGCAACTTGAATAGTCACTTGTATAAAGTTGTATAAGCTGGGTGCCACGGACAGTCCACTGTCGTGGCTGCATGAAGGAGAACGAAACTGTTGAGCATGTGCTGTGGCATTGTGTAGCCACAGAAGAAACTAGAATCGCTACCAGGTTGCAAGAGGTATCATTGCCTTTTTCATCCACGTCACCACAACAGCTAGACGGCTTTTCATTGTCATTATGCACACTTCCATCTACGCCACTGGAGCGTGTGTGCCAGCGTCCCAGAGCCTCACTGTACAAATATATGTACCAACATATTTCAAGGAGCTGGGTTGGCTCGGGTAGGTGCTGGTAGGGGGAAATGCACAATACACCCCGAGCGGGACGTCAGTGCAGGACTTATCGCCTCCATCTCGAATAAGAATATGATCTGTCGACAATACAATGAAATCATTAAAAAGCATAGCTCGATGCTCGATAGACATTTTTGATTAATTTCTACCCAGATTCAAGAAAAATATAAAAAATATTGCATTCACGGCTAATCGTGAATGCAACTAATTGAAATAAAAATTATAATTATTAACCAAATTTTCATTCTTGTAATATCATACTGCTTTTATAATACCTAATCATGATGAGTATGCACGTTTTGGGATTTATGGTTAATTTAGTTTTTTATTATAACTGTATTCTGATTTGTGTACCTCAATAAATAAAATATTGAATTTCACATTTTGTTTCACTGTATAGTTACTCCCCGTTGCTGATTAGGTAGGACGTAGTTTTCAACTAGTGATAGGAAGTGTCCTTTGGCATAATAATATCGGTGCGATATCATAAGTAAAACCTCAGATCAGACAAACAAGGGAGATATTTTATTTTTTTCTTCAAAAGACGACTAACAGCTTGCTTACGAATGTCTTAGATAAACGCCAATTACAGGTTATCACGGATATAAATATAGTAATAACAATATCTAAGAATGAACACTGAGGATACCATAAATACATAATGAAAAGAAAACACAATTGAATTAGTAAAGAAAACAGTTAATAATATACAACATATCAAACCAAATCATCATTAACATTAACCAAATATCATCATTATTAGCCTATCATGTTCTCACTGCTGGGAAACAGGACAGGCATCTCATAGAGAGAGGATGGATCCTTATCCACCGTGCTGGCCCAGTGCATTTTGGTAAATGATATGTCTGAACTTTTGAGGTACTTTGACATACCAGTCTCCTAACAATGTTTACTTTATTGTTGAGTGATGCACATTAGCCATGGGTAACTGACCAGATATTTGTGAGCCGCAGCTCAGCTTATTCTTCACACTTGAGTCAGATTAGCTCACCGCTCAATCAACTGTAATGGTCAGTGCGCTCTCTCTCTCACTCACGCGCTATCTATCGCTTTGTTTTTGTACCGTACACTCGGAGTTGCTTCAGTCAGGTCGGCTCGTTTCGCTGTTTTTAGCATGACAGAATCTAATAGTACAGTGAATGAGTGAGCTAGCGTGAGCCGTGCCTAGGCTGCCTGTTTTACACTTGAGCGGTGACTCAGTGAGTCCAAACCTAAGTAATCTACATCTTTGAATCAGCTCAGAGCTGAGTTACCTTTGCTACTGCACATAATTTAAGTCATTGGTGCAGAGCTGCTATCTCTCCATCCTGTCAAGCTTAGGCCAGATGTGTTCACACCTGCTACACCACCATATATCTCTTATTTGTCTGATCTGAGAATAAAACAATGTTAACTAATTTATTTATTTAAAATAGTTATTTTCTTTTTTACATGCTTTTAATTAACTTGCAGTACAAGTACGTAATAATTATGTTGTCAGTCCTATTTTTAAATACCTTTAAAAATTCTAATATATCATAATCATATATATAATAATCTTTTTATACAGAGACAAAGACAAGATTTTCTCATCAATAGAAAATCATCTTCCCTTAGCTTTCTTTTTGGTTTGCAGCTGCATGTGCGCAAACAACTGCGCTGGCTTTGTCATAGTTTGTGTTGTTATTTGAAATGCCACATTATTCGACAGTTTTTCAGCATTTGGTAGTCGTTTTTTAAATGAGAGACCTTTTTTCCACAAACGACATAATTATCTCACTACGTAGATTCCGTATGTTTTTTTGAAACAGTCTTGTTTGTGTATTGTATACTGCTCTTCGTTTTGAGTTGCTGCTAGCACTGTTGTTATGATCCACTAGCACAGTAGATGAAGTGATGCTATGTCTGCCACCTGAAAAATTATTGAACAATGATTAAATTAAGATATATCTATGACGGACTACATATTTTACCATGTGAAGGGTGTTAAGTTAATTAATTCGCCGTAACATTACATATTCTGTGAAAATATGAACTAGCTATCTATTACGGTTCGAAAGATCCAGCCGTCAATAGGTAGGACAGACGGACGTCGTAGGCTTAGTGATAGGGTCCCTTTCTTACCCATTGGGTACGGAACCCTAGAAATTAAAAAGTTCTGGTGATTTTCGTCAGTGTTGTAAAATATAATAAAAATAATTAATTTAAAAAAAACTTTTTAGAAACAAGCATTTTCGTATTACTATGTTAATGTGGAGGTAAGACGTCCACCCACAAGATGGACAGATGACCTAAAAGAGACCGCAGGGAAACGCTGGATGCAGGCTACTTCTAACCGGTCCTTTTGGAGATTGATAGGGGAGGCCTATGTCCAGCAGTGGACGTCCTATGGCTGAAATGATGATGATGATGATTTTCGAATTCTTGTCAGTAAACCCTTTCATTTGATACCCATATCATAATTGCCTCATTTGAAAATATAGAGGGCTTTATTTTCAAATGAGAAGGAATCGGCAAGTGCTTGGTCTCTTTGGATACATAAATAGGTTCTTCATATGAATAATAAATATATTAATAAGGTCTGTTCCACTTTGATCACCTGGGTGATAAAAGTAGACTCTTTAGTGTCCTTTGATCAGCTGGGAATATCATCATCTAGATGACCATAGACGACTCGATTCAAATTATTGTTTCGGTATCTTTTGATCATATCAATATAAATAGAAATAGGTTACCTGAAGTTGCAATGATGCGAAGTGCAGGAGTAGCCATGGGTTGCCTTTTGTCACTGTCAGGCTCAGACTGTGGAGTGATAGATGGTCCTGGAATCAATATAGAACTATTGTATATTGTAGCATCATATTTCCACTTTTTCCCCAAAATTTGTGTGTCCCGCAAATTGCGAATCAAACATCAAGATGTGACGTCATTGTAGGCCAAATCATGCTACTAATCATGGATTACGAATCGATAACGGTATTAATCAACTTTTAGTCGATTAATTTTTATTTGTTTACCTTTTGACTAAAAATCTAACCAAATCTAGCACTTAAACTACTAATTTACTACTATACGTTGTCTTTTTTCTTGTTAATAATCCCATTAATAGTAACTACTTTCCGTAAAATCACATCTTAAAAATTTATCGATTCCCATTCGATTCTTCATTCGGTCAAATTGGAGGATCAATGCGACGGTTTTTTTTTTAAAACAATTTTATTTTTTTGGCTCGGACCTATGTCCGGCGACTACAGGGCTTTCTGGGTCGAACGTGGATTGCCTCCTAGTCGCCCAACATTACAGAGAACAGAGCGGGCTTGCATTATATAACATTTAAAACACTTGCAGTACTTGTCGTATAAAACTTGAATTAACTTCAATCAGGAAATAAACATGAACCATTTGTTTGTTTTATCCTTCACCTATCAAGAATCTATTAATAATAGGTTACCTGAAGTTGCAATGACGGAAAGTGCAGGAGTAGCCATGGGTTGCATTTTGTCACTGTCAGGCCCAGACTGCAGAGTGATAGATGGTCCTGAAATCATAGTAGAAAATATTATGTTACTTAAATTTATTATATTAATTATCAAACCATCCAAACTGTTAAGCCCGTTGCAGACCATGCGAAGCACAAGTAGCAAGTAACTACTACACATCATTTGCGACAAACTAACTACACACTTTTTACTTAGTGCTAAGCAAAACGATGCTTAGCTACTTATACTTGCAAATTTTGTACTTCGCATGGTCTGCAATGGGCATTAATGTCAAAGATTTCATACTATATTACGTATGTAGTCGTTGATTAATGTACTAATAGTAATTAATTGGGTATTTATGTAATATCACAGAAATTAAAATATATTTTATCATGTAAAGATGCATGGAACAGGTCATCATAATACTTAATATTATTTTGGAATGGTGTTATTATTATGTAGGTACCTGGAGTTGCAGTGATAAGGCGTGTAGAAGTTAGGGTAGGTAGATTTTCGTCATACTGCAGAGGGGCAGATTGTCCTGGAATAGAATGAAACTATGTTAATACTAAGCAGGTATAGTAATAAATATAATGTATGAATCATGTTTAAACGATTAAGTGGATTTCCAAAGTTCATTCATTTTACGCACCTGGTAAATACAGAGGAGATGGCATTGCTAATTTAATGCATTCAGGCGTTTGTACCGATTCCTGTGTTCGTCAGCGAAGTGAATGTCACAAATCCGTTTCTTCTTGTACAAATCATAATCTGATGTTGCTTCAAGCTTTCCCCCCAACAAGATTAACCCAAGCTTAGAAACGATCAGGAAATTTGTCAGGATTTCGAAATACATGCATCACAACATCTGAAAATAAAGAAAATAGGACTTTTTGAATGTTATTGGCAAGACAATTTTATGGGATAGTGACTCCTGCCCTTTGATGATGAATATGAAGCTCCTTCCTGACAATACAGTAGGTAATATACTTATACATAATGTACACAAGAGCTTTGAGCGTCTTCGTTGAAATTTCAACGTAGACGTTCGTGTTTAATTTGAACTGCATGCTTATAATTATATAAACATTCCAGATACTGTAGGATTATGATTTATGAAGCCACTTTCAATTACGCTCTAGTACACTAAGTTTGATAAAGGTCTCTTATCTACTTACCAGTAAACTTTGCAACTAAAAGCACAGTGGTGCGGCATGGTGAAAACAACACGGAGCCTGTTTTATCGCAATGAATTCTGAGGAGACTCAATTATTCTCAGAAACTCAGAACAGGCACTCAGAAACAACGAAACAACGAAAACAAATCAATGAAATAACTGAAAAACCTAAAAAAACTTTTTATTACGAATGTTTCAAAACCAAACGTTTTTTCTTGTCGAATTCTGTCATTGGTATGTCAACATAGTGTCACTTCTGTCACATTTTTTTAAAATATTATTCGCCCATCGGCCAGGCTAAAGCCTTTCAGGCCATAACGCCTGTTCACTTTTGTCACTTACGACGAATCTAAAATAAACTGATGTAAAATTAAACATAATAAAATAAATTAATACTAATATAATTTTTAAAGGAATGCGTTTTATTTTGTATCGTAGAATAAAAATAAACTATTATGTTTAACTAAATACCATGCCCGTAGAGACATCTATCGTACATTTGAGAGTTGTTCTTTCTTGTTCATTAATGAAGATGGCGCTGCTATCTATTCAAATATTCATAATGTTCCAGCTGTAGATGGCGCTGCTATCTATTCAAATCACAGATCTACTAATTCAAATATTCATAATGTTCCAGCTGTCATCCCCCAATAGAAAACGATAAGAGAGATAAGAGTTTTTTTTTGTGTAAAATATTCATGACCGTGGGATTCAATGTCCTTTAGTCGTAATCTTAATCAGTTTACTTAGTCTTAATAGCGTCAAACAAGTCATAGTCACAGTCAGAGTCAAGCTAAGTAAGTCACGATCAAGTCAAACTCATGCCCCTGTAAAGTGGTGGAGACTTTACAAGAGGCTCCTATGGAGTTTTGGAAACAACACGAAAAGACACGATTCACCTCGTCATATCACTTTCCCACACTCGAGCACGTTTACGAGCACTTAATGAATAATAATTCACCATTTAGTACACATTAACACTCGAAAATACACAAGTTTAGGAAAATAATCCAACGCGCCGACATGTTTTTTCCGCGTTGGCGCCAAAACTCCTTGACAGTCTAGTTCTTTTCAGGGCTGCCAACATGGGGTGTTTTTCCCTAAACGTAGGATAAAAATCACGTGGAATGGTTTTTTCGGGGAAATAAATGTCTGATCTAGAACGTTTTTACAGGAAGCACCTACTTAATAGAATTAATTTTCACCACGTCACATTAATTTGTTTTTATTATGGGTGGTACTCACAACGATATAATAATGTTAAATATATTTTAATATGTCAATTTTATGTATGATTAATAATTTCTATTCAAACATGATGTCTCAACCTAAGAATAAAAAACACAGAACCTTAATAATCGAACAAATAAAATTCTAACATCAATAAAATTGTTGTTTGCAAACTAGTGAGCTAGTAACCCTAGGGTTTCCATAAACAAACAAGCAGACAATAGATGTCATTGTCACTGTCAAAGTATGTTCTAATGTCTTTTTTTTTTACTCGCGTGCTTTTTTTGGCTTCTCAACGCAACGACATTTTGTGCTATATGGTGACGTCACTAAATTTAAATTTTCAAAAAAATATTATAAAATAACTACTGAATAGAAAACAAAAATATTGAAATTAGTTTCTTGAAATAGCCTTATCTACGAAATAATAATATTAAAAAAATACCAAAAAAAAACTTTACATACCGAATTTGGCACTCGTAAATACAGAAGTTGAGGAAAATCCAAAGATCATGTATATACCCTAAATGGAACTTCCTTGGGAAAATCACAGATTGTTTATATCTGTGAGGAAAATATTACTTACAATAATACAATGAAGTGACCTACTTGGCACGTCAATGCCAAAAACTCTATGTGACGGTTGTTCTCTTTCTTACGGGAATACAGGTTTTTTTTTTCCAAATAATACCATTTGATATTGATAAAAAAAAAGAAAACAATGTTTTGTGATTCACTAGGCTTATTTGATACCACAATTAATTTCAAAGTGTGAGTCATGGCTGGCGTGATCTAGGAGTAATAGTGTTCCGTGGGCGTGATGCTGTTGGCTTGGCAGCTGGGCCCTGTTTCTGTAACTACAAACAAGCATGTAACGTGCCGTGTTATAGTGCTAACAGACGAGACGTACTTGGACGGCGGTTCGTCAGCCATGTTGACGTGTCTGTTTTGGTCAACCTCTAAAAGTTGGTCTTTATTCTTATGGAATAAAGTCAACATTTTAAGAGGTTAATTTAACGTGGCGCGTTACGTGCGTTTTAAAGTTACGGAATAATGGCCCTGTTAACAAACGCCTAGGAAAGCATGCGAAAAGATAAATCATCGACTGATACGAGACGAGACGCAAGTCAGAGTCTAATGACGACAAAAAACGATTCTGAATCTAATAGTAATAACAGACGTGTGGATTTGGCTGACGGACCGCCGTCTAACCAACGGGAGGGAAAGAGAAAATTGATTGTACGGCGGTCCGTCAGCCAAGTCCGTCTCGTTTGTTAGACCAGTTATGTAAGCCGGCATTTTTTTCACCAGATAAAAATTATACTAGCGAGGGTTAACTGAACAGAGTCACAGCTTAAAGACAAAATTGGTTGTCAAATTCTTCAAAATAGTGTATAGCTTTTATTATTTATCATGACTCTGGCTGGATACAGAGTCTTTCAGTTTCAATTATAGTTTATTAGTTTATTAGTAGTATTTTTTGCGTATAATGGGTTTACAAAAGTTACAGGTGTCGTGTAGAAAGAATGGTTCGCCATTATACTACCTTTCGGCATGCAAATTTGGCACTTACATACTATGGAAACGAATTTACATTTAAATAAATAAATCAAACAATCTCACTTAAAATACTAACTTAGAATTAGATGAAGAGATCATTAAAATTTGTTACAATTATTACCTATTTGGCACTACCCTACCACAGTTTTACAAACTTAGATTACAAGCAATTACGATTGCGATTACTAAGCAAATGTCACAAGTTACAAGTCATTATACAAAGCTATTCACGGTCAGACTTGTTTGTTAATATTGTACACAAGATAAAATTATCAGATCATAAAGTTAAATGTCATAATGAATACAAAAAAAATAATGTCAAATCATAATAATAATAATTATAATATATAATTTAGGACAGTTATGTATAAAAATTTATATTAAAATTTATCAGTCAAATACTCATTTATGGTGTAATATGCCTTGTCCAATAACAAGCATTTTAATTCATGCTTGAAAATAAGCGTTTCACTTGTTTTAATTAATTCTTTTGGCAAGTGATTATAGATCATTGGAGCCTTACATAGTGTGCTATTAGAGAGTAATGCTGTATTTCTCATAGGAATATTAATTTTGTGCTTATTACGCGTTGATTTAAGATGTTTAAATAAGTTTAAGTTATTTCGTACAAACATTACGCACTCGTAAATATAAAGACAGGGAGTGGTGAGAATTTTTAAACTTTTAAAGTAAGGTTTACAACTGTCCCTTTGTTTCAGTTTGCAAATAGCTCTAACACACTTCTTCTGTGCCTTGAACACGGCTTCTTTCCCGGTACTGTTTCCCCAAAACATGATGCCGTATCTAAGCAATGATGAGACATTAAACAGTTTACATTGTCTTACTAGCGTCAAACAAGTCATAGTCACAGTCAGAGTCAAGCTAAGTAAGTTACGGTCAAGTCAAACTCATGCACCTGTAAAGTGGTGGAGACTTTACAAGAGGCTTCTATGGAGTTTTGGAAACAACACGAAAAGACACGTTACACCTCGTTATATCACTTGCCCACACTCGAGCACGCCTAAGAGCACTTAATGAATAATAATTCCCCATTTAGTACACATTAACACTCGACAATACACAAGTTTAAGAAAATAATCCAACGAGCCGACATGTTTTTTCCGCGTTGGCGCCAAAAACTCGCGGACTCTCTATGATTTTCTGTGTTAACAGTAGCGAGAAATTATAATTGCCCAATATTAGTATATTACCTGTGGGAATCTAATAATTCAATTTGGTTTTGATAAAATTGTGTTTAATATATTCAATTCGTGCTTAACTTGATTGAGCGGACAAACCAAATGACAATAGGGTATTTGACTACTTTTGGGAAACTATTGCACATTATTGCCTGATATAATTTAATGTATACTGCATTTATATTTTCTGGATATCAGTCGTATTTGCGATATAAATCGATGTTAAAGTTTGAATAAAAAAATATCGCGCCAAAACGCAGACCTGCGTCATAGCTCCGGTCGAGCGACGATTGACGTCACACAAAACAAAACAGCTGCAGCCAGGCAGCAAAAGTTTGATAATCACTAATTTTCTAATAGAAGTAATGGTTTATAAATGTTGTGTAGTGCCACAATGTACAAATACTTCCATAAAACACCGGAAAAACTATTCGTTTCTGTTCCAATGGACCCGAAAGCTTGCAAAAAGTGGTTGGAACTAAGTAGCTCGTAGAGAACCCAAAGTATTGGAGCTAATTCAAGTGTTTCTATGTGCGAAGATCATTTTGAGGTACATATTTGAGTCTATATATTTCTATTATAATTTGTGTTTTTATTGCATTACTATTTTATGTACTGTTACTTTCTTTTTAAACATTGTAAAGCTTGACATAACCTAACAAAATAGTCATATCTACCTACTACAACATACTTTTTGTACAACTTGATTGAATGTTTTGCTTGGAGAACAATTAAAAATTAATTGTTAATTGCCATTCAACGTGGTAATGCCGCCAGCATGTTGGGTACGCTGCCAACTGGTAGTGGGCTTCAGCATTTGGATTGTCTTTAGACCTTCAACGGTCTATGGGCAGTCTAACTGTATTTGTAGTGTTAGTTTTAGCTTGTATTTTGTTTAGTTATTAAAGGCACTTGCCCAGTAAAAAAAAATAAAAAAAATACTTATATTGTAGTGTTTACGTTTTGAGTTCTGCAGCGTAGAAACAATGACTTAGATTATTATTGAAGAAATATGCAACCATAAATACTTTAATTTTGGGTAAGTTACTGCTGTCTGCTTGCACAAAATGTTTCTCCATTCTTCTCACATTTAACCTCCGGACTGCTTTTGGTGAAAATATCTGGATAAATCGCTCTCAAAATAGCTTTACAACATTAAATTCGCAAATATCAATACAAAATCTGTTTGTTTAGATCTGTGTGACGTCACTAGGGATGAAGCCAATTACAGACCGTTTACGATCACTTGATCAAATGTCGAAAATACAGTTATTTTATTCGCGTTTTTTACAAAAAATAAGCATATTTTTAGAAAAAATCCATGAAATATGCTTTTTCATTATGTCATGTTTATGGATGATGTCAATTGGCATAATATTTTCAATACAGTCAAATACCCTATTCGACTGTTTATCCCACAGGTTTATCCTCCGTCTCGTGATTTTATAGACAACCTCTCGTGAACTTGAGTCAGACTTTGACGTTTACTTTTTTTATAATAATTATCCTAACTATGGTAAAGCTGTCATAAAACGTAACAGTTTTTCACAGATCTACTACCTATTTTGGATTAAAAAAAATAGGTTAAATACAAAAATGGAGTTTAAAGTAAACTAAAACATAGGCTCACATTTAAAAAAATATATATTTTCAATTCATCAATAGCAGGGGATAATAAATGAAATGTTGTGGCATAAAAATGTAACATCATCATTTGTCGTTCGTTGGTCGTCGTTTTCGTCTTCGTCATTAGTTTCGTTCTAAATTAGCACTTCTCCTATGCTACTTGTCCCTATTATGTGTCTCGAACATACATCCATAATAAGCTCGCTGAAACTGTGCGCTGAAAGAAGAGAAAACCTATATTATTTATTTATGATCTAAAATGACAGTAAAATATATTATGGAAAACGAGGTGGTATGGTAATGGCGGCTTTAGCCTGCTCTGTAAGGGGCGAAAAATAAGCTTACAAAGAGTAAAATAAAAAAGTCAAGGAGATTATTATCAATTCAGAAAAAAAATATAAATGGAATAAATAAGAATACCTACAGTTTCCCCTTTAGCACTTACACTGATGAAAATTTAAATAGTTAACTTAACACGCCGCGTTACATGCGCTTTGAGAATTCTAAAAGTCCGTGCGTTAAAGAATCCAAATTTTAAAAAAACCTTGACACTGGCAAATGCACAAGAAGTGCGACGCCAAAATCATCACAGAAAAAAGTTTTTCTTTTTTTTTGAAAGATGAAAGTTCTCAGCTAAATAAAACTGTACATTGACAATGACATTTGCATGAATGAATGCTACAACAATGTGAGTGAATCTGTGGTACAACTAGCATGCGAGTGGAATGTCCACGTCTAAACGAAGCTTCAGTTTTACTTTTTTATGTCACCAATTATCATGCTGTACAATATTGGGGTGTGCATTATTGAATCGTGTCAATAATGTACGGCATAATATTGTACGCCACAATATTGTACAGCATGATAATTTGTGTACTTGTACATCAAATATCATGCTGTACATTATCGTGTGTGCATTATTGGGCCGACCTGATAATGTACGGCATGATAATGCACGACACGATATTGTACAACATGATATTCCATGTACATGTACACCAATTATCATGCTGTGCATTATTACGCCGTACAATATCATGGTGTACATTATCTGTGTCGTACATTATTGCCTCCCAAATCATAATAGCAATTATAGTTTTTTTTGTTTGTTAAAATTTTCTTGACCGTGGATTCAATGTCCTTTAGTCGTAATATTAAACAGTTTACTTAGTCTTAATAGCGTCAAAGAAGTCATAGTCACAGTCAGCCTCTTGTAAAGTCTTCACCACTTTACAGGGGCATGAGGTTGACTTGACCGTGACTTACTTATCTTGACTCTGACTATGACTTGTTTGACGCTATTAAGACTATGTAAACTGTTTAATATTACGACTAAAAGACATTGAATCCAAGGTCATGAAAATTTTAACAAAAAAAAAAATGCTTTTTGGCATCTTTCTTGGCACTACCAAAGTGTCAGTTATCAAACAAATGAATGTGATGTGAAGAGACCACCACGAGTTGGGGTTTTTGGCGCCAACGCGGAAAAAACATGTCGGCTCGTTGGATTATTTTCTTAAACTTGTGTATTGTCGAGTGTTAATGTGTACTAAATGGGGAATTATTATTCATTAAGTGCTCTTAAGCGTGCTCGAGTGTGGGCAAGTGATATAACGAGGTGAAACGTGTCTTTTCGTGTTGTTTCCAAAACTCCATAGAAGCCTCTTGTAAAGTCTCCACCACTTTACAGGGGCATGAGTTTGACTTGACCGTAACTTAGCTTGACGATGAAAACGATTTTACGCGTATCGTTTCCCTACCTTTAAATTCTAAAACTAAACTCATACGACTTGAATATGGCAACTGCATCAATCATGCGGAGCCAAAAGCCCCAACTCGGGGAAGAGGAAAAAAAAAAAAGACCACCACGAGTTTTGGCGCCAACGCGGAAAAAACATGTCGGCTCGTTGGATTACTTTCTTAAACTTGTGTATTGTCGAGTGTTAATGTGTACTAAATGGGGAATTATTATTCATTAAGTGCTCTTAAGCGTGCTCGAGTGTGGGAAAGTGATATAACGAGGTGAAACGTGTCTTTTTGTGTTGTTTCCAAAACTCCATAGAAGCCTCTTGTAAAGTCTCCACCACTTTACAGGGGCATGAGTTTGACTTGACCGTAACTTAGCTTGACGATGAAAACGATTTTACGCGTATCGTTTCCCTACCTTTAAATTCTAAAACTAAACTCATACGACTTGAATATGGCAACTGCATCAATCATGCGGAGCCAAAAGCCCCAACTCGGGGAAGAGGAAAAAAAAAAAAAAAGAGACCACCACACACACAGACCACACATCTACCACTGTCACTGTGACTGTCACAGATATACACAAGATCTGTGACCACCTCAGACTAAAGATCCCCAGTCTGAGGTGACCACTGTGGAGCGTAGTATTAATATTCTCTTTGCTGTAGAGACCACAGAGACTATAGAGACAAATTGAAAAAATATGGTTGTACACAGTTTTATGCAATAAAATTTTACTTTACTTTACTTTACTATGGTGAAGTGAAGTAATACATGAAAGGGCACAGTGAAAGGTCACAGGTGAAAGGTAGTAAATCTATCTATGGGTACATGACATACACAGCCATAGATTCAGTATAAGTACGTGCATGAAGTCACACATGAAGTACATAATGACGTAACCACCGATTAATAAAATTATAATACAACATTATTTACACCACAGATCATATCTGTGATTTACACTAATTATTCAATCTAAAATACACAAGTATAGGAAAATAAATATCACTATTGTGAGGAGATTAAAACATACCGCCATTAAGACGGCGCCACTGCTGCAACGAAGCTGCGCGGAACTAATAATAATTGATGATTGTTCGATCTTAATCTTTATCAAGCTGCCCAGATGGCGCTTTTCTATAGCGAAATAAAATTGAGTTAAAAGTATTTAAATTAATGGTGTTCCGGCACATCAACGAAATTCAGATCCAACGTCACTTCCCTGAGTTGGTTTTAAAATGGTGCCGGTAAAAATGAAGAACTGGGCGTATACTTCCGCTGTAGACAGCCAATAACAAGAAGGCGGCGAGATGGCGTGTTTCATGGTGCCATTGCGTGGTGCAAGGCGTTTGCTTCGGCGGAGCAAGGGCATTTCTCGGTCAGTTCGACAACTACCACGGAACGAGTGACACAGGAGCTCCAAGAAATTCTAGTTTTAGTTTTCAGCCAGATTGGCATTATTATAGGGAGTGTGGTGCTTTTGAAGTGATATCAAAGCTAAGTATAACCTCATGTCAGATGTTCGTGTTTGATGGGTTGATTCTGAATATTACGAGATTATGTGGAAATCTGATTTTATTTCATAACTACCTTATTTTATCCCTTAGATTTATAAACTTGGCCATGTGAGTTTTAAGGTTAATGTAATAGGTAATTAACTTAATATGAGTGATGATCTACCCACATTTGTGCAGTTTTCATAGCCACGTGGTGTTGCAGTTTCATAGACATCTATAGCCACGTGGTGACGCAGTTTTATAGACATCACTACTAGGTTCAATTTAATTACTAATTATAGTGGTAACTACCACAGTAGCAATGACCAGTACTAAGTAAATTTTAAATAGGATTTAATATTTAGTCAACTCTATTTCTATAGCTAAATGAATTAGCAGTAATAGCAATTACATAGCATGCAATTGCTGATAAAGTGACGATGCTTAACCTGTATTTTTATTCTAAATTAAGTGACTCTTGTGAAGGGTAGAATAAGATAAGAGAAAACTGAAGATGTTATGCAATGATTTAATTAGGTCCTGACGCATGATTTAACAATTTTCAGAAGTGGGATAATATTCCCCACCGCATTCGGTCACGTGACAGACGGTCAAACCACAGCTGGTTACAGCGCAGCCCGAAGTCCGGATCATCACGCTGCCAAACGAGACGGTGGGCACCGTGGTATCCTGAGGCTGACCAGCGCACTCCACCACGTGCAGCCTACGAGGATTCGGAAAAATCTGGTATGATCAATCCACCTTATTATCTTAATGTACTAGTAAAGGCTAACATAGTGCCTGAATTTTATCCTGAAAAGAACGAACTACTAGTATTACAGTGGTTTAACAAGATTGAACAGCTGGGTGCTAAACATGGTTGGAGTGAAAATGTGAAAAGCTATTACATGCAGGCAAGGCTAGCAGGGTCAGCAAAGACGTGGCACAATACCTTGCGTAGTTACGAACTCACATGAGCAGAGTGGAAGGATACAATTCTAAAAGCTTTTCCACCAAGTATCGACTTTGCAGAATGTTTACGGGAGATGTTAGGTAGAAAGAAGATACCAAATGAGACAATTACACACTACTTTTATTCGAAGAGAACATTACTATACTAACCAAATGCGGGATAATTGGCGAAAAAGCTCTTTCCTGCATGATTGAAGATTTACCTTTTCACCTGAAAACTACTGCGAGGGCTGGAAACTACAGGACTTTAGCACAATTATACTCTCAATTTCTTTGTGTGAATGATTACAAACGAGCGGCGTCGTTTCAATCGCAATGGGCCATGCAGCAGTATCGCGAACCATCTGGAGTCGGACCATCTAGGGAACCAGCTGCAACAGCCGTCCACGATAATGATAGGAAGCCCTTCTCTTGTTTTCTGTGTGGTGAAATCGGCCATGTAGTACGGTTCTGTCCAAAGAATACTAATATCGCCAAATGTACTAATTGTGGAAGGACCAATCACAAAACGGAGCAGTGTTACCGAAAAGCATTGAACGTAGTTGAACTGTCACAAGTAAATGAATGTTAATTCAAGGATGTTCTTCTTAAATAGTTCTGAAGTTATCGCATACATGGACACTGGAGCGCAAGTAAATCTAATTACATATGACTCTGCTATGAAATTAGGCTTATCGTACAATCTTGCGATGTTTTTGTTAAAGGTTTCAATGGGTTTCCGATTAAAGCTCGAGGTCAGGCTTCAGCCTCGGTAGTTGTTGACGGGATTCAAATAATCTCGGATTTCATCGTAACAGATGCGTCTTTGAATCGTGTTGATGTTTTTATTGGACAACCGATCATAGATATACGGTAGCATCCCTGCTAGGGGGGGTGCAAGGTTAGTCTCGAAGGCTCTAAAAGTGGTGAAGCAGAAATCGCTGTCTTATACATTTTTTTTTTACTAAAACTGACAAGATTTAAAAAAATCGTCTGAGGATATTCATGTTCCGCCACAATCTACAATGTAAATCGGAGTTTATAGTGATGTTCAGCTTGATGTGTCAACCATTGTCTTCGTTGACTCTTGCTCGTGTGCCCACAACGACGTTGAACATAACATTCCTGCGTTAGTATCATGTTTTCCAATTAAGGTTCTGCCGATCACCAATTACAGTTCGAGTCAGTACGAAGACGACGAGTCTCCTTGTCAGTACGAAGGAATCAATTGTCAGCACGAGCTTTTGTTTCAATTGAGACTGAAGAACGTGGTACAATAGAAGTTGGCGATGGACGCAAATTCATCATGAGTATCGACGTTGCTAAAGTAGATTGTGGATTCAATGATTCTCAGGTCAAACACGAATTAATTAGGAGTTTACAGGATTATTCGGATTGTTTTCCGCCGATACATCAGAGCTAGGAGTAACCAACAAAGCAGAAATGAATATTGAGCTCAGTTCGGACAAACCTATTTGTTACAGGCCTTACAGGATGTCGTTTGCAGAGAAGGCGATTGTTAGGGAGAAAATTTATGATATGTTAGCGAATGGCATCACCAATGACAACGGAAGCTGAAGGGCTAAGCTTGCTCAATTGACCTTAGATATAATTAAGGATGCAGGGCTGACCGTAAATTCAGAAAAATTCATTTCTTACAGAAACATATTGATTACTTGAGTTATGAAATTACTGGGGACGGGAGACAATATAAGCTGAAGCAAACTACAAGGAAACGACTAACCAACACGAGCTGAGGATGTTTTTAGGGCTAACGAGCTATTTCAGAAAATTCGTTCAAAACTATGCAAGCATTAGTTATGATCTATACAAGCTGATGAAGAAAATGCGACTTGGGAATGGGATCCAGAGCAACAAATGGTGTTCGACAGGCTAAAAGAGGTATTAGTTTCAAGGTCAGTGCGGTCTCTTTTTCGTAGCGAAGGCGATATCGAGGTTCACACTGATGCGAGTAGTAAAGGCTTGGCAGGCATTCTATTGCAGAAACAGGATGGAAATTTGAAGTCCATTGCTTATTTTAGTCGTAAAACCAACAACAAAGAGGAGGCTATGTACCATTCCTATGAACTTGAAGCGCTAGCGGTTGTAGAGTCGGTGAGAAGATTCAGGATATACTTGTTTGGGACCAAATTTAAAGTCGTTACAGATTGTGCAGCGGTCAGGTACACTTTCTTGAAGGACTTAATACCACGGATAGCCGGATGGTGGTTGTCAATCACGTAGACGCTCTTAGTCGTATTCCAGTGTATCCTGCACCAGTGGCTGATATAAACGTTGTGGACACATTTGACTGGGTTGTTTGTTTGCAAAGTCAGGATGAGGAACTTCGTATTATTAGAGCTAAATCAAAATCGGAGGATGATCACAACGACGTGTCTCAAAACTATTATTTAGAGGGTAGACTATACAAAATTATAAGACTGTGAAAAACGGCTAGTAGTGCCTAAATATGCAAGGTGGAATATAATGAGAAAATATCATGATTGTATCGGACATCCAGGGCTTAAGCGCTGCGAGACAATAATCAAAGAAAACTTTTGGTTTGCTGGGATGACGAGGCTTATACAAAAGTATGTTTGTTATGTTTTGTTTTGTTTTGTCGGTAACGTATTTGAGATGCCTCTGGTGTTACAAGTATCCATAGGCGACGGTGACTGCTTACCATCAGGCAGCCCGCCTGCTTGTTTTCCACCTATGGCCAAAAAAACCCTTGTTTAGTTTGCTTGTATAAAAGAAGTCAGTATGGACGTCTTGAAGGTGAGCTTCATCCTATAGAGAAGTTTCCAGAACCAATGCACACTCTGCAAGTGGATCATTTGGGACAGTTCTGCAAGAGTCAAGCAGGTCACTTGTATTTGCTAATGGCTATCAACTCGTTTACAAAATTTTTGGAGGCCGTTCCAGTCAAAACTTCGAAGAGCCGTGAGGTGTAATCAATTCCTTGGAAAAGGTGTTTTGCTTATTTGAATATCCTAAACGAATACTATCAGATAGCGGGTCTTGTTTTAAAAGCAATAGCTTCAAGAAGTTCTGCTTAGAGAACCAAATAAAGCATATAATCAATGCAGTGACGTGCCTACGTTCCAATGGACAAGTGGAAAGACATAACCGGAAACTACTAGATTCTTTGAATACTAGCGTCGAAAATGAAAGGAAATGGGATATTAGTATTCCAAGTATAACGTGGGGAATGAATCATCTAGTTAATTCTTCTTCGGGTTTTTCGCCATATAGGCTAGTGTTCAAAGCATCACGCAGTCTCTATCAAGGTATGGGAGATAACTTTTGTGACAGTTAAAGTACTGCAGAAGACTCGAGACACGCTGCATCGTTGAAACTGACCAAGACTTCGGAAAACATGCGCAAGTACTTTAACACCAAAAAGAAATCGCCGACAAAATATGAAGTAAATGACCTTGTACTGTGGAAGGGTTCTGCTGATAGAAATATCAACGTAAGGCGAAAGTTGAAAGAACATTGTAGTGGACTGTATAGAATAGCGAAGGTTCTCGGGAATGACAGATGCGTGATTGCTTCACTAAAAAGCATAAAAGGGTACAAGAGATTTACAGCATTAGTGTCTTCAGATTCAATAAAAAGATTTCAAGGAATCTGTTCTGGATCCAGTACAAACGACAGCGAAGTGGACAGTACGGAGTAACTGATCAAATCAAATCAAATCAAATCATTTATTTGCTAGAATACATTACATTAAAAGGTCTAAAGAAAGGGAAAGGAAAAAAAAGGAAAAAAAAAGGAGGAAAAGGAAAAGGAGGGAAAGGTTTAAAGGGATTGATTTGCTAGAAGGGGGGACTTTCGTGTAGTTGCATATTATTATGCCAAACACATGTAGATATTATACATTTAATGAGTTTAATTTGTGGATTTATATATGAAAAAAAACGGTGAATGGATAAAAAAAAAAAAAGATGGTTAAATGAAAATCTAGTTTAGATAAAATATGGTAAAAAAAAAAAACTGGTTATATGAAAAATCTGGTTAAGTTGAAATGTGGTTAAATGAAAATCTGGTTAAAATGAAATGTGGTTAAATGAAAATCTGGTTAAAATGAAATGTGGTTAAATGAAAATCTGGTTAAAATGAAATGTGGTTAAATGAAAATCTGGTTAAAATGAAATATGGTTAAATGAAAATCTGGGTAAAATGAAATATGGTTATATAAAAATAGAAGAAATGGCTAAGAGATTAAAAGAAAATAATGATTAAATGGGAAAATACAGTGTGGAAAATGGTTTAATGAAAATAAATTATAATATGAAAGTAAAAAAAAAAAATATGGTAAAAAAAAAATGGTAACAAAAACATGAATTGCAAAATAGTGATGATAAATTGAAAGATAACTTGCATGTCTTGTGTTTTATGGTATTAAAAATATAACACCTACACTAATTAAATTATGTTTTTAGATTCGATTGCAATCCAGTTGTGTAAATAAAATTTCCCCATTTATGGATGAATATCATTTATTTACATGTTTATTTTTATTTTAGGAAAAGGGGTTGAACTTTATATGTACACAGGATTTTCTCCTTTGCAGGGACGCAAAGGATGTCAGGATGGACGAGTGTGAGGAGATTAAAACATACCGCCATTAAGACGGCGCCACTGCTGCAACGAAGCTGCGCGGAACTAATAATAATTGATGATTGTTCGATCTTAATCTTTATCAAGCTGCCCAGATGGCGCTTTTCTATAGCGAAATAAAATTGAGTTAAAAGTATTTAAATTAATGGTGTTCCGGCACATCAACGAAATTCAGATCCAACGTCACTTCCCTGAGTTGGTTTTAAAATGGTGCCGGTAAAAATGAAGAACTGGGCGTATACTTCCGCTGTAGACAGCCAATAACAAGAAGGCGGCGAGATGGCGTGTTTCATGGTGCCATTGCGTGGTGCAAGGCGTTTGCTTCGGCGGAGCAAGGGCATTTCTCGGTCAGTTCGACAACTACCACGGAACGAGTGACACAGGAGCTCCAAGAAATTCTAGTTTTAGTTTTCAGCCAGATTGGCATTATTATAGGGAGTGTGGTGCTTTTGAAGTGATATCAAAGCTAAGTATAACCTCATGTCAGATGTTCGTGTTTGATGGGTTGATTCTGAATATTACGAGATTATGTGGAAATCTGATTTTATTTCATAACTACCTTATTTTATCCCTTAGATTTATAAACTTGGCCATGTGAGTTTTAAGGTTAATGTAATAGGTAATTAACTTAATATGAGTGATGATCTACCCACATTTGTGCAGTTTTCATAGCCACGTGGTGTTGCAGTTTCATAGACATCTATAGCCACGTGGTGACGCAGTTTTATAGACATCACTACTAGGTTCAATTTAATTACTAATTATAGTGGTAACTACCACAGTAGCAATGACCAGTACTAAGTAAATTTTAAATAGGATTTAATATTTAGTCAACTCTATTTCTATAGCTAAATGAATTAGCAGTAATAGCAATTACATAGCATGCAATTGCTGATAAAGTGACGATGCTTAACCTGTATTTTTATTCTAAATTAAGTGACTCTTGTGAAGGGTAGAATAAGATAAGAGAAAACTGAAGATGTTATGCAATGATTTAATTAGGTCCTGACGCATGATTTAACACTATCGTGACATGATTTTTTCACATTGGCGCCAAAAAACCGGAATTGAAACAAAACTTGAATGCATGTTGACTATTTTTTTTTTATTACCTCATAAAAAAGCTGATCATAGAGCCCATCAACGAAAACAAAATTAAAATTAGTTCACAAATAAATATGATATAAGCATTTTAATTTAATGTAATTTCATGCTAGACAGAGAGCGCACCATACTGAGCCGTGACGTCACGGCTCAGGAGCGCCATACAAATGCTATACTAACACACGCTTTACGAGAAATGGATAGAACATCCCCTCTTTATCCCCACCTAAAACTTTAAATACTCATATCTCAGAGATTTATCAGCCAATTAAAATTATTTTTTCAGTATGTCTAATGTATTTACTTAAATTCATCGCTAAGCCGGTTATTCTACTATATAAAAATAAGTCGGGTTTTCCTTCCTGACGCTATAACTCCAGAACGCACGAACCGATTTCCACGGTTTTGCATTCGTTGGACAGGTCTCGGGCTCCGTGAGGTTTATAGCTATAGTAGCGAGGCCGAACGCCGAGCTCTACGCATACGAAGTAGCGGGATTCAGCTAGTTTGTAATAAATTAAACATTAGGAATCATGCCTATTGAATGAAGGACAATTATTTCGTGAGTTTTGGCGCCAACGTGAAAAAAACATGTCTCATTGCATTATTTTCGAGTGTTAATGCGTAATAATTGTGGATTATTATTTAGTAAGTGTTCATGGACATGCTTAAGTGGAGGAAAGTGATATAACGTGGTGAAACATGTATTTTCATGTGTTTTCCAAAGCTCCACAGAAGCTTCTTGTAAAGTCTTCACTAGAAGAAGTCTTCTACTTTAGCCCGCTCTACATGTCTAATTGTCTATGGTCCATAGACACGGACGAAATTAAAAAACTAATTATATCTGTGAATTATATAGTTCTTATGGCTGCCGGCACCGGTGTTATTGTGTTGTTTTTTTTATAGTTAAAAGTAAGTGAATTATTTCAAATGCTGCAATAGTGTAATAAGAACCCGCGAAGTTTGGACATCAAATCAGAGTCAATTAGTGTTCCGAATCATACCCACAGAGGCATTGACGCCTGTGAGTAGCGTTAACAGACGTGTTGATTGGTTGGCGCGGTATGCTGCACGGCAGGTGCGGCACGGACTTGGCTGGCACGCAGAAAGATTTCAATATGGACTATGATACTAGGTTCATAGTAGGGACCGTGTTGGTTCCCTATAATATAGAGCTGTTGCGTAGTTGGCGCTATTGATATGATTCAGAACGTGGTCGACGTGACAGCTACAACTAGAATGAACATTCTGAACGAAAAGACAGGCGCTGATAAGTGGTAAGTTGCCAGTAACTTGTTTTTACTATGTGAAAAAACTATTACGGTGAAAGGTGAAACGATTATTTTTCAAACTAATATCATCATCATTTCAGCCATAAGACGCCCACTGCTGGACATGGCTTCCCCCATCAATCTCCAATAGGGCCGGTTGGAAACAATCTGGGTCCAGCGTTTCCCTGAGCTCTCTTTTAGTTTGTTTGTCCATCTTGTGGGTGGACGTCCTACACTGCATCTACAGGTTTGTGGTCTCCATTCGAGAACCTTTCGGCCCCATCAGCCATCTTGGGCCATCTGTTCTGCGTGATACGTGCCACTCACCGGATTAGCAAGTGCTAATCCGGTGGGCTATGTGGGTAACTTTCGTTCGTATACTGAACTCCTCATTTCGGATTCGATCTCCTAGAGAAACCCCGATCATTGCCCTCTCTATAGCTCGTTGTGCGACTTTGAGCTTGCTTAAAAGGCCCATAGTTAGATACTACGTTTTTGACTCAGTGCAATCAAACTGTTATAAAAACGTCCAACTTAACAGAAAATATAAGTATCCAGAGTATTACTAAGTCATAATGACAAATTTATTTGGAGGTTCCTTTGCTGCCGGAGCCGGGAATGGCTCCAAGATTTCAGTTTGGGGGGTCTGAGTGGCTTGACCCAACTGAGAGCAGGTTTTATAAAGTTATATTTGAGATTTGTAAGCGGTGGACCCAGATACTTTTGCTTATTATAGAAAATTAATCGGGATCAAATCAAATAATTGACCGAGCGAAGCCCTCCAGAGTCTTCGCGGACGGGTGGCGTTAAGATGTATATTTTTTTGACAATAACTTGCCAAGTCGTTAATGTAAATACGATTTCTAAATTCGAAAATGGGCAAAATCTGTCAAGCGTTTGTGAAAATATTATAAAGGTCGCGAGATCACAATTCGGAGCGTACAACCACAATTCAAGTAGTTATTTTTTACATACACCCGGAAACCTTTGTTAGAACCGTGTCAGCTTACGTACCTATTGTAGGTTAATTCGAATCTCTCAATCGTCCCATTATTTTATGCGAATGTCATCAGTAAAATCGTGTCCATAGGGTAACATTCTGCCAGCATTGCTGGCATTCAGTATTTTTAAGTCTAATTGGTGTATCTATGAAAGGAATGATTATAGGACAAGATCAAAGGGCAACAAAATGTTGCTAGATAGGTTTTTGTATATATATCTACAAAACTTTTAAATATGTACCTATGGCACAAACTACAAATGTGGTCTCGTTCAAATCACCTTTAGCTGTTATTTTTGTCAAACTTTTTAAATATAATTAACTCTTTATTAGCAAATTGTTAATAAATGCGTTTACCGAGTAGGTGCTTACGTAGTGTAGCATAGCAATCAGTAAAACATTGACTGAAAAATATTTTGATGTTGCGTTCTAATGCAGTGCATGATGTCTAAATTGGCAATAAAACGTTTCAATTATTGATTTGCGTTTACAAGCTACAACAGTGACAACGTGTATTGTTTCTACAAAGATTGACAGTGGGACAAGTTTTTCGCAAATCGAAATAATTATTAAGTTTATGAGATTTTTTGATATTTCTCCTATATGGTGAATATGGATGAACAGACACAAACACCAACAGTCCCAGTAAGAAAATCAAAATTCACCAAGGTGAGATGTTCATTCTCCAATTTTGTTCATGAATTGAACTTCATTTGACCTAGTACCTATACTGTTTCATCAAAATATAATTTAAAATGTATGAGTACGTAACTTATTTATACACTTAATAAGAAATATGTTTTCATATTATAAATGTTACATTTATTTTATAATTTGGATATTTAGTATTGTGTAAAGGTATATTTGTATACAAACAAACAAATTTTCATAATTCTAAGTAGAAATGTTAGTTTCTAATTCATATATCTAATTCTTATATACTTATACAGGTCTTTTACATTAAATACCATAACATTAAATTGTTGTTACTTTAAGACCAGACCATTTCAATACGTATTCATAAAATCTAGTATTCATCCATATCTCCTCTGATCCAATGCTAAACCCAGTGTTTTTTGTTTGTACATTGTCATCCATCTGTGTTAAAGTGATACTAGACTAGACAGACAAATCTATCGATGGTTATACTGATACAAATGCAATATGAGTCTTCTTGGCAGCCGCAGCCGCCTACCGCGCCCAGTTGAAGCGAAATGCCGTACTTATTTTGGCCTGCCAATTTATATACCTAGTTTAATATTATAGGAACATCAGTTACAATATAGCTTTACAGGTTAACCAGTCACCACGTTTGTATTCACATTCGTTATACCCGAGAAGATACCAACATGACTGAAACCGCAAATTTCGCTAATCGTTGATCGAACGTGATAGTGAATTTTTGCGCCAATCACGCTTCTGAGCTTACCCGTGGTGGTACGTTGACAGTGCTGAGAGTTTTGTTGTTTAGAATTGTACGTGGTGACCTAATTAAATAAATTGATCAGTTAATTATACAACCATGGACTGGGGAATTTTAAATGTGGACACCGACAGGATTGCAATCACAAGAGATGATATGTCATCAAGTTTTCGTCGGAAAACGGTTGTGGTATGTATATTGTATAATTTGAAGGCATTTTGTTATATTTTTATATACAAAATCATTTTTTTATCTTAACCAGTTTCTTTTAGGATTCCAAATAATTAACTTCCTATTAACATGCGTAGGTAGTAGGAACTTAGTACGTTTGGTAATGAAACAGTTTAATAAATTAGTGCACCTATGTACTTACCACTAAATTAATGCATGGGAAAATATTATAAAAATATAAAAAAAAAAAAAAAAGCTATTCTCGTAAATACCTGTAAATAAGTACATATTATCTATCTATCTAACATCTATCTAACAGTACTTCTAATAACGCACTAAAATTTCTAGATAGTAGATTGTCGGAATGTATTTTGAACATTTATTATATCCCATAAAAATTTGCTTTAAAACTTTACTTTATATACAAAAAGTACGTTTTTTTTAAATTTTTGTATACTGTTCATCATAATAATGTTACTTACTATCTACTTGTTCATTGAAATAATATTGGTAGTTTACGATATTAAATTTATACCTCTATATTAATTTGTTATAATTTTAATTGCTTAAAAATATGTGTTCAAATGTTCAAAGTGTTCAAATTAACTAGGTACTGTACTGAATGACGTCACCATGCAAATAAATAATGCGTAAGACATATTTTTACAGCGTGTTATTCTATTTGTATTCAAAATATTGGCGTCAATATAAATATGAAATGATGATGTCCAGCTGCAGATGTTCCATTAAAACTAAATTGAAAGTGATTGGCATAAAATTATGTTTACAAATACACTAAATTACGTATGTTTATATGATATCTATGCTCTATATTGGATACCACGGTCATGGAAGGCTCAATAACCCGAAAGGAATCTTTGCTAATTAAAAATAACTCCTTATTCTTTGTCATTTAAAAACGCTAAGTAAAAATTACCGACTGGAAACGGTTCGCCATGAATTTCTCTAAATAAATTCTGGCCTTCCACTTCACAAAGTAGAGTCACGTGTGCACCATCTCCTGTATGCCAATTGGAATGACAGAATGTGTTTCTTAGGTTTCCCTGAATTCCGGTACCATTGTGTGACTCTTGACCCATCGGTCAGGATAGGCAAAGATCGTCACTTTTTATCCTAAATTATGGTTCCTGTAGAATAGCGGGTAAAATAGTTACACGGGGTAACGTAACAGAAATATAATCACCGAAATTAATAAGTTAACGTGGATATAGGTAATTTTGATTTTATTACCAAAATGCCACTTTGACTTCGTGAGAATCCCAAGGACTTTGTGTACCCTAAAGGTAACTTCCTTGGAGAATCCATAAAACTTTCGTAGCTCATTAATCAAATTCTAGACGTCAACTTTACCTTATTGTTTACTAGCTGCGCCCCGCGGTTTCACCCGCGTAGTGGTGAAAAATGGTGATGGTGATGATGATGATGAAAGTAGCTTATGTCACTATCTGGCTCTTGAACTATAGCCATCCAAAAAATCAGGTTGATTGGTTGTTCCGTTGCAGCGTGAAAGAGGAACAAACAAACCAACAAACGAACACACTTTCGCATTTATAATATTAGTATGATCTAATGCTCTTTTGATTAATAACTTCGAGTTTCCGAATACAATATTAATGAATACAATGTTATTAATATTTATTTAAGTCACTGTATGCTTTAAATTGGGGTTTCACTTAGGTTTTAAGTAGAAGTGACGAAGTGAAGAGGTAGAGATAGGAATAAGTTGATAAAGTGCACAAAAAAAAATCTAAATGTGCTTTCGGCGCCGGCTATCTTATTTGACATTTATCCCAAAAAACACTTCGTACAAAAGTAGTCAGTATGAGTCACGTTAAAGGAAATACCTCTCTGGTTGCCAAGTTATTTAACGCAAGATCTCAGACAAAAAGCCCATCAGCTTGCGTGATCCACGACTTCCATCAATCTGTCTTGTAGTTGAAATAGAAGGACAACGCATTGAGTCTCACAGCATATTTATAATCACACTCACCTGTTCATACCATAGATTAACATATTATGAAAGACCTTAATGATTTAAATTTAATCGTATTGGTGTTTCATATTAATAATATTGAAAATTTTATACGCATGTACAACATCGACATGATTGGGTACCATTTATATTCCATCCCACCAAGTTCCATTGTTAGACAAAATACCTCTCTTTTCTCCCTAGTAGATATTAATACGTATCGTAGTATCTTTTTTGGATGTTTGTGTTTATATGGTTGATGTGAACTGGAGGAAAATATTGTAAAGAAACAGCACGGTTGTATATGATTATTTCGTGGTTGCATGACAAATTTTCAGGTTCAAGTTGAAGATCTGTCATCTGCCTATCGACAGCCTAAGTAATCCTAGCTAGGATTGGTCTTTGATTATGTAAGGGATTGGCGAGCTATCTTTGATCGCACTTGACAGTAGGTTATATTAATCAAGTAGGCTGTGATGTGATCAAATCGTAGCGAGTCAATTGCATTAAATCCAAATTTTGGAATTCTGAATATAATAGATAGTAGAGGATGAAGGAACAAAATTATCTAGCCGCTGCGGCAAGCACTTCTATGACCTACTCTCGTGAAATTCTATTCACTACTTTCAAACTTCCCGCCTCATTCACGGTTCACACTATACTATTATGTCAATAGATTTGTATTATTTTTTTCGATTGACCACTCCACATATAATTTTTAATTATATTAATACAAAAAATATTGAATGTTACTTACATTTTTATTGCATGTTGACTTATCATATTAAGATATTATCAATAGTAAACATCAACAGATTCCTAAAATATTTCCCCACGCTTGCTTTCGTCTGGTTCACTCCCAGATGATTCCAAAATTAACTACAGCGCTCCATTTATTCGGCCGCGGCTTGGTTTCTGCGCGTATGAAGTAAAACACCTGAAAATTGTAGTTACTTGTAATATATAATTTCTAACGCATTATTAGTGTGTGTAAATAGTAGCAGTGTAAATAATAATGGATATACCGACGGATGTGTGGGGTCAACTAGCCCTTGAAGCTAGTCAAGTGTACCTTACTGAAGGTGGACAAGTCAGGAGTCCATTTGCAAACACGGTACAGTTTTGTAGATATTGTCTAAATTGAGAGTTCATAACTATACTAATATTAAGTGTGACAAAGTACGAGTTGTAGTCGTAACAGTGAATTAACGCTTAGTTACTTACTGTAATTAGATAGATGTTGATGAAGAAACAAATGTGTTAGAGTGTAAATATAGAACGCAGAACAAAACAAACTAGAGATGATTGCAACATCTTACCTTTAAATCTAATGTGACTATACTTTCTCAATATTTAACATCGTTATTGGCTCTTTAGCCTACTCTTCTGTGCCAGAAAGACTAACAGAATATGCACCTAGACATGATTAATCATTGAAGACTATTATTAACATTTTCAGACTATAGAAAAATTGCCGGACAAGGTACTTTTGAATATATTTTCATATCTATCACATCGGGAAATATGTCGTATGGCCACAGTATGCCGGAGATGGCGTATGGTGGCATACGATACCAAACTTTGGACCCATGTCAGCCTCCGACCTGAAATATCTGGCTTGCACGTCGGTGAGTAAATATTATAACATAAAAGTTTATTTTCAATACAAAATCAAAAAGATTTTAATAATATATTAATGTGAATACATCACTGATAAAAGTATCTTTCTATTTACACAAAAATAGCAACTTTCTTCCTGATTATGGCAGCATTAAAATTTCCAAAATTGAACTGTCAAAGGTGGCCATTTTAAAAACGATTTGTAACGTTCATTCACTTCCGCTTCCGGTTATCTTTTTCAGGGTCATTGGAGTCCCTTTTGGCGCTAATTTCGATTCGATTCGGCCCATCTCTGCGCTACATCGAGCTCCCGATCGAGTTGATCACGCACACGGTTCTGCACGAGTTATCAGGGAAATGCCCTAACCTGACGCATATGCTGCTTGACTTCAGTACTGGTAGGTAAATCAATAAAATATTTCAGAAGAGGAATTTGGAATTATGGGCCTATCTCTACCGACGCGATTGGTTAATTTAAAGAATCATGAAAGTGATCCTTAAAAAAACTAGTTTTCGCTGTCAATTGCATGGAAGCCTTTATCCTTTCCTACTTTTCTTAGAATTTTTCTATATATATCTTCTCAAAGCAGCTGTTGCTTGGTACAACGCAATTATTAGTTTATTTATAGATACGATTAAACATCCTTGCGTGAATACCTTTGTTTTGACTCGAAAAAAGCGCCTGACCAAAAGTAGTGTACTTATGCTATTTGCTATCGCCAAATTCGTAGACGCTCTAACAAAATTATCCATATTGCTGGATTTCTAGATTATTATAATGTCAAAAAAGAAATTAAAACAGCAAAAATATGCATAAAATGAGTTCTTTTTGATGTGATAGAAATAATAACACAATTTCGTCCCCAGCGATGCAGTTGCACGATTTCTCCGAGATGCAAGCGTTCCCCACGAAGCTGCGGTACCTGTGCATCTGCCTCTCGGAGGTCATCTTCATGGAGGGGTTCATGCGCAAGATATACAACTTCATCAACGGACTAGAGATATTGCATCTTATAGGTGAGAGAATGCACTGCACTTGGGATTCGTCAGTTGCTCATGCGAGTGCCTACCTACTAGCGCCACCTACTAAATGTGGTGGCAAAACCAATAACTAAAACTCAGAGTTTTCTCTCACAAATAATATGATATCAGTTTGGTTTAGAAAATATGCTGTTGAGTTCTAAATTAATTACCTACTAACCTTTATTATACTGTCACTGTGTAGGTATACCTGGGGCCTTATAGCTAGCTGTTTAAAGCAATCCAGTTTAAGTGATAAAACATAAAATTGGTAAGAATTAAAATAGTTGGTTGCACAGCACATTTTTATTTCGCTTATAAGTTCGCGTTTGACCACCAACTCGCCTGTTGGTACGCGACGATGTATTGTGGTCGAAGATGAAGCACGCAGAATTAGAAGATACCTATTCACTCTGGCCTTGAAAATGCCTAGTTTAGGTCTCTCAGGAAACAAGGAAGCCGGCTGGAAGGTTGTAGTTCTGTATGATTGTTCCAATCCTTGGCCGTACGGATAAGAAACGTAGAATCAAAACGTTTGGTACTACCAAAGATAATTTAGTAATGTACTACGTATCCAAGGAAAATCCACAACTTATAGAATAGTGCCTGAAATATTTCGAGTAGCAAAAAGTCTGTTGAATTGGAATAACATATTAGAAACGCGAAAGTTTATGCGGGTGTGTTTGTTATGAGCTCTTTTCTTGCTGTATACGCAGTAGTAGGTACTAATCTATATTAATACTATATAAAGCTGAATCCCTATTTACCTTGGTCACGCCATAACTTGAGAATGACTTCACCGATTTCATTCTTATATTTTTAAAGTTTTCTAATACTTTGTAGATTCTTACGGAAAGAAAAATTAAGAAATTTAGTCAGTAAATTGGAAAATTTCAGGAAACTATACGACAATTTTTACTTCGCTCGTTCGACAGATCTAACACAGGACAACGTCTGTCGGGTCAGCCAGTATTATGTATAAATATCTTTCTATTGTAATATTTCTCTCACGCGACGCTGACGCTAACGCGTTTTTGTAACGCTGGATGCAGGCCGCTTCCAACCGGCCCTTTTGGAGATCGATGAGAGAGGCCTATGTCCAGTAGTGGACGTCCTGTGGCTGAAATGATGATGATGATGACGATTCCTCTCCAGGCACGTACGAGAAGGTGGAAGAAGAGGAGGAGGAGATCTACGAGGTGATCAACGTGCACAAGCTCAAGTCGGCCACGCCCAACCTGCGGGTCATCAACCTGTACGGCATCAACTTCGTAGACGACTCGCATATTGACGCATTCAGCTCGAACTGCATACAGGTAGGTATATATATCTCGTAGGTACTCACTACGAGGTTTGTCCGCTCTGCAACTGCTCCAATCAACCGACCCGTACCTATAGCATAGTACCGGAAACTTGCCTCTTTATGTGCGCCTGCGCACCCTAATACTTAGCTGTACCATGAAAAAGACCATCGAATGCGGTTGAAACTACAGCGTTACCAAGAAGGGTGTAGTGGTCACATTTCGAGTGCGAATTACCGTTACTCATTTATTTATTTTATTACAATAGAACGTCGTTGTGATTTTAGGGTTGGTCCCATACCAATGTAGAGTTTGGAATGTCGGATTTTTCCGTTGATTCCATTCTGTCCGACTTGTAGTTCGATGATCTAACTGTTTAGACAAAAATATTCCAATTAGTTATACTGGCCAGTCGAATATATTGGACACTCACATTTTATTCCAGATAGAACTAAGTACTAAGAATATAACGATACAATCAATCTGAAAGTTATTTGTAGGATTTGAGTATCCTTTGATCACCAGCACTGCACTCTACCATAGGTTCCAAAGACACAATAAAAAGTCTACGATACTTTACCTTGTCAATATACGTTACTAATATACGGCACCTCCCCAGCTGGAGTGCCTGGCGGTGAACTACTGCAACAAGGTGACGGGCTCCACCATGAAGACGCTGTTCCAGCGCTCGCGCCGCCTCACCTGCCTGCTTATGAACGGATGCAGTATGTCACCAATTTTTTCCAAGATCTTCTAAACATTCCCTGTATTGGGTATAGCCAAGCTAAAAAGGATTGCACTTACTAAAACTCGTGCGGTGGCCAACCTTTGTGCCCGACGGTGGGCACTGGGATCTCCTTAAACGCATTAGGTACCTATATGTTTGGGGTAAAATGCGTACCAGTAGGTAGGTAGTATCTACGCGCTATGAGAAATCAGCGCATTTCTTCCCACCTCGATATTATGGGATTCTGCGGTGGCGTTTCATCTAGTTGATGATGATTTTACGAAACAACCCTAGGCTGGTTTTTTGCAAGTGCCTGAAATATTTCGGAGTGTGCATCGGTTCTGGGCCCCGATTCTACTAAACCAATTGTTTTAATTTTTTAATGAATTGCCTCAAAATATACAGTTTTTTTTAGTTTTTGTATACATTAAGTGTCATAAGTGTAAATTTTGGAGCAAATGCCCCATTGCTCCAAAATTGACACTTATGACAATTCAAGTATTTAAAATAAAATAAAAAAACAACTTTAAGGCAATTCATAAAAAAATAAACAATTACAATATAAAAACAATTGGTTTAGTAGAATCGGGGCCCTGCATGATCAAATTCCCTCCTACCCATTTTTCTATCGGAATGCCAGTGGGCACAAAAATCGACACCGCTTTATGGTTCATATTCCGAAAACCCGTATGAAGCGCTTTGGCTCCACTTTTATTGTGCGAACTGCTCATCTGTGGCTGCCTAAATGGGTGATCCCCGATAGTTACAATCTGGGTGCCTTCAAATCGCGAGTGAATCGGTTTCTTCTAGGCAAGCGTGCTCCATCGTAGACCGAATCATCGCTTAACATCAGGCGAGTTGGCGGCACACCTATTAGTGGATTCATTTTTGTTTTGTTTCAAACAGAATAACCTCAACCGTTTCAGGTCTCCAATCGGAGCACGTGATGCAAGTGGAATGGGAGAAGTCTTCCGTCCAGGAGTTGGACGTGACGGCGACGGACCTGTCCACCGAGTGCCTCATCGACATGCTGACCAGGATACCCAACCTGCGGTTCCTGAGCGCGGGACAGATCAACGGATTCAACGATTCCGTGCTGAAGGCTTGGATGGAAGCCGGCACTGCTAGGTGAGATGGAATTTATTTATCTTCCTTGCTATGCTTTAGGGTACGGTCGAAGGCCCAACCTTCCTTGGTTTTCCTTTTCGCTTCGCTCTATCATGCCATATGCCATCGTCTTCCGTTATCTCTATCCATCTTGCTTAAGATCAGCTTCTGAATCGTTTTAGTGGGTAGCTGGTAACAGCTCCTTTACTGCTTGTGGGGTCTTGGAATGCTTATACAGCGACAATACGCTCAAGTGTTTAAAGGACGCGGCGTTCCTTGATTCCTCAGTCGTTCCCGTGCATCGTTAGAGTTAGTCTTATCTTTGGTCTTAGTAACTAGAAAATATCGTTGACATAAAAATAAAATTTGGAGAAAAAAAGTGCAGTGTAAAGTAAATAGTAGTTTTCACACTTAAATCCTCATTCCTAATTGACACACGCAACAGTGCGGTGAGACCAACAGTTGTGACCCCGACGTGTACGATTGCCAAACAATTTACAATTTCGTGATGCATCCATCGTTTCTTGCAGGAACCTGATTGGTTTAGATGTGGACTCGTCAGATAATCTAACAGACGAGGGGATGCACCGGTTCCTGTCGCGGCACGGCAGCCAGCTGTGGGGGCTGGTAATGAGCGGCATGCCTCACATCACCGACCAGCTGTGGCAGAGCGTGCTGCAACTGCTCACCAACGCCAAGTAAGTGAATTGCAAGCTGACAGACGAGGCCTGCCTCGGTTCCTGTCGCAGCGCGGCAGCCAGTTATGGGGGCTGATGGCAAAACGTATTCTCCATCTGTAGGTAAGGCAGTTCTAGGCGATCGATGCAACCACGTTTGGCCCAAAGACGGATAGTATTTGACTCTTAACGAGTAGTGTTCTGAAGGACTATCTGATGCTGGCCTTGCGGTTTTATCATCGCACTAGACCGCGCCACCGCCTGAAAGTTCATCCACATATCATAGATCTGTGGAAATCGCACTCTGTATGTTTTAACCACTTACCAGATTCCCGTGTAACAATAACATGCTTGCTACTTGCACGACATAAATAAAAAAAACCTACCTTGCCACACATGTCTTCTAGAATGTACGATAGTAGGTACGATAACTTGCTATTCTGTTCGTTTCCAGGATCCTCATCATGGGCACACAAGAGAGATTGGGAGTCAACATACACGTCGACCAGGTAATTTCAATACAACTTCTAACAGTAACAAGAAAAAGAAAATACGACTCCAAAAATGTAGCGCCTATGACCAAATGGCATGAACACGAATATCTAACGAAACCTCACGCATCAAAATCGGTCAAGCGGTTTAGTTTAGACTATAAGAGAAATATTAAAAAAATAGAAACATACATATACGCTCGAAAAAGATTACCTACCCTATTAAAAACTCTAACCAATGATACAATACCTACCCTAAGCTATTTAAATGGGACTTGAAGACGGCAAATGCGCCAATCAGGCTAGCCAAAAGACCAAATACAGAAAAAAAAAACTGTTTCATAGACGAATATTACCTACTGGTGTGTTTCCGCTTCAACAACACAAAAATACACCGCTTGAACCGGAAATACAATAGAGATTCGTCTAAAGCCGACGGCCACTTGCACTAAGCTAAAAGTGTTGTAGCTCGTTGCAAACTATGCATAGTAGGTACTTACTACTTGTACATGCAAGCTACTTCGCATGGTCTGCAACGGGCTTAAGAAACGGTTTTGAAGATGAACTTCCGCAAAGTAACGCCTGATTCAATCAACAACAAAAAAAACCCTCAACTATTTTGTAAACAAATATCTTCACCTGGAAACATTTAACAAATTGAATTTGTCTATATCCCCAGCTGATGGACGGCATAGCAAACAGCTGTCCCAACCTGGAGCGGCTGGAGTTGCGCTGGGACCCAGAGAACCTGCGCTTCAGCGACAAGAGTCAAAAGGCCATCGACATCTTGCGAGTCAAGTGCTTGAAGCTAAAATGTCTTGTGCTCAGGTAAACTCGTCTTTCTTCTTCCAAGACCATTACCCATTTACTTGGGGTCGATCTTCTTTGTCCTTTTTCTCCATTTAACACAATTTTGTGCAAAGTCAGGCAATAATTGAGCTTCTTTGAGGTCTTTGTTAACCGTCATCCACCAAGTGGAGGATAGTTATCCACGAGTACGTTTTCTGGTTGGCAAGTCCAGGGCAAGCTTCACCATATGGTCTTCTGGGCGTCTTTGGATGTAACCGAACCATCTATGGCGTTTTTCTCTGACTTTGTCAGCTATCGGAGCAACCTTGAAACTTCCTCGTATATATCCATTCCGAATTTTGTCCAATACAATAATTAAATAGACCTGTAACTTGTGGAAAGGCTAACCACCTTTGGTTTTTCCACCGAATATGACCTCAATCGTTTTAAACAAAGAGTGAGTCCTCAAAGGTAGGCAACGCATCGCCAATGCTCCGGGTATTGTAGGTATCCAATAGGCGGCGGTGCCCAAATTAATTTTACTGCATGCTGCTACAGCCAGCTACTGGAATAATTTAAACTGAAGTTCAAACAAAATATTAATTACATACATATTTTCCGTGTTCCAGTGACGGGCGGTACTACGAGATCGTGAAGGCGAACTTCGAGCGCGCCGACCGCACCACCGTTGTACGAACCTCCACCAACTGCAGAGTTTCCAACTATTACCTACTCTCCAACTATAAAGATTTAATATTCAACTAAGTAATTACAGTAAAGTTGTTTGATCTTGTGCTACAACAGCTAAAGACAGGCACACCAACAAATGTTACTAGATTTTGTGAACTTGCTAAAACGATCTAGTGCTGCAAGTGCTGACGGTTTGGGCACACAAAATGGTAGGACAAACGTTTTCGGGATTTTTTGTTACTTAACTTTATCAAACATTTAAAAAAAAAAACAATAGATTCTATTCCGGTAATTAAAACTTCGTTTATAACGACAATCGCCTATCATATTCAATCCTGAATTTCATGCGAACTGCGTGCCGTTTTTATTTATCAGAAACATGCATTCACACTTCACACGCATTTCGTTTTAAACACTGTGCAAAATGAAAAAAGCGGAACATGTTGGTATTTTTTTAAGCGTCGAAATTAGTTGTTAAATTTTTACGACCCAATTTAGAATTATTTTGGGATTTTTGCGGAAAACATGTTTTTGTTATCACATACTGAAAGTTTGTTTCCAAATCGTTAAATTATAAATTAATTAATTTGTTATATCTAAATGTGAGTTTGTTTCTGAAATCTTATAGTGCTAACAGACGTGCGGATTTGGTTGACGGACCGCCGTCAACCAAATCCACATCCGTCCGTCTCGTCTGTTTATGCTATACGCACTATTATGCTGGGTTATGCGGGCTACCACAACTTCAAAAACATTCTTATAATAATCTTACAAAGAAACCCTTTTTTCTAACGAATAATTTGTAGTGTATTTCCGCTTTTGAAGTTTTGATCAACAATCTTCATTGAATTTTGTCTTGCTCTCTTATTAGCCGACAGAGCGAGAAGCTCAATGTAAGAATGTTTTTGAAGTTGTGGTACGCCCGATAGAAGAAAGATACCGCCATATTGTGATTTTTTTGGAACTATTTTAGTCCCAACTTCATAAATGAGAATAAAATAGGAGCGCTACCGTTGTAGTTGTAAGGTTGGCTACTGTCAAAGTGGCGTTAGCATAGCTTTTACCCAAGGACGTTATATAGGTTTTATAATGCAAAAAAAAAAAAAATCGGACGACTGTCAAGGTATTTTTATAAGAAATTTGTTGTTGCCAGTTGGACCCATATAAACGAAACGGCAGTCATTCGGAATCAGTTAGCAACTGTGACGCGGAGTTCGACGCGTTGATATAAATAAGAATGTTCAATCAACTAACTAACTTGCGTGGTAACATATTTTCCTTCTCATTTCCGTTCTATTTATTTCTCTTTTCTGTGTTATAACGTCCTTGCTTTTTACCTTTGTTATGGGTATTTTGTAATTGTGACAATTATTAACTGCCATTCGACATTTTCCAAATAAAAAAAAAAAACCTTTTAAATAGTACAATGCAACACCAACTGTCAAAATCTACCGGCCAACCACTGGCCTCTGGAGATTAAAATATTATTAATGTGGATCATGTGATCGAGCACTAGTATTTTAAAAGACCTTGAATGTTGTGCCTTAAAATTGTTATAACTGTTTTTATTACCAATTTGCGTGATTGGATAAGTATTAAAATATAATATTGTAGAAAAACATCCTTTGTCTTTTATTTCAACGTATAACTACGAAACAAATCTTTCTGTTTAACTCAATGTCTAATTTTCACACATTTGACACCGCAAAACTAGAAAAGTATTTTTTTTCATTTTTTTTATTAGCCTATTTGTTTTACATAATAGGTATGTGTCCTCATGTTTAATTTATTACAAATAACCGGCTTATAACTAAATACATTACACATACTGAAAAAATATTTTAAATTGGCTGATAAATCTCTGAGATATGAGCGTTTAAAGTTTTAGGTGGGGATAGGGAGGGGATGTTCTATCCCTTTCTCGCAAAGCGTGTGTTAGTATAGCATTTGTATGGCGCTCCTGAGCCGTGACGTCACGGCTCAGTATAGTGCGCTTTCTGTCTAGCATGAAATTTAAATGCTTATATCTGCTTATATCTTATTTATTTTTTGAACAAATTTTAATTTTGTTTTCGTTGATGTCCTCTATTTATGATCAGCTTTTTTATGAGGTAATAAAAAAATATTAGTCATCATGCCTATTGAGGTGGATTGGCCAACGCTAAGTTATTAAGAGATGGGGCTAATTTCGTAATTTTGACAAATATATTTTTACGCCTTACATTGCATATGGAGTCTAATTCAAAATATGGGTAATTCATAATTAGTGTGTTAGTTCAAATTGAAATTAACTCTTTTGTCGCGTTTTTTTTTCAATCTGTGACATTTCTAACACTTTAGTATTCGTGGTCGCATGTAGGGATATCTATAGAAATGTTGCTAAACTATTTACAAGTACCGCCAATTATAATTATTTATATAATCAAAACCACAGTAATCGCTCAAGGTGTCCAGAGCAGCAGTTATGCGCCGGGCTTGAGATTTTATTAATTTGTGTCCTAAGAAATGGACATTATTGAATAGCATTTACGGCGTAAAATATTTAAAATATATATATAATAACGAATTTAGCACCATGTTTTGACAATTTAGCGTTGGACCATCCACCTTAAGGGCATGTAATTGAAAAGGAATAAAATGTAAAATACTTTTCGAAATTGGCAGAGTTAAAAAAGCGTGATGATTATTCACTGAGTTGCCACCTTAACTGTCTTTACTTTAGAAAAAATCCGAGTATACTTCTAAAAATAAGAGTTTATTTACATGTCATTAAGAGTGAGTTGCTATTTTTATAATTTTTCCTCCAGTATTTCAGTTACAAGAAAATATTCAAAGCTATTTCTAAATACCTTAACTATTTACAAATAGCTTCCATTTCTTTTTTAAATCTAACAATTAATAGTTTTCGCAATTAATGTTAGTTTTTGGTAGCTCGAGACTTGTCAAATTTAAAAATATTTCAAACATAAAAAAATTGCGGCTAAGTTTAGCCGTAGTACAATGCAAAGCTTAACCTAAAAACGACACACCGAAAACAGAACGTTCATCACAAGAATTTAAACTTTAAATCACAGGGCATTGATGCTGATTAATATATTTATAAAAAAAAACACAATAACTTACTATACAAAATCGAAAAATAAACCACTCGAATAAGTCTATTAACTGAACGCGAATTGTTTTAGTGCAAGCGGTCCAAGTTGCCGTCATTCAGTCACCTGACGCCTTCTCCTAGCAACAAGTCCGGCTCTTCTTCCAAGAGCAGGTTCTGATTGTTGCTGTTCTCTTCGTTACCCGTCTCCGAGTTGCTGTCCTTATTCCCGTCACTATCAATTCTGTATAATATATCGTGACACAAAGGACACCTGTCCTGCACATACAGCCACTTGCGTAAACAAACGCCATGGAAGAAGTGGTTACAACGCGTTATCTTGGCTGAATGCATCTCCTGGTAGCATATAGCGCATACGTCGTCTAAATTGTTCAGCTGGTCCGCCGACGCTTCTCTCAGCGAGTTGATCTTGTTGACTGCAGTCCTTCGCTTCATGAAGACAGACCAGCCGGCGCGAGCCTCGCACCAGATGTTGAAATACGCGTGGATGCACATCATCACAGCGCGAATCGCCCCGCCCGATTCAAACAGCAGGATCCACGCCCCGTTGAAGAACAAGAAAATGCCGAAGCAGAATTCTATAGTGTTCCCGAAAGCGCGAATGTAGTAAACGTAATCGTCCAGCTGCTCCCAAAACGTGCTGCGGTAAGCGTCTACTAAAAACAGGGAGTATATCATGAGACTGACTACCACTTTGACGATCACTTCGATACTGAAAGCACTGACGGCCAGCAACCACGTGGATATGGTGTGCTGCGACCATAGATACACCAGCAAGGATATGGGGAATGTGATAAGGAAAGCGCAGACTCCTAGCGCTCGGACGTGCCGGTGTGTGCTCGGATTGTGCGAAGCGCTCAACGACATTAACATCGGGTTTACGATGTTGTGCAAAAAGTGCAAAAGCGCCGTGAACAGCAAGCAGAAGTTTCTGCAAAGGCGTACGAATCTCTTCTCGGGATTCAGAGACGTGAGCCCGGTTTGTAAAGCCAGTATGTAAAAGAGAATGGCTGAAACGGTGCCGATACTCTTGTCCTCCTCTTCATCGGTTAACAGGATCCACTGGAAGAAGTTGCCGATGTAGTGACAGAAGAATGAGATGACAGAAGTCATGCCGAGCACGGCTGTGATCGTCTCGCATCCCGTTACTAGCAGCGACTTGGCCATGGAGGCCAATGATTGGACGGCTAGTAAGGTGGAAACTTTGAGGCCTTCGTCAGCGTCATCGTCGTAATTCTCCATTAGGAGAAGTATGGCGTGCTCTGCGACCCGCAGTACCCAGAAGACCCTCAGGACGCACGGCACGTTGAGCCGCATCCACTCTGTCTCCACGAGCGCAGACAGGCCGTAGTTACTGACGAACATCCTCCCGTGCTGGTAGCCCGTGTAGAGCACTCGTATCACTTGGTAAGTCGACGTCCATATCACGTATTTGACGAGAATTAGCGGCAGCAGCGTCGAGAAGACCGGCGAGTGGTGCAACAAGTTCGGCGGTACTGGCAGCATGGCTAGGAACGAGGGTGCCATAAAACTTATGGGCAGGAGTTTCTGGATGGTGGGGTGCCGCGGTCCCAAGTGCACGTTTCTGAACATAAACGCCAGCATGAACTGTATGGCGAAGTTCTGTATAACTAACACCCCCGGGCCGTCAAGATCCAGGAGGTTTTTTACGTTTAAGTTGAGGATATCTTCGAGGATGCTCGTGGAGTGGTGCGGGGAGGTGATGACTTGCGTCAGCCCCTGGATTTGCTTGATGGCTGACACGTTGGTCCAGTAGGAGACGAACACCACGCTCACCGACATCACGTACAGGTATACGATGATGAGGTGCTTCGTGTAGAGAACGAATACACACAGAGCAGACATGCATCCTGGAAACAAACAAATTATATATATTAGTTGATGATAAATCAATCAATCAGTCAATGATAATAGTAATTATAGTGCATTACGATGAACAATAGGTATTATCTATGCTATATAATAATATTATAAAGAGGAAAGATTTGATTGTTTGTTTGCATTGAATAGGCTCCGAAACTAATGAACCGATTTGAAAAAAAAATTCACTGTTGGGATGCTACACTCACCCCGGGTGACATAGGCTATAATCTATACCCGTGCGAAGCTGGGGCGGACCGCTAGTTAGTTGATATTGTAATACCCGCCGTCGCCTAATGCTCACCTAGCATCTTTTTTCTGAGCTAAGTGGTATGCCGAAAACTAGCCCTGCGGGACCCTTCGGGACCTCGCAGTAGTGTTGAGCGTACCCCTATTGCCAAACATTGTTTCTCTTTATGTTTCTTTGTGTTCTATGTCCATTGTTATTGTTTTTTTTTTTTTGGCAATAAATATATATCTTTTCTTATCTTAGTTTCTGAATCAAGAACTTAGTTTTTACTTTTTGACTTTGTTATTATTTCTTAGTTAATCCGTCGTAATATTACATATTTTATAAAAATTTCAACTGGCTATCTATTACGGTTCAAAAGATACAGCCATTAAAAGATAGGACGGACAGACAGACAGCGTAGGCTAAGTAATACAATACAATATTTCTTTATTACACACCAAAAATACAAATGAAACTTAAACTAACATAAAAAACAAATATGCGGTAGTATAATGGGCGGCCTTGTCGCCTAAACCGATTTCATCCAGGCAACCTTTGGATGGACAGGACTAAAGAAGTTGAAAAACAGTCGGTGGTGTACATAAAATATACCTAAATAAATTTATAATAATTTGTAATAGGGTCCCATTTAGGTAGATAGATAGTACCTACTTATAATATCCCTAAATTTTAGACGTCTACAACACGTCTACACGTCTCTTGGGGTTAAGAGAAAAGTCATGGCATGTCTCTGGATTTTTGCATATACTAATTCTTTTGCAGGAAAAAGTAAAACAATTTAGCTGGTACATTTTACGTAAACACTTTAAAGATAATGTACATCCATTAAAAATCTGTTTTGAATTGCAAATTTCAACTTAATATTTTAAAGGTTAACTTGAAATTTTTGGTATAATCACAGCACTTTTCTATTCTTGCATATAAATTAAGTGTCACAATAATAACAGGTGAAGAAAGCGTGCAATAATATTGAGCGATAAAATAATTATAGTTAAATTAGTTAAACATACACACAACAGTACCCTTAGTACAAGTTTTGATAGTATTCGAATATTTTTTTCTTTTACGTTTTGTTCCATACATTGCTGGGCTGAAAGGTATTCGAAAACTTTTTTCGTATTAGAGTGAAGCAATCTATACCGCCGATTTTAGTTCCTCCGTGTTTCCGCTGGAGGCGCTTTACTACAATGTATGGAACAATACGTAAACGAAAAAAGTTTTCGAAAACTATCAAATCTGTGACTAAGCGTACTGAGATAAAAAACGAAGAAATTAAAATTAACAGTCAAAGTTTTGTAAAAATAAAGCTATAATAAATTAGCTATACATACACACTTACAAACTTTTGCATTTATAATATTAGTGTTTTTATCTAAAAGTGAACAACTAAAACTTTCTATCAGTCAGGCATTGGCAATGGACGTTCACAAGGTCAGCATTGCTTTATAGTAGAAATAACGGTCAAGGTCATGCTCTATTCAAATAAACATTTTAATATAAACGCGGTGACTTTAAAAGGTCATTTACATTTAATATTTATTAAGGTCGAATTACAAGATAAAAAAAAACTGACTAGACGATCGATTGTGGGTAATCATAATTACCCATTACTTGGTGTTTATTTTGATAAAGGTTTGAAGTTAAGACTTGATGAGACTTTGGGAACCTAAATGTCTAGGGTTGTTGCGGTCTGCAGCTCTCTCGCTCGCAAATTTTAACCCGCGACGCAAAAAGAGGGGTATTATAAGTTAAACGTGTGTTCTGTAGATTCGAGCTCCCAAACGGCTGAACCTATTTGATTTAGTATTTTTTTGTTTGAAAGGTGACTTGATCGAGTGATCTCTTAGCTAATCCTAAAGACTATCAGCTTTTTTGTCGGGGATTTAAACAATATGTATTTATACTTGAACAGAACAACAGTCGGAACAGTTGCTTTCACTGTACCAATCACAAGTTCGGTCGTGCATGGAGTACTGCTCTCACCTTTGGGATGGATCAGCTAAGTACCAGCATTGGACTCCATTGGAGTCTATTGAGAAACGTGCCAAGAGGCTCATTGGCAACGAATCCCTGGTTCAGACTAAGCTTCTTAGTCTTAAGCATCGGCGCAAGGTTGCTAGTCTATCGGTTTTTTTATCGGATACATTTCGGAGTGTGCTACAGATCTGCATGATTTGATTCCCTCCTGCCCGTTTTTCTATCGCACTGCCAGAGTGGGTACGAAGAATCGACACCGTTTTATGGTTGATATTCCGAGAACCCGTACGAAGCACTTTGATTCCACATTTATTATGTGTACTGCTAGTCTGTGGAATTCGCTGCTTGAGTGGGTGTTCCCCGATTGTTACAATCTGGGTGTCTTCAAGTCGAGAATGAATAGGTTTCTTCTAGGCAAGCGTGCTCCATCGTAGGCCGCATCATCGCCTAACATCAGGCGAGTTGGCGGCCAAGCGCAAGACTATTTATAATTAAAACAAATTAAAACTTTTTTATGCCTTAGGTGGCAAACAAGCGGACGGCCGCCTGATGGTAAGAAGTCACCGTCGCCTATGGATACTTGTAACACCAGAGGCATCACAAGTACGTTGCCGACCCTTTAGGACTCGATTAGAACCCCATATTGCTGTTGTTGTTATACTTGTTAAATGTGTGTGTGATATACACGGGTTTATTGCAAAAAAAAATTTTTTTTATCGCCCGTTGCTAGCTGTGAAAAAATTAAAATTCGGCTTAGATCGGCATATTACAAAACATTTTGTGCGAAACAAAAAATATGCATTGCTTAACTGTGCCGGTAACGGGAGTTTGCGCACCTACAGTTTACAATGAACAGCTTAACCAGTCTCTCAAGAGTTTGCGTTATGGATTCGCATGAGATAATAAATATGACGCCAGTGTAAACGTGCCTACGTGCAAAATTTTAGCTTCGTAGGTCCAGTAGTATTCAAGGTTTCGTGCCGAGTCGTTGAGGTTTTTTTTTAATGACATCGCTGGCAAACAAGCATACGGGCTGCCTGATGGTAAGCAGTCACCGTCGCCTATGGATACTTGTAACACCAGAGGCATCACAAATACGTTGCCGACTCTTTAGGACTCGATTAACTCGCCTTTTGAAGAACCCCATGTTGTAGCTTCTCGGAAACACCGAGGAAGGTAGCTCATTCCACATTTTGCAGGTGTGAGGCAAGAAAAATCGTGTGAATCGCACAGTGTGCGATTTCCACTGATCTATGATGTGTGGATGAAATTTCAGGCGTTAGCGGCTGGTGCGATGATAAAACCGTAACGCCGGCATCAGATCAAACAGTTCTTCAGAACACTCCCCGTTGGTAATGCGATAAAAGATACAGAGACCCAACGTCTCTGCGCAAGTTGAGCGGTGAGCGGAGTCTGTGGGACAGGTATTGTGACCCCGGAATCTGCAGTGTTCGAAACGTAAGGAATTAAAATGAATATATGTAATAACAAGCAATAAAATCTGTTAATTAGTAGTGGTTCTTTTAAATAAGTTATGTAATATTCGGGACATTTTTGCACACACGGTCATCTGACCCCAAACTAAGCAAAGCTTGTAATATGGCTGCCAGAGACTGATATACATACATTTTTTTTTTTTTAATACATACTTATGTTAATCACATGTTTGTCCTAGGTGGGAATCGAACCCTCGCCCCCAAGCGCAGAAGGCATGTTAGTGAACCTGCCGTCTGCGCTTGGGGGCGTGGGTTCGTTATCTAACTGGGCCAAAGGGGCTATTAAATGTCCTTCAAATCAACTTCAATCTTTATCAGCCTATCTTGTTCGAGAGAGAGAGAGAGAGGATGTGCCCTAATCCACCATGCTGGCCCAGTGCATGTTGGTGAATGTCACGTCTTTTGAACTTTTGAGGTTCTCGAACAAACCGGTTTTCTCACGATGTTTTCCTTCACCGTTATAGAGCGATGACTCGAAACTGCATATTTTTTATGCGATATGCACAGCCATAGGTGGCAAACAAGCAGAAGGGCTGCCTGATGGTAAGCAGTCACAATCGCCGTCACGTACGTTTCCGACCTTTTAAGTCCCTATTAATCTCTTCCTATTTTTTAAGAATCATGTCTATACACATTATTTTTCTTCGTGTATATATTATGTATTTTATTTATAATATTTATGGTATGTATTCAGCATTGCGTATTTAGTGTATATATGTATGTATATATATTTATTTATATTTTATGTGCACCACCGACCGTTTTTCAACTTCTTTAGTCCTGTCCATCCAAAGGTTGACTGGAAGAAATCGTTTTAGGCGATAAGGCCCCCCATTATACTGCCGTATATTTGTTTTTTATGTTAGTTTAAGTTTCATATGTATTTTCGGTGTGTAATAAAGTAGTATTGTATTGTAATGTAACTCGCCTTTTGAAGAACACCTTATTGTAGCTTCATCAAAACTCGCGTGAGGATTGTTCTTATTGTAGCTTCATCAAAACTCGCGTGAGGATTGTTCTTATTGTAGCTTCATCAAAACTCGCGTGAGGATTGTTCTTATTGTAGCTTCATCAAAACTCGCGTGAGGATTGTTCTTATTGTAGCTTCATCAAAACTCGCGTGAGGATTGTTCTTATTGTAGCTTCATCAAAACTCGCGTGAGGATTGTTCTTATTGTAGCTTCTCGGAAACACCGCAGAAGGTAGCATATTATGATTTATTTAAGTACTAAATAAGTTATAATCGCCGGGGATCGAACCGGGTGCCGTCAGGTTGTTAACTTCGAATTCCGGATACCAAAACGCTAAAATTTGTAAACGTAAACTTTTTATCTGTCTATGTGATCTGTAATTTTTGTTTTTGACATTAATTTGAATGTATTTTATTTATATTGTGTTTTTAATTAATTTTTGGTTGGCTAACTTGATATATGACAATGACTATGCTAACTTAATATATGACTATGCCATATTATGGTATTATAGACATTAAGTGTTTTTTTATTTTTATTTAATTAATTTTGTTTATAATGTGTTTTTATTATATTTTTTGCTTGTATTGACATTAAGTAATAGTTTAAAATTTTTATTGCACTGTTTTATATATAACCATAGACAAATCCTTTTGTCTATGATATAACTGACCCGAGAGACGTTGTCCTGTCTTAGAACTGTGAAACGCGAGATGTTAAAGACGTCGTTAAGTTTTCTCAAATTTTAAATTTTCTGTTTTCTTATTTTTTCTTTCCGTAAGATCCTTCTACAATGTATTAAAAAGCTTTATTTATCTTGGGCGATGTAATACGAGTAATAAAACATACATAATATATACATATAATATTATAAATAAAATCAGTCTTTAACCTTTGCGCGCGTGTTTTTTGTTTGCTGCTCCGCGGAGTTCCTTTGTGCGTGCCATTTGTCAAATTTTACAATTTATTTTACTAACTATGTCTGATATAACATAGCATTTGCGCAGTGTTTGTTTGTTTTTTTTTTCTTTTTCCCCAGATTTTTATTCAAATATCCGGCTTTAGATCGACAGGAATTTGCAAATGTTGATTTGGTAACTCTATTCGGAAACAAGTTGAGAATTTGAAATTACCCAAACCTGAGCAATCATGACGATGCATACTGACGTCACCGTAATCAAAACGTGGTCTAGAACAATAGGACAAAATAAATAGGTACAGAAGGCCGGCTTCGGCTGAGACTGATTCCTACTCGCAACCGTAGCGCTAGGGCTGGCAATGTTATGTGAAAAGTTTAGATATGTGAGTTTCAATTAAAAACTATTAGGTAACTGTACCAATAAAATAATTTAAAATACGTTTATTTCTTCAGCGACCTTTGGACTCCTTAATGCTTATTCTAAAGTCCTTTCTTAGCTGTTTCTACGCTTGTTTATGGTTATACCTGTTAACGCTCATTGTATGGAGCCGGCCTTCTGTACCTATTTATTTTGAGGTAATAGTCTTATAAATTTTATGCCACGTCAGTTTCCATAACAAAATAGTGTTATAGTTTAAAGCGCAGTGTTTCAATCCGGTGGCTACAAAGTATTTTGCTAGACACAACACGGCTTAGATAAGGATTGATAACTACGTATTTTTGCTCGTAGAATGTGGCGAAATTCACTTTATGCATGACCAGCGTCACTTTTCTGTTATTGACTTTCGCCTGAAAAAAAACAAACTAATTTAAATGTGATATAACTTCAAATTTATGACTTTCGGATTTATTCTTTTATATATTGTGCTGTAAGACCTTGCCTCTTGCCAAATTTCATGATTCTAGGTCAACGGGAAGTACCCTATAGGGTTTGATACCCTTGTGAAATCGCAAAATATGCGAAAATATGCGACATAAACGGTCATATTATCTTCTGATCGATTTTTTTTTATTTTTTTTTTATTTATTAGTTCAATATAACCTAGTGACTAAATACATACATCTAAATACATTGACTTACAAGTTTGATTTTTTGAAAGCTGAGTAACCGTTGATTTGTGTATTTGATATAAAATTTAACTTGATATCTTTACGCGTTCTTGAGAAAAAGGGTCTTGACAGACGGACAGAAGGACAACAAAGTGATCCTATGAGGGTTCCGTTTTTTCCTTTTGCGGTACGGAACCCTAAAAAGAGTGCATTAGTGCTAGTTATTGGCATCTGTTTAACTCTAATAGAGACATAATCGACGTGTGAAATATAACAACAGGTTTTTATAATCAATATGCATTGGACAAGGTCATTAACTACTAGCCTAGTTTGCCATATCTATTAAGACTCGTCAAGCTGCACTTCGATGATTTACCACAGAAAAGTATATTTTTTTTAAATTACAACGGCTGCCAAGGCATTTTTGTAAGAAATTTGTCGCAGCCAGTTGCACCCATACAAAAGAAACGTCAGTCATTCGAAATCCGTTAGCAACTGTGATGCGGAGTTCGACGCGTTGATCTAAATAAAAATGTTCAATCAAGGTTCACTCATAATGCCTGGTAACAGATTTTCCTTCTCATTTCCGTTCTGTTTCCTTCTCTTTTCTGTGGGTTTTACACACAATTTTTCAGCGGATCTCTACACCCCAATAAGGAATCTGTCTGCCAAATTTTAGCTTCGTAGGTCAAGTATAACGTTATAACTAGAAGGTTCCATACAACAAAAAAAAATTTGTATTTGCTCTAGTGAAAAAACGGTAATACGTACAAGTGTTAATCTTGGCATGATTGTAGTACATTATCTAAAGTAAAACGACAAATACTTAATAAATACTGGCCAAGTGCGAGTCGGTGCCAAATTTATATTTACCACCTATTCTTGTATAATCGCCGAATTTGAGTAACGCCGGGCGCGGTCGGTACTTGGATGGGTGACCATCTGGGAGTAATGTTGTAAGCAGTAAGTAACAGTCAAGCAAGTTAGATAAAAGAGTAAATAGTTTTTTAACCCTGATAAAAGAGCTGATCATCTTAATAAAATGGCTAAACAGCTCTTGAAGCTACAGTCACCAGCCTCGATCAAGTAACCTTTCAAACAAAAAAAACTAAATCAAAATCGGTTTAGCCATTTGGGATCTACGACACAGAATACATGTCATATTAGTACTAATACCTACGATGCCACAGACGTTTATACAGCACCCTTCTTTTTGCGTCGGAGGTTAAAAATGTGAGTTTAGTTAGGGCTCAAAGCGGTGTGAATTGAGGACCTCACACACTATGCAAGTAACCTGCTCAAGTTATAGCAAGGGTGCGCGTGCAAGAGCAGAATGCATGTATGTGCATGCTTCTCTATTTGAGCAGGTTAAATGCAAGGTATCGAGATACAATACCTATAGTCACAATCGTGTCAAAAAAACCGAACCAAAACTCGGCGCACGGTACGCATTGCGCAGACTTTTTAGTTAGTTGTCAAGGCAACCGCGATCCGACTACAACGCAGCAATGCCAGCGCTACGATGCCCTATCGGACAAGCGAAGTTGATCACTATGCAAGCGTCATAACGTCTAAATTGAAGTAAATAAGGCATTGTGAACTATATAGTTAATAAAGTTATATGATTATTTACGGGATATTTACCGTGGCAATGTTGTGGAATTGTTGACCACCCGCATTCTTCAGTCTTCCCGTGAACATGGTGCATGTAACTGCGCCGAAATATCGGGAGCTCATTCCACAACCTTGCCACGGTAAATATCCCGTAAATAATCATATAACTTTAGTGAACAACCGTGATAGTTTAAATCAGTGTTTTATATAGTTAATGTCTAATGTCTAGGTATGTACACGACGCTCAGACGTTTTTTGACTGTTTTCAATTGGAGATTGTGACTTTATAGGTATTGTATCTCGATGACGCGAGGTCCATAACTGTCACGTCGCATCAACGTACAAACAGCGGGCAAATGAGCACAGATGCAAAAACGCATGAGTGCGCAAAAAAGTTGAAAGCAAACTTTTTTGCCAACGCAGACTTTTTATGGGGTTAAGTTTGTTGTTTGCGCAAGCGCAAGTTATTAGTCTATTACAAAGCAGATTGAGGTGGCAAAACCGCGCCTAATGTTCAGAGTACCAAAACATGAAAAGCATAGCTTTTTTTGTTTTATTAATTTTTGACCGCAATCTCACCTGATAGGAAGCAAAGATGCGGTCAAAGATGGAGAATGTTTACTAGTAAAACAAGAACACATTGTTTTTTTTATTTGATAGCCCCGTTGGTCCAATGGTAGTGAACCAGCCTTCTGCGCTTGAGGGTGTGGGTTCGATTCCCACCTAAGGAGGGCCTTTCGTTTTTACGTTTTGTTTTTTTAGTATTTCTTAGTTAATCCGCCGTAACATTACGTCATATTCTATGAAAGTTTCAACTGGCTATCTATTACGGTTCGAAAGATACAGCCGTTAATAGATAGGACAGACGGTCAGACAGACATCGTAGGCTTAGTAATAGGGTCCCGTTTCTACCCTTTGGGTACGGAACCCTAAAAATGGAGTCAGAACACGAATGAAAAAACACAATTTTGATGGAGTCTCGGGGCGTGGAAGACTTGCATTGTTTGTAACCAACATACAATTTTGATGTGGAAATAATTTACATCCTGGACTGCTAGCAGTTGCCATTTTATTCCGGAAAAATAATCAATTCTTGTACGATAGCTTTCAGAAGTGAAACGTGCCGAAAGACAATCTGGGATCTACCTCGATCAAAGGCTAGGGACGGCGCTACCTCTTGACCTGAACACTCACTGATTGTGTAATTTGACCATGTACAGAGTTTTAGACTAAGAATAGGATATATATTTATAGAATATATATTTAAGTTGGTCACAGTTTAACCCAATATTGGACAATTAAGTAAGAATTTGGTTATGCTGAATGAATTTGCGTTCAGCAATGTATTGTATGTAAATCGTTGAATGGCAAGGCCAACCTGAATGCCTGGTAGCAGTTATAAGAAATAAACAAATTAACCATTTTTATCGACTTCAAAAGAGGAGGGGAGTTCTCAATTCAGATGTTTTTTTAATGTTTGTTCCCTCAGGACTCCGTCCGATATGGAATGATTTTTTTAAAGGATATACTTTTAGAATGATTCCATAGAAATTAAATAAAAATCGGCCGGAATGAGCGTTCTCTGATATTTACAAAGCAATCTTGGCATCTTCCAAGTCACGAGTGATTCGGTTTCTTCGAGGCAAGTGTGCTCCATCGTAGACTACATCATGACTTAACAGCGGGAGATATGGCGGTCAAATACAAGCCTACTTATCAATAAAATAAAATATGTTTGGCCTAGCGCAGACAGATGTACTATCAGTTCAATTGTTGTTTTCTGAACTAGATGTTTGCCTGCCCTATAATGGACAATGTTCTCTTGGAGCATAATTTCAAGGTGATGAGCATTGCAGTGTTACGCTTAGTAACAACAGAAAATAATTTAATACACAAATCTGCATAGCTTGACCCTCTAGGATTGCAAATTATCATCATCATCATCAGCCGGAAGACGTCCACTGCTGAACATAGGCCTCCTCCTTTAACCTCCACACTGAACGACAGCCTGCCTTTTGCATCCACTGGATGCCCGCGACTCTCACTATGTCGTCGGTCCATCTAGTGGGAGGCCTCCCTACGCTGCGTCTTCCTGTTCGTGGTCTCCACTCTAGAACCTTTCTTCCCCTCGGTTATCGGTTCTCCGAGCGATGTGGCCTCCCCATTGCCACTTCAACTTGCAAATTTTAACAGCTATGTCGGTGGCTCTGGTTTTTTGGCGAATATCCACGTTTCGGATCTTATCGCGCAAAGAAACTCCGAGTATAGCTCTCTCCATTGCCCGCTGTGTGACACTGTGGTATCTTGGACGACAAGATGTCACGCAATTTCCCGAACGCTGCCCATCCGAGTTGGATTCTTCGGGCGACCTCTTTGCCTAAGTTGGACTTACCTAACTGAACAATTTGTCCAAGATAGGTGTAATGGTCAACAACTTCGAGAGTATCGTTCCCAACGACTACCGGCACGGGTTCAACATGGACATTGGACATAATTTTTGTCTTGTCCATATTCAAGGATTGCAAATAGATTATTGCAAATATTATTATTTGTTTTATTAATTGCAAAAATTTATAGGGACATAAAAATATTACAAAATCTTTAGATTCCCACCCTCTATACAGAATTTTTCTTTACTATATAAATGTTAGGTTAGATTTTAAAGTAAAAGTACATGGCTCACTGAGATACAATACATATAGAGTCATAATCGTGCCAAAAAAAATCCAAGCCAAAACTCGGTGCACGCTACGAATTGCGCAGACTTTTTGGTTAGTTACAAGGTAACCACGATCCGTATACAACACCACGCGATGTAAGAGCTATGATGACAGCAGACAACTAACGTTGAGCACTATGCAAGCAACCTAACGTCTAAATTGGAGTAAATGTGGCATTGTGAAGTATATAATTGATACAATGTATGTACAATAATGCTCGAACGTTTTTTGATTGTTTTCACTGAGAGATTGTCTGTCTCTATAGGAATTTTATCTCGCTGACACGTCTTGATTCTTTTATCGAGTTTAATTAGGATATATATTCATGAAACAATAGAATTATGAGGAGTCACTTGTTGGCATTCAATATAGATAAACAAAAACCAGCCAATTTAGTGGCATATTTGATCAGCGCACAAAAATTTATTCCAGCATTGTGTCTCCAGAGTGGAATGCCCAAGTACTCAATCAGGACAGTTATTGGAACCGATACATCTCGGAAAGTAGGAGCCAGTTGGAATGGCATCCTTTTCACAGAGAACAGTCACGCTTGGATCTTAACTGTATTGAACTTGATCAGGTTGATATCGCCCCAATCGGAGAGTGCCTTAAGGGTCAAGTTCATGCACTCAACGTTGAAACTGAATGACACTTTTCTATGGAACAGCTGATACTTTTTTGTGATTTCAGGGTTTGTATCAGAGTTGTTTATGATAATGTTTTTTTTTTTTTACCAAAATAAGTACAGAGGTGCTTAAATAATAGATTTAAATTTAAGTAGTTGGTGGTTCCGTACTACATCTGAAATAGGTTGGCGGTGAACCCCAAACTAGGCACAAGGTATGTTTCTTGGGGCTCGAGTGCGCGGTTACCAGAAAAAAGTACAGTGAAAATCGTTTAAAATAAGAAAAGATTTGCTATCATATCAATATGGGGTACTTACTCTGATACATACAGTACAAAAACTAAGGTAACAAAACCAATCAAGTTATATATATATTCTAATCAAGTTATAATTCTACATGATATAAAGTAAAGAGAAAAAAGGAGTTTATGATTTTGAGTATGATTGTTAGCATTCTTTATAGCTTTGTGAATCTATCGAGATATTCTGCTATTTGAAATAAATGAGGTATAGGTACATTCAGTTCTTCAACAGTTCAACACTATTCTCTATAATATAATAATTACCTCTTTTTGGATTAGTATACCCCAAGCTTCTAGTCCTGTATTTAACAGTTGCTAGCATATCATTTGTAAGAGTAAAGATTTGACACCAACATTGACTACTAGTGTTCAAACGAAAATTGTATTTGTACACATTGTGACACTAAATAAACAGAACGGTGCTGTTTCGACACAGAACCTCTCTTGAGAAACCAAATGAAAGGCTAGCCGCTAGGCTGAATGACGCAAGTGCACTCGCCAAATAAAAAAAAACAAAAATTACTTACCTAAACAGCACGTCAGGAATTTTAAGAAGGAGAATACGAAAGCGTTGTAGAAATTCGCATCATAGTAATTTGCGTCTGGATCGGTCACATCGACGTGGTCATTTGTGATATTGCTCAGGACAGGCACTTCATCCGCGTAGACTGGCAACCCCAGGCTGATCTTCAGGAATTCATCCACCACAAACAGCGGCGGCACCCTCATCAGCACCTCCACGAATACCAAAGCGGTCGACCTCAGCGACATTATTCATTTAGCCAGACCTTCGGACGCACAACACTACGATAAAGATCACCGCTACCAAAACAATTCTACGGCATCACAAACATTGCAACTTATTATCGACTGATTTGCTCCTATTTTTATGGTATTTTGATGTCACTTAAAAAATAAATAAGAAAATATGCACGACTGAAATTTTTACGGCAATAAAAATTTGACATTACAAATTTGTTACAAATGTCAATCGAAACGTCAGTTTTGTTGCTAGGAATAGCCAAAATAAATATTTTTTTAATAATTAATGTTACCAGTATTAGATTCTAAAAATCTACATTTTTTTTGGTTTCTATTACTAAGCCTACGATGTCTGTCTGTATGTATGTATGTCTGTCCGTCTGTTAACGGTCTACCTACTAACGGCTGTATCTTTCGAACCATAATAGATAGCCAGTAAAAAAAAACACAGAATATGTAATTTTACAACGGAATAACTAAATAATACTAAAAAAGTCAAAAAGTAAAAACAAAAGGGGGCTCCATACAACAAACGTGTTTTTAAACGTATTTTTGTATTAGCTCTAATGTAAAAACGGTAATACGTTCAAAATATGTCAAACTTGGCATGATTATAGTACACACTCTAAAGTATAACAAAAAATCATGGCCAAGTGCGAGTCGGTGACAAGCTTCTGTTTATTACCAAGCTATAACTGGTAATTTCATTATTGAATTGTATGGTTGTACGGAACCCTAATTAATTAAAAGTTTGGTTGGATGGAAATTAATTTACGTAGATATTTCAAAATATGTAACTATCGTAGAGGTTATCAGATTTTTTTCTAAATCGAAAGCACGAAACATTGATGATGTAAAAGTAGTCTTATTATTAATTTGATGTTATTTGGATGAAGTGTGGACTTTGATATTTAGTTAATGATGTTTATTAGGTGAACCTAATTCAAGCATTACGTATACGTATGCACCAAAAGGGAAGGGCAAAGACTTTTAGTAGCTTTGCCTAGTCTGCGGGGATGGGGGCGGGGGGTCTGGATGATGACGTCAGCAATATTTATTTACTCTTTCTGACTTTTTACAAAATTTGGTAGATTCTGATTTGAACAAATATGCCAACATTACTTGTCTATGCTCAAAAGCGAAAAACATGTTCGTATCTACAGAAGTATTCCCCACTTAGAATAATGTGTAGTTAATCTCAAAGACTACTATATATATACGGGTTAATCTAAGATTCCCCAATTCCCATAATATAATATAATATATTATACTTCATCATCTTCAGCCGGAAGACGTCCACTGCTGAACATAGGTCTCCCCCTTTAACCTCCACACTGAACGACAGCCCGCCTTTTGCATCCACTGGATAACCGCGACTCTCACAATGTCGTCGGTCCATCTAGTGGGAGGCCTCCCTACGCTGCGTCTTCCGGTTCGTGGTCTCCACTCCAGAACCTTTCTTCCCCATCGGTTATCGGTTCTTCGAGCGATGTGGACTGCCCATTGCCACTTCAACTTGCAAATTTTAACAGCTATGTCGGTGACTCTTGTTCTTTGGCGAATATCCACGTTTCGGATCTTATCGCTCAAAGAAACTCCGAGCATAGCTCTCTCCATTGCCCGCTGTGTGACTCTGAGCTTTTCCAAAAGGCCAACAGTCAAGGACCACGTCTCAGTACCATATGTCATCACTGGCAACACACACTGGTCAAAGACCCTCGTCTTGAGGCACTGTGGTATCTTGGACGAGAAGATGTCACGCAATTTCCCGAACGCTGCCCATCCGAGTTGGATTCTTCGGGCAACCTCTTTATATTATTATATTATATTATATTTATTTTATATTACACCTACTTCTCTTTGAATATTTCCCAAGGACTTTGTATTCCCTTTAGCAAGGAATATACCCTTTAGGGTATACCCATTATAGATTATGAATTATCAACGAACTTCTAACCGACTTCAAAAAAGAGGAGGCTATCAATTCGAGTGTATGTTTTTTTATTTGATAATTCTTTTTTTGTTTGGTAGTAAATTAAACAGATCAATGTGAATAGCAATAAAAACCCAATTAAAAACAGATAGTTTTATTACTTAAGTTTACGTGATGTCTTCTGTGGTTTAAGTAAGCACAGAGCTTTACCGCTTTGCCTATTACTCTACTCCTAGGAAAAGTTTGTATGTATGGATGTTTGTTCCTCTTTCACGCTGCAACAGAACAACGGATCGACCTGATTTTTTGCATAGTTCAAGAGCCAGAGAGTGACATAGGCTACTTTCATCATCATCATCATCACCATTTAGTACACAATACAGTGCAAATTCAGGACGCGCGAGCGCTAACTACTTACAGCTATACTATCGGTGCGTTATCACTGTCTATCTAAATACGATGCAATTTTGGTGGCAACTGAGCATTTACCCCCTTATTAATAAACGTGGAGTAGTCTTGGAATAGTTACGCAGCGTTTTGTCTTCTTCTCTCTTTCAAAATTTGAACTCGATCGAAAAAGACAAAAGACGGAGTAACTATTCCAAGGCTACTCCAAGTTTAATGGTCGTAGCCTCACCTACGCCTGGGGTGCTATTATGTCTTCAGGGCCATTATTTATTATTACAACCATGCCAAGTTTGACGCTTGTACGCGTATTACCTTTTTTACATTATAGCAAATACCTTCAAAAATACGTTTGTTGTATGAGGTAAAACTGCCCCTCTTTTGTTTATACCTTTTGACCTTTTTATTACTTCTTAGGTCGAAAGATTACATACCTATTCTGTAAAAATTTCAACTGGCTGTCTATTACGGTTCGAAAGATACAGTCGCGAGAGACAGACGGATGGACGGACAGACGGACAGACAGACAGCGTAGGCTCAGATAGCCCCTCTGATAGTCAGATAGTCTGTCCAGTTGGTAGTCAACCAGCTTTCTACGCTTGGGGGCGTAAGTTCGATTCCCACCTAGGATAAACATTCATGTGATGAACATTGGTGTTTGTTCTATATGTACTTACAAATATATATGTATGTATATCAGTCTCTGGCAGCCATATCACAAGCTTTGCTTAGTTTGGGTGTGCTATTATGCCTTCTGTGGTTTGGGGGCAGATGACCGTACAAAAAAAAGTCCCGAATATTTATTAGGATTTACACTCTTTGGGTACGGGACCCTAAAAAGTAAATTTATTACAAAGTTTCATAACAAGAAAATGCAAGAAAATTAACAATTGTACTGGGCCCCGATTCTACTAAAGAAATTGTTTTTAAATTGTAATTGTTGCGATTTTAATTGTTAAATAACTGCCTCAAAATTGACAGTTTTAAATATTTTTTATACTAGAAAAATACAACCACCTAATATTATAACTTAGTATATATTTTTTTTACTGTCAGTTTCAGTTTCATCAGTTAATCGCAACAATTACAATTTAAAGACAATTTCTTTAGTAGAATCGGGGGGCTGTAAGGTAAAAGTACCGACGACATAACCGTAGAGGGAGTACACAAAAGCTCCCGTTGAAGCGTCTCCCACAATAACGGGATGGTTTTTAATTTGCTGAACGCTGAAGCCCTACGAGAAGCCCTGCAAATACATCGATTCAACGTTCCAAAGCGGTGCTTTCGAACTTTTTCTGGTGGCTTTCGTGTGATCGTTACTATGGTTCACTTGCATTTATATTTATGAAATCTGCATATTTGTAAAATATAACGAAAATTATTTTTTTAAAACAAAATCGAGTCGTACTGATATTTTACGAACTAAACAAAAATATAATATTTTCATGCCACAAATTAACAATAGTATGTACCATAATAGTCCATATGTAATGGCACTCAAGATTTATAATAAGTTACCTACTGATATGAAAATGTTATGCGATAACAAATTCAAAACAAAATTAAAATCATGGCTTGTTTCCAAAGGATATTACAATTTAAAGGAATATTTTGGTGACTAATTAAAATTTTATTGTTAATATTATAATTACAATTTTATTACAATTTTTATTTGCTTAGTTTGGGGTCAGATGAGCGTGTGTGCAAAAATGTCCCGAATATTTATTTATTATTATGATTAGAATAATAACTTTATAAACCAGTTATTTTAAGTTAGAATAATACCTACTAGCTTTAAGTTATTGTATGCTCGCAAAGGGCAGACTGTTGATACTACAATGTTTTTACCATCTTTTGTACACAGTTTTTACAATTAAATGATTTCTGATTCTGATTCTGATTCTGATTCTGATGGTATGGAGTCGGTATGCGTCGGTGGCAATGATTTCAAATAAATTGTCGTAATGCATTCTGGGCACTGCAGGATACCACAGACCAATATCTAAGTAGTCGTCACAAGTCGACCTACCTTGCATGTCACATTTCCAATACAATTATGACAAATAGTCGTAATTGAGTCCGGTTAAAATCAGTCTGCTCGTACGGTGCCGCGACAACACGTGTCCGTTTGAAACGAAAATGGGTAATTGTGCAATACAGCAGTGCAAGTACCGTTCTTTATCGATCGTCGAATTCGCTAAAATGCCATAGAATCAATCACAGTGAGTACTGAAAAAATGGCATATTATCGAATTTGACGACCTCAACTGTCAATTTGACCATCGATAAAAGAACGGTACTTGCACTGCTGAGTCGTAAGAATACCGCAAATAGATTTGGCCGACAGAATAGACTTTTATTTTCATAAGGTAAGTACTTTTACGTACGAAAAATTTGACACGCTTAGTTTTCATACAGTTTGGACCGCTTGTGGAATCCCCTTAGATATAGGTCTGTGATTGTTCAGTTAGGTAAGTCCAACTTAGGCAAAGAGGTCGCCCGAAGAATCCAACTCGGATGGGCAGCGTTCGGGAAATTGCGTGCTTTCGAATTCTGTGATTGCGTGACATCTTGTCGTCCAAGATACCACAGTGCCTAAAGACAAGGGTCTTTAACCAGTGTGTGTTGCCAGTGTGACATATGGTACTGAGACGTGGTCCTTAACTGTTGGCCTTTTGGAAAAGCTCAGAGTCACACAGCGGGCAATGGAGAGAGCTATGCTCGGAGTTTCTTTGCGCGATAGAATCCGAAACGTGGATATTCGCCAAAAAACCAAAGTCATCGACATAGCTGTTAAAATTTGCAAGTTGAAGTGGCAATGGGCAGGCCACATCGCTCGGAGAACCGATAACCGATGGGGAAGAAAGGTTCTTGAATGGAGACCACCGGAAGACGCAGCATAGATAGGCCTCCCACTAGATGGACCGACGACATAGTAAGAGTCGCTGGCATCCAGTGGATGCAAAAGGCAGGCTGTCGTTCAGTGTGGAGGTTAAAGGGGGGAGGCCTATGTTCAGCAGTGGACGTCTTCTGGCTGATGATGATAAAATAAAATAAAATAAAATAAATAAATATTCGGGACATTTTTTCACACACGGTCATCTGTCCCCAAACTAAGCAAAGCTTGTGATATGGCTGCCAGAGACTGATATACATACATATATAGTTTGTGAGTCACGGACCCCTTTTGACTTAGTACACCCTTTCCGCGTAACCCTGTATAAACACTGGCTTTCATAAACGGCTGTAGCATATCAGAAATACCATGGCCGTAGGCTGCACATCTACTAAGGTCGTTATATTATGTATAATAGGTATAGGCTTAGAATAACTACACAAAGAAACCAAGTACATTCGCAAAATCAAATGGTGTCATATATGACACCAAAAAAACTATAAAAATTTTACTATGCCAATTTGCGCGGTGAAATCGTACCACAACAAATCAGAAAAGCAGCATAAGAGTTATGGTGTGACATTCCACAAGTAATCCATAAATTTTCTTGCTTAAATCGTTTAAAATACCAATCGAAACGTAAGCTACAAAGCGAATTTGTAGCTTACGTTTTGAGAAGGCGTTGTTTGGAAACCTACCTTCTCTGGGTAGTTATTCTAAGAGGTATAGGTATAGGTACAGGTATTACAGTTAGGCATCACTACTTACTAAGCTTTGTTAATTTGCCAAAGATTAGCATTGAATACCTACGTCGAATGTACCTCTCAGTCAGAATAATACTTGCATAGGTACTTTGCATGAGCAGCAATCTCAATAGGGCTTAACATGCAATTTTCACACTTCGTAAGCTCAAAATTGCGAAGTAAACAATGCGAGATTACACCAAAATCACAATGATTATCAATGATAAGCTTTTAAAAATTGCTAACATCGTTTTGGCGGGAAAATAAAAAAGATGGCGGCAATCCGACAAGACACGCGCGTGGCACGCGACCACATAACTAAACCCTCGACGATTAAATGTAAATCAATCGTAAGAGATAACTTTGAATCCGCATAAAATATTAAGTTACACACACATTATCTTTTATTTGTATTTCCGATTGGGCCGTATCACTTTCCGGTAGTCGATTAGTAAAATGTTATTGTTATCTGTGGGGAAGCCGGTGGGGAAATTATTTGATTTATTTATTTTTGTAAGTGGCCAGTTAAAAGGGCTTCAAAGTGAGAAATTCTAAGAATATAATTAGAAAGCTACAGAGCTTGAAGAAGTGGAGAGCTACGGCTTCGTAGACATTCTACGAATTTGTCTACGCGACGTTTAGGACAATTATTATAAATGTATTTTTGCTACGTTTTTGTGTGGGATTGCTGAAAAAAAATGGGTAACTTATTATCTTTTTTTTCATGGTCATCATTATCTTTCCTAGTCTCTATTAGCCATTCACAGGCCTTCACTCACGAGGCAGAGAGAGAGGATGGGTCATAATCCACCATGCGAGTTGGCGGCCAACCACTTCCGAATAAATTTACAAAGTGTTTTACAATTATATCACCCCAATAACTACCCTCTCTACAAATATAAAGGCCATAAAAATACCTGCAACAGATCAAACAAAAAAAGAATAGGTGCAAAAAGAGTGCGACTACTTTATCTTTCCAGGTGGCCAAACGAGGAACATAACAATTTTCAGTGTGTGTCTCGTCAGTTTTGTTTATAAAATACGATGGTGGCTCCCTCGATTAACTACAGATAACTTGGTCGCACTTGTGAGCCTCAGGGCAAATACAGGTGTCGGCGAGTCTCAATTGTTGCATACAATGTTCTATGGTAGAATTAAAATGTTTGCATGGTGAATTAAGTAGGGGATGTCATGGAGAATTCGTAGAAGTAGAATGATTGGCGGTGATGTTGTTTATTTTTCTGTTATCTTTTTGTGGACGTTTTTTGGTGTTGATCTTTATAATGTGAAGTGCTGCAGATTCGACGATAGAGAGTAAGACATGTGGGAAATAGGTAAAGAATTATAATCAGCTGATACAACATTAAATTGAGCGGTATTTCTCCGGTGCTACCGGAGAATGCTATTAGCTGGATACAGACTTTAACCAAAATAAAATGAATGGACAGGCCCAGTAGAAGCGCATTTTTGAAGATAACAAAATGAGCGCCGGCTCTCATTTCGTTTCAGTCGGTCTCTAGCCGTAGGAAGTGCAAAACGTTTCTATTGTTACGTGATAACGAAACATCTGACAAAATTATGCATTCATATGCTTTCCCGAAGTGTAAATACACAAATAATACCGGGATCTATTTTTTGTTACAAATATACTGTAAATTTTTACAATTAGGTGTTGAAGTATATGTCCGACGGTTTTGACTTGTTTTCACTGAGCAATTTCAATGGTTAGGGCCCGTCCATTCATTTTATTTTAGTCGAAGGATACAGAGAGTTCTCCCGCGCATCGGCATGTGCCGTGAACTACGTGTAGTATGTGTGGTCTTATTTGAGTTTAGTACTTAATGGTCCAACCAATGGTCCAACAGAAATAAGGTTAACTATTATTAAAATACTTTTATGACGTTGGTATATTTCTATGTAGTAGATAGGATAGTAATCTCGAGCCATTTTTCTTGCCTGTGTTTGGATGCCTCCCTTGATTGAAGATAAGAAAACTATAATTTAAATCAGTTCACAATCGGTAAAGACATCGCGTTAAACATACAAAGGGTGTTTATAACTTCCTCTCCAGCAAAGATTTCATTACTACGTAAGCTCTCCAGGCTGGCAAAGCACCATCAACACCGCTAGTGTTGCAGGTAGGCAGCGGTTTCTGCTTACCATCAGGCGAACCGCATGCTTGTTTGCACATAATAATAATTGATAACCTCCTCTTTGAAGGCGGTTAAAAATACCTGCTCTCAATATCAGTGGCGTTCGATAAGCCGACGCGACGTTCCGGCGGGGTCTCCGGTTTCGCCGGACACGACATCCGACACTTCCGTTTCCGAACGCAGCGCAGGTGAGCGATCGATTTAGCTTAGGGAGAAAGGACAACCCCCTTTCCAACGATTGTCAGTTACATACCAAAGAACGAAAAAACAAACTTACTTTTTATACTTCATCTCGTATTGTCAATGCACAACGTGACCAAAATGCAGACCTTCTACTTTTACGGGTTAAGGTATTGCCATACGTGGTCGTGGGGTATCCTGTTAGATCTCATAAATAAAAACAATTTAAAAAATACAAATAAACTAGTACTAATATATAAAAATATAAACTTATCTAATAAACCGATGCCAGGAGGCATCGTACTCAAAATGCTGGCCGCATTGCCGCTTGAATTGCAATGCTAATACATTGTGCAAAATATCGGCCAGCATTTTGTCACAAGATGCTTCGACCAGACTAGTTGATAAATCTTTAAAAATATTCTTAGCGCCCGGCCCCCACGGACCTAAAGTATCGACCCCAAAAGGCTCAACCACTGTCTAGGCTACTATATTTACGCCTTTTGAGGCTTTCTGCAGATTCATCCGCAGTACCAGCCTTTACGTTCTAGGAAGATGTGACGGCGCAAAGGTGTCAACGCAAGTCGCGTCCCACACTAACTCCACCCCATCTTCCACGGAATCAAAGTCATCCCGTACGATCTTTTACATACTTACACAAACATACAAAAAAAAATACAGTCGAATTGATAAGCTCCTCCTTTTTGAAGTCGGTTAAGGGTCGATATGTCGTCAGCTCAAATTCAAGTTTTGCCTCTGCGCGATACAGCGACAAAAATATGCTATCTACGCTTGCAGGAAGATATACGCACGAATCGGCACCCGTCTCGGAACTAAATTACGGAAGTGACATATGCTAAAAACTTCAAATTACTCAGGAACTATTTTAATTTTAAATAAAACTAATTTACATTCAATTCCATTGTAGGTACAAATGACTATTAGAATATGAATAAATAAATTGTTACGAACTTCCAAACGCGGAGAAAAAACTTAAAACGTGTTTTAGAAAGCCTGTTTTTGCCGAATTATTTTATCGAGAAAAGTTTCACCAATGTTTCCAAAATTACATTTAACTTAATTGTATACTTAACTATTTATAACCAAAATATGAATTTGTTGCTGTTTGCCATAACCGCGTAAATTGATGCAACGCTACCCAAGTTCACGACATATCAACTCTTAAAAAGTACGTCAACAACTCAATTGGTTGAAGACTGGTCTCAAATTATCCCACACATACCTACATACATAAATACTAACTAACAGGGCAAGGCAGTTAAATATGATTTTTTTTAAAAGACTTTAAGACTATTTCATAGTTAAAACAGAGATTGAAAGTCCTCATCAAAACTTTTGAACCACAAACCAAAACGTCGTATGTAAATGTATTTGTTGTAGAATTTTCCATAAAGCGCTGTACCAGTTTTGATAACATTTTTAAATATGGGACCACATCTAAGGTATGCGCTACCAAACAAAAAAGAATCATCAAAATCAATACATAATTAGCGGAGTAATCGCGTAACTTAGATACAAAAAAAACATACGGTTGAATTCATGACCACGGTCACAGCAGACATAATAGACAATCCGTGAAAATAACGCGTATGTAAAAAAACAACCAAAACAAATACCTCGTTATTTGAAGTCGGAATAACTAAAAAAACACTTTCTAATAGTAAAGTTATCAACTCGAATCAAACAACAAAAGCTACGAAGCCAACCAACTCAGGATGCTGACCAGTCAGAAAAGCAGAAAAAAGCTCGAGTGAGCGTGCGAAAAGTTTTTGGACACGTCATACCGTGCGAACCTGCGCTGGTCATCCGGGCCACTGGGCAGAAATGCCTGATGATACGACCAGCTGTGGGCCTCACACGTCGTTGGTATGTTGGGCATCATTTTTACCCGACTCCGGACGGTAGCATTTTTCGTGTGTATCTAAACGGAGATAATTTTTCTCATCATTATGAACAACTTTTATTATCGGATCAACTCTGAAATCGTATAAAAATATTTGCTTTTCCTTCATTTTGCTGAGTGTTTTATTTTTATTTTTTATCGCGGATAATACCGCGTTTGACCCCCAACTCGCCTATTAGTGGGTACTTCTTCGAAATTTCATTCTTCGACTGATTCATCTGGCCAAAATTTTATTTCACTTTCAGCTTTGTCACACATGTTCATATGTAAAAAAGTTAACCAAAGAACATAGATATCAATGAGGGATTTGTTTTTATAAAGTAGTTTTCAAGATATTTACGTTCAAATATTTTGTGCTCAGATGAATCAGAATGTATTACAGATGAATCAGAATCTGAACTAAAAATGAAAAACTTTATGTCGTTTGGCTCTGTATTGAGGAAAGAATCATATTCACACACATAAAATAATTTGTATTTATGACAATAATTATCAGTGATCTTAGCACGGAAAAAATCTGATGATCAACAATAATTCTTGTAAAACATTTTATTGATTTTATTATTCTCGAAGGGACGTCAGCATTGAATGATACATCAGTTTCATTTTCTGTTAGGTTCAAATCAATTCCAAGTGTCCTTTGTTGTCTTATAGTGGATCTTGTTATACGTTGAGAAAATGGTGAAGATTGAGTTAATACCTGTGATGAGCTGGGAATTTCTGGAAACCTTGGTATAATCGAAACTTCTGGAGATGATGGTAATTCCAAATCTAAAGGATCATTTACTTCGGTATCGTCTGCTGGATCACATTCTTCAATTATTTCCTCTTCTGAAGGAATATCACGTTCTTTTAATTTCTTTTTAGCATACCATCTTCAAGAACTTTCTCTACTTTTCTTCCTAGCTGTTTTTTTGTTGTTTGGGTGTTAAATTCTGAACTGAAACTATTTTACCTTCTCTCTTTCTTTTCAAATATGTTTCTTTCATTTTTAATTTCCACAAAGCACACTTGTCTGAATCTTTTCTTATGTTATGAATTCTTTTGCGTTCTGCGAGTCTCTTTTTCTCCTTCTTTTTATCGTGACTTTCTGGCATTTTTGTGAACTGCAATATTAAAATAACAGAAATTAGAGGTTTTAACTTTTGATAAATAGCTTTTTTAACAAGGAAGATTGTTGTCAAATGTGCCACTTAATTATTAGTGATCACAATTTTATTACATTATTGTTAGTAATAAAAACACTGGTATAATTGTTAATTCTAAATAACAATTATTAATTCTTAACTAAGACACATATCAAAAAAGTTTAATAATTATGTAGAATACTTCTGTGATATTTGAATTATTTAAACGGTTATACCGTAGTAAATATAATAAATAAGACAAGAACTACTGATTTGAACACGGTAAAAAATTGGACAAGGAGAATTACGCAACAAAAGCGTTCCTTTCGTGCTGGAGAGGAGAAAAACGAAGTTGTTTTATGATTCAAATGGTGTTTTGACCATATAAATCAGGCACAGATGAATCAAGATTTTCCCTTCACACATGCATAACTCATCATACATACTGACGTCAGTATTGTCATTTTTGTACTTGAATCTATAACCCAAAAGCATTACACGAAATACAAATTGAAGTTGTAAAACAATAAAATAAATTTTATAAGGTAGACATTGTAATCAAAATGCCACCTGAACAAAGCACATATGAATCAGATATTTACCCTTGTAACTCCGGGATCCAAGCGAACCAGCCGCACGTCCACCTTCTGGCTCGTCCGTTACACGAATGGCTTCCCCCCGCGCGGGAAGTCAGACTCTCATTGTTATTACCCGACCAAGCACGGTCAAGCGCAGCTTACGCCACATTAATCAGTATTATGTGCCGGACACTTCTTATTGGCCTATTTATAAACAAACTAAGGTAGGTATAACTAATAGAATATTTTTTTATAAGAGGGCAATTCATTTCCTTTTGATATAATTATAATTCGTAATGATTTATCAAAAGGAAAATGCGATATCGACCATTTTCTTCCGCAAAATGGCAAGCGGACGCGTTATATGAATCAGAAGAACAAACTTCAAAGATTTTTAATTTATACTTAGACTGCAATTATTTGAAAAATATCACTTGTGCCAGTTAGAGTTAAAGCTAAACTGTATTTAAAAAAAATTACACGCCGTTTTGTTAGTTAGTTTCAGAAATAAACCCATAGAAGTCCAAAATTTTGTCTTTGAAGAAGTACCCTAGTAAGGGACGATGTGGTCGAAGATGAAGCACGCAGACTTAGAATTAGAAGATATACCTATTCTCTCTGGCCTTGAAAAGGCCCAGACTATAATTATCTCTCGGAAAACAAGGAGCTGGCAGGTCGTTCCAATCCTTGGCTGTACGGATTAGAAACGTTTGGTACATATCCAAGGAAAATCCACAATGTATATGGTAGTGGGCCGTTTTTCTACTTGTCCTGTAGTAGAAAGGGGTTGGTATTAGGATAAGGTCATGTAGCTCTGATGCACATTCTCCGAAATGAATCCTGTTCGGGTGGAACTCAATTTTGAAGCAGATATCTTGAGCTGAAAGGCATACACGTTTAATTTGGATGTCAATGCATGGTTAGCTAAATTACGTCATTCTAAATCCAATATGGCGACTCCCAAAGATGGCAGACCAGTTATTTTTAATGCACCCCTATATGATATGGGTATCAAATTAAAGGTTTTGTTGAGAAGAATACGAAAATTTGATATCAAAGTTTTTTTTTCTTTTCAGAGTTGTTCCCAGAGTAAAAGTTGTTCATAATAATAAGCTTACAATGATTTCGCTTCGGGATAGTATCTTAGGTAAATCATGTGCTTGTCTCAAAAATCATGTGCTTGTAAATCATGTGCTTGTCTCAAAACTGTAACAGACAAGCTAACACGCTAACAGACGCACGAACGCCGCTGACCTCAACTGCCGTCTGACCAATGGGAGAGAAAGAGATGGAAATATGATATTCTCACTCTTTCTCTCCCGTTGGTTGGACGGCGGTCCGACAGCCGCGTTCGAGCGTCTGTTAGCACTATAATATTGCAAAGTTTCATGCACTTATCTAAATAAATAAGGCAATCAGACGGACAGACGACGGACAGACGGACGGACAGGAATATAGGTATATAATATTTAAAAGCAAAATTCATCTACTCACTCACTCAGTTTTCGAGATTTCGTTATGAGTGGGTACTCATAACGAAATCTCGAAAACTACTTGACCTACGAAGCTGAAATTTGACAGGTAGATCCTCATGGGATGTAGAGGTCCGCTAAGAAAGGATTTTGCGAAAGGACCGAAGGAGTTAACATTTTATAGGAATGTCTACGCGTACAAAGTCGCGGGCAACAGCTAGTAACTTATAAGAGTTCCTTGCAGTACCTAGTACGAAAGTATTTGCAACCCTGAAAATGATATTCAATACCATTCAATGCTGAAAATTGGTTGGCTTATATTATTCGAACGCGGTAAAAGTATAAAATTACTCAAAATATGCATACTTCCATGATTAGATTACATTGTTATTTAGATAGTTAGTTACCTTACAAGTTAATAGTGATGCTAATATAAAGCGTGTTTATATATGAATTTATAGTTTAAACCATCTCGTCATAAAACAGGTCGAGTGCAGGACCTGCCTCTGTCCCGGGCAGGATACTTCCAGATGAGTGCGCGTGCCGCTACCTGGGTGGCCCCGCAGCAGCTACTCCGGGTACTCGAATAACAACCTGCCAACGACGCGCCGCCGCGCCGGTCAGTTCCACCATAGATAAATATAGTTCCACTCAAAACTCATGACACAAGGTAATTAAACAGCAAAACAGCTACGTAAAAATAAGATATAATAGCAAAGTAATACCAGGTCTGGCGCACTCTGCACTTTAGGTATGAAGCTACAAGTAGCCGACTTGTTGAACCTGCCGCGCGATCAGGGGCGGATCCAGGATTTCATTTGGGGGGGGGGGGGGATGTATGGAATTGCTGGGTGTTTGGGGAGGGCCATGGCCCCCATGCCCCCCCCCCCCTGGATCCGCCAATGCGCGCGATACGCAGAGATAACGCGACAAGAGATTTGCCGAAGAACCAGAGTCACCGACATAGCTATCAAAATTTGCAAGTTGAAGTGGCAATTGTCAGGCCACATTGCACGAAGAACCGATAACCGATGGTAAGGTTCTTGAGTGGATACCACGAACCGAAAGACGCAGCGTAGGTCGGCCATTACAAGTACCGCAGACATCGTGAGAGTCGCGGACATCCAGTGGATGCAGATGGCAGACTGTAGTTCAGTGTGGAGTTCTAAGGGGGAGGCTGCTACGGTCAGCAGTGGACGTATTCTGGCTGATAATGAGGGGAAACGCTCCCGAAGCCAATACGCTATTATTATATTATCTAAGCTCAGTGATTGAGAGCTTTATTTTTTATACCGAAATTGTAAATTGTGCAGTTTCATGCACTTACCTTTATAACTATAAACGTTAGAAATTCTAAAGAATTAAAGGTAGCATTCCGATCTTGAAGAAGATCGGAAGGACGGACGGACAAAACGAAATTATACAGGTTCCTTGTAGTACTACGGAACTCCAAAATAGAGTCACATATGAGGCGCTTACCACTAAACCAGCGACTTTGCTCGTCTGCTGAATAAAGAACGTGCATGATCGCGATTATGCGTTCGAGTTTCCTCGGTAGCCTCTTTCCCGAATCGCTCTGTCGAGTTAATCGTTATTGATAACAGTATCGAGTTCGCGTTGTTTTTAGCCATGGATGTGTCAAAATAGGTTCCAAATTTAAATTAGTAAGTAGTCGATATTTCTAACGTTTTTGTAGAGTTTTGTCGCCAACATGAAAAAAACACTTATATTTCCTAAGATATTAATGAATCGTGGACGTGCTCGAGCGTGGCCAAGTGATATAGCGCGGTGACTCATGTATTTTCGTATTGTTGCCAAAGCTCCATAATATAAGAAGAAGCCCCTTGTAAAGTCTCCACCACTTTACTAGGGCATAATTTTACTTGTCCGTGACTTCTGCTTGACTCTGACTTTGACTGACTTGTTTGACTACACAATTATCAAACAAATAATTTAATACTTGACACTGGTAAATGCACAGGATGGCGAAGCCAAACTCCTCACAGAAGAAAGAATAAAATTAAAAAAACAATGACTCTACGTGGTAGCTTTACTTAGTCTGTGATGTACATAACCAAAGAGTCTGTCTTGAATAGGCTATGTTGAGTAGGTAGGTAGTATTGCTTCCACCTCTGGAATGGCGCACCGGAATACCAGCTGCAGCCTCTTAACTCCTTACTGCGGCGAGCCCCTAGAATTGTTGACTATTCTAAGCGTAGCGAGCCTCCATAGAGCTGTGGGTTCCCTCTTCATTTTCTACCGCTTGTTTTTCGGGAAATGCTCTGAAAAGCTTTTTGATCTCATTACCGACACCGTCAAAAAGCCCACCCATATCATGCAAAGCTGGAAACCCCACGCACCATTCGATTTTTCCTTTCCTTTCTTCAGCGGACCTGCAAGGTGTGGAATGTCCTTCCCCCGAAAAGTCTCCCCGCCAAGCTTTTACATGAAAGCCATTTTTCTTGTCTGTGTTTGGGCGTGATCGAATGTCTACAACTACTTCTCCGGACTGGTAAAGCACCACCGTCAACACCGCTAGTGTTACAGGTGTCCATGGGCGGCGGTTCCTGTTTACGCTCAGGTAGGATGGGCAGGACATTCGGCCAGATGCAGTCATATCTCTGATTGGTACCTATAGCCGCGCGAGGGTAAGCGCAGCCCCGGAAGACCAGTCCAAAGCTATGTGTTACGAACCGTATTCCCGATGGGATTTACCATCAGTTAAATAGGGAATGACGAAGCTGATGAATTATCGAACAACAAAACCTTAGTTCAGACTAAGTTTCTTAGGTCTTGAGCATCGGCGCGAAGTTGCTAGTCTATCGGTTTTTATCGGATACATTTCGGTGAGCGTGCATTGGATCTGCATGATCTAATTCCCTCCTGCCCATTTTTCTATCGGACTGCCTCTTAGGCACGAAAAATCGTCACCGCTTTATGATTGATATTCCGAAAACCCGTACGAAGTTTTCAAATCACGGTTTCTTAGAGGCAAGCGTGCTCCATCGTAGACGGCATCGTCAGGCGAGGACCAGATCAAGCAAGCCTTATTATTTAATAAATAAAAAGGTACCTAGTAAACGCAGTAAATTTATATAAGCAATATATGAGAAATGTTTTATATAAGCAGTAACATTATATAATATAAGCTTTTTTTGTTATCATACATTCATTATCCGTATAGTTTATATTATGGCATATTTATTTGCAAAATCCACAAGCGCCCTAATTACAATGAACGATCTAATTATTTATCTAAACAGTAGATAGAGCTAAACGTATCTGCCACAAAAACAAAAGCCCGTGTGTCGCCGCCATGTCAACCCGATCGCTATGACAGCCGCTTTCCCGCGCACAATATGTCATCTTTTAGGGTACCGTGCGTGGGAATAGAAAACAAAATCTATCTTACGCTAAAAGTAACCTTTCACCCTCTTGTCCAAAACGGCAACTTGTTTTTTAAATATAGATCTACGTAAAACTGTTTGAAATCATAGAGTTTGAATATGAATAAAATCCGAAGTATTGTCAGGTGGAATTAAGGTTGAGGTGGTGACGATTTATACAAAAGTGGCTGCACACCAGGTTTAAAAAAAATGTGAAACATCTATTGGCGCACTTTGGCATTACAATAAAATACAACCGACTATGCGACGTATGCCGTGACGGACGTGACGTCGTATGCTTTCTTATGCCGTCATGTTCCACATCTGCCAGGCGTCCCGTGATGGGTCAACTCGCCTGATGTTTCACCCGCGTGGAAATTCCCTCAGGATCCGTAAATTTTAACAAGATAAAAGGTTATATCACTCTTCGGTCCTCCAACTATCTTTAACGTCACATCGATATGTTCTGTTCTGCGTGAAAAAGGAATGAACACACTTTCACATATTATACAGGGTTACTTTTAATTAACCAGCTTCTGTACGTCACAATAAAATACTTTTTTATTGTGACGTTTATTATTTTAGTGTTTGATTACATGGTTGTACAAATTTTGTTTATTACTCACCTTGGAAAAGACCGCCGAATGCGATTGAACCTATAGAAACGCCGGTTACAAATTAAAAACGAAAAGTTCAAACGGTGGTTTTAAATGCCTGGACCAATAACCTGATAGGAATTTCGGGTGCCTAAAATAAGCTTTTATGCATCTACTTAGATTTGAACTTGGACTGATATGAAATTCCTGAAACAGTTACGGCTCAAAAGCTTACACGTACCATGATGAAAGATAACTTTTAGACAACTAGATAACCATAGATATGATAATTAGATATTTTTAGAGCATTTATTTATATTTTAGTTTATTAGTCTTATCAAGTCAGTTTTATTTTTGGAACTCCAAGAGCTTCGACAGAACATCATCGTGTCAATTGTGTTCGCGCTTGACCGTTTTATTTTTTTCAGAGGGGTTGGTTACAAACAGCCAATTACGGTAGGGGCGGTGAAGTGCACTTGATAGATAGTTTAGTTACCACCAACAAGCCGTAAGGGCTCGTCCTATACACACGCGTGATAAATCAATTAAAAAGTTTTTTTCATTTGGCTCCTACAGATTAGTGTATTCATCCAGTTATAAAAATAAAAGAAAATTTGTAATGCGCGTCATGTTGCCAGTGCGCATGCCCTGTACGTTAATTTAACCCTTCCCGCGCAATGGGCTGACTAGCCTCTGTTGCCAGAAATGTGAGAGTCCAACCGAATTTTCGAAAACTAACCGACTGTAAAATAAAATATATTTTTTTCCTATTAATTTGACATTTTATGTTCATATATTATATATAATATTAATCGTCTTGAATTGCTGTATGATATTTTCATGTATTATATATTTAATTACTCACCATTAGTACAAAATCTCGTGATGAAATTATAATTTCTGAATTTTCTTGCGCCATCACGCACTTGTTGATAAAAATATGCTATTTTTTTACAATAAATTACAATCACACCACTTTCACAACAAGGGAGCACTATTTCCGCAACTTTTACACTAATTACTTGACACTAATAGGCAATATTCACTTCAAAAACTAAAACTTTATCGCGAACCATTTTTACGTAATGTTTCCGCCATGTCAGTTTGCCGAACACTGGCTAAACGGGGAAATCCCACTCACAAAGTACTGTTGCCAAAAAAAATGTTTATGTGAATAATCGTAACGGTTATTCTTATAATTATCAAATCGTGTTCTAGTGAATAATTTCCAAAAAAATTATACTATTGTTAATAAATATTTAGATTTTCTGTAATGCAGAGAGGGATTTCCCTATGGTGTAAAAATAAAACCAAATAATTGTTTTTTAAGTAATATATAATTCAAACACTAAAAATAAGTACATTTGCGATTATGTATTCAAAATGTCTCTCATACTAAGTAACATTATAAATGCGAAAGTGTATTTTTTTGATGGCTTGTCGGTTTGTTTGTTTCTCTTTCGCGCTGCTACAGAGCTACCTGACTTTTTGCATGGATATAGTTCAAGTACCGGAAAATGACATAGGCTACTTTTCATCGTCATCATCACAATTTTTCGTCGCTACATCACTACTATATACATATATAATTATATATATTATTTTATTATAAAATATTTAGATTCACTGTTATGCAGAGAAAGATTTTCCTAAGTTGTAAAATTAAAACCAAATAAATGTTTTTGAAGTAAAATATAATTCAAACACTAAAAATAAATACACTTTCAATTGTGTGTTCAAAATATCTATCATACTAATATTATAAATGCGAAAGTGTGTTTGTTGGCTTCTTGGTTTCTTTGTTTGTTCCTCTTTCACGCAGCAACATAGCAACGGATCAAACTGATTTTTGCTTATAGTTACAGTGCAGGAAAGTGACGTAGGCTACTTTTCATCATCATCATCATCATCACTACGCGGATGAAACCACGGAGTGAAGCTATTCATCTATATATAATTATGTATCTGAAGTTAAAATGCTTACAACTATACATATCAACGCACAGCCTAACTACTGATGGTAGAATAATGAAAAATACAGTTATTTCCTATTACTATGCGTACCTTGTATAAGGGAATTTGCGATATTCGACCCACAAGAGGGTGAAATGGGACAATAATGCACGTATACATGTATGTATATGTATGATATGTAATGTAGACTAAATAATTAACATAAAATCGAGACTAGGTAGTAGGAAAAAGTAAAATAATAATAATAGCTTATATTGGTGGTTATAAACATCTAATTAAGGTATAAAATACATCATCATTCATCATCATCATTTCAGCCGTAGGACGTCCACTGCTGGACATAGGCCTCCCCCATCGATCTCCAAAAGGGCCGGTTGGAAGCGGCCTGCATCCAGCGTTTCCCTGCGGTCTCTTTTAGGTCGTCTGTCCATCTTGTGGGTGGACGTCCTACGCTGCGCTTACCAGTCCGTGGTCTCCATTCCAGAACCTTTCGGCCCCATCGGCCATCTGTTCTGCGTGATATGTGCCCTGCCCACTGCCATTTCAACTTACTAATCCGGTGGGCTATGTCGGTGACTTTCGTTCGTCTACGGATCTCCTCATTTCGGATTCGATCTCGTAGAGAAACCCCGAGCATAGCCCTCTCCATAGCTCGTTGTGCGACTTTGAGCTTGCTTATGAGGCCCATAGTGAGAGACCACGTTTCAGTGCCGTATGTCATCACTGGTAACACACACTGGTCGAAGACTTTCGTCTTAAGGCACTGAGGTATTTTGGACGAGAAGACGTTGCGTAGTTTACCGAACGCTGCCCAGCCGAGTTGGATTCGCCGATTGACCTCTTTCTTGAAGTTGGACCTACCTAGTTGGACTGTTTGTCCTAGGTAGACGTACGCGTCAACAGCTTCAAGAACTGAGTTCCCAACTGATACTGGGGTGGGCACAACATGGATATTTGACATGACCTTTGTCTTGTCCATGTTCATTTTAAGGCCCACCTGTTGGGAGACTCGATTGAGGCCTTCGAGCATCATGCTGAGATCTTCCATCGACTCTGCCATGACCACAATATCGTCGGCAAACCGAAGGTGAGTGATGTACTCGCCGTTGATGTTGATGCCGAGTCCTTGCCATTCCAGGAGCTTGAAGGCATCTTCCATTGTGGCAGTGAACAGTTTCGGAGAGATAACGTCTCCCTGTCTCACGCCTCTTCGCAATGGAATTGCCTTCGAACTCTGCTCCTGTACTCGGACCGACATGGTGGCGTTATTGTACAAACACTTCAACACTTCGACATACCGATAGTCAATACGGCATCGCTGGAGAGACTCGAGCACCGCCCATGTCTCGACCGAATCAAAGGCTTTCTCATAGTCCACAAACGCCAAACATAGTGGCAAGTTATATTCTTCGGTCTTCTGTATAACTTGGCGTAGCGTGTGGATGTGGTCTATGGTACTATAGCCTTTTCGGAAACCGGCTTGTTCGATAGGCTGGAAGTCATCGAACCTGCGATCGAGACGATTCGTGATGACCCTCGAAAACAGCTTATAAACATGGCTCAGAAGCGAGATGGGTCTGTAATTCTTCAGCAAGGTTTTGTCACCTTTCTTAAAGAACAGCACCACCACGCCTCTGTTCCATGCTTCTGGCGTTATACCTTCGAGTAAGACAGAATTAAAGAGCTTCTGAAGGACTCTGAGTACCGGTGTTCCACCCGCTTTCAGAAGCTCTGATGTGATTCCATCGTCCCCCGGCGCCTTGTTGTTCTTGAGCTGTTTCAGGGCCATCCTAATCTCGTACAGGCTGATGTCCGGGATATCTTCGGTATAGTGTCGGCTCAGCTTGGCTCTTGGGTCTTTGGCCGAGCTGCTCACAGGTTTAGCAACCGAAGTGTATAACTGTCCATAGAACCTTTCGATTTCCCCTAATACCTCGGCTTTGGTCGACGCTACACTACCATCTTCCCTCTTCAGCTTTGTCAGCTGGCTTTGCCCAATAGACATGTGTCTTGCAAACACTTTGGAGCCTTTGTTTTGCTCAATCGTCTCTTTAATACTGTTCGTATTAAAGGTACGTATGTCGTGCCGCAATGACTTCCAAATTTGTCTATTGAGCTGCCTATATGAGTCAGCGTCATCGGAACATTGTAGTTGTAACGAGCGTCGATCAGCCATGAGGTTGCGGGTATGATCGGATAATTTTTGAGGTCTATCTGTGCGCCGGCCAGGTCTAAAAAACTTAGAACCTACCGCATGGACAGTTTCCACTAACCTGTTATTAATCTCATCCACGGAAGCAAAATTCTCCAGGCAATCAAAGCGATTAGACAGCTCGAGTTGAAAGCTCTCGGGGTTTTGAATATGGGCATGGTTCGGTCGGAGCGTGGACTTCATTAAGCGGGACCTCTCAATTTTAACGTTAATATTCAATGTGCCTCTTACTATTCGGTGATCACTACCGGTTTTCACCCTGTGAATCACAGAGACATCATTGAATATTTGTCTCTTGGTGGTCATAATGAAGTCTATCTCATTTCTCGTAGAACCATCGGGGCTCATCCAGGTCCATTTCCTGTGAGGCGGCTTCTGAAAGAAAGAGTTCATCATAAAAAGTCCCTCTTTCTCCAGAAAGTCGGCCAGCCTCTGTCCCCTAGGGTTCCGTTGCCCACAGCCAAATTTCCCCACTCTCAACTCATCATCACTTCTCTTGCCCAACTTCGCGTTAAAGTCCCCCATAACAACAGTGAAGTGGGTCTCGGACGTATGTATGGCTCTACTAATGTCCTCATACATAACCTCCACTTCATCATCTGGGTGTGACGAGGTCGGTGCGTATACCTGAATGACCTTCAACGAATATCTCTTGGATATTCTGAGTATTAGGTATACAACCCTGCTCGAAACACTGTCGATGGTGATAATGTTGTTAATGAGGGACTTGTGGATGAGAAAGCCGACACCACCTTGGGACTGTTGGTCGCCCTCCCGGTAGTAGAGTAGGTTACCGGATTTCAGGGTTATCGTGTCCTCGCCCTCTCTACGGACTTCGGATAAACCCAAGATATCCCAACGTACCCTACCCATTTCTTCTTCCAGCTCAACAATCTTCTCATCAGTCCTCATGGTGCGTATGTTGTGTGTTACCAGGGCCAGTCGTCGTCGTTGGGGTTGGTAGCCGAGCGTCTGCCGGGGATTCTTAGCACCCCTGGCCCCGCCGTTACCATGACCGCTACCGTAGCCAGGAATAGCGGGGCTGCCGGGGACTGGGGGCCTGGTCCTTTTTGTATTCATCATTAAAGGGGGGGGATTGCCAATACTCGCCACGCTTGGCAGGCGGGTTGGCGAGCGCAGTCGGTGTTTTTATACTCAGAAGACGCTGCTGCCCGTCTTCTGGTTGATCCCTTAGCCGACTTCTACGGCACCCACGGGAAGAGAAGGGGGAGGTCTATTCTTAGGCCGGACCTCCACAGCCAGGTATAAAATACAACTAAACCAAAATATAATTCTTACAATATTCTAACAGACATAATTTAGTTTTTTTTTCTTAACTTTATCAGAAACGATTAAAATATAATTATATATAAAAAACTAACATTTGTACGCTGTAACAAGCAAGGACATGAGATACGTCTCCATTCTTACGACCATGTATGCTACTTTATATGTATGTATACCTACCATGTTCTGACAAATAAATAATTTGAATTTGAATTTATCGCTTAACGTCAGGTGAGATGGTGATCAAACGCAAGACATTCATCAAGACATCAGACACAAGAAGAATTTATGAAAAAAAAAAAAAAAAAAACTATCTATCTAAAGCTGTATATAATTAAATGCGCAGCGCGTTCACATGGCAACGAATAACGTGATACAATACAATAACTCTATTATGACACAACAAAAAGGAAACCATAAGATGAAAATACATATAATTCTAGATTATAATAATTTTACACGAGCAAAGCAACGCGGGCAAACTTTATCAAATTAAAATATGATATAACACTGACTATAAGATTTTTATTTAGTTCTCCTATTTTGCCGTCATTCGGCATGTGAATTTGGTCATGATATTATATTAATGTTAAGTATACAAAATAAAATAAAAACATAGCACACAACTCAATGTTGAATGTTTGGCTAAAGTAATATTAATAAGACGGTAGATGGTAAAGTATACATTATGTTTTGACATACATGTTTTGTTTGATTACAATATCAAGTTAATCGGTATTTCAATTTGGTTATAATAATTAATGTACTTATGTATAAAGGAAAATAAATGGAAAGTATATAATTCAATGTTGAGTGCGTGGCCAAAATTAATATTAATAGGTTGGTAGATGGTATGGTGTTCACAATTTTTATGTTTGATTACAATATTACGTTAATAATATAACGCTGACTATCATTTACAATAAAAAACAATCAAAATAAAATTACAAATTAATTAATTACAATGAAAATATACATGATTCTTAAATACACTATATACAATATTACCTAACTTACCTAGAAAAGCTAACCAAACCTGCCGAGAAATTTTGAATTCTATTTTACTCGGGACAGTGACGGCAATGAGCGAAATAAAAACCACAAAAACAGAGGCTGTTTAAAATGTTCATGAGTTTGAAAGCCCCATATCAGTAACGAATATCCCTAAATTATTTATTTACTTACTTACTTACCACCTCCCAATGCCCCATGTCCAACTAAGCGGCAAAAAAAAAAAACAACTCTGCCTAGTTATGATTAATCCAAAAGTAAAATCTGGTATTTACAATTGAACACGAATGACCATTGTCCTAATTATTGCAAGAATTATTTGGGAAACAAACATCACAAACTAAGCCAATCAAATCTCGCTTTCACACACTTTTCACACACAAAAAGTTGTGAAGACTCATTCGCGTCGTCTTTTCCGCCCACGAATTTCATGCCCTTTGAGCTCTGCGAGAGAATGCCACTCTTCCCAGCAGTCCTCAAAGCACAGAAAAACGTCACAGGTAACGCATTTCGTATGTACAACTTTTCGGATTCCTTGTCTTTGGTGAATCACACAACGCTTTATGGTACTTTTGCCCGGCAAGTACTTTGGTACGTGCATGACATCCATTCTCAACCTCGTGTCTTTGTACACGGGCTCGCTAATCTCCTGACGAACAGGACGGTGGTGCTCGACCAGAGAATTAGCCAGCGCGTAACGAAACTCACGATGCGTCACGGGCAGCTTGTCACGTCGTTTCAAAGAGCTGGCGTACATAACAAAAGCGTTATGGGTGCTCACGTTCAGCAGCCTCTTAAAAATCTTTATATACCACTTCACACATCTCTTCCGCTCCAACAAATACATTGAGAGTTTTTGATCTTTGAGATCAACACCTCCCATTGTATTGTTGTAATCTCTCACACTCACAGGCTTCACTAGCGGTTTACCTGCCTTCGATCCAACGTAGGTGTCGTCGTTGTGATAGGTGGAGATCATCGTCACCAATTTGGAGTCTTTCCATGCTAACACGGAAAGATCACCACATTGACGCGCGATGATGGTCCCCTTTTTCACATTCTTCGGTACTTTCGCGATGTCCTGAGGCACGTGCTTACGATTTGTGCGCAAAGTTCCCAAACAATCAAAACCCAAGCTCTTGAGATGCCGCGCTAACGCTGGGCAATTATAAAAATTGTCCATCGTTACGTTTTTACAGTGTCCCAGATTCTCGAGACCTTGTAATAATTCGAGTACCACTTTGGTACTCTTGCCACCCAAATCAGCACTAGGCGCAACGTCGCCGGTACTTGCAGAGTTTTTCCCCGTGTAGATTTGAAATTTGTACAAGTACCCCGTTCGTGACTCACAGAGCTCGTAAGACTTTATGCCAAAACGCGCAGCCTTTGTCCTTATTGCTTGAACCCAGGACAAGCGGCCCTTGAATAAGGTCAATGACTCATCGATAGAAATTTGTCGTTGCAAGTTATAGAGGGAGGAAAATTTGCCGTTGAGGTTTGAGATCACAGGTACTATTTTCGCCAGTTTCGGTGAAAGCTCAAGTTTTTCATATCGTAGATAGTCCTGACTTACATCAGCATTATCGACGAAATGCAGAAATTTGCTCAGCAAAACATACCGATCGTAAGTCATCAGTTGCTTGAAATTGGACAACGTTAGGCAACCGAGTGACTTCCAATATTCATGCTGCGATGTCCGCTGGTCAATGCCCATGAACATGAAAACAGCAAAAAGAATCATTATCTCGTCTGCATCAGTGTCAGTCCACTGATGAAGACGAGACGATTTCTTCAACGTCTCGTTGGCCCTCATATGATCGATTGTTTGTTTCGCGTACCTATTAGTTTCTAGGGCGATAAGCTCTATGATGTCATTACTCCAGATATCAGTAAAAGCATCATAAGGCGTATCGTAGTCTTTGAGTGGCCCCGGGGTCGGACCTGAAAATACTTCAGGAACACCACGAAACGACTCAAATTTACTTTCCCACGTGAAAGTATTAGAGACGCCAAGCAAACAATCAGCTGCTTCATCCATTGCCCTCTCAACAGAAGATAAAATATCTCGAACAGGTTCTTCTAGTTCCTCGTTATCCGGAATTTCCCTCCCTATGCCAGCAAAGACGTTGGTTTCGATAGGAGCTACGTCGAACTCGTCGTCAAACTCGCTATCTAAATCACTGCCTTTACATGCCTTGCGCCTAGTGACTCGCTTAGATGTGGTTGTCACCCCCGAACATGACGGACGAACATCAGCATCTACGGAGGAAACATTCGCTACGCTTCCAGGCTGAATGCTAGTTCCTTGCGGTTGGAAACTAGAATTTCCCGAAGCACTGCAAAAGTTTTCCTCGGCAGCAGTGCTAGGCGTAAGTGGCCTAGGTGAGGCAAATCCCTGATCCTCCACCCACCGCCTCACCTGCTCCATGGCGTCGTCCGCCTCGTCGTCGGTGAGGTCCATGGCCTCCACTCGCTCCACCACACTGGTGCTGCAAGGAAATGTAACATTGTAACAAACTATTTTGAACACTTACCTGATGTTAAACAAAGGCTTAGAATATCAGCCATGATGTGTTCAAACGCAAGCCTATGTTAAATAAAAATATATATGAAAAAACGTACCTGAGCGAAGGCATGGGCTCCAACTCCATGACTCGACGGACGGTACCACCTGGGGTTTGTTGTATGGGGACGGTGTCCCCAGTAATTTTGAAAGAACCGCCAGGAGTGACCTGGACGGCAATTCCTAATGACCTAAAAAGTGAAAAATTTACAATATATAATATAATATACAATTATGTAAAAGTGAGTTTGTGAATTATGGCGAAATTTAGATTAAATTAACTTTTAGGATACTTTCATTGCAGTAGTCTCTATTTATTACAACCTGATTATAAGCATCATGAATAATATTTAAAAAAAAGCAGAAAAAGGTTGGCATACCGGGGAAGGACCTCTGGCGGAGGCATCTCAGGGTCGCGCGGCGCTGCGTCTGCCGCCAGCCCCATTAAGAGAGCACGTCGTGCGGCAGAGGGCCGTGGGCCTCTGCGCTCGGAGCTGGGCGTCACAGATCGTGAACGCCCAAACTCCGAGCTCGTCGACCGCAATCTAGCTAATCTAAAAACAATAAAAATAAGTCTGATGAAATATCTACACGACCAACACATTTCTACAAGTAAGTAATTTACTACGTACGTACTTTTCAAAAAGTTGATTGAAGAAAGGGTAAAAATTCGTGCAAGGTATACACTACAAGCAGCAGAATTCATTATCAGAAAAAAAAAAAACATTGATTTTACAAAAAAAAAACGGATATAATAAAAATGTACTATCTAAATGTAATCTATCTGTTTCAATTCAAAAATTGATGATGATGATGAAAAACATACATACGCTACATACATTTTAATTATCTAACGAACTGTTTTTTATTTTTGAATATTTTTTTATAAATAATTTAATAGTTGCGTTGCCGGAGAAAAAAAGTTTAAAAAAAGGTTAAACGTTTCGATCTATAAAATCTATTTTGTATGGGCGAGTTAGCAATCGTAATTTTTTTTTGTCGACTGTACTTCCCGTGTTGAAATGAAATGGCCGACTTCTTATTTTAGAAAAAAGGTTACTATATGATATTAATGCACTTAAATGAGAACCTGTTTATCAAGAAATGTTTCAAGATACATTATTTACAAACTTGGATGCGATTTTACATTTTTACAGGCAAGTTTGTCGAATTATCAGCTAAAAACTGCCGGCACCAAGCGATCGTTTTATTGCAATTAAAAGTTTTTATGTTTTTTCTCATTTATTTTTGCCACAAATACATCCTAAAACACTTTTAACACACTCTATACACATTTTTCAGTAATTTAAAAGCTTTTACTCACCGTTTTCGCCTTTGTAACATTTTCTTGACATAAAAACATAAACCGATTCGACAGTAAAATTTCACAATATGGCTATCGCACTGTCAGTTCATTCTTTTTGGTCAGGCGGAGTTGTATTTTATTTTTTTCAAACCTCTATAGGCCCCCTGACACGGTAAGAATGCATCGATTCTCTAGTGATTGAAGTAAGCTAGAGGCGAAAGAACTTAAATTGTCTTTGGAACGTTCATTCGAGCGGGAATAAATTGACGAATAGCGGTGATTTCCTTACGCACCGCTCCGGTGCGTAACGCGCGTCGAGCACTTTTCGCTTACGCCGACATGCGGTGCGTAACACATTCAAAGGGTTAATTAGTGAAAGAATGGTTTGTGAAGTTGGGATTTTTTGTGTTTTTCTGTATTTAAATTTTGTGTTGTTATTGGATTTTAAATTTGGATTACTGTTAATATAAGGTCAGTATAAAGGTTTTTAAAGATATTCGTTATTGTTTTCAGAGCAATCCAATTAGAATCGACGGTAGTTATAAAATAGGTATTAGGTACGCATATACAAAATAATAAAGATAACGATGCCTTATTCTCTAGATCACTTCCAATATTATGCAAATCCAACCAATTGTTGTATTATATGGTATTTATTATTGACAAGGAGGTCGGTCGTAAAAGAGAACCTAAGTAATCAAAGTATTTATAAGTGACACATCGATCAAAAAGTTTGCCATTTTTTTTTCAGATTGTATTTGCACAAAACTCAAGTAAATCATACATTTAAAGCTTATGCACGAGTGTCACTTTTATTACGTTTTGCTTAAATGGTGTACCTACAAATCTAGGTGTCCAATCTGTTTTTTAGATACCTACAGTAGTTGTTCAGACCTGGGCCACACCGTCTCTTTACTATTTCCTTTTTTTTTATTACCGATCGCACTTTCTGGAAGGAGATGGTCCCCCATCATCCTGGTCAAAGTTCTGCGACCTTTGGCCAGGAATAGAGTAAAGATTAAAAGAAAATTTACTGACCGAAAAACTCCTAATTCCTATTTACTTACATCACCAAAAAATTGCAATATCTTCTATCGACTTGAAATTTAAAGGTACATACATTTATTCTTAAAAAAAAGAGATTTTTTTGAAATGAATTTCCTTGATTCCAAATTTTTTTTAAAGACTAAAAATATTTTTTTGTTGAAATAAATTTCAGAGAAAAAACGTGATCGGGGCTCGATACCTAAAGAAGGAGCCCTGAAAATAGGTTACCTACATCAGTGGTCGAATTGGATATATTCACGAACCGTAACGCATTTCCCTGCAAACCTTGCGAACTTTTAACCGACTGACCAAGAAAGAGGGTAATGTTTTTGGTTTGTATGTACGTAAGGATGTTTCTGGGTTCCTGCAGTACCTCCTGTAGCCTAAACGGCTTGACCGTTTTTTCTCTGATAAAAAATTAGGCAAATGTTATAGGTTTTGACTTCCTTACTTACTTGGGTACAGAACCATCAACGAGTGAATGTTATGCGCGTTTTGGCCAGTACCAATGGAAAAATTGCTGTCACATTGTTTACGCATTTGGCTGAAAAACAAAAGCTGTTGCAAAAGCTGATCATAAAAGCAAAGAGAATATAAATACTACGTAAGACATAAAAGCATAAATAGAGCCGATCATTGACTACACTACACTACATTTACACTAGTTTTTAAGAGTTTTTTGTCCTCTGTATCAAATTTCATGGTGTGAACAATAAAGGGTTAATCAATCAATCAATCAATCGACTATGAAATTAAAATATATTTGTAATTTAAAATGATATTTTAATCATTTTAAAATGGCACATTTATTCATATACGATCAGTATAATTATGTCATATCTAGATTATGTAGAGAGAGACAGAGAGACAGAGAGAGAGAGAGAGAGAGAGAGAGAGAGAGAGAGAGAGAGAGAGAGAGAGCACTATAATTACAGATGAAATCACTTGTAAGTGCGCCATACAAGCTCCTGTGACAAGCTCACTTTGCGAGAAAATGACAGTGCATCCCTCTCTAATCCGACTTAAAAAACGCGTATATCTCAGAACTTTATTTCTTCAGCATACTTTTTTTAGAGGTTTTTTTACAAATCAAACGCTTGTCCGATGGCCTATTATGGAATTTCCCCTCCTACATTAAACGTATTTTATTCCACTACTTATATGCTTACTTACTCCGCTGGCGCAGCGACCCAAAGAAAGTCTTGGCCTGTGATACAAAAGACGCCATCGGTCTCGCGCTGGGTCTCGCCAGTCGGCGACTTGGAGCTCACGCATCAAGTTTGGCATCTTTTCGTACTTATTCAAGGCTGGTCGGCAGAACATTGGGAACTCCAACATATGCCTTCTTGACATTGCCAGTGCGCCGTGCCGGGGTATAGCGTGAGCAGCAGTCACTCTAGGGGCCACAAAAATCACGTCACAAAAATCGAGCGAAAAATAAAACTTTGATGGCACTTCGTGTCTCAGGGCGGGGCCGGCGGGCTCACTTGCATTGTTTGTAACCGGCATACAATTTTGACCCGGAAATGGTTTACATCCTGGATTAGCACATGGGCTACTTTTTATTCCGAAAAAGTTATAGATTCCTGTACGTTTTCAGAAATGAAACGCGCCGAAAGATAATCTCGTTCGACTCTGATCAAAGATTAGGGCCGGCGCTGGACATTGAGACCCTCCCCCGTTCTCAGTAGGTGCTGACATTGGCGGATCCAGGGGGGGGTGGGGGGTGGGTGCTCCCCAAACAGCTAGCAATTCCATACATTCGACTCAATTTTTCGATTTGATTCCTTCGAACCTTGCAGATCGCCCAAAATGAAATGCAGAATGGCCCTCCCCAAAATGAAATCCTGGATCCGCCCCTGTGCCCTGACCAGCGGAGTCTCTGGGCTTTGGTCTCTCCCATGATATTAGGGTCAGCGATAAGCTCCTCAATCTTCACGTTTTCTGGACTTTAATATACTCGAACTTAAAAATGGTATCCGGATCAACAATATGCAAATTATAGTCAAACAAATATATGTACAAACATACATATAAACGCCGACATACATACATAATCTGTATGAGATTTCTCATCTCTCGGTCAACAAAACTATAGGTAATCAAACTAGAACGCAAATGTCCGTATGAGGATATATCCTAATGTTTTAGATCTTTGCTTTCAACAAACATTCCCCCTAATTTTGCCTCCCTTAACATACACCTATGCTTAACCGCAACCCACCCATTAGGGTGGTCTAGTCTATGAACTGGATTATGTGAATACTATGCGTTTTGTTTTTCGAGAATATTAATTGCCATGTTTTCTAATCGACTTCAAAACAGACAAGTGACGGTGAAAGTTTATAGGTTGACTTCCGTGCATCATGAGCCCGCAGCCACGCGCCCGCGGCTTTCCTTATGTGTTAATGTGCCTAAATTATCTCCATTCCAAATGTCACCAGAATCCGTTCAGCCGTTAGTGAGTAGATGTAACAAACATTACTCAAATACAATCTTTCGCATTTATAATATTAGTGTGATTTAGTGGTCAAAACTGGTGCAATGGTGTGGCCACAACTAGGTGAAAAGTGGCCAAAACTAATGATTTTGTAACTTTTATTCACAAAAAAAGTTTACTATATAATAATATATAGGCTCTCGTCAAAAATATGTATGAAATATTAAAGGTAGAAGTAATAATCCTATTAGAGCTAATACAAAAATACGAAATCGAATAGCATAGTATTGCTAATTAATTCCTATGCTATTCGATTTATATATATATTTATATACAACTCGCACTTGGCCGGTTTATTTTATGAAATTAAGTAACGAGACGAAGAAGTCGCTCGCCTGATGGTAAGGGTTACGCTTGCATATTACAGTTCAATCTTCCGTGCAATTATGATTTACTTCCATACATCTAGTCTAGCTTTATATATGCCTAGTAGTCCAGCGATTGCAGGCTTATTTGTAATCTTATATTATACACTCTTCAGAACATTTCCGTCCTAGACGTCCGCGTAGCAAGGTAACCCCATTCCTCTGTCCCGCAGCCATGCCAACTCGGGAGAACAAATGTCGGAGGCTGTGATCCCGCCCCTGCGCGGAGCGATGCGCGACACCGAGAGGCGGGGCGATGGAGTGCTACGTGCCCAACAACCCGCAGTACGGTGCGTGCTGCTCGCGCGTCTGCTGCGACCCGCTGCAGTGCCCGGCGCTGCACGATATCGACCTCGACCACTGCTGCCAGGTACTACCCACCAGCTTCCACCCACGAGCCGGCTAGCCACTCCATTCACCAGCCTGCGCCTGCTAGCTGTCTAGTGCCCAACAGCTCGTAGTACGGCGCGTGCTGCTCACGCTGTTACCTTCTGCAGTACCCAGAACTGCACGATGTCGATCTTGACAGCTGCTGCCAGGTACTATATGCCAGCATCCACCCATGAGCTTACTAGTCAATTTATCCACCAGCCTGTACCCACGAGCTGACTAGTTACTGCTGCCCGGTACCACCCCCGAACCTGTATCACCCGCCAGCTGTCTAGTGCCCAACAACTCGCACTCACACGGCGCGTGCTAATCTCGTGTCTGCTGTGACCCGTTGCAGTACCCAGCACTGTACGACGTTGATCTTGACCACTGCTGCAAGATTACTACCTGCCAGCCTTCACCTGCGAGCCCGGTAGCCACTGTTACCAGTTAGCACCCACCAGCCTGTATTAACGAACCTGCCAGCCACTGGTGTCAGGGACCACACGCCAGGCAGCACCTTTGAGCCAGCTACCACCTGAACCAAGTACTTGCAAACCTCACTCACATTCCCACTGCGGAGATCTACATTGTCAAAGGCAGAGATCTAGATTTAATTCTTCCAAAGACATATTATGTCGATGTGATTGTTAAACGGTACCTTTTGACGTAGCTATGACCAGAAAAATCTACTGCTCTACGTTTTATCGAACTAAAAAATATACAAACGAACTCTTTGTACCTCTAACAATAAAAAAATGCTTACAGCAAGAGAACGAGAACTGCTGTCCGGAGAATGGAGAGGATCTAAACGCGTTAAGCTCTTCCATCGCGCCCTGCGACGTCACCCTCGAGGATGTGAGCGGAGGCGATCCGTGGACATCCGAAGACATGGGGTCCTTCTCTCTGCCTGCGCTGGAGCTCGATCCACTGCCTTCGCTGTTCCCGTTCTCACCGTGCAGCGGGTACAAGTGAGTACTGACTGAGTGAGCTAGGACTGAGCACCCTGCAAAAAGTAGTATTAATAAAGTAGTCAACTCCAGGTCTCTAGGTCTCCAGGCGCATACAGCTTGGATGGGCAGCATTCAAAAAACTGGATGACATCCTCAAGTCACGCCATATGCCACAATGTCTGAAAACTCGCCTCTTCAACCAATGTGTTCTGCCCACCATGACTTATGGTGCCGAATCATGGACCCTCACACATGAGGCTGTGCACAAAATCAGAGTAGCACAGAGAGCCATGGAGAGATCCATGCTAGGCATCAAACTCCAAGACCGAGTTCGTAATATCGAAATCCGACGAAGAACAAAGGTTCGAGACGTCGGAATGGCGGTAATGAAATTAAAGTGAAGCTGGGCAGGACACGTTGCTAGGCGCAGTGAGGACAGGTGGAGAGTGGTGGCCTAGGCAAGGTAAGCGGAGCGTTGGTCGTCCAGTTGCAAGATGAGTCGACGATATTGTCACTACCGCAGGTTGAACTTGACTCGATTAGCACAGGACCGAGGCAGATGGCATAGCAAGAGAGAGGCCTATACCCAGCAGTGGGATAAGGAAGGCTGTCGATGATGATGATGATGAGTCGACTACAAAATCATCCAAATGAATTAGCAAAGATGTTGAAGTCAAGAAGGCCTCCAAGGAGGCTTAAAAGGAAGATACCCCAAGACTTAACGAAATAGGAAAGGTTATAAGGATGGATGCGTCAGTGCGTATTCCACACAAGACGCTTCACAGCTTCACTTAAGACAACAGTTCAAAATAAAGCTTATTGTCTTCAAAAGACAGATTGCTTTAAAAAGGGATTTATAAAAAAATAAGGTAGTATGGTATAAGGTAGTAGGTAGTAAGTCGGTATCAAACTAACGTTAAATCCGCTCAGTTGGAAAATCACGCGACTGCAAACCGTTTCTGGGCACGTTAAGGTTCAATTTCGCGTGATTTTCCAACTGAGCGGATTTGACGTCAGTTTGATACCGAGTTAGGTACCGTTGGCCAGGTTCCATTGCATCCCGTCTTAGATTAATCGAGCAGAAAAGTGCGTTCTCAGATAGTTATCTGATATCACTGGAATTCATCACAGAATTACTAATCCGTCAGTAACATGATATTTTTAAGGGAAGTAGAGCCGGTTTCACCATTTCTAACTAATGGTTAGAGCTAACAGTGCGATGCGAGCACGTTTTTAACCGCAGTCCAAGTAAATGGTTTTTTATCATTGTAATATTCTTCTAATACAGTATCTTTTAGGGTCGCATTTAGCGTAAGAGAAGTATGGCGATTACATCGTAAGGCAACGCATGTCAAAATTAGGTTTTTGAGGTTATTTTCATATATTTAGGTACCTAACTACCTATGTATTTCGAAAAGTACCTATTCAACAAAACCAAATTCTGTTCATCATGAAACCATGTGCCCAATTAGGCAATATTGGTTATTTCACATGGTTTCATAATGGAATCATGTCAGGTTATTGTTTGGTTGTGTATCACGTTTAAAATTTGTTTATCATCTTTGATCGAAAAATTGTCAAGCCAATCATTCTAAATCGCGTTTTTATTCTTGAGTATATTGTTTCATAATACCAAAATTATTTTTAATACAAAATTTTGGTAGACTAACAGATGTTCAAAATATGTCAAAATTCTGTGGCCTTCTATGAACGCACGTTTACGGGATCTATGATCCCAAAATTCCTACATGTCTTACAGACACTGTTTATATTTGTTAGTAGTTTTTGTAACAACAAGTTATAAGACGTCGAAGTAAAGTTTATGCTACTAGGTAATTAGGTCCTTAGTTCCTTACCCTTAGGCATCTTATAAACACCTACCTACTACTTTGATATCTGTTCAGTGTACGAAATAAATGATTTATATCACCGGTTTGGTTTATGTTTTATTTAACAAACGTACCAAAATATCTAACTATATTTATTGCAAGTAAAAATTCATAGATAATAACCATCTCTTGAACCGTCGATTAACGATGAGTAAACCTACCCCAGGAACAACACAGGGGACTGCCGCGAGCGGGGAGGAGGGGAAGCGGCGGACGTCCTCCTGTCGCTAAAACACGCCGTCGTGCATGGGGACTGCGCGGCAGAGGCAGTTCACCCTCAGGTACGTTCATCCCTTTCTAATATACCACTCAATAAGTAAGCGGGAGAGAGATAAATCTATTTTTTAGTTTGTTGCTACTATTTTTCTGTATAGCTGTGGTTCTGGGTTAATTGATTAGCCATCTCTTTTCAAAGTATTGAGTAACTATGCTCTATCTCGTTTTAATGTTTCAGAGGGAAGTTAAGGGTGGCTTTTCATTTAGGGGAAATTTAAGGGGCGGCGTTGCATAGAAATTATTGTAATTAATATGGAATCTGTGGGATTCTCTTTGACGAAATTGGGAGGCTTCATTTGATTTTGCAATGGAATTATTTACACAGAAGCGATTTTTCTTTCATAAAAAGATTCGTGGAAAATATGAATTGAGTATTTTACATTGTTTTTATCCACAAAAAGGTCTTCTAGACCTTCCTAGATTGATCTTTGTAATTAATGAAACAGGAATGAAAATGCCTATACAAATATAAATGTTTTGTACATTGTACACATGTGACATTGTGTCACATTTGTACGTCCTTTGCCCATAAACGAAGTAGGTATATTACATGATTATACGGAACAGTGGTACTGCGCCGAAAGAAGGTCTTTGGAGTCATCATTATGATCAACTTTTACCCAGACAAACAAGAATAGCACAATAGTAGGCCAACGGTGCCAATGGCCAATGGTGGTTCGCCAATAGTTCGCATTCAAAATGTCTCCGTGATTCTCCCAATTTTATTCACTATAACAAATGGAAAAACTGTAACTTAGATAAGGTACATCTCGGAACACGAAAAATCGTTCGCATACAAACAAATAAAAGTTGCCGTCAAGGGACGCTCGGCAGATTTGAAACATGACGGCATACCAGCGTAGTAGGATAATATTGTGCATTCTACCCCACCTTCGTTTCACTCGGTGGTTTAGAATTCCCAATATTACTGAGATTTTCTGCTACAATTTAAATCAAGTTTTGCAATAGATTGGGTGCACTATTATTAGCTTTACGCGCCGTTCGCTACCGAAGTCCACACCTATAAATAGAATCAAAACATGCACACAGTAAAGACAAGATAAAGGAAATTGACCCGTCTTATGTATGTAGGTGTTGAAGTATTATTTACACAAATTAATTTGGCAATGGATAAATAAATCTATAGACTTGATTTGGTTCGTTTATAAAAATAGGTAATTAATTTGATTCGAATAAAAACCAACACTCCTTAGCAATGTGCTATGGCCAGTTTTGCTCAAGCTTGGTTATGACGGTTACTTATGAGGTCACGTCTATCACGGCATAAGTAGTCGGTTTTACTGCCAATGTGCGCCAATAGATGTTTCAAATCTACTAGCAGCGGTACCAATGAACTAACACATGCCAAAAATAATGGCGAAGCCATCTGCCTAGTTTAATTAGTTCAACTAAAGGCATTTAACCGAAAGCCATTACATATTTTTCCTTTTTTTAAATTCATTTTTTTGCCTTTTTCTTCACCTTCTTTTTTTTTCTTCTTCGAACACTGCCGATTTGTCATTTCTCCAGATGATGGTGAACAGTTCAGCGAGCGGGAGTTACCCGTACTACGAGCACTATGGCGGCAGCATGGCGCCACTGTTCCCCACCATGAGTGTCAATGTCTCTATGAATATGACCATGCACGGGTGTCCGCCGGAGCAGCTGTGTTCTCAGGTCAGTGATGAAAATAAAAAAAAAAACGTAAACATAAGGCAACGTACAGCAAACACACTTATAAACTAGGAGCTTAAATTATGCTTGTATATGAGAGATTATTGTTAAATTCACATTAATAGTGATTTCCTAGTGATTGATAACACTAAGTAAGTAAGTACTTATAAGCAAGTTAATATTATAGAGGATGAGAAAAATATGAATTGTAGGTACAGTCAAAGATAATTATACAGTCAAGTTTTGACGTGCGGGTTTCAGTCGAGTTTTGATGTGCGGGTTTCAGTCGAGTTTTGATGTGCGGGTTTCAGTCGAGTTTTGACGTGCGGGATTTATCGGCAAAGCAAGACAATTGCACGGCCTTAGGACTTTGGTTTCTTTGGCTATTTTTTTTAATCTCTAGCCCCCCCCCCCCCCCCCCCCCCCCTTGGTGATGCCCTTGGCATAAATAGGAATGAAAACTTATCTCATGTTCTTGCCTATTACAGCGTACAAATGTTGGTTTTTTTATAAATATATATTTTATCCTTTTTATTAAAGTTAAAAAAATAAAATTGTCTATGTTAGAATATTGTTAAAATCATGTTTTGGTTTAGTTGTATTCAATACCTTAATTAAGAAGAGAAGAGAAGAGAAGAGATAGTCTAGTTGGTGGTTCAACGCGGACGTCTATGTGCTTTCATTTGTATAGAGTCTCTCCACTGGGTATTTACCCATGGTATAATAATATACTCCGCCAGGTATGACATTCCAAGACGCAAAGGTCACGTGGGTGACACAAGCCTACGTCATCGAGGGATTCGCTTGAGCGGACAAACAAACTAACCATTGAAGCGCTTTTTGTATTTTATTTCGTAGATTACCTATTTAACACATTTATTCGTTTTTCAACTTCTGTTTGCTGCATTGAAGTGGCAACTGGACAGTGACGTAGGCATGTGTCATTCCTGGAACATGTTATCTTTAATAGAGGTGTGGATATACCTATTGGACGTTGATGTCCAGCAGAGGAGCGTGGTATGTGATGGTGATGCGCAATGCCATACAGGTTGTGCGGATTAAAGTAAAATATGCTTTGTGATTGATATCTTTATTCTCCATGAATAAAGTTAACATTAATAATGATTGATCGGATATTAAATATAGTAGCAAAACATTAGACATGGAACGAGCTGAAGGCGGATACCGGATTAGGTTATTACCATAGAGAAAAATATTTATACCACAGACATTTATAAGTGTTGCCCGATAGTATAATACATGGATAACTAGTGACCGGTAAAACCAACCATTTGAGGCATACACACTAGGATTACTAACAGAACAGACTGCATTAACGAACCATATCTGTCCGATAATTACGATCGATAGGTGCGAATGATTTATCTGCTACGTACATCCGTAGCAGAGCTACGAGCTGCTACAAATAGCTACGACTATGCTACGTCAAAAATTTAACATAAATTATCTCAATAACTAAGTCAGAAAGTTATAAAGAGTGGATGAATAGACAGACGGACGGACAGAACTAACTTATAAGGGTTCCTTGTAATACTACGGAATCCTAAAAACATACATTGAAATCCGTTACAATAATAAAGAGCGATGGTGGCCGAGCGGTAGCATGTGCGCTTTACAATCTGACTGCACACGGTTCGATCCTCGGCCCTGTGCCAATGACTTTTTTTTAAATCGGCAATTACAAATAGTTGCCCATAGATCGCCGAAGGTTAAACACAATGCTCAAGCCCACTAGCAGTTGACAGCGTACCCAGCTAGCTGGAGGCATTATCATGCTGAATGACGATGACTTATATTTAATATCTTTATAAACGTGCAGTCTCAATACCATTTCTCAAAAATGGTAAATGAAAACATCATCAGGAAACCGGTATGTCCAACAACCTTTAAAAGTTCAAAGACGTACCTCTGACATTAACCAACTTGCACTGCGAGCCAGCATCTCTCTCTCTCTCTCTCTCTGAGACCTGTGTCCCAGCAGTGGGAACATTGCATGACAGGCTGAAACGATGATGTTGAAAGAAATATAAACGGGATATAAAAAGTTTCGTAGAGTGGCTCCAAAGCATCAGCCAGAAGACGTCCACTGCTGAACATAGGCCTCCCCATTTAACCTCCACACTGAACGAAATCCTGCCGCCTGCATCTACTGGATGCCCGCGACTGTCACGATGTCGTCGGTCCATCAAGTAGGAGGCCTACGCTGCGTCTTCCGGTTCGTGGTCTCCACTCCAGAACCTTTCTTCCCGAGGACTCAGTTATATTACGAATTAATTACTACAATGCTACGCCGTCGTCACTGCCACTGCTACTACAAAAAGAGGGTGTCTATCTGCGGTATCGTAGCTCCCATACGGCTGAACCAATTTTGATTTAGTTTTTTTTGTTTTAAAGGTGTCTAGCTGTTCTTAGCAAAAAACTTTCAGCTGTTTGTAGTAAACTGTTCGTTACTGTTGGAAGAGAGTTTTTGGACATACCTGTTGCTCCGAATTCGTGTTGGATGTTATTTGCTCTGTCATTGTGCGTGTTCTCACAGTGCGAAGGTACTCCAGGGACTTAGGGTATAGTATGTACTTACTTGTCGCGTCTGTATTATGTGTGTTTATATATATGTATATATATATTTATTATACTATGTATCATTTAGTAGTATCTATTTAAAAGTGTTTTAGCATCCCCCGTCGATTCTGTTACGTAAATTCTTTAAATCCAATGGTTGCCTGGAAGAGATCGCTTTTAGCGATAAGGCCGCCACTTGTGGCACTAGCTCGTAAGTGTTTTCTATCGTGTTGTAATTTTTATTTCTGGTGTACACAATAAAGAGTTTCTATCTATCTATCTACTATCAGCTCATTTATCGGTGGTTTAAAAAATCATTTGTTACATGGCCACAGAAGTCTTTGTTAAAGTTTGTTTTGTTTTCCTTAATTGTTCTTAAATGTCGTTATTTTTTTTTTAATTAAATACCTATGTAACATTCCTTGCTAAGTACTTACTTCCAGCCAAACTTTTTATACGAAAAAACTTTTGTTTTGACAAAGAACACACGAACAAAAGACGAAGTTTCTCTTTTGTGCGCCACATGCCGACCAAAGTACCTACCATTAGATACGTTATATGATTGGAATAATTTTAGTATAGAGACAGAAAACGGTAACAGTGAATTCGCGAAAATTAAAATACCCGACTGCAACATGTAAAAGACACGCAACAAAATCGGTCTAGCCACTTTAGGATAAAAATAATAAACATAACATTATAGGCTCGAAAAACAAGACCATCTTGGGCAGTCGCGTAAAAATCGTTTAAAATTAATCTAACCACAATAGAGATGTTTAAAGTCGCTAAGTAATAGACAATTTTCCATCTGCCAATTGCCAAATCATGTGCTTCTATATATATATATATACTTCATGTTCCTACCCTAATTTTCTTTTTTCGGTAATAAAGGGTATCAATTCGCTTACAGATGCAATGGAACCAAAACGCGACAAGTCCTTCCGTGAACGTGGTCTACCCCCAGACACAAAACGTCCTAAGCCCTAACTCCTACCCCTCAGCCACTTACTCCTTCACGGCCGACTTCCGAACGCCGAACCAATCCGACCCCCTCATAACCGCCACATCAACCTTCAAGCCTATTATACAAAACACCCAGAAACCTCCTCCGAATTACTCTATATTTCAACAAAAGCCTGGCTATGGACAGAAGACCATGCAGCTGAAGAGGCCCCAGAAGATGTATGAAGCCCAGAAGTTGCAGGACCAGGGGATGGGAGCGGGGTATATCATGAACCATCAGGGGCAGATGTATCCGGAACAGAATTATGGCTACTCAGCGTGTGTGAGCTCTGGGAAAGTGCAGGTTAGATTAAACTGTTATTCTGTTAAAGACTTTTTGCTGAAACGGTCGTAAATTAAGCAAAGCATATAAAATACTATTCCTCGGTTTCTGATGTACAGTGGTGGATCCACGTTTCCTCTACTGTTATAAAACGATGTATAAATTCATTTTTGTTCCGTCGAAACAACGCGAAACTGCCTCTGAATCTTCGATTCGACCAAAATAAAATGAATGGACGGGCCATAACCACTGAACTTGCTCAGTAAAAACGAGTCAAAACCGTTGGACATATACCTCAACACCTAATTATTACAACGTACAGTACATTTGTTACAAAAAAATTATAGCGGTTTTTACACTTCGGAAAGCACACGACAATGTTTCTATTATCATGTAACAATAGTATTGTGCACTTCCTACGGCTAGAGACCGACTGAAACGAAGTGAGCGCCAGCGTTCATTTTGTAATCTTCAAAAATACTTCTGGGCCCGTCCATTCATTTTATTTTGGTCGAAGCTCTGAATGCGGGTACATGCGTGTGTTTTTAATCAACATTGAGTAAACGCGGCACCCAACGTGCCTTTGGTGTAAGCTTGGTATAAGATATTGCGCACACGTTGGTCTGAGATGGCCACTATATCATGCTCTTTCACTCTTCAGTCATATAATACGATGTCATTGATTTTGGCGATCATTTCTGGAGTCATGACCTCAACAGGGCGTTCAGCACCACTCCTAGGAGCTCCATCAATCCTAGGCGTTCGTTGTGCTTATGCCACCACAACGTACTTCGGTAAACCATTTTTGTATCATTTTAATGTTTGGAGTGGATTAATATGTATTTGTCAAGCTTTTGTTTCGTTTCCGATTTAAGCTACAACAAAAAAAAACAGTTTTATCCATGTTTGCGATAATGCAAGCAATCGATTTTCTTTAATGGCTGTAAAAACCGACGAAACTAGCTGAAAATTGTCATTTAGCCCATGCCCCCCCCCCCCCCCTGGATACGCCAATGCCCATATGCTATCTGATTTTTAGTGATTATAGAGGAGATTGTCATACGTGCACAAACAGCACATTGAAAATGAAAGATCAATCTACCGATAGGTGGGCGCACTAAGCGGATGCTCCGACGACGACGAACAGAAGCCGAACCTGTGTCGGATCTGCGGGAAGACGTACGCGCGGCCCAGCACTCTGAAGACCCACCTTCGCACCCACTCCGGCGAGCGCCCTTACCGCTGCGGAGACTGCAACAAGAGCTTCTCGCAAGCTGCCAACCTGACAGCTCATGTCAGGACTCATACGGGGCAAAAGCCGTTCAGGTAATTATCAAGGACCTTACTTCGACTAAAATAAAATGAATGGACGGGCCCTAACCATTGAAATTGCTCAGTAAAAACGAGTCAAAACCGTCGGACATATACTTCAACACCTAATTATAAAAATGTACAGTATATTTGTTATAAAAAATAGATTCCGGTTTAATTTGTGTATTTACACTTCGGGAAAGCATATGAACGCATAATTTTGTCAGATGTTTCGTTATCACGTAACAATAGACACGTGTTGCACTTCCTACGGCTAGAGACCGACTGAAACGAAATGAGAGCCGGCGCTCATTTTCTTATCTTAAAAAATGCGATTCTACTGGGCCTGTCCATTCATTTTATTTTGGTCGAAGGGACCTTATATATATACCCTAAAGGGAACGTAATTATCGATCTGATTGTTATGAATATGCCAGTGCTAATATTGCATGTCCATTTAGAGACAAGTTTGTTTTCGGAGCCCTTAAGAACAGATTATATTATTCTGTATTAGGTACATCTAGGTTTACCAACAAACTGCAATAATATATTTAGATTTTTGATTTTGATGTTTCGATTTCCATAAACAGCGGCTAGGGTAGAGCGCATAGGAAAGTTAAATAAAAAATAAATAAATAATAACAATTTAAAAAAAATCTTTTCTGTGGAGCGAGAGGTGCGGTCGCTCTATATCCCGTGGAATGCGAGCGAAGGAGTTTTCAGTGGCTAAAATTGGGAATTTCAACTACCTACCAACCAGTTAATTTAGAAATAAGTTTTAAATAAAAGTATAAAATACGTGCATAAGTATTATATACCATTGGTATCTCTATCTCTACGCTTTCCGCGTCTGTCTGTCTGTCTGTATAGCCGCTAACTCCTCCTAAACCATGCAACGGATTTTGATGCCGTTTTCACCATCAGTTAGATATTTTTTACGGAAGGTTTTTATATATAACTAGCGACCCGCCCCGGCTTCGCACGTAAATTATACCCGTGAGAAGCCGGGCGGGCGGGTCGCTAGTTGTATATAAATCTTCCTACACACAATACGCGCGTCGGAGCACTTTTTGCTTACGCTGACATGCGGTGCGTAACGCATTTGGGGGGATATGCAAGGGCAGGGGGCGCCAAAATACCAAATGCGAAAAAAAATCGAGAAAAAAAAGACGTCTTTTGAGAGGCGCAGGGCTGAAAATGAAAATTGATTTCAAGAAAATCCGCACGGCACCCGCATTTCTTGCTCGCAACACCACAGCACCGACAAAAAAAATAGGACAAAACTCAAAATTTATTTTCGAGGAACTAATATTTCCTGAATTGAAAATAACCGTGATTCAAGCGTTACAATCCTTCACTTGCTCGTGATTCATCTATGGCTGTCATTTATTAACTATAATTGCATAATATACCTACCTATGTTTTAAACGTTTATCGGGACTTATCACGTATTATTTAATTTAGGTAAAAAATATGTACCTTTCAAATAATACAAAATAATACGTGATAAGTCCCGATAAACGTTTAAAACATGTGTTCAAATCGCGAAAGTTTAAAAATTACTATACCTACCTATGTTGTTTACGCGTCAAAGTGTTACAGACCGTGATTTGTTCCAGGTGTCCCATCTGCGATCGAAGGTTCAGCCAATCTTCCAGCGTCACCACTCACATGAGGACGCACTCAGGAGAGAGACCTTATCAGTAAGTTTCAGTGTAGCTAGCTCAACTAACCAATCTTGATAGATAGACAAAATTAAAGTACTTTTTTTTCAATTTAATTTTTGTAGGGTTCCGTATATATTTGGTATATATCCTCTCTAAAAAGAAAAAAAACACGAAAGTAAGATAGAAAAACGAGTCTAACGAGTACGTCAACGAGTCCTCTCTCTATAAAGAGTTTCTATCTACATATAAAAAATATAAAAAAATTACAAGAGATAGAAAACACGAGCTAGTGCCACAAGTCGCGGCCTTATCGCTAGGTCACAGAAATGAAAGAAAATCTCTTTTAACCGACTTCAGGAGGAGGTTATCAATTCGACTGTATGTTTTATTTCTGATAATGCTTTTCTGTGATGTATCTCTCTCTCTGCGAGTAGGCCTGTGCCAGGTGCCGTCAGATTGTAAAGCGCACATGCTACCGCTCGGCCACCATCGCCCACACTCGTCATACCTACTCAATGATATTTGTTCCGCAGGTGCAGATCGTGTAAAAAAGCCTTCTCAGACAGTTCCACTCTAACGAAGCACCTTAGGATACATTCAGGAGAAAAACCATACCAGTGTAAACTGTGCTTACTCAGGTAAGGACCTACGCAGACATAATAGTAGTGGCCATTATCAATTTTTAACCCTCAACGCAAACGATGGGGAGAGTTTTTGGCGCCAACGTGGAAAAAAACATGTCGGCTCGTTATATTATTTTCCTAAACTTGTGTATTTTCGAATGTTAATGTGTATTAATGGTGGATTATTATTTATTAAGTGCTCCTGAAGGTGCTCGAGTGTGGGTAAGTGATATAACGAGGTGATACATGTATTTTCGTGTTGTTTCCAAATTCCCTTGAAGCCTCTTGTAAAGCCTCCACCACTTTACTAGGGTTTGACTTGACTGTGACTTACTTTGCTTGACTCTGGCTGTGACTCATGTGACTATGACTTGTTTGACGCTGTTTAATACTATGAAGACTTGTTTAATATTACGATTAAAGGACTTTGTATCCACGGTCATGAAACAAATTAACAAAAAGATTAATGGTCGATAACTATCATAGAGTCTGGGCTAATGCATGGAAGCTTTAGGGTATAAAACGTCCTTGGGCTAATGAAAGTAGAGAATGAAAATACACGCCTTTAAAAAAATCCGCATTGCAACCCCAAAATTAATATGAAATCAAAGATTATTGCAAACATCACTGTGTTCTGACTGTGTCACAATAAAAATTAATAACTCACAAGTAGGATCAAGTGAGATTATTCCAGGCATTTCATTCTAATTTTTGGGGTTTCAATGCTGATATTTTTGCCTCGCTTTCAGTCTACTTTTATCAGGCAGACTCTACAAGTAAATTTAATCTAGTAATAATTTTGTTTGCAGGTTCTCCCAGTCGGGCAACCTGAATCGGCACATGCGCGTGCACAGCAACATGTCGGCCAACATGCTCGGGTGACAGTGGCCGCCGCGCGGCTACCCGCATTACGCCGTGTGACAAGTGAACGGATAGTAGATCCAGATTAGCCCAGTGAGATGTAGCCCTAATTCTCTACAATTCATGGCAACACTAGTATATAGCCAGCTTGGTGATTATCAGGGAGTTTTGGCGCCAACGTGGAAAAAACATGTCGGCTCGTTGGATTATTTTCCTAAACTTGTGTATTTTCGAATGTTAATGTGTACTAAATGGTGAATTATTATTCATTAAGTGCTCGTAAACGTGCTCGAGTGTTTTCGTGTTGTATCCAAAACTCCATAGGAGCCTCTTATAAAGTCTTCACCACTTTACATGGGCATGAGTTTAACTTGACCGTGACTTACTTAGCTTGACTCTGACTGTGACTATGACTTGTTTGACGCTATTAAGACTATGTAAACTGTTTAATATTACGACTAAAGGACATTGAATCCACGGTCATGAAAATTTTAACAAAAAAAAACCAGCTTGGTAGGATTTTTGGCGCCATCGTGAAAAAACATGTCGCTTTATTCCATTATTTTCTTAAACATGATTAATAATGGTGGATTATTTTTTATTGAGTGTTTTTGAATGTGCTTGACTGTGAGAAAGTGATGTTATGAGGAACATGTCTTTTCGTGATTATTCCCTAACTCCATAGAAGCCTCTAGTAAAGGCTCCACCACTTTACTCTCAGAGCATCGTCAGTTTATTCGATTTATACAAAATGGGGCGATAAAATCTATGCCGGTTTTCATTAGCTATTTTAATTGCATTTTTATTTTAATAGCCATGCTGGGCTGTGATTTTCATGAAAAAAATCTTGGACTTGTACTTTAACCATTATTACCATTTCAGTTTGTCGCTTTTTACCATAACATTTTCAGGTCAGTCAGTTTCGAGCATTGTACATAAAATAAAATTGTATGTATTCTGTTCTATTGTTCTTGAATGATACGTTAAAATTAGAATGATAATTCTCTATTGTAAATAAATTATCTAAATCACCATAGCATGTGAGTATGTCGATGTACTCCCACGCGAAAGTATTAAACTGTTCTAGTCACGTTAAAAACTTAAAACTTAAGTGTAGGACTGGAGTTATTGTAATTTTCAGTATTATTAATATTGTTTTAGAAGTAGTGAATAAGTTATTATGTAATTATGTTTAGTTTCGTAGGTAAAAACTATGCTAAAAACAATAAATACTAAAAGTAAGATGTGTTTCTTATTAAAGCCGTTTTGAATTTTTTGATTCCCATTCTCAGAACAAAAATATAAATAAAGAAATTTTTATATTTTGTCTCTCGCCGCTTGTTTAATATTACGACTGAAGGACTGCATATCCATGGTCATAAAAAGATGAACAAAAAAGTGCGTTTGAGGGTTTTGGCGCCAACGTAAAAAAAACATGTCGCTTCATTGCAATATTTTCCTAAACTTGTGTTATTTCGAGAGTAAAATATGTGTAATACAGGTGGATTATGATTGGTTTAGTGTTTTTGAACGTGCTCGAGTGTAGGTAAGTGATATAATGACATGAAACATGTATTGTCGTGATGTTTCCAAAACTCCACAGTAGCCTATCATAAAGTCTCCACTTTTTTACGGCACGACAAGATCTTAACCGAGACTTATTTTGCTTGACTCTGGCTGTGATTGTGTCTTGTTAAACGTTATTTAATATAAGGTAAACTTGATTATTACTCTGACTGAAAGAATCTGTATGCAAGGTATGCATCATGAAATAAATTTAAATAAAAACGCGTTTGACACATCATGAATTGAATTCTTCTTGTAATCGACGAATCGTTTTAAGGAATATGGAATAAAATAAAGTGTTTTTCAATAATTATTGTGTGATATCCGAGTCAAACTTGCTAAATTTGATTGAAATTTATACAAATACTTGAATTTCTGTAATTAGACTCTTCGTTAGTGTCTGTCGCGTACATTTCGTGCTATTCACCATCAAATCTACCTGCTATTTGGGGCACTTTCATTTTTGCAATTTGTGTATCGTTGGGTCGAAAATGACTGAAAGCTCACCGGACGAGACGAGTTCGAAACGAAAAGACTTCATCTGTGGAGTAGTTGAAGGTATTGTTTAAAACTTATAAGAAATATGCGTTCTACAAAATACATATAAACATGAAATTGTTTGATTTTGCTAGTGTGAATGACCGATGTGTCTACCGCAGGTTTCTACGGCCGGCCCTGGACTACGGAACAAAGAAAGGATCTGTTCCAAAAGTACGTAATTGTATGATTGCCACTACAAACTAGAGTACCCAACAATTACTAAAACCTTCATACATATTCTGTCTCCTCAGTTATTTTACTGTCCAAAATATACATCATTGCACTCCCCATCAATGATTACAATAAGTTTGTTTATAATTTGCTCCACTTAGTCAAAGTACTTTATAGCATTAGCAATACATATTATTATTGGTTACTTGAAAACAAGTCTTATTGAGTTGTAATTACCAAACCATTCTGTTTGAGCTATCTCAGTATTGTTCAAAGCACCTAGTATCTTGGCCAGAGTGCCTAGTCTGATTTTTTCCATTAGCGTTTACTCGATCGCGTTAATGTTAACTAGGATTTGTGTGAAATATCCATCAGCACCATCTAGCGCCATGTTAATGGAACTGCTCTTACTTCATACAAATTTTATTGTAGCTAACATTAACAGGTCAGGAGCCCATCTCGACCGGTAAACATAACATGAGTGTGAGACGTTTTGTCATAGTTTTAAACATGGACTGTGTGTAGACCAATCAAACCTCCGTAATAGCCTCCGAAAACCCGTACATAGCGCTTTGATCCACCTTTATTGTGTGAACTGCTAGTCTGTGGAATGTGCTGCCTGAATGGATGTTCCCCGATGGTTACAATCTGGGTGTGTTCAAATCACGAGTTAATCGGTTTCTTCCAGGCAAGCGTGCTCCACCGTAGACCGCATCGTCGCTTAACATCAGGCGAGATGGCGGTCAAAAGCAAGCCTATTATTTATTTAAAAAAAGGGGACTTGGTAAAAAGATGCGATGGCGGTTTGATTTCGATTCTGAAAAATCAGAACTAACTATTGACATTACATCTCTGATTCCTACTATTTCATAAAAGGGATGTGCTTGTATGCACTAGTGCATAAAAAGCACTTTTATGGTGGTGGTCTTCTAAATTGTTCAATGAGGTACAGTTATGTTAGTTGAGGTTTAGTATATTTCATGTAGGTAGTTTGTCTGGGTTTTTAAGTTACCATAGATCAGGGTATTATCTGATATAACTTTTGTTGAATAAACAAGTTTTTTATCGAAAATTATCTTTTTCAAACCAAGCAACTATAAAATTTGTGACCGGAACGGTGGAACAATCAAAATGAGCTCAAACACTGCCAGTCTGCTATTATCCATTGAGGAGAGCCGTTGTCCACTGTCACCATCATCAAATCAGCTCACTGTCACCAAACAAATATTGTATTGTCATCAGAACTTGTATGCCAAATTGCAGCTCAATCGAACACTGCGTCAAATTTTCCTTGCAAGATTTGATTACAGACAGACAGAAACCAGAACAGGTGGAAATAAATAAAAGAAAAAAAAAAACACTATATTCAATAGTATTAATAGGCATGATGACTAATATTTTTTTATTACCTCATAATAAAGGTGATCATAAATAGAGCACATCAACGAAAACAAAATTAAAATTAGTTCAAAAATAAATAAGTTATAATTTCAGTTTAGTTTCATTTTAATTTCATGCTAGACAGAGAGCGCTCTATACTGAGACGTGACGTCACGGCTCAGGAGCGCCATACAAATGCTATACTAACACACGCTTTGCGAGAAAGGGATAGAGAATTCCCTCTCTATCCCCACCCATAACTTTAAACACTCATATCTCAGAGATTTATCAGCCGAATTAAATTATTGTTTCAGTATGTCTAATGTATTTAGTTATATTCATCGCTAAGCCGGTTATTTGTACTAAATTAAACATTAGGACACATGCCTATTGTAAAATAGAACACTATATTCAGTATTAATTTGAATTAAAGAGATATGACTAACAATACCGCTTTGCAATTAAAATGAAAAGCTGAGTGTATAACTTATGCAGTTGTGTATAAGGAGCTCAGCTCGTTGGAGTAGGCTGACAAGAGCAAATGCACAATACACCCAAGCGGGATGTCAGTGTGGGTCTTTACTAAAGTATAACTAGTGTGCATAAAACCCATTTTATCCTCGACTTAAATATACGTATTTGCCTTCAACTCGGGCTGATAAACGTCTTTGCATAAATGGCTTCTTTTATGCACTTGTTGTACAATCTACAACTTATTTCTCAGGCTCAAAAAATGGGGTATGGACATGTATGTGTATGCTCCAAAAGACGACTACAAGCATCGCGCATACTGGAGGGAACTCTACACAGTAGAAGAAGCAGAACACCTCACGTCTCTAATATCCGCTGCGAAGGCTCAGGGGATTGTCTTCTGCTATGCTCTATCACCAGGGCTAGATATAACATACAGCAGTCAGAAAGAGATCACCACTTTAAAAAGGAAGTTGGAACAGGTATACCATTATTATTTCTTAAATACAGTGTAAACTCTATACCGCGACACTTAAGGCTCCTCGCATTTTATGGCTTCATTGATAATTGTCGTTAAATGGACAGAAGAAAAATCAATGTAATTTTACTAGTATAATATGTATTTAATAGTAATAAAATTTACAAACAAGATACATTAATATTGATACAAATAAAAATGCTTATTGCGTATAGTCTGTTATATTCGTATACGTATGATGCCGACAGTCAAGGTAAATACATGGTGTTAGAAAGTACTGTTTCTTGCTTAATAATTACTTTTTGTTGTTGTTATTTAGAGAAGGTGTGATGCTATATCATTGTATAGAGAATAAGGTATACCAACCAAAGTCAAGTAATTTAGAAGTTTTAGGGAGTTTGAAGTTAAATCGAGTGCCGCTAAATATAAATTACACTGTACTATATTAATTTTATATATATGTTTGACTTAATTTCAAAATCTCATCTCCACAAACGATTCTGTTACGCCACCGTAAGCATCTTTATTCTTGTATCTTGTATGAATACATTTTTAGCAATATAATAGTTACTCTGTGTTCTATCCTTTTCTTTCTTTGTAATTTTAAATTAGATCAAAAGAGACAACAGTATTCTAAGATGTCTAAATTTTTTCTTATTTATTTATTCCAGGTGTCGCAATTTGGTTGCACATGTTTCGCTCTGCTCTTTGATGACATTGAACCGGAAATGAGTGAGGGAGACAAACAGATTTTTCAAAGCTTTGCCCATGCACAAGTGAGTTTCTTTTTCTTTTCTTACTCTATGTAACTTCTATATGTATATTTTTTTTCTAACTTTCATTCATTATTATACCTAAAATATGGGCCGAATTGTGAACCTTCCTCCTTTTTCGAAGTCGGTTAATAAAATAGAAAGATTCATAGAAAGTTCAATTTTTGTCATTAATAGATCTGTATTTTTTTATTGACAACTAGCTTACCTGACAGACGTTGTCCTGTCTTAGAAATGTCAAACATGCAAAGTCAAAATTGTAAATCTTATTTTTTTACACTTTGGGTTTACATTATTGGATTTCTAGTAAGGATCCCTATTTTTTTTTTTTTAATTATAGCATTGAATATATTTTGAAATACTTTTACATACCTACATATGATTCATTTATTTTTACCATATAAAAATGTCAATTAATACATATTATTAATATTACATAATTAATACGTCACAAATTAACAAACTACTTAAGGGTCCCTTTGCATAATGCGTAGGTATAAAAGTCGTACTACTACACGCGCACGGCCCAGACGCACACAGCGACGGGACGACGGAGAACAAACAAACCATAATTCAATCAAACCATATTGCTAGTTTTAATTATTAAAATTTACTTTCGTCGTACGTTTCTATATTTTATGTTTCTTTTTTGCACCAAATATTTTACCTATTATATTATAGTTTATAGACTTTTCCGTGTACATACAGCGATGTTTTAGAGTTCGAGGTGCTGGTGTCAAGTGGCGTAGGTCTGCTTTCGACGGCGTCCGAGCGCTGACTGACACGCCTTTTCAAATGATAGACAAAATTAGACAAAAATAATCAAAGGAAAACAAACCTTATCGTGCATAATTTAAGCCATGTCGGTTCTAGCAAAATATTACAAAACGTTAGTAAAACTCTTTTATTTTTCCTATGCCTATTTGAAACATATTTGAACATTTTTTTGCGTCGTTTTGTTTATAAATATGCATACTAATGGGTTGTATTTTTTTAATTGATTAAAAACATATATTTTTTGAGAAATGTGTTCCGAAACACCACTAGTTTTCGTAACTTTTGTGGTAGGAGGCTACGAAAAATATTTTTAATTAATTATTGATAATCATTTTATGTATAGTTTTTGCGTCGATAGTGTAAAAAAAGAGGTTTCTATCTGTAGATAATAATACTAAATGACTAAGTATTACATAGTCGTCGGAAACGGAACCTAAAGTTAACTTATTTTTATCAGTTGACGGGCTAGCGTCCTTAATTCTAATTATAATATAAACTAATCTAGTCAAACAGCCCGCCCCGGATCGTTCCTGGTGCAAAAGTGCCCATAACACTGGCAGCATTCCCACGCTGAATGGCAATGGCCAATCTTTGCACCAGAAACGAGCCAGAGCGGGAGTCGCCACCGTTATCTCGTATTCTGCGGCCAACTTCTGAGATCAAGCTCTTGGCCTCAGTGCCCCAACTGCCCATAGTTTCTACGGCAATGGGTACAAAATAATACTGTGGCTCCATTGCCGCGTACTTCTGCCGCTTTCTACAGGCGGCATCCTCCGCTGCTGCTGCCGGTGTATGGACGGTTCGACTCAGGTGTGTGGCTGCGACAGTGCTGACCCTATTTTTTTGGAAAATATAATATAGCCTATGTTACCCGAGGATAGTGTAGCTTCCCAACAGTGAAAGAATTTTTCAAATCGGTTCAGTAGTTTCGAAGCCTATTCAATGCAAACAAACAAACAAACAATCAATCAAATCTTTCCTCTTTATAATATTAGTATATAGATTAATAAAACCTCGTCAAAATGTGGAAAAACTTAACATATCAACTTATTACCTCCAATTTACAAAAGTGTGTTTATGTTAACATTTGTAGGTATTTTTAGTGTGTAATAAAAAATATTGTTATGTATACAGGGTTACTTTTAATTAACTAGCCTCCATTTAAGGGCAGCTTCTGTACATCATAACAAAATTTATCGTTTCTGTTACAGGTATCAATAACAAACGAGATTCACCAACACCTCGGCTGCCCGCGGTTCCTGCTGTGCCCGACGCAGTACTGCTCAACGCGCGCCGTCCCCACCGTCATCAGCTCGGAGTATCTCAACACACTCGGCACCAAGCTGGAGCAGAGTATAGATATCATGTGGACCGGTATGTACCACACCTCTATTGTGATATTAGAGATAGTCATCGGCGAACATCTTTCAAAATGCGTTATTCTCGGTCCAAGCATTTAACCCGTGGTTAACGATGCTGGTATTTTTTATCCGTGGTCAACGATGCTGGTATTTCAACTAGTTATTTTTCTGTATACATCTTTGGTTTTAAATTTTGTTGTATACTGTTTGTTGATCCTTAAAAAAATAAAAAAACAGTTATATAAATTGTAATAAACCGGCCAAGTGCGAGTCGGGCTCGCGAACTAAGGATCCATATCACCACAAAATTCAATAACGAAATTACCAGATATAACTTGGTAATAAAAAGAAACTTGCCACCGACTCGCACTTGGCCATTGCTTATTATTTGTTGTTATATTTTTGAGTGTGTACTATAATCGTACCAAAGTTGACTGTTATACGTACATATAACCGTTTTTCCATTAGAGCTAATACAAAAATACGTTTGTTGTATGGGGACCCCCTTTTCGTTTTTACTTTTTTACAATTTTATTATATCTTAGTTAATCCGCCGTAACATGACATATTATGAGCAAATTTCAACTATCTATCTATTACAGTTTGAAAGATACAGCTGTTTAAAGGTAGGACAGACGGACGGAGAGACAGACAGATATCGTAATAGGTCCCGTTTTTATCCGTTGGGTACGGAACCCTAAAAAGCAAAAATACTAAGTATTTTTTGAGGAGCTTATTAAATTTAGTTAAAAGTCATAGAACAAAAGTTGTTAGGTATGATGTAGGGTAGCTAACTGAGAGGTTTTAGGTGAATTAAAAATAACCCTGTATTAGGGGTCGCGAGGACACAGCTCGGGGCAAATAACTAGTACAATTAACTAACTGTAACGTAACGACTCATGCGCCATATCAGTCTACCGTGCCATAACTGTCAATAGGTGATTGCCCCGCATGGAACATACCATTGCATAATGACTAAGCAATGGAAACTGATGGTAAACAACGTTGACCTCTGTCAGGTCATTAACACCTCTACATTCCTGTACTTGTACGTATGAAAACAGCACATGATAACATAGTTTTTTATATAGAAAACAGCACATGGTTCCGTACCCAAAGGCTAAAAACGGGACCCTATTACTAAGCCAACGATGTCTGTCTGTCCTACCTTTAAACAGTTGTATTTTTCGAACCGTAATAGATAGCCAGTTGAAATTTTCACAGAATATGTAATGTTACGGCGGATTAACTGAGAAATAATAAAAAAGTCATAAATTAAAAACAAAAGGGGGAGTCGCCTACAACAAACGTATTTTTTTAATGTATATTTGTATTAGCTCTAATGTAAAAATTGTAATATGTACTAGGGTCTTTGGCACGATTATAGTACACACTAAAACTAAAGTATAACAACTAATAATAATAATGGCCAAGTGCGAGTCTGTGACAAATTTCTGCTCATTACCAAGTTATACCTAACTGGTAACTTTGTTATTGAATTTTGTGGTGATACGGAACCTTCAGTGCACGAGCCCGACTCGCACTTGGCCCTTTTTTTTAAGCTTTTACTTGAATTGCAATGTTTGTATGTATGTTTGTGTAGGTCAAAACTTGCAAACCGAATTAGAATCACTTCTTATCCTACGGAGTTGATACATAAAATGCAGTGAAATGAAATACTCTTAGGTTGGTTCCAAAAAACTTTATAATTTAAAAAAAAAAAACGGGACACTAACGGGCATTCGACCCCAAACTAATTAAAGCTTGTGATATGGCTGCCAGAGAATGATATACATACATATATAGTTTTAAATATATACTTAAATAGATATTAACTCCCAGATACAGAACAAACACAAATGTTCATCACATGTATGTCCTAGATGGAAATCGAACCCACGCCCCCAAGCGCAGAAGGCAGGTTCACTACCATCTCGACCAACGGGCTATCTATATTGTTTCAGGTCCAAAAGTGATATCGAAGACTTTAACCACAGAGTGTATAGAAGAGATCACGCAGGTGCTCCGCCGGCCGCCCGTCATATGGGACAACTTGCACGCCAACGATTACGACCAGAAGAGGATCTTTTTGGGTAAGATTGTGCTTTAAATGAAAATATTTACGAATACTTTAAAGGTTTGCACCTCACTCAACAACACATACCTTTTTTTTTTTTTTTTTTAAATAAATAAATTTTTATTTCCATAAAAATACATTTCCTATGTGACACAGCAGATAAGTACCTAATCGTTATTATTTCAGTTCAGAATGTTCTGTTACATGGTCAGTGCTATACCAATGGGCCCCAAACTAGGCTAGGCCTGTATCTTGGTGGCCCGGTTCAATCGGGTTACAAAAATTGTTTACGCGCGACTTCGTGATAAGTATACATTATTTAAAATACTAAACGATCAACAGTTTAAAGATACAATGTGAGATACAGAGTGCACAGACCTACCTTCAAAACACAAACATGACGCAAACGAGACAAAATTGGGCCCTAATCCACAATTATTTTAGTATGCAAGTAGTACCTAATTAGTAAATAGTACCTAGTTAGTAACTTTAACTATTTAATTGTTATTTTCTGCTCGCTTTTCTATTTTTATTTTTATGTACCTTGTCAAAGGAAGAGCCTGAAGCCCACAACACAGGTCACCCTAGTGTGGGTTTCAGTGCACACCGATGAAACACTGTTAGTAGTAAGGGTTAATTTTGTTACCTTCTTCAGCATCCTCTGTTAATTCGGTGTATGTATTTAGTCACTAAGTTATATTGAAATAATAAACTTTTTTTTTTTTTAAATAAGATCATCGTCGTCGTCTTGATTTCCGCCATAGGACGTCCACTGCTGGACATAGGCCTGTCCCATCAATCTCCAAAAAGGCCGGTTGGAAGCGGCCTGCTTCCAGCGTTTCCCTGCGGTCTCTTTTAGGTCGTCGGTCCATCTTGTGGGTGAACGTCCTACGCTGCGCTTACCAGTCCGTGGTCTCCATTCCAGAACCTTTCGGCCCCATCGGCCATCGGCCTTAATAAGATAAATGACCTTAACCCGTGATGCGCCAGAAACTAGAGCCATTGTATAGCAAAAAAAATGTCTTTCCGAATAAAGTCTAAACGTCTACGAAATAAGGTCTAAAATTAACCTGTTTTGCTTTAGTTCAGATTAGAACTTAAGGCACCTCACGGGTCAAGAAGATATTAACAGTAATTATTATGATGCTGATGGGAGAAGTTTTCGCAAGTTCAGTTTGAGGGCCCCGGTGCACGGCACCACCTAGCCCTCATAGCTACGCCTCTGATCCTCCTCCTTAAATCGTATTCCTCATGTGTGAGGGTCGTGACCACCACCTTCCATCAATCTCTCTCTGATGATATTTTTCCATTGTCTTCTATCCTCAGCAACATGGAGTGTGTCGTAGACTGAGGTGTCAGAGGCGACGCCTTTGATCATAAACTGTTAATTTGTTCATAGGACCATATTGCGGCCGATCCCCCGAGCTGATTCCCTTGCTCCGTGGGGTATTAACCAACCCGAACTGCGAGTACAACTCTAACATGATACCTATATGGACGCTCGCGCACTGGGCTGCGTGCACTTTCGACGCTCCACAGCACAGTGAGTCAATAGAAAGCTCGGCTAAAGTATGCAAGCAAATTGATGGCTAAATGTAGAACGTTATTATCATGATCCAAGAAAACAAGGTCTAGCGCTCCGGGGGCTGTCACCCAATTACGTCACTGTCCAGTTGCCACTTTATTACAACAAACACAGATATTGGGAAACATTTTTTTTAAATAATCTATTAAATAAAGTACAAGAAGCATTCCAATTGTCATTTGGTTTGTCCGCTCAAGCAAAGCAATTCAAGTTAAGCACGAATTTAATATATTAAACACATTATTTGTATCAAAAACATTGATTTATTGGATTCCCACAGGTTATAATTATGGAGATTGGGGAGTTATAATTTCACGCTACTGGTAACACAGAAAATCAGCTGTTTCATAGTGATTCCGCCATTGTTTCGTGTATCGTCATCTCTCTCGAACTTGTTGTAAATTACTTATTCTGCTCTTGCTTATGCACGTGTACGTGTATCCATGACATCGATGACGTAGTTGCGTGTCACCCACGTGATATATTTTCTCGGAGCGCTATACCTGGCGGAGTATATTATTATACCATGGTTATTACCAAATTATTAACCTTTAAGTGCTAACATGCAATTTTTGACTGCCAACTCGCCTGATGTTAAGTGATGATGCGGTCTACGATTGAGCACGCTTGCTTAGAAGATACCGATTCACTCGTGATTTGAAGACACTCAGATTGTAACTATTGGGGAACACCCATTCAGGCAGCGCATTCCACAGACTAGCAGTTCGCATAATAAATTTGGAATCAAAGCGCTTCGTACGGGTTTTCGGAATATCAACCATAAAGCGGTGTCGATTTTTCGAGGCAGTCCGATAGAAAAATGGGCAGGAGGGGAATTAGATCATGGAGATCCGATGCACACTCTCCGAAATGTATCCGATAAAAGACCGATAGACTAGCAACTTTGCGCCGATGCTCAAGACTAAGGAGCTTATTCTGAACCATGGACATTTAATTTGTGTGACATTTATTAATTTGTTTTCATCCTTATTGTACCTAATGTTAATTTGATTTTATGTATTCTTCTTTTTGTTTTTTAATTTTTATATTTTTAGTGTGTTTTATTTTGATTTTTTATATGATTATGTAGTTTTTGTTTATAAATTCATATTATTTAAGTAATTCGTTATTGTAATACAAATTGTCATTAGTGTAATTCGTGTTTTGCGGTACTAATTGAAATAATAATAATAATGGATTCATTGCTGATGAGCCTCTTGGCATGTTTCTCAATAGACTCCAACTTTCATAGGGCAGGGTTGCTACTATCGGGTTTTCAGAAAAGTTTTATTGTGTACGCTACTTCTATATACGCTGACGACAACGGCGAATCAATGACGCGGCGCGCGATTATCGCTCTGAGCGTACCGTGAAGTACCGTAGCAGGCGGGGCAAGGTGCGCTCATTTGATTACGTCACTCGGTTCAGGCGTTTGTTTAAAGTCAACCTACTGCTTTAGCTTATATATCTACTGTGGCAGCGTCGCGTCGACTCCGTAGTCTGAGCCTAAGAGTATGGGCAATGTTCTTTTTCAGTGGAAGCAGTGTCCTGGGACATAAAGTTGGAAAGAGAAAGCGAACAGGGGGTTTGCGACGATGACGCTCCTCTATCTCTCGGGAAGCATGTCTACCATCATAGGCAGGCGTTAAGGTATGTATCTTAGAGCGCGTTCCGAATCGGTGCCAACGTTGCTGACATGGCTAGTGAGAACCAACACGACACAAGAAATTCGTGGTTACAATTAATTAACTAAACGATCTCAACAATACAAGCGCTGTCCAGCGCTTGTAGCTGTCCAGAAATATGCTGAGATGGGGCCGGTTTTGTGACAATGTACCTGTTTTCATGTTTTTAACCCCCGACGCAAAAACAGTGGTATATAAGTTTAATGTTTTTTTACGGTTCCGTACCTCAAAAGGAAAAAAAACAGAACCCTTATAGGATCACTTTGTTGTCTATAAATTTCAACTTGATACCTTTACACGTTCCTGAGAAATTCGTACCTTGTCGGGCTACGGAACCCTAAAAACCAAGCGCAGCCAGGTCGCCCAGTTACTATTTCTTTAAAAAATATGTTTTATTTCATACATTTATGCGTTCACTATTATAACAAAATTTAACATCATCGACATATATCGATAATGTTTGTCTACTACAGTAATGCACATCCCAACGCTTACACAAAAGGTCTACCGTGCTGCAAAGTGGGAGAGAGAGAGTACTATCGCTGTTCCGTTCCGATGGTTTATGACCCAGTTTGCAGCAAGTGAATAATAGGCTTGTGTCCTTTATTTTTATTTCATATCTCATAAATAAAAAATAAATAAATCAAATCATAAATAAAATCAAAGAAAACAAATTTAAAGTTTGTTTAAAAATAAATAAGTTATCAGTACTTTAATTTTCATGCTAGACAGAGAGCTATAGCACGTGATGACGTCAAGCCGTGCGCGCGCCATGCAAATGCTATACTAACACACGCTTTACTAGAAAGAAACAGAGCGTCTGCTCTCTATCCCCACCAAAAACCTTAAACGCTCAATATCTCAGAGATTTGTCAGCCAATTTAATTTATTTTTTCAGTATGTGTAATTGATTTAGTTATATCCTTCGCTAAGCTTGTTATTTGTAATATATGAAACATTGGAACACATGCCTATTCTACTATACTTGGCTTCATGTTTAAAATTATTTCCAGGGAAGCTATCAACGAGTGGCTACCAGAGTTCTCGATACCTAAAACAGCCCAGGGACCCGTTATAAAGCCGCAGCCAATCATAACAGGTAGCTTTTGTATGTATTCTGATCAGGAACACGTTTTATTATTCTCTAAGGGCTCATTCACACAGAGATGGCAGCACCCGGCAGCACTTGACTAACCTAACATTTCAGTAACAAACTTAAATCTTAGGTTATGTTGACCTAACATTTCAGTACAAACTTCTATCTTAGGTTAGGTTGACCTAACATTTAAGTAACAAACTTTAATGTTCGGTTAGGTTGACCTAACATCTAATTAATCAACTTTAATGTTCGGTTAGGTTGACCTAACATCTAAGTAATCAACTTTAATGTTCGGTTAGGTTGACCTAACATTTTAGTAACACTTAAATGATGCACCTAACATTGCGACAAACTTAAATGTTGAGTTAGACAAGTGCTGCCGTGCTGTTTCATCTTGATATGAATTCGCCCTAAGGCTGAGGCTAGACGAGCACAAGGTCGCGTTTTCTGCGCATTACAAATGACGCTGTATTCGCTTTTTACGCCATTATGGTTTGGTCCACAAGACGACCTAATATGCATCCGTTGTGTGCGACTGCGACCAGCGGTCGCTGTCGCTAAGACCGGAATGCTGCCTTTAGCAGCACATATAGGGCTAACCTGTTTGCCTCAAAATTGTTCTCCATCATTTGTTTATGTACCTTCATATTTTCACCCGTCCTCGGGGTAAACAAGGTCAATGTGTGACACCATATTAAATGTGTGAAATAAAGTAATTTTTCCAAATAATTAACAATTTTTGCGGGAAAAAAATCGTCTAATTTAAATTATATCACCCTCAAAATATAACCTATTCAATAAAAGAAAGGATAATTAAAATCGACGAATATATCACGTATACACAAAAAAAACACACGACAGTGGTGAAAATTTCATCAAGGTTGTCTATATCTCTCTCGCTCCCTTAGTCGACTCGAGCCGACTTTACACGAACGAGTATCCAAAAGTGGCGGTCACGCGAATTCAGTGCTTTTTCCCCACGCCTAAAAGGTGCCAACGTGCCTAAAGAAGTTTCCACTTCAAATAGTTTTGAAAACGCGGCTCACTAGTGACCAAATCGTGCTTATTGCTCGTCTACCCTCCGCTTTGTTACCGACATTTAAATCGCCAAAAACGTGTCAGTTCATGTTAAGATGGTGTTATTTGTCGGCAGTGCCGCCAGTGCCGATCATCCCGATCCTGCCGTCTGTGAACACGTGCATGTCCCTGGTGACAGCGACGAGTGCCACTTGCACGACCAGTACGTGCCACTCGCACGCCATCCCCACCGTCACGCCGAGCCAGCTGCAGGCGATGCATGACACGGACCGACAGCCCATGGTGAGTAGATTAGGAGCTAACCCACATAACTATACTTCACAAGCGGTCCAAACTGTATGAAAACTAAGGGAGTCAAATATTTCGTACCTAAAAGTACCTGCGTGGTGGCCGAGACTAGGTTGGCGGAACCCAGGCTGACCGAGGATGAGGTGGACTGACGACATCAGAAATACTGTCTGGAACGAGTGGATGCGAATAGCGAGAGACCGGGGAGAGTGGCATAAACAAAGAGAGGCCTATACCCAGCAGTGGGTCACTCAGGGCTGATGATGATGAGGAAAAGTACTTACCTGTGAAAAGAAATATCTTTATTCTGTCGGTCAACTCTATTTGTATAATTCTTACAACTCAGTTTTGCACAATCACCCATTGTCGTTTCAAACTGACACGTGTTGTCGCGCCACCGATTGATCAGACTGCTACAGCTGATATTTTTTCGTGATTTCGAGTTGCTCCCATAGTGAAAGTTGTTAAAAGTCGCGGGCAACAGCTACATAGTTTTCTATATATCTAATCAACATTTTCTCTTCCAGGTGTCATCAATTGAATCATTCAACCCCGTCTCCAACCCTGTAATGAACTCCCTCGTGTCCCCAACAAAAGTGATCCTAAACGATTCCATACCAAATCCCATTATACCGATGGCGAGTTCTATAGCATTACCCTCGGAGATACCCATTTCCACTCTTCCTATCCCCATCATGGGGATAAAGGGGTTTGAGGACAAGAAGTGCGACATGTATAGTGAACTGTCAAGTGACAGTTTTGATAAGAAGGAGGATGAGAATATTCTGGTCGATGATGTGGAGCAGAGGAACGGAGACATGAGTCTTGGTGGTGAGTTTAATGTTTTAAGATGGCAATTCTGCTACAAATTTTCACACATTGACCTGGTAACACTAAAAGTATATTAGTTTTTTTTTTGTTCTTACTAGTTTCTCTAAAACAAGGTGTTGACGGTTGTTCACTACAGTAATATGATTATTAACGGGGTATTTTCCGTGATTAGAAATATGATAATTATGTTCACGAAAAGACAAAAAAATGCGGGTAGTAAGTAATTTTCTTCAGTAGTCATATAACATTTCATTATATTTTTCACTAAGCATGTTATTTCTAACCGACTTCAAAAAAGAAGGGGGATCTCAGGTTTATTTTTATTTTTATGTTTGTTAAATATGTAATGTTTGTTGAAATTCGTCATTTATAAACCAACTAGCGGTCCGCCCCAGCTAGTTATTTCTAACTGACTTCAAAAAAGAAGGAGGATCTCAGGTTGGTATATTTTTTTTATGTTTGGCCATATTTAATATGTAATATGTTTGTTGAAATTCGTCATTTATAAACCAACTAGCGGTCCGCCCAGCTTCGCACGGGTATAGATTATAGCCTATGTCACCCGGGGATAGTGTAGCTTCCCAACAGTGAAAGAATTTTTAAAATCGGTTCAGTACTTTTTTATCCAATTCGTTACAAACATACTTACATACAAATCTTTCCTCTTTATAATATTATTATAGATTATAGATTTGGAATTAAAGTTATATGATTATTTACGCGATATTTACCGTGGTAAGGGTGTAGAATGAGCTCCCGATATGAACAACCACGTTACAACGTTAGTGAACAACCGTGATAGTTTAAAACCGTGTTTCTTTTTGGAATTATTATTTTTTATTTGCAAAAGGATACATTTTTTGTTTGGTCCCATGGTAATATCATCAAAATCAGTTCAGTAGTTTGGTTTTTAAATCAACATAATTGCGTATTTACCAATTTTTAAGTCGGTTTTTTTAAATTGATAATTGTTATCAATTATTGAAACATCTGTCCGGTAGTCTATGACGGTTAGCTTTTGTTAATAAATAAATCAAATAAGTGGTCGTTTAATTCAAATAATTGTTTCAGATTCGCCAAAAACTTTAAGTCCGAGCCGTCCCGCCGCACTGGACGGCAGCGAGCCCTTGGACGTGGACCCGCCGTCGACGGCTGCCACCGAGTCAGATATCATCATGAACGATGGCATGAGCGAGGTAGGTAACAAGAGTTTCAAACACTTAAAAACAACGTAACAAACCTATTAAAAAAAAAACATTTGTACGCCGTAACAAGGACATGACATACGTTTCCATTCTTACGACCATGGGGATTAGCCAGACCCACTTTCTGTTAGCGTTAACACCTACGGGAAGATGAAATTGTATGAAAATGACATTGACAATGACATTAATAGCTTGAGACATGTTATCTCAAGCTAATGTCATTTTCATACAATTTCATCTTTCCGCAGGCATTAACGCTAACAGAAAGTGACTCTTGTCTAATCCCCCATGTAGATTTTATATGTATGTGTACCAACTGGACCAACGGGCTATATGTATGTGTACCTACCATGTTCTGACAAATAAATAATTTTATTTGATTCAACAATAACAGGAACATTAGTTTGGTTTTGGTGGATCCAAATCTAGACAATAAACTATTTCTCTTTTCCTTCTGCAAGAAGGATGGTTTTGTTTTTCGAGTTTATGTGTGTATGATGGTTTCCTTGGCACCCCACAGCTTAAACGGTTTAATGGATTTCGACATGTGAGGTGTCATTTGTATCGTTTTAATAGTGGAAGTGACATAGGGAACGACAATTCAAGATGGCGCCCGCGAAAAAATATAAAGGAAAAAATTGTTAGTAAAGACAAATACTTAGGTCAATATTAGCGGTAGCATCGTCGTCGTTAGCGGGATAAAGCGGTATGAAAGAGCTTTGTATCTACTACAAGTATAGATATAGATAGGTACACAGCGCGCCGCTGTTACTTTTCAGTTACTTACTTACTATATCTTATACAATGCTGTCGGGTTATATTTTTTTAAACTTTACAACACTTTAATCACTTTATTCATATAAAAGATTACATTAGGTTTCGAATATGCAGTGGCCCCACACTAGGCTCTAGGTCAGTGCTGTGGGAACCTCATTGATTTAACATTTTTCAGGAAACAAAACAAAAATGTGCGGCAAAAAAAAATTATAATATAAAACCAGCTAAGTGAGAATTTGCATGAATTAGGTATTAAATTGACTTTGAATTACAGATAGATCTTAAAATATTTACAATAATGTACAGTTCATATAAATGGGTGTGAATTAAAAAAAACAATGTATGTACATAATAATAATAATTTAAGTTACTCGTATAACCGTATAGATAAGTAAAATAAGTACCAAATTCCATACAAATTTCAATTTCGAAATTTAAGAACTGATGTATTCCATGATGCCTCCAATATTCCTACTTCGCCTGGACATAGATTGTTACCTAACCATAGTAAAGTAGTTTTATTTCTATTCCAGAGTGGATCGATGCAAGTAGAGCCGAGCAACAGCCCTCTAAGCACGGACATGATGGTCGAGCCACCGGAACCCACGGACCCTGTCGAGGAGTAAGTTTATTAATATTTATTAATGAGCCTTTACTGTGCGATCTATTCTATCATTCTACATAAGGCTGATACTTAAATGGTCAAATCGTTTCGTCCCCAGGTTGGTGGATATAGAGGAGCCTACAATCGACGCGAATGCCCTGACAGCAGACGATCTCTTGCTGCTCTGCGATCTATTCTACCTGCCGTTTGAGCACGGGTCGCGCGGCTTGCGGCTGATGCACGATTACAACTGGCTGGTCGCGCACGCGGCTACTATACTGCCGAGACACAGCAAGCCCGAGGTGATGGACGAAAACCCGTTATGGGGCTAACAGGCTTATACTTATACTTTTTTATTCATAACAAATATAGTTACATGTCACAGTGTATACATTCTTATTATCGTTACATATTGATCAAACACGGAAAAAAAAACACGATAGAAAAAAAAAAAACATTCAAATAATAAAATTAAAAATAACAAACAAAATTATTAAATTGCATAATGTCAAAATTAAATTAAACAATTAGAATAAACAAATAATATTAGTCAATAATAATAATAATTTAAAATGTCAGTTTTACATTAGCAAAATATTGTAAATAATTAATTAATGCCTATTCTACCTTAGGTAGAAAGTCATTCGCCTTATAAAATGTTTTCTCAACAAGCCATTTCTTTGTTCTACATTTAAATGAGTGTCGTGACGGTGCCTCCTTTATGTCGTCTGGGAGACGGTTGTAAACGTCCGTCGCCATTACGTGGACCTGCTTGGACATCTTCACTAGTCGGCGGGTGGGCGCGCGCAGCACGCGCTCATGCCGTGGGGCATGTGCGCGCTGGTCGCCCAGGCACGAATATTCTTCCAGATGGTCGCGAGCGTACATAGGGTACTTACAACTGGGGGGTTAGACAAGACCCACTTTCTGTTAGTGTTAACGCCTGCGGAAAGGTGAAATTGTATGAAAATGACATTGACAATGACATTAGCTTCAGAGATGTTATATCAAGCTAATGTAATTTTCATACAAAATCATCTTTCCGCAGGCGTTAACGTTAACAGAAAGTGGGTCTTGTCTAACCCCCCTGGTTTCTACCAAAACTGTGGGAGTGTAGCTGGGTTGAAACTCAATTCCTAGTAAAAATTGAGTTAAGCCGGGTTTTCACGGAGTGGAAGTAAGTAAGTAGCGTCTGAGTATCATCTCGATATTTCATTGCACCACATTGATTTTTTCCCACGAAAATCTTTATGGCAGTTGACGCCATTTTGTTTTAAAATTTTCATCAGTGTTTCGACTCTACTGTGATGAAATGTTTACACGTTGCGAGTAGCATTCGTTCTAGTAATAATTCGAGTGCACTCGTATCGTGAAAACACGATTAAGCCAGCTCTGCTTCACACAGCTTTGGTGGAAACCGGCCCTAAGGTTAGATGGAAGGGCATAATATGCGATTTTAATTCAAAACATACAAACATACTGGTTATATTATTCAAAAACTGGAAGTCCGATTTTGATGAAACTTGAGGTCTATTTATATTCAACTAGCTGCGCCCCGCGGTTTCATGCGCGGTGATGATGATGATGATGATGATGAAAAGTAGCCTATGTCACTCTCCGGCACTTGGAACTATCATGCAAAAAATCAGGTCGATCCGTTGCTCTGTTGCTGCGTGAAAGAGGAACAAACAAACCAACAAAGTTTACGCATCTATAATATTAGTATGATATGCTTTTTTGAAAATAAATTAATTCATATTCATATTCATTTATTTTGTAAATATTATTTACACGTCAAATTATTAAGGAAAGGAAAAAAAGGTTATTAAACAATAATAATTAAAAAAATAATAAAACATTGGTACACTAACAATTCTAAATATTAGTATTGGTAATATTGGTATACCAATTATACAGCAATTACATTATATTTTCCATTCAAGGAACTCCTTGAAACTGTAGAACGTCTGATCGACGAGCCAGCGCTTTAAGCGACATTTAAAGCGCACCAGGTTGGGAGCGGCAATGACGTCACTTGGCAGTTTGTTATAAACCGTCGGTCCCATAACATGAGTGAGCTTGTCAGACTTAGCCAGGTTCCTAGGAACTTGCTTAAGCTGCCCTGCACGTCGAGTAAGGTCGCCATACGCCGTGTACATATGTAAATTTTTCCTGACGTACAACGCCACTTGTAGTATGACAATGCAGGGCAGCGTAAGGATTCCTAATTTTTTAAACTGTGGTTTTGCAGTTTGGTCACTCCCAATGCCTACTATGGCTCGTACGGCCCTTTTCTGCATACGGAACGCACGCTCCCACTCCGCAGCGTTCCCGTATAGCTCGGCGCCGTATTGTAGCAGCGAGTGCACCGTCGCAAAGTAGCACATACGCGCCACCTGCACCGATACTACTCGCGCCACACGCCGGAGCGCATAGCAAGCACTAGCAATTTTACCACATATTTTGTGGATATGATTTTCCCAAGTCAATACAGAGTCGATTTCAAACCCGAGAAAATTTGTGGCTTCTGTTTGTGTCAATTCGACATCATTCACGAGCACTTTAAGCCGTCGCAGTTTTCTTCCCGACAGATTGAAGTGAGCGTAGTTGGTCTTTTTTAAGTTCAGAGCCAGCCCATTGACTCTAAACCAACTGTCAAACTGTGCGCTCACCTCGTTCAGTTTCGCCTCCAGTTCATCCACTGTGGGAGCAGTGACAAGCGCGGCTACGTCGTCGGCATACATTAAAATTTCGGCTGATGTTATTGCGTCCGGTAAATCATTCAGCAGTAGCGAAAACAGGACATTCGAGACTGAGGATCCCTGCGCGACACCCATTGTAGAGTGCAAAGGGTCCGATCTCACTTTTCCTCCGCTCCCAACTACAATCTGAGATCTATCCTGCAGTATGCTCGTGGCCAGCGCTAGCGCCACACCTCCTAGCCCATAGTGGTGCAGTTTCCCAGCAAGCACGTCGTGATCGGCGACATCGAATGCTTTTGAGAGGTCACAGCAGATCACAGCGACATGCTGCTTCCTCTCGCGAGCATCGACAATTCGCCAGATCAGTTCTCGAGTCAGGGTGGTAGTGGACCGCTCTTCTCGATACGCGTGCTGTCGGTCTGAAAGCTGATCAGTCTCTGAGAGGAAGGTCATAAGACGTGAGCTAAGGCCATTTTCGAAAATCTTAGCGACTGCGGGGATTATTGAAACGGGCCTATAGCCGTCCATATCCTCCCTCTTGCCTTTACCCTTAAAAATAGGTGATACTGATTCTGTTTGACTATAGCGGAGCAGCGACCTAAAATGTTTCTTGGACTCGATACCTAAAAGCTTGTCCCTTTCCTATCTTGCACAAGTTCATGCCAAGCATGAATGTCAAGTATCCACAGATCATATTCCACCATCTATATTATCTATTATTCTTTCCATCTATACTTGGGACGGTCGACATGCCTCTGACCCTTTGGCAGCCCTAAGTAAGCCCCTCATACGGCGCGATTATCTCCCATCCTATTTGCAGTTTTTCAAAAGAGCAAGACACGCCTTATTCTTATCAGGGTGTAATCTCGTGTGTTGCAGACGAGCGAGTGGAGACGGCGTCGCAGCCGCTTCGCTTGGTGGATGTCCCGCACGCGGCGCCTCGCACGGCGTCTCTCACTTGTGCCGAACAGGGAACTATACGTAGAGCTGCAGCCTTATGTGTGCGACCTGTGTGCTGTGCTCGGCCTATTAGACGGTTTCCTGCGGTGGCTCGGTGAGCGAATACACACCTTATAGCACTGGGAATACAGCTCCTTACAATATTAGAAATACAGTTCTGTATGTTACTAAAAATACAGCTTCCTACGTTACTAGGAATACAGCTCCTTATACCACTAGAAATGCAGCTCCTTATACCATTAGAAATGCAGCTCCTTATACCACTAGGAATGCAGCTCCGTCTATTACTAGGCATACAGCTCCGTATGTCACTAGGAATACAGCTCCGTATGTCACTAGGAATACAGCTCCGTATGTCACTAGGAATAGTTCCTTATATCACTAGGAATGCAGCTCTGTATACCACTAGGAATACAGCTCCTTATACCACTAGGAATGCAGCTCCGTGTGTCACTAGTAATACAGCTCCGTGTGTCACTAGGAATACAGCTCCGTATGTCACTAGGAATACAGCTCCGTGTGTCACTAGGAATACAGCTCCGTGTGTCAGTAGGAATACAGCTCCGTATGTCACTAGGAATATAGCTCCGTATGTCACTAAGTATACAGTTCCGTATGTCACTAGGAATACAGCTCCGTATGTCATCACTAAGTATACAGCTCCGTATGTCACTAAGTATACAGCTCCTTATGTCACTAGGAACACAGTTCCGTATGTCACTAAGTATACAGCTCCGTATGTGACTAAGTATACAGCTCCATATGTCACTAAGTATAGAGCTCCGTATGTCACTAAGTATACAGCTCCGTATGTCACTAGGAATACAGCTCCGTATGTCACTAAGTATAGAGCTCCGTATGTCACTAGGAATACAGCTCCGTATGTCACTAGGCATACAAGCTTCAGCTAGGGATACAGTTCCATAATACGTGTCAAATAAACGCGCCCGTAGTCTTTTGACAAAATTGATACTATTTTCTTTCTATCCACAGAACTGGGAAAATTCCCGCAAAACATAGCGTCGAACACACAAGGAACATATACGTGTAAGTGAAACCTGTTTTTTTTTTTTTATAAATGTTTTTGTACTGAACTTCATAAAGGCTCACACTGAAGCGAATTCAACGCCAGTTAGTACAAAGAACATTATATAACAAGATACAGTATTTAATAAAGAAATAAAATATTTGGGTTATTTTAGCACACACGGTCATCTGACCCCAAACTAAGCAAAGCTTATGATATGGCTGCCAGAGACTCATATACATACATAATATATATTTCTAAATACATACTTAAATAAAACACTGTTTTAAACTATCACGGTTGTTCGCTAAAGTTATATGATTATGTTCACGGGAAGACAGTGAGTCTTCCCGTGAACATGGTGCATGTAACTGCTTCGAAATATCGGGAGCTCATTCCACAACCTTACCACGGTAAATATCCCGTAAATAATCATATAACTTTACTTAAATAAATATTAACACCCGGAGATACAACAATACAAATTTAACGCGTGTGCGCTATGTTTAAACCCTGGCCTGCGAAGCCGCGTCGCTGACTTTAGGCCCGTAGATCCGTATATTCATTTTATGAACATCTCTCACTAACCAGCGCTGGTATCGCAATAATAATATCAGCTGTTCAGTACATTTTGTTGAATGTCAATGACCATTTTCTATGGAACAGCTGATTTGTTTTTCGCGATTTCGTGTAGCTCCCATAGTAAAGTTGTTCATAATGATTCATACTATGGACCCGTTTTGCGATGGAGCGATGGTAGCCGAGCGGTAGCATGTGCGCTTTACAATCTGACGGTACCCGGTTCGATCCTCGACCCTGCACCAATGACTTATTTATAAATAAATTATGTGCAGTTTCGATGTCATCGCTCAAAAACGGTGAAGGAAAACATCGTGAGGAAACCGGTATGTACGAGAACCTCAAAAGTTCTAAGACATGACATTCACCAACATGCACTGGGCCAGCATGGTGGATTACGGCCCATCATCTTCTCTTTGAGAGAAGGCCTGTATTCCAGCCGTGGAAACTTGTTAGGCTGAAATGATGATTGCATTGTACACTATTTCCGCGTAGCCAAATGTATAACTAAATGAGGAGATCCGTAGACGAACGAAGTTACCAACATAGCCTACCGGATTAGCAAGTTGAAGTGGCAGTGAACAGGACACAAAGCACGCAGAACAGATGGCCGATGGGGCTGAAAGGTTCTCGAATGGAGACCACGGATCGGTAAGCGCAGCGTAAGACGTCCACCCACAAGATGGACAGACGACCTCAAAGATAACGCAGGGAATCGCTGGATGCTGGCCGCTTCCAATCGGCCCTTTTGGAGATCGATGGGGGAGGATGTCCAGCAGTGGACGTCCTATGGCTGAAATGATGATTATGATGGTGTATAACTAAGATAATTAAAACTCCTCATTTCCCGTGTCAGGGTTCTCGAAAGGATGGCGGGAAGCGTTCGAGAGCGGAACTCAGGAGCCGTGGGTGTTCAGAGGAGGACTGACGGCCGACCTGCGTCGCTTGTTGCCCGTGGAATGCAGCGGCGACGCGCTCCGGCCGCCCGGCGCTCCGCCCGCGCCGCCGCTCCTCCTGCGCCCCTACACCCCCGCAGACGAGCAAGCCGTGAGTATACTACTTGCAGAGTATACTCAGCCACGGATTTACGATTTTTCCGAGCACGGGCAAAAACTTGACATTGGCGCCCCTCACCAAGGGAGTAGCCAAGTTTTAGTATCGCCGGGGACATAGTTTTTTTTTTCTAACACGAATTTGGCGCTTTCTTATGCTGCTGTCCGGGGCACGTGCCTCTGTTAGCGCTTAGATCCGGGGCTGAGTATACTACATTCGACGCTTACAGCCCTGGGTGTGAAGCAGCGACACTCTTAGGCTGACTAAGGAAGTAGAGTCGTTTTCAAACAGGAAAACTTGTAACAGACATTTCAACGCTGCTCCGCTCCGCTTCCGTGAAATGTTAGCTTATCACTCCCAGACATCCATGGACGGATTTGATACATTAGCGGCCCTAAGCCAATGAAAGATTGCCGTTCTCCTACTGTTTGTAAAGCACGAAAAATTTAATGATCAATCACTGTATTTAGTGGTCACAGACGTGTGGGTTCACAGAGCGCGCGCGCTGTGGCGCGACTACTAAAACAAACTCACCAAGTTTTGCGCCCTAGGCCCGGGCCTACTCGGCCTATAGGGAAATCCGTCCCTCCATCCATCACCAAGCCGTGAAAATACTGCATGCAGCGGTTACTGCGCAAAAAATACATTTTTGATGCAATTCTGTTTTTTCAACCGGGCTTTTCTAAAATCTATAGGTATACTAAATAATCTATAGGGTTACTTGTGCTTATTTAAATATGTTGTTGCAGGTGTGCGAGATCTGCCATCAGACGTGTCGGGACGGCTCGGACTGCAGCGACTTGTTCCCCCCCGACCTGCAGACCCTACCCGCTGATAGGTATTTATGCTTTACACTACTCTTTCTTGCCCAATGACGATATAACCACTTGACTGCTCATCCTTTACCCCGCGCGATGAAACTGGTACATAATTTTAGTACACTAGGCGCGAATTGAATGAATGACTTTTGAGTCTCCAATCACAAGCCGCCATTCGATACAATATATAATTGTTATTTTATAAATTATCTTATAAAAAGCTGACTATAAATAGAGCCGAACACCGAAAACTAAATTGAAATGTGTTCAAAATTAAGGAAGATATTAGCATTTTAATGTTTTGCTAGACAGGAGTCCTTTATACTTACGTATGACGTCACATATAAGTACGCCTTACAAACGTCATACTGACACTCATCTTGCAAGAAAGGGACAGAGTATCCGTTACTAATCCGAACGAAAAATTAAACGCTTATATCTCAGAACTTTATTAGCCGATTTCAGTATGTGTATTATTAAATTATATTTTTCACTAAGCCTGTTGTTATTGGCAAATCAAACACTGTCTGATAGCCTATTCCCACAGACCTAGGTATATCTAAGTAGACTTCACAAACAGTCCAAACTGTATGAAAACTAATAGTGTCAAATTTTTCGTACCTAAAAGTACTACCTGTGAAAAGAAATATCTTTATTCTGTCGGTCAACTCTATTTGTGGTATTCTTACAACTCAGTTTTGCACAATTACCCATTGTCGTTTCAAACTGACACGAGATGTCGCGCCACCGATTGAGCAGGTTTTAGCCGGAATCAACTACGACAATTTGTCGTGGTTGTATTGGAAATATGACATGCAAGGTAGGTCAACTTGTGGCGCCTACTTGGATATAGGTTTGTGCCTATTCCCGTGTAATAAAAACAAAATGACCTCTTTTGCTTAGTAGAACAGTTCTGGCTAACCCTGTGTTTGGTGTGTAGGCTAGTGGTGCCGTTCCTGACGCTGTCTCCGGAGCTGTGCATGCTGTTAGAAGATGATGATGACCACATGCCGCAAGTGAATCTCGAACAAACCGTGGAGGGTACTATCGAGGATAGAATCAATGGTGCGTTACTATTCTACGTGGACGAACCTGCGCGTAGACCCTGCCCAGTTGTAGGCTTAGTACGGGTGGTGACCAATTTTTCCATGGGGAAAATCCTTTCCCCGTTGCAATTTTTTGTCTAATTCTAATTCAAAGTGGAGGTGATAAGACCTGCACTGACATCCCGATTGAGGTGTATTGTGGGTTGCTCCAGGGTGGAAGTGTTAAAGGGCATAAAGCCGCGAGTAGCGTTTAGTGAAAGTGCAGCACACCTCTCGACCCTAAGCCACCTACACCAATGTTGCCCCTCTGGGGCCAATGTACGGCAGCTATTATGGGGTCCCATTTAGTGGTGGTGGGTGGCAAGTCATCACTTGCTTAAATATTATTATATTTAGAGGTGAGATATAAGGCAGGTGCCATTTCTCATCCTATAGATCTATTCGTCTATCCACTAGTTCACCTCAATAGCCCAGTTTTTTTATCTTATACTGTACAATAGATTTAAATTCCATTTTGTACACACCCCATATAATTGTATTTGTACTCAACAGGGCCTCTTGGTGTTGGCTTTGGCCCCCCACCAATGCCCATCAAATGTTTGGGCTAAACTTGAGATTAATGTAAAATAATATTTTTATTCTATCTTAATTCTTTTCAGGCACATCTCCTCGGATAGTCGGCTACGCTTGCGCGGTGCTCAACAGCGTAGAGTTCTACAGACGGCAGGAGGTGGCGTGGATACCGGACATGTGCCGGAAATACCCGGCTTCACTACTGGAGCGGGACGATCTCTCACCGGCCGCTAAGGTAAACTACCTCTTATGTCTGTTGGAATAAGGTTTCATATCATCAGGCTCGGGTAGTTCGCTACGCTTGTCAGAGGTAAACGGCAGGCAGAAACGTGCATACCTAGATTCGCTACGACAGCGGGACAGATTCTCGCCAGCCGCTAAGGTAAAATATCTCTTATATCTGTTAGAATAAGGTTTCATATCGTTAAGTTGGATAGTCAGCCGAACTTGCCAGCACAATCCTACAGACAGGTGGTGTGAATACTGTGCAAGTAATACTTGGTTTTGCTGCTGTGGCAGGACAATATCTTGCGGTGTGCAGACTTTACAAAACCGTACAACCGTTACAAAATCACTCTGTAGTCTGTAGGTAGCTGTAAAAGCATCTCGGCTCAACGATATAGCATTAGGAATCGCAGTGAGGCAGACATGCTCGCGGTGGTCGTGTATTTCATAAAAAAATATGTCATTCAATAAAATAAAAACAATAAGTATCCCTATACAAGACCGAAATGAAAACCGCGGGGCACAGCTAGTTTACTAAAGTTATATGATTATTCGTAAATATCACGTAGGATATTTACCGTGGTAAGGTTGTGGAATGAGCTCCCGATATTTGAGTCTTCCCGTGAACACGATGCATATAACTGCGCCGAAATATCGGGATCTCGTTCCACAACCTTACCACGGTAAATATCCCGTTAATAATCATATAATCTTAGTGAACAACCGTGATAGTTTAAAACAATGTTTTACACTGTTTTAAACTATCACGGTTGTTCACTAAAGTTATATGATGTCCACCCGCATTCTTCAGTCTTCCCGTGAACATGGTGCATGTAACTGCGCCGAAATATCGGGAGCTCATTCCACAACCTTACCACGGTAAATATCCCGTAAATAATCATATAACTTTAATGTTTTACAGCTAGTTAATTATATTTTTCACCAAGCCTGATCCGTTTCACTAATAAAACATCTGTCCGATAGCTTATTAACATGGTGTGTTTTATTGCAGGAGTGCGTGCGGCACTTCCACCAGTTCTCCAGTGTGGAGCGAGCCCCGGCCAGAGTGACGCGCGCCCACCCGGCGCTGGTGGTGTGCAGCGTGCCTCCGCCGCGGGACCCGCACCGTCTCCTCACCTGCCTGCTCGCCGCGCTACGGGCGCACGGTAACTACAACCACATTTTTAAACCCCTACTAAAAAAGAGGGGTAAAGTTTAACGTGTGTGTCTGTCTGTGGCATCGTAGCTCACAAATGGCGGAACCGATTATGATTTAGTTTGTTTGACAGGTTACTTGTTTGAGTGTTCTTAGCTTGATTCAAGGAAATTTGTTCAGCCATTTATATATAATATTTATAACAAGAAAAGGAAAAAAATATCAAATTTCATACCAAGCTTTATCCACCATATCCTTTATCATGTTTTCTGGTATTGTATAATCATATAAGCAAGGGTGTTTTTCAACTTCAAGCACAAATTCAGTATTTACTTTTTGTTCGGACGCCATTTTGACGCGACGCGTACTCTCTTCGCATAGCGTGCGACCAGGGGGGTTAAACAAGACCCACTTTCTGTTAGCGTTAACGCCTGCGGAAAGATGAAATTGTATGAAAATGACGTTAGCTTGAGATAACATCTCTCAAGCTAATGTCATTGTCAACGTCATTTTCATACAATTTCATCTTTCTGCAGGCGTTAACACTAACAGAAAGTGGGTCTTGTCTAACCCCCCAGCACTGTCAGTAGCGCGCGACCGATGTCAGACGTGTTGACGACGCGTCGCGTCGTGTGCGGAACATGGCGAGTTTGTACGGCGGCTACTGACGACCAACTAGTAGGATACGTGTATAATATTCGAGTCGCTTGTCGATGGCCTAATGGAAGGGCCTAAAAAGCATTTATTTGTTTCGACAGGTGTGAGCGGCGTCCACGCTTGCATCAACTCTACGGACTCGTACCTCCATCAGTTCTACTGTAAACTGGGATTCGTGGAGATCCATCGCAGCGACACCCGGGTTTACCTCGCCCGTACGTTCTAGCAACCACTGCGGGCTAGAACGTGCACGCAGTCTGTATGCTCTTGCACGAAGTGTGTACACTCGAGCACGAAGAATGTACGCTTGGGTAAGCTTACACGTAAGCGCTGTAAATCCAATGAATACGCGCGAAAGAAACTAGTAAAAGCAAGAGTGAGGTAGCTATGTCGAAAAAATTTAAAATTAATCATGTTTCTAATTTCAGCAATAAATATTAGGTTGTTTAAGAGTAGAGAAATCAATCAGAAATGGTCATAAGCAATGTCTACGCTAAATAATTAATCTGAATGTATTACTTAAATTTATCCCGATTTAATTACTTGTAGATTTTTATTTATAAGTTTATATGTCATGAAATCAAAGTTTAATAAAATTAACGTTCAAAAATCGTAAGCTTATCTAAACCGCAACTTTTTTCACATTTTTGTATGTGCTTGAAACGTATTTCATGTGACCAATATATTCAAAATAAATGGACTAACACTAATTGATCTGATCCATATCATAATGAAACTGTTTTTATTCATTGGAGTATCATTTATAGTCATTGTATCATCATTTTCCAAACTAAATTTGACAGCTCTGTAATTAGGGTTGCAATACGTCCGGAATTTTCCAGACATGTCCGGAATGCAGGGGGTACTCCAAAACGTCCGGAATTCTACAATTGGAATGAAAAATACCGAAAAAGGCGGCGTTATTAAGTCTGATTCTATTATTAATCACTTTGTAAGCTTGTAGGAATAGAACGAAAATAGGTTTTATGAAGTAAGACGATGTGGCTAGATGCAAAACTTACAGAAATAACTAGAAACATCATTAATTCGTCAAAATTGAGAAGTATACAGAATTACTCCTTATTGCACTCTCTATCTTTCCTATAAAGTCATAACGATCTGACCACTTTTACCTAACAAATCAATGTCTCCAAGGAACCAAGTAATTTCTTATTAATTTTAAGACACAAAGAAATAACACTTATTAAATTTCTTCAAATTGAGTTAAGTAGATATACAGAACTACTCAACATTTATATAAATAATATTAAGAAATGATTTTGTAAAAGCAAGGATTCATATTAATTATAGGAAGTATTATAATATAATACCCCAAGCGGGACGTCAGTGCAAGACTTATCGCCCCCATTTCAAATAAGAATGAAGTAATATTACTTTTGTCTATGGTAAAAGTAAGCAGTTTATATGTGTGATGGTTAGAGCCACGGCTACTCTTAGAAACTAAGTTCTACGTTCTACACACAACTTTCTAGCAACACTATCCATGTTGTTTTCAGTGTAATTGGTACGGTGTAAACTTGACCCCGATAAAATGTTTTAGCATTTTAGCCAAGTTTTGCTTATAGCTACATCGCGGTAGGCTAGGATATGATACACTAGTAAATATCGGTAATGCCCGCTGTCCTAGTCAAAATGTAAGATTGGTAAAGTCTGAAGAGGACTCCGGATCGTGATGCTTGAATTCTTCATCATCATCATCAGCCAAAAGACGTCCACTGCTGAACATATGCCTTGAACTCTTATCTACATATAATTTTTTTATGATCGTTCAAGAGCAAACAAACTTTAAATGAAGTAAAATTACATCACGAGTTGTGTAATAAACATGCAATTTCCTTTGGTTTATAAATATATTTTTTAATACAAATAATTATGTTCTTTATGAAAATTTGTCACCTGGGGGTCTAGACAAGAGCCACACACTGTTAGCGTTCACGCCTGCGGAAAGATGAAATTGTATGAAAATGAAATTGACAATGACATTAGCATGAGATAAATTATCTGAAGCTAATGTCATTTTCGTACAATTTCATCTTTCCGCAGGCGTGAACGCTAACAGAGAAAATAATGCAATAAAATCCATCATTTAATTTTACAGAACTCATGTCTAACATTTTGTTTTTAGAGCATCCGAATATCGTATCGCATTTAAGATAGCATCTTAGCGGCATTTTTTTAGACACACTTGAAATGGTTTTTTTTTTTTTTTATCAAACACATTTTACATTCATTTTGTTAAATGAAAGCGTTATGTGAAACCAGGGGCCTTACGGACAACAGCTATAGCGGCACCAAACTAACGTTACATTCGCTCAGTTGGAAAAACACGCGACCGCAAACCGTATCTGGGCGCGTTAAGGTTCACGTTCGCGTGATTTTCCAACTGAGCGGATCTAACGTTAGTTTGGTGCCACAATATCTGTAGTCCGTAAGGCCCCAGTACACTAAAAATTTAAAACAAAAAAGGTAAACTTTTCGACGCTGTTTTAAACTATCATGGTTGTTCACTACAGTTATATAATTATTATTAACGGGAAATTTACCGTGATGAGGTTGTGGAATGAGCTATATTTCGGCGCAGTTACATGCACCGTGTTTACGGGAAGACAAAAATAACAAAATATATATAAAAAAATCTAACCAAATATCGGGAGATAATTCCACAATTACCTTTTTTTTTTCTTTTTTTTATGATTAAGTGGGCTAGCGTTTTACCACAACTTACCTGATGGTAAGCGACGATTCAGTCTAAGATTGGAGCACGCTTGCCCATGAGGTGCCTATTCACTCTTGTCTTGAAGAGACCCAGGTTGTACTTTGTAGGGAACACCGAGGCAGGAAGCGCATTCCATTCCTGTGCAGTTCGTATTAGGAAGGAATTTTGGAAACGCTGCGTGCGGACTTTACCAAAGTTCACGACGTAAGGATGGAATGTCCGTCTCGATGACCTATATCCCGTTAATAATCATATAACTGTAATGAAATTCAAGTTTTGCCGTGTCCAAGTTATATAAAAATTACGCATTGAGTTTTAAGCCCTTAAGTTTACTTTTAAGTTATTTTATCAGAACAATTTTTTTTATTTCACACAAAAATTGCATGTTGTAAGTATAATTTTTTTATAGCTCTTAATTTGATTATTGGTGTGGTAGCGCACATCATCCTGCCTGTTCGATTCGAACGTCGATTCTGATGTGCCATGCTGTAAATTACAGACGTGTGGATTTGGTTGACGGACCGCCGTCCAACCAACGGGAGAGGAGTGATAACATATTTCCCTCTGTTTCTCTCCCGTTAATCAGACGGCGGTTGAGGTCAACCAAATCCACGTCTGTTAGCACTAACAACTCTAAAATTATCTGTCTCTTTTTTATCCCCCGACGCCAAAAGGGGTGTTATAAGTTTCTTTGTTCTAAACAGTAAGACAAAATTCTCGCAAATAACAGATTTTGATTTCGAAACCGAAGTGATCGTTTGTGGCACCATAGCTCTCAAACGGGTGGATCGAATATGTTTTATTTATTTATTTGAAAGCTGGTTTAATCTCATTCTTACAGTGCTAACAGACGTGTGGATTTGGTTGACCGGACCGCTGTCTGGCCAACGGGAGAGAAGAAATATTATATTCTCACTCTGTCTCTCGCTGGTCAAAAGGTGGTCCGGTCAGCCAAATCCACACGTCTGTTAGCATTTTTAGCTGCGTTTGATAAAAGTCTGTCTATCCTTTTCAAAGTAAATAAAAAAAACGTATAAAATAATATTTTTTATTACCAATTTAAAATAAATTTATTTTTTATTTTACATTCCACAAATCAATATTTAAATCAAATTGTATTAAATTATCATTTTATTTAGTTTTTCAAATTTATTTGTTTTAAGTTATACTTGTTTTTTGAAATTTCAATACTGATACCCAAAGTCTGGTGTGAATTATCCACTATTAAGGCAATAATTTTGGAGCTGTCAAATTTAGTTTCGTTTTTCTCTAAAAGTTCTCATTCTGGCTTAGATGTTGGCACGGCAGAATCGATGCCTTAGTTAAATATTATAATTTACTATATATGGCCAATATAGTTTTAAAAAAAATATTTGCAAACAAATATTTTATACTTGAGGCAGAAATTATAAAACTGTTCCGCTTAACTCAATGGAGAGTATGTAGAAGTTTTGTGTGTATGTGTGTGTATCTGTGTGTTTGTAAGGCCGCGATTTCGATCTCAGCGGGCAGCGGGGCGGAGAGCGGCGAAATATCGGCTTCATTTCTACCGTCGAGAACCTGCCGTTCCGTTAATTACTCATTGTAATCGCAATTGCAAACCCTCTCACTTAAATATGCAGCTAATTGGCCTGCAAATAAAGCGGATAGTAGGCGCGAGTATTATGGCACAATCAGGGAAACGGGATAATGCCTACCGGCTCTCGCCCTTTATGAATACCTATCTTATTCTCAGATTTATTCAGAGTGGATGGGTTTCTATAAATTGCAATGCGAACTAAACATGCATACACTCTCATTATAGTTAAACATTGACGTAAACTTTAATTCTTTACAAATTACAATATGCGTTTTACAAATGTTTTTCAACTTTTACTACACAATTCCGTTACTAAAACTTTAAAAATCTATCTGGTCTCTCAGTCCACACACACATTACAAATCAAATGCGTATTGTATCACCGCCGCGCTGCCCGCTGAGATAAAAACGCGGCCTAATGCAGTCATAGCAAAACTGTGGCCAATATTATTGTTCCTTTGTATAGTTAACGCTTTATAAAATAGAAACATTACTTTGTATTCATTCATTATAACAGTGTCAAATGTAAGCAATACATTGCTTATCCTGTTTATCTATAACTATGTTTTTATAATGGTGCAGGCCATCGAAAAAAAAAAACAATAAAAAATTATAGGTGAATTTATTATTTTATTTAGTCATACCAAAGATTATATACTAGTCATACTTATGTCATACCATCATCACAGGGCCCCGATTCTACTAAACAAATTGTCTTTAAATTGAAATTGTTGCGATTATAATTGTAAAAAAACTGCCTCAAAATTGACAGTTTTAAATATTTTTTTATACTTGAAAAATACAACCACCTAATATTATAACTTAGTATATAAAAAAAAACTGTAAATTTTGAGGTAGTTATTTAACAATTAAAATCGCAACAATTACAATTTGAAGACAATTTTTTTAGTAGAATCGGGGGGCAGGTGTGCCACCAGAGTCACCGACATAGCTGTTAAAATTTGCAAGTTGCAGTGGCAATGGGCAGGCCACATCGCTCGAAGATCGGTTCTTGAGTGGAGACCACGAACCGGAAGACGCAGCGTAAGTAGACCTCCCACTAGATGGACCGATGACATTGTAAGTCTCTGGCATCCAGTGGATGAAAAAGGCAGGCTGTCGTTCAGTGTGGAGGTTAAAGGGGGAGGCCTATGTTCAGCAGTGGACGTCTTCTGGCTGATAATGATGATGACTCATGTCGTACCATAGAAACATTCAAACATACATTATATAAAATACACAATCATAATAAATATATCTAAATATAATTATATTATTCCGTTGGCACTGATTTAGTGTTAGTGCTGGATAGTTCCAAAAGTTTCTGCTTTATTTCACTTATCTAAAAGAAAAACATGAAACATCTTAGTATTGGTAGGTTTATGGTTAGAACAGGATCTGGGGGGGTTAGACAAGACCCACTTTCTGTTAGCGTTAACGCCTGCGGAAAGATGAAATTATCATTAGCTTTAGAGCTGATGTTATCTCAAGCTAATGTCATTTTCATACAATTTGATCTTTCCGCAGGCGTTAACGCTAACAGAAAGTGGGTCTTGTCTAACCCCCCTGAGGATTTAACTACCAATACAAACCTTTTGTATCTCATTCATTAGAACTTTCTGTTCAGTCCGTGGCGTCAGTCCCTCCTTATTTAAATCTATAGCTTCTAAGTTCTCAAACAATTGCTTTATTTTCAGCGCCAAATGAACGTCGTTGTTGCTCTTCCGTGGCACTGATGGCTTGCATTTTCTTATCAGCTTTCTCTTATATTTGTCCGGAAGGTCTTTCTCAATGTCTTCTCTGGTGAGTACGGTCATGTATTCTGGGTTGGTGCCGTAGGGGAATTTGTTGGGTTCCATTCGGTATGAGCCGTTGGTGGTGTGTTGGAGGTAGCGGTAGGTTTTGCGCCAGTTGCAGAGGAGTTGCATGTTTCTGAAATTACATTCGGTGACTAGACGAGCTTCACAGTCACAGTTGTGACTACAGTGGAATATCTGTATTTCCAGGGCCGGATTTAGGGGAGGGAAACGGCTTACAGCCCCGGGGCCTCCACAATAGACACTTCTAGGTTTTTTTGCCATAGGTGGCAAACTAGCAGATGGGCTACCTGAAGGAAGGCAGTCACCGTTGCCTTAAAAAAAAAATGTAGTCATAGGAACTGCCCACAGAAGTGAAAACTTCAAGCTCAGACTGGCGCAACATACATTAGCATGTCGGTGATGCATATCCATAAGTTTTGCCCCTACCAAAAATCGCTTAAAGCGGCTCAAGAGTTTAAATAAAATACCTAGTTAAACTAATTGATCCAGTGCTCAGACTCGGTTTTTTTATCAGAGACATTTCGGAGTGTGCATCGGATCTGCATGATCGAATTCCCTCCTGCCCATTTTTCTATCGGACTGCCAGAGCGGGCACGTAGAGGTGACATGTCACTGCTTATATTCTGAAAACCCATACGAAGCGCTTTGATACCTACCACTTTTATTGCGCGAACAGCTAGTTTGTGGAATGCGCTGCCTGAATGGGTGTTTTCCGATAGTTACAATCTGGGTGTCTTCAAATCACGATTCTAGGCAAGTGTGCTCCATAGCTGAGTGCATAATCATCTTAACATCAGGGAGGTGGCGGTCAACGACAGCCTATTATTTAACTTAAAAAAGAATAGACAGCACTTCTAGTTGATACAAACTTTCTATCCTGCAGAATCTTATCTCTTGTTGCTACCAGATCCTTATGTTTCTTTATCGCCAAATCTTTCAAATAAGACTGTTTAATTTTCTCAGTTTGAGCCAGCATGCTATCTGAACGGACTGTTTTCAGATACTTAGAACTTTGATAGAAGGTTGGCAAAGTTTTATGACGACTTTTCGCTAATTTTGGACATTTCCCTTTGATTTTACCAAAGTGTTCTTCTTCCGAATCAGATGATTCTTTTTCATTCACTTGAATGGACAAATTGGTTTGTTTGAGTTTTTCTTTGTCTATCACTGAGTTGTAACTCAATACGTCTTGGCTATAAGCTTGTTCATTGTAGTTTCCGCTGGTGCTACCAGCATCTTCTGACAAATCTGACTGTGACCTTACGAAGATGCTTTCAATATATTTGTCGTGTAGGTAGCTGATGATTTTTGACACTCCCACCTTTATGACTTCTCTTGGCGGGTACATGAGCGGATTTCCTTGCAGTTGCAGTACTTTTAATGTGGAAACTGTACCAAGTTCGTCTGGCAAAGAAGTCAGTCGGTTGTTTTGGAGCAGTAAATGGGTTAGGGTTGGATGTTTTTTGATAGATTTCGGAAGGTCAGTGAGCTGGTTGCCTCGTAGGTCGAGATACATGACAGCCGGCAAAGATGGGAAAAAATCTTCAGGCAAATAATTGAGTTTATTATCTTGTAAGTAAAGAACCTGGGGGAAAAAACAGTTTATTTTAGATCCAATGCTGAACAAAGGCCAAGGTCTTAGAGAGGGTTGTTGCCATAATCCCCACGCTTGGCAAGCGGTTTGTGGACTGCAGTACGTTCACCGTGTTCAGCAATGGACATAATTTAAGTAGCTGGTATTCAATATTCTTCAGTAAATTTTAAAAGAAAATGTTTTTATTCCGATTTTTCATTGCTATTGCAGCTGTCCAGAGCCAATAAATGAATGGAAACAGTATAATAACTTCGATCTCCTGGCTGCTTACGATGCAAAATGGATGAAGAGGCTGCATGGCGCAGAGGGTGCTTGCAGTTGCCTGGAAGAGATCACTTTAAGTGATAAGACACCTGTTAAAAGCCTATATAGATTATAGTTTAATTGTAATTTATCTGATAACCTTGTTTATGTGGTCTTTTAAAGAACAAGTTATCTTAAATTTTAGGGTACTTTCTTAACAATTTCCTTGTAAAATTATCCTCTTAAGGACTTCCAAGATTTTTGGTTTTTACACACCTTAAAAAAGTCACCTAGGTACCTAGGTACTTAGACTACCATGACCACGGACACTGCATTGGAATGAAAATAATGTAAAATACAAGCGAATATGCGAGTTGGCGGCCAAACGCAAGCCTATTATTAAATAAATTAAAGTTATTTCAATGTTTTTAAATCAATTATATTATGAAAACAACTTAAAATGAGATATGAACAAACTAGCTCTAATATATAAAACCAAAGATTATATACTAGACTAAACTTATCGATCTATAATATACTACGTAACTTGTAATTTCATTGTCTAAATGGTCTAAACTAATCTAATAATTCGATAGTTGTTGTAACCAAGGGGTGAACTGAACTGGTGAGTATAACTTGGAAACATGGACATAATCTACATCAACATCTACAACCTATTTTATAAACAATTTTTTCCTCTATTTTATAAACAATTTTTTCCTTTAATTACAGGTTTTTGGTACTTACGCAGATCATTTTATTCATAATCTTGGGTACGATTTCAAGCCCCTGAGAAGAACAATCACAAATAGCCTCGTCGTTCAATACCTCTTCATAGATGTTTAAACGATATACTGAGTCCGAAGATACCGACATGGTTTGTATAATTAGTTAAAATGTGATATTTGTGCTTATATACACAAGTCTGTCGCTTGATACCAAGAAAACTACTATGCTTGATCAATAAAAAATTAAGGTAATTGCAACTATAAGAGAAACTTTTCAAAATATGGCGCGGGCGGGCGGGAAGCGTAGGAAGCGTTTATTTTATTTTGCTTGACGTTTAAGTTCGCGTTCCGAAACCAGATGAAAAAAGTTAAAGTCACTTTAGGGTATAATATATAGATTCCTGAATGTATGGTATAATACAAGATCTTTGGTTAAATCTTGTTTATTTTTCTTGACATTCGAATCTAGAGTGACCAAAAATGAGAGAAAAAAGAAAAGTTTACTCAGGTAGTTAGTTTATAGTCAGGCTGCTTTAAACTACAATTTACGAACCTGTTTGATGCTTTTAGGAATAAAATACAGAAACATGCAGGTAGCGTAGTTCAAAAAATAGCATCATTTGGTATTACTTGCATGGTTTCCTTTTTAAACATTAGCGTAGGTATTAAAAGTGTCGGATTCGACAGTGCTGATCGTTTTATCTATAAATATTTTTTCCTGTAGAAAAAAGACGTTCAACTGCAGCACTAAACTGAATAGCAGTGTTCTATTTAATAACCAGTTCAAACTGGTTCACCAAGAAATGCAGCATCGTATCAGAGTTTTTTGACTTTGGATGTACCTAGCTCCAAAAACTTCACCTCGGAGGTGACATTTTTTGCTCGTTGGCGACAAATAAACCTAGCATCCAAAATTTCAAACACGCGCGTTACGCTGTGGCCTAACGCCGGGTGCTATGTTAACCTCTTGGCCTAAATATTCCATAAGAAAGAGAGGTCAAATTTTTTGAGGTTAACTTAACGCGCTTCGTTACGTGCGTATTAAAGGTGTGAATTAAAGGTGTAAATTAAAGTGCTAACAGACGCTCGAACGCGGCTGACCTCAACCGCCGCCTGACCAATGGGAGAGAAAGAGATGGAAATATGATATTCTCACTCTTTCGTCAGCCGCGTATGTGCGTCTGTTAGTACTATATAGTTACGGAAAAAGGCCTAAGTTAGTGTTGCATCGGAGCGCATCTTATTTGTCAAATCACCGAACCATAGACAATAAACCCTGACCTTTTAAACTTGCGGTTGGAACGTCATGTCAAAATCTAATCAAACGAGCATGACAGTCACACTCGCAAGTATTTTTTTAACTGGCTACCCTACATTTTAAAAAGTTGTCTAGTGCTGCTGTATTGATCAAAAGAACAAATCATCTTATTCTTTCGCTTATAATTTATAATTATTTATGTAAAAGTTGCGAGCTGGATTATTTTCATCCACAATAGGTAGTATTTATGTTAAACGATTTCTTAGGTGAATAAAAAATATTATGATTAAAAGTACATGTTAAAATATTCACAAATAAGAAATAATAATATGTTCTCACACCAATAGTTCACTACTTTTAGTTCATCTCAAATGATGCGTAAACGAAAAATGAATCACGCACGCACATCACTATCTCAGTTGCAAGATGGCGAACGTTCGGGATAGTGACACATCTTTGTGGCTCCACAATAAACTCGGCACGTCGAATGATTCTTGGACTACTGGCTCAATTTGTACACAGTTGAATGCCGAAGTTTTGAAAAATATCAAGGATTGTTTTCCAGATCTGCAAACACAAGTGAAATTGAAATTATTGCTAAGTTTCTTTCATATCCCGCGCAGAAATGTTGAGGAGGTAACTTTTCACTTTGATGTTCTATGCTTTTGCGTAACTGTTTTGTGATTTTTGTCTCATTCGTTGCTTTACCTTCACTACAAGTTAAAAAGAGATAGTGGAATACACATGTACATGAGCTTTATTTGTTGTCATTTTAGAATTTACAATGTATTTTTATTTTATTCATTTCATTTACTTTCTAGATAACATTGCCATATACCAATCGATAATGAGATTTTTCCAATTTTATTTTTCTCATGCTAAATTTTCAAATTATATTGCTTCAAAATATTATTCAATATTACATCAAAATTGTGTTAGATTACATCCCAAACACAAACATCACTCTCCTAAATGTGGTTTAGCATTCTTGGATAATGTAGTTCTATTGAGAATTCTGTACATACCCACTTTGGTAATAACAATAAATGCTTCTAATGTGTATACATCACACTAACCTATTTACCATGCTCTAGTTTCATCACTAAAAATAGGCAGAGAACAGATTTCAACAGTTCAAATCTTTATATTTTCAATTATTTTGTTGGAACCAAAGATATTTATAACTATGAATAGCAGGTCAGCGCTCAATAATCTCAAAACCAAAGAAACATTAAATCCACACTAACTAAAAAGTAATCTATGCATGTTTTTTATTAAATAATAGGCTTGCGATTGACTGCCACCCCATGTAAAGGTAATAATTGATGTGGGCTATGATACATGCTTGTATGGAAGAAACAGATTCACTCGTGACTTGTAGATACCCAGATGCCATGCCACAGTCTACTTACTTGCTTAATAAAAGTAGAAGTCATCAGAAAGAGGTTCATTCGGGTTTTCGGGATATCTAATCTACTAGGTAGCTAGTTAAACTAGATATAGTTAAAATAACCATGTGATTTAAATTATCTTGTGGGTATTTCTAAAATATTATCAAAATTTATTCATGTATGTAAACTCAGGAGACTTGTATCATGTGAATTTGTGCTAGACCAAACATTGTGTTAGTAGATATGGTTGAACTGACATTCTTCAAACAAATGAGCATGCACTAGGTTCTTGGCAAGCAATAGCAGGTAAATATGATGCAACAGTTGTAAAGTAGACCGATGGCGGACAGAGCCAAATGAAGTAGAATTAAACTGCATTGACAGGGAGCCAGATTTAGGGGAGAGAAACCAGAGGGGTTAGACAAGAGCAACTTTCTGTTAGCGTTAACGCCTACGGAAAGATGAAATTGTATGAAAATGACATTAGCTTGAGAGAACATCTCTCAAGATGTCTTTGTCAATGTCATTTTCCCGAGGGCACCCCGACTGACGTTTATTGCCCATCTTTCTGGATGCATTCTGCAAACACGAATTAACCAACACTGAAGCATTATTTAATGTGTTTAATTGGAATGGTTTCAGTGGCGCAATGAGCTGGAGGAGATCATTGAGGTGGCAGCGGTGGACTCAGACCTCTGGGTGGCCATGCTTGCCGAGGTGCTCAAGACATTCCCCTCTGCCGGCACACTCAATACAGAGATAGCAGAGTTTGACGAGACCAGGTAATATCCGGGGCATATCTATCCTTATCACAATAATAAAAATGTATTTTTAATTAAATAATAATAGACTTGCATTTGATGTTGCATCATTATCAACAACTTTTACTATGAGAATAACACTGATATCGTGAAAAAAATATCTGTTCCATACATTTTGTTGAGTGTCGAATGATGGTTTTCTATGGAACTGCTGATATTTTTTTCGCGATTTCAGAGGTGGTCCCATAGTAAAAGTAGTTCATAATGATGAGTACAATGACCTTCTTTCGGCTTAGTACAGTCTAAATGCGTAACCCTGATAATGATGCAAAGATTTAAGAAACGTTTTGTATCCAGGCCGATATTCAGCGACATGATCGGGGAGCTCCGCCGCGCACTGGCGAAGCACTCAGACCTTGGCCTGCTGCCGCTCGAGTGCCTCTACCTGAATAAGAATGCCCTAGTTTCCGTGGTAAGTTGCTCTGCTATTACTTCAAAATTATGGCTTCTGTTATGAGATGTATTACTAAATGCATCGTTCAAGCTTAGGTATCTGTATTTTCGGGCATAAAACGAAAAATAAAGCCATAATTATCACAACGAATAAAAAACAAGTAAACTATAATATTAGAAAGAAAGAAAATAAATTTTATTCGACACTTACAAGATGGACGGACGATCTATAAGAGACCGCAGGGAAATGCTGGATGCAGGCCGCTTCCAACTGGCTCTTTTGGAGATCCATCAGTTTTGGGCAGCCCTATGTCCAGCAGTGGACGTCCTATGGCTGATATGATGATGATGATGATTATATTAAAATTGTTTATTCTATGTCATTAATTTAACTAAATCCACTCTCAAACTTTCCCTTTGATAGTTTTACGAAAATCTAGTTTTGTAAATTGGTGTAGTTAATAAGTAAATATGTTGAGTTTGCCAAAATTTGAAATTCATTATTTTCAATAAAAAATACAGATCTAATTATACTAATTATAATAATACAGCAACTTAAATTTCTATAGATCTTTCTATTTGTTAGAGTTAGTATGCCAAAAGTCCAGTTATAGTTGCTTTTTTCGTACGAACAAAGCTTTTAAGGATTGTAAAACTATGAGCCTTACCATGTTAAGATGATATGATAGCCCGTTGGTCCAGTTGGTAGTGAACCTGCCTTCTGAGCTTGTAGGTTCGATTCCCACCTAGGACAAACATTTATGTGATGAACATTTGTGTTTGTTATATATCTGGTTGTTAATATCTATTTAAGTATGTATTTAAAACTGTGTATATAATGTATGTATATCAGTATCTGGCAGCCATATCGCAAGCTTTGCTTAGTTTGGGGTCAGATGACCGTGTGCGCAAAAATGTCTCGAATATTTTTTATTTAAGATTCGTCCTTCTTACAGTTGCTTATACCTTGTTCCCAGGTAGGCCAACAGCCAGCACCAGTGAAGCATTTCACATTGAAACGCAAGCCAAAGTCGGTCGCGCTCCGGAGCGAGCTCCTCGCCAAGGCGACCGAGGCAGCCGCCAGCCAGAAGAAGGCGCAGGCACCCACCGTGCCCGTGCGCAGCCGAGGCATGCCGAGGAAAATGACTGACACCAGTAAGTATGTTCAACTGTTGGGGAAGCCAACAGCATGGGCCTGATTGGAGTGATGTTTGATGAAAATTACTATAATTATATATATTTAATTTAAATCAGCAGCGAAATTAATAAACGTAAATACTTAACGCAACAAACTAACATAATATTATAACCCTAAACAACCTTGTTTGTTTGCTAGTTTGCTAAATCTGAACGACAGTTCAGATCTAGTAAGCTTATTGCACTTGGACCACACACCTAAACACTGTACAGGCGCGCTGCTCCTATGATCCTACCCTACAAGTTAAATGAATAACATTGGATAGACGCCGAAGGTTGTAATCGTAGCAGCTGTAACACAGGTCTTCCTAGAACACCAGCTTACGAGACACCTACAGAAAGGTACTTATACTCGTATACCCTATTAATAAACTTGGAGTAGCCTTGGAATAGTTACTTCGTCTTTTGTCTTTTTCGATCGAGTTCAAATTTTGAAAGAGAGAAATAGACAAAACACGTCGTAACTATTCCAAGACTACTCCACGTTTATTAATAAGGGGGGGTTAATGAATTGTTAATTTAGTCTTGTTAAAATGTTAGGTTAATTTTGTTAAATCATAAATATTGGTGAATAAATGAATTGAATTGATGTGTAATGCGGACGTTTTCCGCAACTTCGCCAGTCATTGGCCCATTTTGCATAACCCAGTTGCTGCTCGTGCAGTCACCTGGTCTCCTCCAGGAAAGATGCTGATGCGTAGGCTACCCAGAACGTCTTCGGCTCTTCAGTGACCTGAGGATGTTTTTGTTCTGTTATACTTCAACAGTATATGCGCAACTGCTTCTTTGGCTTCCATGCACCTTTAGCATAGAGGCCTGTCTATAACTCCAATCTTGAAAACAGAAACGAATAGCCAGATTATTGTCTGCTCTCTGCTCTGAGGTCCATTCGGATTTGTCTCGTCAGGTATCTGATACCTCTGATATGATCTGATATACTTCAATGAAATTTTGGCTCCCGTCACACAGTCTCTGACTAGTTCGGGAGCCTCTGGGTTCAATACTATAGCTTACCATAAATTATGCCCTATAAAATAAAATGTATATATTTAGTTTTTTTACAACTTTATTGCAGTTGTCAGAGCAAATAAACGAATGGACTTAGTGCACTGTGTATCCTTTGATTAGAAACTGGCAGAATTCATTCGGTTGTAAAACTAGTTTCCATCAGCCTCAGTTTGTGCCAGAATACACGATAGACTAAGACAAATGAATATTTATTTCAGCTCCGTTGAAAGGTCTTCCGTCCCGCTGGGCTCTAGGACTGGGCGGCGGCGGAGGCGCGACACGCGCCGCAGCCCGCGCGCCCCGCCCCGGCATCAAACTCCTCGACATCACCGAGCAACCAGCCACACACGCACAGATCAAGAAACGGAGGAAACTTGGTCAGTACACACCCCTACACACAACTGCTTCTAACAAATCGATCAAGTTTACCAACCTTCCGCCCAGTAGGAAGCCGGTTCGATCCTGAACCCTGCACCAGTGACTTACGTACCTAAATAAATTATGTGCAGTTTCGATGCCATCACTCAAAAACGAAGGAAACACATTGTGAGGAAAATTGTTCATCGTTCATCACATGAATGTTTGTCCTAGGTGGGAATCGAACCCACGCCCCCAAGCTCAGAAGGTAGGTTCACTACCAACTGAACCAACGGGCTATCAAAAAGACATGACATTCACCAAGTGCACTGAGCCAGCATAGCATTAGGGCCCATCCTCTCTCTGAAAGAAGGCCCGAGTCCCAACAGTGGGAACATTATAGTCTGGAATGATGATGACCCAGTAGTGACATCTATACTGTGTATATTTTGTTTTTAAGACTAATGTATTTGACAGGGGGGGGAGAGGGTTTAGCAAAAATCACGAAATATCACAATCGATGGTCTTAAACCTCACCAAGGGGAGGGGGTTAAAAAATGCAAAAAAAACATCACGTGATTAAGGGACGGCCCCTTACTTAGTATAACGAATCATTGTTATAAGGCTAATAAAAATCTGAATCTGAATCTATAGTTAGGTGACCATAGATCATTGTCCAGTAAGCCTTGCAAACAACATGTTTAGAAGAAAATCTTGGAGTTTTCAAGTTTCCAAAGGGTTATTTTGAGGCAAACATGCTCCATCTTTGACTGCATCATCGCTGTCCATCAAGTGAGATCTCAGTTAAACGGTAGCCTAGTCCAAATAATTGTACTGCTAGTTTCTGTGCAGTCTGAACCACAACATCCATACAAATGAATATTATTGTCTTAAGCCATAGTTAGCAAACAAGCAGGCGGGCTGCCTGATGGTAAGCAGTCACCAACATCTATGGATACCTGTAAACCAGAGGCATTACATATATGTTGCCGAAACCGCTAGTCTTTTATATTGCTAGTAGCTTGATTACAATAACCGTTTATTATCTTTGTATGATTATATATCAAGTGTCAACATTCTCATTGCAACCTGTCTCGTTATCACAACAACTGTGTCGTGTACAGAGATGGAGGAAGGCAAGAAGCCCCCGGCCGCGGCGCCGCCCTCGCCGCCGCCTGCCGACTTCGCGAAGACTGCTATCACGGTGACTCCCATGAAGGAAGAACCTGCGCAACCACCTGGCAAGTATCCCATTTATTTTAACTTCAATGTTTTGTTCATCATCATCATCATCATTTCAGCTGTAGGACGTCCACTGCTGGACATAGGCCTCCCCCATCGATCTCCAAAAGGGCCGGTTGGAAGCGACCTGCATCCAGCGCTTCCCTGCGGTCTCTTTTAGATCGTCTGTCCATCTTGTAGGTGTACGTCCTACGCTGTGCTTACCGGTCCGCGGTCTCCATACGAGAACCTTTCGGCCTCATCGGCCATCTGTTCTGCGTGATATGTGCCCTGCCCACTGCCACTTCAACTTGCTAATCCGGTGGGCTATGTCGGTGACTTTCCTTCGTCTACACAACAATGCACACAGCATAATAAAATTATATATAGTTACTTGTTTTCACTTTAACTTTTTCATACAACGTGTTATCAATATAAAGCAAAACCTGAAAATAGTTTGTTCAGAATCTGCAGTGCGATTCTGTAATAAACTCGCTTCTATTGACATCGCGGATTCCGCGCTGTCACTAGAAGTGAGTTTATTACAGACTCGCACTGCTGGACTTCTGGAGTACAGTCGATATAATATAACTATTAATCTTTATCATAATCATCAGCCAGAAGACGTCCACTGCTGAACATAGGCCTTCCCCTTAGATTTCCACACTGAACTACAGCCTGCCATCTGCATCCACTGGATGCCCGCGACTCTCACGATGTTGACGATGTCGGCCCGTCTAGAGAACCTTTCGGCCCCATCGGCCATCTGTTATGCGTGCTATGTGCCCTGCCCACTGCCACTTTAACTTGCTAATCAGGTTTTCCGGTTTTTTTCATATCAAACAAGAATTAAGGTAAGATAAAAGCGATGGTGCCCGGACGGTAGCATGTGTGCTTTAGAAACTGACGACACCCGGTTCGATTCTCGGCCTTGCACTGATGACTTATTTAGTACGAACATAAATTATGTGCAGTTTCGGTGTCATCGATTAAAACGGTGTAGGAAACCATCGTGATGACACCGGTATGTCCAAGAACCTCAAAAGTTCAGAGACTTATATGCCATTCACCAATATGCACTGAGCCAGCATGGTGGATTAGTGCTCATACTCTATTTCTCTGAAAAAAGGTCATCATCATCATAATCAGCCTTTTAACAGTCCACTGCTGGACTTTTAGCCTACCCCCGAAAGGGTGAAACGCACACGGTGAAGGGACGAAATTATAAAGGTAGCAAGCTAGTAAAAATGTGTGAAAATCACATCAATTTCCATTATAATCGTCAATGGTTCTCATAATTACCCGACTGCCTAAGGATAGTTAGTTTTTCGGGCGTACGAATGTAAGTTATTTTTTAATGTTTGTTAAAATAAAAAAACATAGTTAAAGTAGACTCTTACTAAAGAACCCCATGTTAAAAACGATAGTTACAATCTGGGTGTGAATCGGTTTCTTCTAAGCAAGCATGCTCCATAGTAGACCGCATCTTCGCTTAGCATCAGGCGTGTTGGCGGCCAAGCTCAAGTATATTGATAATTTAAAAAAATATAGTTACTTACTAATATAGTTACTTGGTAATACCGCAGGATGGGAGCTCATTCCACAAATTGCAGGTTTGCGGCAACAAAATATCGCGTCAAACGTTTTGTATGCGACAGATCTTTCAGACCGTGGCGGCTAGTACAATAGTAAAACAGTTGTTCAGAACATTCCGTTGTAAATGCTATAAAAGATACAGAGACCCAACGTCTCTGTGCATGCTGATGGGATCGTTGACAATTTTGACAGTTCTACGCTGTAATGCATCAAGTACTAGTTTTAAATTGTTTATTTGCTAGTATTTGTGTTATAATAACTGATTGTATTGTGTGTTCAGCTACTACAGCGGAGAGTGCGCCCGCGCCGGTGCCGTCCCCGCCGCCCGCAGCCCCGGAGGCGCCGCAGCCGCAACCTCAACAGCACCAACAAATCACTATACTGCAACAGGTATGTACGTAGCGGTAAGTCTTGCAGAGTCCGCTTAGGGTTTTTTTTTCATTCATGAAGGCTTCAGTTCATCCACATCATGATGTTCAACAGATACGGACTAGGAAGCTGCTCCTTCCTTCCTTCTAGGTAAATGGCACGTAACTATAAATATTGGGGACATCAACCTGCACTGGGCCAGCGTGGTGGATATGGCCCAATCACCCTTTCGGGGGTAGGCTAAAAGTCCAGCAGCGGACTGTTAAAAGGCTGATTATGATGATGATATTTACAGAAGATATTCCCCGCTAATAAGGAGCTTTTAGTTAGTTGATTTGTTTTGTATGTATTTAACAAACAAATATTTGTCTAACAAAATAATTTTTTTGGAAAAAAAAATATTTGACAAGTCTGTTTCTATCAGGCTAAAATGGTGTTGTTATTTCCCAGAGTCCTGGCGGCAAGCCGATAGTGGTATCGCGAACTCCCAAGCTGGTCGTAGCGGGAGGTGGCAAGCCGGTCCTAGTGTCACCCGGACTTCTCAACACTCAGGCACTAATACTGCAGCCCGGTGGGAAACTCGCCTTCCTGCAGAACATCAAGCCGGTAACTTATTTGGTCCATATTTTGTACTGCTAGAGAGTCTAAATTCGACTGTTTTACAGTAAGGCTGAAACCGAAACTCTCCTTCCTGCAGAACATCGAGCCAGTAACTAGTATAATCCATATTATGTACTGTAGTAGGGTCTAAATTCGACTGTTTTACATTAAGGCTGAAACCGAAACTCTCCTTCCTGCAGAACATTTAATTAGTTTATAATTGTCAGAGTTATGAGGTAACAAACATAAAATAAAATACAACTCAATTAAAAAACCCTCCTTTTTTGAAGTCGGTAAAAATGACAAACCGGTATAAAAAAAAATTGTGAATGAAAGCCCAGAAATGAGATTCGGCTTCCGTATGGTTGTGTCTAGCGTGACGTGTGTTTTTGTTTGTCAGATGGCGGGTACAGTGGTGCAAGCAGGCGGAGTGCCCGTGCAGACCCTGCAGACCTCGCTGCAAACTGTACGTACCATACTAATATGTTTATTATCATGTACAACAAGGAAGATAGACTAAGAGGAAAGCCAATAGCGGAACATTACAGCGTACCCCGGAAATTTGCCTAAAAACGGTATAAACTTAGATGGCGCCGTAATTTGAGCGTGCTATAGGTTGTCTCGAACTTCCGTAAGCGCAGCAGTCAGATAGTGTACGAAAGGGTTCTACAAATTACCGTAGCGCTAGTATCGCAGTCAAGTTTCGCAACATTTCAAGAGCATAAAGAAAGGCGCCATCTATTGGTATGAGTTGCGCTTCTCTTGAAATGTTGCGAAACTTGACCGCGATACTAGCGCTACGGTAATTTGTAGAATCCTTTCGTATATTATCTGACTGCAGCGCTTACGGAAGTTTGTGACAACCTATAACACGCTCAAATTACGGCGCCATCTAAGTTTATACCGTTTTTAATGTTCCGCTATTGTCTTTCCTCTACAATTACATGCTCTCGCACTAAGAACAATGCTTGGCTAGGTTATTATTTCCATACTTGACAGTTCAATGACTTAACAGTTCTAGTAATTATTCTGAAGTAAACACATGTCAAACTTGACTGTCAAGTTTGACTACACCATTCAATGTGGTATTTTGTCTATACTTCACAATGCCCAAGTCATGTAAACGTAAGTATTGGAACAGTATCCGGTTTTAACCCTTAGCCAGGCATTGGACAAATAATGGCCACTTCAAAAATAATTTTTTTCTAACTGTCAGGGTACTCGTATAGTCCACTTTCGTATATTATGAAGTAGCCATATTTCGTCCAACACCCGGCTAAGGGTTAAGAACCAACAAAACCCTGCAGTAAGCTAGGCGTCACATCATCAGCCAGTAAATTTCCACTTTTGCCATAATCCCCACGCTTGGCAGGCGGCTTGGGGATCGCAGTACGTTCACCGTGTAGTAACAGGGGTGAAACTACGCGGCGAAGCTAGTGTGTCTCAAAATGCGATGATGTATGTTTCATCATCATCATTTCAGCCGTAGGACGTCCACTGCTGGATATAGGCCTCCCGCATCGATCTCCAAAAGGGCCGGTTGGAAGCGGCCTGCATACAGCGTTTCCCTGCGGTCTCTTTTAGTGCGTCTGTCCATCTTGTGGTTACCGGATGCATGTTTAGTGTTCAATAAATAATTTAAAATGTTTGTTTCCAGGTACAAATGGCCGCACCGATGCAACAAGTACAACCCGTGCAACAAGTGCAACAACCGGTCGTGCAACAGATCCAACAACCCGTGCAGACCGTGCAACAAACGGTACCATTGCAACAAGTATCCGTGCAACAGAACCAGCCGCAACAAGTCGCGCAACAAACGCCGCTGCTGCCGCGTAGGGGACTCTCGCTCACGGTACGTGCAACTTGCGTGCATGTGTGTGCTTTTGTCCATAATTAAAAATCTGTCTATTGTCTATTCTATTCGATTCTCGGAATCAGTTCCTTGTTCTACATGCAAGCTGTCTGTCTGTCTGTCTGTCCTACTTTTTAGCGGCTGTATCTTTCGAACCGTTATAGATAGCCAGTTGAAAATTTCACAGAATATTAAATTTTACAACGGTACAACTAAGAAATAATAATATAGTCAAAAAGAAATCAAAACTTAAGGGATCCCCAAACGTTTACATACAACAAACGTTTTTTTTGAGACTTTGTGAGTTAAGACTCGCACTTGGCTGGATTAAAATTATGCGGGGCCATTGACTTGATTACCTGACAAAACTAATAATAATAAAATGTGGATTGTTACAGAGAGAACAAATGTTGGAAGCGCAAGACATGTTCAGAAACGCGAACCGCGTCACGAGGCCCGAGAAGGCGCTCATACTCGGCTTCATGGCCGGCTCTAGAGGTAATAGCACATTACTACCGCGGTCTGTAATGAGTGTGTTGCTGGCAGCGATGATGATGGCCGAAAGCGCAGGTGTGCTACCTGAATGGCTGTTCCCGGATGGTTACAATCTGGTCTTCAAATCACGAGTGAATCGGTTTCTTCCAGGCAAGCGTGTTCCACCGTAGACCGCATCGTCGCTTAACATCAGGCATGATGGCGGCCAAACGCAAGCCTATTATTTATATTTTAAAAAAAAGGTCTAGACCTTCACAGCGCGGTCAGCATCGCAGCCCTTGATGGACAATCTGGAATGAAGGCTTCGAGGATCGAGGCTTTAATAGCGCCGACAGCAAGGGCTGCATTGATGACCGAGCTTGAAGGCCGAGACCGTAGCTAAGCTTAGCTCGTGGGTACATACAAAAATCCCATAGAAAAAAAACACAATTATTATCGATTTTTCTTTAACCTTATTCGGACTATTACAAACATTAAAAAAAAAGCTTAATAGATCCAGCGAGCGGCTGGATCGATTAAGCTTTAAGTAATGCGTCCACAAATGAACGACGTTGAATTTTTATTTATACTGGGTTACGCGCGTTTAGAGGGTGTACTAAACCGAAAGGGGTCCATAGTACTAGCTAAATATGTCACCCGTGTCCATAGAAAACGGTAATTCACACTAAAAGTGAAAAATTATGAAAAGTAAAGTGCTTCATGCTATGTTCCATTTTTAGTAAATATCTATGTAATCTCTATTTTTAATATATATTTATCAGATAAAGCTGCGTTACAAGTTTTATTACATATTTTCCGTTATAATAAAGTTCATAAGCCATGTTGCAACTACTTCCTTTCATCATCGGCTCAAATTATTCATGACCCAAGGAACATAAAGACAAAATGTGATACCCAAATATTCAATTTTCAGATAACCCATGTCCGAACCTGGGCAACATAGTCACGATAAAGCTGTCCGAGAACCTCGAGAACGTCCTCCAAGCTGACGACACCTACCTCACCATGGTCTCGGAGATGCACTTCCAAATGAACTACAACAACGGGCAGTGGACCCGACTCAAGAAGTACAAGCCGTACGACGGAAATGTTACCTTAAATATGGAGCCTACGGCTAAGCTAGTGAGGACGGCCAACCAACAGACGATAGTGTCGCTAGCCAACCAAAACTGCAGTTAAGGTTTGTTGTCGTTAGGCTTTTGAATGGTGAATCGGTAGATATTGCCTTTAATATTACAAGAGAAATTACTTTGAGAAGCGCTGGGTACACGAGTAAACCTAGCTTATTTTAGACTAATACTACAGTTGCATAAAACCTTTATGCATTAACTCCACCCCGTACTGCCTGCAATGTCATAGCCTTAGAAAAGTATGCACTTATTTTTTTTATGAAACCGTTCAAATGTTGAAGCACCTGTGACATTGGGTTATGCAATATAAGAATAGACTGAAAGCTCTAAAATCGATGCTCACACATGATTTGAAACTCATGTCTGACCTGCGACTCAAAAAGATGACCCAGTAAGTAAACATTCAAAAAAAACTATCAAAAGACTACAGGGTTAAGCATATAGACTGCACTAAGCCGAAAGGAGGTCATTGTATTCATCATTTTGAACAACATTTACAATGGGACCAACCCTAAATCGCGTAAAAAATCAGTTGGTCTACATTTTGTTATCGTCAATGACGCTGATTTTCTTTTCGCAAATTCAGTGTTGGTCCAATAGTAAAAGTTGTTCGCAATGATGAGTATAATGACCTTTCGGCTTAGTACAGTCTATATGCGTAACCCTGTATAATCAGTTTTTTACACAAATATAACAATAATAATTTTAGTGTCTATTCATTACCTTTAATTATAACTCATTACCTACATTTTCCAGACTTTAACTAATAAACGTGGTATATTTAAAGGAATAGTACATTTGCTTTTGTCCTAATATTCCAAGTTTAATAGTAAAAAGGTCATTATATAGATTATTAATAATAATTATCGTACCTCCTATTAAACTAATAATAAATAGACATCTATTTGCAAAGTATATAAAACATTATCTTAACCACAACAAAAAAAAAGTAGAAATGGTGGAACTATCAAATGAAAACATAAAAGTTCCGTCATTTTACTCGATTTTTACGCAATGTTGAAGTATTTTTACATGCAAAGGTAGTAGTTTAAAAATATAAAGTAAAAACGGTTAAATTAATAAAACGAAGAGGGCTGAATAATGGCTGTGGCGAAAAAAATGCAAAATGTGAACCCTATAGTGTCTTTTTAGATGTCAGACTATATTATGTAAACAAACATGGCGTTTTTCAACCAATTACTGCTAGTGATTATCATTGGTGGCCTGTCCGCCATATTTGTATACATAGTCAACTATATAAATAAACATGACTTTTTTCGACCAATGATAGCTCTGAATTTCCTCATTAGTTATTATCATTGGTGGCGTGACTGCCATGTTTGTATACATAGCCGACTATATAAACAAACAAGGCGTTTTTCGACCAATTACAGCTCTGAATTTACTCTGGCCTGTTCGCGATGTTTGTACACATATACATAGTCAGCTATGTATTGTATATGTATACAAACATATACATAGCCAGCTATGTAAACAGTGAAGCTCTGAATTTCCTCAGTAGTGATTTCCATTGGTGGCCTGTCCGTCATAGTTGTATACATAGCCAAATATGTAAACAGACATGGCATTTTTCAACCAATGACTGCTCTGAATTTCCTCTTGGTGGCCTGTCTGCGATGCTTGTTATCGACCAATGATAGCTCTAAATTTCCTCATTGGTGACCTGTCCGCCATGTTTGTATACATAGCCAACTATATAAACAAACATGGCGTTTTTGGACCAATGACAACTCTAAATTTCCTCAATAATGATAATCAATGGTGGGCTGTACGCCATTGAAAATCATTATTGAGTTTGTTGTAAACATAGCCAACTATGTAAACAAACATGGCATCTAAAAAGACACAGACTGTATATTGTATTATGCACTCAAATAGAATTTCATTTATGGCAAACTCCGAAGCATGCGCCCATATCCGTCCGAAGTTTGTCGAGTAAAATTCTGCTTTATGTTCCACGACATATGGTTAACATTTCAATGCTATCTACTCCAGCTACTAATAATTTCTAGATTACGTTTGATTAGAAAAAAAAAGTGATCTCGAAAAGGGGAGTGAAAATTTAAAAAAAAGCTTTGGATAAATAATGGTTTTGTGCCAAATGTGTTTCAAAATGTGGAAAAAAATACTGTCTATTATTTTTAATTAATGCTGTCAAGACTTGTTTATAGTAGAGAGATAAAAATGCGTTTTTTTTTGTGTGAGCTAAGATTTTTGATTTTGTTCTATGTAAGCCTTTAATTAGTAATTATTAAGTTTTCTTGATAGCTAGCGACGCTCTTTATTCATGAAAACTAAAAGACCGGTAATAGTACATTGTTATCCTAGGGGTGGAAGTAACTTATTTAGTCCCGAGACATAGTTCGAGGGACTAAATAAGTCTTTAACCCCGAGGTAAATACTGTGTTTTCATTACGAATACAAGGAAACTAAAAATCCTTTAACTCATAGATACGTGATAAGCTAATCTAGGCTAGAAATTTTCTGTTAACTACGCTGAAGAGTACGGTTTCACGTACACATTTTAACCACGCGCAATGACAAATACGCGAAATGACGCGTTCGCAAAATGACTCAGTCAACAAGTGCTTGTATGGAATGGTATAATATGGAAATAAATAAATTACATGTGTCAATGAGACAGAAAAAATTGTAAATTTCAATGCGACGCAAAATAGTAAAAAGTTAATGTCAATTTGACAGATGTCAAAAAGCAAACAAAACATGTCAATGTGACCGCAACCCACGACTACGCAATATGTCAACAGTAATTTGACATCTGTGAAATTTGCATTAGTATTTTTTTTACTTTTAACTGTTTTTCTGTCCGATTGCACTTTGATTAGTGCGAGTGATTAATGCAGGTGCTTAATGATTAGTACTAAACTCATTTGGACCATAAACGATAAGTGCGAGTGTATACTTTAAACACTCGCAAAATTACTATTCAATAATCACTTGCACTCGCACTTATCAAAGTGCAAACGAGGCTTTATTTGCATCCGTATAATAATTTTTTACTTCATAAAATTTTCTGTCACATTGACACTGTTTTTTTTTTATTTATTAATTTTTTATTCATTTTGCGAACGCGTCATTATGCGTGATATCCAACGAGAAATATCACATGTAAAAGAAAGTTATTTTGTTAAACAGATTTGGCCTTACTTATAAACGTTACTTAAAAGTTAAGCAACGCTTAAAATTGCTGTCACCTTTTCGTTGACGGAAATTGTCACAGGTGAAAACGAGACAGAGTATTTTTTTTAGCTTTGCTTAACTTAAGTAACTTTTATAAGTAAGGCCGCTTGTCTTAACAAGTAGTAAGAGGGATAATGTATTTTCTATTGTTTTGTAGAATATAACTAATAGTACTTTTACTTTTCACACTACTTAGTCCTTTCACAAAGCTGCCAGATGCCCGCAAAATGCTAATATCGCTTGTACACAAGAATATATTTTAGACTAGCTGCGCCCCGCGGTTTCACCCGCGTAGTGATGAAAAATGGTGATGATGATGATGATGAAAAGTAGCCTATGTCACTCTCTGGCTCTTGAACTACACCCATACAAAAAAATCAGGTCGATCCGTTGTTCCGTTACAGCGTGAAAGAGGAACAAACAAACACACTTTCGCATTTATAATATTAGTATGAAGTATGATTACTCAAACTTACAGTAATAGGGTTGGCCGGTACTTAGTGCCCTCTTAAAGGAGCTTTTGTATTTAGAAAATATCAAAATGGCAGATGTCATAACGCCAAACGTCATAATTACACAACTTTCTTCTTTTGTTTTAGAATAATCAATATTCAACCAACATATATCGTGAACTGATCACCGAGCATATTTTTATTTCGCGTCAAATAATACCGTTTATGAAGCTGCCACGAAACGGACATTGGCAGAAATTGTGACTATATAGTCGCAGAGGCCATTAACCCAAGAAGTCAAGTCAAATCACAACTTTCTTTACCATGAGTACAAGCTATACTAACGCCACTGACCGTTGTCACCCCGCTGTCATTAAAATTATTTTTAGATTTTTTATTAATAGACATATCCACAGATAAAAAAATAGATAGAATAAAAATTGTGCCTTCACGCGTACTGTGTCAGAAATAACAAAAACAATACAAATTTCACAGTTTTTATAATTATAAATATTGCAAAATATTTTACGCGTTTGTTAATAATAATGGTAATTTTTTTAAACTGTATTTCGTTACTCTGCAGTAAGAAGTTTTAGGGAGGACGGGACGCTAGCCGTTGTGAAATCTACGCGTTGCGACAACAGTGTCACAAACAGCGAAATTTAAAATTTCAGAATGATCGACGATCGCGTCTATTTGTTCCAGCAAGTCATTAAAAATTATGTTTTACAAGACACGAGATAGAGTTTATATTCTGACGACAACACTTCGTCAGGATGCTGTTTATTAGTAACGCACCTGATGACTTAAATTTTTTAATAAATTATTTTTAATTTGATATTTTAAACCGTTTGAAAAAACGGTTTATTGACTATAACAACGGTTTATTGACAAAATGTAAGTAACAAGGTGTTTTACCGATAAATAGCTTTACACGTTAAGAATATTTATCGGGACTTATCACGTATTATTTTATTTAGGTAAATAGTTAATTTTCAAACATGTGTTCAAATCGCAAAAGTTAAAAAATTACTATATTCAGAACAATGGTCGATTTTCGCCAACACCGTGATATTTTTTTTTATAATTACCCGGCTAGCTAGGCCGGGAGAAAAAACTGTTTGAAATATGAATTGCCCGCCATAGGTAAATCGGCTTTTCTCAGATATAAATAAAGTTTTTGGTCTGATTAGGAAGAGATGTTCTATCCCACCCGCGCCATCTTACTGATACCATGAGCGCGAGCGGGGTGCCGCGATAGCGATAGATAGTGTCAACTTATGTAATAACCCCGCTCTAATTGCATTGTAGGGAGATTTGTATGTTCACGTGTCACTTCAACAACATTGAACATTGAAACATTGAAATGAAACCAGAGGCAGTGCATTCGCGATTCAGTTCACGTGGTCTAACATGGCATTGTGTCTTATTCCGTTCGCTGGTTCATTTTTGTCGTAATTTCAATTACTCTAAGGTTAGTTTACATGGCTATAACGTGTAGGAAAATTTAATCATGTTCTACGATGACCTACAAGCGAAACAAGTAGCTAGCATAATTATAAAAGCTTAAAATGCTCGATTAAACCGTTTTCTATTAAAAAAATAAACCGTTTTCTATAAAAAAAAATTAAGCGTTTTCTATCATAAAAATATAAGTAGCTTTGTAAATAAAGTTGATTGATTTTATAGAAAATACTTTTCGTGTTTGTAGCGTTGCATGAATAGAACCGTGTATGATTTTTGATGGAGTAATTAAGTGATTATTAATGTAAGTTTTTAACGGTTACATAATAAATATATATTTAGTAATAATGTCAATTTGGACGACGCTTCGTGCCGTTTACGGTGCCTTTCTATGTAATAAGCTGGACGAAATAAATGAGAATAAATGTAAATAAAACAATACAAACGAAACAACAGATTTAGATAAATAAATAGCTCAAAATACAAAAAAAAAACATCACTTGATTAATGGACGGCCCCTAACTTAAGACCAGATTGCACTTTGATTAGTGCGAGTGCAAGTGTTTATTGATTAGTAATTATTGCAAGTGATTAAAGTATACACTCGCACTAATCACATTGCAAGTGATTATTGATTAGTAATTTTGCGAGTGATTAGAGTATACTAATCAGTTTTGGTCCAAATGTGTTTTGTACTAATCACTAAACACTTGCATTATCACTCGCACTAATCACTAATCAAAGTGCACACGGGCCTTTACTTCGGACGCGACTGACTGTAAGTTAGTAATTGACTGTAAGTAAAATTTGTTGTCTATAAAGTCATTGTAATAATCCCTTATGATCATTATGATGTTTTATTCATAAAATCCATCAAGAGACTTGTTAATATTATAAAACAACGCGCCGGAGCGTCGTCCGAATTCGCATCACGTCTTTTATAATATAGTTTAGGTTACGGTAAACTAATATACTTAGACCAACCAGCTTTGGGTTCAAATCTAAACGAATTGGAAGTTTTGTGACAAAATTTTCTTTTACTTGTGGTATATTTTAAAGTCGTGTCACAGTTTTTGTCTAAGCCTACTGTAAAATGTATGTAGATGTTGTATTTTTCTTTACTTATATAGTTTTTTTTTAATGATTTTTAGGTTTCCACAGCCTACGAAATCCTAATACGTTATATACAAAACAAATTAGATGTTTTGTTCACTGCCGAGCTATCACAATACTTACCAAGTTAGAGACGGTTGAACTTCTGACTTCATTCGTAATACAGCCCCGTAAAGTATGATTTAAATATCCGGGCTCGGAGCGCTCCGGCCGTAACCATACTTTCGTAACCAGTTACGATCGAAGCAAAATTATGTTTTGTTCAAAACTAATTAGGCCATTTTTCTGTATAAGTTATCGCGCTTTCGATGGAAGAAAAACGTTATTTTAGAAACAAAAATTAGTGCGAATGAATCTCACTTCCGTGACACAAAAGCACTGAACAAACATTCCTCTAAAGAAAAAGTAAGTTGGATTGAAGGATAAACTTTTTAGTGTAAAAAAATGTACATGTAAAGAACAATAATTTCTTCCTCGTCTCTGGTTACGAAGTTGCAGTTAAGATGGCGGCTGGTTTCGTACACAGGAATAAGTCTTCGCTCGTAACTAGTTAACAAAACGTAATATCACTTCGATCGCGACTGGTTACGTAACTATGGTTACGTAGGTGGCCGAAGCGGCTTGGAGAGGTGTGAATCATTCTTTAGTAAATGGATCATTCCAGTTGGACTGTTGACGTGTGGTTAGCTCAGTTCCTCTTTGTTATATTCCTGCATTTTATTGGTCCCAGTACAATATTTTGGTCCAATTAGATTTCTTGTTTGATTTTGTACGTAAAATCCATTTGAGTGTGCACTGTTTATTCTAAAAGAAAAAAATATTTGAAAATGGCAGGGGCTGATCCAGGATTTCATTTGGGGGGGGGGGGGGGGCATGGCGCCCATGCCATGTTTTCTGTCTCTACTTTCATTGGCCAGACTACCTGTTATGGTTTTTTTTTAATGAGGGCACCACTCCTGCTTTCTCTTCTCCTTAGAAAAAAACCTTTAGCCAAGAAGCTCCTAACTTTTGCACAACTTTGGGAGTGCCAAAACTTGAATACTTTCGTTATTTTATTAGTATACTAATTCCACGTTATCTAGGATAATTCGCTAAATGGAACTCATACAATTTTGTGTTAAAGTTTTTTTTTTTGCATTTGTTGTTTTTTTTGGCGGCATTTCCTTGATTACTTGTAAGTTAACTATAGTAAAACAAAATACAACAGTAAAGATACATTTGTAGGTAATTTTGTTTTGGTACTCCACATTGATGTGGAAAAATAGGCATTACGTAATCCCTTTAAAGTTTAGAAATTGTGTTTTTATTTTTAAGTACATAGTTGTGTAATTTTATTTTTTATTTTGTAGAAACTTAGTATTCCGTAGTTTAAGTTTGTTGTATGATGATGAAGTTTTTTTTCTCTATAGACTTCTAACGTTCACTTTGTATATAGTAGATAGTACAAAAATATTAAATGAAAATGTTGAGAATATACATAGTTTTTATTTCGAAAGTTAAATTAAGCGACAAGCATCCACTAAAGAAGCAATTATGTTAGTAATTTTATATTGAATTGTTTCACTCTTTAGGATAAACAATCTTCGATGATCAAAGTAAACAATTCAATAATTGGACGATCGGGATACGAATAATTACTTTCGAGTTAGCTAATAGACATCCCTATCAGCTTTAGGGCGTCGTGAGTAATTTCCTGCAGCAAGAATAGGCCTGTGTCGCATTGAGATAAAAATCCTATTTATAGTCACAATCTCTCAGTGAAAACAGTCAAGAAACGTCCGAACGTCATTGTACATACATTGTATCAATTATATACTTCACAATGCCATACTTACTCCAATTTAGACGTTATGTTGCTTGCATAGTGTTCAACGTTAGTTGTCCGCTATGTCATCGTAGCGACATCGCGCGGCTTGTAGTCGGATCGCGGTTACCTTGTACCTAACCAAAAAGTCTGCGCAATTCGTAGCGTGCGCCGAGTTTTGATTGTGACTATATGTATTGTATCTCGATGTGTGTCGTTATGATTAATTTATTACAAGCGAGGCTTGGAGAAACTTACTTTTTACCCCAAAGTGGGGTTTTTTAGTTTAGGGCCCTGGGAAAGTTGCATATTTACAAGTATAAAAAAAGCCAGGGTTTAAAGTAAAAAAGGTTTTCCTTAATAATGGTAACTTGAGTTATTGGCACGTGTTACGAGCTGCACAATCCTCCAACCGCTGTTTGTACGAGTTCACTATGGGAAGGCATCGGGATATTACTGGAACAATGGAAACAATGTAAGGATAGAATACAGAACTTACCCGTCTGCCCCAGAAGGCAGTCCTCGAAATTGATCGGAACGCCGTTCCGGTTCGTGAAATCACCGTTCCGTTTCGTAAAGAAATCCAACGACACATAACTCGTCAAAATCGGTCAAGCAGTTTAGGCTACAAGAGGTACCTACTACAGGAACCCAGAAACATGCTTACACACAACCCAAAAAGAATTAGCACACGAAGGCATAATTTTGTCAGATGTTTCGTTATCATGTGTAAGGTTTCATAAAATTTAAAATAACGGCCATTTGGTACGCCTTCAACTGGTCACCCTAGCGGGGGTGAGCTGTCAGTTTGGAAAAAGAAAAACACTCGACAAGAGTGGGTATTCGCTATATTCGGGCACTCTGGCCGGGGTGTTGGATCGGTACGGTTGGAGATATTGGATTTGTTGGTTAAGGTTACGGTTAATGTATATAAAGTTGGATAATATAATTGTGGATATATGAAACAGTGTTTGATTATTCATGTTAGTTTACATTTCACGAAGCGGGATAACAACGATAAAATTTCGTAAGTACACGTCCACTTGTTCATAACCGACTGCTGTTGCTACCTGTGGTATTTTACCTACATACCTGAACTAGTTGATTTGGTTATATCACATTAGGTATACTATTTTGATTATTAGAGGATTTTCGAGGGAAGGTACCTCTTTATTTTCATGCTATGGCATTAGATAGCCAGAACAAAGAGGAGAATATAAAACTTGAGCCACAATTGTCGGATTTGTTGGAGTTATCGTAAACAAAGATGCAGATACTCTGTTAATACAACTTGTGTATTTTATATAGTAACAACTTAAGTTGTGCATATTAAAATAATATGTTTTCTGGGTAACAGCTAATCTACTAGTGTTGTAGTGAATTACCGTGCTAAAATATGGGGGCACGACAGTACCACCAACTAAGTTGAGCGTCAAATTATTTGATGAAAATCAAGTAGGTAGGTACTCTTACCAGTACCAACCTAACCTAGTTTGCATGGGTTTTCCAAAGACAATGAATCGTACATTAAAAAAAAGGGTTAGATTTGGGAATTGAGAAACATAAATCCGTGTAATCTTTTTCTGTTTTCGAGTTTTATAGTAGTTATGTATATACATCGAACAATTATAAAGTAATATGTAATAAACTGGTTTGTTGTGATAATGTCGTGATAATTAACGTTTGTTTTTTTTTATTTTCGTGGCGAGTTTCAGAGAATGGACGATAGAAATGGAACCCCAGAAACACCACCGCGAGTTCGTTCGGTGTCTAGGAAAAGCCTGGCTAGTACGAACCAAAGACGCAGCCACAACAGGCTACCTGGGGCTGGGTCGCGGCCCAAGCGTTGCGGCCGCAGCAGAGTTCGCGACGCTGGGAAGCACCGTAAGCGACGCAGCCACAGCAGGCTGCCTGGAGCTAGAACGAGCAGCGAGCGACGCAGCCACAGCAGGCTGCCTGATGCTGGAACGCACTGCGAGCGTCGCAGCCGCAGCAGGCTGCCTGATGCTGGAACGTGCAGGGAGCAAGGCAGCTGGAGCAGGCTGCCTGATACTGGAACGCGCTGCGAGCGTCGCAGCCGCAGCAGGGTGCGGGATGGTGGAAGGCGCCGCGAGCGGCGCAGTCGCAGCCAGCGGTCTAGTAGCCGTGACAGGAGGGGTCGCGTTTCTACTGGCGATCACCGTTCGAAAAGGTCATGTAGCCCGACTTTTACCTCTAAAGACATTATACAAATAATTAGTTCTATTAAAGACGTTTTGCCATCACAGCCGTCAAACCAGAGCACATCATGCAATAGAGGGATAAATCACAAAAATATTATTCCCGAGTTTAATCCATCGGAAAAGAACCAGCGCGTAGATGTATGGATAAAAAAAGTTAACGAATGTGTGAAGGTTTACGGCTGGGATGAAAAAACGGTAGTACACTTTGCAATGCAAAAACTCTCAGGACTAGCTAAGACGTGGTACGAGAGCCTTAATTCAATATTGTTCACCTGGGAGGAGTGGCAGATAAAGTTGACGAACGCATTTCCCTACGAACAAAACTATGGTCAGCTCTTAGAGGATATGTTAAAACGAAAAAGTAGGACTAGTGAACAAATTGAAATTTACTATTATGAAAAGTTGGCGTTACTAAATCAGTGCGAAATAACGGGTAGACGGGCCGTTGACTGCATTATTCACGGCATCAGCGATAGGACTATGAGATCAAGTGCTTTGGCTTTACGTTGTGAGGAACCTGATCAGCTGTTAAGGTTCCTTTTAAGCAACAGTAAGGAGAATATCTTCACACCACAACCACCGATTAGAGATAGAATTGTTGGCACAGTAGCTGATAAGCAGAATAGTAGAAGTAGTTTAAAAGTTAATCCCAATCTCTATTGCTACAACTGCAAAGAAAAAGGCCACCCTTATTCTAGATGCCCCAAACCCCTGATTAAGTGTAGCCGTTGCAATCAAGTGGGCCACAAACTTGAGGCTTGTAGTTCTAAACAGGATGCAGGGTCAACGAAGACAGAGGCGGTAGCAAAAACCATGCGCATTTCTAGCTCAAATTTAAGCGACAAATTTATAAAAGAAGTAAGCATTAATGGCCTGCTGCAAGAAGCATTCGTTGACCTAGGCAGTGAAGTGACACTTATTAGACAATCTAATTTTGAGAGTCTAGGACTTAATCATGACGGCACGCCGACTACAATGAAGGGGTTCGGTAATAGTCTGGTACATTCCGTAGGGTCGGCTAATTTGACGCTGGAAATTGATGGTGTTGTTGCCAGCGTTATATGTAGGGTAGTAGACGATCGGTTATTGGAGAGGCCTATGCTGATTGGCCAGTCATACTCAGAGCAGCCCCATGTCGTTGTGTATAAAGACACAAACAAACTACGATTCCTACACATCGGCGCTGAACTACCTAATCTACAGGAGGAAGATGAACAACTGGAAAGGATTAGGGTAGTTGCACATAATACAATTTATGGCCCTTCAAGCATTAGGGCTGCCACAGAAACAGTATTTTCAGGAACTGTGGTACTAGATACCAAGATTATAGGGAGACCAACCCAGCAATATGTAATATGCGGGGGCGTTTACGAGGTTAAGCACGGCTCACTCTTTGTAGTAGTGATGCCATGTTCGGTACCATGCCTACTGCAAGAAAATTTGATATTCTCGCGTGCCGAAAGGGTTCAGAACGTTTATAGACTGGTAGACGCTGAAGCTTCTCTGGACTTGGATCAGCACACTGAGGTCTCGTCAGCTATGCGACTTGATGAAAGTCAGATATGTTTAGGTAATGGGGTTACAGACACAGACAAAGCCAAACTTCTAGAGCTTCTCCGTCGTCACAAGAAGTGTTTTGCGTACGACTTGAGAACTTTAGGTTGCACTGATGTTACCGAAATGAAGATTGAGCTGAGTAGTCAACAGCCCGTAGTTTATAGACCTTACCGATTGTCGCATCATGAACGCGAAAAGGTTCGAGCAATGGTGGATGAAATGTTACAAGCAGGTATAATCAGAGAATCTGTATCAAACTATGCCAGCCCAATTGTTCTTGTTCGCAAGAAGGATGGCGGTATTCGTCTATGCGTCGACTACAGGTTACTCAACTCGGTAACAAAGAAAGAAAGGTACCCGATTCCCGTAATAGAGGACGAGGTAGCTAGATTATCTGGACAGGCATGGTTTATCACGCTGGATTTAATGTCCGGGTATTACCAAGTGCCAATTTCAGAAGAGAGCAAACATCTGACTGCCTTTGTCACGCCGGACGGTCAGTATGAGTACAATCGTATGCCGTTTGGCTTGGCAAATGCACCAGCTGTATTTCAGAGAATGATGAACAATGTGCTGGGATCAGCACGGTTTGATAAAGCCACTGTGTACATCGATGACTTGCTTATCTTTGGTAAAACCTCGACTGAATGCATTGATCGTTTGGAGGACATTCTAGTTCTATTACAAACGGCCAATTTAAAGCTAAATCTCTCGAAATGTAGTTTTCTACAAAACACAATAAACTACTTGGGTTACGAAATCAGCTCAGCTGGAATGAGACCCGGGGAGGCGAAGATTCAGAGCGTAATCGATTTTCCACGACCAGGAAATATACATACTGCACGTCAATTTTTAGGCCTCGTGAGCTATTTTCGTAAATTCATATGTGGGTTTGCACAACTGGCTCAACCTATCACCAAGCTACTGAAAAAAAATGCTGTGTGGGAGTGGTCGCGCGACCAAGACGAGTCTTTCGAAACACTGAAGGCTAAACTAGTTGATAGACCCGTATTAGCGATTTACGATCCCACGGCAGAAACCGAGCTCCACACTGACGCCAGCAGAATTGGTGTGGGAGGGATTTTGCTGCAACGTTCTCGTGTTGGTGAGAGTTCTCTTCATCCGGTGGCGTATTACAGTCGTCAGACGTCACCGGAGGAAAAGAATTTTCACTCCTACGAATTGGAGACGTTGGCCGTCATTTGCTCCCTTAAGAAGCTGAGAGTGTATTTGTTAGGGAAGCCGTTCAAGATAGTCACTGACTGCAGCGCACTTCGTTCGACTTTCGAAAAGCGCGATCTTATACCAAGGATTGCTCGATGGTGGTTGGCTATTCAGGAGTACGATTGCTCTGTGGAATACAGAGCCGGCACTAAAATGGGGCATATTGACGCACTGTCCAGAAATCCAATTGAAGACATAACGACCCTGAATCCTGAGCAATATCCATCAGTGATGGCTATAAGTGCCGAAGATTGGCTACTTACCTTACAACTAGGTGATCCTGAGCTGCTCAGGCTTCGGGAAATCGTCAGCAGTGAATTGGACCCCAAAGGTGTTGAGTACATCAAGAACAATTATATCGTAAAGGACAATAAATTGTTCAGGTGTATAGGAGGTGACAAGGAATGCTTAAGATGGGTGGTTCCAAAAGGTGCAAGATGGCAGGTGTGCAAACTTAATCATGATGATATTGGGCACGTTGGATTCGAGAAAACCATGGAACGTATGAAAAGAAATTATTGGTTTGCGAAGATGAAGCGATTTGTAAAAAAAATACGTGGAAGCATGCATCGATTGTGCATACGCCAAACGGAGTGGTAATACACGCGAAGGGCTATTGCATCCTATAGAAAAGGTTGAAAAGCCTTTTCATACTTTGCACATCGACCACCTTGGGCCCTTTGTAAAATCGAAGAGGGGACATACCCACATACTAACCGTTGTAGACTCGTTTACGAAGTTCTTGTTCGTTAAATCGGTCAGGAATACAAACACGCAAAATGTGATTCGAGTTCTAGAAGACATTTTTGACACCTTCAGAGCTCCGGAGCGGCTAGTGAGCGATCGGGGTTCTTGTTTTACTTCCCACGTATTTAAAAGGTTTTGTCTTGACCGAGGAATAAAGCATGTATTAAATGCAGTCGCAAGTCCAAGGTCTAATGGCCAAGTTGAAAGATACAACAGAACGATTCTTGACTCGTTGACTGCCCAGAACCTCAGAGAAGATGAAAAGGACTGGGATAACAAGCTAGGGAAAATCCAGTGGGGGCTAAATAATACTGTTCAAAAGACGATAGGTCGATCTCCGGCAGAAGTTATGTTTGGGACGGGAATGGTAAGTGAATATAATCCGTCGTTGAACGAGATAATTATAGAAACACGTGACGACTCCTCACTGCCATTTATTCGTGGTGAAGTGAAGCGCAGAATTGACAAAGTACAAGAGGCGCAAAAACGGTATTATGATAAAGGAAGACGGCCTGCGCTCACTTATAATAACGGTGATCTAGTTAAAATCACTAAAGTCTCGTTTCAAAATAATGGTCAAAGCACTAAGCTCATGCCTACATACGAGGGACCGTTCAGAGTGGTGAAGGTCTTAGGCAACGATCGGTACAAAGTGGCACCAATTACAGGATTTGAAGGTATGAAAAACAAACGAAAGACGACGGTTGCCTCTGACAGAATGCGACCGTGGATTCATATAGCCTCTCTAGAAATCGATGAAAGTACTACTGACGTTGAGAATGATGTTAATGGTGAGGATATTATGTCGGAATAATAACTTTTATCTGTTCCATATCACTGACGTGGTAACGCTAACATTGATTTTGTTTTCAATTAATTAAAGACTAAAGTTGACAACGTAGGTACACAAGTACTTACTATTTTGCTATATGATTGTTATGTGTTGTTTCAGGTCAAGCGCGAGAAAACACGGCAGTTCGTGACTTGACCTGAAACAGTTGGATAAACGGATATTACTGGTTAAATGAATTGGTTTGATAAACGGATGCTATTGGTTATATGGGTTGGTTGGATAAACTGATATTATTGGTTACAAGGGTTGGTTTGATAAACTGATATTATTGGTTACAAGGGTTGGTTTGATAAACGGATACTATTGGTTAAGTATGTTGAGTAGATAAGCTGATAGATATTATTTATATGGTTATTTTGTTTAAAACTTTGATTGTTCAGCCAGATATTTAAAGCACATATTTCACGTTACGTTAATTTAGAAAAATAAATACTTGGCCTCAATTCTCTTTATATTTAGAATAATACTTAATGATAATGTCTTCCTTGGATTATCGTGAAACAAATTGAATTGTGTCTTTAGATAACATAGACTATTCATATTATTTTTGTAAAATACCCCTCTTGCCGAGTGTAAGGTTCCACCGGGTGCGTGCATGAGGGCATGCACGTCGTCAGGACGGTCGAGTGTAAGGTTTCATAAAATTTAAAATAACGGCCATTTGGTACGCCTTCAACTGGTCACCCTAGCGGGGGTGAGCTGTCAGTTTGGAAAAAGAAAAACACTCGACAAGAGTGGGTATTCGCTATATTCGGGCACTCTGGCCGGGGTGTTGGATCGGTACGGTTGGAGATATTGGATTTGTTGGTTAAGGTTACGGTTAATGTATATAAAGTTGGATAATATAATTGTGGATATATGAAACAGTGTTTGATTATTCATGTTAGTTTACACATGTAACAAGTCATGTGTCGCACTTCCTACGGCTGAGACCGACTGAAAAGAAGTGAGCGCTGGCGCTCGTTTTGCAATCTTCAAAAATGCGCTTCTTCTGGACCCGGCCATTCATTTTATTTTGGCCAAAGCCTCGTGACTGAACGTCGCATTTTATAAAATGTCAAAGGGACATAATTACAGATTCGGGACGCGGGACAATATCATCGAAATCGGGACAGGTGGCAACCCTGCTCTCGACACGACGCATTCCATGTCGCTGAGGAAGGATAGAAGACGATGGCAAAAGAGGAACCGTGAAACTTGAGGAATACGCCTCAAGAACGAGGAGGCCGCAGGAGGGGTAATGTTTTTTACCCGGCTTCTTGATTTTTCGGGTATATGATATGCATGTAGGTATAAGTACCTACATATATACCTACGATTGATCTCTAGGTGGCCTCTTGCTTGAAGCCTCAATGGTTTAACAGATTCCGGAGCGCTAGTTGTTAATATAGATCAATCGATCTTTATGTCCCGATCGATCTTTTGTTTTGAGGATGTGGTTCTAAACTTGACCTTATTAGCTGACTTCAATTCAATAAAGGAAAGAAATAAAGAAAAATATTTGTAATATTTGTTTGTGTGTTCGATTGTATGTTTTTAGGGTTCCGTACTTCAAAAGGAAAAAACGGAACCCTTATAGGATCACTTCGTTGTCCGTCTGTCTGTCCGTCTGTCCGTCTGTCAAGACCCTTTTTCTCAAGAACGCGTAAAGGTAGCAAGTTTAAATTTATACTAAATTACTTGGGCCTACGGTTTCTTTCGGCTGTAAAAAAATAAAAGTTGTAAGTCAAAGAAATCAAAAGATATGAACGTTTATATCGTATATTTTGCGATTTCACAGGGGAACCAAAACCTATAGGGTACTTCCCGTTGACCTAGAATCATGAAATTTGGCAAGAGGCAAGGTCACATAGCACATATATAGGAATACATCCGAAAGTTATAAATTTGAAGTTATATCATTTAAAAATAATTATTTTGATATTACAAACTTACATTTTGTAGTTGGAATGTATGGAAGAACCTTATTGTCAACTACAAACTTAAGTTTGTCTTTCAATATTTTAACTTCAGTTAGTTTTTTTTTGTCTCGCGCTCTGAGGATTCCGTCATGTCGTATATTTTGCGATTTCACAGGGGAATCAAAACCTATAGGGTACTTCCCGTTGACCTAGAATCATGAAATTTGGCAAGAGGCAAGGTCTCATAGCTATATAGGAATAAATCCGAAAGTTATAAATTTGAAATTATATCATTTAGAAATAATTATTTTGCTATTACAAACTTACATTTTGTAGTTGGAATGTATGGAAGAACCTTATTGTCAACTACAAACTTAAGTTTGTCTCTCAATATTTTAACTTCAGTTCGTTTTTTTTTGGTCTCGTGAGTCCTACTCGTACTTGTCCGGTTTTTTTAAATGTTTGTTACCTCTGACCTCCGTCATTAATAAACCGTTTTGTATTTTTATTTGAAAGGATATTACTTTCAGATTGGTCTAATAGAAATTTCATCAAAATCGGTTCAGTAGTTTGTTTAAAAAAATCAAAATAACTGGAAAAATATGTCATCCAAGTAAACGAAATTGCTTTTTTTTTTATTTGGCTTGTGCCCCATTGGTTGTTGTGGCAATTTTGCCAAACAGTGAGGGAGGAGATAGTGAGTTTGTCTATAAACGATTTTTTTTTTTATTTGGCTTGTGCCCCATTTGTTGTTGTGGCAATTTTGCCAAACAGTGAGGGAGGATATAGTGAGTTTGTCTATAAACGAGGTAATCCTGGTTGATGACACTACAATAGAAAATAACAAATGGAAAAACTAAAGACGGATATTATTAGATTGAATAAAATATTTCACTAATTTCAAAGTCACCTTTTTAAATAGGCTACTGTCGATCTGCCAGTGGCTGCTATCGCGTATCGCCCGGATCTAACGCGTAGGTACCTACTATTTAAAATTGGTTTTTGACTGGTCCAAGGTTCTATGTGATAGATCAACTAAGTATAATAGTTATTTACCGAAGAAGAAGGTAGCTTCGCAGCCGAAGACGGCGATGCAGAACTCGCCCTCGTGCGCGATCCGGCACAGCATCTCCAGTATGGAGAGACACAGCCCCAGCACCACGTAGCTGAGAGCGTACCATATGTAAATGGTCGCTAGCATGGCGTTCTCCTGGGAAACAAAACATGCACCTTTTATAAGCCCTAGTTTGCTATACGGAGTCCTAAAAATTGGCTCACAAGCAAATGCCAATAACCAAGAATCGGAAAACGTAGCGTAGGTCACCCTGAGACTCGATGTCGTGACGATATATGTAAAGCAGGCAGTGGCTGCAAAACTAGGGAGTATTTTTTTATGAAGTATCTATTCGTGAAAGTGCGTAGGTAAGTGATATAAAGGAAACGTGAACGTTCATGTTTTTTCCAAAACTCCATAGGAGCCTATAATAGTAAAGTCTCCCTTAATGTCAGTAAAATACGTATGACGAGGCGGTAAAGTTGACAAAATACACGTAAATTATACACACATAAGTAATTAATGTGTAAGGAAGTGTGAGTCGTGTGGGTGGGTAAAAAGCACAAGTAATAGTTATAAGTATGGCCTTAATGGCTTTAGCCTGCCCATTAATGAAAGAAAAACAAAAAAAGCAGGCTGGTACCAAGGAAGATAATGAATCCTTTGCTGATACTAACCATGATAGTAGAAAGAATTAGCAGGACGTTGGCGACCTGGAAGAGCGTGGTGATCACTTGTCGCGCGCCCTCCACATACTGCTTCAAGTTGCAGCAGGCGCTCGCGTGCGACTCGTACGTCACCATATCTATCACGCACACCACCTGGAACAGTCATCATCATATCAGCTTATCATGTTCCCACAGAGCAGACACAGAACTTTATCTACAACCGCATCACGGTAAATATCCTGTTAAAAATAATATAACTGTAGCACATAATTTATTTCAGTACTAAATAAGTCATTAGTGCGGAGCCCAAAATCGAACCGGGTGCCCTCAAATTGTAAAGCGCACATGCTACTGTTTAACCACCATAACTCCCAAGGCAAGATGTTTTCCCTTCTGTGTACATAATGTACAGTTGCGGTCTTGTGGAATGAGCATATTATGCATATAATATCAGTGATTTTACTTTGATGCATGAAGCTATGAATATTGAAATGGTATATAGACCGAGGCTGCCCAACCCTATGCCTGCGGGCCACAATGTGGCCCGCGGACGAATTTCAATTGGCCCGCGTGAGCAAGTTAGAAATATCCCGCAAGATTAGAATCACACATTTTCCCAAGTTGATTCATGCACAGAAAGTAAGATGGTGATGGGAAGAAAAGGAATGATTCTTAGTACAATTATCGTTCATGTTCAAATGTCTGCGTGTTTCACCCACTTCTTTCACTATACCGTCAAACTGTCTAACGCAAAAACTGTATACGGCACTTAGTAAATTTTCACGCACAAGAAGAAACTTGCAGTGACATCAATGAGCTAAACACCATGAAAAATCGGCAAGGTCGTCTGCAGGGCGTGTTAGACTAAAGGCTGCAACGCCACCTTACCATAGGTATCTCCATTATTGTCTGTCTGATCTGATGGCTATTAGAGATAATTCTGTGACTATGCTGCTGATCTACCCACCATACTCAGCACGGATATCAATGCCACCGTGCTTCTCGGAGGGAAACAGCAACACGCACCACTCTCGCAAGTCGAAAGCACTATCACCCAATCCATTATTCTAATAAGTTTTTATAGTAGAATTTATTTCCTAGCTCTCTCAATATAGTCAGTTCTATAGGTTCTATAGGTATATTCTTCGACCAAAATAAAATGAATGGATAGAGCGCATTTTTGAAGATAACAAAATGAGCGGCGGTTCTCATTTCTTTTTAGTCGGTCTCTAGCCGTAGGAAGTGCAACACGTGTCTATATTGTTACGCGATAACGAAATATCTGACAAAATTATGCATTCATATGCTTTCCCGAAGTGTAAGCACACAAATAAAACCGGGATCTATTTTTTGTAACAAATATACTGTACATTTTTATAATTAGGTGTTGAAGTATATGTCCGACAGTTTTGACTCGTTTTTACTGAGCAATTTCAATGGTGAGGGCCCGTCCATTCATTTTATTTTAGTCGAAGGGTATATTCTTTCTTTTTGGTACCTAACCAAACAAATCCTTATGACTAGACTAACGGCCCGGTCACACAATGCATTGTGGCGTCGCGCACTGAGAGTTTCGCACAAACTTAGTAAATATGGTCATACACCCGAAAAACATTACCCTCTAGCAGTCGAGTAAAATGGTTGAAATATTGAAGGACTTTCGGGTTTGCCGTGAGACCTTGCTTCTTGCCGAATTTAATTATTCGAGGTCAACGGGACCCTATAAATATTGATTTGTAAAGCGATTTAAATATGTGACATAAATGGCCGTATATTGTTGTTTACGTTGACTTAATACATTGAATTTTCTAGAGCTCTAAGCAACCTTATAATTATAAGGTTCACCTTAACTTAAGTGTTTGATTTTAGTTTCAACTTGATACCTGTACTCCTTCGTAAAAGGGCCTTGCTTGACACATGGACAAACAGACAGACAACAAAGTGATTCTGTAAGGTTTCAGTTTTTTCTTTTTGAGGTTCGGAACCCCTTAAAATGTACAGTACACGATGTGGTCTACGCGCTTAAACGGACACCGGACTTTTCGACAGCAATGCGAGGCGGGACGGCATGCGACATCGCGTTTTGTTTAGAATAGCTGGTGCAATAGCGTATTGAAAAGGTGCCGTGCCACCACCGCATCGTATCGTGTAGCCGAGTCCTAACGAATAATACTGTCACTTATGCCAGTTGCCAGATATTTTAACAGATTTCATGTATTTCTGAATTTTCAGTGTCTTCATTTGATATACCAGGGAGTACCTAATAGTGTTCCGTGTATACCAGTAATAATAGTGTTCTGTGGATAGACCGCAGGGTCAAGCATAATTATATTTCTATTTCTATGTCACCGCAGAAGTAGGGTTGTAATTATGAACAACATTTACTATGGGACCAACCCTGAAATCGTGTAAAAATATCAATTGTTCCATAGAAAACGGTCATTCGCACTCAAGGAAACGTATGGAGCAGCTGATATGGGTTGGGTTATGACATCACTCAACTTTGGCTCCTATATTGAAGAAGGCATAATCGGGTGCCAAAAAGCTGGGTATCCTATCGAAGGTGCAACAGTATTTTACAATGATCTTATTTGGTACAGTCTGGTACAATCTCATTGGTACTTTCTTTGTACGAAACACGGTCGTTCACGGAGTACTGCACTCACAGATCTGTTGTGTATATCTGTGATATTATACCTACTTCATACAGCATAAAGAAGTAGAAAAAAATAAGTTTGTTTTTTGGAACTTTGAATCTATGGTCACTTCAATTGTCACAAAACATCTTTCAGATTGCTTTCAGAAAACCGAAAAAGTTTTACCAATTTAGCAATTCGCAATGTTTGAGAAATTCAGAACGATTTCGTTCATATTGTACACAGGTATCCTCATCTTACGCTGTAATGGAGAAGAGACAGAGGATTACGAAACAGGTGAACATTATCGTTATACCTAAGCTGAACCGGTAGCCTGTGGAATGCGTAGCCTGAATGCGTTCCTCAGAGTGGTGTTCCCTGATAGATATACTTAGTGAGCTAACCACTGAGTTGAACTAGTACCTACCTAAGTACATTTACCTCAGTGGAGCATGTGGAGCCAACGCCTTTGATGTGCGAAATGCAGCTTACGTTGACATTTTTGAAGGAAACTCAATCACCACTAACATCCTTCGACTAAAATAAAATGAATGACTAATGACCCTAACCATTGAAATTGCTCAGTAAAAACGAGTCAAAACTGTCGGACATAATTATTAAACTTACACTTAATTATATAATTGTTCCAAAAAATAGATCCCGGTTTTATTTGTGTATTTACACTTCGGGAAAGCATATGAATGCATCATTTTGTCAGATGTTTCGTTATCACGTAACAATAGACACGTGTTGCACTTCCTACGGCTAGAGACAGACTGAAACGAAATGAGAGCCGGCGCTCATTTTGTTATCTTCAAAAATGCGTTTCTACTGGGCCTGTCCATTCATTTTATTTTGGTCGAAGCTAACATCTATGGTAGGACCGATTATAATAACCATACACAAGGTCGAACAAAAAGCTTCACCAAATTCAAGTACCAGGAATGCATAAACCATGAAGAGGTTTACCCCTCGCGACGCGACCGCGATTGAGCCTTCGATATATTTTTTAATCCACACAACTAGTTGAGACTACGGGAAAAAAGTCCAAACGTCTCAACTAGTTGAGCCTCGCAGTAGAGCCTATGGTCCGGAAGGCCTCTACTTACTTACCTATATAGTTGCCTAGCAACCCATCCTAACTTTACTATATTAAATTTACGCACTATTACGCGGCTGATGGACCGCCGTCCAACTAATGGGAGAGAAAGAGTGAGAATACCATATTTCCCTCTCTTTCTCTCCCATTGGTCAGACGGCGGTTGAGATCAGCCGCGTTCGTGCGTTTGTGCACTATTACCAACCCCATTACGGTGGGTTCCCAACGAGTCGTACGATCCTACCATCACAGTAACTCTTGGAATATTTTCTCACATCGAGTTTCCAGCTTTCTTCCGTGTGTGGAAACTGATGATATCGCATCTCTTTATCTATAAGATGATTTGCAATCTTGCACAGCACATGTTGTGTGAATCATTTTGGTAAGTGTGTAAAAATGAACCTACGTCAGCCCTGAATTTTGTGTACCAAGCTAATAAGAAGGGCGATGCATACAGCTTGGTATTGCCATATATAATCTCGCCCTTCCCGCACCGCGCACGATTGTTCTGCCTAGACTCTAGACGGCTTCATTGGACGACTGTATAATCTGTATATGGTGTTATAGACCGCTTACACCCGTTAGCGGGACCATATTACTAAGCCTAGGCTGTCTTTGTGCCCGTCTATCTGTCCGTCCTACCTTTAAAGGCTATATCTTTCGAACCTTTATAGCCAGTTGAAAATTTCACAGAATATGTATAACTAAGAAAATAATAGTAAAAGTAAAAGACAAACACAACAAACATATTTTTTTACGTTTTTTGTATTTGCTCTAGTTTAAAAACGGTAATACGTACAAACGTTAAACTTAGCAAGATTATAGTACACACTCTAAATAAAAACTAATAAAAAATACTAAATACTGGATTACTGGCTAAGTGCGAGTCGGTGACAAATTTCTGTTCACAACGTCGGGCGAGGTCGGTACTTGGATGCGTGACCGTGGGCGTGATGTTGTTTTTTTGCACTAATTCTTGTATTGTGTCGTGTTACGAAAGCTCGACTTGCACTTGGCCGGTTTTTTTATTTCTGCAATTATGCCAGATGTAAGTATATTTATTTTAGAATACCTCATTGGGAATGGCTTTATAATTCCAGTACTCGAAGAAAAGTCGACGTTTCGCAATTATACTGATGACGATTTTGACATGGAGAACGCTATCCAAAACGTAGAGTCTCTCGGCCTTATCGCTGAACAAATGACCAAATCGTACAAGCTCATTCCTGAAACAGACGTTGAAAACTTCTACAATTACATGATACAAGCTGTAGATAGAATACAGAACGCTATTGGACATTCTGATAACATTTACAAGTTCATGAAAGCAAATGGCGTACTGAGAATTCTATCAAATAATTTGATGAACACTCACTCGTTGTTAAGGACCAAACTTCTGCTGTTACTTAAATATATATTCGATGTCGCTCCTACGACCGCTAATGTTTTACCACTTAACATCGTTGATAGACTGATAGATATTTTCGAGAACGATAATAATTTGGCTCTAAAAGCGCATGCGTTAGATATTCTCGTTGAATGGCTGCCCAACAACCCACAAGCTCAAATTAGAGTCATGAAGATTTCCGGCCTTGAAACTTTTTACAAACAGATAGATAAGCTTGATATTAGCGTTGTCCGTACACTTATGGAGCTTTTAAATAAGATTCTTAAAGAACATTTGGATGCTAAGAACGATAAAGAGCAGATAAGTAAAGATGATGGAGAAAAAATGAGAATGTATCAAAGTATTGGTATTTTAGAACGTATGGCGACTCCCAAAGTGTGCAATGGCTTGCTTAATATATTCGAAATTTTGTGGTCTTTTAACAAAAATGAAAACGAAAATGTGAAGGTAGTTCTAGAGCTATTAACAAATGTGAAACCGTTCTGTATCAAGTTTTATAAGAAGAATCGTAAAGCAGCCGATTTGTTTGAGGCTTTACTGAAATACACGGAACATGAAGAGGAAGAGAAGAAGAAGTTCTTGGAAGAGCTCGTTATAAAAGTAACGGAGGCTGTAGATGACATTGAGACATATCGTACAGAAGACGCGAAAGATGAGTTTTAACGTAGATCTTCCTTTGATTTCCTTATTTATTCATTGTGGCTGAACGTAAAAAAAGTTCGTAAATATTTGTTGTTTTTATTTGAAAGTTTTCCTTTAGTATATTCACTGCGTTTCGCGGTTTTACTTGCTTTTAACAGAATTCTAGTTTTCAAGTTATGTATACTTCTATACTAATATTATAAAGAGGAAAGATTTGATTGTTTGTTTGTTTGTTTGCATTGAATAGGCTTCGAAACTACAGAACCGATTTGAAAAATTCTTTCACTGTTGGGATGCTACACTATCCCCGGGTGACATAGGCTATAATCTATACCCGTGCGAAGCTGATACAGACCGCTAGTTTATATCTATACTAATATTATAAAGAGGAAAGATTTGATTGTTTGTTTCTTTGTTTGCATTGAATAGGCTTCGAAACTACAGAACCGATTTGAAAAATTCTTTCACTGTTGGGAAGCTACACTATCCCCGGGTGACATAGGCTATAATCTATACCCGTGCGAAGCTGATACAGACCGCTAGTTTATATCTATACTAATATTATAAAGAGGAAAGATTTGATTGTTTGTTTCTTTGTTTGCATTGAATAGGCTTCGAAACTACAGAACCGATTTGAAAAATTCTTTCACTGTTGGGAAGCTACACTATCCCCGGGTGACATAGGCTATAATCTATACCTGTGCGAAGCTGATACAGACCGCTAGTTTATATCTATACTAATATTATAAAGAGGAAAGATTTGATTGTTTGTTTCGAATAGGCTCCGAAATTACAGAACCGATTTGAAAAATTCTTTCACTGTTGGAAAGCTACACTATCCCCGGGTGACATAGGCTATAATCTATACCCGTGCGAAGCCGACCCGGACCGCTAGTTATGAATAAAAAGCCTAAAGCTACTTCCAGTCCCAGACCAGAATTAATTGGGAGCAGGCTATACCTACCTACCGATGGTATTATTGAAATATATCCCGAAAAAAAAACACGCGCACTCATCAAAACAATCATATAAAGCCGTTTATACCATTCCCCCTTTAAAAGGCTAATTTTATTCACTGAAAACATCGAATAAAAAGCATGTTTGAATTAGAACACACCAATATATTCGACCACCATCTCAATGCTATACAACCTCTTTGCACAAAAAATACTCGATAAAACTCCTTGTTCTCGTAGTCATGGTATAAAGTATAGTATGCAACTCTTGAATAAAACGGATTTATATCGAGGGCCATGAATCACTCGCGTCGCTCAGGATTCTAGCACTTGAATCACTCGCTACACTTGTGATTCAATCATCATGAATGTCGTGATTCGGTCGTTACAATCCTTCACTTGCTCGTGATTCATCGTGATCGATCTATGGCCCTCGCTTTAAATCCGTTCTTTATTCACTAATTGCATAATATACCTTCTATTATAATAATATCTTATATAATTAGCCAGCTTATATCTTCGACCAAATAAAATGAATTATTAGTTTTTTTTATTGGGGTTTAAAATACATACTTGTTATCCCGGAAAAGTCGTACGGTTTGGTCCGCTTATATAGCAGGTGAAACCGCGGGGAAGTGCTAGCTTATAATATTAGAATGCGGTTTTTAGATAGCAAGATTTCTAATTCCCCAAACTTACAAACACGACCCTCGGTTTTCTGACCGCACTGCAACTCTACCCTCATTCACTTGAACCTCAGATCAGACATACAAGGGAGATATGGTAAGGTGGCGTGGTGGGTGCTACCGCACCAGGCCTATATCAGGCTTGCTGCTTTTAATTAAAATCGGGTCTGCGACCTTTCCGCCCATTTTTTTCATGTGGACTATTAGTTTATTCTTGTCACCACAACGATGCGTAGCACAAGTTGCTACTTATACCTACCAAGGAAGATATACTGAAAGGGAGATAGACAAGGAAGCGAAGTAAGTGAGTACCAGTGTGGAGGTTAAAGGAGGAGGCCTATGTTCAGCATTGGACGTCTTCTGGCTGATGATGAGACAGAAGATAGACAATCACTTTGGATCTAGGTGAATATAATATCCTCTATATTATATGGATCCTTATACCTACTTGCTATTTGTACTCCGCATCGTCTGCAAGCGCCTTTAGTGTGCGTGAAAAATTTGTAAGTGTGCCGTAATTACAGTTAGTTTAGTAGTATAGTGAAAAAAGTGTACGAAACACGGAGACATTTAAACGCGAACGATAATTATACTTAGGCATATCTCCCTTGTTTATCTGATCTGGGACTTGAACCTACAGCGTTGAGGACTTTGGGGTGAAGCAGCAACACAAACTATTGTGTGTGTGTATCTATTTCAATTGAAAAGATTTATTGGCTTTGGTTGAAATGTTGATATCTAAAGTTTAAAGGATGGCTTACATATTACAGATTTTTAACTTTTATTTAGCTTGCAATGTTTTGTATGTTTGTTTGTTTAGATCAAAATTAGTAAGCTGAATTAGAACCACTTCCCCTTATCCTACAAAGTAATTTTTTTACATGTTTGTTCAGTTCCAATGACAATGCATGTTTGGTAAGCATGACCCGAATCGACATCCATTAGGTCCAGATAACCAACCAATCCAATCTTTTTTGTGCATCATCTATCTCGCTCGCGCATTTTGACATTTTCAAAGAGAAAGATTAACGAATGTACGAAAAATCTATTTTTGCTGTACGAATAAATAAAATAATTGAGATGTATAAATTAATTAATTAATTTAAAAAAAAAAAACGAAAAATATAAAACACACGCAAGCATAAAAAAAAGTTTATTGTTTTTTTTTTCTAATATAATTATTTCTAATATTCTAAATATTAGGTAGGTATTTTAAAAAGCGCAGCGTAGGACGTCCACCCACAAGATGGACGGACGACCTAGGGAGCGCGGAGAAACGCTGGACGCAGGCCGCTTCCAACCGGCCCTTTAGGTAATCAATGGGGAAGGTCTATGTCCAGTAGTGGAAGTCCTATGGCTGAAATGATGATGCTGAAAATGTAGCCTAACAAATGTCAATTTTACAAGATGAAATTCATATTCATTGTTAAATATTATTATTTTTCTTTAATATATTATATTACAATTTACAATTATTGCAACATTTTTATTGTATTTGTACGAACCTTTACACGAAGACTTTTGGTAAGTATAATACTGAATCTATGTTTTTAAATAATAATATATCAGCACGTTTCGATGCAATTAGCAATCCGCATCCGTTACCGCGAGTGATTCAATGCAATCCCATGAATGATCAATAGATCAATAGTCAGTCATTACATTACCGCATTGACAAATCATGCGCCATGGGTGGCCGCCATTTTGGATCTCGTTGCGTTTTCCCGCGCTTCCTTCCGTACGGGAAGTTGCATCGTTAGCGTCAATTGAATAACTTTTATTACGTAGGTTAATGCATTTTGGGGTTGCATAAAAAGTAAACAATGAGAAGGGCTATCATTATTTGTAAGGTAGTTGACGTAGATATAAAAAGAGGTCCTACTAATTATAGCTGAAGAGTAGCATGACACATACCTACCTACCCAGAAAAAAGACTAAACAAAAAAGAAACTACCTGTACATACTTACCTACAGCCTATTGGTACTCTGTCTAAGCATTTCTTTGCTTTTACAGCTGTAATAACATTGTAACAAGCTGAATGAAAACCACTAAATCTGATCACTTTCGTTAGGTTTTGAACGTAAGACTGTAGCAGGTACCCGATATAGGTCCTAGGGGAAGCGAAGGCATTACGGACCACCAATGTAGCACAAAAAATAATATATTTATTCTTCTTTCTTTTTTATTATATAATTGAACTACTTCACCATCACCTACTTCAGTGAAACCTAAACCCCCGCAATTTCAACCTATCGTAAGATAAAATAGTTTCCCCCGGAAATGTTTTCTTTTCTTTTCCGGGATAAAAACTAGCGTGTTACATCCATTTCATTAGTGCCATTTACCATTCGACGACAACACAGAAAATCGACTTGTATTTTCTTACCCTTACCCTACGAAAAAAATTAAGTTAGTAAGCATCATAAGGACAACAAATAACAATTTTTATCCTTAGATCAGGGACAGGTATATTTGTCAAAGTTTTTATCCTGGGAAATCCACGAAAACTTCAAAATCACGAAGCTGTGGGGCTGCTTAAAGTCCTTATTTTGGACAAGAGCTAAAGTTAGAAGAATATTTGTCAGCAAATCAGCAAAGTCCCTTATTGTACAAAAACTGTGCGTGGGAGACAAACCAAGGTGTAAAAGTCAACAATCGCAATCAAAGCTCGACTAAACAAGCACAAAAATCGAATCAAATCGATCATGTCGGTAAAAAAGGCCGCATTCATGAACCGTCAAACGTCATACCAACCTGCCGGAACGAATTTGCGCAATAATACAGACCTGCAACTGAGTAGGTACTATCGAACTTTTTCTGGAGTACTTACGTGAGAATGAAAACGTAAAATTTTTGGCACGGTATGAATGAAATTGTGTTTTTTGCACAATATGAATGGGCATTATTCGTAATGACCACGGTAAATAATCCTATTTGTATTGTTGGTGCGTATCGTCGCTCAATTGAAGTCAGAATTTAGAATAGCCATAAGTTCTTTAGATTTGGGATAGTCCGGACACACACATACGCAGAACTAACTTAGTATTTTCACATTATGCGTGTGTGTGTGTGTGTGTGTATATATATATATATATATATATATATGTGTGCGCGGTATGTAACAGTAAACTATACCAGATACCTAAATGAGCATTTACAAAAAAAAGCTTATTTCTTGTAAAAAGTGCTAGACAAAAAGCGGTGTCGTAACGTTTAGATACCTAGTTTTTCTTTTGTTTCTTCAACACATAGTTTTCCGACTTATATAAATATTTTAGAATTACGATTTACGGTTCACAACAAATAGTTTCGAGTTGTCGTGACTTATATATATTTTAGAATTAGAGCTCACGTCAAATAGTTTCTAAAGCATGATGACTAATAATTTTTTATTACCTCATAAAAAAGCTAATCATAAATAAAACACATCAACGAAAACAAAATAAAATTAGTTCAAAAATAAATAAGTTATAAGCATTTTAATTTCATGCTAGACAGAGAGCGCACTATACTGAGCCGTGACGTCACGGCTCAGGCGCGCCATACAAATGCTATAATAACACACGTTTTGGGAGAAAGGGATAGAGCATCCCCTCCCTATCCCCACCTAAAACGTTAAACGCTCATATCTCAGTGATTTATCAGCCAATTTAATTTATTTTTTCAGTATTATAGTATTGGTTCGATTCCCACGTAGGACAAACATTTGTGTGATGAACATTTGTGTTTGTTCTATATCTGGTTGTTAATATTTATTTAAGTATGTATTTAAAAACTATATATGTATGTATATGTATGTCTCTGGCAGCCATATTCACAAGCTTTGCTTAGTTTGGGGTCAGATGACCGTGTGTGCAAAAATGTCCCAAATATTTATTTATTATTTATTTTTTCATTTATTTAGCCCAATATTTTCAAACGTATTGCCACCCTACAGATCACCTTCAAGTTCAGTCCAGGTAGCCAGCCCGTAGTACCATTGATGGCAGGCGTGACACCTGACTACGTTCCCAGGCCTGGACAATCAACTTTGTACACTCAGATGCTAATTTATTGCCACACTATTTGATTTGGATCCAACAGAGCAGAGAATGGTGTCGCTAGTTCAGTTTTAAGCAATCCAGTGTAGGTGATGAAAAAAGTTGCGCGAAAGCAAACCCTATGTAGGCGCGAGAAAAAAAAACCCCCCAAAATACTAAATGTACTCGAAGCGACGTAGAAGCGGAATTACACTAGAAATTTCTCCTTTAATATATAAAGGCTCCTTTAATATATACTAAAATTCCTAAAATCATCAGAGAATTAAATGTTGGAATGTTAAAAATAAACTAAAAACTTTATTAGCACAAAAAAGCTACTATGAAATTTCATAATTCCTTAATGATAAAAATGTTTTGATATGTAATGTAGACATAAATTTGTACGCTGTAACAGGCAAGGACATGAGATACGTCTCCATTCTTACGACCATGTATGCTACTTTATATGTATGTGTGCCTACCATGTTCTGACAAATAAATAATTTGAATTTGAATTTCGTCATAATACAAAGTAAGAACAGCCGACTTCAGCGTGGACTTTTGTTGTTTTATTTACCATTGTATACGTTCTTTGTTTTTTGCCACGAATAAATGATCTCTATGCCTACTTCACGGGAAGTCCAATAAACGGGACTGACTTTCCACCTAGGTGGAATATTTTTTTCAAATTTAAATACAATACAATACAAAACTCTTTATTAAAATACCACAAAACAAGGATAACATAAACATTACAACAAAAATACTAAATGCTTACTAGCGACCCGACAATTAATGATTAGGTAGGTAGGCCTCCCACTAGATGGACCGACGACATTGTGAGAGTCGCGGGCATCCAGTGGATGCAGATGGCAGGTTGTCGTTCTGTGTGGGGGTTAAAGGGGTAGGCCTATGTTCAGCAGTGGACGTCTTCTTGCTGATGATGATGGTGATAGCAACCCGAAGTGGGTCTTGTCCTCCGACACGAGATAACGCCATCGGTCCCAGTCTCGTGCTGTCTCCCGCCAGTCGGCGACTTGAAGCTCACGCAAGTCCAACTCTACAGCATCTTTCCAGCAATATCTAGACCGGCCGTCAGGGACAAATCAGCGGCCATACGGACTTAATTAAATTTAAATGGGTCCTTCTTTTTAGCTTTTATTCGCCAATTTTAGGCCTCTTCCAATTTCCTCCACGACCTATCTTCTGACTCGAACAACAAAATGAATTGATGATTAAGGGGATGAATTTTTTACATAATTTAATTTCAAATCGATTTTATAACAATTAAGTACCGTACCTATTATAGTATAGTTGGGATCGAAAACAGCAAATTTACTATCAGTTTTTGGAATTAATCATACGTATTCTCCAAAATTTTCATTCACAAAAATCAAACAACAAATGTTTACAGTCCAGTCATTAATATAAATATTTTGTCCTAAAGCGTCCCATTCACGTCTCCACCTGCTACTCGATGTAAAGGCTTTTTTTAAGGCAAAGTGTTAGATTCTACCCATAAATTATATCTTTTGAGCGAATTTGTTCAATCCGTAGGCGGGTTATCAAATATAATAAATTTTGATGTTTGTCCAAAGAATTAAGCAGAGGTTTTCAACATTAACTTGGGTTTTGGGATATTTTTTAACGGGTGTTTTTTGTAGGCGGTGTTTAGTATTGCGTGGGAATCGTTAGATTGTTTGCCAACCAAAAAACATGGTGTCACTGGTGTTGCCATAGGTCGAAGCATTCTAAATAATAGATAAATTGGATAATCCAAACTAAAGCTGTAGTAATTATAATTTTAAGTGTAGAAGTGTACGTAGTCGTTGTTATGATCACAGAAAAGATTTGTTTTTTTCTTTACTAGGCTTTTTTGTAAGAATTTTGTTGTAGTTGCACCAAGGACGTTTTATATCCTAAAGGGTGCACCCATATAAACGGAACGAGGGGATGCGAGTAACGAGAGACCGAGGAGAGTGGCATAAACAAAGGGAGGCCTATACCCAGCAGTGGGTCACTCAGGGCTGATGATGATGATGATGACTATACTACTACTACTCATGCTGACGTAGCGACCCCCAAAATATGTCTGGGCCGCCAAAAGAAAAGCTAAAAAGCCGCCACGCCACAGAACATAATTATAAATAGCCACGCTTCATTATCTTGCGCAAGTTCACTATATACAATCATGAACTTTTAACTTCTGCAGATCTTTTCCCACTTCATCCTTCCTTTTTTTTTACCTGGGACGGCTGAAGAAACCGGAGTACCTAAGTATTAAAATTACAAGTTTTTTTTGCATTAGCATTATTAGCAAATTATGGATTTATATTATCCATTTGAAAAGATTCTTAGCAAAATGAATTTGCCCCAATTTTTGAAGACTTGTCGACGCGACGCTGCCCCACGCTGTGCGCAGTGACAACTTATTCAGTCAAATTAAAAGTAATTGGGTATAAAAAAACCAAACGCCCCGCTGTGGACACGGAAGGACATCCGACTTGCGATAATGTCTTTAAATGTCTTCAATACAGTCTCAGTGTAAATATTTATATATATTTAGGGCAAACAGTCGTGGGAACAAGGTTCGTTTAGTAAAAACGTATTATGTCTTGGTGACGTGATGGGCGCTTTAAATTTATTGCTTGTCTGGTACGGATAGGTATAGCCCTGAAGCGATAGTGCCCGAGCGATAGAATGCGCGCTTTACAATCTGACACCACCCGGTTCGCTCCCTGGCCCTGCATCAATGACTACACATCATCCAGTATACGTCCACTGCTGAACAAAAGCCGTCTCTTAGGGGTGTTGACATAATCCCCACGCTTGGCAGGCGGCTTGGTGATGGTAGTACGTTCACCGTGTCGGTACTAATAGGACGCTGCTGCCCATCCCCTAGTAGTTCAATGACCTATTATAAATTATATGCAGTTACGATCACAGAAAAGAGAACGATTTTTTTTTCTCTTCTGTGGTTACGATGCCATCGCTCAAAAACGGCAAAGGAAAACAGTGTAACGAAATCGGTATGTCTAAGAACCTCAGAATATTTCAGAGACATTACATTTGCACCAACATCCACTGGGTCAGCATTGACCCATTCTCTCTGAGAGAGGCCTGTAACTGTATCGCAGCAGTGGGAACATTGATAGGACAATGATAATGAATGAATGACGGCCTATTTTTAAATCGCCTCAAAAAGGAGGTGTTCACAATTCTTCTTTTTTTGTTTGTTACCTCAAAACTCCGTCTTTTTTAAACCGATTTGGAAATAGGAAAAATCTTTTTTATTTGAAGGGATAGGTAGACAGATTGTGAGATTTCATCAAAATCGGTTCTGTAGATCGGATTTTAAATCAAAATAACTGAAAAAAAAATGTCATCCAAGTAGACGAAATTGCGTATTACTAGCTAAAAATCCTAAAGCTTTTAAAATAATCATTAGGTAAGAATTTCTCAAAGTTCTTAGAATGCGCAAGTCCTTCTGTGATCGTGAATAGACGCGACGAGTACAAGAGACGAACAGTCAAAACATTGTTAGAAAACAAATTGTTATCTTTTTGCTTTTTCTTTTCAATTGGCACCGGAAGTTCACACTTAGCTTTCACATCGAGTTGCACAAGCATTGAATCGATATTTACGAACGTATGAGTGATTGATCGATTTTATAACATTAGGCTTTGTGCGGCGACTCGAATTTGCTATAGTTTTTTATAAACAGAATGAGAAGTTTCTAAGATCTATGAACGGTCTTCTTTGCTTACATTCGAATTAATCGTTATTTTAATATAACCATCAGCATTAGTTCAAACTGCAGGGAAACGCTGGATGCAGGCTGCTTCCAACTGCACTTTTAGAGATCGATGTCCAGCACAAGGGCGGATCCAGGGGGTCATTGGGGTCATGACCCCCTCGTGGGAGGGGGTCATGACCCCAATGACCCTGGACCCAGCCCAGGGGTGGCCCTGGGCTGGGTCCAGGACTTAGGTGGATCACTAATTAATATAAAAATTTATTATAAAAATTAAATAAACTGCATTATATCAAGTGATTGCATTGTCAAAGATACATAGCTAAGCATCTAACTAGGTTTAAAACTATGATCTTTAGTAAAGCAGTTGGCACAACGGGTCTTTTTAAATTTATTAATAGGCTTGCGTTTGGCCACCAACTCGCCTGATGTAAAGTGATTATGCGGTCTACGATAGAGCACGCTTGCATAGAAGAAACCGATTCACTCGTCATTGTAACTTTCGTAGAACACCCAGTCAGGCAGCGCATTTCACAGACTACAGTTCGCACAATAAAGTGGAATCAAAGCGCTTCTTACGGGTTTTTTAATCTTGAGGGTGGTAGAAAGGGTGCCATGGTGTGGACTATGATGGATCAGGCTCAGGTTTCTTGCGCGCGCGGTTTTTTTTATAGCGGATAAGTCCGCGTTTGACCTCCAACTCGCCTGTTGGTAAGCGACGATGTGGTCGAAGATGAAGCACGCAGACTTAGAAGATACCTATTCACTCTGGCCTTGAAAATGCCCAGATTAAATCTCTCAGGAAACAAGGAATCTGGCACTATAAAAGCTGGAAGTATTTAAAGATACCTAAAACTTGTAAGTACTGCATTGTAAAAATCAGAATATCTAAAATTTATTGGCCTATTTTTTGAATGACTAAGAACGAAATATCTAATATTAAAATCGCTAATGGTCTACTGAAGGAAATTAAAAATACCGTAGCTTGTCAGCCAGAGATATGAGTACCAAAAGTAATTTTGCGAACAGGTAGTCCGCCTAATAGTGTGTGCCAGAATTATCTATGCGAGCAGGTCGCCCGCCTGATCTGATACCTATATCCTATACTCCTAGATACCTAGATAGGCAAAAAAAAACAAAAGGTACATATTTAAAAAATATATTTTCTATATCAAAGTACGTCTAGATAGAAATATATATTTTATGCTAGCTATACAATATTCAAACTCCATAAACTTCATATTACGAGTAATTTCACCATTTGTTATGCGATTTAGTACTATGATTTGGTTTGCCAGCACAATCTCTTTCGCAAAATTTGATCATTTTAAAAGTTACAAAAAACTCTGGTTGAGAACTTCATAAACCCGATTAGGAATTATCTTTAGCTGACATTGCAAATTTCATGTTGATATTTTATAAGATGGATGGATAGGAGATCGTAAAAACTCGATAAATATATATTTTTTCGATCTCTTCAGCCAAAATTAAAAATCAACTGAAAAATTTCTTCATATCGTTTGATATTTAGTGTTGAAAATGTGCGAGAGATATCGCTGGCCGGAACGCGGCTTTAAAGACCGTTGCAGACAATGCGCAATAAACTAGCGCGAGCAATACTTGCGCAAGTACAGCGCATCGTTTGCAACGAGCTTTAAACTAATTTAGTACAAGTAAAAGAAAAAAAGTGTAAATGGTACAACACTATATAGTGCGCCAAATCGCATGAGCCACAGGCTGCTACTCTATTCAATACTTGTATGTATTCTATGCATACATTCAATAAACAAATTTGCACATGATTCTAATACATAAAAAAATATTCTGACAATAGATATTATACAATTATTTTCCTTTATACACTACAAATACAAATTTATTTCCCTATCCACAAAAACTACCATAATTATTCAATCAGTAACCATACAAATACGGGAAACCGACATGAGGGACGGCTGATAGCGGCACAAAGACCGGCATCATCCTTTCTGCTTGTAAGAAGTGTGTCCTTGTATGTTTCTTGAGGTGATCCCTTCGTCCAAACTTTTTGCCACAAGTGGGGCAAGGGAACGGTCTCACACCAGAATGTATCCTCTTGTGCCTGGTCAGCTCCTCGTTCCTGGTAAACGTCTTCCCACAGTTACTATCATCACACTTGTATGGCCTTTCTCCTGTATGAATCCTAATATGGCCTTTTAATTGGCCGTTATTAGAAAATCCGACGTGACAATGCGGGCACTTGTATTTCTTTGGTCGCTGTTTTCGCGCGTTAAGGAGTTTGGCTTCGTTTTCTTGCTGGATTATTCTAGCGTATTCTAGTTCCATTGCGTAGCCTTGTGCTAAGGATTCGAGGAGGAGGGGGTCTGTCGGTGGAACGCCCAGAGCCTGCGCGATATCGGCTGTCGGAAAAAACTCTGGGTAACTTGGAGCGTATGCTGGTGGCATGCAAGGGTAGTTCGGCTTCACATCTTCTGTTTGTATTTTCTGTTTGATCTGCAATTGTTCTGATTCCAGTAATCTGTCGCAGCATTGGGTCAAACTTACAACTGGAGAATCGTTCGTGATTTTTTTGTCTTCCTCGTTATCGGCGGTTGTGGTAGAAACTGTCGCGTCTTGGTGAAGGTCAGGGTCAGTTTTCCTGAAGGTGCCGCGAATTTTTCGAAGGCGACTCTCTCTCCTTTCATTCGACTTCCTCTTCTTTATCTTAAGTTTTTCAACCTCCGTTTTTTCACTTATAATAGTGTCTTTTTTGGAATCACTCGTGTCCCAAGGCCTGAAGATCCTTGAGTAACTTTGTGAGAACATGTTCGAGGGGATGTAGCCACACGCGTTTGAAGTCATCGACTGCGACCCTTTTTCATTTCAACAACTTTTATATACATTCGTTTAACAATAAATTTAATAAAAGCACCCAAAAGCAGAGGGACGTTGAATGGACGAAAGAGACGAAATATTTTTCAATTGTTGCACACTTTAGCGTGCCTCGAAGTTTTGAGTGTATTTTAGGCTATGTTTCACGCTATTTTGAGTTTTCTATTCGGATATCTAGGATTGGGTATTGTTTGGTTTATATTGCGTTGTTGTGCTTTTTTCTTCGGGTACGTTGTCATAGTGTCTAAGATAGGGGTGTATATTGTTATTTATGTTGATTTTTGTGCGCGGCCGAGGGGCGGGGCGGAGGCCGGGCGCTCCGCTCGAGTGGCCGCGGCCGCAGCTGCAGGCTTGTTTGTTTTAATGGTTTGTGCCATTGTTGCGGCGGATCTGTCGATTTATGTTACATAGGCAACATTTGTATGGGGTACATAGTGTTGTTACGTAGTTTTATGGGAGAGTTACCAATTTTATTTCCCGGCAGTCTTTGGGGATTCAAAACTTGGCATTAGTGAGAACATGGTCAATTTCATTATGGAAACTGACATGTTTTTACACATTTTGTTTATATGACACGGAAATTACCTCCGGTTATTCCGACTATAGTTTCAACCGCACCACGCGGTCTTTTTAAAGATGCGACGCGCGCGCACGTCCCCGTCTTGCGTTGTTTTTTCGTCGAAATAGGCATCTTAATCTTACGTGAGCAATTCTTGTATGATATTAACAAAATTATCAATTCCATTTAACTCTCCTATAGGTACTAATAATTTGAACCATGTCCTAGATGATATATGTAGTTTCTCTATATATACCTTGTAATTGACTCGGTTGGAAGGTATCTGACCAGTTTGAGTCCTTAAGGTAGGTATAGAAAACTATTTATTTTATATTTCACACCCGAAATTGCTTTTGTAATGTGTATTTTTTTTTCTATTCTTTTGGTCGCCAACTCGCGTGTTGGTAAGCGACGATGTGGCCGAGGATAGAACTCGTTGATCTAGAATAACCAATAACTAGATTGAAGAAAGAAAGGACAAAAACTTTGGTAACCACAAACCGCCGAACCGCAATGTGGTACCGATGAAAAACCGCTGCTTTGACACCGTGGCAACTGGCTCCAGCTTTCTGATTTGCATGAGGTCGCGCAGTGCGGTGAGGAGTACTTAGCGTATTTTATTGTCGGAGGTCAAAATCCACTTTCGGGTCAATCATCGCCCCCCTTTACCCACCCCTTTTATTGCAAATTACTAAAACATAGGTATCTACATATTTGACTTTTTAATGAATCTGTCACCTGAGCTTCTTTACCAACCCTTGTAACTGTCTTTAGAAAACGAGTCTTTAAAAAAAATTAACGACACTTACATCTTTTCAGGATAAAATGTAAGCTTTTACATTGACGTTACTATTATATACTTAGGGTAAAAAAATCCTTGTTTTTATCTCAAAAAAGGCTAAGTATTTATTATTCTGGGGTTTTTATTTATCGCAATGTCTGCTAGCATTGCAACAAACACATAAATTGGGAATCAAATCTGTTAGTGAAATAAAATACAACAAAAAAAAAACATACAGTCGAATTGATAACCTCCTCCTCTTTGAAGTCGGTTAAAATCACTTCAATGGTTTAAAAAAATTGTGTGCTCATGTCAAACACAATAATATATTAAACATCGATGACATAGGCTTGTGTCACCCACGTGACCTGCATCTCGGAATAGCATATTTGGCGGAGTAGGTATATTATTATACCATGATCATTCCTAGGTTTTATTCATATCAAAGCAGGAAGCATAACTGAACAATAAAAATCAAACAACCAATTCACAAAATGGCCTTATCAATCAAATCCCACAGAAATCACTCAAAAACATTCCCTCATTCGTATAAAATCGCAATAAAAAGCAAAATGCAAAGCAAAATGGATAGGATGGGATCAATCTAAACAAATCAAGTTGTACTTTTGATAACAATGGCCTTGATTGGACCACTTTGCTGATTTTTTGGGTGATTCTGAACGAATTTGGATTTGGCGGGAAATGTCAGAATTGGCGCGCGAGTGATGGATTGCCAGTTTTAGTACTTTGAGAGCGATTTTGTGAAAAAAATATGCTATTTTTTGGCAATATTCTTGGCAGAATACCGAATTATATAGCGTATTTGAGCACTAAGAAATATATTTTTTATTCATCCCGTAGGGTTAAATAGAGATAGAAAGTTTGAATATTTTTTTTTATTAGAAGTTTGAAAATTAGCGTTTAAAGATGGAATAGATTTTTTACCGCATTTACTAAAGCTGGTAATTAGACTTTGAAATGAGGAATCGTTTAGCCGTATTAAAAGCTATTAAATTATTTTAAGTACTTTTTCTGCATAAAATTACACATGATCAGGAAAATCTTGCATAGTTGGGCTTCCGAGATAGCCCGTTGGTCCAGTTGGTAGTGAATCTGCCTTCTGACGTGGGTTCGATTCCCACCTATATAGGACAAACATTTATGTGATGAACATTTGTGTTTGTTCTATCTGGTTGTTAATATCTATTTAAGTATGTATTAAAAACTATATATGTATGTACCTATATCAGTCTCTGGCAGCCATGTCACAAGCTTTGCTTAGTTTGAGGTCAGCTGACCGTGTGTGCCAAATTGTCCCGAATATTTATTTTATATGAGTAGTAGTAGTACTTAGTTAGTATTGTATAGACTGCTTTGATTTGATTTAGTATCTGATTAATAGACAATGGTTGTCAGCCCATGAAACCTAAGTTGTTAACTTGTTGTTGGTTCCTGCGATACAAGCTCCAGCTTAGTGCAGGGGCCGCTGCTACTTTAATATGTATTGTGCATTATAGTAAATAAAGATTTTTATTATTATTATTATTTATATGTTATTTATTTCTGAGACACTGCCGATGGTGAATCCCATCGGTGCATGGCTAGTCGTTGAATAGTTCTTTTTAAAGTATAGTGAGGTTTGGTACGTAATTTTTTGTTCAAGCCCATCAGCCAAAAATACGTTGGCAGGTTTTTAATGTACCTTATTAAAAATGAATCCCTATTTCCCTTGGTCACGCCATAACTTGAAAACGACTTTACCGATTTCATTGATCTTTTTTTAATGTTTTCTAATACTTTGTAGAAGGCTCTTATAGAAAGAAAAATTAGGAAAATTGCGCAGAAAATTGTTAATTATCAGAAAACTTAACAACGATTTTAACTCGCGGGTGAAACCGCGGGGCGCAGTTAGTTTTCTAAAAAGAAACTGGTACTACGGTTACCTTATCGAAACATTTGCTGACCCTTCTCGGCTTGTGCTGATATCACAAAGGTTTATCTCGACTTGTGTCAAGATATACCTCTGTGGTATCAAAAGATGTGATTCATCAGAAGATGACAAGGTTTCTGTTAGACTACTTCGTATTTTGTAGGCTTCGACGTCGCGCCCTACATCGGCGGGTACGGTTGATCGATAGATGCCGTTATGAATCTAACATCACTTTTTGCCACAATTTTTTGCTTGTTTAAAAAAAACGAATCTGCCGAATTTTCAAGTTGAATTGCAAGAATATTCGTTAGAATCTCAGATCAGAAAAACAAGGGAGATATTGTAATGGTGGCGTGGAGGTTGAGAACGCAGTGTCTTTACCCAGCAGACGACTCTGTCGCCCTTTTTTCATGTGGATCATTGGTTCATTGGTGTCGCTACAAGTTTCATAATGTGCGTGAAAAATGAGTAAGTGAGCCGTATTACTGTTTTAGCGTTAAACGGTTCAGCGGTACAATGTAAAAAAAAAACAGACGACAAACCACAAACGATACGTGTACGATCTGAGTTTAGAATGCTCCTGTTATGTACAAGGAAATGTTAGCGTTTATCTGTTCATCGCATTGTTCTGGCTTAGAGAATTTAGATCCTTTATATACCTATGTAGATGTAGGTAGACACCTAAATGTACGGTATATAGAATTCATTGCATTAAACATAATAAAGCTAAGACCAAAAATTATGAATAAATCTCTGGTCTAGCTAGACGCATTACCAAAATGTTAGCTTTTATCTGATGTTTATCTGGCTCAACGTATTGATCTGGCTTAGAGAATTTAGATTCTTTATTTTGAACCCTTGATTGTATAAATTATTTACAGTATATAGAATAAATTGCTTTAAACTTAATGGAACGCCCAGGCCAAATACTATAAATAATCTGTGACCTAGACGCATGACCAAAATATTAGCGTTTATCTCAACGACCTGGCTTAGCGTTTAGAGAATTTCGGTTATTTTATCCATCTGTCCGCATAATGTATTTCTAATAATTGTAATACGATTTTATTTAACTACTAGCGGTCCGCTCCAGCTTCGCACGGGTATAGATTATAGCCTATGTCATCCGGGGATAGTGTAGGCTCCCAACAGTGAAATAATTTTTCAAATCGGATCAGTAGTTTCGGAGCCTATTCAATGCAAACAAACAAACAAACAATCAAATCTTTCCTCTTTATAATATTAGTATAGATAGATTATGCATCTACTCATCCAAACTATGTATTGAAGACTTTATTTATTAAAAAAAAAAAAAAAAAAAAAAAAAAAACGATCCCGGCCTCTCCACGAAGATTTGAAGTTTATCTCAGTTTTATGACATATTTATGGAGTTAGCGTTCAATCCATGAATGAGCGCAGCCGAGGCGTCCGCCAGTCTGCCTCGCCATCAATGGAGATCACAATGCGGTCTCGGACACGCTGGATTTATGGCGCGCTTTGTTCTTCCACTCGTTATGAGGTTTCGCTACTACGGCTGGACCACACAGGGTATCGCGAATGTGATACAGGATGGTTCTGTCTGTCAGGGTGTCTGTAGTGACGATTATTGGTCTTCTACAGGGTTTTCACTACCTAGAGTTTTTTTTTTATCTGAACATTTACATTTGTTACCAATAAACTCTGTGTTTGAAAATACACCTTTTGCTTAGGTTTTGAAATTGGTGGGGACCAATTCCAAATCTAAGCAAAAGCGCAGTGTTTCCAAAATAATGGATTGAGCTCCCTGCCTCGGTGTTCCTTATAAAGTACAGCCTGGGTCTCCTCAAGACAAGTGACAAGTGTGCTCCATCTTAGACGGCATCGCAACTTACCATCAGGTGAGTTCTGATCAAAAGCTAGCTCATTTCATCACTAAAAAATGGTGATAGGTATACGTAGCACCGAATTCCATACAAATAGCAGTAGTGCAAGTACCGTTCTTTATCGATCGTCAAATTCGATAAAATGCCATAGAATCAATCATAGAGAGATCGAATGGCATTTGTCGACCTCAGCTGTCAAATGTGACGATCGATTAAGAACGATACTTGCACTGCAGTTTTGAATTTCGAAACTGCAGTGCAAGTACCTACCTGTCGAATAATATTCATAGGTTACGTACTTTCGCCAACTGTTACGAGAAAATATGACGCTTACCATCATGTGAACGACTTACTCATCTCGTCTCTCAGAATTAAAACTGTTTTTCTACATATTGATAACTAAATACATAAGGATATTTCTGAACGCCCTGTTTATCTCCACAAACAACTATCTATTCACAGAACTTGCTCAATTTTACGACAACCGTGGTAATTGCCACCACAAATACTTTACATCAAAAACTTAAAATACCGCAAAAAACATATGAAGTCGTCATCTTTAGATTGAATTAAAGTTCTTCACGGTAGAGATTTATAAGTATTTTGTATAGAAAATACGGATTTGGAGCAAACCGTGGAGTATTTAGTATTGAATGTGCTTTCAATAAATTGTGGTTAGATTTATCGAATGGAAAGGAATTTAGTAAGTATTTATTATATTTGGTAAACCAAATGGACTGGTGCACCTCTCTGGTAGTAAGGCTGGATATGTACAATGCACATAAATATGTACAAGATATGTACGTAGCACGGGGAACGAATGCTGAAGATATGGGTGAAAGATAGAGTATGCTTATTTAATTTATGGCCTAAGTAAGTTCGTACATGGTGAGTAGCAAACCTTAGTGTCAGGATCTGTAGTAACAAAATAAACATACTGTTTCTTAATAAAAGAAATTGAGGCAATGTTGTGTATTCCGGTTACTTTATTATACTAAAAACCTCTCATAGGCATCTTCCCTATATAATTCTTAACACGCTAGCTAACACTTAATACTTTTTTTTTACGGAGGGAAATCTTTAAAAGATATCCAGCTGCATTGGGGTGAAGCCGGGTTGAGAGAGGGTTGAGGGTATGTGAGATTGCATCCACTAAAACCCCCTCGGTGGCCGACCTCTGTGCCAGACGGAGGGTACCAGGATCTCCATAGGAACGCACCGTTACCCTCCTAGCACACTGCCTGAAGCAACGCTCCTAGGCAATGCTCAGGGCACTTCCGTTCCTTTTCTTTACAACAGCGTTTTCCACACCGCGCCGTTTTCTTCCCTGGGCTTGCTGAATCCCATTCAGCAAGCCAAATCACCTAAGCGGCAGTGTACCCAGTCAACTGGCCGTATGGCCACCCTGAATTGCAATACTTGTGCATTGAAATGATTAGTTAATTAATTTAATTTTAACGATTTTCAGTTCCATAACTTTTCTTATGATTATTCATACACTGAAAAAAACTCTTCTTTGTATGACATTTTTCTAGCTTTGTTTTTTGTAGGTTGCATTAGATTTTTATTTTTTAGTTTAGTATTATAAAGTCCTCCCCGATTTCAGTGATTTTGTTTGCATATGGAAGAAAAATAAGAATTATTAATAGTCATGGAACTAAAGAAATGATATCAAAGTTAAGCCGTAAGACGTTTTTTAGTATATAAAAATATACGGGCCGAATCCAGAACTTACATGTTTTTTCGAAGTACGTTTTAAATATATTTATAGTTCACGACACAGAAAAGACAACAATATATAAACAATGTACTAACTGTAATCCACAAGATGGACAGACAACTTAAAAGAGACCGCAGGGAAAGGCTGGATGCCGGCCGCACACAACCTTTTGGAGATCTATGGGGGAGGCCTATGTCCAGCAGTGGACATCCTATGGCTGAAATGATGATGATGACTAATTGTAGAATTTTCTAGAATTAGAATTTCTAGAGTAAGTTAGGTACCACTGAAAAAAATTGTCCGTGAACAATCTTTGTACAAACACGGCCAATGTGCGGATGCGGTATTTCATTCGATAAAATAAATTAAAAACTCACCCTACCGAAGAACTTTAATTTCCCAAAATCGTCACCGCAACATGGCCATCGGAATCGAACCCCACACGAGGGTCACACGGGGTGGAGTCACAACCCCTAAACCAGGGGGTGCGTACGGTTATAGAATTATTATTATTATCTCGAGTTAAGTGGGATGGAAAACTTATATATTAGTTCTAAAGTCATTTTAGTTTTATTTAATTTATATACAAAACTATATCTTATGAAAAAAAATATAGTGTATTACCGCTTCAGTGTTGTATCAAGTAGGTAAGTATTTACAAAAAGGAAAATTGATCCCTAATTCCATTGAAGCGGAAACACACTAGAAATAACTCTAGGAAACTTTTGCCTAAATTTCACTCAACTTTAGAGGATTGGTCTTCCAAAAGTGGAAAGTATAATACCATTTTTGTTTAATGTTTTGTTAGCAAGACACCCATTGGCCTGTGAACGTAATTGTGATGGCAATTTATTTTTTAAGTTTTATGTTATTTATGTACACCTACATTACCCACACCAAAGATGTATAAAATTATATGGACACTGCTTTGTAATTTTATTAGTTGGGTATTAGGAATAATCATTATTTATGTACCAAATACGGCAACTTTAAGTAGCGTATAAATAATATTTTTATTACTAAAATGCAAACCTCTCAGCATATCGAATCGCCCGTCACTTCATAAACAAGCCTTCAAAGGCCCTACATCTCTATAAGTACCTGTATCCACACAATAACCAACAAAAATTCGCCACATCAAGGATGTACCGACAGCTTTTAATTTAACTTACAATCACGCATTTGAAGTGTCATAAACTTACCTAAGAAATGCAGACGCGGGGCGGGGCGCGGTAGCTTTGTCGGCTACTAAAAAGAAATCGGCACCTTTCGGCGCTTCGGTTTACCTTTTGCTTTTTCTACGAGTTGACAATGGAGGTGAGTTGACATGTATGTTGTTAAATAATTCGTTAAAGCGAGACCGCTCCAAATAGCTGCTTTGTCGCGTTACACATGAATATTGAGACGGATTGGCAACATCACCATGTTTGGAAAAATACATCTTTTTTGTTTCATTTAGCCATCTTATCGTAATCCTTACTAAATATTTATGAAACAATCGTAAAAAAATGCCTAATTTGCATACTCTTTCCGAGGTGGGGGGGGGAATTTGACGCAAACAGTTACGTTTTAGTTTAACGTGTTTATTAACTACTAGCTGCGCCTTCGTCGTGAAATTTTCTGAAGTTATTCAATTTTCTTATTTTTTTTCCATAAGAACCTTCTACAAAGTATTAGAAAACTTAGAAAAATAAAAAGATGAATGAAATCGGTAAAGTCGTTTTCAAGTTATGGCGTGACCAAGGTAAATAGGGATTCATTTATACATATATAATTATATAGATGTATCTGTCTGTGGCATCGTATAGCTCCCAAACGGATGAACCCATTTTGAATTAGTTTTTATTTGTTTAAAGGTGACATGAGCGAGATTGTTTATAGTTACGATTTCAAAAAATCTGTTCCGCCATTAGAGACGGTTGATTTGTCTGGGCTTTTTATTTATTTAAATTTATAATTGTTATTATCTAAATTATAGTATCTAAAAGCGGTACAATGATATAAAGAAGGTTGTAGATGATGAAGATGGTTATAGTAAACCAGCTAAACATGGTTCCTCACAAAAGCTAATGAATATGCTAAAGATAGCTAACTCGATATTCCAACAAGGTATTTAACTTCGGTGTACCGCCGACACCGCCATGTTGTAAAGTTCGTTTGATCCGGAATCTCCAAGTTAGATTACAAGTCAACATCGACTGCGGAGTTTATTTCAAGTTATATAAATTTTGAAGTTGCGGTATCGTTAGTAGGTAAGTTGGAATTTCTACTCAGTTTATTTTACTATAGTGAATGGGGAAAATACTATTAGTACTATATATTATTGCGTTTTCTGCATTATTGACCGACCGAAGAGAGGTCTTAGATTTAATGAGGCAAGTCGGTGTTTTTATATATAAGGAATTTTTCTTACATATACATATCATGCTTCCGAAAGCGAAGACTATATAGTGATGGTGATTGGTGATACGATATAGACAACATCAAAAAATATCTGTTTTGTATATCACACAATCTGTGTTGTAAATGCTTGCAATTTCTGGTGAGAGATGACAGGCTGTCGTTCAGTGTGGTGTTCTAAGAGGGAGACCTATGCTCAGCAGTGGACGTCTTCTAGCTGATGATGATAATGATGAATCAGAGCTCTTTATTGTATAACCTTGAACACTCAATCATAAATTCCTGTTTTACGTGAAGCTTATGTAATCGACGGGACAAAGTACCTATTCCCGCAACTCGTAGGCAATAACTACCATAGTTATAACCAGCGTAATAATTTCGCTGGTTATAGCATATTATATTCAGTATATTTTGCTTAGTTCGATTCGCAGCGGCATGGAATCAACATTACAAAAACTAGAACAAAACTTGTAAGAATAAAAAATACAGTCCACTATTTGAAGAAATAAAATAAATAAATATTTGGGACATTTTTGCACACACGGTCATCTGATCCCAAACTAAGCAAAGTTTGTGATATGGCTGCCAGAGACTGATATACATACATATATAGTTTTTTAAATACATACTTAAATAGATATTAACAACCAGATATAGAACAAACACAAATATTTGTCCTACGTGGGAATCGAACCCACGCCCTCAGGCTCAGAAGGTAGGTTCACTACCAACTGGACCAACGGGCTATCGAAGTGTATTGTATTTAATTTATCACCCCGAGTTTGGGCAAGTGCCTTTATTAACCAAACAAAATACAAGCTAACACAAACATTTAAGACTGTCCATAGATCGTTGAAGGTCTAAAGTCAATCCAAATGCTCAAGTCCACTATCAGTTGGCAGCGTATCCAGCATGCAGGCGGCACCACACTGAATGGCAATGCTTATGCGTTGAGCCAGAAACACGCCAGCATTTTGGTCACAGGCCGCGCGCTGCATTAATGAACTGAAAGATTTTTGAAAATAAGGTGAGCTCCCCAAGGGCCCAATGTCTCGATCCCAAATGCCTCAAATATGTAGGAGTTAGGTAGGACCTTATCAGTAGATTGAACTTACCTAAATTCAACTGAATCGATCAATCACAATCAAGCCAGTGATTTAAAAGGCCAAAATATATTAGGTAGGTACCTACTTAAACCCTTTTTTGCTAAACATAATATAAAATATGATGACACATTGAGATGGATTAGTCAGCGACTTCGAAGTCGATTTATTTGTTCGATTTAAAATTTAAATCGCGTTTCTTTGTATCCTATCTAATACCATAAAGAATCCTCAGATTTTACTGTCGACGAATGTGATCTATAAAATACCATACTCACACTGCAGCCCTATTGCCGAGCCTCCGACCAGCCTGCAGCACCGATTACGCATCCATTCCCAAAGCACGCTCCACTGCGTCCATGGCGGACGGGTGTCATTTGTTATCGCTCTATGAGATTGTCGCAAGTCGTGGTGAACGGCAGATGATTATCTGTGACGATGCGTACAGATGTGCCCGGGGTATTATGCTTGCCCGCAAATAGCATGCGATTGGAAATCTGGAAGTACTTAATTAAGTATAACTACAGTGTTCAAAGGAAACTAGCGAGTGAACCCGCTGAACAATGCTAGTTAATTGATAATTACATCTTTCATCATCATCTTCCACAGCCTTCCTTATAACTGCTGAGTCACCTCACTCTTGCTATACTAGATCTTGTGATAATTCAGTCCAGGGGCCTTACGGACAGCTGCTATTACAAGCACCTAATCCGCTCAGTTGGAAAATCACGCGACCGCAAACCGTATCTGGGCGCGATAAGGTTTGGGGTCGCGTGATTTTCCAACTGAGTGGATTAGGTGCCTGTAATAGCAGTTGTCCGTAAGGCCCCAGGCTCGACCCGTGATAGAGGCAATGTAGTCAATTTATTTTTATATGTACTTAGTGAACTTGGGTAGCGTTGCATCAATTTACGCAATTATGGCAAACAGCAACAAATTCATATTTTGGTTATAAGTAAATAGTTAAGTAGGTATACAATTAAGTTAAATGTAATTTTGGAAACATGATTGGTGAAAATTTTATCGAGCATCTTCAAGGCTAGAGTGAATAGATTTCTTCTAGTTAGTGTTCCATCCTCGGCCACACCGTCGCTTACCATTAGGCGAGTTTGTGGCCAAACGTAAATATATTCAATACTAGCAACGCACTCCAGCTTCGCACGGATGTAAGTCTTATTTTTTTACACCTTGGGTTTACATTATTGGAATTTTAGTAAGTTAGTAATACTATATAATATAGCCTATGTCACCCGGGGATAGTGTAGCTTCCCAACAGTGAAAGAATTTTTCAAATCGGTTCAGTGTTTTCGGAGCCTATTCAATGCAAACAAACAAACAATCAAATCTTTCCTCTTTATAATATGACTAGCGGTCCGCCCCAGCTTCGCACGGGTATAGATTATAGCCTATTTCACCCGGGGATAGTGTAGCTTCCCAACAGAGAAAGAATTTTTCAAATCGGTTCAGTGTTTTCGGAGCCTATTCAATGCAAACAAACAAACAATCAAATCTTTCCTCTTTATAATATGATGACTAGCGGTCCGCCCCAGCTTCGCACGGGTATAGATTATAGCCTATGTCACCCGGGGATAGTGTAGCTTCCCAACAGAGAAAGAATTTTTCAAATCGGTTCAGTAGTTTCGGAGCCTATTCAATGCAAACAAACAAACAATCAAATCTTTCCTCTTTATAATATTAGTATAGATGAGTATAGATTTTTAAAAAACTTCATAACATGAGATTTGCATAAAAATCCAATTTCTCATGTCTGAAAGCTATAACCTGAAGCGGTCTCAATCCTGCCGCTTCATTACCCACCAATAGACGACCTCTGCATGTTCTTTTCAACCTTTATTATCAGTTTATGATATAAAACCACATAAGTTTCAATGTGAGAGATATTGTGCTTTTCGCAGCTGCTGACACAAAAAATGTTTTAACACGGCGATGACACGGGCCAACCGTTAGCAGGTTTGTATAGACCGAGTGGCAGACCCTAGTGTCAGTGGTCAATGCCGTTTGCATCCATTCGAAGATTAACCGAATCGTACGTTTATTCCATGAACATTTGTGTTTGTTCTATATCTGGTTGTTAATATCTATTTAAGTATGTATTTAAAACTATATATGTATGTATATCAGTCTCTGGCAGCCATATCACAAGCTTTGCTTAGTTTGGGGTTAGATGACCGTGTGTGCAAAAATGTCCCGAATATTTATTTATTTATATTCATTCTGTCCGACTTTAGTACGATGATCGAACTGTTTGGACAAAAATATTCCAATTTGTTAGACTAGCTAGTCGAACAATTTGGACACATGGTACCACCATCCGACCAGAATTGTCCGGACTCTTAGACTTTGTCCGGTTTTTGTCCTGATTTTTTAGCTTGGGCAATGTAAGTATTTAATCTGTTACCACTGTAACAACGTGCGTAGTGTTTGAATATTGTGATCATGTCCGGACTTTTATTGAAATAATCCAGCTTTAGGTCATGACTTTTAAAATTTTGATCATCATCATCAGCCGGAAGACGTCCACTGCTGAACATAGGCCTCCCCCTTTAACCTCCACACTGAACGACAGCCCGCCTTTTGCATCCACTGGGCCCGCGACTCTCACGATGTCATCATGCCTTAGTCATCATGCCTTCTTCGGTCCATCTAGTGGGAGGCCTAGATACGCTACGTCTTCCGGTTCGTGGTCTCCACTCCAGAACCTTTCTTCCCCATCGGTTATCGGTTCTTCTAAAAAGTTCTTCTTCGGTTCGGTTAAAATTTTGATATGGTAACCCTATTTATAGTTGTTGTAAAATTACACTTAATTAGCTCGCAGGTTTATTCGTAGTCAGCTCTGAAGAATTTTTGATCTCATTATCGAGTAGGTATTAGAATTTCCACTACCGCACATCATGACTCCGTAAAAAAGCTCACCCCCACATCTTGCTAAGCTATTAATCCCACACCGTCCAGTTTTCATGCCCCTTTCTTCTGCAAGGTGTGGAAGGTGCTTCCTCGAAGGTCTTCCTGCCGAGCTTCAACATGGAGTGTTTCAGAAAGAGTTTCTAGAACTTTATCTCCAGGCTGGCAAAGCATCGACAACATCGCTAGTACTGAAGGTGTTCATAACCAACGGTTACCGTTTAATATTACGCACCACATGCTTGATTGAATCATAAATGAGGAGATCCGTAGAAAAACGAAAGTCACCGACATTGCCCACCAGATTAGCAAGTTGGGGCAGTGGGCAAGGCCCATATCACGCAAATCAGATGGCCGATGGGGCGGAAAGGTTCTGGAAGGTTCTGGTGACCACGGACCGGTAAGCGCAGCGTAGGAGGTCCACGCACAAGATAGACGGACGATCTAAAAGAGACCGCAGGGAAACGCTGGATGCGGGCCGCTTCCAACTGGCCCTTTTGGAGATCGATGGGGGAGGCCTATGTCCAGCAGTGGACGTCGTATAAATGATGATGATGATGATGATGCTTGTTTGCAGCTCTCTTTATTAAAAAAAAGTCTTGATTAACTTGATTTTATCCAGGCTATTAACTAATTTTCAAACAACGTTGATTTGGCAAAACTCAATTATTATTTTTAGCTTAAACAAATATGGCTAATATTTTTTTATTTATTTATTTATTTCCGTTTATTGCATGTCCTCTGAAACTAGTGGGTTAACAAAATAAAACTAAAAAGTTATACCTATCAAGTTATCTCAGGTCAAAAAATGGGTGAAAATTTATATCTGAGTGGCGACATTTCCATCCGGAAAATGTAGGAAAATCGCCTAGCTACTGGATGGCACAGAAGTCTCCTGTCGTAGGTCTTTAGTGGACAGTAATTTTCGAAAAATCTGACAAAAACTTACCGTCTTACTACAAAAGATTTAAGAACGCTTTAGACAGGTGTTTAACATATTTTTCACAGTGAAACAACTGATAAACACATGTCTAAAGCGTTCTTAAATCTTTTGTAGTAAGACGGTTGGTGTTTTGTTTTTAGGGTACACGATAGGACCAGGCAGGCTGGTACTAGAGCAGTTGACATAATTATATTGTTTCTGTCCTTATCACTCCAATTTCCATGACAACAAGAGTGATAGAGGACAGAAACTGGTAGAATAAGACCATTAACCAATAACTAACGGTGTTACTGATTCTGGACACCTGTTCATGATGTATTCACCTATTGACTTGTATTGAGTGACAACCACTCAACAAAGCTTAACAAAACAATAACAAACAAAATAATCCGCTTACAAACAAATATAGGTACCAAACACTCCAATGAAAGTGTCAAAAATATAGTATAATACGCCTTAACCCAATTTAGCGAAAAAAAAACTTTTTGAGCGAACTTCTTTGTCATTCGCCACATTATTTATATAACTACTATTGGCTCTCTCTCTACGCAGTAAAGGCTATTTCCCCTTAATTTTTTGTAGCGATAAATTGGCACGACCCTAAATCTCGTTGACGTTAACAATTGAACAGATCCTATTGTACTTGCTATCACAATGGCTAATACACTCATGATCTTTTCAACGAAGTCATCTATACTAAGTACTTCGATTTTAAACTATTCTTACACTTTAAAATGTACTTACTATTTATTTCAACGATTATAAGGTTGAAAGTAAAAGTTAGGTTATGTTTCGGAGCGAACGAAGTAACATTGTCGGGTGGTGTAATTGAAATTTTGACTTTAGTAAAGTCGTGTGACGGGGCGATATTGCGTGGCGAATCGCAATGAGTTTTAATTGACAACTCAGCTTGAGGTTTAGGAGAAAGTTGTCGCTAATCTGGTGACGTTTTCATTGTAATGTGGTCGAGTTATTGTTACGAAACCGTTACCTTTCGGATAGCATGTGAATAAGATTTTTTACATCTAAAAGAATTACGATGTGATGCTCGTATTGTGATTGCATTATTGTCTAACTCCTTCTTTTTCTTTTTTTTTAATTTATTTTGTATTGCCAGTGTACACATTACATGAGGTCCTTAAAACTACATGCCGGTACATAGACCCTGTTAGGGCGCTGCAATTGCATTTATTGTAACACATATATAAATAATAATTATAATAACTATAGAACAAAAGCTTTTCGATTAATACTTTCATAGTTTACGGTATACTTTATTCATAGTAGCACTCGTGGCGTAGCTCGATTAAATTAGATGTTCATAGTTGAATTATAATTTATCATAGAAATTTTATAAGTAACAGACAATCCAGTCATTCTTCTGATAGGTAATCGTGATTGTTATTTACAACTGAGCGCTACTGTGTACTATGACACTTTAAATTGTCGGTTCCGGTTGTTTGTATTAAAAAAACAACAAACAAAAGGTCTTCGGGTGATATAAAAACGCAGAGCTCTTCACATGACGTGTAAAACGTTAAACTTCCTTTTTTTAGTTTTGTGCACTGCCCAATGGGCCGGAAACTTAAAATTAAGTTCAGTAATAATTACAAAAAATTAAAAACGTGCATAACACAAATGTTTAAATGTAATTTTTTTATTATTCATTTATCATACATTAACACAGCCTAAATGGTTATACATTTTACGCATCTCTAACAGTTTTGAGTTATTATTATTTTTTGGTACTATTACTGTTTCACAGTATTTCAACAAATAGCGCTGCGGTATTTATTGTTGCACACATCTGTTCCGACCACACCCATGCGTTCATCTAATAAAACGAATAACTTCGCACCCCATCGCAAAGTTAATGTATTCGGCTAACTGCGGTTGCGTATGTGGAGATTTGAAAACCCTAAAAAACAGTGAATCGACCATTTTATATCTTCACAAATAATTAGCTTTGCTCGGAATAAACTTGTATTATGAGGCTTCAGGGGCCTTACGGCTACCTGTTAAAGCAATTCTACTTGGGTGATGAGTAATGTCCGATGGGGTAGAAAGGTTCTGGAATGGAGACCACGAACCGGAAGACGCAGCGTATAGGTAGGCCTCCCACTAGATGGAACAACGACATTGTGGGAGTCGCGGGCATCCAGTGCATGCAAAAAGCAGGCTGTTGTTCAGTGTGGAGGTTAAAGGGGTAAGCCTATGTTCAGCAGTGGACGTCTTCTGGCTGGTGATGATGAGAAATGTTGCATGACCGCAAACCGTATCTCGGCGCGCGTTCGCGTGATTTTGCGAACTGCGCTGTTTCAGCGCTAATTCGAGCGGAGTTAGCCGTAAGGCCCCTAATTCGCCCGCTTACTTCAAGTTCTACAAACAGTCGTACAATTTTCCTTTTTGATATTCTAGTATTTACTCGGCCTAGCGCTCGAAGAGTCAACACGGCGTCGACTGTCAAGGTACCCCGTGAAGACGCGAAACACGTGTCGACAAAGTGCACTTGAACATAATTGTTTATTACATTATATTTAAATTAAATATTTATATATAGTCATTACACAATAATTTATGAAAAGTATCAATTATTATTTATAATTTATCATTATTACAAATTATATACGAATTTTTGGTTACTAACGGACCACCCAAACCATCCACATTTTCTCTTCTGTGCAATTATTTTAGTTGTTTTTTTTTGTTTGTTTTGTTGTTCTGTGCAAATGTTTTTGTTGTTGTTTTTTGTTGTTTCTGATTAGGCTAAATTAGCATCATTATAGGTACTATTTGCAATGTTATTTCAAAATATAATGGCCCAATCTGTTAATAATTAATTATCAAAAAAATTCAAAACGTGCTAAAAAGGTAACGCGCTGTAGAATGCGCAGCAATGGATGTTCCCCAATAGCGACCGCTGCTAACCCTCTAGAACATTTCGTGACCCTTAAAATAGATCCAAAGTGATTGTTTAGATGGCGCTAGGAGTATCGAATTAGACTGAAACTGTACGAAAACACAGAATATAATAATAGTTAGTACTACGGCAACGAAACCAATAACTTACCGAACTTACCTTTGCAAGCACCTTTAGTAATACAATCGATATCCAGTAGATGGCGCTTTACAATAAAATAATCCTACTTTAAAATGTCTTATAATAATACATTTTTTTAGTTAAATAATTTAGAATGTAAATAATTAACATTTAACTAAAATAATATCAGGAATTTCAACATTACTATTTTTTCAGTTGATAGTTTTCGTAAACTTTTTTCATTTACGTATTGTTCCATACATTTTAGTAAAGCGCTTCCAGCGGAAACGCGAAGGAACTAAAATATATATATAGATTGCTATAGATCGGTATAGATTGCTTCACTCTAATTTGAAAAAAGATTTCGAATACCTTTCAGCCCAGCAATGTATGCAACGAAACGTATACGAAAAAAGTTTTCGAAAACTATCAAATCTGCCCCCTGATCAAATGGCATATTGTCGATCTCAAGGTACATTTTTGTCTTGAAAAGTACTTTAATAATCAATAAAATTATATAGAAAAGGTTGTGTTTTTTATTTAAACATCGCCTCATTGTTTTACTTTCTTAACTTGTGTACTTTTCACGTTCGCGTGATTTTCCAACTGAGCGGATCTAACGTTAGTTTGGTGCCGCAATAGCAGTTGTCCGTAAGGCCCCTGGGGCCTTACCTACGGCCAACTGCTAACTCGGTATCAATCTAACGTTAATACAGCGCAGTTCGGAAAATCACGCGAACGTGAACCTTAACGCGCTCAGATACGGTTTGCGGTCGCGCAACATTTTTTCATCACCTAAACTGGATTGCTTTAACAGCTAGCTGTAAGGCCCCAGGACCCAGGAGAGTCACTCCACAAAACCATAGCAACTCTTGCTACTACACAATAAAGTGCAATTCAGGACGCGCGAGCGCTAACTACCTATAGCTATATTAACCTAGAAGTTGCCTCTCTGTCTATCGCGTAACTCTTCGCGTCGCGTTATCTCTGTGTATCGCGTGAGAGTGAGCACGGGAGTTCCCGCTTCCGATAAGTCGGCTACTTGTAGCTTGATAGGTACCTAAAGTGCGGAGAGCGCCAGCAGGCCTGCCAGCGCGAAGGTTAAGTAGGTACTTAGGTAGGTAAGTATTGGACCTACCTACTAAAACAGTAATTACATTCCAGCCTAGAAGTTCATAGGTATTTTGTGCTCATCTTTACGGTAGCTATCAGGAAAGTAGTGTGTTTATTTATGTTGTACTCTAGTTGTGTGCTTTATTTACCTATTTACTTGAATAAAATTTTGACGAGACAGTAGGTAAGTACCTTCTAGGTACCTGTAAAGGAGACTGGATTTGTGCGCGTTCAGTCGGTAAGTACCTACCTAATTTACCAAAAGCGGACATGGCTATGATTCTTATACCTACCTACTAAAAAAACCGGACAAGTGTGAGTAGGACTCGCACTCTGAGGGTTCCGTACAAATACTCGCACGAAGCGGCAACGTCGCACTCTGCTTTTTTGCTCTGCTATGTAGGTAGGTATATGAAGATAACTGCCTATAAGGTCAAACCGCATCAAGGCGGTGCGGTACAGTACTGCAAGATTATTTAACCGACTTCAAAAAATAAGGAGGTTCTCAATGATTCGGTTGTTTGTTACTTTAGAACACCATCATTTAAAAACTGATTTGGATTTTTAGATTGGTCCCATAGATATTTCATTAAATTTGTACAATAATTTCGTTGGTTTCGTTCAGTAGTTTTAGGTACCTACTAATTTTGAAGTCGGTTTTTTAAATTGATAATTACCTAACTCGGGCGAATAAACATAAATACAGAAAAGTATCTCCATTGTATGTATGGCTTTGGATAAGGAACCATACCACCAAAATTATGTGTGTCTTGAACGCTCTTCTTTAAGAGGGGGCATCCGAAATTTTATGCTAATTTGCCATGATATTATAACTAAACCAAATATCCGATCAACGTAATAATTGATACATATGATTTTTCAATTCATTTTCTTTCCGCCATTAAGACAGAAACATAATAGCAAGATATTTACTCGATACTTTAATGTTTTGAAAATGGTGCCTTTTTGCAAATTTTTTTGATTTTACTTGGAAAGTACTTCAGTTACATATCTAAAATAAGTAATCACCGAAGGAAAATATAGTTTGTTTTCCAGTGTTAAGACAAAATTTACCTAGATTAATTAGTACTCTCATAATAAATTATAATAAACTTAAATTATTTTATATTATCTTTTAATTTTTAGTTTTATCTTTCTGACTCTCTCTTTGCTTCTCTCCGTCTCTCTCTCTCTCTCTGTCTGTTTGTCTGTCACAAAGAAACACTCCGACTCTAATAGTTATATTACTGAGCATACATAATAATGGATGCGTTACGGCCTAGTCATATCCATTTTATTTGTATCTATGTTATTTTTTCGTAGTAGCTTTACCTAGTCTGTGCTCTAAGGTCATTGGCACCACTTGGTTGCCACGTCAAGTGGTCGCGTTCGAGCCATCGATTTTTTATATTATCCTTTGTTTGAAAATACAGTAGGTGTTGATATAATCGCACTCGGAAGATAAAACCAAGGCGAAAAGCAAGCGCGTGCGTCCTTCCCCGTTGAGGCACAGTGCGGTAATGAGGTTGAACGGAGCATGTTTCGCTATTTAGATGCAAAGCGCAACAGAATAAGACTGAATATCGGACTTACCGTTTGACCGAATAGTTGCTTAGAACTAAAGGACGTAAGTCTCAAATCGAATATAATTTATTATGAGAGTACTAATTAATCTAGGTAAATTTTGTCTTAACACTGGAAAACAAACTATATTTTCCTTCGATGAGTATTTATTTTAGATATGTAACTGAAGTACTTTCCAAGTAAAATCAAAAAAATTAGCAAAAAGGCACTATTTTCAAAACATTAAAGTATCGAGTAAATATCTTGCTATTATGTTTCTGTCTTAATGGCGGAAAAAACATGAATTGAAAAATCATATATATCAATTATTACGTTGATAGGATATTTGGTTTAGTTATAATATCATGGCATATTTGCATAAAATTTCGGATGCCCCCTCTTAACATGAATTTCCGGTTACGTAATTACAAACCCAATTTGGGGTCTTTAGGGGTAGGTCCTAAAGCCGAGTTTTTGAGTTTAACGTCATCGTCTGCTAGAAAAAATGAGGTTTATGACGTCAGATTTTTGATTGGACCTTTGTGTCCGAAGTTATGGACCTTCAAAAAATCGGGTATTTAGGCTCCGTCTCGCTACTTAGTAGCTCTAGTACCTAAGAGTCTTAAAATACTAAATGACCTATCGTTGGAAAGCCAGTGAAGGTCACTATCCTTGCCTGGATTGACCTGGGACAAAATGCTTGAGGAGCCGGGTATTTCAGGTCGTCAAAATCGTAAGACCTAACTTAGACTATAATTTAAACTAAAAACTAGAACTAGTTGTATTTCCTAAACCAGAGCCTTAAAAATATGCAAAAAAAAATACTAAAACTTAAAATGAGCTTTACTACCTCGAGCCAAAATTTGGGCGTGGTAGGGTTTTGTTTTCTCCACTACTTTACTGGGGCAGACAGGACAGTAAATTACGAAAGACGAGGCGGTATGACCTCCGTTTTTATTCTCAATAAATAATTTGAATTTGAATTTGAATTTGAATTTGAATAGCTTTAGCCTGCTCAGTAATGGGCTAAAATAAATGCTAACGTGGTTAGGTGTGAATAGGGTATTTGACTACTTTTGGGAAACTATTGCACATTATTGTCTGATATAAAATAATGTATACTGCATTTATATTTTCTGGATATCAGTCGTATTTGCGATATAAATCGATGTTAAAGTTTGAATAAAAAAATATCGCGCCAAAACGCAGACCTGCGTCATAGCTCCGGTCGAGCGACGATTGACGTCACACAAAACAAAACAGCTGCAGCCAGGCAGCAACAGTTTGATAATCACTAATTTTCTAATAGAAGTAATGGTTTATAAATGTTGTGTAGTGCCACAATGTACAAATACTTCCATAAAACACCGGAAAAACTATTCGTTTCTGTTCCAATGGACCCCAAAACTCGCAAAAAGTGGTTGGAACTAAGTAGCTCGTAGAGAACCCAAAAGTATTGGAGCTAATTCAAGTGTTTCTATGTGCGAAGATCATTTTGAGGTACATATTTGAGTCTATATATTTCTATTATAATTTGTGTTTTTATTGCATTACTATTTTATGTACTGTTACTTTCTTTTTAAACATTGTAAAGCTCGACATAACCTAACAAAATAGTTATATCCACTTACTACAACATACTTTTTGTACAACTTGATTGAATGTTTTGCTTGGAGAACAATTAAAAATTAATACTGACATTGTAGTTTTTACGTTTTGAGTTCTGCAGCGTAGAAACAATGACGTGGATTATTATTAAAGAAATATGCAACCATAAATACATTAATTTTGGGTAAGTTACTGCTGTCTGCTTGCACAAAATGTTTCTCCATTCTTCTCACATTTAACCTCCGGAATGTTTTTGGTGAAAATTTCTGGATAAATCGCTCTCAAAATAGCTTTACAACATTAAATTCGCAAATATCAATACAAAATCTGTTTGTTTAGATTTGTGTGACGTCACTAGGGATGAAGCCAGTTACAGACCGTTTTCGATCACGTGATCAAATGTCGAAAATACAGTTATTTTATTCGCGTTTTTTACAAAAAATAAGCATATTTTTATCAAAAAATCAATGAAATATGCTTTTTCATTATGTTATGTTTATGGATGGCGTCAATTGGCATAATATTTTTAATACAGTCAAGTACCCTATTGCGGGGATTTCTTCTCATATTGTTTATCTGTACCTGGGGCCTTACGATTTGGAAAATCACGCGACCGCAAACCGTATCTGGGCGCGATAAGGTTCACGTTCGCCCCTGTGACCCCTGCAAGTGAATCTGGGCTCCGATTATCTACGTTTAAACTGTGACTCCTGCAACTAAGTGAATCTAGGGCCTTACGGACAACAGCTATTGCGGCACCAAACTAACGTTAGATCCGCTCAGTTGGAAAATCACGCGAACGTGAACCTTAACGCGCCCAGATACGGTTTGCGGTCGCGTGATTTTCCAACTGAGCGGATCTAACGTTAGTTTGGTGCCGCAATGACTGTTGTCCGAAAGGTTCCTGGACTCTAATAACTGCTTCCTTTGATTTTATGACTATCTACACTCAAGCATCGACCTCTGCTAGTCGCCTATGTACCTAAAGTACCTATACCTATATTCTATATTCAAAATGTCATACACAAAATGTGTTTACCAAAACTAGTCGGGACATAGTAGGTAGTTTTGCTTCCCAGTTCACGATGAAGGTCGGCTGATTGTATGGATTCGGAAATCAGGTACCTATTTAATACCTAGTTCTAGGTAATAATGTAGGTAGGTACCTATAGGTATTTTTTTAATAGTGTGGATGTTTTGTAATTTTTAAGGTTTTTATTCATGGTATTCATGAGTAGATAGGTAGGTACCTAACCTTCTTTGCAAAATATGGTCCGCCGAAGTATGTATGCGTACCTATAGAAGTTGCCTCTATCGCGTAACTCTTGTCGCGTTATCTCTGTGTATCGCACGACAGTGGACACGGAAGTTTCCGGTTCTGAGAAGTCGGCTACTTGTAGCTTTATAGGTACCTAGAGTGCGGAGTGCGTCAGGTCTGGCCAGGCCTGCCCGCGCGATTGTTAAGTAGGTACTTAGGTAGGTAAGTATTGTACCTACTAAAACAGTAATTACATTCCAGCCTAGAAGTTCATAGGTATTTTGTACTCATCTTTACGGTAGGTATCAGGAAAGCAGTGTGTTTGTTTGTGTAGTAGGTAGTCTAGTAGTGTACCGACTTCATAGTAGGTAGTAGTTGTGAGCTTTATTTATTTACTAGAATAAAATTACGTAAAATTTTGACGATACAGTAGGTAGGTACCTACTAGGTACCTGTAATGGAGAGTGGATTTGTGCGCGTTCAGTCGGTAAATACCTACCTAATTTATCTAGAATTTTACTAGTAGCCTATGTCACTCTCCGGTTGAGAACTATAACCCATGCATAAAATCAAGTCGATACAGCGCTGGCAACGTCGCACAGCGCGGGCCTAACTCTCAGCACGAACTGGCAACGTCGCATTGTGAAACGAAACTGACCTGACTACTACGTTCTATTCTGTGATGCATTCTGTGAGCGCGAAGAAAAGCGCCATCTACTGATATCGGGTGCGCTTCTCTTGAAATGTTGCGCTACCGTAATTTTTTGAACCCTTTCGTACGCCATCTCACGTAAGTTCGAGACAACCTATTGCCCGGACAAATGGTGGCGCCCTCTAAGTTTCAACAGGTATTTTGGCAAATTTCCGGGGTACGGTACAAAGTACTGCTATCATCAATCTTGCCAATAGTTAATTCTGGGTGTCTTCAAATCACGCAAGCGTGCTCCATCGCCGCATGTGGGGGGTAATAAACTAAACGGTTAGCAGTTCTTTGTGTACTGCTGCCCTAAAATTAATGCAACTAACTACCACGAGTAAAGGCTATATTATAATCTCAATTATAATATTGTAATTCTGTTTCCTGGTTTCCACCCTGCACCCTTCTTGTTTGAAGTTGTGGCTTTTCGCCACTGTACACTAGGTGGCGCTACTTGTCGAACTTAAAAATAGAGGGGGTTTAATATTATTGTTCGTCTTTAATACCAATATTAGAGTGCTTTTCGTGAAAGAAGTCCCACGGCAAACAGCGGAACTAAATTTCCATTCTGTAGTTGTCAGGTGTTGTTACTGTGTTTGGACGCTAGTAAGATTTTTATTACTTCACTGGATTCACTGGCCGATGGGGCCGAAAGGTTCTGGAATGGAGACCACGGACTGGTAAGCGCAGCGTAGGACGTCCACCCACAAGATGGACAGACGACCTAAAGGAGACCGCAGGGAAACGCTGGATGCAGGCCGCTTCCAACCGGCCCTTTTGGAGATCGATGGGGGAGACCTATGTCCAGCAGTGGACGTCCTACGGCTGAAATGATGATGAAGATTTTTATTAATTTGCCATCATTAAAGAGTCGTGTACGATGCGTAAAGTTGTTAAAAGTGGTGCTCGAGAAATGATACTGATAGATGACAGCGCCGCGTCTGGGGGGGACTTCTTTCATGAAAACCACTTTACCGTAAAATAAAATAGCTACACCTTCTGTCCTTGGGGACGATTCATATTAATATATATATACAGGGTTACGCGGAAAGGGTGTACTAAGCCGCAAGAGGTCCATAGTACCCATAATTATGATCAACTTTTCCAATATGCACCAACACTGTAATCGCGAAAAAGATATCAGTTGTGAATTGTGTTTATCAGTTATGTCACATGTAAATTACCGTTTGAACGTTTTCTATGCAACTGATATTTTTTCAGAATTTAAGAGTACGGAATTCCATAGTAAAAAATCAAAATAACGGGTACTATATGGAGCCAATTTGGCTTAGTAGTACACCCATTCCGTGTAACCCAGTATACAGTTCTGTTCGTTGGTAATAGCGCATCACTTGAGGAGGGCTTTTGGGGGTTAAGCGTGGAGGCGTGCTCGCCGCATCCCCTGCAAGCCCTGTCAGTATCTGAATTCGTTCATGTACTGACGGAGCTTCAACTCCACTTAAACACTACATGGTGGAAGGGCCTCTTCAGATACCCGCCTGGCTTATTACCACCCTTCCATATAAGCGTGTCGCCAAATGATAACAATTGTGTTATCGTGTTCCGTCACTACTATGGAAGCACCAGTTCCCCCTCCCCCCGATGATGTGCTACACTAACGAAGACCGTAGAGCCGAGTGGAACAAAAAAAGCGGCTGCAGCTTACAGATGTGAAAGGTGGTTGTGGGGTCCAGGGAGACCCGGTGAAACGGCTGACCGCTGGCCGCCCGCGGGATAGTACAGGGACCCGAACCCGGGGATTACTTCCAACCTCCGCCCCGGGAGGCTGTCCCACCATCCGGCGCATAATCCTGTGGAGTAGCTGTCGTGCCGGAGTAGGAGACCGGAGTGGATCCCGACAGTTGCTCCCAGGGGGGACCGGGGGCCCTTCCGTCCCCCACGCCCACCAGTCACTACTCTGTTTTCATAAGCTGCTTATAGTTCCACTTATGCTCTTGCACTTTTTGCCCCTCGGTTTTTTTTGTCGGAAGTGAATCATCATTCTTTAAATTCAAATTTTTTAATGGCCAGAAAACATAAGAAGAACGTATCTTCAGCGGCTACGGACTCCATTTATCAAGTGGACTTTTGTAACATCCGGGGTATTCACGCTAATCTGAATGAGGTTCACCATCACCTTGAATCTGTGAAACCCGCCCTGCTCTTCTTGACGGAGACTCAAATATCGAATCCTGCCGAAACGTCCTACCTTTTATACCCTGGGTACAAACTCGAGCATACCTTTATGCGTCGTGCCGGGGTATGCGTTTACGTTCGGGAAGATGTTTGCTGTCGTCGTCTCTCTGGCCTCGAAGACTGTGACCTGTCCACTCTATGGCTTCGCACAGACTTTGGGGGTCAAACCCGTATCTACGCGTGCCTCTACAGGTCACATAGCGGGGACGCGGAGACAACTCGTTTATTCGAGCACATTGCCAGAGGAGCTGACAAAGCTTTAGAACAGCACACTTCCGCAGAGTTAGTGGTTCTTGGTGACTGCAATGCCCACCATTCTGAGTGGCTCGGCTCTAAAGCCACTAATCACGCGGGTCGTGCTGCATCTGATTTTGCCTTGGCTCACGGCCTCTCTCAACTAGTCACTGGAATTACTAGAATTCCTGATGTTGAGAGCCATGATCCTTCTTTGCTGGACCTCTTCATGACCTCACGCCCTGACCATTACCAGGTTTCGGTCGAAGCGCCACTTGGTCGCTCTGATCTCTGTCTCATCCATACCTCAGTGCCATTCTTTAATCGCGCTCGTACCGTTCCTTCTGGTAAGCGCAATGTTTGGCACTATCGGTCAGCGGACTGGGACGGATTGCGTGAGTTCTACGCATCCTACCCCTGGAGGCGGATTTGTTTTTCTTCAGACGATGTTGGCACTTGTGCTGACTCCGTCGCTGATGTCGTGCTTCAAGGAATGGAATGTTTTATTCCAAGTTCTGTCGTGCGTGTCGGTGGGCGGAGTCGCCCATGGTTTAACAAATCCTGTGCGGAAGCTTCAAGCTTGAAGCGAACCGCCTTTAAATCATGGTCCGAAGCAATTGCTAGTCATAACTCGGACACCTCCGCCTTGAAGAAAAAACTTAATGCTGCCTCCAGGTCCAGCAAAAGGATTATTGCCGAGGCCAAAGCAGCCCATATCAGCAGAATTGGCGACCGACTTGCGTCATATCCAACTGGAAGTCGAGCTTTTTGGTCACTAGCCAAGGCTGCTGAAGGCAACTTCTGTCAGTCCTCTCTACCAGCCCTGCGTAGGCCGGATGACACATTGGCTCATAGCGCAAAGGAGAAAGCCGATATCCTTGGTACTCTCTTTGCCTCAAACTCGACTCTCGACGACGGGGGCGCCACATCACCCAACATTCCGCGGTGTGCGAGTTCCATGCCTGAAGTACGTTTCTCTCAGAGATCAGTACGGAAGGAACTCATGTCCCTTGATGTGCGTAAGTCGAGTGGGCCAGATGGCATTCCGGCTATCGTCCTTAAAACCTGTGCTCCTGAGTTGACTCCGGTCCTAACGCGTCTTTTCCTGCTTTCGTATTCAACTGGATGTGTGCCGTCATCATGGAGGACTGCCCTAGTCCATCCGATTCCTAAAAAAGGAGATCGGTCTGATCCGACTAATTACAGGCCCATTGCTATTACCTCCCTACTCTGTAAGGTGATGGAGCGTGTGGTAAACACCCAGCTCCTCGGATACCTGGAGAAACACCAGCTCATCAGTGATCGCCAGTACGGTTTTCGTCACGGCCGATCAGCTGGTGATCTTCTGGTATACCTCACTCACCGCTGGGCTGAAGCCGTTGAGAGTAGAGGGGAGGCGCTTGCAGTTAGTTTGGATATAGCCAAAGCTTTTGATCGGGTCTGGCATAGGGCACTCTTATCCAAGCTACCATCTTACGGCCTTCCCGAGGGGTTATGCACTTGGGTCGCCAGCTTCCTATCTGATCGGAGTATTAAGGTCGTTGTCGACGGTTCTTGCTCCGACAGCATGCCTATCAACGCTGGCGTCCCACAGGGTTCTGTGTTATCGCCAACGCTCTTCCTTCTCCACATCAATGACATGTTGCTTTCGAGCAATATGCATTGTTATGCGGACGATAGCACGGGCGATGCACAGTATACCGGTCGTGCTAACAACCCTCATGCCGTAGTTGAAGAAAGTAGGAGTAAACTTCTGTCTGAAGTCGAGACCTCCCTTGAGCAGGTCTCGGTCTGGGGTGAACTGAACCTGGTTCAGTTTAACCCAACAAAGACGCAAGTTTGCGCGTTCACCGCTAAAAAAGCCCCATTTGTTGTAGCTCCTCATTTTCAAAACACTCCCCTCAAGGTTTCAGAAAGCATTGGAATCCTTGGAGTCGACATTTCTACGAATGTACAGTTCCGCGGTCACATCGCAAGTAAGGCCAAGCTCGCATCTAAGAAACTTGGTGTGCTCAACAAGGCGAAGCGGTACTTCACGTCGAGACAAAGACTCTTGCTTTACAAAGCGCAAGTCCGACCTCACATGGAGTACTGCTCCCATCTATGGAATGGAGCACCCAAGTATCAGCTTGACCCACTCGATGCATTACAGCGTAGAGCTGTCAGAATTGTCAACGATCCCAAGCTCGCTGAACACCTTGAGCCACTCAGCATGCGCAGAGACGTCGGGTCTCTTTGTATCTTTTATCGCATTTACAACGGGGAGTGTTCTGAAGAACTGTTTGATCTGATGCCGGCGTCGCGGTTTTACCATCGCACTAGCCGCCACCGCCTGAAGGCTCATCCACACATCATAGATCAGTGGAAATCGCACACTGTGCGATTCACACGATCCTTCTTGCCTCATACCTGCAAAATGTGGAATGAGCTACCTTCTACGGTGTTTCCGAGAAGTTACAACATGGGGTTCTTCAAAAGGCGAGTTAATAGAGTTCTAAAGGGTCGGCAACGTATTTGTGATGCCTCTGGTGTTACAAGTATCCATAGGCGACGGTGACTGCTTACCATCAGGCAGCCCGTCTGCTTGTTTGCCACCTATGGCATAAAAAAAAAAAAAAAAAAAAAAAAAAAGGGATAGACCGATTTGGCAAAAAAGTTTTTAGGTATAGAAAATTTAGACAAGTGTCCCGACAGGTTGGAAAATTCGGATTTCGAAAAAACTGAACGTGCTTATTTTTATGGGATTTTTGTATGAACTATAACTTCAAACAACTTTGGACAGGATAACGTCTGTCAAGTCAGCCAGTCTTCTTCTTCTTATATACAAAAGACGATGTGTGTATGTATTACACATGTGGACTCCAAAACGGCTGGACCGATTTTGACGGGACTCATACAGATACAGATACAGATACAGATTCTTTATTCATAAATTTTAGAATTTACACGTCAGTGAGTTATAAGGTACATCTAGGTACTTATATATATAATTATAATTTGTCATTAATATACTCTTTGACAGAGTAATATGCTTTATCGATCAGTAATTGTCTTAATCTGGCCTTAAATATGTTGTTGGAAGCTGCATCTTTCATGATCCTGGGCAGATGGTTGTATATAATAGCGCCACCTATATACACTGATTTTGTGGATTTTGCGAGCGTGTGAGCAGGTGTTCTCAGTCTGCCCTTGTGTCTTAATGTGTTATAATCTCGTGTGGCTCCAAATTTCTTAAACTTATCCAAGTTTTGTCGGATGAACACACAGACCTGGTATACACTAATTGTGTTGCTGAGGTTATAAGGAGCAATCCGCGCGGGTGAAACCGGGAGGCGCTAAAAGGCCGGAATAATGAAAGCTATATAGAGGAGTAGTTATCTAATAGTAGGTATTATAGTACACAGAAAACTGATTGTCGGTTTGTTGGTTGAATAGAGTTTCATATTGGAAAAGTCACACGACTTTTCCAATATGAAACTGTATTCTAGTTTGTAACTTGGTATGGATGCATGGATTGTCTTATTGGAATTTTGAAACTAGAGTTCAATAACTAAGTACCTACCTTATTTTACCTTTTTTACGATGAGGTATTGTTCTGATCGCTCTTTAGGGGGTAGGCTAAAAATCCAGCAGTGGACTGTTAAAAAAGGCTGATTATGATGATGATATGAATGTTCTTAGGTTATGCTCCTCTAGATGGGCCGACATCGTCAACATCGTGAGAGTCGCGGGCATCCAGTGGATGCAGATGGCAGGCTGTAGTTCAGTGTGGAAATCTAAGGGGAAGGCCTATGTTCAGCAGTGGACGTCTTCTGGCTGATGATTATGATAAAGATTAATAGTTATATTATATCGACTGTACTCCAGAAGTCCAGCAGTGCGATTCTGTAATAAACTCACTTCTAGTGACAGCGCGGAATCCGCGATGTCAATAGAAGCGAGTTTATTACAGAATCGCACTGCAGATTCTGAACAAACTATTTTCAGGTTTTGCTTTATATTGATAACACGTTGTATGAAAAAGTTAAAGTGAAAACAAGTAACTATATATAATTTTATTATGCTGTGTGCATTGTTGTGTAGACGAAGGAAAGTCACCGACATAGCCCACCGGATTAGCAAGTTGAAGTGGCAGTGGGCAGGGCACATATCACGCAGAACAGATGGCCGATGAGGCCGAAAGGTTCTCGTATGGAGACCGCGGACCGGTAAGCACAGCGTAGGACGTCCACCTACAAGATGGACAGACGATCTAAAAGAGACCGCAGGGAAGCGCTGGATGCAGGTCGCTTCCAATCGGCCCTTTTGGAGATCGATGGGGGAGGCCTATGTCCAGCAGTGGACGTCCTATGGCTGAAATGGTGATGATGATGGTTATGTAAACACATTTTTGGCAGAGAGATACGTCTAGACTTGCCACCCGAGATAAACCGTTCGAAGCCAGACAACAGTAAAAACAAGTTGTTTTTTTTTCAAATTTTTGTTTGGGGCTTTGTGCTCGTTGCTTTGACTGCGACGAATGGTCCAGCAAGTCTTTGGATGGGTGAATGTGTTTAAAACCGAGTGCTATCGTGATTCTGATGGCACATTAATGTGTGTCCCGGTAGATTGGTCCATTAAAAAAAAAACTTTTTGTTAAAAATGCTGACGGGTCGGCCGCTCAACCAATACGAACTTACCGTAGGAACTTACTAATTAATAACAATAGCAGCAAGCCAAACTGAAAGTTTTGGTAGTTTTGACACTAGCAAGTCGCAAAAAATTCCGAAAGGTTATAATCTTTTTTCATTGCCAAGCTTAGAATAACTACACAAAGAAACCGAGTACATTCGCAAAATTTAAGCCATTCAAATGGTGTCATATATGACACCAAAAAAAATATATAAATTTTACTATGACAATTTGCGCGGTGAAATCGTTCCACAACAAATCAGAAAAGCAGCATAAGAGTTATGGTGTGACATTCCACAGGTAATCCATTAATTTTCTTGCTTAAATCGTTTAAAATACCAATCGAAACGTAAGCTACAAAGCGAATTTGTAGCTTACGTTTTGAGAAGGCGTTGTTTGGAAACCTACCTTCTCTGAGTAGTTATTCTAAGTTGCCAAGCTATATTATTAGGGATTACTACGGCCGTAGCGCTTCGTAGCACCGTACCATTTAGGAACCCTTCTACAAGGTCTACGTGCTACGAAGTATTGCGAGCAGATTACCTAGAGTGTATAAGCTTACAAAAGTGTAGATACACTTGTCTTGGAGACCGTGCAGCGGCAGTGCACATATAATTAAGGTACCTACTATACCGGCAGTGAGCACCGCATGACCAAGGACTTTGTACTTCTCTATCTCTACATAGTATAAATTATAGTCACCTTCCGCGTCTGTCTGTCTGTATGGCCGCAAACTCTTCCTAAACCACGCAACGGATTTTGATGCGGTTTTCACCATCTCAGTTAGATAAATTTTCACGGAAGGTTTATATATACATATAACTAGCGACCCGCCCCGGCTTCGCACGTAAATTACACCCGTGCGAAGCCGGGCAGGCGGGTCGCTAGTTATGGTATAAAAAGTCCTTGCGCATGGCAGACAAAGAGAATACAACACTACGTAACACTACGTAAGAACGGCAACTGACGCGTGATCCATTATAATTAAAGAGGTTACATTGGCGCCAACTTAAAAAAAAACATGTCGCTTCATTTTCCTAAACTTTTTGTATTTTAAATTGTTAGTGTTTGGTAATTATGCTGTTGGCAGCTGTGGTAGATACCACAGTACCTAAAGACAAGAGTCTTTGAACAGCGTGTGTTGCCAGTGATGACATATGGTATTGAGACGTGGTCCTTAACTGTTGGCCTTTTAGAAAAACTCACGAGTCACAACGGGTAATGGAGATATGGTTTCCTTGCGCCTTAAAATCCGGAACGTGAATATTCGCCAAAGAACCAGATTCACCGACATAGCTGTTAGCAAGTTGAAATGGCGCCATTTTCCTGTGCCGAAATACGCTGGGATGACTGCCGTAGATTCTGTATAATTGGTCTGTAGGTCTGTAGCAACCTTGATCAAAGACTACTATATATATACAGAGAACCTTGATACTGATATTATTGCAATCTAAACATAAATTAATATTGAGACCTAAAACCTACAACCAAACCGAGTGAACGTGCTCTGCCAGTCTCGAAACTGGATATCTATGACCTAAAAACTCAAGTAATGGAAAATACTCCAGCAATGGCGTCGATTATGCCATACCAGTTGTATTTATATTCTCTTTGCACTAAACTAAACCAATCTGACAGGACTAAAATTATCTTCCCCTCTTTTAATTTTAATATGTGAGAGAAGAATGGCAACAATTTTAGAGCTGTCAAATTTAGTTTAGTTGAGTACAAGAGAATTGATGCCGATATGTTGAATAAATTAATCACACTCGTATTATGCACTAGCAGCGCCCTGTGGTTTCACCCACTATCCTACAGGAATAATGTAATTTTCGGGATAAAAGTCTGAGCGAAGGCAAAAGATTGAGCGACAGAGGATATGGTCTTAGATTCTAATGGGGTAAGTCGGCGTTTCTATGTATACTTTGTTGTATGTTTATTCGACGATAACTAATTAATCGTTGATCAGATCTTCATGTAATTTGTAGTAATAATGTAGATGTGTAAATAATGCAGACAAGTAGTTAATTTTAATGAAAAATTTAAGTTAAAATACGGGTAAAATCGGCCGAGGCGTCGCGAAGATACAGCGGTCTCAATTGGGGTCCTCTCCCAGTAGGTACTTGACCACAGCGACCCCGTAAGGGGAAGCCTTGTAGAATTCCTGTAATGTATAAGAATTAGAGCAACGAGCAATAAACAGATTTCTTTGGCTATAATCATAGATAAATATATAATAGAACTATAATTATTGCACCTTATCTAAGTATATTAATAATAATAATATAATAATAATAATTCATTTAATCCCAAATCCAGTTATTTAAATTAACAATCATATAATAATTACCAACGAACAGTTTACTAGCAGCAAAAATAGTTGTGCCAATGGGCCCCAAACTAGGCAAAGCCTGTATCTTGGGCGCCCTATAGCCAGTTAACAGCTTCTGTTAATGCACTAATGTTTGTACACATTGTTTTATATTAACAGTAGAAATGTATTAATAAATATTGAAATATCAACAACGATTATATAATGCAATTAAACGTCACCACATCAAACACGCTATTGGAAAATCTTAACCGTTACATTTCCAAATTAATACCTGCGTCAAAAATTCTTTCATGAGTATTTAATTGAACTATATAACATGCTACTATTAAATTATTAAAAATATTAAATTATGTAAAAAAGATAGTGTTAGTGATAACATTCCTCAGCAATTATTAATTTTACAGTTTAATCTCATTACAAAAGCTAAAACAGTGAACATAGTAAAAGAACTGTGAGAACATATGGTAGAGGGCTTGAGCATTTGGATTGTCTTTAGACCTTCAACGGTCTATGGGCATTCTAACTGTATTTGTAGTGTTAGTATTAGCTTGTATTTTGTTTAGTTAATAAAGAATTTCCAAGGATAATTATGAGATATTTTGTACCAACCAAACTTCTTGACTTAGATACATACTTCTTGTAATCACAGTTTGTAATATTGATCCGTAGACGTCTGCTTATTAACAAAAGAAACGTCAAACGTCACTGTCAAAAATGTATTCACCAATAATTTTATGGTCACTGTTAATTTTAATGATTACAAACCAAACCATTTACTACAGATTCTATTATTGAGTTACATTTCCAGTACAGTCTGGATTCAATCATCACAATGAAACCAAAACTGATATATAAAATGGACAAGACCAGTGATTAGACAAGATTGACTAGTTGACACAACATCGCTTGAACAACAAGTTCTGGCTCTACGGAAACAACCTACGACAAAAAAAAATTCATGGACGGGCCCTAACTATTGAAATTGCTCAGTAAAAACTAGTCAAAACCGTCGGGCATATACTTCAACACCTAATTATAAAAACGTACAGTATATTTGTTACAAAAAAATAGATAACGGTTTTATTTGTGTATTTACACTTCGGGAAAGCATATGAATCCATAATTTTGTCAGATGTTTCGTTATCACGTAACAATAGACACGTGTTGCACTTCCCACGGCTAGAGACCGACTGAAACGAAATGAGAGCAAGCGCTCATTTTATTATCTTCAAAAATGCGCTTCTATTGGGCCTGTCCATTCATATATATTTTGGTCGAAGGAAACAACAACATAATAATGTATAATAAAAGAATAACATGAGTAAGTATTTGTAAAAAGTATAAATTGAATTATTTTTAAACCCTATAGAAGCTCTAATAATCTTCAAACGGCTGGACAGGTTTTCTTGAATCATAGTTGAGAACACTCTAGAGTCAAGATCTAGTCAACTTAAAAAAAAAAAACAATTATTTCAGACATTTGGGAGCTACAATGCCACATAGATACAAAGATACAAAGATACACAGACACACAGATACACAGACAAACAGATACTTACGTTAGACTTATAACTCCGCTTTTTGCGTCGAGGGTAAAAATAATAAAAACCCACGACCTTAAGACCATATTGTTTTTTCAGGACAGACAGATAAAACAACTCAGACAAAACGAAAAAATAAACTCTCTTGTTGCCAGAGGTGCGCGCGCTGGTGCCAACAATGTTGTTGCAACAAAATAACAAAATGCTTCAAGAAAAAGGTCTTAGGATTGCCAGAACCATTAGCTGCCGTTGATTTTGGAGCAGTAAGAAGCAAGTTAAAATTAAATGCAACGGGTTCCATATTAAACATAATAAAAAATACGCTACAAAGAAAAGATTCAAAAGGAAACTTAAGAAATATAGATATGACCGACATCGTAGCCGGTGAACTGAAAAGGAAGTATTCAATAAAGGGATCAAAAGAGAAAATATTGAATAATATGATCAATGATTACAAAAAAGGAAAATTGTCAATTTCTAAGTTACAGACTTCTAATTTAGATGTAAAGAACCTTGATAAAAAACAGATCCACAAAATGTTGAAAGATTACGAAGCAGCGCAACGAGAGAAATATGCAGATTTAAACACCAACGATTTGAAAAAGAAATTTAATGTTAATAAATCTCAAGAGAAAGTCCTGGATAAAATGGTTGCTGATTTAAAAACAGGGAAAGTGTCCGCAACTGCAATAAACAATGCGCGTGAGTTTGATCCTAAAAAACTAAGTCAAGACAAATTAAACAGCATGCTCAAGCAGTATCAAGCTAGACCTTCTTTTGTGGCTAAAAAGTTTTCTCTCAAACCATCTCAGGAGAAACTTCTGGAAAACTTTATGAAAGATTATAAAGGAGGAAAAATGCCTGCATCTGAATTCACCAGCAAAACTAAATTCGATCCCAATAAGCTGAATAAGAATGAATTGAATAATATATTGACCAAGTACGAAGCAGAACAGAAGAACAAACCTCTTTTTTCTGATTCAAAAAGCTTTGATAAACTTTGGGGAGACTTGCGAAATTTTCGGAATCATCCGTCGTTAATTGATCTGGCGAAAAAAAATCTTTCTGGTTTATTGAAGAAACGTTAATTAATCAATCGATAGTGTTATTATTGATAATTTTGAGGTAATTTTACATAGTACACACTCTAAAGTATAAAAACAAATAATAAATAATGGCCAAGTGCGATTCGGTGACAAATTTCTGTTCATTTCCAAGTTATAATTATTATTGTGTTATACTCGAGCGCCTGTAGCAAAATATTTACTGTGGCCGAGTAGCAACTGCTTCGACTATTTTGGAAGGCGTTATAATAACTGGTGATTCGGTTACTTTGACGACCTTATTGTATTTTGTGGTGGTACGGAACCCTCTGTTCGCCAGCCCGACTCGCAGGCCGGTTTATATTAATACCTTAGATATTATCTAAGTTGTTTTATGCTGTAAGTGGCAAAACAAGCTAACGGGTCGCCTGGTGGTAAGCGATCACCATTGCCTATGGATACCTGTCACATCGTTACCCAATTAAATACAGAAATCGATAAAAAGATATAAAAAATTGAACAAGTTTGAAATAAAGACATTTTGGCATAGTCTGAACCAAGGTATGCAATACCAAGGAAGATAGACTAAGAGGAAAGACAATAGCTGAACCTTAGAATAACTACACAAAGAAACCAAGTACATTCGCAAAATTTAAGCCATTCAAATGGTGTCATATATGACACGAAAAAAAATATAAAATTTTTACTATGACAATTTGCGCGGTGAAATCGTACCACAACAAATCAGAAAAGCAGCATAAGAGTTATGGTGTGACATTCCACAGGTAATCCATTAATTTTCTTGCTTAAATCGTAAATACCAATCGAAACGTAAGCTACTAAGCGAATTTGTAGCTTACGTTTTGAGAAGGCGTTGTTTGGAAACCTACCTTCTCTGAGTAGTTATTCTAAGAGCGGAACATTAGAGCGTAGCTCGGAAATTTGCCCAAAAACGGTATGAAGTGCGATGTGCGTGTGATGTGCGAATGTTGCGAAACTTGACTGCGATACTAGCGCTACGGTAATTTGTAGAACTTTTTCGTACATTATCTGACTGCAGCGCTTACGGAAGTTTGAGACAACCTATATCACGCTCAAATTACGGCGCCATCTAAGTTCATACCGTTTTTAGGCAAATTTCCGAGCTACGCTCTAATGTTCCGCTATTGGCATTCCTCTTAGTTAGTCTATCTTCCTTGGTAATACAAACCAATCTAGTATTCTCTGCTCTGTTATGCAAAAGTAGGGAAAGCCCCGCATTTCACTTTTAAATTTTCCTCAATATAATACAAAGCCTCTTTATAGAGATTCATTAGATCAAATCCTGTGACAAATGAATGAAAAATAGACGCCGCTGAGTCTGCTTCTCCGTCAATGTTAAAACAATACTTATACAACGCCACTTAACCCAACACTCTATCAAGGCATAATCATCCTTATTAAGAAGTATTTAGAGGCTTTTGAAAGGAAAAAGGCTGTGGTTGTTAATTTTCTACCGTGCACAAAGAAAAGTAGTTCTTAAAAACAAAGAGATAGAGACAAGTTTAGGTGAATAATGCTAGGCTTTCAATATTCCGGGGCGCGCAGACGCCCGGTCCGCCAGTCGGGTAGGTGGCGCCACCGGGCTCGGTTCTCATTCCGTTGGACCGCATCGATGCGATGCCCACAGCCATTTAACTAATTTAAAAAAAACTACAAAAATCCCGCCTTCCATTTTCAAATCTCACTTCGAATCCGATTTCAAATCAGTTTTTGAATTAAAAAGTGATTTTTATTTTTTTCGTGAATCCAATAATCTGAAAGGAGGTTCCATATTTTGTATCGATTCGTCTAATGTGGGTATTTTGATGGGAGTCGTCGACGAACACTTCCCGTGGCGTATGTAAGTTACGTAACTGTTCCGGATCGATACGCGAGTGTATAAATAGAGACGGGAACAGCTGGCCAGCCGCCAGCCGCCAGCCGCCAGCATGCAGCCTACGGTGAGCTCACAACCTTTGCCATTTGTACCTGTAATTTTAACTAAGACTATACAAGACGGATGTTCCCATGAATGGAGTTGTAATCTCGTAGAGCTACGCCGTAGCGACTACGTGCTACGTGCTCCGTAGGGACTTTTCAAGAGGGATAATTTCTGTTTCTCTGTCTACGGTAACTCTATTTCCCTTAGATTTTTGTCTCTTTCTTTTGGATATTTTCTTACTATGAATATTCTCAGATTTGTATTAGATACTAGTTGTTATTTCGTTTAAAAAACTAGGTTACATTTTTTGTGGTAAGAGTTGATCACCAAATATAATTAAAGTTATATGATTATTTACGGGATATTTACCGTGGTAAGGTTGTGGAATGAGCTCCCGATATTTCGGCGCAGTTACATGTACCATGTTCACGGGAAGACTGAAGAATGCGGGTGGTTGGTCGAACAGTTAAAAAGTTAGGTGCAGACATTCATAACGATCTACCCTCTTTCTTAGACCCTACCCTACCCTACCTTTTTTTTTTTAAATATAATTTAGTTGTCGCTGCTCGTTTTGTACTATACTCGGTACAAGTTTTTTTAGCCCTGACAGCTGTAATAAGATTGTATAAATCAGAATGAAAAAAATTCTTATCATATTTTATTGCAGTATATCGGCTACCAGCCACAATTTTTATGTTATATTATCAGTTTTTTTACAATTTACTGCAGACGAGACTACAAAAACTTACACCGACTTACAGAGTATATACCTACAATTAAATTGTGTAAAATTGGCTTTGAAAATTGGTTTAAAAATTAAGTTATTGGTTGTTTATGGTTGGTTTTAATTGGTTGAATTTGGAAATTGGTTTTGTTTTATTTAGGAAATAGAAGTAGGTATACTGACTAACACTAACAGCTCCTCCTTATCTAGATAAAACTGGTTTCACAAAGAATGAGAAATAACCAGTCTTATGCCAAATGTTATGGTAAGCTATTAAATAATTTAACTCCACTAACAGGATTTCAAATTAACCTGTGAACATTCGGGTTAATGCCCTCATCAAGATGATCACAACCAACAGAATAATGAAATTCTTGAACTGTCCAAAAACCGTGTAGTTCGGTCAGTTATATATTATACCGAATTTTATCAAAATCAGACGAGTAGTTTTGCAGAAAAATCATTGAATTTGGCTCAGTGATTTTGAATCAGCACTACACTATACGTCTCCAATAAGAATAATTATGTTCGAGCCCTTACTGATTTTAATATTGATAATTATCGTATTACAAGTTGTGGGCCTGCAATAAAAGCGTAAAATTTAAAAAAACATTATTTTTGAAGTTGTAGATCTACTCTCTCCTAGTAAGTTTGTTTGAAAACCGACGTCAAAAAACCACAAAACAAACATTGTGCCGTTACTACAAAGAACAAAATAATATTTATACATGGATTTAAAAGTCGAGACGGAACTATTATCAAATTTAGTTTAAAAAACATCAAAATGTATTTTGTAATTGTTCAGCCCGACTTCAATATCTATGTAAATCATAGATTCTTCTCCCTCTACGATGTAAATAGGTATACTTTTGTTCTTTGTAGTGACACAATGTTTGTGTTTTGTGGATTTTTAAAAGGTATTTTTTTTAGAATTTGTAGTGAAACAACATTACTTCCTATTTACACAACCATACATGACACCTCCTTGTTTTGACTCGAACAAATTGCCCGATCAAAACTATTGTACTTACAGTTTGTAATATTGTAGCGACATTAGCAGGCGCTCGGGCAAAATTATCCGTATTAATCGAGCTGGTTTACAAACTACCGAGCCCAAAGTAATGACATTTTTGTGGGATTACCTCGAAAGTTTCCTGTACATTATAAAAAAAAACACGAAAATTGATTTACATGCGCCGTAATCGACGTACATACATTGTTTTTTTTTTGAAATCCAATTGAAAACCTTCCTCCTTTTTCGAAGGCAGTTAAAAATACAATGAAATCGCATTTCATCGTACCGTATCGTCACCGTGTTTACGGAAAACCCTTCACACCGCGGCTGACCGGCGGCCGTGCAAAGTACAATGTCACTCAGTGAAAGCCTACTAACTGCTAACTGTCAGTTAAGGCTACTATATCCGATTACGACATTTGACTTTTGACCAGCAGTTTTGGAACTAGGTTGGCTGTGTGTTTTATTAGGATAAGCTGAAAATACCACCCTCTAGTACTGCAACTGATTAAGAGAAAGAATAGGGCGTGTTTTTTGTATTGAACGATATCTCCATCGAAAATCCGATATTTACGGTCTTGCGGTATTTTTGGCGGATCGTGTTTAGGGTTCCGTATCCAAAAGGTGTAAACGGGACCCTAATTTAGGCTTAGTACCTACGCTGTCTGTCTGTCCGTCCGTCCGTCTGCCTGTCTGACTGTCTGTCCGTACTTTTAACAGCTGTATCTTTCGAATTGTAATAGATAAATTAGATAGCCAGTTTGAAAGTTTATATTATATATACATAATATTGTATATATAATATACTAGCTGTTGCCCGCGACTTTGTAGGCGTAGCTTTTCATATAAACTTTCGACCCCCTCTTAACTCGGTCCTCTCGCAAAATCCTATCTTAGCGGATCTCTACACCCCATAAGGAATCTACCTGCCAAGTTTTAGCTTCGTAGGTCAAGTAGTTTTTAAGATTTCGTGCTGAGTGAGTGAGTGAGTGAGTGAGTGTGTGAATGAGTAGATGAATTTCGCTTAAATAAATCAATTGCCGGGCGTTAGTCTCGCTAAAAGATGACATATGGTACTGAGACGTGGTCCTTAAATGTTGGCCTTTTGGAAAACTCAGAGTCATACAGCGGGCAATGGAGAGAGCTATGTCGTAGTTTCTTTGCGTGATAGAATCCGAAACGTGGATATTCGCCAAAGAACCAGAGTCAACTCCTCCAGAGGCCTCCCACTAGATGGACCGACGACATAGTGAGAGTCGCTGGCATCCAGAGGATGCAAAAGGCAGGCTGTCAGGGGGAGGCCTATGTTCAGCAGTGGACATCTTCTAGCTGATGATGATAATGATGAGTCTCGCAAAAACTCTAAAATAACTTGACCGATTTGAATATATTAGATAATGGATTTGCCTCAATACGCTTTTATTTTGGCTTCACGTCGTTAGGTAATAAAGTAGATTTTTCTTTACACGAGAAAAAGGTAGGCTTAGTTCCCTACCTACGAATACCGACTTAGTAGTAGTTATTATATATAGTAGTACCAATCTGCAAACCGACCACTCTGTAGCCACGTTCCTACATACCACTAGAGTGTGAAGTACACCAGAAATCTCGAAAATATGACACTTCAAGGAACAAGAAGAAAAATGTCCTAACAAACGAAGTAAACGAGTAAATGTACGATAACAAACGATCCGGGACTTAGAACCTGATATTTTTACAGAGAGCAATAATGGTGTTGACACAAGCCAAGGCGATGCGCCAAGTGGGGTCTAATAAAGGAATAATCTGCCTTTCCACCAGCGACGTGCGAGGCTCAGCGTTGCTATACGCGAAGCTAAGTGAAACGATGTGCCATTCTTCACCAATGCTAAGTGGTAGAGCAAATGGCAGGGAGATAAGCTAAGCGATGCATTAGTATTTTTAGCTGAGAATCTAAGTCAGCTACACGACACATGCCTCGCTTCACAAAATAATTTAACTAATATTTTTTACAAAGCAAATATTAATAATTTTTTAAACCTCCGATATAAGAGCTGATTATCTTCACCGGCTCAACAGATTTTCATGAATCAAAGAACACCATCGATCATGTCGACTCGGTTTTCACTTCGGTTGTATTTTTTTATGTTTGTTACTTACTCCATTTATGAACCGATTTAGAAAATTTTAAAATTTCGAAAGGCAGTAAAGTAATGTGTACTTTCAGATTGGTCCCATTATAACTTTCATCAAAATCGGTTCAGTAGTTTAGTTTTTAAATGTAAATAAATGAAAAAAATTGTATTCCAAATAACGAAATTGCGTACTCATTTTGAAGAAGGATTTATAAATTGATAATTATATTTTTTTTTAAATGTTCGCAATGTAATGTTAATAAATTATCAGCTGACGCTAGAGGTCAACGAACGACCTGCGCTACGCCGCACGCTTGTACGCTTTACATTGCTGGTTTGCAAAATTCTAAACCACATAAACAACAAGTGTAAGGCAAATTGGATTGTGTTTAGATAGTGTAATCGTAGCGTTTTAGCTTCGACAGCGTAACCCTAACACCCAGTATACATTAAACTTTTTTGACGTCTGTTGAAAATGTGCCTGTGTTGGACCCCATTTTACCAGAGCTAAGAAGAGCTAAGCTATAAATATGAAGTGATCCTATTGGTGATAGAATCCGAGAGATATTCGCCAGAGAACCAGAGTCACCGACATAGCTGTTAAAATTTGCAAGTTGAAGTGGCAATGGGCAGGCCACATCGCTCGAAGAACCGATAACCGATGGGGAAGAAAGGTTCTGGAGTGGAGACCGCGAACCGGAAGAAGCAGCGTAGGTAGGCCTCCCACTAGATGGACCGACGACATCGTGAGAGTCGCGGGCATCCAATGGATGGAAAAGGCAGGCTGTCGTTCAGTGTGGATGTTAAAGAGGTAGGCCTATGTTCAGCAGTGGACGTCTTCTGGCTGATGATGATGATCCTATTGGTGGATTTAAAATCCCTCGCTACGCATCCTCGCACTTCACTAGTGGAGATAATGCTTTAAGGTAATGTGGGGTAATGCTACATCCCCTTAGCCTTGCTCCAGACATGCGGCCAGACTGAATGTCTAGCCGTTAGCTAACTTAACGGTTACGTAGTAAAAGGATTTGGGTTACGGGGGAGCGGTCCAGATTTGCTGCTCAACTAGTTGGTTCACAGACTTCAATACGAGAAGAGGCCCAACTTTTTTGAAAACAAATTAAATTCTAGAAACGTGAAAAACAAACGAATGTCTGAATAATGTATGTCTGAATGCGTCGAAACGTCCTTAAAAAATAATTCTTTAGACTAGACAATCGGTCTAACAAGTTCGGATAAGTTCTCTTACGAGGGTGTCATGAATGACGTCGCTGATCTGCAGTCAAGGTCACAGAAAAGAGAAGTAGAAAAAAATCAAAATCTCGCTTCTGTGGTCAAGGTGTTCAAACTATGTAGAGAACTCGTCGTGAGTGTTGCTATTATTTAGTTGTGACGTCGCATTTTTTTGCACATCCCTAATCTATGCTTTTGACCGTATTCTTTGTCATATTTATTCTGCTTCGTTTTCGTATAATACCTATTTAGTCTGAGATGCGGTTGAAATCTCTCTCGTTTGATTCAAGACACGATCGCGACGCTCCCTGATGAAATGAAAACATGGAGGCTTTGTCTCGTTTTGTTCGAGAACAATTTGTACGTTGCTAACGGCAAATTGGGATTTGAAATGAAGATCTTCCGTGAAATATAAATTCAACTTTGTGTCTGTTTTCTTGTAATAATATTTTCTTTAAGAAATAAAACGATTTTTGTACAATATTATTTAACAAATTGACTGGCCGTAAAAGAGACCTAACCTTATACTTGGTAGCTGGAAAACAGATGATTATGATGACCTTTTCTACTATTTTCCTGAGCGCAAAACCTAGTCATAACCTTTCCCACTTTTAGCAGTTTTGGTCATTCTAATTTTAGTTAGTCTACTTCCATGACTACCTTAAAATCGTCCGTACCCGTCGTTTAATTTTTTTATGTTTATCTAGAAAACTTCGCTTGATAGAAACAAAAGATGAAAGGAATTGCGTAGATGGATTTGCGTTGGATTTTGTATTGATTCAAATACCTATTTAATAAGTGATATCTTCTATAACTTATTTTACAGATTTTATAATTATAGATGAAACTGTAAAGGTAAATTTTACATAACAGCTATAGCTTTTAAATAAATATGAGAAAAACCTCAAAAATAGAAGTAGCGAAACGCACGACTGTATGTAAGCGCCATGGTTTTGCTCCACTAAATGCGACTTTAATGCAATGTATTAAGCCGTATATGGGAATTTGAAGTAACGAGCGTTGCTTAAAAGTAGGAAAACATCGCTTTAACGTAAAATTTCATGCCGTGTATACGACCGAACGCGAGCGAATAGGCATGATGACTAATATTTTCTTATTACCTCATAAAAGAGCTGATCATAAATAGAGCCCATCAACGAAAACAAAATTAAAATTAGTTCAAAAATAAATAAGATATAAGCATTTAAATTTCATGCTAGACAGAGAGCGCACTATACTGAGCCGTGACGTCACGGCTCAGGAGCGCCATACAAATGCTATACTAACACACGCTTTGTGAGCAAGGGATAGAGCACCCCCCCCTATCCGCACCTATAATTTTAAACGCTCATATCTCAGAGATTTATCAGCCAATTTGAATTATTTTTTCAGTATGTGTAATGTATTTAGTTATATTCCTCGCTAAGCCGGTTATTTGTAATAAATTAAACATGAGGACACATGCCTATTTACTGCGTCTCTATCATTTCATATCAATTAAAACGAGACGCAGCGCATTCTCTCCGTTTATATGTTTAAATCTGTACACAGCATCACATTTCACATAATTGACTAGGTTTTGTCACTACCTCCAAAATATAGCCCTAAGGGAAAGTTTCTTTCTATCAGTGTGAGAACTATCCGAATTGGCTGTAGAGGTTACCTCACACATACATACAAACTTACAAACTTCATAATATCAGTGTAGATGGAAGTTATTTCATTGTCCTTGTATTTTACCTTTTCACAATTAAACAGCTAAATAAATTTCGCAAGAAAGTAGGCGCCACCATGAGGACATTTTATGACGGATACTAGCCTAAATACCGAGCAGTACCCCAGAAATAAAAATTACGTTCTAAATACCATTCCCACCATGGCATTTCCATGATTACATCACCCCTATCTAATAATCTTTTATAACTCTTTCATCCCTGTCTTTTACCCCCCTCCCCCCTAGGGTGCATAAAAATGCGGCTAATTTCGACGTGAATGTGCCGAACTGCCCTCTCGACCCTGTTTCCTCTATGACGTCACGGTAAACAGTACACGTACAGTCAGTAGAACAATTCCTCTAAAATGTACGCACTTTACTTAAAATGGAATATGGACTTTAAACGGAATTTACTTTTTAACTAAACGATGAAATAAATTGAAAAGTCCTAAAAGGATTTGATAAATGGCATTTTATAATACCAAGTTCAGTGACATTAGTTTGGATGTTCAGTGACATTAGTTTGCAAGTTCAGTGACATTAGTTTGGATGTTCAGTGACATTAGTTTGGATGTTCAGTGACATTAGTTTGTAAGTTCAGTGACATTAGTTTGGATGTTCAGTGACATTAGTTTGTAAGTTCAGTGACATTAGTTTGGATGTTCAACAATCTGAAAGTTACAACTGTGTTAGGCTGTATTGGCCCTTAAGCGTTTACCGTTAGGCGAAGGGTTTGCTCTTTTGATTTTGATAGCCCGTTGTTCAAGTTGCTAGTGAACCTGCCTTTTGCACTTGGGGGCGTGAGTTCGATTCCCACCTAGGACAAACATTCATGTGATGAACATTTGTATTTGTTCTATATCAGGGTGTTAATATTTATTTAAGTATGTATTTAAAAATATATATGTATGAAATCAGTCTCATATCACAAGCTTTGTTTAGTTTGGAGTCAGATGACCGTGTATACAAAAATGGCCCGAATATCAATTCATTTATTTGTTTGTTAAAAAAACAACTCTGTCAAATTTGGAAATTAACACAAGACGACGACGGGAGAGAAATTACAATAAGTCCATTATTTTACGTTACCATGATACTTTTAAACTTTCTAGACTAAAACACATGTTTTAGTTAAAACTATTTAGGTAAAATAACAATGTTTTAAGATTCCCTACTGCCAAATGGTGGTAAAGCGCATGACGTCACGTGTGACGTCACCGATGCGGGCTCCAAGCCGGTCAAAAGGCGTGTGAAGTTGTTGCTCGGTGAAAATGGAGTATTTAAATGAGGTCAAACATAGATATTTTTCATAAACCAGATGAATTGATGTACTATACGATACCACAGACTAGGTTACTAACTTAGTTTAGGTTTGGTTAGGAAGGTAGCAATTTTTTTCATAGGTCTTTGTTTGAGACTGACATATTATGGTAACAACGCAACGTAATAAGTAAGGTATTCTAAAGGTTTGGCACCATTGTGAAAAAAACGTCACCTCATTGTATTATTTTCCTAAACTTTAGCATTTTCGGTTGTAATGTGTAATTATCGTGGATTTTACATAGTTTTTCGTGATGTTTCCAAAACTCCAAAAAGTAAAACAACAAATAATAAACACCGGCCAAGTGAAAGTTGGGCGCGCGCTAAAAATCCCGTACTGAATGAAAGAAAACACATTTTTTGCGTGCGGAACCCTTGTGGGCGAGAGATACTCGCACATGGCAGCTTTTTATTTATACCGCGTAATAAGACAGCGTCAAATAAATGAAATAAATGTAGTAATTTTTTTACTTTCGCGGTTTGAACACATGTTCTAAATGTTTATCGGGACTTATCACGTTAATTAATACGTCATAAGTCCCGATAAACATTTAGAACATGAAATAAATGTATTCTGTGTAAAACGTTCACCACAATGTGGGCATTGTCATCCACCTTTTATAGCAATGGTGTGTGAAGTCGCAAGATATTATACAAATGTGCAGTGCAAGTACCGTTCTTTTATCGATCGTCAAATTGACAGTTGAGGTCGTCAAATTCGATAATATGCTGTGATCGATTCTATGACATTTTAGCGAATTTGACGTCCGATAAAGAACGGTACTTGCACCCGTGTTTTGCTGGTCAGTGTCGGTCAAGTAAAAGCCGAACATACAAATAAAAAAGTTGTTTATTTATTTCTGGTGTCTATCTATCTATCAACGTACATTCTACTAGCTACGCCACGTAGTTTTACCTATGCAAATAGACAAAGCAACTTTCGAATTAGCATGTTGGCCATTAAAAGTCATATAATCAATCAATCGACATCTAATCTGGTTTTTGGCAGTTTAATATTCCTGAGGTATAATAAAGTATGAGGGGAAAAAAGTAGAAATATGGCGCCACGAATCCTAGCCGGTCTAGCTATTAGCCAGACCAGTATCTTGATGCATATAATTATCATGCAAATGTTATTTAATAAAATCATCGATAATGTCATGGGAGAGGTCAGAGCGTACCTACTAAAATTTCTTTTAATTTTAGGCTAAATATTTTTACTATATACCGGCTACTTTTTTACCGAAACGGAATAACACAAGCCTATGGCCTTACGTTCTTATGGGAAAAATCACTATACATCAACAAGGGGGAAACTACAGATTTTAAACGCGGGTGGATTACGCCACTCTCGTTAAAAATCTGCGGTCGTTTGCGCCCGTGTAAAGTAATGTACAATTATCATCATCATCAGCCAGAAGACGTCCACTGCTGAACATAGGCCTCCCCCTTTAACCTCCACACTGAACGACAGCCTGCCTTTTGCATTCACTGCATGGATGCCAGCGACTCTCACTATGTCGTCAGTCCATCTAGTGGGAGGCCTACCTACGCTGCGTCTTCCGGTTCGTGGTCTCCACTCAAGAACCTTTCTTCCCCATCGGTTCTTCGAGCGATGTGACCTGCCCATTGCCACTTCAACTTGCAAATTTTAACAGCTATATCGGTGACTCTGGTTCTTTGGCGAATATCCACGTTTCGGATTCTATCGCGCAAAGAAACTCCGAGCATAGCTCTCTCCATTGCCCCCTGTGTAACTCTGAGTTTTTCCAAAAGGCCAATAGTTAAGGTCCACGTCTCAGTACCATATGCCACTTAATTATAGCGAGGTTATTCATGAAAATACCACAACAGCAATGAGCCAATAGCCGAGTAAGTTAAAGAAAATGCCTTTCCCCATTGTATACACTATTTTATTCACGACAAACACAATAACATGTTTGTTTTACCGCGGTATTTAAACAAGCAGACTGTAGCATGATTGCATGACAACGTTATGTGATTTCGGTGTACTATTTAGTTAGTACACCGGATGTAAAACACTGTTTTAAACTATCACGGTTGTTCACTAAAGTTATATGATTATTTACAGGATATTTACCGTGATAAGGTTGTGGAATGAGCTCCTGATATTTAACTGTATTTTACTGCTTTTTAACCGTTCGACCTACCCGCATTCTTCAATCATCCCGTGAACATGGTGCATGTGACTGCGCCGAAATATCAGTAGCTCATTCCACAACCTTACCACGGTAAATATCCTGTAAATAATCATATAACACCGAATGTAGTTTAATAAGTCTACACAAATAAATCCAAAATATTTGGAATTCACTAATAACTAAACTAATAACTATTCAAATAACCCACCCCTAACCGTTCCCGGCGCAAAGGTACCCAAAACGCTCGCTGCGTTACCGCGTTGGATGGCAATGGCCAACCTTTGCACCAGGAACGAGCCGGAGCGGGAGTCACCACACTTTACCTCGAGCCTGTGCCCTATCTCCGAAATGAGCTTCTTGGCCTCAGTCCCCCAACAACCCATGGTCTCCACGGCAACGGGCACAAAATTGTAACGCGGCTCCAACGTAAGTCGTTTAATAAGTCAGTTTATAAGTCGTTGTGACATAAGTAAGTATCTTTTTTACAAGTTTTATTTAACTTGCCCTGTCAGTATGTTCGTTCTATGTGTGGGATAAATCTTGCAACTGAATTTTAGACCAGCTATCCTCAACCGATTGAGTTGAAATTTGGCATACTTATATGACCTACTTACCTATGTAAGTTTGGTGACAATGCAATGTTATGGTACCATCGAGCTGGTCTGATGATGGAGACAAAAAGTGGCCATAGGAACTCTTAAACGAAACGACGTAACCCCGTCGAGTTTGGGTTCGTTGGATATGTCTTCCCAAGCACTTTGGTCCTAGATGATAAATTCCATATAGTGGACGTCCCAAGATAGCGGACAAAATATGTTCCCATCTACCATTATGATATGCGTATGAAATGAAAGGGTTTGCTGAGAATAATACGAAAAAGCTTGTATTTTTTAATTAATCATTTTATTACTGTATATCTAAGCTATCTATATATATCGGTAACAACTTGTCGTGCACGTTGATGTAGAAGAAATAAATTCATTCTAGCCTAATTCTCAGGAAACAAGAAGGACGGCAAGGATCTGCTTATCAAAAGTACTCTCTGTCTGTATCATGCATGCTCCATGAAACGGCTTTCTTCAATAAAAACCCGTTTGAAATTAAAATGGCGTCTCCCACTCGAAGGTCCCTAGACGGCGCGTTTTTCCTCTCAGAGCCCAACAATCGTCAATAAATCAAATTACGTTCTGGCAGCGACGTAAATATCGAACTTGACGATTCAAAGCCGTTTTATCGGGTTTGTAAAGGTTCACAATCTGGTTTATATATTGTCGAAACATCCTGAAACGGGTGGTGACTGGAGATTATTAAAGCATTTATTGTTAAGATTCTATAAATGATACATTTTAGTAATGACTGCAGTAGGTCAATTTGTTTATCATACAATTATAGTTAATTTAATTAATACTTTTTTCAACAAAGTCACGTGATCAACGAAAATCATATTTATATTTTGTATTTTTCTGAAAATCGCTACTTTACTTTTGAGTTTTTAGTATTTAAATAATTTTTTAAGTAATAATCTTTTAGGATTCCACCAGAATGAATTATATTTTTAATAGAGTCAAATACCCTATTATGTCAGGTAGAGGGACCCACTCATAAAGGGTTTATTCAAACACACTGATTAAGGGTGCGTAAACAGCTATTGTACAATCTATGTATGGTACAATAGGCAAGTTATTTTAGGAAAGGTTTGGGAATTAGTTTTCAACAAGACTCAAGGACTAGTAGATACCTATAAAATATTGCTGCGGCCACATGTGAGAAGTAGTAGCATGGTTACGGCTGGTATCCTTTTCTCAATCTCTGTTTACTTAAAAATTTACTGTGACATGACTTGGAGTAGACTGCTTGACTTAGATTTATTGTTGACGATATACATATATACCAAAAACTTAATATTAATCAAATACTTGATACTGGCTAATGCATGCGATGCAAAACCCTATAATCATGCCCAAATCATGGTGACCTGGTGACCACAGGGCCCCGATTCTACTAAACAAATTGTTTTTAAATTGTAATTGTTTCAATTTTAATTTGTAAAAAATTGCCTCAAAATTGACCGTAAAAAAATATATACTAGAAAAATACCACCTAATATTATAACTTAGTATAAAAAAATATTAAAAACTGACAATTTTGAGGCAATTATTTAAAATTTAAAATTGAAATAATTACAATTTAAAAACAATTTGTTTAGTGGAATCGGGGCCCTGATCTTGTGATGGTGACTGATTGTATTATTTATATTGTGTAATTTTTTATATATTTCTCTTTTCGGGGTTCCAAAGCACTACAAAGAACCCTTATATATAAGTTCGTTCGTTCTTGCGTCCTAATTCTTTAGAACCTTCCGACTTCTATATAGTTATAAAGATAAGTGCATGAAACTTATCACTATTACAGTAATAGTATATAGTTCCCAATTTTGTGTATAAAAAACTGAGTTAGTATTTTAGGGGTAGCTTCGGTATTTGTGAAATGGGGATGTTATTTTTGTTCGCTGCATGATCTTGATTATGACAAAGAAAGTTTCCCGTTGTAGTATTATTTGTGAAAATCATTAAAAGTATATGTTATGTAGAGAATAATTATCTCTGATTTGGCTAAGTCGGCTAAATCCACAAAGCTTCGTTCGTTCGATTTTTCTATAACCACGTATATCTGCACTAAAAACGTGACCGCAATAGGCTTGTGTCCTAATGTTTAATTTATTACAAATAAACGGCTTAGCGATAAATATAACTAAATACATTCACATACTAAAAAAAATATTTGACTTGGCTGGTAAATCTCTGAGATATGAGCGTTTAAGTTTTAGGTGGGGATAGAGAGGGGATGTTCTATCCCTTTCTCGCAAAGCGTATGTTAGTATAGCATTTGTATGGCGCTCCTGAGCCGTGACGTCACGGCTCAGTATGGTGCGCTCTCTGTCTAGCATGAAATTAAAATGCTTATATCTTATTTATTTTTGAACTAATTTTAATTTTGTTTTTGTTGATGTGCTCTATTTATGATCAGCTTTTTTATGAGGTAATAAAAAAATATTTGTCATCATGCCTATTTTGGGAATGGAACCCATATCTCCGTGTCTCGACATGCTCTTGGCCAGAGATTTCGAGTTTTTATCAATTTGTCTGAAACAGAAACTCGAAGATTAGATGAAAACTGAATAAAATACAGCCATTTTATGTCCTTAACATCACGATCATCTTCGCCCTACAACGGATTATTACAACACTCTGTATCATACGATTCCATTTCACAGACCGTATTATTTCCGCTGACACAGTGTCCCAGCTTCACTCTGGCTGACGTAACGAGACCTCCCCCTCCCCCCGGGTTACACAAACAGGTCGTAATAGGGAGGAAATGCCTTCCGATTTGTGAGCTCAAGTTATGGTGGGCACTCACACATGTAAAGGAAGGCGCGATCAATACTGACGGAAGAGGCTTCCTGCATTTCAAAGGTCAAGCTCGTTTGTGTGAATTAAATGGAGATTAATTTTAACTATTTAACTAGCGATTACATGACTACTATTAAAACTATTTTTACGCAAAAAATAATACAAACTCATCTTATTCGGTCTACAAATAAGTAATACGTTTTTCATTACTCATACTCGGAAATTAGGTTTGAAGTTGCCTGAGGAGCGGGTTGAAAGTAATACATTTCAGCCCTAGGGAGAATTACTTTCAACTGACAGTGACAGTTGAAAACTGACAGACACTCAAATTATAAAAAAAACTAGTTTTATTTTCACATTTGTATTACACCATGTTCCATCTTTTTTTTTTCTTAGAGGATTATGGCACTTCTGCACTTCTCGTGCAGTTGCCAGTGTCAGGAAGTTAAAAAAAAAATTGGCGGGAATCCGATCTTCATTGTAGAGTTTTGTTTATACTTCCGTATAGCAGATTTGTATTAACACAATCAGTTCATGTTTTTATTTTTAGTTTCCTTTTATTCATAATAAAAAGCACAGTGTTTACCTCGGGGTTAAAGAGTTACTTCCACCCCTAGGATAACAATGTACTATTACAAAGAAATAAAAAATGGATTTAAGAGAAGTTCAATAAACGGGAATCACCCCTAATTTTCCACCCTTAGAGGTAGGATGTTTACTTCAAATTTAAATGGGACCCTCCTTAGATCAGATAAACAAGAGAAATATGGTAAGGTGTGGAGGGTGCGAACGCATCTGGCCTCAGGCTTGATGCCTTTAGTCGAACTTACCCAGCAGACGTATACTTGCTGCTCTTTTTTTGCATGTGGACTATTGGTACAGTGGTGTCGCTGCATGTCGATTCTGTGCGTGAAAAATGAGTAAGTGTGCTGCACTTATAGTTTTTGCGTTAAGTGATTTAGCGGTATAGTTGTAACCTAAGTGTGGTAATGTGCTATAGTGTAAAATATGTATGAAACATGAAGACATTTGAACACGAACGATAATTGTACTAAGGCATATCTTCCTTGTTTCTCTGACCACTATCTCAGATATCGATATAAAAAATGGGGTAGATTTTCACACATTATTGACTCGCCAGAACTTGAAAGTATACATTTCTTGGTTTATTTTTAACCGACTTCAAAAGAGGAGGGGATTCTCAATTGTCTTGTTTTGTAATGTTTGTTACCTCAAAACTCCGCCGTTGAATGCTTCGTTGCTTTTCGCGGTCTGAATGGGTGTTCCCCGTTAGTTACAATCTGGGTGTCTTCAAGTCGAGAGTGAATTGATTCTTTCTAGGCCAGCGTGCTCCATCGTAGACCGCTTCAAAGCTTAAAAAAAGGTAAAATTAAAAATATTAAAAACTAGCGGTCCGCCCCAGCTTCGCACGGGTATAGACTACTTTATAGCCTATGTCACCCGGGGATAGTGTGGCTTCTCAACAGTGAAAGAATTCAAATCGGTTCAGTAGTTTCGGAACCTATTCAATGCAAACAAACAATCAAATCTTTCCTCTTTATAATATTAGTGTATAATTATATTTAAATATAACAAGTAAGTTTTCACCTGAAGTTCTATCTGGAACAAAATTTGCGTGTCCAATATGTTCGACTGGCCAGTATAACAAATTGGAATATTTTTGTCTAAACAGTTAGATCATCGAACTAACTATGATAGTAGGATAGAATGGAATAAACGTTTTTTTTTTGTTGGCCTAAGTTAGAATGTTTTACATATTATGGCTTTTGTCCTTGTAGCTAGGCCGGGTAATTATTGCAATGCATTTTATTGTCAATAAATAAATTTAAACTATCACGGTTGTTCACTGACGTTATATGATTATTTTATCCCGTAAATAATCATATAACTTTAAATAAAATAAAGTAATAAACTTTTTTATTTTTTATATAAATAATAGTCTTGCGTTTGACCACCATCTCGCCTGATGTTAAGCGATGATGTAGTCTACGTTGGAGCCTCAGGTTGGAGCACGCTTGCCTAAAAGAAACCGATTCACTCGTGATTTGAAGACACCCAGATTGTAACCATCGGGGACCACCCATTCAGGCAGCGCAAACTTAATAGCTAATAACAAGCTGGGGAGCCATATCAAAATGCCTTTAAGACATTCATTTATAAGAGTCTAAAACTCTGATATGCTTGTTTCACGAAAGAATGTGCTTGCGTAACAAATGCTCGCGCAACGAATGATCGCTATCCAAATTTGCGAAGCGAATGTTCTCGGTGTGCACCGCCCTAGCGGCACACCGCAGTGTACTAACAATGCACGCTTCCCTCTTTCAGGAAATATTCCCGGGTTGTTTGAGGGCGCCGCCCACCGCTCGTCGCGCTTTATAAAACCACAAATAAAAACGTTTACAAAGCCTTTGCTGAAACGAATTTCACTCTACAAAAGGTTCTATTGATGCATTTTGTTAAAAACGTTATTTGACTCAAGTTACACTCAAGTTAAATTATTTTTATTATTCTACTTTATTACGAACACATATTATTATTTTTATATACGCTTAATTATGCTATAACCTCTGCAGTGGTTACATATTTGAGCCGTATGGGGTCGAGACATTATAGGCTCACCTCATTTTCAAAAATCTTTTAGAGCGAATGCGTCGCGGACCATAGTGGCGTCATTCTTACTCAACGCTTTTATAAGCATTGCCATTCAGCGTAATGATATGCCAGCATGTTGCTGGGTACACTGCCAACTGTTAGTAGGCTTTAAAATTTGATTGTCTCTAGTCGTTTAACAGTCAGTCTATTTGGGCAGGTCGAACTGTTATGTTGTGTTAGTTAGATTCAAGGACGTTTTACCTGTTCCCTTTAGGGTGATCCTTGGTTCATCATCATAGTCAGCCTTTTAACAGTCCACTGCTGAACTTTTAGCCAACCCCGAAACCACCTGGATGCTTGGGTCATATCCACCACGCTGGCCCATTTGCAGATTGGTGGATTCACATACGCCATTAAATTCCTTCCCCGTACCTACATATGCAGGTAGGTAGGTATGCAGGATCCTTGGTTAGATTGTTTTTTTTTTTTTTTTGTTAAAATCTTCATGAGCGTGGATTCAATGTCCTTTACTCGTAATATTAAACAGTTCATTTTGTCTTATTAGCGTCAAACAAGTCATAGTCACAGTCAGAGTCAAGCTAAGTAAGTCACGGTCAAGTCGAACTCATGCCCCTGTAAAGTGGTGGAGACTTTACAAGAGGCTCCTATGGAGTTTTGGAAACAACACGAAACAAGAGGCTCCTATGGAGTTTTGGAAACAACACGAAAAGACACGATTCACCTCGTCATATCACTTTCCCACACTCGAGCACGTTTACGAGCACTTAATGAATAATAATTCACCATTTAGTACACATTAACACTCGAAAATACACAAGTTTAGGAAATTAATCCAACGAGCCGACATGTTTTTTCCGCGTTGGCGCCAAAAAACTCGGTTAGATTGTATTTAATGGCACTTGCCAGTACAAATATTTCCAAAGAAAAAAATACTTTACAACACACAAAACATAACACAAAATATTTTACACACTAGAAATAAGCACGCTAGAGGTTCGTCTAACAAACAGTTTTAGATATATGACTTACCTTTTTAGCTCTCTAAAAATATCTGTTATTCTGTTCTGACATATGGCGGGAAATTCAAATTTCGTACAGTTTTCTTGTCTTTGTAGCTAGGCCGGGTAATTATTGTAAACGATCATGTTTTCGAAAATTTATTATTATTCTTTACAAAATCATGAAAAGCTATTTGTCTCTAATGCACATTATTACTTACATTTGTCAATAAACTAATTTTTGCTGTTTCAAACGGTTTATTGACAAATGTAAGTAATATTAATAAGGAGCTGTACTGTTAAATAGCTGTATACTTAGAATAACTACACAAAGAAACCAAGTACATTCGCAAAATTTAAGCCATTCAAATGGTGTCATATATGACACCAGAAAAAATATAAAAAATTTACTATGACAATTTGCGCGGTGAAATCGTTCCACAACAAATCAGAAAAGCAGCATAAGAGTTATGGTGTGACATTCCACAGGTAATCCATTAATTTTCTTGCTTAAATCGTTTAAAATACCAATCGAAACGTAAGCTACAAAGCGAATTTGTAGCTTACGTTTTGAGAAGGCGTTGTTTGGAAACTTACCTTCTCTGAGTAGTTATTCTAAGGCTGTATATGATAATGTAAAGAACAACCAATGATTTTCGCAAACATTGCGTCATTTTAAAATAATTACCCGGCCTAGCTATAAGGACAAAAAAAACTGTTTGAAATTTGATTTTCCCGTCATAGGTAAAACGTACCACCTTAATGGATTTAAAAAAGAAATCCTTTAATTTGCCTCTCTCATACCAATTTTTTGTTAGTAAAGGCTTGTCAGAAAAAATTAGTTGATGTACACAATATCTTGGCCCCAAGTGTACTTTGCACGGAAGGCCGATTGAGACGATTGCTGCCAAGGGGCCTTACCATTCAAACAAATTCTACACGTAATACCAACCTACCAAAAAAATATTGTGCCGTAACTGGCTAGCCATAAAATTCCAAATTGCATGAAGGTTTGTGAAGAGACAGCCAAATATTTTTGACCATATTTTATACCTTAAATCACTTACAATAAAGTTCCGTATAGCGTGATGGTTTGTTGAAAAACAGTGAAATATTGTCGATTTCATTGTAAGGATTCGCGAAGTTATCAGAGCGAGTTATCATTAGAAAGGGGTCGGTTTTTCTTGTCTCCTTGTATGAAAAGTTCTTTCTGTACTTGTCGAGAGAGAAAACGGTTTTTATACATCTATCATAAAAATATTAAGCAAGTGAGTTTCAAATTTCTTCATAGAAAATAACATGTTTTAATTCGCTTTTTAACACCGAAAATACATTTTTTCTTTTTCTTTTCTGTGCTTTTTACAATGTTGCATTGTCATATCAAATAATGCTTCAACCTTACTTTAACTGAGTCTCGCGCAAAAACAAGTCAGCAATTAATCAACTTATTTTGTTCATTCTAGTTTTGTCTACTTTCATGGTTAGCTCAAAATAAAAAAACGGTGTCATATCAAAATTTTATGTTTTATCCAAAGTATCATTGTCCAATCCATCATTGGTTTTATCTAGGAAACCAAAACCGTAAAGACCGAAAAATAATGACATTTCGTTCGATAGAAAAAAAAACAAGTAACACTCATTTACACTTTTTCCTTTTGTTTTCTCCCTGTTTATTTACTAAATGATATCTACGATATCTTAATATACTTATTTCATATTTATGGAGGGAACCGTAAAGGTAGATTTTACATTACAGCTATACATTTCGATAAAAAATTGTTCTCATTTTTCTCGAAATGTATAGCTATTCTACCTCATAAATAGAAGTAGCGAAACGCACGACTGTGTGTAAGAGCCATGATTTTGTTCCACTAAATGCGATTTTAATACAGTATAAGTATAATCATAGATAAATATAGGGTATAATTAAGCCTTATGTCATCTTTAGTAACAAGCATTGCTTAAAAGTGAGAAAACCTCGATTAAAGCTATCATAATTCTTAGACATTCGTAATTGTAACCTAATAAAGCAATTTACACGTCTGTTTTATGTTCTTGATCATAAAATGATAATTTTATCGATGAAATATCGTTAAATCTTGTACGAGGCGCTATATCACTCCAACGACGTAAAGATGAAGGTTATTCGTGGGCTGTAATGGGACATATCCAGTCTGAAACAGGGGAAGGCGAGAAATAAAACCGAAATGCTAAGATTCTAGAGCAAAACGTGGGGCTATATCGCATAATTCTATTTTATTAGCTTGTTTATAAATCTTGGAAGTAGTTTTTAACCTACCTCTGACCTGACTTCCGACTTTGAACTTTGTGAACCTACCTTTTGCGCCTGGGGGCGTGTGTTCGATTCCCACCTAGGACAATCATTCATATTATGAACATTTGTGTTTGTTCTATATCTGGGTGTTGGTGTTAACATATTATAAGTATCTATTTAAAAATATACATGTATGTATATCAGTCTCTGGCAGCCATAGTACACGCTTTGCTTAGTTTGGGGTCAGATGACCGTGTCTGTAAAAATGTCTCGAATATTTATCTTGCATTCTTATAACTTGGTTGTAACTTTCCAAGTATTCTGGTTTACGCGGAAAGGGTGCACTAAGCCTCAAGGAGTCCATGGTACCTACCCATCATTATGAACCACTTTTATTATGGGACCCAATTTTAAATCGCAAAAAAACAGCTGTTCCATAGTCACTCTGCACTCACACTCGACGAATGTGAGAAAATCACTGTATAGGCGCATTTTTTTGATGCTCTAAAACTGTTCAATAGGTATTATACTGCAAAAAACTTCAATACTTACCTGTGCTTATATACAAGTTACAACGAAGAAAGAGGATAACTTTTGGTTATAGTTGTGGCAAGGACTTTATATACCCTAAAGAGTTGTGGTTATAGTAAAATACCATCCTGTCATAAATAAAATATACGTCAAGGTCAATATAACTCAAACAGTCTCAACAGTCAAAGTGAATAACAAAGCGAATATAAATACTGTGAATAATATAAACACAGGATAAAACTATAATGTACAATATGGGTACGGTGAGAGAAATCTACTTATTTATTGAGAAACCACCGTACTAGGTCCTAGAATTTCACAACTATACCTCACACACACAGCTCCCCTGGGTTTCTCTATGCCGATAATGCCTGGAACGCGCAAGTAACATCCAGAACACCGGTATTAATAAATCATTCAAACACCTGCCCTCCCGGGCAAACGCATAGCCAGTATTTTCAGGAGAGGGAGGGCGGTTAGTTTTGAGAAAATGCAACGTTATTTAGAATTGCTTAATCTTAGTTGGGAAGATGGACAGACGATCTAAAAGCGTCCGCAGGGAAACGCTGGATGCAGGTCGCTTCCAACCGGCCCTTTTGGAGATCGATGGGGGAGGCATATGTCCAGCAGTAGACGAAATGATGATGAAGACGACGAGGTTGAGAAGCTCTTTCAACAAAAGTTTACCCACACTCTCCAGGCAGCACCACACTCGACGCCAGGGATGGCGACGCCCTTGCTCCCAGGAATCAAATCTGGAATCAATCAAAAATCACAGAAACTCAAAATTACCAGGTTAAGTAAATATTTGATATGTTTCTTTACAGAGGATGAGGCGGCCCAGACGGCACCGGTGGCTGACCGTCTCAGTGTTCTTCATTGCGTACTCCGTATTCCAAGCAGTGTTCAGCGCGTCCATTGATCCCGCTGCAGAACTGGATAAAGGCATCACGCCTGATAATGTTGAGATCACGCTAGGAGACAAGACAGAGGAAGGACCTATGGGTTAGTTTATATATATGATTACAAATTTTGTTTAGAGTTTCCATGATGCCCGCTGCAGAGCTGGATATATGGCTATGTTAGTGCTGAGAGCTTGGCGAGAGACAACACTGACAACGCCTCATTTAACTTTTTGACTATATATATACTGGTATGCAAGGCACAGAAAAGAGAAGTAGATTTTTTTTTCTCTTCTGTGATGCAAGGCATTAGATCCCATTTCGCATGTTGTGAAGTGACAGTGTGGTCACAACAAAGATGTTATACTATACTACGTTGGGTCACAAATTGTATTCACGCATATCTTGGAACAGCACGGTGAGTTTCAAGCTTCAATTGTGTCTTGTTCCCAACTAGACACAATTGAAATCTGATTCAGGCTTGAAACTCACCGTGCAAGCAACACATTTTCAACTTGACGGTAAGCTACCCAAGCAAATACTAAAAGGTGTCCTGTAAACCTTTATGGGTTTCCTTACGATGTTTTCTTTCACCGAAAGCTCAAGGTCAATTTTGGGATCGGAACCTACCACCCTGCAATTGATAAATATGGCTTTCGTCCACACCAACCCCTCAACTATCATTGCCTTTATCATCATCACCAGTATCAGCCTATCATGTTTCCACTGCTGGGACGCAAGTCTTCTCTCAGAGAAAGAGGATGGGCCCTTTTATCCACCATGCTGGCCAAATGCATGTTGGTGAATATCATATCTTTGAAATTTTGAGGTTCTTGGACATACTGGTTTCCTAAACATGTTTTTCTTCACCGGTGTTGAGCAATGGCATTGAAACATGGTCTTATTATACTATTATTTATCAGATGAACCAAAAAGAACGACTCCGATTGACGTGGAGAAGAGTGAAGAAGACTCCTCTACGGAAGGCGATAAGAAGAAGATGAAAGGACTCACAGACGAGGAAGAAGAGACAGTGGACAAGAAGACGCAGAAAGATGCTGGATATAAAGAGGTTCGTAAACACTCGTGCTCACTCGTTCTACGTTATTTCGATGACATTGTCTTTTTGTATAAATGTTTTGTCCCAGCGTAAACAAATACGAACAGTTCCATTGTTTTCTTATGGAACTACTGTTCCCTGGTCCTTTAACAGACACTGTCCTTTAGCTTATATATTATGTCCTTAAAAATAGTAAAAAATGATGTCAGATATACCTGAATCGAATCCAATAATATTTAAAAAAGATATCCTATTCACGGAAAATAAATAGATAATTTGAACCCTTGATAAAAATCTGAACCCTTCTTTATTATTTCTTCCTTCTTACAGAAAAGGGCCTTACGTAGGCTTTTCCTTCCGGTAGATAGTTATATTCAAGATGACGCATCTCACTCTTTCTAACATTTCTGCTCGAGTCTTACCAATTTATCTCAATTTGTGTGAGCGTGTGTGGACTACATAAGATAGTCAATACACTAACAGATAATTACACACACACACTTGCATAGTAAGAAATTAGGAGAAAGTGTGCGGCGCGTCTCCGTCGATTGAACTGACAGTTATCGTTTCCTCTTTCGTTTTGCACAGAATTTACGAAGATACTTCAGTGAAAGGAAGCTATATATTATTTACGAATGTCCAAGGAGAGAGGTATTACAGTAAATTGTTCATTATTTTGAGTAAAGTTGTAATTGTTCTAGATAGTTGCGATTATATGGCCTGACGATCTAGTCAGCTCAAAACACCATTATTTTTTTGGTAAAAATCGTCTCTGAAATTCTCTTATTGCATCCGCATTCGCATGGTGCAAGTCACGGTAAGATGGTAATACATGGAGCTATTGTAATCAAGTTGAAGGCCTAAACGGCCGGTGTAGTGAATCAATTTATTTTGTCATAAATCAAACACAATCAAACACATATACTCCTATCTGATAGACAGCGTTTTGTTCCCTGTGGTTAAATTCCAATTGATCGATAACTATGATACATAGATATAAACTCTTTAAATATACACCGGCAACAAAAATTACAAACAGAGCTAGTGCCATAAGTGGCGGCCTTATCACTAAAAGCGATCTCTTCCAGGCAACCACTATATTATATATTAGGCAACAACTATGCTGGTCCCAATGCGTCCCAAAACGTGTCTTGCTTGCGGCCTCCGATGCTGAAAGTCGCCACCCTTTCCTATATTGCGCAAGTTCATGGCAAACAAGAATCGTCCAGTATCCGCATTTTTTTTTCAGTATCCTTTCCATCTACTCTTTCGAATGGCCTAAACGGCCCTTCGGCTTTCCGGCAGCTCCGTTCCTATTACGCCCGTGATCCCTTCTCATTCTTTCTAGACCCCCAAGCCGTAGGCAATGGCCACGAACTGATCAGGATACTTGTAACATATCACGTCATCATTTGATCACCATTTCAGGAGGAGGAAATGACAATGCTGCGCGAAGACGAGAAGAAGCTGCTGGCCAAGTCTTCCATACCAACCGTGCACCCGCTCAGGGAGAACTGCACGCCACCCGCTATTGAACAGGTCAAATTTTCCTTTTATCTTGTCTTGTCTGCGATTTTTGTCATACATGTAGTGACTACCGTCTGACCAATAAGTCCATTTATAGCGGCACCATATTCTCTATTTGGCCGTAGATAACGCCTAGTAGTTCTTTTTATAGTCCGATTCTTTGAAGTCTTGACAAAAACAACTGCATCACTGATGATAAAACGACAGTAGAGCTACTGAATTTAAGGATGTGTACATTTAGGTACAAGTAGTTAGACTTCATTAGTATTTAGACTTCATTTTTAAGAGTAGGTACCGTTGTCACACAATCCTTCTTGAGTGTCCAGTTTTCTGCCAGTTTTATTCAATGTAATTATTTTTTTGACCTATTTCATCAATATCAATTCAGCTAACATGTAACTTCGTTTGGTAAATATCACCGGAACGCAGCCAGTTGATTATACCTGGTTTTCCTCTCATGCCGATCGTTGGCGCTGGCAGTTGGCAGCTTGACAGGGCCAACACAGCTCGAGTAACGTTTATATCTCGCTGATCATCGCCTAGTACAGCCGTGAACAACAGCATGCTTCATGATTATATGAGTATAATCATGAAGCAGACGCGTGCGGTCAGCTCAAGGCAAAAACGCTCACTGCCTGTAGAAGCATGTCGACGCTCACTGGTCAGCGTTACTCGGGAAAGCTTCATATTAATACATACATATTAAATATTTATTTACTTAATATTTATGTTATTATGATGCTAGTGACTAATTCATTGATGTATATTTAAGTTATTGTAATTCTTTTGACGAATCCTTAGATTGATGTATATTTAAGTTATTGTAATTCTTTTGACGAATTCTTAGATTGATGTATATTTAAGTTATTGTAATTCTTTTGACGAATTCTTAGATTGATGTATATTTAAGTCATTGTAATTCTTTTGACGAATTCTTAGATTGATGTATATTTATGTTATTGTAATTTCTTATGACTAATTCTTATTCTTATATTCATTATATTAGGAAACAGCCTGTAGTCATAGATGTATTGACAAGTGTGTGTTGTCTGTGCAGTTCCCTCGTCCGCTGATGGGCCAGTATGCGCGCGCGCACGGCGGGCTCGCGCTGCACGTGCTCGTGGCTGTATTCACCTTCATCGGGCTCGCCATCGTCTGCGACGAGTACTTCGTCTCCAGCCTCGACCGCATCTGCGAGGGTATACCTACTTTTATGTATATGGGCATTCCATATAAACCTACTTGTATCTTCTTTTCGAGTCAGCGTTTCGATATGCCATGCAATGTTGGCTTCGCGTATAGGTCGCCAAGTGAACAAGTATCTGGCATAGTGGGCCACACGGGCAGATGCTTAATGATCTGTAAGGTTACCCCCATTTGCTCATGTTGCTTGAAATGAAGAAGATAAAAGTATATGGATCTTTGTCCGAGGCATGACCCTAGCGCGATTAGGGCTAACTGCCGAGCTCACAGAGTTGCGCAAGCATGGATGCACAGGACTAATTTCTCTATTGAAATGTTGTTCAATGCAAGAATCTATCGGGCTCAGACGAACACCGTAACTATTACTCAATCTATGTTGCAAAGACTCACGCAAAGTACACGTATAGACTGATCTAATCTACCTGAAGTTTTGGCACACTGATCTTGTCTTTATCCTTTGTGTCTAAAGACGTCCATTAGTCCAGTTAAAGCCCTTTGATTCATGGCTGAGGCAAGGTAAGCGGGCGTTAGTCATCCAGCTGCGAGATGGGTCGACGATATTGTCACCATCGCGGGTCAAATCTGGACTCAGCATAGCACCGAGAAAGATGGCATGGCAAGAGACAAGCTTACCAGCAGTGAGATAAAGAAGCCTGGATCATGATAATGACAATCTGACATACTGCGCCGCTATTTTCAGAAGCATATAGGAATATGCCAACTTCGATTGCGTTGCGAGCATACCAACTTGATTGCATGCTCAACTCAAGTCGAAAAACAGAAAAGTTTTTAATGCTTTTGAATTTACCCAAAACCCTCGCAGGCAGGATGGGCAACTTTAGTTCCTTTGTTCAACTTAGAAACTGTGGTTTCCAGAGCTACAGCTGGCGCCAGACGTGGCGGGCGCGACGTTCATGGCGGCCGGCAGCTCGGCACCAGAGCTCGCCACCGTCGTTATTGGAGTCTTCTGCGCTCAGGACGATATCGGTATCTTATTTTTTATATTAGATATTTGCGTTTGGCTCCTCCCCGCCTGATGGTAAGCGTAGATGAAGCTGAAGATGGAACACGCTGGCCCAGATTAAACCTATTTTACCGACGCAAACAGAGGGGTGTTATATGTTTAACGTGTGTATCTGTCTGTGGCATCGTAGCTCTCAAAGGGCTGCACAGATTTTTCACTAAGTTTTTTCCCGCCAATAATTTTTTTAACTTCCTTACACTGGCTACTGCACGGGAAGTGCAGGACCATAATCCTATGAGAAAAAAAAAGTTGGAACATGGTTTAATACAAATGTGAAAATAGAACTAGTTTTTTTTTTTTTTTATAATATGAGTGTCTGTCAGTTTTCAACTGTCACTGTTATTTGAAAGTGATTCTCCCTAGGGCTGAAATGTATTACTTTCATCCCGCTCAGGCAACTTCAAACCTACTTTCCGAGTATGAGTAGTGAAGTTTTTGTATTTTTTTGTTGAAAGGTGACTTGAGCGTTTGTTTTTATCTACGATTCGTACGAATCTGTTCAGCCGTTTGAAGAGGATTTGCTCTTTTATCGGGAGTTGATAAAAATGGGGTTGTCTGTAAAGTCGGTTTACGGACGACAATTTTACGTGATAACGCTTAGGCCGATCTTGCCTCTCTATCGCTTGTTCCGCGCTCTCGCTTACACGCGCGGCTCAGACGGAACGTGACAATTTTTCGTTCGTGCGTGCAGCGTTCATCGATTTATAAGACGTTATCACGTCAAAACTGTTAAATATAATTTATACAAAAACTTATTCTGGTGTGTTGCAGGCGTGTCCGGCGTGATCGGATCAGCCGTGTTCAACATAATGTTCGTGATATCTGTGTGCGCTCTCTGCGCCGGCACCGTGTCGCATCTCAACTGGTGGCCGCTGTGCCGCGACTGCTTCTTCTACGCCGTGTCCATCCTCGTCATGCTGTGCACGATCTGCAACGGATACGTCTCCTGGTAAGGAACTAGTCACACGGTCAGCGCTGGCCCTGGGGTAGAGCGAGAGCAGCGGGCGCTCGAAGCGACAAGGGGCAACTTTTTAAATAATAGATAGCTTTGCGCTTGGCCGCCATCTCGGCGACGATGTGGTCTACGATGGAGCTCGCTTGCCTAGAAGAAACCAATTCACTCTCAAAAATGGCAAAAGTGGAAAAAACTAATGAAAAATTTAATGTTGATGGCGCCTCGTACATCCGCGCGGCGTGGCAGGTGGCGTGGCAGGCGGCGTGGCACACTTGTGTTGTTTTTAGACAGCATAAAGTTTTGATGTGGAAATAATTTATATCTTGGATTAGCACATGGAAAACTTTTTATCACAGAAATCATCATCTCGCTCTACTCGGATCAAGATGAACAGACGGCCTAAAAGAGACCGCAGGGAAACGCTGGATGCAGGCCGCTTCCAACCGGATCGATGGGGGAGGCCTATGTTCAGCAGTGGACGTCCTATGGCTGAAATGATGATGATGATGACCCTGATCAAAGGCACGCGTTCTCGCAAATCTACCACAGTTGAATTTCTAACATAATCCGCGCTCCTTATCTATATGACGTTAGCCGAAAGAGCGAACGCGAGTACAGTAGGGTTGCGTTCAGGAGATACGTCCGGGCGCAACCAGATTGCAACTTCGCCGTTTATAACGTCAGTGTGAGAAACAACCGTGATTGCACCGTGTCGGTTGCAACTTGCACAATGGTATTTTTGACATGGGACTAGTTGTACTTCTAAATTACTTTACGTCCCTAGGTCGGTAAACTGATATTTACTGCCCGCATTTTGAGTCTTCGATGACCCATATACTGAGTGCTAGGGAGTGCTAGGGATGAAAATAAATAAACACCTCACTTGCGCTTGCACGTGGATATAAATAATTGAACTGAATAATTTGAAATTTGATTTGAAATTTGATAAATACAAGTGACGTAGCCAATTTCCGCGTAGCTACTCGCTACGGTTTCGTAGTGCAATGCCACGTAGCATTGCTACGAGATCGCTACGCTTTGTGCTACGCACTCGGCCCTTCTACGTTTAACTGCTTATTATCTCTAATGTTAAAGACATTAATTGTTTGGTTTCCGAATATTATTTATCTACCCAGGCCCAAGTTGGCGTTGCAATGAGACATTTAAACTATTTAAGTTTGTATTAGTGAAAACTTATAAGTATATTTAAGCAGATATGTAAGTCAAGTTGGTCGCGGGGGGGGGGGGGGTATAGTTAGGCACTTGTGATTGGAGACTCAAAATTAATTCATTCAATACGCGCCTATTGGCCCGCTTTAATCTTTTTTTATAAGAAAAAAGATTAAGCTGAAAAAGTGTAACTTAGGCTAACGGCGGGGTAAAGGATGATGATGATGATGATTAAGTGGTTATGTAAGATAATATTGCTTTTTTAAATGATTATTTTTATTAGAGCCTCTCTCTCTGAAAGAAGGCCTGTGTCCCAGCAGTGGGAACATGATAAACTGATAACGATGATCCATTCACCAACATACACTGGGCCAGCATGGTGGACTAGGGCCTCTCTCACTTCGCAAGAAGGCTTGTGTCCCAGCAGTGGGAACATGATAAACTGATAACGATGATCCATTCACCAACATACACTGGGCCAGCATGGTGGACTAGGGCCTCTCTCACTTCGCGAGAAGGCCTCTGTGTCCCAGCAGTGGGAACATGATAAACTGATAACGATGATCCATTCACGAACATACACTGGGCCAGCATGGTGGACTAGGGCCTCTCTCACTTCGCAAGAAGGCTTGTGTCCCAGCAGTGGGAACATGATAAACTGATAACGATGATCCATTCACCAACATACACTGGGCCAGCATGGTGGACTAGGGCCTCTCTCACTTCGCGAGAAGGCCTGTGTCCCAGCAGTGGGAACATGATAAACTGATAACGATGATCCATTCACCAACATACACTGGGCCAGCATGGTGGACTAGGGCCTCTCTCACTTCGTGAGAAGGCCTGTGTCCCAGCAGTGGGAACATGATAAACTTATAACGATGATCCATTCACCAACATACACTGGGCCAGCATGGTGGACTAGGGCCTCTCTCACTTCGCGAGAAGGCCTGTGTCCCAGCAGTGGGAACATGATAAACTGATAACGATGATCCATTCACCAACATACACTGGGCCAGCATGGTGGACTAGGGCCTCTCTCACTTCGCGAGAAGGCCTGTGTCCCAGCAGTGGGAACATGATAAACTGATAACGATGATCCATTCACCAACATACACTGGGCCAGCATGGTGGACTAGGGCCTCTCTCACTTCGCGAGAAGGCCTGTGTCCCAGCAGTGGGAACATGATAAACTGATAACGATGATCCATTCACCAACATACACTGGGCCAGCATGGTGGACTAGGGCCTCTCTCACTTCGCGAGAAGGCCTGTGTCCCAGCAGTGGGAACATGATAAACTGATAACGATGATCCATTCACCAACATACACTGGGCCAGCATGGTGGACTAGGGCCTCTCTCACTTCGCGAGAAGGCCTGTGTCCCAGCAGTGGGAACATGATAAACTGATAACGATGATCCATTCACCAACATACACTGGGCCAGCATGGTGGACTAGGGCCTCTCTCACTTCGCAAGAAGGCTTGTATCCCAGCAGTGGGAACATGATAGGCTGAGAAAGTTGATGTAATGACTACTGAATACCTTGTGTTGTGTATACTGTTGCAGGCCGGAAGCGCTGTTAATGCTGTTAATGTACGGCGTGTACTGCGTGGCGCTGCGGTACAACTCGGCGCTGGAGCGCTGGGCGCTGACGCTGCCGCTGCCATTCAAGCTGCCCACCAGGGAGGAGCAGGCCGCGCTCGTCACTTACAAGTGAGTCGCAGCTGCTGTACAAGTGAGCATGAATCAACTGAGTCCATTGAAGCAGAGCTATGCTGCAAAATCAAATCAAAATGTTTTTATTTCCGGGCAACAGTATAAAGGTAAACTTCCCCGTACATGTTCATATTGCGAGTGTTGTAGCATCAGCCGCACGTGTTAGGTACTAGAAAAATATTTAAACGTTTTGTCCATATTCCTTCATTGACTCTGTGAACCTTTGTCTGCACAAAATACCTAAATATAGGCGAGAAAGGGTCCTTTGCTACAGTTTTGGGATGACTTTGTTACTATCTTTGTTCTCGCAATCTACTCACTAACGAAAACACCTTTTTTTAAACGACACCAATAGAATTGTACCAAATTGACATACCTAATCACACTAGTGGTCGATTTCCTACTTATAAACGAGTTTAAAAACTAGGGAGATTCTCAATTCGATCCGTATTTTTCTTGTATGTACGCCAATTACGTTACAGCCTTAGAATAACTACACAAAGAAACCAAGTACACTAAGCCATTCAAATGGTGTCAAATATGACACCAAAAAATATATAAAAAATTTACTATGACAATTTGCGTGGTGAAATCGTACCACAACAAATCAGAAAAGCAGCATAAGAGTTATGGTGTGACATTCCACAGGTAATCCATTAATTTTCTTGCTTAAATCGTTTAAAATACCAATCGAAACGTAAGCTACAAAGCGAATTTGTAGCTTACGTTTTGAGAAGGCGTTGTTTGGAAACTTACCTTCTCCGAGTAGTTATTCTAAGGTTACAGCATATTTTTTTGAGATTGATCTGTTAAGTTAAACTAATAGGTAATATAGGTTGCACTAACTACCGGTATTTCACAAAAAAAAACGAGGAATTGCCGCGATGATGCAAGTAATAGCATTATATTTGTTGTTTTATTCCAATCGCTTTTAATCCCCGACGCAAACAAAGGGGAGTTAGAAAGTTTCACACTAATGCGGGTGACGCGAGACGCGCAGGTGAAATCAGAAATTTTCCTAGCTTTATACGGACACTTAACGAGTAGGTATATCTGTGTTTGTCTATGGCATCGTAGCTCCCAAACAGCTGAACCAACTTTTGTTAAGTTTTTTGTTTGCTTGAAAGATGACTTGATCGAGATTGTTCTTACAAGAATACAAGAAAATTAAATCAGCTGTTTTTAGATTTACAGTTCTTTTATAGAGGCTTTTGAAAACATTCAATTTATACTTGTCGTATTGTCAGGAGCGGCGGGCAGCCCCCCGCGCCCGCCAGTGAGGAGTACACGCAGGTGGAGGGACAGACCAAGGAGACCCCGCTGCAGAACACGAGTAAGTCCACTGAAGATTCAAATACAGTTTTTATGTCCTCGTCGATGTTGATTGTTGGGGGAGGCCAAAGATAATATAAATCGTCATTGGTGGAAGCCTATATCCAGCAGTGGACGTCCTATGGCTGAAATGATGATGATGATGATGTCCTCGTCAAATATCAATATAATCGTCCTCGGTAACAGAGTCGTTTACAATTTGAACAGTCTAAACCACGAACCAGAAGACGCGGCTTATATAGCTTATGTAGGCTTAGAACTCCACACTGAACAAAAGCCTGCCGTCTGCATCCACTGGAAGTGTGGGACTCTCACGATGTTGTCGGTCCATCTAGTGGAGGCCTACCTATATACGCCGCGTCTTCCGGTTCGTGGTCTCCACTCAAGTACTTACCTATCTTCTCCATCGGATATCGGTTCTACAAGCTATGTGGCCTGGCCATTGCCACTTCAACTTGCAAATTTTAGCAGCTAATGCTGCTCGCTTATGATTCAATTAAATAAAATGAAATTTACAATTCTTTGCTTTTTTCAGTAAACATTTCTTGTTGCAGCATATAACCCGGAGGGAACATACGAGAACGCAGCGTACAACGCAGAGCCGGTGCCCGTGTGGGACCCAAGCCGCGCCTGGGACTCCGAGTCCACCTGGAACGACACGGTACTTACTATTTGATCATAAGAAACTGGACCAAGATGGTTCATGGCCATGGACCTGATTTATGGCTGTGTTGTAGTGCGGACGTTTTCCGCACCTAGGCCATCTATAGGCCCATTTTGCGTAAGCTGGCTGTAGCTAGTTCAGCCACCAGGTCTCCTCCAGGAAGAGCCGGTTCCGGGTTCCCGGAGCACACTCGGTGACCCGAAGATATTATTTCGTTGTTCCGCCACGCGGCTGTAATCTAGCAGCAAATGCGTGGCCATTTCTTCTTCCTCCATGCATACTTCTACATAGAGGACTGCCTGTAACCCCAATTTTGAAAAGGTGTTTATTTAAAAGGCAGCGTCCTGTGATGATACCTGTGAATAGCTGAAGCTTCTCACGTTTGATTCATGGCTGTGCATTATTACAATTAAAAATCTTTATTTTCCTATTTTGGTGTGAAAAGGGCTAACAAAGAGAGACGGCATCCAGAGACGAATTATATCTATTATCTCTAATCGGCAAGCTACACTGTGATATAATATTGACCACAATTATACATCAGTAAACGTGACAAAGCTAAAATATGAATACATCTTTACCTTTTCTAGCAAGAGGAAAAAGGTGGATAAATTTATATCACGGCTCATGATGTGTAGCTGTGTAGTTGTCGAATATCCACCACCAGTTTACCATTTTGTGTATATTGTGCAGAGTGGCGCGGCGGCCGGTGCCGGTGGGTGGGGCGCGCAGTCACAGCCACCGACACAGCAACTGCAGTCCACCGACACCACCCCGCAGCAACCGCCGCAACCCGGACAACTACAACCACAGGTATACCCACTCAAACCATCTCTCGCAACACAGCAGATCATTTCAAGTTCAAAATGTCCCTTTCCAGAAATGTCTTTTTCCTGAAATGTCCTTTTCCCGAAATGACCTTTTCCCGGAATGTCCTTTTCCCAAAATGCCCCTTTCCCGAAATGTCCCGAAAAAACGTTAACTTTCAGTCTTGGGATGGGTGACAGCGAGTGGCTTACAACTGAGCGTTGCCTTAGTTCACAGCAGGAACCAGTGCAGCTCGGACACCTGCAACCAGAGGTCTGCAATAGGCATCACTCACACTAAAAACATACATTGTGATTCGCAGTTGTGGTTTGGGTTATTTGGTGGCTGCCACTACAATAGCGGCCATGACACGCTACTTGCGGTAACATGTAGTATACCTATTTATCTGTGGTCTGGTTTGTGACCAGCCACAACATAAACCATCGCTGCGCCCTTTATACAGGGTATATTACATAATTTACTCTAAAACTTAGCCTTCACAAGAAGAAAATGTACCTACATATTTGAAGAATAACTATAGATATAAATAAAATAAACCATCTGTTTCAAACACCATTAATTGCCGCGGCTTAGAAGTGGCGAAGGCACATGACAGACTTTTAGCTACTATACGATATACCGCAGAAGAAAATACAATAATACTTTATTGATACCACAGAAAGGACATCATAATAAAAATAATACATTTAATGGACGCACAAAAGGCGGTCTTATCGCTAAAAGTGACCGACAACCTTTGGATAGGTAAATATATATATATGGACGGTGGTGTAGAATATGTTCAACATAGTATATATATATTTATTTATTTTTATTAACTTGTACTGTCCCACTCCTGGGCATAGGTCACCCCCATTTCTTTCCAGACAGCGCGATCACCCGCCAGACTTTTGTTGACCAATGTATCTGGAACGTGTCGAGGTCATCGCGCCAGCGTTTTCTAGGCCTGCCTTGGCTCCTATATAAATATATAGTTTTCGAAATATACATTATCTAGGTATTATATATTGGCACAGAAGATTTAATCAAACACAAGCCTAAATAAGACTTTTCTTTAAAAAAAATATGTATGTAGGTACGATGCCGCACGCCATTGACAGTAGAAAACTTGTTTGATTGTAACCAATGTTTTGTGTTCAATTCCAGCCGGCTGTCCCAGCCTACTACAAAGCCAAAGAGTACAACCCTGAGACGGCCATTAATCCTCTCGACAAACCGGTCGGAGCCAGTGAGTATTGCACTTATGTCTTGATTTTCATCCAACCAAGCGAGCTCCGGGAGAGGGCGACTACGTTGTGTGACGCTGACGAGGTTAAATATTTCGAATGTTTGTTTTCCGAAAATTCCGGACACTATTTATCTATCCAAGCGCAAGTTGGTGTTGTTTGCACTATTTAAGTTTGTAGTAATGAAACCTTTTTTTGGCTTTTGTGTAACTATCTCTATATACGTGGTGTTGGTTAGCAACTGTTTGTTTCCATGTAAAATAAAATAAATGACCTCGCTGCACCCCGATGCAGCGAGGTATCGTTGGAAGGTTTCCCACGAAAATAAAAAAGGTGCGTCGGTGCTCTATAGACCAATTAAAATTTGACCAATTGATCTATGGAGAAAATTACAGGTTTCCATCGTCCAAATACAAACTAGGAAACGATGGAAAATTTGAACGATAGAGACATAATATTCCCCATAGACGAATTAGTCAAATTTCAATTGGTCCATGCAGCACCGACGAAAAAATGCTACCAGCCTCCGATTTGTATTGCAGACATACTTCAGCTGATCTGGTGGCGTATCACCTGGCCGGTGCACTGGGCGTGCCGGCACACGATGCCCGACTGCCGCGGCCGCTGGTACCCCATCACCTTCATCATCTCCATGCTCTGGATCTCCTTTTACTCATACTTCATGGTCTGGATGATCACCATCATCGGTGAGTATAGGGGCGAGGGTATACGGATGAGTGGAATCCACGAATTTCCTGCAATTTATATTATTGTTGGGCTAATATTATTCATGTGTATACATTTTTAATGGGTTTTTTTTCTAATTAAATATACAGTAGGCTTGCGTTTGACCGGTACCTCGTCTGTTGTTCTGCGATGATGCGGTCTACAATGGAGCACGCTTGCCTAGAAGAAACCGATTCATTCGCGATTTGAAGACACCCACGTTATAACTATCGGGGAACACCCTTTCAGGCAGTTTTTAAATATACCTATTCAGGGTTACGCATTTAGACTGTACTAAGCCGAGTCATTGTACTGTGCACTTATCATTATGAACAACTTTTACTATGGGACCAACCCTGAAATCGCAGAAAAAACCGCTGTTCCATATATTTTGTCAAGTGTCAATGACCGTTTTCTATGAAACAGCTGTTGTTTTCGTGATTTCAGGATTGGTCCCATAGTATTTTTTTTTTAAATAATGATGAGTACATTGACCTCCATTCGGCTTAGGACAGTCTATTCATATTCATTTTTATTAATAAAATTTTATTTTACAAATTTTTATCTATGTCGCAGGTTTATGATAAAATCAGGGTCTTGATCAAAAACCCAGGCTTTTGGTCAAGAACCGGCAGAAGACAAAATGATCACTTAATGTTATCATAAATTTGAGAACCTTGCCTGTCTGCACCTGCATGTTTGTAATGGTGTGCCTACACCTGGTTCCAGGGTACACGCTGGGCATCCCGGACACGGTGATGGGTCTGACGTTCGTGGCGGCCGGCGTCAGCGTGCCTGACGCGCTCTCCTCGCTCGCCGTCATCAAGGAGGGGTGAGTCTCAACCAGTGAGATGAAAACTCAATGGTCTGAACCTTGAACGTTATGATATTTCGTCCGAAGTCTGAACGCACACTGATCCGCGGCGGACTCAAACTGAACGCACTCCGCGCATCCGACCAGCAACTTTTTTTTCTCAACTTGATAGTTGTAGGTATTCCGTGCCGTGCTACGTTCCAAATATGGGCGCAGTACTCCACGTGAGGTTAGACTTTGTAAAGAAAAAGCCATTATTTTCTATTATTTCTATTGGCAATAGCCATATCGGCCCCTATTCTGACGCGATCTAGATTTTATCTGTCAATCTTATAAAATGTCTAAATAGATACAGCGGAAGAGCTAATCGTGATCTTTGCCAGCGGAATAGAACCTTTGTTTCTAGATTTGTGTTTTTTTAATGTTACCCAATGAAACTGTGTCATTGCGTTGCAGGTACGGTGACATGGCTGTGTCGAACGCGGTGGGCTCCAACGTGTTCGACATCCTGGTGTGCCTCGGGCTGCCGTGGTTCATACAGACCGCCATCATCGAGCCCGGCAGCCACGTCAACGTCATCAGTAAAGGTACAGCACAGGGCCGGACCCAGTGGCAGCAGTAGGGGCACTCCACATTATACTTTTTTGCTTCGCACGGTTTACGCTTATAAGAAATCATCTATGTTGTTTTATTTTAATGTTTTCATCTCTCTTCTTGGTTCTATGAAATTGAATTATAGTAATAACAATGATTATTATAAATATTTACACATTCATTTATTGGCTTAGTTTTTAAGTTTTTTTACATTATAATTATATAAATATGAAAACATAGATAATATAAAAAACTTAAAAACTAAGGCGCCGCCGGCAGAGAGGCAGGGTCCAAGCTACCGGTGGCTAGGGCTGGAGAGTGAGGAATCTCCGGACAATGCACGCCGTGTCTAGGATAACCGCCTTCTGCATCTGACCGTCAGACCATCTGACGTCTAATTAATAACGAAGAGGGAAGATGCCGCATAGCCTCCTGCACAGGTGGAGGGTGGCTTGTCTGTCCATTTTTTATCGCGTTCATTTTGCAGCATGTGCACAGGAGCTGTTTAAGCTGATCCCGTCAACCAATTTTCGCCATAGGTCATCGAGGCGGACATTCCATCCTTACGTCGTGAACTTTGGTAAAGTCCGCACGCAGCTTTTCCATAATTCCTTCCTAATACGAACTGTACAGGAATGGAATGCGCTTCCTGCCTCGGTGTTCCCTACAAAGTACAACCTGGGTCTCTTCAAGACAAGAGTGAATAGGCACCTCATGGGCAAGCGTGCTCCATCTTAGACTGCATCGTCGCTTACCATGAGTTGTGGTCAAACGCTAGCCCATTTCATCATTAAAAAAAACATTATTATTATTATACCAATTTTTCATTAATTTGGTAATTGTTTTACTATTTTGAATAATTCGAGTACTATTGTTAGATGTTGTGTATTGTGTGAAAAGCATACATAGTATTTATTTATACCTTTTTTAATATATCCAAATAAAACATCAATTCACATTTCACAGTACGCCTGAACCTCAGTTCAAATAAAAATAGCGCCTGAATAGCGTTTCAATTCTTGACTTACGATGTTTCTTCTTTGTAAAGCAATCTTTGTGATGATGACATTAGTAATTCTTGTGTGGGGCAGGGCTGGTGTACTCGACGCTGTCCCTATTCTCGACGGTGGTGTTCCTGGTAGTGGCGACGCACGCGAATGGCTGGAAGCTCGACCGCAAGTACGGTGCTGTGCTGATGGTCTGGTACCTTCTGTTCATCACCCTCGCTAGTCTCTACGAGCTTAATGTCTTCGGCGACTTCAACCCTCCCGACTGCATCTCTGCTTATTAATTTTACTATTTTAGTTTTTCTGCTTTGTGGATAATCTACGAAACACTTTTTAAAATTTCACTTTTCATATATAACCACCACGCAGCAGCGGGGAGAGGTTTCGACTCAATAGTTACACAGACAGTCAGACATTCCAGTTCTAGGTAACCTTCACAAAAAATGATTTATTTTTAAGTGTGCAAGAATAATTTGTAAAAGAATTAAACATTTCTTGTCGTTGTTTTCTTGAGTATTGAAGAACATGTTACATCTGAAGCTAAATAAAAAAAAAGTTGTTTACTTATTAGGTGCGTAGGTACCTACGTGGATTTGAATATAAGATTTGTATGTATCCTAAAGGAGCACTATGACGAAGTTTCGATAAAAATAAGGTTATGAGCTGAGAATATTTAAAAATAGATGATGGTCCACATTCTCTATGTTCAAGTAAAATTGACATGTTACACCGGCCTACGTTGTCTTATGCAATAAATAAATTAGAATTATTTGACAGTATTATTAGCTAAGTTTTCTACTATCGCTATTGTCTTATGAATTATTAATGCATCGACGTTAGTGTCGCTATTACTATCTTTTATAATGTGTATTAAGTGTTATTGAATATAAAACAAAACATTATTTTGGGCACAATGAATATCAATTTTAGCGGCTTAGCCGTATACGACGCTACATTAGTATATCTTCTTAGTACATTAAATTATTGTGCTCAAAATAACATTATTGTTCACACATAGGTACTTAGATATTCACGTTCCGAGTTAGTGCAGCTAGTTCAGTAGATACTTTATACATTTAAGGGTACTGTTACTGAATAACCTAACAAGCGCATGCTTTACGTACTGAGCGACGTGTGGGAAACAAATGATCAAATTAAACAGTTGGTGTGATATCAATGTAGGTAAATAGCTTTTGTGAGTTTTCTATAGCTTGCGCACAATACTATGCTTTAGTATATTACACATAACCAATCACTTATAATAAAAAAGCAGTAGGTATTTATCAGTTCGCAGCAATGTTTATAAATGGCTGTAGGTACTATTGTAGAGTTTTAAACCAATAGCCCCTGCGGCGTACTTGTGATGGCTCTGTATTTTAATAAAATTACGTCAATATGTTAACCTTAATTTAGTTCTGCAAATCAAATAATTTCTAGTGTTTTTATTTTCTATTAAAAAAAGTAGAATTTGACCGTAAAAGTAAAGTAAATCTTGGATTAGGTACATCTACATCATACATAATTATATTGTATCTATATTAATAATTTAGCTAACTTAGTTTACAAATGATAGGTACCTAGATTTATTTAAAAAATACCTACGTAGATACCTAAAAGGTGGCTTATTGTATTTTTATTCTATAACAAAAACATCGACGATATGACGAATTAACAATAGCATAATTTAAAAGAATTACACTTTTCATGTACAAAATTTTAACCGTAGTTTCTTTCACCGTGCAAATAAATATAAATATTCTATTATCTTCCTTGGGACGTTTTCCAGATAACGCAACGCAGATACCTCAAAAGTTTTATTGTTGTGAATGATACGGGCCAGGATATGTAAGCCCTACAGCAGAAACGGGTGTTCACGTATAATGTCACAGTCATGTTAACCATACCTACGGTCTTTGCCTACGGTATGGCTACGTACTGAAACAATTAACACATACCGATTTGAAAAATCGCGAAATGACAACTATGCAAAACCACGCAATGCACATTGACACTGCAATTTTTTTGATCAAATAGACATCTGTGTTTCATTTTCTATTTTACTTAAAAAATCTGACACATTAAAAAGATGTTTGATACTTTTTGACATAGGTAGGTATGTAATTTTTTATTAATTTATATCTAACTAAATATCTGTGCAGACATTAATGAGTTGGTGTCATTTCGTCTAATAGGTACCTATAGTATATCACCTATGCGTAAATATGTCATTGTGTGTGAAATCGAACCACTGTGGTTGGTCAGCCGGCTGTGAGGACACCGACTGGTCCGGTCCAGGGTGCGCCGAGCGTATGCGTAAAATCCTAGAAATGCACTTACAAACAGCAGAAATTCTAATGACAAACTACGTTACCTCGTCCGATTCATGAACAAATGATGATAACTCTAAGTTTGTCATTGGAAACTGGTGATACGATCATTGCAACATATAACATGAATCAGGATAATTATTATTGTTCTTCCCATCATTTCAATTATTTATAAAGAAACGCTAAATTCTGTGATCTATGTATTTAATTGATATTATAACAGAGTAAATAAACTGATTAATTTGTGTCTGTACAAAAAAATATTATTAAAGACGAGGTTTATTGTATGAAAATATATGAAAAAAAGTGTGTCCTGTCAGATGTACATACACTTTAATATTACTTATCTATCTATTTAATTAAATAAATTTTAGATGTTAGTAATTGCTAGGCAAACTGCTTATGTTATTTTAATTTAGTCAAGTGAATAGTAGATATATTAAAAGACAAAGTCATAATTTTAGAGTAGATGTTATATAATGGTGTTCTAAAAATAGATACATCTATTGTACCTTTTAATTTTAGGTAAATATGTAGTTTTTTAATGCTTAATACCTTATAATGTATTGAACTTTAAAACCTTGTATATCAAAAGCCTTAATATCGCTCAATATTGCGGTTGCTATTTGATGTGTAAAATATAAATCAACATATACTCTTAGTACTTTTTTATCTGTAGATACTTACGTTACCTATATTATTCTCATAACCTGTTATCTACCTAATTATGACCCTGTGACTTTTTACCGCCTAAATACCTGATTGAGGCAACATTTACTTAAAAACAGACCATTGTAACAAATAGAAGTCAATTTTAAAAACCAATTTACATTTTCTTAATGTTCCTGATGTAGAATTATTATTAATCGTCAATTAAACATGTTTGAATGTTAAATGTCTAAAAATGATAAAATTAGACAATAATGGCTATAGGTACTTAGCGCCAAGACGCCACCTGTCGACGCACTTTTTTAGGTACATATAGAGCACAATGCAATGCATAAAATTCTTACCTTGTCACACCATTCTTAGTGCGCACCTGTGCTGTGCCGCAATGCATCTCAATAGCGTGTGAGGTGAACATCAATTAATATTGTCAATTTGATGTTGTAATAATGTTAACATAAGTGTAAAATATATTAATGATGTCTTTTCAAAAGAGAATAACTAAAAAAATTGGCTAGATATTAAAAACGTAGAAGCCTAAAATCTTTCAGAGCAATAAAAAGTTCGCGTCACGTGTCCGTCGTCCTACTTAACTTTAAATTGAAGCATTCCAACAATTCCTACCATATTAATTATCACAGGTGGGAGGCGAAAAAAAAAGAATTTTATGCTAAAGTAAAAAAGTATGGGTAATGTTCAAAAAACGTAGGTGGTGATTTTTTTAATTACTCCCTTAAATTAGTTAAATAAATTATGTATCGGCTTTGTAGTGAAGATGTTACTGTTACAATTAAAAAAAACACACTAAAAAAGTCTGCTATGTACGCAAAGAAATCGATCAACTCGTCATACAATAACACTAGTCCTCTTTCTTAGGCGTACAATCTGGCAAATAAAAAGCTTGAATTTAAACGACCAAAATCGATCTTGGCTATAAAAATTACTCGCATAGTATAGGTACCTACTTATGTACTTGGTGCAAGTAGAATCAAAAGCTTGTGTTGACCAATTACATTCCTAACACCTACATAAGTCTCTTGTAAATAGGTAGTAGTTAGAGTTGCCCATAATTATAGCTTAATTAATTTAGCTAGTCATTCTTAATTTGTTGTAATCTAGTTTACCTATTTCTAGTAGAAGTTACGTAACTCGTATTCCAATATTTTATGTATTAATTGTTATCCTATCCTACTAATATTACAAACGCGAAAGATTGTATGTATGGATGTATAGATGTATGGATGTTTGTTCCTCTTTCACGCTGCAACGGAACAACGGATCGACCTGATTTTTTGCATGGGTATAGTTCAAAAGCCAGAGAGTGACATAGGCTGCTTTTTATCATCATCATCATCATCATCGTCACCATTTTTCATCAATACGCGGGTGAAACCGCGGGGTGCAGCTAGTTGTTTATAAATATGATAAATCACAATTCTTTTGCCTATAGATATATGTACCTATATTTTGAATTAAAGTCATAAAATAATAAGCACGCTTTTACAAATGTTTAGCAAAACGTAGTGCTGCTATGCAGCACGTATAGCGTTTGCTAGGTTTAACTTAGAAACCTATATATATAATTATTTTGCCACAAGGCATTTCTTTTCAATTATTCATTCATTAGATTGATTAACAGTCGCATTTCCCACAAAATACCTAGTTAACTTAATCAGTAAACTTTTGACGTGCCAGATTTCGCGGCGGGCAATATCTTTTTGCACCTTTTAGACCCTGCGCATGTACCTACCTAGCGTTATGTATTTATATTTATAAACCAACGTATTCCAATGTTGCGACTTAGAGCTAGGTGTTCAGGTTCACTCGGGCCCGCAGCCGGTTATTGTGAATTATTGTTAATTACTGTACTAAGTTATATAACAATGTTGAATAAAGTGTATAAAAATGTATGTTTGAATGTTTTATTAAATCTAGTTCCTCTGTCGAATAGACATGTCCTCGAATAGCTTAGCGAATGATATAACTAAATACAATAAAGATGGACTGGAACAAAAATTGGCTGATAAATTTCCGAGAAATTAGCGTTTAAAGCTTTAGGTGGAGGGGATGTTGTCCCTTTCTCGCAAAGCGTGCGTTAGTATCACAGAAAATATTTTTTGTCTTTGTTTAATGATATAATTTTAAATACTTACATACAGAACTTTGTTGATAATTTAACCTAACCTAGTCACTACCACTGATGGCAGCCCCAACTATCTGTATTAGGTACCGAGTTTTGGCGCCAACGTGGAAAAAAACATGTCGGCTCGTTGGATTATTTTCCTAAACTTGTGTATTTTCGAGTGTTAATGTGTACTAAATGGTGAATTATTATTTATTAAGTGCTCGTAAACGTGCTCGAGTGTGGGCAAGGGATATGACGAGGTGAAACGTGTCTTTTCGTGTTGTTTCCAAAACTCCATAGGAGTCTCTTGTAAAGTCTCCACCACTTTACAAGGGCATTAGTTTGGCTTGACCGTGACTTATTTAGCTTGACTCTGACTGTGACTATGACTTGTTTGACGCTATTAAAACTATGTAAACTGTTTGAATTGACATTGAATCCAAGGTCATGAAAATTTTAACAAAAAAAAAAGTATTATTTAACCCACTGAACCGCTACCGACTAAACCTAACACACACCACAACACACCAATTATTTAAAATAATTGACTTCTAATTCTATTTGCTCTGTGGCCGCCTAACCTTCACACTGGTGTGATGGTAAGGAAGAAAGTGTCCTAACCTTCATACTGTTGGTATAGCAGTATGAAGGTTAGGAAAATTATTTCCCAACATTCATACTAGTATACACCAAATTTTTTAAAAGAAACAAGATCATTCATTTATTATTATCGTTTATTATTTTATAATTAAAGTGCAGTACATTCAGTAAACAAATTCAATTGGAGACAAAATATCCTTAGTTTAGAAATAGATATTGTAAACTGAGATCTATAACATCTGCTAGAAACCTATGACGAACCCTTCGTCACAGGAATAGACATTATACTGTGTTCTTCCAGTGTTATTGCTCTAGTTAAAAAACCCACTGATTAAATCAGCACGTTGAATAAAAAAAAACTTAGGTAGCTTTCAGTTTTTACTAAAAATATTTCGTCTCCATTTGATACACTCTTTTTTTCAATTCATTCTTCAACACAATATGCCTTTTATTCTTATAATATTTCTTACAATAAAACCACCTCTCGTGACACGTTATAGTATTTTATGTGGAAGCATAAGTTTTACCCGGTTTCGACAAGTCTTGGTAACGCGGTTTCACAGCTGTACGAGACGGGATCTGCGCGGAGGCAAGTCCCGTACGGAACAATCCGCGTCGCTGTGAAACGATGTTCTAGCGCGTCACGTATGTCTCCGCTCCGGGAGTCCGTACGGGCGACCCGCGCGGCTCTCCCGTTCAGCTGTGAAACCTAAAGTGGTCGACACGCTACGGTTGTCTAAATGCGGTGTCGGACACTGGATTGTATGAAAAACGTCTAAGGGGTGTTGTTCCGTCAAGCAAAGCTTGACACTGCGTTGGAACCGCGTAGCTCTGTGCGATCCGATCAAGAGACCAAAACATTATGAAACTAATGAGAAAGGTTCTCTCGGTACGAACTGATGAACAACGAAATAATATTTTAGAAACTAGATTGGTCATGATTGTACCAAAATATTATCAGTTGGAGCACGGGTTACGTGTAAGTAGAAGTACCCCGTGCTTCACCGAGGTGTAGCACGGGTCCGTACGCACAGCTTACGCGCCACCATGCGTTAATTTTCACCGTCCCTTGGTCGTCAATTTGATGACATTAGAGCATATCGTTTGCAGTTGTGTGCAGCTCAATATTGAAGAGTGCGTTTGTAAAACTAGTAAGAAGAGTTTGTCAGCGAGTGCAATACGTGTTTACCTCGCCCCTTTCATTTTTTGGCAGTCGTTTCGGTACTAGCTAGAATTTAAAGCAAATCCAAATTATATAATTGATCAAGAATGAGAAGATACGGCAAGAACGTAAACCCTGGGGTCACATTTTAGTCGATCAATAAACCTGTTATAAGTTTTGGAGATTTGCCCCATTCCACAATCTCTACGGAGAATAAATTAAAGTCGCTTCCCGCGTCTGTCTGTATAACCGCTAACTCCTAAACACCCGACGGCTTTTGATGCGGTTTTCACCATCAGTGAGATAATTTTTCACGGAGGGTTTATATAATTATATAACTAGCAACTCAACTCGTAACTCGCTAGTACTCAATAAATTCTATGCTACAAGACAGTCAATTTTAACTAAAACAGGCATGTTCGACCTGTCAGAAGACCTTAGTCATTAAAACTTGCTCAAGATTTTTTAACATCAGTCAGTTGGTCGTGGCAACTTTTATTCCACAATGTCGCGATAAATCAGATTGAAATGAAAAATTATTTATTGTAGCAAACGTGGTACAGTATGATGTTACAAACTAAAGTCCCTCACGTTCGGACGTCGCAAGTACGTCATACAATATTAAATCTACATGTTATACATGGTGTCAAATATTTTAGCAATCTACTATTGTTAAAAACTAGCTGTTGCCCGCGACATTACATACTTCAATCTGGTCATAACTAAGCATATTCGTGAAAACCGCATTCAAATCCGTCCAGTGTTTTAGATGTGGGTGCACAAACAAACAGACAAAAATTCTAAAAACAGCTTAACGTGTTCAGCTGCTTATTTTAAAACGCCGTGTGGTTTTTTTTTTGTTGAAATCTCACAATTACAGCTTCTTTTTGCTCTACGAATTTATTATTTGTATAGATTACATGTAGAATGTGTGGAATAGAGAAGACATTGTGAAACCAGGGCCGAAAATATGCCGTATAATAATATCACCAGTCAAGTATAGGGGCTGTTCTACAGTGTCACAAGAAAATAGTCAAACGAAACGAAAAAGCGTGTCCTTAAAAAAATAACAGTTAAAATGAACACCGTCTCATATTTACAATTTTACTCTCGCAAGTCTAAAATATAAGATACCGTAGGTGCCGAGTTCCTGCGCCGCGCACCGCCTCGGCTCATTTTCTATTTACAATTTATATGTGATTTTTCCAAACTAAAAAAAAAATATAGCAAAATAATATAAAATTCTTAACTATCCGCCGAGCGGTGCGCCGCATAGAAAATGGGAATCAATTTCTTACCTAATCATATTTTTTTATAATTTTTCAACTTTTTTTTTCATACAGAAACCTAATTACATTAGTAAATCAGTAATTTTTAATGAACATTTTAGCCAATATTGTGTCGCGTCAGTTCGGCCGCTGCCTTATGTGCAGGGAGCAGGCCGAGGCGCGCCGACCGCTTAACTGATTAAGGGGATAACACAGCGCCTAATTTTCATACTAGTAGGCAATCAGAATCAGAAGAAAAACACCCATTTTTGTTTTATAAAGTTTCACATAATCATGGAAAATTAGGAAAACTAAAAACAATCGTTTCACATTTGATACTTAATAAAAATTAAGAGTTAACTGCTTCTTTGATTACGTCAAAATTTTATGGCAAAATGCAATGTAGTTAGTTACCTTTTCAAGTTCCGGCAGGCCAAAATTGTAAGAAACAGCGCTGCGTTACACCCTTAATGCAAAACTAGCTATTTTATCGAGAAAACTAACATCAAAAAACTAAGTAAATAATGAGTGAATTAACTACGAACATAAATCGAGCGTCGCCAGTAGACCTCGCGTCGGCGTCGCTGAGACAGTTCAATCGACGAAGAGTCGCGCCACCCTTCTCCTTGTATTTTACTGGACATACTAACACTCTATTGGTCGATAATATATCAATGCAATAAATTATTAGTCAAGTTCTCGCATAAAAAAATTAAATAGAACAGAATAGATTTTGATAGCCCCGTAACCGTTGGTCCAGTTGGTACTGAAACTGCCTTCTGCGCTTAGGGGTTCGATTCCCACCTAGGACATACATTCATGGTGATGAACATTTGTTTGTTCTATATCTATATCTGGGTGTATGTATTTAAAAATAAATATGTATGTATATCAGTCTCTGGCAGCCATATCACATGCTTTGCTTAGTTTGGGGTCAGATGACCGTGTGTGCAAAAGTATCCCGAATATTTATCTACGTTTGGCCACCAACTCGCCTGATGGTAAGCGACGGTGTGGCCGAGGATGGAACACGTTGATCTAGAAGAAATCTATTGAAGATGCCTAGATTGTAGTTCTCAGGAAACAAGGAGGACGGCAGGGAGTTCCATTCTTGGACAGTACTTGTATTATGTTACTATAAATGATAATCCGAATCTATCTGTGAATCGCTTGGCACTCCATGGTATTTTTTTGGAAACGGCAAGTGGTGAAAAGTGGCGTGCATCTTCGTTTTTTAAACTATCCGTAGGTATAATTTATTATTCTACTCTACGACCAGACGGCCGTAGTGTTAAACTTTGTTACATCTTTTCCAAAATGCATACCAATTCACGAACCTAAAACGATAGCGCCCGGCCTGCTAGCGTTTTATCACGTACGCTACAGCCGCAGACGCTATACAACAAAATTATAATACGAAACGTATTAAGAAAAGAGTTATCAACTGAGTTAAGCTAGGACTGCACTAGGGTGCGCAGCGCGACGCTTCACGACCAAAAGGTAATAAAAATACACCCACATAACAAACCGGTGGACTTGCTTCATAAAATTATATTTAAGTCAAACAGGAGGTGAAAAATTAAAGCCTTAATACCGCCAAGGTTTTTACATTTTATGTTTCGAAAATAGCACGACAGCAATGAACGAATATCTAAGCATGTTCGAGAACAATAATATTTTAAAGTAGAGGTCACAGTGGCGCCAATACTATCGAGTATTGGCGCCTCATGTTATGGAGAGGTCAAATGAGTAAGGTTGACGTCGCTCCGCACAGCGCAGCCTATTACAGCGTAGCGTTTAATCACCGTGGTATAGTTCAGTGGATGCACAGACACTAGCTAGAGTCCTTGCGTGGGGCGTCCGACGCGCGGCCCGGCGGGGCGGGCGGGGGCTGCGGGCGGGGGGTGTCACGTCACGCGTGACGTCACGAGCGCGTGAGCCTGCTATCGCGCCCTCTTCCACGCGGGGCCGTTTGGGATGGTCGAACGTCGTAATCTCTTTCACTGGAATTGGAAAAGGCAATATGTTAGAGATATCTGTTATTTTACCAAACTAGAATTTGTATGTTGTTTACGATCTCAACAATACGGCAGCAAATTTCTAATCAGCAGTACAAGTACCGTTCTTTATCGATCGTCAAATTCGCTAAAATTCCATAGAATCGATCACAGCGAGTACTGAAAAAATGGCATATTATCGAATTTGACGACCTCAACTGTCAATTTGACGATCGATAAAAGAACGGTACTTGCACTGCTGTTCTCAATCTTTATTGACTCGTGTAAATTTATCGATAGATAAAATACCGTACTAGCAGCAAGCAGAGCAGTACTGGGGGGGTTAGACAAGACCCACTTTCTATTAGCGTTAACGCCTGCGGAAATGTGAAATTGTATGAAAATGACATTAACTTGAGAGATGTTATCTCAAGCTAATGTCATTTTCATACAATTTCATCTTTCCGCAGGCGTTAATAATGCTAACAGAAAATGGGTCTTGTCTAACCCCCATGGTAATACCCAAAAACGTTACCGCACTGAGCACTGACAAATGAGGTAATGGCTTTAGAATACTTTGTACGGTCGCAATACGAGTTCATACGAGTACCCGTCCAAGATGAGTAATTGTAGGTTTTTACCAGTTCTATATAAACTAAATGAGATTTGTACTAAACCCATATATGAATGGGGACTAATAGGGGGCTAAACGAATGAGATGATAATAATAATAATTATTCCAATCACAAAATAGCCATATAGTAGTATGATCGGTATCAAAGGCTACTATAGAAACACTAAACTCACACAAAGTTGACGACATAACTTTGTAAAGCGTCTAGCAAATTATATCCCATACAAATAAATATGTTTGATCTAGCATTACCTCTTTGCAGGGTTACATCAACTTGAAAGCCATGTTGATTTATAGTTGACGTAACCTTGTAAAGAGGTAATGTTAGATCAAACAAATTTATTTGTATGGGATACAAATGTCGTCAACTTTGTATGAGCTGTCAAAAAGCGATTAACGTAATGGACTATAATAACATAAGTGTTGAGAAAATTAAATTACCTTGAAACGCTAAGTACTAGAGTTACTAAGTCATTGAAATATTCAAGGAACACAAGAAATGCGAGTTTTTTTATTTTCAATTTATATAAAATCACATTTCCTGACAATAATATAAAATGCTGCTTATTACACGCATAATAACTATTTTTTAAGAGATACACTCATTTTACAATTTATACAATTTTTTGATCAATACTGATAGAAAAACATCGAAATAACAAGAATCATACAGTCAGCACTGCAAGCAGTTTTATAAGGAAATGTACACTTCGACCAATACAAAATTAATGGACGGGGGGGCCCAGAAGAGCAGTTTTGAAGATTACAAAATGAGCACCGGCGTTCACTTCGTTCCAGTCGGTCTCTAGCCGTAGGAAGTGCAACACGCGACTATTGTTACATGATAAAAAAAAAAATTTATATATTATGATTTTTTCTTCCATAAATAAAAATTTGTCTATTGTCTATTGTCTATTTATAACGAAACATTTGACAAAATGATGCCTTCGTGTGCTTTCCCGAAGTGTAAATGCACAACAAAAAACCGCTATCTATTTTTTGTAACAACTGTACATGGTTATAATTAGGTGTTGAAGTATATGTCTAAAGGTTTTGACTCGTTTTTACTGAGCAAATTCAATGGTTATGGCCCGTCCATACATTTAACTTTGGTCGAAGAATGTACATTGTTTTTAGTAACAAGTCTTTAAGTCTTATAAAGTAAACGTCTACAGAAAGTAAGGAGCGTGCACCCACACACTTGCATTCGACCACAGTTTCACAACCCATGAGAAAGACGACAAGTATTTTCTACAAAATTTACTTCTTCTTTTTCATATAGACACGATAATTTACTGAGGGTTAATTAATTTTATATTAGTGGAAATGCTTGAGCCGCTCTCTCGCCTGATGTTAAGCGACAAGCATTTGCTTCCTTTTTGTTTACAATGTAGTAAATAAAATGGCATATTATCGAAAACTAACGCCTCAGCTATCAAAGAGGATAATTTTTTTTAATCTGTTCCGAAAACTAGCAATAGTAAAACAATTAGTGGTATAGAATTTCGGTTCAAACTTTCGAAACGAATACATGTATGGTGGCATTCTGATGTTGGATCGTGTCAGTTTGCCCGCAAGCGAATATCCACCCTAAAAACCTCATCTTATGGTAGCATTCTAATGTAGGTTCGAGCTTTTGCAGCGCGAACCGGAATGCTACCTTATTGTCAAAAGGTTAAAGGTTACTTATACCAATTACTTAAACCAATGATCGGACTAATGAGACTTTTTCGCCTCAGTAGTCCGATTACTTAAACCGATGTTCGGACTGATGAGACTATTTCATCTCAGTAGTCCGATGATCAGACTAATGAGACTATTTCGCCTCGGTAGTCTGATTACTTAAACCGATGGTCGGACTGATGAGACTATTTCATCTCAGTAGTCCGATGATCAGACTAATGAGACTATTTCGCCTCGGTAGTCTGATTACTTAAACCGATGGTCGGACTGATGAGACTATTTCATCTTAGTAGTCCGATGATCAGACTAATGAGACTATTTCGCCTCGGTAGTCTGATTACTTAAACCGATGTTCGGACTGATGAGACTATTTCATCTCAGTAGTCCGATGATCAGACTAATGAGACTATTTCGCCTCGGTAGTCTGATTACTTAAACCGATGTTCGGACCGATGAGACTTTTTCGCCTCAGCAGTCTTATTACTTAGTCTCATGATCGGACTGATGAGACTTTCGCCTCAATAGTCCGGCATTATAGATAATCGGACTACTGAGCCTTTTAGTTCGATGTTTACACGTTCACACTAGTGATCGACTAACCTTCAGCCAGCGATGCCCGCGCCGCTCTTTTGAAAATAACTATTTAACTGGACTACTGAGACGAGTCTCATCAGTCCGATCATCTGTTTAAGTAATTGGACTACTGTGACGAAATAGTCTCATCAGTCCGATCATGAGACTAAGTAAATCAGACTGCTGAGGCGAAAAAGGCTCATCAGTCCGATCATCGGACTGAATCGGACTACTGGTACTACAAAGCCGGATATTCGCATGCAGGTGAATAGTGCAACCTCGGTCGCCGACATCGGATTGCCACCGTGAGGTTAAGGCTAAAGAATCGGCGGGATTAGGAAATGGCGGTGAGTTTCTTCTTTAGCTGACTGAGCGACTGGTGGCTCTTCACATTCTGTTTAGAGTCGTTCGTTGCGTTCACTGACTTTACCTAGAAACGGAGCAAGGACTGAGATGGATCGTGGGTAGATAGGAAGGAAAAGAGGGTAATACGGGGGGACTTTGGAACTGGAATTCTCAGGAGCAATAGCGACCATCTCTGTTTCAATATTGTTGTTTCTACAAACAAGTTTTTTTTTAACCCCCGTAAAACAGCTGATAATCTTTAAATGGCTGAACAGATTTTCTTGAATCATAGCTAAGAACATTCTTGATCAAGTCACTTTACAAACAAAACTAAATGAAAATCGATTTTGGGACACATATACACACGTTAAACATATAACTGGTTCTGGAATGGAGAACACGGACCGGTAAGTGCAGCGTAGGACGTTCACCCACAAGATGAACAGACGATCTAAAAGAGGGTGCGCAGGGAAATGCTGGATGAAGGAAGCTTCCAACTGGTCTTGTGGAAATCGATGGGGGAGGCCTATGTCCAGCAGTGGACGTCCTATGGCTGAAATGATGATGATATTATCTTCGAACCACACCTCCAGCTGACCCCATAGCTCCTGATAACTGTGCCAATAACCCGTGTAGTATCTATGTATTATAAATATACACGTCCCATGGCTGAAATGATGAAACATATAACAACCCTCTTTTTGCGTCAGGGTTAAAAAAGAAATTCAAGTTTGCTCCACGCTTCGGTACTGCGTGAGCGGGAAAGCTAGCCTCTGACCAACATTATCTCGCGTACACGCACCAGGCTGACGTCACAGGTTACGATTAGACTAGTTACAAGTGCCGTCAGTAAGGTCGGTCGGAGTTGTAAAGTGTCAAGTGGTAGGTACCTCGTTGTTTGGCGGCGGCTGGGGCGGGGGCGCGGCGGCGCGGCGCTGCACGGAGGGCGAGCGCCGGTCGGCGGCGGCGGCTCCGCCCTCCATGTGCTGCTTGCGCTGCCGTAGGATCGTCCAGTCGAACGTGTAGTCGTACTGGTAGTTCATGGTGCGGAACAGGATGCGGAACAACTGCGACACACCCAACACACACGTCTTACATTCTAATTATAACACAAGTATATTTTTTTTTACAAGTGCTGATAATCTTTAAACGGCTTTCTTGAAACAGATTTCTTGAATCATAAGCTCAGAACACTCTCGGCCAAGTCACCTTTAAAACATAAACTAAATTAAAATTGGTTCAACCTATTGGGAGCTACGATGCCACAGACAGACAGATACACGTTTAACTTATAACACGTCTTTTAGCTTCGGGGGTTAAAAAACAGTTTTAAAAGAAAAAATATTATACAAAAATAATAAACGAGAAATGTTGTTACAAAGTTGGTGATTTTATAAATGATATATTTTAGTTATACTGGTTTATGATAAGTATAACGCCCTGTTCCACTCTAATCCACAGAACAAATTCAATAATAGATTTGATTCTACTTTTTAAAGTGAAAAGTTCTTTGGTGCCGGTATATCACTCACCTGTCTGAGATACATGTAGTCGGGAGCTTCGTCGAAGGTGAGACCACGGCAGTAATTTAAATACATCGCAAACTCGGCCGGGAAACCCTGTGGACAACACCTCTTTTGTTAATATCCGACCACGCATTCAAATACTCGTTGAGCGACGGAGTGGATATCCAATAGCGCTTCATCATTCTATTTTAACTTCAACTATAATCTGTGTATTTTTTATTTTACATTGTAATTGTAGAATTTCTGTGCCATGCCTGAAATAAAGTTTATTTTATTTATTACTAGTAGGCCGCCCCGGCTTCGCACGGGTATAGATATATAGCCTATGTCACCCGGGGATAGTGTAGCTTCCCAACAGTGAAAGAATTGTTCAAATCAGTTCAGTAGTTTCGGAGCCTATTCAATGCAAACAAACAAACAATTCAAATCTTTCCTCTTTATAATATTAGTATAGATAATCCTAATTCTATAATCTTAATGTTAAATTTCCCCAGACCCGGGTATGTCCTAAAACTGCGACCAGAACCACCGGAGGATGGGCAGCAGCGTCCTATTAGTACACGGTGAACGTACTGCGATTCCCAAGCCGCCTGCCAAGCGTGGGGATTATGGCAACACCCCTCTCTAACAGGGAGGCCTTTGTCCAACAGTGGACGTTTAATGGCTGCTGATGATGAATGTTAAATTTATTACAAATAAGGGGGCTTCCATTCATTATGTGAGGTGATTTTGGCGATTTTCGATAAATATATATGTATGTATATCAGAGTGACATATACGAGCTTTGCTTAGTTTGGGGTCAGATGACTGTGTGTGCAAAAAATGTCCCGAATATTTATTTATATTTATAGACTCAAGTATGCTGGCCTCGGCTCACGTGTTCACATTCGTTCATAAATGTTTCAGTTGCTTTTTGCTGCAGTAATGTACAATGTTTACTTTCTTTTATAAAATCCACAAAAATAATATATTATATAAAACAACAGTTGAAACATCCTTGAGTCACATGTGAACAAATAGAGATGTTATGCCGTACACTGTTTACAAGTGTCACATCACAGCTGATTGTGGCGAGCACTCATTAGCATTCGAAGAAGCGGCGAGACCGCAAGTTTTCCTCGGTAATAGCCTGTTTGAAATGTTTTAGAGTTGTAAAAGTCTACGCTAAGACAATGATGTTGTCAGTACAGAGGCCTTACGGCAAATTCTCGGCGAATTATCGCTGAAACAGCGCAGTTCGGAAAATCACGCAAACGTGAAACTTAACGCGCCGAGATACGGTTTGCGATCGCGGAACTTTTCTCATAACCTAAACAGGGGTGCAAGTACCGTTCTTTGTCAAGTACAGTTGAGGTCGTCAAATTCGATAATATGCCATTTTTTCAGTACTCGCTGTGATCGATTCTATGGCATTTTAGCGAATTTGACGATCGATAAAGAACGGTACTTGCACTGCTGAATCGCTTAAAACAAATAGCCGTAAGGCCCCAGTTTTACGAATTGAATATTTTGTACTTCGCCTACTGTTCTATGAGTTGAGCCGAATAGACAGATACCATGAGACCTATAGATAGCACAAGTGTACATCCACAGTTGTACTCTAAGCGACGGACGCATCTTCGTGGATTGCAACATCTAGATTCTAAACTGTACCATAAACTAACGGTTTACTTATAAACATTGGTTAACAATGCTTAAAATGGCTTCGATCTCGTTTTCGCACGTAAAATTTCAGTCATGGAAAAGTTGAAAAGTTAAACGTACTAAACTAACGCTTCGATTTAAAGCAGTTTATTTATGAAATAATAGGCTTGTGTTTAACCGCCATCTCGCCTGATGTTAAGCGATGATGCTGTCTACGATGGACCACGCTTGCCTACAAGAAACAGGTTCATTTTATGGTCATACTACTTTTTTTCACTATCCATTTAGAATTCCAGCGATTAACCTAATTATTATATACAAATTAAAATGAACAATAAATTATCAAAATCATTAAAAATACTAATCTAAAAGCCCTTCGGTGGAGGGAAAAGTGGCAGAATGCTGGCAGCATTGCCACGTTGGATGGCAATGCTAATTTTTTGACCAAAGTAGGCGCCAGCATTCCGGTCACATGTCGCCTCCATCAAGCGTTTGATTAAACGAATTCGCCAGAGGTCGAAATAAAGATTAACAATAACTATTTGCCATTGTACAAATGCATTGTCGGAATCTAAATCACTTCCTTCAAAGAGGGCATCCACCGCTCCCTTGGCATGGTAACATCACATAAAACAGTCGAGTTTTCCGATTGCCATCTGATTCGTAACGCTTGATCGGCGACGATGCGTGACAGTGTTTGAACAACGCGCACGCACCGCAGTTTACTGAGCGATACTTCTTGGTGCAACTTTGTAACAAGTCTTTTGTCTTTTTGTTTATTTAGGTAAGTTCTGTGCTGCTATTACGTACACGCAAGATTCATTAGGAAAGGAAAACATCATGAGGAAATCTGCAAACATACGGACAAGGAATTCAATGGCGAATCCACCAACCCGCACTGGGACAGCGTGGTGGATATGGCCCAATCACCCTTTCGGGGGTAGGCTAAAAGTCCAGCAGCGGACTGCTAAAAGGCTGATTATGATGAAGATTTATTAGAGATGATATAGTAGCATACCTTGCAAAGCACCTCGACGGGTGTCGACATCTTCTTCTCACTGATCCGCTCGTATTTCTGTTTCTTGGTGATGGCCTTCAGCCCCTGCCACGGCAGCGAGCCTCTGGAACATTCACAATATTGTTAGTTATAAACAAACAATGATAAATATCTAAATCTCTCTTAAAAGCCTTCTCAATTTTTTTTACAAAAAAAGCTATAAATATGATTTTTTTTGGCGTTCTGATTCTACTAAATAGAAATATCAATAGAAAACTCAATTTCTGTAACATAATCTGAGCACCTTGTACAAGTTTATCAATGCAGTAGACCAGGGGTCTCCAAACTACGGCCCGCGGGCCAAATCCGGCCCGCCACTGCCATCAATCCGGCCCGCGACAGCTTAAGACTAGTAAGACAAGTCCATGTTATGGTCCTTGCAACATACCGAAAAAAATATTATGGCCCCAAGGCTTCAAAGTTCGGAGACCCCTGCAGTAGACGATAAAAACAAATAGAAATTAAATTATTAAATAAAAACTTGATTTGCCCAACAACTACCTACTTGCGTTATCTACACTAGAAGGCCTAGCACGCGAGCCGGGATTAACTTTTACCCACCTTTTGAAGCGACATAGCTAGAATAGGCTATGCACGTCTGTTTATCTCGTGGCATAAAAACAGTGAATAAAATTTGAACGCGGCCCGCGTGCTAAGCCTGCTTGGTGGTTGGTGTTTTGCTAACGTTTAATAGTAATACTAGTCTGAATAAGTAAGTCTAGTAAGTCTAGTCTATCTCACCTGTTGAAATACATAAGTACGTAGCCAAGCGACTCCATGTCATCCCGCCGAGACTGCTCGATGCCGAGGTGTGCGTTGATCGACGCGTACCGAGCCGTGCCTGCCGGCAGGAACAACACACTTTGTAAAGGGTTTCTATACAGACACCTTAATTACTTTTTCTACATATAATAAAATCGTTTCCTGACTTTGTCTCTGGTGTCAAGACAGTGTACTCACCGGTAAGGTTCTTGTCCTCGCGGTACGCGATGTGCGACCGGGTGCGGATGTCGCGGAACTTCTTGGCGAGCCCGAAGTCGATCATGTAGAGCTTGTTGCAGTGCCGCCCGATGCCCATCAGGAAGTTGTCCGGCTTTATGTCACGGTGGATGAAACACTTGCAGTGGATGAACTCCACTCGCCCCAGCATTTGGTCTGGAAACACATGGATTTGTTTTTTTACCTAAGCAGTGAGAAAAACGGCGGCGGCGCATTGGCTAGAGCAGGGCGGTAATGCAATGGAACCGTTCTCGACAGTGGGCGGTCTTAGAGCGGGACGAGCCTTATAATCTTACGTATACACACAGCACCATTTCACGACGCATGGGATAAAAGATAAATGCGTCAAGAGAAGTCGCTAGTGACGCTTATTGAAAAAAATTATTAAAGTATGAAACAAAGACTAGTTGACCGTTGTTTTTTTTTTTCAGGTAAACTATATTTTTGGGAAATTATTTATGTGTATTTCAAATCATAATGAATCACATAACGTCTTACATAATGATCAATAAATGTACATAGGTAACTACAGTCAATGGCAACATATTTTCATGAATCTTTGTTCTACTGAGCCAGAAATTTAAGAAATATAAACTAAATATTTATTTAATATAAACTCTAAAATAGTCATATTACAAGATAACATTTGATGTTCAGTACTTTAAAAAAACGTCCCAGAAAAAAACGCGTTCTTTTCATGGCTTTTTTGTCAAGACACTAGGCGTCGCCGATGAAAAATCATTTCAAACTCTGCTGTATGAAACACGACACGAGACAGGGTTCACATTTCAACGCAACGCATCGTGCAGAGCTACCAGAGACCAAAGATCACCTTCCTCAGCCTAATGTTACTGTATATACCAATTATTTATTTAACGAGTCACCTATCAACATCAAAATTACAGTCACCACCGCTGATGTGGCAGCAGAGGTGATGTTTGAAAGATCGAAGTGACTCAATAAAAAAATGTATGATAAGTATACGCTGTTAATGCTTACGTCACGAGCCTCCTGGCATACGTACCTGCCAGCATGAGAACAGTCTTTATAGTGAACTGCCGCGAACAGAAGTTGAAGAGATCTTCGAGCGAGGGGCCCAGCAGGTCCATCACCAGGATGTTGTGGTCCTTCTCGTAGCCGTACCATCTGCAACAAACGAGGAGGTTAAACGATGGATACCATATCCACAACAGCAGCGTTGCGGTGCTAGGGTTCCCTGTGTCGGGGATGGAACACACTAATATTACTAACAGACAAACTGGTGGCCAAACTAAGATCTATCCTATCTCTAACGAATAAAAACCGATAGAGTATGTAAGACTCGTAAAACACAAAACTAAGCCCAACTCACACTTCTATTATTTGTTGTTTTACTGCAAAGTTAGCATTTTTTTGTTGTTGTTCCTTCTATACTTTCTCCGCCACATGCCAGAGACATTGTTAGACCAAACATATTACACTATAATCACACCAAGTTTGACACTTGTGTGCATTACCGTTTTTATAATAGAGCCTAAAACGAAAACATATATGTATGGAGTCTCCTACAATAAAAAAAAAAACATTTTTCTCGTTTACTTTTAACTTAAATAATTTTATATGTAAGTAAAGATGTAAGAAAGTAACTAAACCGGATCCCTGTAAGATAGCGGGTAAAATCGCGGCGCACAGCTGGTTTATTCTAATTAGGAGATATTTTCTTCAGTTGTTGTTTGTTTACATCGCTGATCGTATGCGTCAGCTATTTAATAGGTAATAACGAAACCAACATGTTTACAAGTTTTTACATGGTTTCCTGCTAGACTAAAAATACATTTTAACGAAATTCAGCAAGACAAGGCCAGTGTGTGTTGCCTGTGATGACATAATAATATGGTACTGAGACGCGGTCCTTAACTGCTGGCCTTTTGGAAAAACTCTGAGTCGCCCAGCGGGAATAGAGAGAGAGCTAGCTATGCTCGGAGTTTCTATGCGCGATAAAATTCGGAACGAAGGATATTCACAGATGAACCAGAGTCACCGACATAGCTATTAAAATGTGCAAGTTGAAGTGGCAATGGACAGGCCACATCGCTCGATGGGGGAAAAAGGTTTTTATTGGAGACCACGAACCGAAAGATGCAGCGTGGGTAAGCCTCCTACTAAATGGACCGACGACATCGTGAGTCACGGGCATCCAGTGGATGCAAATTGCAGGCTGTCGTTCAGTGTGGAGTTCTAAGGGGGAGGCCTATGTTCAGCAGTGGACGTCTTCTGACTGATGATGATTGGTGATGATCATCACACTAAGATTATAAACGCGAAAGTTTGTATTCGTCCACACTCAAAACTGTAATAGCTGAGCGGATTTGAATGAAATTAGGTATGGAGGTAAATTATACCTTGGATTAACACGTCGCTACTTTTTGCCCCGAAAAAATATTCATGGTTCCTGTAGGATAGTGGGTGAAACCGCGGAGCGCAGCTAGTTATTCTTATACCAAGAACTAGAACTTTCACAGCATAGCTACAGGCATAACAGTCGTCATCCGGCGCATCGTGGCTAGTGACGAACTGCGCACCGGACTGGGGCGGAGCGACGTCGTGACGCGTCGACGTCGATTTCATGGTGCAAGCCGCCCAGCGACGCGTGACCATGCCTGCTCACTTCTGCTTCACTCCTCATTATACCTGCTCTGCACGTATTTAAATTGCACTTATTGGGTTTTTTAATTACCCACGTTCAATTCGACTATACTTTTTCATGTGTAATAATTGTAGTTCCTTCACCTCCATGTCCTTTGCCGAACATTAAAACCGGTTCATCCGTGAAAAGGTTAAACACAGAAGAGAGTTCTTACGTCGGCGTCTTACTACAAGCGACTGTCTCGGTTTTCGTCAAATATGTCATTGCTCGGAGTGTATCAATAAGTAAAGGCATTGCTTCCGAATAAACAAAGAGATATAAAGACCAACGAAATGTTAACAAGTAAAACACGTAGCAAACAGAAAGGAGGGCGCCCAATCGTTTATCAATTCCTAACTGCGCATGGGAACTCCGTGCGATGTGTCACGTATTTTCATTTCCAACAGACATCGGAGATGTTTAATTCAGGTTCAAATCAAGAGTTTTTTATATTTATGTTTATTAATAAGCTTTCTATATGGTGGCTACATTTAAATTTGGAGAAAATAATTCACCTCTCATCATCATCATCAGCCAGAAGACGTCCACTGCTGAACATAGGCCTCCCCCTTTAACCTCCACACTGAACGACAGCCTGCCTTTTGCACCACCTCTAAGGGTGGACAATTAAGGTTTGAATCCCGTTTATCGAATATATATGTAATAATCTAATCGTCACTAATTAATCTTTATATCGTATCAGTTTTCCCTACGCCGGCGCCGTCCCCGAGAAAACTCCGAAGTGCTGGCATAATTCATATTAATCGTATGTTTCTATTCCTGCGGGTTGATAACCATATAAAATCAAACCAATCAAAACCAGTTTATTTGTAAGAATATTGTCATAAATGACGACATACAAATGTGTTACAAATATTCTACCTTATTGAGGTGCAATTTTTTTTTTGTTGTCGGTCATGGTCTGTCTAAATTATATAATACTAATATTATAAAGAGGAAAGATTTGTATGTAAGTATGTTTGTAACGAATTGGCTCAAAAAGTACAGGACCGATTAAAAAAATTCTTTCACTGTTGGGAAGCTACACTATCCCCGGGTGACATAGGCTATAATCTATACCCGTGCGAAGCCGGGGCGGACCGCTAGTCCGATAATATCAAGGAAAATAGACTAAGAAGACTATTACAATGGATCCTTGATAATAATGACTTGATTCAGCGTGTCTTTAAAAAAAAACATCAACCAGTAGCCGGGGCTCGATTCTTAAATCGCTCGTATATTTCGCACGAAAATATCATTCGAAATGAAAGATTTTCTATTGAAAGCAAATTCGAAGTTTTATTTTTTATTTATTTTATCTAAATTTATTTGGATGCTTGAGTCGCTTTGCGACTATGTCAGCCATTCGAATAGTTAAAACCACTCGTTGCGTTAGCGAGTGATATGATTATTTCAATAACTGGCCAAGAGCGTGATGAGACTCGAGACAGTCTTATGGTAGGGTTCCGTTTTTCTTAGTTCATGGTTTATTCAAAAGAAAACTACTTGAGAAACATTCTTTGTTAAAACATATTTACGGCCCCTTCAGGGCCCGGGTGATGATGATGATGATGACTGCCGAGGCATTTAAGCTGCTAATAAATTGACTAGTTATAGTTAGTTATGTTTTTACCAATAAAGTATCTTTATCTGATTTGAAAGAGTTTCCTAACTTCATTCATCGGTAAGTCAGGTCAATTACCGTAATAACAGACGCACCATGGTACATTTAACCGTAAACCGCAGCCTTCGTGTAAGCAGCCCAAGGCGAGGAGATCGCCTACGCTGCGCCTGCGCCGCGCCGCCCGTACAATGATCACTCAAGTCTCGCAACCACATTCATGAACCTAACCTTGACTAGGCTCGCTCACAGACGCGTCGAGTTACGGATGCAGCTGACGATTACTTAAATACACTTTCGCTTCTACAATTATACCTATTGAAAGATAAATAATGTAATGGAGACGATTATGTGCGCGAGCGTTGGATAGGTATTAGCCAATGACGATATAATAAAATATTATCTATGGTATTAGTAGTACGACTCAGATATCTGTTTGACCACCCACAAGATGGACAGACGACCTAAAAGAGACCGCAGGGAAACGCTGGATGCAGGCCGCTTCCAACCGGCCCTTTTGGAGATCGATGGGGGAGGCCTATGTCCAGCAGTGGACGTCCTACGGCTGAAATGATGATGATGATGATCTGTTTTAAGGCCCTCTTTTCCGACTTTTAGCAAGTTAGGTCATTCTAGTTTTAGTGTCTACTTCCGGTGTCAGTAAAAACAGTGTCATATCAAAATTGAATGTTTTATCTAGGAACCCCCAAAGACCGAAACACGATTAAGGACATTTCGCTCGATAGAAAAATATATGAAAGTAACACAGATTTGCGCTTTTCTACCTGTTTTTTTATTGTATTTATTCAAATACCTATTTATTAAATTATGTCTACGATATCTTAATATACAGATTTCATAATTATGAAGGAAACCGCAAAGGTATATTTTACGTTACAGCTATACTTTTCGAAAAACGTGTGAAAACCCCAAAAATAGAAGTAGCGAAACGCGCGACTGTGTGTAAGCGCCATGATTTTGCTCCACTAAATGAGACTTTAATAAAATAAACAATGCCTTATTTATGGTCATCTGTAGTAAATAAGCGTTGCTTAAAAGTGGGAAAACCTCCCCTTAATCTTACTTGAGTAATTCGTGTAATATAAATAAAAAATCGGTTCATAAATGACGGAGTTCTGACGTAACAAAAATTTAAAAAAATACAACCGAATAGAAAACTCCCCTCCTTTTATGAAGTCGGTTATAAACTACAAGAATTTTGAAAGTACGCCATTCAATGTTGAATGCGTTTCATAGGCAACAAAAACTTTCTGACGGATACAACGTACATTTGTACTGCAACATTTGTATTTTGGGCGCCACCCAACGCCATGAGGCGTTGCAATAAAATTGTTATCAGCTGTCCCGTGGCGTTTACAGTTAGTTAGTCAAGCTGCTGCGTGACGTCATCACGGTGAAAACTTTCCGTGTTACTCAGATACGTTCAATTTGCCATTATGCAATTTGCTTAAATGTGCTTAGTTTCTTTATCGCGTGTGATACCTATTATGTCTTCTGTGGTGATACTTCTCGTGAGCGACACAGAATAGATTGTTTATCTAACAAACATTATACTTACTATCCTAACTAATATTATAATAGCGAAAGAAACTCTGCCTCTGTCTGTTTGATCGCTTTTAACGACCAAGGCAGGGCGCAAGCGTGGACACTTTGTGTCGGATACAAGCTACCAATGAATATAATGATTTCTATATAAACAGTATGAAATCAGCCACTCTCTGCGCAGACTTTGTTTCCAGTTGCTTCCACTTGATTGGTATTGGTGTGCCGTGTCGGCAACAAAAAGTGTCTACGTTTGCGCAGCGCCTAAAGGCGGATTTCACGCCTTAACCAATCCTAACAAACTTTGGCAGGATGATATAGTGTACATCATAAGAATGGACTTAGGGTACTTTTTCCTCCTGAAAATCGCTGGCACACTGTGGGATAGAGCTAGTAATATTATGAATGCGAAAGTGTGTTTAATGGTACGTTTCATGTATGGGGAGAAATTCAAATGTCAAACAGTTTTTATCTAATCTACTTTTTCTCACGGATAATAATTTTACGAATGCTCGCGGGTGAAACCGCGGAGCATAACTCGTAAGTGAATTAAGTTTAGCATTAACCAGAAGAAAAGAAAAAAAAAACAATAAAGTAACAATGCAACCAACCTGGCCTGGCTTGGGCCTTTTCAAGGCCAGAGTGAATAGGTATCTTCTAAGTCTGCGTGCTTCATCTTCGACCACATCCTCGCTTACCAACAGGCGAGATGGAGAACCAGAGATAAAAAAAAACAGCCCAAATACAGAGCGGAAATATTTACAACTTAAAAATTCAGCGCCAATCTCCGGGCAATAAAACAGTTAACAGCTGACAAGTCCTTGGACGTGGCTGTTCTGAAACCTCACTTTAAATAGCATGGCGACCTCAATGGCGCCGCGACGAAGGTCCCGACAGATTTGAAAGAGCGCGCGCGCGGATTAGCTCGAAACCATACCAGTTATTGGCTAAGGCTATAAATACGGTAAATGCAGACGAGTTATATCTGGCGACGCGATACTGCATGCTCTTGTGTTGCAACCAAATATGAAAACAGCTTCATCGTCTCTTACGAACAGGGAAGTTGGTCAACCAGCGCGGACTAATCCTACTAATATTATAAACGCGAAAGTTTGTATGTATGGATGTTTGTTCCTCTTTCATGCAAAAACTAACGAATGGATTTTAATGAAAGTTTACAATAATATATCTTAATACATTAGAATAACACATAGGCTATAACGGGTTGTAGTAGCGAGGCCGAAGGCCGAGCTCTACGCGTACGAAGTAGCGAGTTTCAGCTAGTACTGTATATTCTGTGCTAATACACTAAAGTTTTATTTTTTATATAATAATTATATAAAAGCGAAATTCACCTACTCACTATCACTCACTCATCACGAAATCTCGAAACGACCTAAGAAGCTGAAATTTGGCAAGTAGATTTGAAATTTGAAGTGAAATTTGGTAGTAGTATGGGGTGTAGAGCTAAGAAAGGATTTTGTGAAAGGGCCTAATTAAGGGGGCAAAATGGAGGTTGAAAGTTTGTATAAAAGTCCTTTGTTTTTGGTGTTAAGGAAGTGAAATTTGGTATTCAGGTTAATGGTTTAAAATACGGTATATTTTTTTTCCGAAAAAGATGAATTAACGGTAATGGGGGTTTAATTTTTTGTTGACAGTTTTGTAATTACCAAGCTAATATTTGGTAAGTAAATTACTTATAGGGTGTAAGAAAAAAATATGCGAAAGGGCTGAATTAAGGGGAGGGGGGGAAGAGCGTTGAAATATTATATGAAAGTCTACGCATACGAAGTCGCGGGCAACAGCTAGTTTTATATAATTTCAATCATGTTAGTAATTTTAAGATATTAAACATGGGGGAGGCCTATGTCCAGCAGTGGACGTCCTACGGCTGAAATGATGATGATGATGATGATGAAACATTAAAAAATTATCATAAATATCAGCTGTTCATATGCAGATATCGTGTAACACAAAAAAAAAACATTCGTGACATTTTTCACACACGGTCATCTGACCCCAAAATAAGCAAAGCTTGTGATATGGCTGCCAGAGACTGATATACATACATTATATACACAGTTTTAAATACAGACTTAAATAGATATTAACAACCAGATATATAACAAACACAAATGTTCATCACATGAATGTTTGTCATAGGTGGGAATCGAACCCATGCCCCCAAGCTCAGAAGGTAGGTTCAGTACCAACTGGACCAACGGGCTATCAAATAAACCGGCCAAGTGCGGTTCGGGATCGCGCACTGAGGGTTCCGTACCACCACAAAATTCAATAACGAAATTAAAAGTTATAACTTGGTAATGAACAGAAACTTGTCACCGACTCGCACTTGGCCATTATTTGTTGTTATACTTTAGAGTGTGTACTATAATCATGCCAAGTTTGACGCTTGTACGTATTACCGTTTTTACATTAGAGCTAAGGCAAATTTTTTATTTATTTTCGCTTTATTTCCGCCGTAACTTTACATATTCTGTGAAAATTTCACGCTTCGAAAGATATAGCCGTTAATAGGTAGGACAGACATCGTAGGCTTAGTAATATGGTCCCGTTTTTACCCTTTGGGTACGGAACCCTTAAAATCATTTATTTATAATATATATTTTATCTTATACAAGTATTTTTTTAAACCCACAGTTATTACTGGGGTACTGATAATCTTCAAACAGCTGAACTGAATTTCTTGAATCATAGCTCAGAACACTCGATGATCTCTATCAAGTAATCTTTCATACAAAAAAAATGTCAGACAGACAGACACACAAATACACATGTTAAACATATAATACCCATCATTGTGCGTCTGGGATGTATAATAAAAAAAACAAGCAGCTGTTATGACTCAAAAAGGTAAATACACAATACTAAGCAGGACTAACCACACTCAAATCAAATAAAGTCAATTAATTAATTAATAAATGATTAGGGAAAGGATTATTTATTTTGATACAGGAAGTATTCACAGCTCATCGCGCATTATGTGTTCGTTAGGCTAGCTCTGGAGACCCTGGGCCCGTGGACGTCCGACACAAAAAATGTTTTACAAGGATATATCGACTAGGCTGGACCTCGCCTCGGGAGATCCGAGAGCTGGCACATACTTTGCACAAAAATTAAGTATTGCTATACATCGGGGCAATTCTGCTAGTGTTCTGGGAACGGTAAACGCACGGTGGTAATATCGACGGCGTTTTTGTTTGGTAGTACATATTTGTATATTTAAATCTCTTGATAAAATGATTTTTATGTAATTTGAAATAAAATTAATCTATTGGTTTGTCAAGACAAGGGTCTTTGACCAGTGTGTATTGCCAGTGATCACATAATATGGTAATGAGATGTGGTCCTTAACTGTTGGCCTTTTGGAAAACTCAGAGTCACACAGCGGGCAATGGAGAGAGCTATGCTCGGAGTTTCTTTGCAAGATAGAATCCGGAACGTGGATATTCGCCAAAGAACCAGTCTCCGACATAGCTGTTAAAATTTGCAAGTTGAAGTGGCAATAGGCAGGCCACATTGCTCGAAGAACCGATAACCGATGGGGAAGAAAGGTTCTGGAGTGGAGACCACGAAACGAAAGACACAGCATAGGTCCCACTAGATGGAACGACGACATTGTGATAGTCGCGGGCATCCAGTTGATGCAAAAGGCAGGTTGTCATTCAGTGTGGAGGTTAAAGGGGGAGGCCTATGTTCAGCAGTGGACGTCTTCTGGCTGATGATGATTGTTTTTTTTTTACATTAACCATAGCCAAAAATGTGGCCAATATAAGGAAAGGCTTTGCCACATGATTAACCCAAAATTGTGATAAACACAGATAACCATACCTTATGTGTGGTATGCCGATGCCCCCTTGGAGCATCTTATAGACTCTGCTCTCATAGAGAAGTTGGGGGTGCCGCGCCTTTATAGATTCAACCTTCACCGCTACTTCCTGCAACAAAATACTCAAGATTAGTCGTGTGGAAAATTTTACATGATCTTTGAATGGTACTATGATTGTAGAGCCTGTAAAACTTATCATCATTAGCAGCCTATCATGTTCCGGACAGCATATGGTCAGTTTGACTTTACGAGGCTTACTGTATACTAATATCATTAATACATAAGTCTCTGTTTGTTACCTCTGTATGTATATTATGTATTTTATTTATAATATTTATGGCATGTATTCAGCATTGCGTATTTAGTGTATATATGTATGTATATATTATTTATTTATATTTTATGTGCACCACCGACCGTTTTTCAACTTCTTTAGTCCTGTCCATCCAAAGGTTGACTGGAAGAAATCGCTTTAGGCGATAAGGCCGCCCATTATACTGCCGTTTATTTGTTTTTATGTTACTTTAAGTTTCATTTGTATTTTCGGTGTGTAATAAAGTTGTATTGTATTGTATGTTTAAATAGCTGAACCGATCTGAATGATATTTGGCAAAGAAGTGAACATCACGATGACAAACTGAGAGATGATTTACATTGAACAGCACACAATCTAGAATGTGGTGAAGGAAATTATTCGTGTCTTAACTGCTGGGCTATGTGCATACTCTGCGGAAGCAGCCGGGTACACATACATTTCTTGAAATCAATATGAACTTTATAACTACTGTACAAACATTCTAATTTCCATTACCAAATTGTAAAATTCGCTCTGGCACACCGCTGTTCATTTCATTTTATCTATATTTTTTGTGATAAATAAGCTTGTGCGTTAATGGGTAATATGAGCAGCTGTATCGTGAGAATATTTTTGTTATCACTTGCGTTAACCGCAACATACATCTAGACTACGCAAGTTTCCAACCACTATCTCACCTCAAAATAGCAACTAAGTGCTAAAATAACTAACTGTAATCAACATAAGAATTTACCAGCTAAAACTCTATAAAGTTTACTTGGAATTTACTTTATTACTTCACTATACATCTGCCATTTCAAGAATCTGCCATTTTCAGAATCTACCGTTTGCAGAATCTGTCATTTCTAGAATCTGTCGTTTACCGTATATTTATGTTTCATGGCCCACAGGTCAGTTGAGATCTGGGAAATTTCACCATATCTCGACAAGTTGCAGCAGGACAATTGCAAAGATCCAAACTTCTAGAGAGTAAGTGAAATCACTAAATTATCAATTAAATAGGTATAAATTTAGCAGTTGTTTATCAGACTATTATAATCAGTACAACCACTGTCACTTTCTATGAAATAGATAAGGAAACCAAACAGAAACAAGGCATGCCACATTAGTTGTTATGACAACAAAGTTATCTCAGCAGTAGAGTCAACAAGTTGCAGCAGGACAATTGCAAAGATCCAAACTTCCAGACAAAGTGAAATCAATATTATCAATTAAATAGGTATACATTTAGCAGTTGTTTATCAGACTATTATAATCAGGCAAAAGGTACATATTTTTTACCTAAATTAAATAATACGTGATAAGTCCCGATAAACGTTTAAAACATGTGTTCAAATCGCGAAAGTTTAAAAATTACTATTATAATCAGTACAACCACTGTGTCACTTTCTAGAAACCAAACAGAAACAAGGCATGCCACATTAGCTTTTAAGACAACAAAGTAATCTCAGCAGTGGAGTATGTGCGTTTAAGCGAGTGGCCAGCCCTGATGTCAGTTTTAAGGCCGGCTATAGGCTTCCGACATGGATTGCCAGTTGTTACATTGCTTAACAAACACATAAGCCCATTGCAGAAGAAGCTCAGTACACTGGCGCGAGTAATACTTGCGATAGTACTACGCATCGTCTGCAATGAGAATACTAAGCAACTTCCACTGCCACTGGCACTAAGCAAAAAGTGTTTTAGCTCAATGTTTTGATCAGCTGATGAGACCAAGCCTGGTCAACTTGTAAGGTGAGTAGCTTGTGTGATGTTTTGATGCTAGTATCAGGTGATCGGACCAAGCCTGGTTAACTTGTGAATAAACAATTTGTTATCACTCACTCTAATTAGATCTACTATGCAAACATATAGGGACCCTTTATTGATAGTGAGGTTATTTTGTTACTTTACGAATTAAGTTTTAAACATCACTCAAATTATTGCTGATTTGCTTAAGAAATTATACTTAACAGTAATTTATTAAAATATGGTGAAATCATGTATAAATAGCAGTGTGTGTGTCTGTGTTAATTCTGCCGTAACTATGATTATTTTGAAGGAAAATCTAGTTCTACAGTTTGTACTCGGTGCCATAACATTTCCCAAGTTTAACCAAACGCAACATCCAGTTTATGCTTTATATTATGCAACAAAGCTGTATACAGCTGACTGAACTGCCAACTGGTTTAAAAAATAAACAATTTCATACATGTTTGTAAGTGGTAGGTATAGTTTATAGATCAAACTGTGTCCACTTGGTGTGGTTTGTTAAGTTTTTAGCAATCAGATTAGAATATCATGCGACAAAACAATATTCGAGACAAAATTATACATTTCATAACTTGTTCATACAAGTCACCTATTGTATAAAGATTGCGAAATAACAAAAGGAAACGGCCAAGTTAAATGTTCACATAGTTTCAAGGAGCCTGGCCAAACAATGGACTCTTTTTGTATGAACTCTATTCAAGATGTGATTCCAATCCTATGGCCCCATTACGATTTAGCACGAAAGGACACAAAAGACATGGGAAATCATACACGTGTTAATGAAAGGAGATCCCATTTCATTGAATATTGCAGAGAAAACGCCCCGACCGCCATCTTCACGATCAAAAATCCCGAAATACTCGACCGTCTTGACACAACAGTAGTCTTGGGATCCCCATCTTGGGGATGAAAAATCAATAGCAAGCGTGAATTACCTCGCCACCATAGATATTTATGGCCAAATAGAGATCTCCAAAGCTGCCACCGCCGATTTTTCGCACGACATTGTATTTATCAGCTATTACTATGTTTTTTCGAGCCAACAACATGCTTCCGAAGGCAGCCATTTTCTTTTTTGTTCATTAATCGTTGTCACTGAAAGTTTATTGATGTCCCATCGCACCGAGCAGAGTTTTATCACACCACATTTACAATTTAGTGTCTCTAAACGTTCATTTAACACTGTAAATCGTACAAACACTACAAAAGTCCACTGAAAATCATTTTAATTCAAGACTAAAAAAACGTCGTCAACCTTTATCAAGTGACGTCGCAATGGCAGTGTGGCCAGCAATCAGACATTAAAATCTACCAGGAGAAAATTCGAGAATTGCCAGGATGTGGATAAAAAATACTATTTCTTTGCGATTACTTCGTTCTAGTCAACCAAACCCTAAAATAAAATCTAATAACCTCGGATAGGATGCTTCCAAATATTAATTACTTACAAACTGTAAAATTGCTTGAACTGCAAAACATCAGATATTTCATATCGGCGATACCAGCCACGAATTATATCACTGATAATGGCTCCTGCCTGACTCTACTGGTTATGAGAATGGGTGGAACAAGACTCCTTGGAAAACTGTAGAACAAAGACTAGATAAGTCATCCTGCTTCATATCCTACTTGAAGCCGTAAAACTATTCCATTTTGCACACAACACAAGTAACCTACTAACTAAGGACAAATGCAAGGGAAATGCAGGATGCATGTGTTTTATTCAACATTCAAAATAGACAGGGCGCAAAAGGTAACAAAATGCATATAGGTGAGAATAATGCCAATACTGTCACACATTTGAAAAATGTGTCTTACCGATACAGCAATATGGTTGGGTTTTGTGAATGGTTATTTATTTGAAAAGTGGTTCTTAGTTTTAGTATTGTTTTATTGGTAATGTATAATTTCAAGGATTCATCATTTAGTGGTCAATATAAGTGGTATAAGCAAAGGTAACAAAATGCAAATGCAAGCATAGGATATTGGGGGCTCCCCAAAATTGGGTAAATGCAACTTCCCAAGAATGGTGATGTTTTTCGAGTGTATGGATGTGTATATTTTTATGATTCTATATTCCCTCCTAAAGCCTAAAATAATTTCCCAATTTTGATGTGTGGAATGTGTTTAGATTTGTCTTCATGCCCAGTGTCATACGCAATGGGCATATGCTACATATTGCAGTTTTTTTTTGGAGATTTTTTTCTGTTTCTTAATTATTATCAAAATAGGACTGCTTGACAACATATTTGGCCATATTGTGTTGGTCATGCCTGCCAGAATTGGACAGAATGCTCCCAGATAGGGTTACCATATCCAGACATTTTAGTAAGTTGAATAGAATAGAATTTTTTTTGTTCATTTTTAGGCAGACGTTTATCAAGGTTTAGTCATTATCGCCCAAGCTAAAAAAGACAAATTACAAAGCAGGCCAAAGTGCAGAAAAAGGTCTCAAGCTCCAGACATCCGGACGGATGGTAGCCCTGCTCCCAGATATCTAATTTGGACCAGAGGAGCCTTACGGCCAACGACTAACTCGGTATCAAACTAAAAATCAATTAAATCCGCTCAATTGGAAAATCACGCGACCGCAAACCGTATCTGGGCGTGATAAGGTGCACGATCGCGTGATTTTCCAACTGAGCGGATTTAACGTTAGTTTGATACCGAGTTAGCGGTTGGCCGTTATATTTTGTACATCTATGATGATTTCTTACCCCATGATGATACAGTTCATTATAGATCATGTATTTATGTACGCATTACAATCTCTACATAGTATAAATTAAAGTCGCTTTCTGCTTCTGTCTGTCTGTCTGTCTGTATGGCCACTAACTCCTCCTAAACCACGCAACGAATTTTGATTTTCACCATCATTTAGATAAATGTTCACGGAAGGTTTATATATATATATAAACTAGCGGCCCGCCCCGGCTTCGCACGTAAATAACACCCGTGCGAAGCCGGGCGGGCGGGTCGCTAGTTAAGTATAAGATTGTAAAGCCTGCTAGATTGTAAAGTAGCTGGTATATCCTTACATAAAAAATGGCACACATTTTAGTCATTTTAATTTGATGTGATGAGTCATGAAGAGTTCTGACTCAGAAAAAAATTATGGAAATTAAGAAGCAAATCGTTTATTTATTAAATTATTCAGTCAGATTTGGACTCCTGCTACGTAAATGATTCATTATCATAAATTTATAAAAACAATACTACCAGCTATTTGGTACCATACTTACTCAAAAATGTGTTTTGGTTGTTTTTGATTACTACTAAACCCTTTTTGTGAAGGATTCTACTTCTACCCATCCACATGAAACGGTTTTTTTTCTCCAAAAAATATCAAAAAAAGGCTGGTTATTAAAATAAAATATCCTAACTAACCACGACTATTTTGAAGTTTTATCTTATAGCTTCACTAATATTTTGAGTAAAATTGAACGTACCCTTTGCTATGGTAAATAAAACCAGCCAAGTGCGAGTCGGGCTCGCGCACTGAGGGTTCTGTACCACCAAATAACTTGTTGGCTACTAAAACAAAAAAATTGTGCAAAAAGACAACATCCCATCCAACCGCTTGGGCGTTGGCCCAAGCGGTCAGCCATCCAAGTACCGACCGCGCCCGACGTCGCTTAACTTCGGTGATCGTACGAGAAACGGTGGTGAACAAAAATTGGTCACAGACTCGCACTTAGCCATTTATTATTATACTTTAGAGTGCGTACTATAATCATGCCAAGTTTGACGCTTGTAAGTATTACTGTTGTTACATTAGAGCAAATAGAAAAACATGTAAAAAAATACGTTTCTTGTATGGGGACCCCTATTTCGTTTTTACATTTTGACTTTTTTTATTATTTCTTAATTAATCCGCCTTAACATTATATATTCTGTGAAAATTTCAACTGGCTATGTATTCCTTTTTTAAAGACACTGGCGTTTAAAAGTTGGATGGACGGACAGACAGACAGACAGACAGGCTTTGTAATTGGGTCCTGTTTTTACCTTTTGGATACGGAACCTTAAAAAGATAATCCCCTCTGTAAACGTTTCCATGCAATTATGATGTTGCATTCTGTTTTAAACAAGCTTTCTTTTGTTGAATTTTAACTGAACAACGAAAGAGCCTGGTTTTTTAAAAATTCATATAATTATTACAATAATGACATTGATACATCTGATTTACAGTAAATCACATGTTGATTTTTAAGCTTATTTCTGGCAAAGAAGTAAATTAAAGACATTTGACTATATCATTGAGTTTGATAAAAAAAGCTAAATTTGATTAAAATCAAAATTATTTAATCGTGCGAACCCTGATCCTAAATTTACAGGATAATTAGGATTTATTGATGTGATAAATTTACAATTTATCACATCAATGACTTTCCATTACAGATGTCTGCAAACACCAAATAAATAAATATTCGAGACATTTTTGCACACACGGTCATCTGACCCCAAACTAAGCAGAGCTTGTGGTATGGCTGCCAGAGACTGATATACATACATATATAGTTTTTAAATACATACTTAAATAGATATTAACAACCAGATATAGAACAAATACAAATGTTCATCACATAAATGTTTGTCATAGGTGGGAATCGAACCCATGTCCCCAAGCTCAGAAGGTAGGTTCAGTACCAACTGGACCAACGGGCTATCAAATCTATGGTATTCAACCTCTTAAATGCTATTGGTACCGTTATGGGCATGACAGTAATAACTTTTGACCATGAATTAAATTGCTGAAGTTTTGATGTGTTGCTAGTACATTGATGCTACTTAAGGATGGTTGTCGTCCCCTGATGATACTTTTTGAAGTTTTGGACTTGTGATGTTTTTTTACCTCTTACAAGTCCATGTTTCGTCAGCAACTCTCCTGTTGATGGAGCATGCAGACTTAGAAGATACCTATTCACTCTGACCTTGAAAAGATCTAGATTGTATCTGTACCCCCATTGAGCCTCACTTGATTAAGGCTAGCCATAGGAAGGGATGTGTAAAGCATTTAGTATTGGTAAGTAGGTACCTTTAATAAGTAAATGTATGTATGTTGTGACTTTTGTGTTTTATTCTCCACGGGGAGGATCTATTGGTCTAATTTGTACATGAGGATTTACAATAAATTTGTTAGTATAGCATTATGCAAACTTAAATAATATGAAACTCAATTGTGCAAATTTTTTGTGGTGTAATATTGTTGAATCTGACACAGAAGTCTTGGCCTATTAACCTAGAAAGTTCAAAGATGTGCACTAAATAGGTAGTCTATGCTAGCCATAGCTTTGTCTTTGTTTTTGATGCCAGCCTTGCAAGCAATATGAGCATGAAGCAATAGGTTAAAATGACCTGTTTCTTTATAAAAAATCAATAGGTTGTCAAAAATAGATGGATACAGTAAACAAATAAGTTACATTAGGTCAAACATCTAAACCCAGTATCGATTAGTCATGCAATCTCTGACGGCCCTGAAGATATGATATCTGATGTCGAATTATGTAGGCACTGTTCCGCAACAAACATACGTCATAAAATTTACATTTCACCCCACTCCAACAAAAGAAAACGCGGCAATGACGACACATGGGTCCATGTTACGCCTACAGCTCCAAAATAAGCCAAATATAATTAGATATTTACCTCGCCATTGGCGATGTTGATCGCCAAATAAATGTCACCAAAGGATCCACCACCGATTTTCTTTTGCACCTTGTATTTTCCAGTAATCAATATTTCTTTCCGTGAACTAAAGGTCGACATTGTTACGGATTATGATAAAATCGTCCCGTTTATAGTAAATCAAACAATAAAATGCACAAATTACGCACTTTTGGAATAGAGAGAATGTTAAAAATCCACGGGCTACATTTTACGAAACTGTGACTGAATGGAATTAGGAATGATGGAGGATGTGATGCGTTCAAAAAGTAGGGCACGCGTTTTTCAGTAGAGTCGCATTTACTGCAGAGGTTAAATTCGCATTATTTTTAGTTCTGTTTTCCTATAGACATTTTAATTCTAAATGAAACAATATGTACATTTATTTCGCAATAGATTTCAGATTGGTAAACAATATCATTTTTGAAGATTAATTTATAAAAAAGGACTTTAGAGAAATGAAATGGTTTTTAAACGGAACCACATCAAGATGTATGCTGCCAGTAAACAAAGAAATTAATTTTACTATTTTAGTAGTATTTTTTTTGACAAAAGACCACAGATCTACTACATATCTGTGGTCATGACATAGGCACAGATCTACTACCTATTGTTGTGTATATCTGTGCACATCGGTCTTCACAGACACAGTCCGTAGAGTGAGAAGGAATAGTGAAGCTGCTCAAATAATAATAGTTGTACAAGCGAAATAGTAAGAAATAGAAATAGTTTCAGTTAGGTAAGTCCAACTTAGGCAAAGGGGTCTCCCGAAGAATCCAACTCGGATGGGCAGCGTTCGGGAAATTGCATGACATCTTCTCGTCCAAGATACCACAGTGCCCTGAGACAAGGGTCTTTGACCAGTGTGTGTTACCACCAGTGATGACATGGTACTGAGACGTGGTCCTTAATTGTTAGCCTTTTGGAAAAACTCAGAGTCACACAGCGGGTAATGGAGACAGCTATGCTCGGAGTTTCTTTGCGCGATAGAATCCGAAACGTGGATATTCGCCAAAGAACCAGAGTCACCGACATAGCTGTTAAAGTTTGCAAATTGAAGGGCAATGGGCAGGCCACATCGCTTGAAGAACCTGTAACCGATGGGGAAGGAAGGTTCTTGAGAAGAGACCACGAACCCGAAGACGCAGCGTAGGTAGGCCTCCCACTAGATGGACCGACGACATTGTGAGAGTCGCTGGCATCCAGTGGATGCAAAAGGCAGGCTGTTTTTCAGCGTGGAGGTTTAAAGGAGAAGCCTATGTTCAGCAGTGGACGTTTTCTGGCTGATGAAGATGAAGCGAAATAAAGTTATACACCGTTAGCTGATATTAAACGAGAGAAAGATAATATTTGCTGTCCCTTACTGGCGTATGCGATTCGTTTGTCTATCCCAAAGCTCATACGGGGCAGACAAACCGGTCGCGAAAATTTGGTTTACGGTATTTTTGAGCTTGTGCTTCATTAAATGTATTTTGAACATTTTTACCTGCTATTTTCCTGTGAATTCTTGCAAATTTGACCTTTGATAATTTTAGGCTGTAAAAGCCGCACGGAACGAAAACATGTAAATATAACCTTTCACACGTAAGTTTTGATTTTCGAGTCCATTACTGAATAGTCTTGCATGAATTACATGTTGTTGTTGATTATCTTTCGTGTTAGGTCAGATTTAATCGAAGTTAAACCATATTTTATATGAAAAATTACAATAAGCATGTGTCCTCATGTTTAATTTATTACAAATAACCGACTTAGCGAGGAATATAACTAAATACATTACACATACTGAAAAAATAATTCAAATTGGCTGATAAATCTCTGAGATATGAGCGTTTTAAGTTTTAGGTGCGGATAGGGAGGGGATGCTCTATCCCTTTCTCACAAAGCGTGTGTTAGTATAGCATTTGTATGGCGCTCCTGAGCCGTGACGTCACGGCTCAGTATAGTGCGCTCTCTGTCTAGCATGAAATTTATTTCTTATATCTGCTTATATCTTATTTATTTTTGAACTAATTTTAATTTTGTTTTCGTTGATGGGCTCTATTTATGATCAGCTTTTTTATGAGGTAATAAAAAAATATTAATCATCATGCCTAAAACTCTTGCTATCTCATATCTATCACGCTAGCAGCTTCTCTATACCTTTCTCTCTCTACGATGCTAGTCCATGGTTAGCACTTTAAGTTGAAGTACTAGGCGAATGTAGCCAGAACAAAAAAGAACGCCGCGTTTGGTAGAATTGACAAATTATCGGAATATTCCGATTTTCGGGATTAAGCTCGTTGCCTGGAAGAGATCGCTTTAAGCAGCAAGGCCGCCTATTAAAAGCCTAGATAATAGTTTTATTGTAATGTTTATTTTATCCGTTTTGTGGTATTTTAATAAAGAGGCATTGTATTGTATTGTAACCGAATCAACCGAATGCACCTTACTTTAATGGTTCAATAGCTGAAAACATAAATAAGCATAATTAAATATATTTTACATCAGGCTTTTCGTTGAATGTTGAGTCATAATTTATATTCGGGTAGGTAATTCGATAGGAGTGCTTATCAGTGCACATTCTCGAGCATTGAATGTTTTCTTCTGAAGTACAACAGATATGGATTAGTTTCATATTTCTCAATAAAAATAAAAAATTAGGTATATGTATAGGCCTATAAAATGAGGGTATTTTTTACTCTTTAATGTTTTTTTTAAATTGTAGGGTATTTTTCACTGTTATAAACATTATCCTATCATAAGCATTGTAGGACAATTCGTTTTACCGACATTAAAAATCCGCGTTACGATAATTCTTAGACTGAATAATTAAACTGAATCGTAATGTATTGATTCTGATTAAAATCTGGTTGATTTTAGATGGCCTTTGCATCCCACGAGATATGCAGTCTCTGCACTCCCTATACTATCCATTCAAATCAACTTGAAGTCCGTCGATAGTCGATACACACATATACACAAGGTTTTTTAATTTATAAAAATAGCTTATACCTCTCCGTTTGATATATTTCTTCCCAAATAAATGTCCCCAAAGGAACCACCGCCAATTCTCCTCAATATCCTGTATTTTGATGCTATTAGCAACTCGCTCCTGTACGCGAGCATTTGTTGAAACGAAGCCATATCGTTTTATATTAATACATGAATTAATAATGAAGTTAAACTTTAATATATTATTTTTAAACTTAGTAAACAAACACCTCATTAAACAACCATCTGCTACGAACAATTTTTTTATTTAAATTTATTGGCAACAATTTCGAACAAAACAAGCCACGATGTCGCCAGCAACTACTCATATTTTCTACGATTTACATCTGCCCATTGCACACTGCATTGTATTGGACCCGGGCTTGTCCTAAAACTGCGACCAGAACCACCAGAGGATGGGCAGCAGCATCTCCATACTGCATGGTGAACACTCTGCGATCTCCAAGACGCCTGTCAAGCGTGAAGATAATGGCAGCCCTATGACAGGTAAGTGTTGCGTACAGCCCCCAGTCCCCAGCAGCTCCTCTATCCCTGCAGGCCTAGCACGGGCCAAATTGACAAATTGTCTTTCCACCGTTTTTACCCACGTGTAGACGCAACAAAGCTAGAAAATAGATACGTTTGTCTCTTTCTCGCGGGATAAAAACAGTAGATAGTCATTTATCCACGGCCCGTGCTAGGCCCACTGGTAGCGGGCCAAGTAAAGGTGAAATAGGGGGGTGCCAAGAATCTCCGGCAGATGTCCCGGTAGCTACCACTCCCAACGAAATTTGGCTATGACAACGCAAAACATACGCAAGCTGAAACGCTGATACGCGCGTGCTTTCTTATATTTTTTTTGTTTATCACACTGATAGCCAGAGTTATACAGGGTGTTATTCAATACCTTATTGGATCTTTATTGGCCCTTGTGAATTTGTGGACCATACCGCTTAGCTCACATATTACCTAACCAATTTTATCACAAATAACAAAAACATCCTTTTTCTGTAATAAACTTTTATTACCTACGTAAAACATTACAAACTAAGCATATGCAATGCCAACAAACAAAAGTATTGTTATTAACAAATCTTATACTATTACATATTTAGGTATGATACATACATCACTATGGATAAATAATATAAGATAAAAATGATGTAGAAAATAAAGCAATACCATGATTTTTGCTGATTCGCGATCTCATACAATTACCTTTATAATAAAAATTAAATAAAATGCATTTATCCTTAAACTATTATTGTTGCTTGTACGACTAATAACAATAGTTATTATAAACTGTTAAGGCATAGGATATCCTATAATCCGAGGCTAGCGAAATTTTCTACACTCTTATGTTTAGCTTCGAGTCTATTCAAATTCTAAGTAAAACTATCCCACTCGAATGCCTAAGGGCTTTTCATGGAGACGATGAAAATAACTAGCGCCGATAGATGGCGCTATTTGCAAAGTGCCAAATTTGGTGTGAACAAAAAGTCAAATAACTGGTTGTCAATGTCTCTGAAAGACACTTCATAAAATCCACGTCATGGCTCTACACATTTTATGTATTGAGCCCACAGATCTACTACCTATAGATTTTCAATGAGCGTGGCTAGCTCAGTGCCTCTCGCTCATCATCGTATTTTCGCTCACTGCGCTTCTTGCAGCCCAAAATGCTACAACCAACCATTGTAAAATATCTTTTACAATTATTTCTCAGAGGAAACACGCATTTATCACATTAAATCACCAAAAAAAGGCAATAAATATAATTCAGACCCGTTTTGTTTGTCACTGATTATTACAGATTTTGACACTTGAGGTACCAAAAACAGGTCACGCCGATAAGGACAACAAATTCTATTTATGTCCTTTTCGTACTTGTGCTGAGCCATATCAAGTTGTCTCTTTCACTAAAATATATTGCCGATCTGGTTGTGTATATCTGTGATTGAGCCTGTATCAAGTAATAATCACAAACCCATAACGCCATCTACTGACGTTTTATGGAATTGCCCTGAAAACCCCTCTTTGACATAAAATAGATTCTTATAATACTTTTCAAACCAACATACAAAAGATACCTAGTTATTTGTATAGCTTACATTAATTTGGAGTCTGAACGAAAAACCCTGTCATCTGATTTAAATTTTAAAATCTACCAAAAGAGTAGTAACATTTTTAATAACAGCAACCCAGTCTTAACTTTTCAAAATTGCGATCTTGGGGGTTTATTCTGTATGTCAAATTGGCTGATTATAATGTATCATTATCTACAGTGCAACTTATTTTTAGACTGTAGGCACAACTAAAATTGTCCCGTTTATTTGTGTGGTTTGTCCAAAGTTTGTCGCACATCTAATCTGACAGCACAAAAATTACCTGCATAATTATCTCGTCCTTTCAATACTGAAATGAAGATGGCAACAATTTTAGAGCTGTCATTTTTAGAAAATGGCACATCAGAATCGCTGGCGTCGATTGACGAACGTCGATGTTTGTGTTGATTTAAGGCGCAGGCATACACTTGAGACGCTCGAAAGCGGCCTTCTCGAGTGCCTCGCGGTGGTCCGGGTGGGCCACCTTGATGAGCTCATACGCACGCTGCCTCAAAGTCTTCCCGAAGAGGTAGGCGATGCCCTGTTCTGTTACCACGTAGTTCACGTGAGCGCGGGTGGTCACCACCCCAGCACCTATTTAAAACAAGTTTAAAAAAAAATATTTTTTATTTTATTACAAGGGAATTACTCACGTTAGATTAAGCCGGTTTCAGAGTGCAAAGCGAGATGCAGCTGCGCGCATGCATTCACCTTGAAAAAGACCGCCTAATGCGGTTGAAACTATAGTCGGAGTGACCGGCTTGATCTTGAGTAATTGCCGTGTAATATAAATAAAATGTGTGAAGACCACTTCAGTTTCCATAATATAAGAAAATGATTGCGCACACCATAAATAACAACTATACCTGAGTTCAGAGTTTGAGTTATTTTTCTCTAACTAAACGACTTAATGGGCAGACCAGCCCGCTGGTCGGACGACATCGTTAAGGCAGCAGGAAAGCAGTGGACAAGGCTAGCACACGACCGAAAAAGATGGCGCGCTGAAGAGGAGGACCTATACCCAGCAATGGGTGGAGAATGGTTGATGCTGATGATGATGATGAAACGATTTAATGAGTATTTTATGATTCGCTAACATAATGTATAGATATGAATTTTAAAATGCGATTCTAGCCTACAAATTGTTACATAACCTCCTACCGTTGAGTTCTACTAAATAGGAATATATTATGACAATTTTAACTCATTAATAGGCTTGCGTTTGACCGCCTACACGCCTGATGTTAAGCGATGATGCGGTCGCGGTCTACAGATAATAAAGACATTCCAAAATCAATCAATAACTGGGCCAGCATGGCGAATTAGGGTCCATCCTCTCTTTCCAGAACTGATAACAGATGGGGAAGAATGGGTCTTCAGTGGAGACCACGAACGTACAGACCAGTAGGTAGGCCTCCAACTAGATGGACCGATATTGTGAGAGGCGGCAAGTAGATGCAGATGGCAGAGGCTGTCGTTCGGTATAGAGGTCGAAGGGTAGGCCACATACCAAGTAGACTACATCCAAGTAGACGCCAGAAGTTAACCTACCTTGCATGTCATATTTCCAATACAACTACGATAAATTATCGTAGTTGAGTCCAGCTAAAATCAGTCTGCTCAATTGGTGCCGCGATAACACATGTCAGTTTGAAACGAAAATGGGTAATTGTGAAACGTAAGAATACCACAAATAGAGTTGGCAGACATAATAAAGATCTTACTTTTCACAGGTAAGTACTTTTAGGTACAAAAATATTTGACACGCTTAGTTTTCATGCAGTTTGGACTGTTTGCAAAGTCTACTTAGATATAGGCCTGTGGGGGAGGAGGAGGAACATATGTTCAGCAGCAGACGTCTTCTCGCTGATGATGATGATGTATTTACCTGGCTTGAGAGTGGGCACAATCTTGCTCACTCCCTTCTTGGTTTGCGATACGATGGCGATGATCGGCTTTCCTTTCCCGTCCACCGACTCGGCCGCGCCGCGAATAAAGTCAACTTGTCCACCGAAACCAGAGTACATGCGGGTTCCTGGAAATATACACGATGTTGTTCAATGAAAAAAAAAAAAACATTCAATCCATCCTTCAAACTGGCCGAGTAATTACAAAATATACAGGGATACGCGGAAAGGGCGTACTAAGCCAAAAGGGATCCGTTCTAATTATCATTATGAACAACTTTTGCTATGGGCAGGTGGGTCACTCCGCAGTTTAGGTACGTTCGGCCGGCGCGCCTTTCGGGCAGGCGTATGGCAGGGCAATGGCCGCTCGACTTGCACGTCAGGTACGTCGCGCGTAATTTCTGTGATTTTTGCAACGAACAGTGACTTCTAAACGATCTTATAATCCGTGTAAAAGATGCTGTTGTGCTTACGGGTGTATAAATAAAAAGAAAAGGGATAGTTTTTTTTATTTTTAAGAAGACAACCCTAACATTACATTTGCCGCGTCTGGAGAGTTAGAGCTACGTAATAGAAAGAGAGCGGCTCTCTAGGTGAATATAGCGAGCGGTATCCAGCGCTGTGCGAGTTGAATTGCTACTTTATTGCCTCGTAGATAGAGTCCTTGTTTATTTAAATTTCTTTGCGGAGTTAACTTTCTGCTTCTTGGTGTATTCAGTGCCATGGAACGGAACCAACTCTGAAGTCGCAAAAAAAATAACAGCTATTCCGTACATTTTGTGATGACAATTTTTCGCTATTTGAAGGTTGATCCTATAGTAATAGTTGTTCATAACGATAAGTAACGATGTACGCATCAGTGGGGTATTTTTTAAAGAATATGTGGCAAACAAGTGACGTACCACCTGATGGTAAGTGGTCACCGTCGCCTATGGACACCTACAATACCCGGGGCATTGTCAGTGAGTTGCCTACCTTTGAGGACTCTATTCACCCGTCGTTTCAAGCAGTGCATACTTCGGAGGCAAACCGAAGGTGGTAAGCCATTCCACAACTTATAGGTGCGTGGTAAAAACAATTGATTAAATCGAACAGTGCGAGACTTCCACGCATATATAATGTGTGGATGGCTTTTCCGGCGATGGCAGCCGGTTCGGTGGTATAACCGCGATGGAAGGATAAGGTCAAAAAGTTCATCACTGATTCAGTAATCTATACTAATATTATAAAGAGGAAAGATTTGATTGTTTGTTTGTTTGCATTGATTAGGCTCCCGAAACTACTGAACCGATTTGAAAAATTCTTTCACTGTTGGGAAGCTACACTATCCCCGGGTGACATAGGCTATAATCTATACCCGTGCGAAGCTGGGGCGGACCGCTAGTAGTATATACCAGAACAACAGAGGTCCATGAATGTCCCAACAAAGCCAATTACAAACTGAGACTAGAAAAACACCCGAATCAGCTTGCGGGTCAACGCACTATCCCTGAAACCATACGCCGGCTCAAAAAGAGGCGGGACATATCCGTCCATAATCAAACAAACTGACTGCACAAAAAAGGGCTGGCTCCACTGGGAGCAGCGCCCTCCACGTAAAGAAGCCTTTACCTCATCTGCTTATAGTCAAAAGACTGATCGCATGATAAAAACAGAGGGAAAAAAACTGATTCAGTAATAAATTGAGTTTATGAAGGCTACTGACCGATGGAATCCGCGCAGACTTGTCCAGTGAGGTCGATCTCCAAGCAGGAGTTGATGGCCGTCATGGACGGCTGCAGCGAGATTATGTGAGTGTTGTTCACGTAGTCTATCTCCAGCATCTCTGCGGACACAAACCTGGGTTCACAAGCTACATACATTGGATGGTAATCGTTTGGTTTTTTTTTTCCGCTGGTAATTAACTTATTATCTCTTATGTTAAAGACTTCGAATGTTACTATTTACCTATCTAAGCACACGCAGAACAGATGGCCGATGGGGCCGAAAGGTTCTGGAATGGGGACCACGGACGGTAAGCGCAGCGTAGGACGTCCACCCACAAGATGGACATACGATCTAAAAGAGACCGCAGGGAAACGCTGTATGCAGGCCGCTTCCAACCGGCCCTTTTGGAGATCGATGGGGGCATCGATCTCCAAAAGGGCCAGTTGAAAGCGACCTGCATCCAGCGTTTTCCTGCGGTCTCTTTTAGATCGACTGTCTATTTTGTGCTTGTCATCTGTCCATTTTGCTACTTTGGCGGGTCATATTTCGCAAAGGATACACTGGATTCTTCTCATGGTTTCACCCTCAAAATTGTTTGTTTTGTAATCCTATAAAGTAAGTTAGATAGCCCGTTGGTCCAGTTGGTAATTAACCTGCCTTCTGAGCTTGGGGGCGTGGGTTCGATTCCCACCTAGGACAAACATTTATGTGATGAACATTTGTGTTTGTTCCATATCTGGTTGTTAATATCTATTTAAGTATGTATTTAAAACTATATATGTATGTATATCAGTCTCTGGCAGCCATATCACAAGCTTTGCTTAGTTTGGGGTCAGATGACCGTGTGTGCAAAAATGTCCCGAATATTTATTATTAAAATCAACATCAAGTAGGTATACCGATGAAGGGGTTGTTGTCCACGAAATCGTAGAGCTCTCGGTTGCCGACCAGGAAACTACCGACGATACGACCGCGGTGCATCTTCTTCCTGTAAAATTACAACATACTTTATACCACTCCCCCTTTAAAAAGCTTATTTTATTCACTGAAAATAGTGAATAAAAAGCTCTATTTTGGTGTTTGAATTTAGAACACACCAATATATTCGACATCCATCTCAATGCTTTACAAACCTCTTTGCGCAAAAAATACTCTATACAAACTTTATTTTTCTCGTAGTCATGGTATAAAGTATAGTATGCAACTCTTGAATAAAACGCATTTATATCGAGGGCCATGAATCACTCGCGTCGCTCAGGATTCTAACACTTGATTTACGAGCGTAACGAGTCACGAAGCTACGATCGTGATTCAGTCGCTAGAATCCTTCACTTGCTCGTGATTCATCTATGGCCCTCGCTTTAAATCCGTCCTATATTAATTAATTGCATAATATACTATTTTACCATTGCCACTCGAAAAAGAACATCTGATTCATCGATAACAATACATAAAAATAAATGGTCTTTAATTCACTGAGTAAATAAAAACATTTTAAATACCGAAGAAGCACGATGTACGAATTAAAAACAAAAAATTTATGAATGTACTGAGCGTACTGGCTGGCCGGATGAAGCTGTTCCATTGAGCTATCCAATTTAAATTAAGAAAAAAGTATCCCGCCAATTTTAGTTTGTTTCTCTTTTTTTACCGACTTTCAAAAAAAGGAGGTTATATCAACTCGACTGTTTTTTTTTGTATGTTTGTTATTGTTCTATTAGGTATGGTTGTTTTAGGTCATCGGAAAATCTATTATCATTATAAATAGTTAAATAGTAAGATCTGTGATAATCTATACTAATATTATAAAGAGGAAAGATTTGATTGTTTGTTTGTTTGTTTGCATTGAATAGGCTCCGAAACTACTGAACCGATTTGAAAAATTCTTTCGCTGTTGGGAAGCTACACTATCCCCGGGTAACATAGGCTATAATCTATACCCGTGCGAAGCTGGAAGTTCTTCCAGTGACGAAAATGAGACACTGAGTCCGAAATAATTTTGTTATAAAGCAGCAATTACCGTAAATAATTTGTTGCCCCCAAAATCTAATAGGTATAGGACTGTTTCAAAACTAAACAAGAATAAACCATAACACTGAATTTCGAAAAAAAATATACTTATTATATTTAAATCTTTGTTTTCTTATTACTTACCGATTATAATTATAATAAAATGTGATAAGTATAAATACTACACTACCTAGGTACTATTTTATTTTTCGCAGTCAATGGTAAAAACAGCTTGACTGTCCATAGAGCGTAAAGGCCTAGCTAAGGCTAGAGACAATCCAATGTTCGTGTTTCATTTATTTGATAAGTAAATAGGTAACGTGCTCACTTGTTGTTGGTGACGCAGCCGCGACGCACGAGGTCGATGACCCCCACGCTGAACATCTCCGAGTGGATGCCGAGGTCCTTGTGGTTCTTAAGGGCGGTCAGCACAGCGTCAGGGATGTTGCCGATACCTGCCGTAATGAGCTTTATTAACAACACATTAAAGCACAGAATCATAACTCATAAAACAGGAGTAGAAACTTCTTCATCAGTAAGGCCGTCATCACCAAGGGCGTCGCCAGGGTGGGGCAGAGAGGGGCGCTTGCCCCACCCTGGCTAATTTAGCTGGCCCTGGCATGACATCTGGGGTGACCGATTTTTACAAATTTACCTTGTTACCTTTACTAATTGTTTTCGTTTCTTCCGTTCATCTTATTTGTATTCATAGAGCCTAAAGCATAAATGTGTTTTAGAAGCCTACTTTTTTGGTAGTTCCCAAAAAGCAGACTGTACAGTCTGCCATAGTGTGGCTGATGCTGTTCAGCGTTGTTGTGGAGTAGTGGGTGCCGGAGAGAAACTCTGCTTGATAGTTGTTGATATAAATTACTCCAGTGATGTTACACGCGTGGTGTCTTAATTGCTACTCAATAATACTAGTTTATTCTATTAATAAGGTTAACTTTTACTTCCGCGGTAGAAACACGTGTGTCCCAGATTCGGCTGCTAGGCCAAGGTACAAAGTCTGTGCGGTTGGGACCGTACACAGACTTTAAGAGTTGATATGTCGTGAACTTGGGTAGCGTTGCATCAATTTACGCGGTTATGGCAAACAGCAACGAATTCATATTTTGGTTATAAATAGTTAAGTATACAATTAAGTTAAATGTAATTTTGGAAACATGATTGGTGAAACTTTTCTCGATAGAATAATTCGGCGAAAACAGGCTTTCTAAAACACGTTTTAAGTTTTTTCTCCGCGTCTGGAAGTTCGTAACAATTTATTTATTCATATTCTAATGGTCATTTGTATAATGGAATTGCATGTAAATTCTTTTTATTTAAAATTAAAATAGTTCTAGAGTAATTTGAAGTTTTTAGCATATGTCACTTCCGTAATTTAGTTCTGAGGCGGGTGCCGATTCGTGCGTATATCTTCCTGCAAGCGTAGATAGCATATTTTTGTCCCTGTTTCGCGCAGAGGCAAAACTTTAATTTGAGCTGACGACATATCGACTCTTAATGATTATGCCAAAGGTGGTTACGGTCAACAACGACAGAAAGCCGGCTTGTTGGCTAGTGTATGATGAGTGCATAGAAAAAAGGTTATAGAAGCGACAAAATTACTTAAAACCCTGACATGGTTAGCCAGCGGGGGCTAGTTTTAAAAGAAAGTTTCAATTTTAGTAGGTGTTTTTTTTATCATAGAATAAGTGACAAACAAGCTACGGGCCACGGTAAGTGGCCACCGCCGCCTATAGACACCTACAATACCCGGGGCATTGTCAGTACGTTGCCTACCTTTGAGGACTCTATTCACCCTTCGTTTGAAGCAGTCCAAATTATATTTAGGAGGAAAAACCGAAGGTGGTAAGCCATTCCAGGTGTTTGTTATTACAGTAGAGTCTCACTAATCCGGCACTTCAGTACATCGGCACGTCCAGTAGTCCAGCACTAGGTATACACCTATGACCCCACTCTCTCTGTCCTTTCCTCAACTTCTACCTACGCCCGACCGCGCTCTTTCCTACCCAGACCACAAGTAATTTAGTATTCATAAAGAAAATTTTAATATCTAAATACACACTACCTATATGTGTATATATGCAATGCTTTATTTTATTGAATATATATGAATTTTGCAAATGAATCCAATAATCCGAATATTCCAATAATCCGGCACCTCATAAGCATGCATAAGCATCATGTGTATTACATTGGTAATATTATGGCGTTAGCAACGCACACCGGCTGTTTGACGTGCATGACTTCACCTGTCGGTTCCAACAGAAGACCAGCGCTGGTTGTTTACAGCCAGCATTACGCTGAGTTGGCGCCGGCTTGTACTTATCTTTAGTTTCTGTCATAAATAAATATTTTTCTTTCTTTCTTTCATAGTCTCTAATAGTGTCGGATTAGTAAGACTCTACTGTATAATTTTTTGCCCCACCCTTAATTTAATCCTGGCTACGCCTATAGTCATCACCCTCGCTGTATGCTTACCCATCTGCAGCGTGGCACCGTCCTCGACCAGGTTGTCTCCAATCAGCTGGCCGATCTTGGTTTCCTCAGTGGAGGGTGGTTTCCCGCCGTGGTCGGGCAGCTGCGTGTCGTCTTGCACTGCGTAGTCTATGTGAGACATGTGGATGATCGCGTCGCCAAATGTTCGAGGCATGTTCGGGTTGATCTGGGCTGGAATGGGACATTATATTGTGTTATTTTCACAGAAAAGAGAAGTAAATAGAACGGACATGAAAAGGAAAATCTGTTACCAGGCATTATGAGTGAACCTTGATTGAACATTCTTATTTAGATCAACGCGCCGAACTCCGCTAAACAGTTACTAACTGATTTGGAATGACTGACGCTTCGTTTATATGGGCGCAACTGGCTACAACAAATTTCTTACAAAAATGCCTTGAAAGCCGTTCTAATTTAAACCGCGATTATGTTGCTTATTAATAAATTTTAGGAATTGACATGAATTCCAAAATTTTATTAATAAGCACATATTATTACACATGCAACATATTCACATCATAATTTCTAAGGTGACCTACAGTGAGAAAGGTAAAAAAAAAAAAAAAATTAAATAATAGACTATTTTCTCGGTCAAAACAAGTTGAATGACATTGAACACTGTAAATGATTTTGCGGAGTGAATCTGCTTCATGCAACCACAACACAGTGGAGTGTCCGTACCAGTAGGGCGCCTTGGAAGAGTGATGAGCTTGACAGTGTTGCACTAATATGTACTATATACTATAGTTAAATTTTTATGTTATTGTCTGACAAAGCCCCTTACAGCTGAATTAGTTTTAGTATTTTTAATTAATCAATTAATTAATTTTTAAAGACTTTTTTACTTATGCTTAAGTGTACCAGTCTGACGAGGCCCTTATACAGCCGACTTATTTAACGCTTTTACGTGCATAGATCTACCCTAATTATGGTTTAAATTTTCGTTTGCTGAGCGAGACTCAATGTGTCTTACTTACACCTGACTACAAAAATGTGCACTAAATTGACGAGTCCATAGTAGCAGCATTCGTAGTATATATTTTTATTATAAAAAATATTATTACTAATGTGACTTTATGATAATAAATTATATTATATTCTATTCTCAGTTTTTGATGGTTTACAAACTAAAGTCTGTTAAGTGTATGGAGTAGTATGTACGCTGGATTGTGTGCAACCAACATACCAATAATAATCTTCGAGTTGACAAGAGCGGAGCGCACGCAGTCGACCGAAGTGCCGAGACTGCAGTACCCGTGGTGGTCCGGGGGAGACACCTGAAAACACACGATATTTGTTAAGTGATGTTGGATCTCACTTGTTACTTGTGTAGCGGGCATTATACGCAACTAGGCCATTCATTGGCCCATTTTGCGTCACCCGGCTATAGCTAATTCAGCCACCCGGTAGATGTTGGATCAAAATACAGTAGGAATAAAAAATAATTTATTTGGGGTGCTTTCGGGTATTCATTTGGTTTCAGAAGCGCATACGTCGGTGGTTTCATAAAGGCCATTGTCAGTAATTTCATATGCGCATTTGTCAGTGGTTTAAGTCTCGCCATTGTCAGTGGTTTCATAAGCGTCATTGTCTTTGGTTTCAGAAGCGCAATCATCGGTGGTTTCATAAGGGCCATTGTCAGTAATTTCATATGCGCCTTTGTCAGTGGTTTCATAATCGTCATTGTCTTTGGTTTCAGAAGCGCAATGGTCGGTGGTTTCATAAGGGCCATTGTCAGTAATTTCATATGCGCCTTTGTCAGAGGTTTAAGTATCGCCATTGTCTTTGGTTTCAGAAGCACAATCGTCGGCAGTTTCATAAGGGCCATTGTCAATAATTTCAGTTTGTCAGTGGTTGAAGTATCGACATTGTAAGTGTTTTCATAGGCGCCATTGTTTTTGGATTCAGATGCGAAATTTTCAGTTGGGAGCGATGTATAATGCGGTCTGATTGCTTAGGCCTCGTTTATGGAGAAGCAGGACGTCGCGCGACGCGGTTAATTCAAACGTAATCATATAGCCATGTATGAACGTGACGTTGCCTGCGTTGAAGCTCAAACGACGTACCGGCCCTCGCTGTTGAATTCAATCGCAATTGGTCTGACAGGGGGTATTTTAATCGATAACTGGCTGAAGAAGAACCCTTCCACTAGAATATCAACCAAATCCTCTTGAAAACAAGGCGCATATTGAAAAGGAGCGCGCCAGCGAGCAAACATTCCCGCTTATAGCCCGTAGGAATATCCGTCTTGTTCTCAAGACTATACGATTTCGATGGAGCATTGTGTATTAAACCGATGGTGATTGGAGTCGAAACCTTAACAATATCCACTTTATTTTTAAGTGGCTAAGGTGTATATTCGTGTATTCGTTCATACTGCTAGTAATTAAGTTAATACCTGGATGACAGAAATGTCGGGCTGGATGATCTTCCTGTGGAACAGCTTGGGGATGTCTTGCAGGAAGATGGGGATGGCGTCGGAACGACCCTCGGCCACCGACTGGCGCACGTTGGCCGCCATGAACAGCGAGACGGATCTGCCGGGCGACAGTTACAAAGGTATAGTGGCCTTTCCATGTTGTTAAGGATGCTGAGGTGACATGGGAAATCAAATAAGGAATTAGGGCGATACCATACCGCAAAACTTTTAATAAGTACGAATCTAGTTTTTATTATTAACGTCATATTTTTAACGTGAATTTTGTAATAATCATATTAAAACAATACCTGAATTTGAATTACTACAGACGATCATAAAGACCTTGCCTCTTGCCAAATCCAATTAATTATTTCCAGTCTCTCCCCCTGCTGGTCCTAGCCTACCCATCCTACGAAACATACTATTTCCTTGCCAAATTTAATCAATACCTGTTTAGCCATTCAGCCATCATTCATCTAGTTATTATTAGTTCACAAGTGTATTTCGATCCATCAGTATTGGTCGTTATCAGACGTTTAATGTACTGTTATGATATTATGTTTAATTACTGTGATAAGAGATTGGTGGCCAAATATTTATGTTTACGTAATGTGATGATATTGAAAATGACGCTAATTCAAGTGTACGTATTTTTGGAATGAGCCCATCGTGAACGCTGTTTTCAGTCGAACTTTTGCACCGGCGTCATTAGGATTTTTAAGGTTCCGTACCCAAAGGGAAAAAACGGGACCCTATTACTAAGCCTACAATGTCTGTATGTCTGTCCGTCTTTCCTACCTATTAACGGCTGTATCTTTCGCACCGTAATACATAGCCAGTTGAAATGTTCACAGAATGTTTAATGTTACGGCGGATAGAAATAACGAAAAAGTCAAAGAGTATAAACGAAATGGGGGTCTCCATACAACAAACGTTTTGTATTAGCTCTAATGTAAAACTTGACTGCGATACTAGCGCTACGGTAATTTGTAGAACCCTTTCGTACATTATCTGACTGCAGCGCTTACGGAAGTTCGAGACAACCCATAACACGCTCAAATTACGGCGCCATCTAAGTTCATACAGTTTTTAGGCAAATTTCCGAGCTACGCTCTAATGTTCCGCTATTGGCTTTCCTCTTAGTCTATCTTCCTTGATAATACCTACATACAGTACATACTTATAATTTGTGCATATTATATGAAATGGAATATCACAAAAGAGTTATCATTATCATTATCTCATTTACTGTCAGAACGAGGCTTAGGCGGTATCAGATTACGGGACAGGTATGAGATAAGTCAGTAACACCATCCAATAACTTTGCAACTAGTTTGCAAAACAAAATATTTTTTACAACAAAAAAAAACTGACTTCGCGTCCCCCCTAATTGCCCACCCGTAAAGGTGGTACATTTTCTTCAAATTAAGACCACTCAATAAAGATTAAATAGCAAGTATAAATTGCTTTTTTTTAAATAACTCCTCATAAGAGCCGGTAATCTTCAAACGGCTTCTTTGAACTTTTGAGGTTCTTGGACATACCGGTTTCCTCACGAGGTTATGGAAGATAGAGAGGGGTTACTCTGTCCCTTTCTCGCAAAGCGTGTGTTAGTATAGCGTTTGTATGGCGCGCCTGTGGCGTGACGTCAAAACTCAGTATAGTGCGCTCTCTGTCTAGCATGAAATTAAAATACTTATAACTTGTTAACGTTTTAACTAATTTTAATTTTGTTTACGCTGATGGACTCTATTTATGATCAGCTTCTTTATGAAGTAATAAAAAAATAAAAAGATGGCGCGCTGAAGAGACTTATACTTACCCAGCAGTGGGTGGAAAATGGTTGATGATGATGATGCCTATTGTATCGGTGCAGGGCCGAGGATCGAACTGAGTGCCATTGTAAAGCGCACATGCCACCGTTCGGCCACCATCACTCTCAATTCGTATAGTAAAGGTAAATACCTGAAGATGTCCTTGCAGTCAGGGTGCACGTAGGCAGCATCCTTCTCCGTGTGCATGTGAACGACCTTTATGTCCTTGAACGAGGCGGCCTTGCCGACCTCCGTCATGGCGTTCAGGAGGGGGACGGGAGTGGCTGCCGCGCCTTGCGCGAACACCGTCTGCCCTGGAATACGAAAAAAAATCACATTAAAGCGAGGTTTTCCCACTTTTTAGGGTTACGTACCCAAGGGGTAAAAACGGGACCCTATTACTAATCCTATACGATGTCTGCTCTTCTGTCCTACCTATTAACGGCTGTATCTTTCGCACCGAATACATAGTTACGGTGAAATAATTAATAAAAAATAAATAAATTAAAACGAAATGGGGGTCCCCCTTTTGAGGACATCGTTTGCAGTTGTGTGCCGCTCAATATTGAAGTGTGCGTTTGTAGAACTAAGAGCATGTCAGTGTGTGCAATACGTGTTTACCTCACCCCCTTTAGTTTTTGGCAGACTTGATTCGGTACTTGCTCGAGTTTATGGCAGATCAAAACTATATATTATCAAGTCATGACAAAACGGACAAACAAGGGAATATGGCCCTTACCATTTCTCCCTTGTTTATTGAAGCTGATAAAGTCAGTTAATTTAGATATTATTAATAGCTCCTCATTTTTTCCGACTATATAAACAATAATAAGTACAAAGTTAACTGACAACGTTATCTATCTATAGTACATGTATATTTATAATACAGAGTTTACAACACGGGTTATTGGCACAGTTATCAGGAGCTATGGGGTCAGCTGGGGGTGTGGTTCAAACACAATATAAGCCTTAGAATAACTACACATAGAAACCAAGTACATTCGCAAAATTTAAGCCATTCAAATGGTGTCATATATGGCTCCAAAAAAATTATAAAATTTTTATAAGTGTTATGGTGTGACATTCCACAGGTAATCCATAAATTTTCTTGCTTAAATCGTTTAAAATACCAATCGAAACGTAAGCTACAAAGCGAATTTGTAGCTTACGTTTTGAGAAGGCGTTGTTTGGAAACCTACCTTCTCTGAGTAGTTATTCTAAGATATAAGCACTATAAATCATCATTGACGTGGTTCTATGGGGGACTTGAATTATCAATGGCATGACTCAAGAATGACTGGTAGGGAGTAGAAAACTAGGTAATTAAAAAGGTCAGACGTAATGTTAAACCCTCAGATCAGACATACAAGGGAGATATGACTAAGTACAATTTTCAAATTCAAATTTCTAATAATTTTTTTCAAGCAACAAAACAACCCATATAATTCATTAAATATGTCAAACCATACGAAATTTAACTAAGGCAATAAATCAAATTAATAGTGACAATAAAATTCTAAACAATGAGTTAATAAGCAATGTCAAATAAAATAATAATAATGTCTAAATAATAAATATGGTTCACATTACAGTCAATCATTTATTAAGTAAATCAATACAAAAATACAATACAAATGTCATAAATCAAACAATAATAGATACAACAGATCTGATATGTCACAATGTCACCATAGATAGTTAGTATTTTCGCTTCGGCATCGGTGCTGGAACATGCCTGTTACAGCAATGCCGAAGGAAAGCACAATCGAGCCTGGCCGCAATCATCGCCAGGACGACGTTGGAGCTGACCCGCACTCTGCGCACCAAGGACATACATTCAAATATAATTCAGAATCATTTGTATAATTCATACAAATTACTCCGTTTTTCACATCGATATAAAATACATAGTCACAATCGTGCCAAAATTTTCCGAACCAAAACGCGGCGCACGCTACTAATTGCGCAGACTTTTTGATTAGTTACAAGGTAACCGCGATCCGACTACAACGCCGCGCGATGCTAGAGCTAAGACGACATAGCGGACAACTAACGTTGAACACTATGCAAGCGAAATCACGTCTAAATTGGAGTAAATGTGGCTTTGTGAACTATATATAATTGATACAATATAATTATGTACAATGACGCTCGGACGTTTTTTGAATGTTTTCACTGAGATTGTGACTATAGAAATTGTAAATCGATGAAAAATCACGGTACAATTAAGTACTATTTTTTTACGCACACTAAGAAACTTGTATCGACACCAATGAACCAAGTCCACCCACAACAAAAAGGGCGACAAAGTCATCTGCAGGGTAAGTTTGACAAGACATCAAGCCTGATTTAGTCCAGATGCGTTCGCACCCAAACCGCCACCTTACCATATCTTCCTTGTTTGTTATCTGAGTCCTGAACCGAATTCCAGATTCCAAAGATTCGTACACAACGATTTGGGTCGTCTTTTATAAAGGACGACCCATTAAGGTCGTCATTTATGATAGGTACTGTCCAAGAATGGAACTTCCCTACCGTCCTCCTTGTTTCCTGATATCTACAATCTAGGCATCTTCAAGGCTAGAGGGAATAGACTTCTTCTAGAATTTCTAGATCAACGTGTTCCGTCCTCGGCCACACCGTCGCTTACCATTAGGCGAGTTGGTGGCCAAAAGTATATCAATTCTAAGGCAAAAGGGGGAGGGTGGAATAAGGTCATGAAGCTCTTGCGCACAGTCATAGCGTGGAGTTCAAAGGCCTTAGTTCAGCAGTGGACGTTTGCTAGCTGATGATGATAGTCAAAACCTAGCTCTGTGGGGCCGTTCATTAATCACGTGATGTTTTTTTAGCTTTTTAATCCCCCCCCCTCCCCATGGTGATACGTGGTGAGGTTTAAGACTAACCCCCCCGCCCCCACCCAAAATCACGTGTAGTTTTTGTACCTTAAAAAAAAAAAAAATATTTTATTTTGTCATTAAATACAGATACTTGTTTATAAAGTATAATCTAATTTTATTCAGAAATTATATTAAGGACCATGACAAAAATGTCTAGACTGAAAGGTTGCAGGTTGTTTTTAATTGGCAACACGCCGTTTTTCGGTTTAGAAATCGCGCGTTTGACGAAAAAAAATACACGTGATATCTTACTACACCCCTCCCCCCTTGGGATATTTCGTGATTTTTGCAAACCCCCTCCTTTCAAGCCTCACGTGATTAATGGACGGTCCCTGTGAAGTCTGATTTCTAGTTACTGTGTGACCAGCATTTCAAGGGTATTATTATTATGATTATCACATGACAAGAGTTATGTCAATAGTTATCTATAGGCCAGAATAGATTACAGCGATAAATCGAATAACGAAAGCGATTTGTTAAGCATATAGACCAGGGGTGTCCAACTAAATTTTGTGGCAGGCCGGATTTATTAACTTTTTAACCATGGCGGGCCAAGAGATGTTTCGTAACTGAGCAAATCAAGACTAATATTAGTAAAATGGTAGAAAGGGTATAATTATAACATTTTAGCTGAATTCACAACAGGTTTCAATTGCAACTACATGCACAGGCACACTGATATAGATGATATACATATATCCGTTCTTTACAAAATTACGTCTAAAAGAAGTTAAAAGTTACCCAACTTTTGACTCATTCGCGGGCCGGATTAGGGACCTTGGCGGGCCGCATTGTGGCCCGCGGGCCGTATGATGGACACCCCTGATATAGACCGACCAATTTATCTGTGGAGTCAGGGGCCATGTTACTTTTTGAACAAATCTGAGAGCAATCCGTTGAACATTTTCAGTTCCTTCATTTGACCAACTTTGCAGATAAGTTGGTACTGGATATTATGTCTTGTGGTACTGGTTTAATTATCAGCCTATCATGGTCTCACTGCTGCCTTCTCTCAGAGATAGAGGATGCGCCCTAATCCACCATACTGGCCCAGTGCATGAGCGATGGCAACTGCACAGTACTAAATAGGTAAGTCATTGGTCCGAGGATCGAACCGGGTACCGATAGATTGTAAAGCGCACATGCTACCGCTCGACCACTATTTGCTTTTGTATTTATTTAGTATTTTGCAATATAAAAAAAAAAAACAAAAAAAAAACAAAAAAAAAACCCAAATCTTTATTGTACTCAAAACGACGTAGAAGCGGAATTACACTAGAAATTCATATACACATTTAAAATGGACTTCCGCAAAGTAACGCCTGATTCAATCAACTATTTTGCAATATAACTGCAATGCAAATTGTGTAGTGCAGTAAACATGATACATTGAATAGAAATCACTATTTGTATGCAAATATTTGGGACATAAATATTCAGGGCATTTTTGCACACGGTCATCTGACCCCAAACTAAGCAAAGCTTGTAATATGGCTGCCAAAGACTGATATACGTACATATATATTTTTAAATGCATACTTAAATAGATATTAACTCCTAGATATAGAGCAAACACAAATGTTTATCAGATAAATGTTTTCCCTAGGTGGGAATCGACCCACGCCCCTAAGCGCAGAAGGCAGGTTCTCCCACTACCAACTGGGCCACCGGGTAGTCATATTACTTCTAATAATTATCACATTTTAAAATATAGGTTAGACTGTTCATTTATTGATCTATACTAATATTATAAAGGGGAAAGATTTGATTGTTTGTTTGTTTGCATTGAATAGGGTCCGAAACTACTGAACCGATTTGAAAAATTCTTTCACTGTTGGGAAGCCACTCTATCCCCGGGTGACATAGGCTATAATCTATACCCGTGCGAAGCTGGAGCGGACCGCTATATATAGTTAATTATAATGAAGTTGAGTACTTACGTCAATCTTAAGTTATTTTTACGCGACTTTGACGATAATTATTGATATTTATTGATAAGTTAGTTATTAATCAAGAAGCTCTAATTACTGCATATTATGGCATGGCAGTATCTATTCTACGATACGGCATTATTTTCTGGGGGAACTGTACTGACAAAAGGATTGCTTTCAAAGCCCAAAAGAGGTGCATCAGGGCAATGTTTCATCTTCATAAGACTGATAGCTGTAAACCGTTCTTTTTAAAACACAAGATTCTGACATTACCATCTCTATACTTATTAGAAATTGCTACTTTTGTAAAATTAAATCCACATCTCTTTGGTAGTTGGACTGATGCTGGTATTCGAACTCGCACACAGGCCGAGATGAAGCTCTGCCCACGTACGGCCAAAACTGCACTCATGCAAAAAAGTGTATTCTGTATGGCTCCTTTAATATATACTAAAATCCCTATAATCACCAGAGAATTAAATGTTGGAATGTTTAAAAATAAACTAAAAACTTTATTAGCACAAAAAAGCTACTATGAAATTTCAGAATTCCATAATGATAAAAATGTTTTGATATGTAATGTAGACATAAATAAATAAAATAATAATAGCTTACATAGGTAGTAATAAACATCTAATTAAGGTATAAAATACAACTTAACCAAAATATGATTCTAACAATATTCTAACATAGACATATTTTTTTTTTTTTTTTTTTTCCTTTTTAACTTTAACAAAAACTAATAAAAATATTTATAAAAAACTAACATTTGTACGCTGTAACAGGCAAGGACATGAGATACGTCTCCATTCTTACGACCATGTATGCTACTTTATATGTATGTGTACCTACCATGTTCTGACAAAATTTCAGAATAAAATTAGATTATACTTTATACCTGTAATTAAAGATAATATTTAAAAAAATAAGATTCTTTGTAGTTACTAAAAAATACACGTAATTTTGGGGGGGTTTAGTCTTAAACCTCACCATGTATCACCAAGGGGGAGGGGGGGTTAGAATATGCAAAAAAAAACATCACGTGATTAATGGACGGCCCCTAAGTCTTCATCAAAACACAAACAGCGGGGCTCAACTAATTCGGCCTTGATTGAACCATTCTATTTTCGGGTTGAAATGGTAAACAAAACTGAATTCCACATAATAGCTTAATATACATAGTATACAACTATACATACGTACATAGCGTACTTATACCTAATCTAAAAGTTACGTAAGGCAAGGCAGATCAGACCAGTCACGTATGGATCTAGGCAAATTGGTACAATACTCAGATCCAACAAACATGGGAGATGTAGTAAGGTGGCGCGGCAGGTGCGAACTCATTTGGCCAAAATCAGCCTTCCTAAGACTTCCAAAATAGTCGAAGCAATTGCTACGCAGTCACATAGTTAACATTTTGCTACAGTGACGCTCGAGTCACAGAATTCGACAGAACCCGCCTTAAGCTGTGATTGCAAGCCGCACGCTGAGTCCAAAAAACAAAACCCACGTCCCGCGCCTGTCTCACCTCCACCCGCGTAATGTTGCCAGCTTAGACATTACTTACCCGTTTATGGTTAAATGTTTTAGGTCAGATACTATTCACACACACTTTTAATGAAATCAATATACTGATCGGATTGACACAAAAACAAACATAAGTAAATAAAAATATAATTACTAGCTACTACTTTTTATACATATACAAGGTTATAATATGTTTGGGGTGTACAAAGCTGAAAGGGTACTCATCATTATCATCATCATTGCACTCATCTTTATAAACGACTTTTACTATGGTACTTGAAATTGCGGAAAAAAAGAGCGGTTCATAGAAAAAAATCAGTTATTCATAATGGTGAGCACAATGGTACCTCTTTTTTGGTGGCTTAGTGCACCCCAAACAGACAACCCGTGTACTGCATATTAAACGTGAAACTAACTTATACTCCGTTTTTTAATCTTAGATCTTTTATGTAAACAAAGGGGTTACCAGTGCAAAAAATATGATTCATAATGGTAGTTTACAATATTTAATCCTTTTAATCCATTTACAAATTTTTGTGTCTGTACTATTCACCGTTGAGGAGTTCCCTCGCCGGAAGTCAACCCTGGATGCGGCAGCCATGTCATGATGGAGTTTAGAACATGCTATATTATAGTTAAATCGATTTACAAAATTTCGCGCCTTTGCTGTTCGCCGTTGAGGAGTTCCACTATCAACCTCCTGGCTCTATCATCAGATCAGCTCAATAGTACCAGATTATTGCATTGTTACTAAACTTACATAAGTATAAAAAATTTCAGCGCAATAGGAAACCGGGAAACCGGTCTAATATTGTTAATTAGTTAGTTTTTCCTCGATTTCCTTGAGATTCCATCATCAGATGGAAAGGACCACCTCGGGAGTATATATACCCTTTCGAATTAAAAATTTATCTTTTAAATCGGTTCACAATTGACGAAAATATCTTGAACATACAAAAAAAATACATACATACAGTCGAACATAGTACCTCCTCCTTTTTGGAAGTCGGTAAAAAACCGATTGCCCCATACAAAAAGTTCACCGATTTCCGACAAAATGTATGGGACAGTAGATTTTTCTTCAGTAGAATTTTCAAAAGCAGCTGAACAAAAGTTGTACAGACAAAATTCCCCTAAAAGCACGCTGACTAAGTGATTACCAGTAACCCTGTATAACTATTTGTAAGCTGTTAAGATTTTTTGAAAATAAGTATATAATATAGAACTACCAACCAATAAAAGTTTTCATTCTAGGGAAAATTGCAACTCTCGATATTTGGCAACACCGACAAAATGGAGGTATCATTACTTACGACAATGAAAGACTGAACAATTTATTCAATTATCAAATAAAAAAACATCTAAATGCGCTACTTTCGTATGGAATGTGATCCCATCTTGTTTTTTTTGTAGCCCAGCTGAATTTTTACACGTTAGGACGACACAGGAAGGCATAACTTAAATAATATTGCAACGGTAAAACACGTCACGCGCGATTAATGGTCACAGAGTAACTAATCGCGTTCGCGTAAAACTAGTCTATATTTGAGTAGTTTTTGTCGCTTCACTATTGGGTTCGTTCATGCCTTCTGGTTTTTTCTGTATTCTGAGGCTCGAGTATAACACAATTATAACTTGGTAATGAACAGAAATTTGACACCGACTCGCACTTGGCCATTATTTATTATTTGTTGTTATATTTTAGAGTGTGTACTATAATCATATCCCGTCTTACCACAAAAATTATTTAAAACAGCGCATAGACACCTGTTTAGCTAGCAAGTTTGACGCTTGTACGTATTACCGTTTTTACATTAGAGCTAATACAAAAACACGTTAAAAATATGTAATACGTTTGTTGTATGTGGACCAACTCCCCCCCGCCCCTCGTTTTTACTTTTTGACTTTGTTATTATTTGATTATTATTTCTTTTAGTTAATCCGTTGTTATATTTCATATTCTGTGAAAATTTCAACTTGCTATCTATTATGGTTCGAAAGATACGTAGCCGTTTAAAGGTAGGACGGACGGACAGACAGACAGACAGACATACATCGTAGGCTTAGTAATAGGGTCCCGTTTTTACCATTTAGGTACGGACCCCTAAAAAGTGGGATAAACATGGATATTAACTCTAACGATAATTGTATTAAGGCATATCTCTCTTGTTCATCTGATCTGAGCTTCGAACAATTATTTTTTGATCGAAGGATCTGAGGTCCAATCCTGCACATCACAGACCTATAGTAGCTGGGCTGACCTAATCTGCTCTTGTCCCCAATTTCAAGTGTCACCGGATCGTCATCAGGATGTGGGGTGGGCACACATAGTAACTATAATTTCTATTCCGTGGCATGGGCCATCATACTAATGAAAATACTATTAGTAACTGTGTCTTTTCCATTCTCAGTCGGCTACTTTTTCACAAACCTTTTCACGACTAAACAGCTGAATTGATATTGATGAAACTTAGCAAGTGAATAGCGTGTGAATCCAATGTAAGGGGAAAAAAACTGTGTTTTCTTGCGTTGTATTTTATACAGCTTTTCTCTCATATAAAAAATCCCGCAAACACCGAGATACCAGGCAGGTCAGTGTAGGTCAGATTGGCATCTCGCCAGCAGTGTGTTCACACTGACTCTTGGTATTCTGATATAACTGTTCATATATCAGGGTTTAATTAAGAATTGTAAGGAGTATAAGAATTCATTGCATTCAAACTCTTTGTCATCGCGTAGTATACGAAAGTTTGTATGTAAGTGCGTATGTTTCTCTGCACTTAAAATAGTAAAGGAAGAACGGATTTATAAAAAAAAGTATTGTACGTCTTTATGGACATAAAGATAATTTATACCATTACCCCTATTTATTTTATTTATTTAATGCCAATCTGACTTGTAACTTTTGGGGTTATTAATAAAATCTGTATTCTGTATTCTGTATTCCTCTCAAAAGCTTATATTATACACAGAACAATGAATAAAAAACAGCTTTTAATCACTATTTTGGTGTTTGAATTTAGAACACATCAATATAGGTATTCGACCTCCATATCAATGCTATATACAACCTCCTTGATTTGAAAATAGAATTGTATTTTGCGGAACATCGACTCGAAAGAAGAACAAAGCAAAAAATACTCTAACAAACTCCTTAATTATTTCTTGTTCTCGTATTCATGGTATAAAGTATAGTATGCAACTCTTGAATAAAACGGATTTATATCGAGGGCCATGAATCAGCCGCGGCGCTCAGGATTCTAACACTTGAATCATCTTAGAATCCTTCACTTGCTCGTGATTCACCTATGGCCCTCGCTTTAAATCCGTCCTTTATTCACTAATTGCATAATATACTATTAAAACTACTTACTTACTTTACTTTTAAAACTATATATGTATGTATCAGTCTCTGGCAGCCATATCACAAGCTTCGCTTAGTTTGGGGTCAGATGACCGTGTGTGCAAAAATTTCCCGAATTTATTTATTTGCACAAAACACGAGTAAATCATGCACACATTTAAAAACGCAAAAAGGCTGGCACTTTGCGCAACATCAAAGGCGTTGGCTTACTGTATGGTTTTTTTACTTTACTTGTGCTTATACCCTGGATTGAAATAGGCTTATTTTTATCCCGAAATGGTCCTATAGGAAAGCAGGGGTAGCCACGGGGCCCTGTTTGGACCCTGTTGTTAATGCCCAATAAATAAATTTGTATATTTATTTAGTAATTACCTATATAAACTCGAAACTAAAGTAACTTTGTCTTGCAGTGTTTGGTAATTGTTACACTTTCTTGAATCAACTTCTAAATCTTAATGATTCTTAATGAAATTTGACAAGAAAGTAGTGTGCAACTTGAGGAAGAATCAAGAACAAACAACCTTCTATTATCCACTTCCCGGTTCAATCATCAGACTCTCGTCACCAAGTGTAGGGTATAGGTAGGTATTATTGTACTTGAAACGACGTTAAAGCGGAAATACAGTAGAAATTAATTTTAAGAAACATTGTGATGCATTAGACTAGGTGGCAATCAAGTGCATGCCAATTAAATAAAATAAAAAAACTTACATGTTATTAAATCAATACGACAATCAGAAGTGGGATAAAATTGACTTCCAATATTTAATTGAATTATTAAGTTTTTTGTCCAAGCTGCACAATGCCTAACTAAGTAGTTGGCTGTAAAAATTTAAAACAACATTTAATTTAATATGCACACTGTAATAACAACTTCAGTATAGGTACCTACTTATAAGAGATTTGAATGCAACACGCATACTCCAAAATACCATGTGACACAGATTAAAGTCAGCAACCTTTTAAGCCAGCAGGAAAACCAGAATAAAAATTAAACACTTGGGCTTCCAACATTTTACAAGTTTGTATGTTTTGCTATATATTGCAAACTTAGGTATACTGTATTTCTAAATTAAGACACTTGGGCAGAATTGAATTGACGATACAAGCAATTTTATGGTATGTATTCAACATCAATATCAAAATGAATTGTTGCAATATTGGCTTTTACTCTTTTGCACAGACTTAATAAAATCTTGTTTATATAATGTTTATAATGAGAATCCATTTTGGAAAATTATAATATTAGGGAAAACAGCATTTTGCAAAGTCAACGTAATGGACCCAAAGGCCCTGTACAATTGTAGTAAGAACCACTTTATGGGCACAATATTGAACCTCTGGGTGCGTTTCCACTGTAGGGGAGATGACCAGAGCTGTGAAAGAAGGTGGGAGATTCCACTGAACCGGAGACAAGAAGAGATGCGCAGCGGAGACGAGTGGTGCTGTAAAACAGAGACAAGCAGATCTGTGTAGCGAAGTCGAGCAGAGCATAAATCAATAATTTTTTTTAAGTTTCAGCAAACTGCGAGCTAGGCAACCTTTGCAAGTTGGGCAACCTCGATACCTGCCGGACTAACATGCGCGCTGCGATAAAATTTTGTTTTGTTTTTTATCGTGCCAAAGCGTGACAGGCGTATATGAAACCACAGGCGCCTTGACGCATTCTCGCTCAACAAAGTGACGAAAAGATTCTGTTACAGTGTGCATGTTAGGCAGGTTGTCTTCTACAAGTTTTATTGTGATACAACCTAGCGTTGCAACGGAGGCGGGGAGGTGAAGAGCTTGACTTCCATGGATGCAAAGATTAACGGAAACAGAGGCAGAGGTGGACCAAAAAATCATTAGTAATTTTTAATGAAATAAGATTTATCTAGTGTAGTGGTAATCAAAATCAAGAAGGGGCAAATTATATTTCACAAACAATAGTTAGGCCGATTTTTCACCTTTGAAACAGTTGCTTAGAGGTTTGTAATCCAGCTCCACTAAATAATTGCTCGCTTGGAACTGAGCACAATGGGAGCAAAAACTTTATACCTCTACCAGGTACCCGCTTTTCTGCCGCACACTCCAGGGACCATACCATTACCTGTTTTAAGTGATTCAATTTAAGTGGCAGCGAAAAGTTGCACGATCTCAAACATTATCAGCGCATTAAGGTTCATGTTTGCGTGATTTTCCGTAGTCACCTTAAATGAATTGCTTAAAACAGGTGACGGTACGGCCCTAGACTTTCATTCACAAGTTCGCACGACCCGTGCAGAGTCACAAGCATTTACTTAAAAAAACAATGTAATAACTCTGTTATAAATTGTGAAAGCAGATATGAAGCGGAGGCATGATTTCTTGCAGAAGTTTAAAGGTTACAACACATATTTAACTGTGGTTTGTACTAATATTACTTACTATGTTTAGTCCGATAAAATAATCCAATATATATTTTAAAACCTCAGAGATTAAAGAAGGCCGAAGTTCATAGTTACAACCTTGAACTTTGGACACTAACATAACATATCATAATGAAACAAATTGGACTGAACTTTGTACTGTGTACCAAGGATAATAATATTAATAGAGCTAATGGACAAGCCCCTTTTACATTTCAACCATTAACTCTAGACATACTTGATAGAAACACATACCCAATTACCCACTAATAGCTGGATGGATCTTTTAACTAAGTACACCAATTTTTGTCTGCAAAGAACGTCCTAAAAATATTTTTACTATATTTCTTTGCTATTCTCGGCAGACAAGTTTATGTGTATTATAAGCCGTAGCATACGTAATTTGATAATAAAATCTTTGGACTTACCAGACTTCAAGCATTTTTCGAATGCTTGTCTCGCAGTCAAATACTCTGGGGTTCTTTCCAGGGGCTGCGATAACTCCTGAGTGTACGTGAAATAGTTTCTTGATTTTCCGGCAGACAACGCGGCACTTAGCCTGCCGAAATTTCGATTAACTTGTGGAATAAATTTACTCATTTTAGACATTATGGCACGTTACGTTATTGATTTTATTGCTTTCGAGAAATAACTTGAGAAACTACAAAATAAGATCTCTTCGACTCGATGTATTGATAGAAAACTTTGAGGTGAAGAACACAAATACAACACGACTTTCCCAAAATAAAATTATTTCCGATCTTTTCAAAGGGAAAGGACACGAACGAACACCGCCCCCTCACCTGCTAAACTGGTACTACAATAAAACTGACAGTGACAAACAAAACAAGTTGATAGATCAAACGAAACCCATTTTTTTTCGCAGGTCACATTACTTATGGTATAAAACCTTCCTACCTAAAACCTAAACCTCCTTGCATTACGACATACCATACGTGATGTTTTAGATAAGCTCTTTGGGTTTTAGCATATAATCCACAGATATACACAACCAGATCGGCAATATATTTTAGTGAAAGAGACAACTTGATATGGCTCAGCACAAGTACGAAAAGGACATAAATAGATTTTGTTGTCCTTATCGGCGTGACCTGTTTTTGGTACCTCAAGTGTCAAAATCTGTAATAATCAGTGACAAACAAAACGGGTCTGAATTATATTTATTGCCTTTTTTTGGTGATTAAATGTGATAAATGCGTGTTTCCTCTGAGAAATAATTGTAAAAGATATTTTACAATGGTTGGTTGTAGCATTTTGGGCTGCAAGAAGCGCAGTGAGCGAAAATACGATGAAATATCATTTCACACGTAAGTAAACATATAAAGCTTGTAACGATCACCTAAATAAATTCAGGATATCAATTCGCATATATTTTATTCATAATTAGTCAGTTTTCAGGTCGATTTGTGGTCTAATTCTATGAATTTTATCAAATTATTCACTTAGAAAATAAATTATGAATGTTGCCAGTTTATGAAAGAAATTACCCACCGCAACTAACATAAATTATTCGTTCTGCAGGTTTCCAACTGATCCTGTCACATTGCTGAAAAAAGCTGGCACATTGCAAGAAGTGCAAAATACCGACCCTTTTATGCCCATATGAATATGGTGAATGTTAATACTAAATATATATTAATGAGGCCACTGTTATGAAGCTGGAAAAGCAAAAGGCGATTTCGGCGAACCGATTCAAAAAGCTACGCGCTGTTCGTGAAATTTGTACTGTAAACATTAAAGAGTCTATTTATCTAATTATTTGGAATGTTATACATAATTCCATTCATGAAAAAACTAAACTGACCAAGCGCGAGTCGGGCTCACGCGCTGAGAGTTCTTTACAATCACAAAATACAAAAAGTTGTGCAAAAAGACAACATCACGCCCAGGCTGTCACCCATCCAAGTACCGACCGCGCCCGACGTTGCTTAGCTTAGTGGTAAACAGAAATTTGTCACTGACTCGCACTTGGCCAGTGTTTATTATTTGTTGTTTTACTTATGTTCACTATAATCCGCTAAATTTGACGCTTGTACGGATTACCGTTTTTACACTAGAACAAATCCAAAAATACGTTTAACGTTTGTTGCATGGGGGCCCTTCCTTTGCCTTTCCGTTTTAATAGTTTAACTCTTTGACTTTTTTATTATTTTTAATTTATCATAAAAAATCATGCTATGGTTACTTTACAACCTTTTTTCTAGTACTATATTCTAATCCTAACAAATAATTATAATAAAAACGCAAGTAAGTTTGTAACTTTCTGTCTGTTTTTTACGAGGAAACGGCTAAGTCATGGTATAATAATATACTCCGCCAGGTATAGCAATTCGAGAAAAAATGTTTACGTAGGCGTCCCGCAATGATGTCATGATGTCAATTTACAACAGGTTCGAGAGAGATGACGATACACCACGTAACAGCTGATTGAATAAAGTGGCAACTGGACAGTGACGTCATTGCGGGACCACTCCCAGATTGCTAGACCTTGTTTTCTTAGATCATGGGCTAAGTCAAATTTTGTCAGGACGATAGGGTGTGTCATGAGGACAGACAACGTACTTTTCTTCCCAGAAAATTGCAGGTAGCTCCGCGGGTTGCAGCAGATAGTGTATAAAATATAAATATTTAAAAGGTAGTATTGTTTCCAAAGTACTCATTGAAGATTCACACCTATCATAGTAGGTAAATTACCCTAACTTATAGCAAATCATTTTAATGTGGCAACACACCTTGTTGAAGCGAGAAGCACTGAGCTAGCCACGCTCATTGAAAATCTATAGGTAGTAGATCTGTGATATAATCAATGGGTTTTAGCCTGTCCGATGGGCGAAAAAAAACCATACGTGAAGAGATTTTGCGTCAACGTGGAAAAAAACGTGTCTACCTACTAGTTGTTATAAGTTGTATGATTTTGCTAAACTTGTGTATTTTCGAGAATGAATGTGTAATAATGGTAGATTATTTATTTATTAAGGGTCGACTGGATGCAAAGAACTGCCAACCAAGCTCAGTGGCGTGCATTAGGAGAGGCCTAAGTTCAGCAGCAGTGGACTGTTAGAGGCTGATGATGATGATTATTTATTGAGTGTTCGTGAACGTGCTTGAGTGAGGGAAATATAACGAGGTGAAATATGTCTTATTGTGTTGTTATTCGTGCTTATTTATGAAGATTCATAAATATATACTATCATTTAATGATCATTTAATGATAGTATATACATAAGATACAACATAGATTTCTCAGACTAAATCTCAATGATAGATTTCCAATATTTGATTACATTTAGTAAATAAATATAAACCGTGTACTAAAAATTGCATTACAATCTTCATTCAAAAAAATACTTACACGGTATTTGCTGGTTTGAATCAAACCAGCTGACCGTTTCGGGAGCGCTCTTGAGGAGACGACGTATAGATATTTTTTGCCCGAAAAAATTATGACAGCCTGTGCTGCCAGTTTATCGTAATCTTTTCCAAATCTTTTTTTTTTTATTATTCTTTACCCATTATAACTTTGTAACTCTTTGGCCTTGACTTTAATAAACTACAAGCGGTAGCGCAAGGGCTGGGAAAGCAACTATAATGCTATAATTCACAGATCTACTATTATAATTGAATGCAATGTAATAAATTAGTAATAATTTGACACTCTGTTTATCGGTCGAGACGAGCAATCGTTTTCGGAGCCAGGCGGTTTCGGTTTTTTGGTGATTGTAGGTAAACCGTTTTGTCATCTAACTTCTACATTATTATTAGTGTGTACTACAGGGTTACGCATTTAGACTATACTAAGCCAAAAGGAGGTCAGTGTACTCATCAAATAAGAACAACTTTTACTAAGGTACAAAAGTCATAAATTGGGGGGAAAAAAAACTCTTCTTCCTTACATTGACCGTTTTCTAGCTCCTGTTTACGCTCGATCTAAGCATCCGACCTTCTGTACATTAGTAACACTAACCACAAATAGTCACAAAATATTGTATTGCGAGAATCTTCTCCGAGATAAATTGACTCCTACTCGGTATACTGACATTATAGCAGCGAATGTTTGCAAAATTGTTTGCAGTGGCAACTATTTGCCTTGTGATGGGTCACGTGATGGCACGTGAAGTGGCATAGACAAAACTTCCATTCGTCAGTTTTCGGGCGAGGAGGCAGCGCAGTTTGTGTTTTATTGAACGGCCTGCAAAAAAGTGAAAACTGAAAAATGGCCAAGACCCTCTCGTCCGCACAGGCTAGTAAGGAGCATGTCCTGGCGGTGTCCAGGGATTTCATCTCCCAGCCCCGTCTGAGTAAGTACCGACACAAATGTTCACCTAATTTAGGGGTTCCGATCACGTCATAGTCACAGGACTTGTCAATGAAATTATTGATTTTGGCTGCAGAATTCCTTGTTATCCCTTGTTTGTAGCTTGGAACCCTGCCCATGTATTATTTTGTGTTTCAATTGGCTAGATCATACACCTAACATAGTCTAATGTTGAATTAATGAACCATGGGTGTTCTTATCTCTGAAGGCCGAAATCTTCTCTGCTTAGCGTAGATTTGCTAAACTATGGAAGAATGTGTCTATCTACCTACTAGATTTACAGATGCGCCCGAACCTATGGGATCCAAACCAAAATCGATTTAGAATAATGATATTGCAACTGTTCCACTTTACAACCCATCTATGTATGCAAGCTAAGCTATTACTTAGTCAGCTGATTTAAGTCAAACCAAAGGCAAACATATCTGTCTTATTCATACACTCATTGGTTTTGGTCTATTTTAATGCAATAATCATTTTTTCTTCTGCTAAACCAAAAGACAATGACCAAATGACTAGGATGTGGCACATTTGGTTTTATTCTGTGGCCATCATTGAAACCTTGCCCCACGTTAGAAAATACTATCACAAGAATGAATTTAGGAATACTTTTTCTACAAACACAGTCAGAGATAAGATATTTGACTTTAAATCTTAATTATGTACCTATCTCACTTTTTTTTAAAGAAATATGATTTAATTTAGATTAATGTAAGGTATGATACCCCTTGATAATTATTGTTAGTCATATTATTCTGAATCTTATTACCAAGTATGACGCCAATATTGGTCATTGGCTTTTAGTAGAATAAGATTTTTAGATGTGCTAGACAACAAAAAACTTTTTTGTGAAGAAAAAGTGTTGAATGTATAACCCTTCCGTATCAGAAGTCCTATGTTTAGGATGTCGCGTTTTTTCGCAAAACGCACAATAAAAACTCTTTCTATATTTTTGTAATTAATAGTATGACAAGCAAATAATTATAGTGTAACTGACAACAACTTTTTATCGCTTGGTTCCCTGGGTGAGAAAATTGTGCTGTCTCTTGAGTATAAAACTGTCGGTGTGTAAGGTGGAAGGGTTAAATAAAAATAAAATTCCAAAGCAAATATTAAAGTACTTTGGGATTGACCTGTGAAGTTGTATTATTATGTAACTGCTTGATTCCAAGCTAAGTATACTGTAACAGTTTTATTCAAAAGTGCTAAGAATGATCAGTAACACTCCATGGTAAGTTACAAATGAGACTGCACAAGGACTTAAAAATGCCTACAGTGGAAGAACAAATAGAAAACTACGCCCTAACTTATTGAAAACAACTACAGTCACCCAAATGAACTTGCAAAGATTTTAATGTAAAAAAAGACCTCTAAGGGGGCTTCTATGGTAGGTACCCCCAAGATTTTCCATTCTATGTGCTTAGTGATCAGAAGTTCGCTCTTGGAGTCTGCCAGCGAGCCATGGAGCGCAGTATCTTAGGAGTGAAACTTATAGACAAGATAAGAAACAGTGCTGCGCTCCAAGACTCAGACAGCCGACGTAGCTCAGAAGGCTGCTTGCCAAAAGTGGGACTGGGCCGGTCATGTCAGTCAAATGTCTGAGGGTCGTTGGGCCAAAACCACAGCACAATGGCTTCCACAAGACGGCAAACGACCTCCCGGATGACCCAAACGGAGATGGAAGGACGAACTGGACTCTTACTTGAAGGACTGCAGTCAAATTGCTCAAATCAGAGAGAAATGGAAGGAGGGAAGGGAGGCCTTTGCCCTGCAGTGGGACAATGCAAGCTAATATACTAATGTTCTTAGTGATAAACATAGGTACCCTATTTTTACAATATTTATTAAAAATCAAACAAATTACCTGCTCACAAAAAAGTTAATTGAAATTCTTGTAACTTGTACTTGCAACAGCAATGAATGCAATGTGCTTAAAACAGTATATCGATGAGCAAAAGTAACAATGTCAAAATCAGTATGAAATTGACATTTTGTTATAAAAAAAATTTTTTTTTTTTTTTTTGGTTACCTACTTTCTCCCTTGAGACCTTTATAGGCTTATTTTTGTCATTAAGATCTTCTTGAAATTCACCTTTTGACATCTTGGGCATAAACAATAAAGAAAAAAAACAAAAATATCATTTAATTCATTTTGAAACGTTTGTTCTGAAAAAACTAAGTTGTGATCCCAAGGTATTTTGTGGAAACCTAAAAGTTGTAGATAAAAGTAACTCATAGGAAGGAAGGTTGAACAATGAAGTCATCAAATAGACCATCATGTTGTGATGTACGTTCCGCAGATTGCAATAAGCTGCATGCCCTGGTCCTTACCAGGAAATTTGCCACTCAGCCTCGCATCAGTAAGTCTGAAAGCCATTATTTGGTCACGAGGATAGGACTTGGGACGCTATGAAACAAGGACTTAGAAAACCATTATGGCAGAAATTATGGCTTTTCATTCATTCCTGATCTCAGACTCGGTTCTGACACAGGAAGGCTTTTGGGTATGAAAAATATCTGGGAACAAAAGATGCTCCGGTCCCTTAGCACACTCCATTCGAGATAGCTTGTTCCTTCCATAGGATGCCTTGTTTGTGCATTTTCAACATTTTTAAAGACAAAAACAATTGTTATTTTCCTTCTCCATCGATCATCGAAATAGAAAGTAACATGTAAATTGCTTTACAAGGTACTCTGGATAGTGGATACATTTTTAAACCTTTTGGGATCGAAACTGGGGGATCGGAAGTAATTTTTAGGGTTCCGTACCTCAAAAGGAAAAAACGGAACCCTTATAGGATCACTTCGTTGTCCGTCTGTCTGTCTGTCTGTCCGTTTGTCAAGACCCTTTTTCTCAAGAATGCGTAAAGGTAGCAAGTTGAAATTTATACTAAATACTTGGGTCTACGGTTTCTTTCGGCTGTAAAAAAATAAAAGTTGTAAGTCAAAGCAATCAAAAGATATGAACGTTTAAGTCGTATATTTTGCGATTTCACAGGGGAATCAAAACCTATAGGGTACTTCCCGTTGACCTAGAATCATGAAATTTGGCAAGAGGCAAGGTCTCATAGTACATATATAGGAATAAATACTAAAGTTATAAATTTGAAGTTATATCATTTAAAAATAATTATTTTGCTATTACAAACTTACATTTTGTAGTTGGAATGTATGGAAGAACCTTATTGTCAACTACAAACTTAAGTTTGTCTTTCAATATTTTAACTTCAGTTAGTTTTTTTTTCGGTCTCGCGCTTTGAGCGTTCCGTCTAACGGAACCCTCAGAGCACGAGTCCTACTCGTACTTGTCCGGTTTTTTTTATAAAGATTTGTCATCACGTCTGGTTGATGCATCTCGTGACCAAAATGCCGGCCTCTACTTTGCTCATACTATTAATACGAATTAATTTCTTTTCTTTACAAGTAAAATAATATTAAAAAAAACTCCATCATAAGAAAACAGATATTCTTGAATCATAGCTAAGAACACGTGTTCAAGTCGCCTTTTGAACAAAAAAAAACTATATTTAAATTGGTTCAGCTGTTTGGGAGCCACGTACAACACAAGTCATATCAGATACACAAGTTAAACACTCCTTTTTGCATTGGGGTTAAAAAGATCATCATCATTTCAAGATATAAGAGGCATAGGACGTCCACTGCTGGACATAGGCATCCAAAAATACATAGAAAATGGTCAAAACATAGGCAGTGTTATTTAAAAGATTATGCCTGTTACCACTTAGTGTTTTTTTTATCTTGAAAATGAGCGAAAGAGATAGTTGGCTGGGAGCGGCCCCATTTACTAACACATTGCGTTTTTTTTTACTTATCAATATAAAACCGAAGTTATCTAGTTATGAAGTAGGAAAAGCATAGACATAATTTGTAAGCCGCAGGAAAGTTAACATTATACATCTTGCAGAGGCGATCAGCTGAGAAGGTCAACGACTTGCGTGCATACATTTTGCATGCAGAAGTCCATCTTGAAATCCCAATACAATATATCTTATTGTGCAATGCTTTGTCCACAGCCTACAAGACGGTGTCAGGTGTGAACGGTCCTCTGGTCATCCTTGATGAGGTGAAGTTCCCCAAGTTCTCCGAGATCGTGCAGCTGAGGCTTGCCGATGGCACTCTACGCTCCGGACAGGTAAGATACTCACTTTGCATCAGACACCATAATTAATTAATCACCATATTTCACCATAAGTAATTTGCTATTAAACACCATAAGCGTCACCAGGATGCCGCATTTTTTGATATCTATGATGTCGATGTGAAAACGAAATGAAAAATTTATCTTCCATCCTTAATTTATTATACTACTTACATTAATTAACTGATGATTAGAAATTAAAATAAGAAAAGTAACACATTGAAAATTAAGAGTAATTAATATACACAAGTAATAGGTTAGGTTTAATAGGGTATTTGACTGTGTATTAATGCTGGTGTAATCATAGAAGATTATTATTTAAAAAAATAAACGAGTATCTACAAAATATATGGGTCGAGATGAATACGCGCCACATGTCCTGTCCAATCCCACTTTAATTTGGCGGCTTTTGGCCAACGTCGACCACACCAGTTATGGAGCGCAGTGCGCTATTGCGGACTCTATCCATTGGAAAAATACAAAATTGAAATATATTTTTCTATAAATGTCAAGGCAGCATTTAAGTTGGAGCATTGATCCAATATAAGACAGGCCACAGACGACGTAGGCAAATTCGCGGTGTCTATCTCAATAAAGGTTGAACCGCTTTAAAAAAAAAAGTTCAAAATACAACAGCAATATCAAATGACAAAATGAAAAGTTGATAAAGCAATGGTTTATTCATTAATGCATTTGATTAAACAGTCCTTATTATTCAGCATAAAATCAGGGTGATAAGTATCTTCTAAGTCTATGTGCTCTGTGTAAAAAAGGGTTTTTGAAATGTTGTCATTATCCAGGTGCTGGAAGTCAGCGGCTCCAAGGCCGTGGTCCAGGTATTCGAGGGCACCTCGGGTATCGACGCCAAGAACACTCTCTGCGAGTTCACCGGCGACATCCTCCGCACTCCCGTGTCTGAGGACATGCTGGGTATGTCCACTCATGTATAAAATTGTTATCGAAACAGTCTTATATCGAAAAACCAGCACAATACACCCCAAGCGGGATGCCAGTGCAGGACTTATCGCCCCCATATCGAATAAGAACACAGCTTTAGACTCATTACTGTGATTCTGACATCTCAAACCGTTGTTCTTAACCAGATTTTGGTATCATGAACTGTCTAGGAGTATAGGAGTATTGCCGAGACATTAAATAACACATAGTGGACTAGGAACCTCTGTCTTGGGGATGTCATGGAACAAAAACAATGTCTATTCTGAAGTGGGCTGATTTGATAATGATGACTATGATAAAGAAATCTAGGCACTGTAACGTCCCTATAGAAACTAAGAGATTATACTTTCCACAGGTCGTGTGTTCAACGGTTCCGGCAAGCCCATCGACAAGGGTCCCCCGATCTTGGCCGAGGACTTCCTCGACATCCAGGGGCAGCCCATCAACCCCTGGTCGCGTATCTACCCCGAGGAGATGATCCAGACTGGTGCGTATAACTGTGCCTGAATATGAAATGGTACATTGGATTATTAATTAAGAAATAATTATAAAATTACAAAATATGCTTCGAGCACGAACGAATCACACGATGCACACGATCGAAGTCACCTTCTTGCGGCGGTGTCGTGTATCGGGTCACTCTCTTCCCTAAGATATGGTTGAGGAGGGCGATGGCTGGCACATGTGTCATACTCGTGATCGGGTGCTGCTTGCGGGTCGCTGGTCTGCTCGCGGTATATACACAACACTAGTAGTAACATGACCAAATAGTTTTAACCTTAGAATAAGATATAACTTTCTCTACCTATATTGTGAGTAATTAAAGTAAATTCGTTTAAGTTAACAAAATTGTAGTCAAAATAAAAGTCACGGACCCTGTGTCGTAGAGTTGCATTTTAAATAAAAAAACCGGACAAGTACGAGTAGGACTCGTGCTCTAAGGGTTCCGTTAGACGGAACCCTCAGAGCGCGAGACCAAAAAAAAAAACTAACTGAAGTTAAAATATTGAAAGACAAACTTAAGGTTGTAGTTGACAATAAGGTTCTTCCATACATTCCAACTACAAAATGTAAGTTTGTAATAGCAAAATAATTATTTTTAAGTGATATAACTTCAAATATATAACTTTAGGATTTATTCCTATATATGTGCTGTGAGACCTTGCCTCTTGCCAAATTTCATGTTTCTAGGTCAACGGGAAGTACCCTATAGGTTTTGGTTCCCCTGTGAAATCGTAAAATATGCGACATAAACGTTCATATCTTTTGATTGCGTTAGTTAACGTAAAAAACTTTTAGTTAAAAACTTTAAATTTTTTACAGCCGAAAGAAACCGTAGACCCAAGTATTTAGTATAAATTTCAACTTGGTACCTTTACGCGTTCTTGAGAAAAAGGGTCTTGACAGACGGACAGACAGACGGACAACGAAGTGATCCTATAAGGGTTCCGTTTTTTCCTTTTGAGGTACGGAACCCTAAAAACAAAAAAAAAGCCCCCTGCCATTTTTTTATGGATTTTTGCTATTGCTTTAGTGATAAATATGGTGATACGTAAAAGGGTCAAACTTGGCTTGATAATAATTGTACACACTAAAGTAAAATAACAAATAAACACCGACTATCCAAGCACACGGTAAATCCTGAACTGAATGAAATAATACTCATTTTTGGGTGCCTCAGTGCGCGAGTCCAATTCGCACTTGTCAGGTGTTTATATCTTTAGGATACAAAAAACCCGTGTCGTAATCCAGGGTATAAGCTGCCTCCATACCAAATTGTAAGTGTGATTTATTTGTAAAGGTATCTCTGCTATCGACGTGATGAACTCCATCGCCCGTGGTCAGAAGATCCCCATCTTCTCTGCCGCCGGTCTGCCGCACAACGAAATCGCCGCGCAGATCTGTAGACAGGCCGGTCTTGTCAAGGTAATGATGAAGTATACTTACTGTTCATTATTGGCCTATTTCCTTCTACAAGAGAAGATTTATGTAGTGTTCAAAAAGTCAATAACGAGTAATAGTGGCTAAATAAGCAGATTCGGGATCCAGCACAGATGTGATCACATTTTTCTAATGAGTCAGACTCGAGATTGGCTACGCAGGTAGGTCGAAAACGCAACCTTAGCGGCATACATATATGGACCATATTTCTTGTATTTTCATACAATGAAACTATATGAGTGCAAAACTTTTGGGTAATTTTTCATCACAGTCTATTTTACACTTGGCATTGTTGATACAAGTGTTAATTAAAACTTTTCACCTGCAGCAATCCGGCAAATCCGTGTTGGATGACCATGAAGACAACTTCGCCATCGTATTCGCTGCCATGGGTGTGAACATGGAAACCGCTCGGTTCTTCAAGCAGGACTTCGAAGAGAACGGCTCCATGGAGAATGTGTGCCTCTTCTTGAACTTGGCTAACGACCCTACCATTGAGAGAATCATCACCCCACGTCTGGCCTTGACCGCTGCCGAGTTCTTGGCTTACCAATGCGAGGTATGTTTGTATGGACTTGGTGGCCTAAACTCTAGCATTCATAACACTGGACGAAGGACGCAAAAGCAAAAGCTGGAAACAAACTATTGGACCCTGGACTATCAGTCTGCACAGGGGGGTTAGACAAGACCCACTTTCTGTTAGCGACAACGCCTGCGGAAAGATGAAATTGTATGAAAATGACATTGACAATGACATTAACATCTCTCAAGCTAATGTCATTTTCATACAATTTTATCTTTCCGCAGGCGTTACCGTTAACAGAAAGTGGGTCTTATCTAACCCTCCAGGTGTTCTTAAATATGTTGTTGTCAAAACTTTAGTATTGATGACACTAGACTTTGAGCTGGAAACAAATAATTGGATTAGGACTAAGGGTGCGTTCCACTGTAGCGAAGCAGAGACGTGCCGGAATCGACCAATCACATTGATTGTCCTCCACTTTACGATGACTAATGGAAATGAGAAGAATTGTATCAAATTGTGGGGCGGAGTTGAACGCTCCACTCTGCTTCAGTGGAAACACATCCTAAGTCTGACTACAACTGCTACCTTACTTCAAAAAGGATTTCATACCTTTTTCTGTTTTCTTTTAAACTTTGTGCAGGTTGTGTCGTGCAGAGTTGTATCGAGAGAATAAGCTAGTGAAATAAAACATATGCTTAGTACAACACGACAGAAGTGATAAATTCCTTAAGGTTGACTATATCTCTCTCGCTCCCTTAGTCTACTCGGAACTTTACCCGAACTAGTATCTGAGCGTGACGGTTACGCCAGTTCAGTGCTTTCCCCCCCTGCCTAAAGTGTCCAAAGTAACTAAAGAAATTTTCCCTTCAAACAAAAACTGAAATGAATTTTGCATGTGGACTATATCAGTCGCTTAATAGTGGACTTAACCAAGCTAGCTAGTTGTAGGGGCATACGTTGCGCTGACGTTGCGGTTTCAGTAGCGCACATCAGTTACCCCGCGCTCGCCACTCGGTACATAAGTGATTATTTGTTTGTCATCTACACCCAAACCGGTAAGCTGGAACAGGGGCCTTACGGACAACTGCTATTGCGGCACCAAACTAACGTTAAACCCACTCAGTTGGAAAATCACGCGAACGTGAACCTTAACGCGCCCAGATACGGTATCCAACTGAGCAGACTTGACGTTAGTTTGGTGCCGCAATAGCAGTTGTCCGTAAAGCCCCAGGACTACATAGGAGTCATCGGGGAGTTAGGCGAACAATCATACTTGCCTGAAATTAGTCTTGACTAAAATTACAAATGTAATAGTGTTTCATATTGTTGTACTCGTACAGAAACACGTGCTGGTCATCTTAACTGACATGTCTTCGTATGCTGAGGCGCTGCGTGAGGTGTCGGCTGCCCGCGAGGAGGTTCCCGGACGACGTGGTTTCCCAGGTACATACTTCACTATACATAACTTGACGTTACATCAATTTATCTACAAATGAGAAGGACTGTTACCAGGCATTACGTGCCTTGATTGAGTGAACCTTGATTGAACATTCTTATTTAGATCAACGCGTCAAACTCCGCATCACAGTTGCTAACTGATTGAGAATGACTGACGTTTCGTTTATATGGGTGCATCTGGCTACAACAAATTTCTTACAAAAATGCCTTGACAGCCGTTCTAATTTAAACAAAAAAAAAACTTTTCTGTGTTTGCCCCTGTAAGCCTACACAAACCAGCCGAGCTTCTTAAAATATCGGAGCACGGCTTTGGGTCGCTGACTAAACTGTTCTACCCCTATTTCGCCAGGTGTTGTGGTATTGAAGACTCCCCGTGAAGTTAGGTTTTTTTTGCAAACATTTTCTAATTATCTGTATTTGTAGAAGTACCAGTAACATGTGCCGGTTTGCCGCAGGTTACATGTACACGGATTTGGCCACGATCTACGAGCGCGCCGGGCGAGTCGAGGGCCGCAACGGCTCCATCACTCAGATCCCCATCTTGACTATGCCCAACGATGACATCACCCATCCTATTCCCGATTTGACTGGATACATTACTGAAGGACAGGTTGGTACACTCAGCACACTGGTAGGCCTGATTAGATAGCCCGTTGGCACAGTTGGTAGTGAATCTAACTTCTGAGCTGGGGGCGTGGGTTCGATTCCCACCTATGACAAACATTTATGTGATGAACATTTGTGTTTGTTCTATATTAGGGTGTTAATATCTATTTAAGTATGTATTTAAAAATAAATTTAAATTTTTATTTTACTTGTAATTTTTATTCAATAATTAAAAGAATACTTTTCTCTTTAAAAAAAAAGTTACAGTCCAGTCACAAGTCATATCAGTCCTAAGAAATAGTCACGTTGGATGGAAGTGACACTGGATGTCACTTCTTCATACCTAATCCTTCTTACATTTCAACGTACAAATATTTGTTTCGCAACAGATCTACGTGGACCGTCAGCTGCACAACAGACAGATCTACCCCCCGGTGAACGTGCTGCCCTCTCTCTCCCGTCTCATGAAGTCCGCCATCGGCGAGGGCATGACTCGCAAGGACCACTCCGACGTCTCCAACCAGCTGGTAAGATCCTATCCCACTGTAGTAAGCAGCATAATCAGCTCTGCACTGAATCGCCAAAACCACCCAACATGTTCAGTAACAAATTACTATAAGAACGCCTATGTTCAGTAATCTTTTCTAGAAAACTACTGCAAAGTAAACTTAATTAGCATCGTAACAACTTCGCCTCGAGCTTGTGAACTGATTGCGGTTAGTGGTCAAATCGCCTGAACTTGTTTTTTAAAATATGTATTAGTAGACAACAGGGGCGGATCCAGGATTTCATTTTGGGGCCATTCCGACAAGGTTCGAAGGAATCAAATCGAAAAATTGAGTCAAATGTATGGAATTGCTCCCCTGGATCCGCCAATGGTAGACAAACAAGCGACGGGCCACGTGATGGTAAGTAGTCGCCGTCGCCTATGGACACCTACAATACCCGGGGCATTTATAAAGAATATATTTATTTACCTTTGGCCACCAACTTACCTGATGGAACGCGATGTTGTGGCCAGGAAATATTAATTAGGCAACCAGACTCATTATTATTTATTGTCTTATAAAAAAATCGGATCGTAACAAGAACCGAGCAACGAAAACAAAATCATAATACGTTCCAAAATTTTGCCAGACAGAGAGCACACTATACTGTCTATGTCAGGGGTCGGCAACCGTTTGATGCGCCCTCCAATAAATCACGTCGTTTCTTTGAATAAGCAATCTTTTGTCTTTCTGTACAAGTCGGAAAGTCTTTAGTGACGGCACACCGTAATAAAGCATGCAAACACGGGCAAACTATCTAAACCTCCCTCTCCCGCGCCCCGCCCGCCCGAGGAGTCATTGCGCTGCGATACTCAGTAGCCGCATTATTGTGTCGTTACTTTAATTACATAATTCGTAGACCAATTGTTATATTGTGTTTTTAACATGAGTAAAAGACCATCAAGAACTTACTATTTTAATACAATAATGGAAGAACAGTTTTTTTTCAGTTTTACATATTGTTTTGTCTTTGTGTAATTATATTATTTTGTTCAACCATTCATGCGCCCTTCAGGAGAAAATTATTTTAGAATGAGCCCTTAAGCTAGATAAGGTTGCCGACCCCTGGTCTATGTCAACCTATGTCATGTCTGTATATGTCAACCTAAACTATATCGAGCGGGGCAATCCTAGGCGCGAATTGAATAAATGACTTGATTTTCCAATCACAATCGTCGAGTCGCGTCGAGTTTCCAATCACAAGCTACATACCCCCCGGGACCGCCGTGGCATCATTTTGCAAAAGGGAATTTTGACTACATGCGCGATCAAGTGGCTATATTATCTTTGCTTGCTAATGACATAACTTGTGAGTATGCCATATTAACTATAGTACATACTTTGCGGGAAAGGCACAGAGCATCCCTTCCTAATCCAAATAAAATTATATCTCAGGAATTTAGTAGCCAATTTTAGTAACTTCATTTAACCATATTTTTCGCTAAACCTGTTATTTTTAATAAATCATACACCTTTCCGGTAGCCTATTGTATCTTAATTTTTGATATTTATTGTCAGTTTTTAGTAACAGAGTTGTATTTTCTTTCCCCCCCAGTACGCGTGTTACGCCATCGGTAAGGACGTGCAGGCCATGAAGGCTGTCGTGGGTGAGGAGGCGCTCACTCCTGATGACTTGCTATACTTGGAGTTCCTCACCAAGTTCGAGAAGAACTTCATCACGCAGGTACGAACTCATCATCAATGGGTTAATTATCACCGCTGATCATCAATGGTTAACCAATAGTCATAATCCACATTGTTTTTTATATTATCAATGGGATGCTCATCACCACCATATTACAATTTTTACTGCTGAGCTACTAATGATCACTGAAAAACAACAACATAGTTACTCATCATCACTGGGTTCATAATTTTTTTACACAAGTTTTTAAGTAATGTTACTTTTTATGCAATTTTCACCAATAATAAAAGTTGGCGGGTATGGGACGCCCGGCCGATGTGAATCATATCGGCAATCATGTCGTATATCGTTTGCAGTTACGGCATACGAGTCGGTTTTATTGCCAATAGACGTTTCACATCAAACAGTTGTCCATCGGGGAGTCGGGTTATCATGACCATTGAGTACCAGAGTTACTCATCATCACTGGGTTACAAGTCATCACTGCGGGGAAACTCGTCACCACTGCGTTACATGGTTGACACATTGTTCATCACAAGGATATTCATTATGTCATTAACATTGGTTTATTCTTAATATTAAATTTAATCTCCAGGGTAACTACGAGAACCGCACGGTGTTCGAATCCCTCGACATCGGCTGGCAGTTGCTCCGCATTTTCCCCAAGGAGATGTTGAAGCGTATCCCAGCTGGCGTCCTCGCAGAGTTCTACCCGCGAGACTCGCGCCACTAGGCCTCCGCCCCAGGCCACCGCCCTGCCATCTGACGCACCTCGGGCCGACAATAATGACCTCAAGGCCTCCTTTGTACCGCTCAGTGGGTTAGGACTAGCCTCGAATTTAAGCCTTTTATTGACCAAGAAACAATCATTTCCTGGAAACAATTACAAATGTATAGTATTATTGTTTCTGGGAGAGACAATAATTTACTATTATTGTTTCTGAGAGAGACAATAGTCCACTATTATTGTTTCTGAAACCAACAATTATCTCTGAAACAATAACACGTGTTTACCACAATACCATCAGCGTATACAAGTATGATTCTTGAAACAAAAATTTCCGATTTATTGTTTCCTGGTCGATACAAGGCTTTGCATACATTATATACTCAATAGTTGAGACTTGTATGTAAGTTGCTATGTTCGTAGCGCATTGAGTGAGTACAATCTTGTAAGATAAATGTATCGTTTAATAGTAAGTTGTTAATAGATTTTATTATAATGTGTATTACATGTATTACGATCAAGTTACAGAAAGTATACAGCTCTCGTCCCTTCACAGGGACTTGTCGTTTTTCTAAATGTTAAATGCCGTCTCATAATGTACATAAATTTATCCGTTAATGTATTGAAGTTGTGTGATAAATTATATTGAAATTGTATTTTGAATAGATGCCATTTTTCTGTTTTTTAAGTACTTTGAACAGATGTTATTTTGTGCACAAATTTTCAATTTGTATTAAGCGTTCGGGAAAAATATGTAACTTATTAAAATCGCTTGGATGATGTGAAGTGATAAGTATTTATGTAAATAAAGAATAATTCAATAGTACAGTAACGGATTGTTACATTCCAAAATTCGAGTTGTCCAGTTCACTCCATGCTAGACTCTGTTATCAGTGAATTAGGATACTTACTGTTGTTTTTCGATGGAAATAAAACTTATAGAAAGTTTATTATCTTTTATTTTGGTTTTCGCATCCGCCGTCACAATCCTGTCTCCGCTCTTATCAATCTCCTCACAAGGTTCTATCCTGCTAAGCTTCATAGGAAAAGTAGAGTCTAGATACTCTTAAACTGGGCAAGTGCCTAAATACAAGCTAATACTAACACTACAGATACAGTTAGACTGCCCATAGACCGTTGAAGGTCTAAAGACAATCCAAATGCTCAAGCCCACTACCAGTTGGCAGCGTACCCAACATGCTGGCGGCATTACCACGCTGAATGGCAATGCTAATGCGTTGAGCCAGAAACACGCCAGCATTTTGGTCACGCGTCGCATTAACCAGGCGCTCTGAAAGATTTATGAAAATGAGGTGAGCTCCCGGTCCCCAAGTCTCGACCCCAAACGCCTCAAATATGTAACCACTGCCGAGGTTAGCATATTTGCGACGCTTGTGCTGCTCTGCCGAATTGGCAGCCGCGCCAGCCCTACCTTGTGTCTCAGGAAGATGTGACGGCGCCAAAGTATCGACACAAGTTGCGTCCCATACAAGGGGCCGCCCCAACCTCCAGGGCACAAGTGTCATACCGTCAGGCCTCCTTCCATCGTTACGCGCTAGACCACTCGGTTCGAGCACAGCTGCGACATTGGCGGTGGAAAGTGCCCTGCGTATGATGTCGTTCAGGCTAGCGTGTCGGCCAATACGACCAGCGTTCTAGGTACTTGATGAGTCAAAAACTGTTTCATTGACATTGTTTTCGAGATGTCCTGATTTCTTCTGACACCATAGAACAGGAACTTCGTGGAACATTACAACAGTATTTTTCTCGTTATTTAACTATTACGTAACTTTATCACATTTCTCAATGAACTTCAATGCCCCGAGCTGGAATTTGGCTGATCTGATCCATCCCAAAGATGCGAGTAGTGCCGTCGCGTCTGAGAGGATACACAGCTTTTTGGGTAGCCTTGTAATCGATATATTATTATGAGCAAATGACGTTTGAAATCAAACGGCGGTCAGTTGTGGGAATGGTGTCCTGTTGTTGGTGAACTTACAGATGGGCGTATATATTACTCTATGGGCTTGGGTCTTGGCAGGATTGAATTCTATCGTTGGCATCGCCTTAATTAAAGACTGTTCTAATGTCCTAAGTGACAATTAAGTTTATTAAGTAATTGTCTTTACTGTTTTTGTTAGCTTGTATTTTGTTGTTTAGGCTACTAGAGGTGCGTTCGGATAGGCTATGCTGGCATTTTTAGCATTGTCAAAATTGGCGTTGATGTAAAGCGTTCGGTTTGAGAATTTTGCCATTTTTGCCACTTTTGATCCCTATCCTAAACGAACGCTACAGCAAAGATTATATACTAGAGGCTACAGTCACCAGCGGTCACGTAAAACACCGTAGTTCAAAGATAATATAATCCGTAGTTGACCGTAGATTTGTTGTAAAACGAGAAACTGAAGAATTATTACAGTCGCGCGCAAACAAAACACCAAAACACCGCGAAACCCAAACGTCAAAATCCTAATGTCAAAAAACGATCACAACGATCCCATGTCGCGAGGTGGGTCAAAAGTGGCAGATTACGATGGCATTTTTAGCTGTTTTCGACCTATCCGAACGGCGAGCGAAAACAGTTAATAATGCCACTTTTGCACACACATTCCCAAACCGAACGCTACATGTGATCATTATTGGCGTTTGTAACAGTTGTTTTTGCCACCAAGGGGCTATCCGAACGCACATATAATAGTGTGAAAATTTAAATGAAACCTAACTTGGAGTTTTAGTACTTTATTTCATCCTTATTACAATAATTTCAGTGCTATACATAATATACTTACAATATATGCAAGATTTTCATGGCTGTGGATTTCAAATGCTATGGAATGAAGATAAAAGATAAATAACTCGTACATTACATATAAACATTACATAAAAATAAGGGTTCCACAAACTCTAACACTAAATTAATTTTAGCCCATGTACACTAAAATTTAAGAAAATAATTTGTTTCTGTCTATTTTTCATGTTTAATTTTTGTTTGTTATGTTTCAGTTAACTTTGGTCTTACAGTTACATTCTCTAGTAAACCCGACTTAAAAAGGTCTCTCTAAGGTTTTTTAAGTAGAAAATCAGAATAAAAGCGTGAATATCGCGTTTAATTTATTTCAACTATATTAGGAGCAGAAGACCTGCCGTAAGATTAGATTAAACATTGATTAATTAACCGGCGATTCCAGCAATCGCTTCCGAAGCGAAATATTTCACGTCTACATCGGGATCTACGTTCAGTTTCTCCAATATTGGCTTTACTTGCGGCTGAATAACAGCGGGGTCCAAGAAAGGAGCCATTTTCTGCAATGTTTTGGCAACATTGAACCTTACGTTGGCAACATTATCATCGGCCATAGACAATACCGTCGGCAAGAGAACTCTGGTCGTTATATCCTTTCCACAGACTTCGGACAGCACATTGATACAGAATAAATAAGTCATACGATGCAGGTAGTTTTGTTCGCGAGACATGGCGAGTACTTTGGGGATAACATTTGTCTCTGCCCACGAAGAGCCATATTGCTCGACAAGTTTTTTAAGATTCAGGGTTGCCGCTTCACGGATTGCGTAAACATGATCGATCAGCCAAGACATGCAGAGTCCGGTAAGTTTTTCATCAAAGAATTCTTGTCCAAGCTGGCCGGCTAGGAGCGGCATATGTTCAATGATGGCCAATCGCACGCGCCATTTAGTGTCTTCAGCTAGTTCCACGATAGCCGGCAGGAGGGATTGGACTAGTTGTTGGATTCCGATGACTTCGTTCACGCATTCCAAGTTGGAGATGATGTTCAGCCTGACTTCTGGGCACTCGTCTTTGAGCTGGGTGAGGAAGAGTGGTAGGAGATGATCGATGGTGTTCTGTCGTCCCACAATAGGGCTGAGGCCCATGATGACGGAAGCCAGGGCTGACTTGACGTGTTGGTTGGCATCGCAGACGAGATCCTTGATTTGGGGCAGGATCATGGTCATGATGATGTGCTCCTGGTGAGCTTTGTCCAGGTTCATGCAGAAGTCTTTCACCTGGAGGAAATAATCAAAAGTATTAGAATTGTTGTTCTGCTCATCAATTTAGTAGAATTTGATTAAGAGCTGATGCTTTATGCGTTTTCTATCTTGCTCACGCATTTCACCATTTTTGAAGATATAAATTAATGACAAAGATAATTAAATCGTCATTGAAAGTGTGTGCTTAAGACCACACGACAGAAGTGAAAACTTTGTCAAGGTTCTTTGTCAATATATATCTCTCGCTCCTTTAGTTGACTCGAGCAGACTTTACCCCAATAAGTATTTCTCACGGTCACGAGAGTTCAGTGCTTTTTTTTCATCCCAAAAAGTGCTCAACGTGCCTAAAGTTTTCACTTCAAAAAACATTACAAATTAATCGCCCCAAAAGATGATTTCGATCTTTATTACATCAAAATTATCAATATAAAAACCGAATTCAAAATTAGTAAACACTTGAACACAAAATTATTGCTATTGACAAATCAACAGGTGCTCGAACAATATTATTCGTATTATATATACTTTAGGGACCACAAGACTACGTGGCATCTGGGTGCTCCATGTCGGATCTGTCGTGTTTACACTCCAAATTATTCTCGATCACAGTCGAGCGTCGAGACAATCTCGGGTATAATTTGTACTAAATTTTCTTTAGTCGGCTACTGCAAAATATATCCGATCTGAATAAGACGCGGCGTCTAGCTGAGTTACGTTTTGGAGTGGTCACATAGCGAATTTGATCTCCAAACTATACCCGAAGTTAAGTCATGTCTGTGACGTCTAAGGTGTTGGCTACAAGATATATTTTGTAAACACGCAGACAAAATACCACATTATAGAGCTTGGTTAGTCCTGAAAGTAACAACAGTGTCTCCAATAGTAACTTCACCTTGCCAGCAGCAGCGGCACGCACTTCCGCCTCTGTGTCCTTCAGCAGAGCCTGGAATATCTGCGTGAGGTCTGAGCGAGCCAGGTCAGGACCCACAGCCTGCTGCAGCTCCACGAACCTGGAAACAAAATCAACATGATGAATGACGGATATCGTTTTTAGGGTGCCATACCTCAAAAGGAAAAAGGCGTTTTCTGTAAAGTCGGTTTACGGACGATAATTTGACGTGATAACGCTTAGGCCGATCGTGCCTCTCTATCGCTTGTTCCGCGCTCTCGCTTGCACGCGCGGCTCAGGCGGAACGTGACAATTTTTCGTGCGTGCAGCCGGCGTTCATCGATTTATAAGACGTTATCACGTCAAAAACGGAACCCTTATAGGATCACTTTGTTGTCAGTCAAGTCCTTTTTCTCAGAAACCCGTAGAGGTATCAAGTTGAAATTTATATCAAATACTCGGGTGTACGGTTTCTTTCAGTTGTGTAAAAATCAAACTTGTAAATCAAAGCAATCAAAAGATTTTTCATGTCGCATAAAAAGTCAGTTTAAACAAGCAGTGCTCTTTTATTTAAGTCATGTTACAAAAAATAGGAAGAATGACGCAGGGAAGCTGTCTACCAGGTTGTTAGCAAGTTACCAATAACCTAGGCTTATGGTTGACTGGGTCGAGTAGAACACTCACTTGTCGGCGAGCATGTACCGCACCCGCCAGGAGGTGTCTCCGGCGCGGGCGCGCACGGTGGGCATCACGAGCTGCTCCATGTCCTCGGGCGGCAGCAGCGCCGCCACCGCGCCGCACGCCTCAGCAGCCAGCAGGCGCACCGAGTCCTGCTCATCCTGAACAACGCATTACGCTTCATCAGACCGTGTCCTAATTGGCCATAACCATACCAACACACAATGCGATTTCGTTTTCATTCAAGACACTTTGAGGGTGATATTTTTTTCCAATATTACTGCACTTCAGGTGCCTGGAAGAGATCGCTCTTAGCGATAAGGCCGCCGATTGTTGCACTAGTTTTTAAGCTGTTTTATCGTGTGTATGAAATTTGTGGTGTGAACAATAAACAGTTTATCTATCTATCTATCACTTCTTACTCATATGATGGTTTTCCTTTCTTTCGTTCATATTATTTGTATTCATAGAGCCTAAAGAATGACTGTACTGTCTGGCAAGAACCAGACGGACCTGACCAATGGAATGTCTGGTACTAAGAGGCAGACCGGCTTATGCTGAGTTGGGGCCGATTTGTGACTTTATAACCAGTAAATCTTTTAGTGATTTTTCGATAATGTAATTTGGTCATATATAAAAAAGCCTTTTCTTAAATCCAGGCTACGCTCACGCATAGTACCCATCATTACAAACAACTTTTACTATGGGACCAATCCTGAAATCGCGAGAAATCAGCTGTTCCATACATTTCATTGGGTATGAATGATTGGTTTCAGAAATCAGATTTCTGATTGTCTGCTTTCTACGTTACGAACACAGAATTGTTTTAATTATAGATATATAAAACGTAATACCTGAGCCAAGTTGACAAACATGGGGATCAAGTCGCTCTTCACATATTCGACTTCGACGGAGCGCGCGAACTCGCCCAGCTTGTAGGCGGCTGCGCGGCGCACCATCGGGGTGTCATCCTGGCAAAGTGAGCGGAAGTGCTGCCTGAGCTCGGCCTTCACCGGTGCTGACACCCGGGTGTAACACACACTGGAAAGGTACACATACATGGTCACACTGTTGTCTAGGCCCGGCTGGAGAGTCCAAGCAACGAAGGTGACACACAAATAACATTTAAGCACACACATTTACCTCCCAGGCCTGGCCTCGCCAGAGAGAGAGCGAAAGGCGGAGACCCAGAAGTGGAAAAAAAAAAAACAGTGGAACATGATAAATAGTGATTTACTTCTCATTATACACCAATTGTTGGTACAATTTAATCAGTCAAATTGCACAAGGAAAGTCAGGCTGTTTTATTTATCTATTTATTTGATGATAGGCGAGCAGCATATGCTTTGATGTGCCTATATCACAGTGTCAAAATCTAGTATTTACCTGATTTTAATTAGTATTTCAATATCTTTTATAAATTTAGATATATATAAAAAAAAACCGAAGGTAAGTCCAAAATAACTAAAAGGATCTTATAGTTGACTAGCGACCCGCCCCGGCTTCGCACGGGTATAACTTAGAAAAATAAACCAGCCAAGTGCGAGTCAAGCTCGCGTACTGAGGGTTCCGTACCAACACAAAAGACAGAAAGTAGTGCAAAAAGACATCACGCCCAGGTCACTCATCCAAGTACTGACCGCGCCCTACGTTACTTAACTTGGTAGTGAACAGAAATTTGTCACTGACTCACATTTATTTATTATTTGTTGTTATACTTTAAAGTGTGTACTACACTCATTTGCAAAAAAAACACGGGCACCTAAGAAAAGAACCAATTTTATTCTTCCTATTAGTTTGTTTGATAATTTTATTTAGGTAGTCTTATCCTCAGAATTTTGTTAACTAATTAATAATGGCGAAATATTTGACTATTTTCCATTGGGAATGACGATTAACCGCTAATTGACTATTAGCATAACAACTATTCGCGGCATCTCTAATTAAAAAAACATGTATTTTTTTGGTAATACGTTGTTGGCAAAAAAAAAACATTCCACACCTGAACAATCCACAAGCAGAAGCCCTCGAGGTGAACCAATCACCCCCAGCGAGGCGCTGCACCAACGGCACAAAGTGCTGCTCCAAGGCCTGTGGGGTGTGATGGGCGGCCACTGCACGTAGTGAGGCGACGGCCTTGTCTCGCACGACCGTCTCTTCTACCGTCGCTAGGGACTCCAGGGGCGGAAGCAGGCAGTGGGCAAACTCACCTCCACCGACCAGGTTAATGAAATTGCCTGGAAATGAGTTATTTGGTAGCACATTATCGTCAACGCAGGCAAAAAGACGGTTACACATCAGAATTTAATTTTCAAAAGTACTTATGGTATAAAAATCTAATTTTAAAATAAGTTATAGTTACTGGACATACAGATTATATTCATCATCATAATCAGTCAATCTTAGTCCACTGGTTGGACATAGGCCGCTACCAAGGCACTCCGCAGCCCGTTCTTTGGCTTTTCCTTTCCAGCCACTGCCTTACATATATGCCACCACTCTATTGAGTACACTACGTTTGCCGATTTGTGGTCTCCACTCTAGAGCATGTCTACCGCAACATTGTAATAATCGCAAAAACCTAAGAAATCATTACCCCAACAGTTATCGGTTCTGCAACAGATATCCGTTTCCACATTAGCATGCTAATACGCCATGTTGGTAACTTGGGTTGGCTCATCATCATCAGCCTCTAACTGTCCACTGCTGGACATCGGTTCTTCAGGAAATGTGGCCAAGCCCACTGCCACTTCAGCTTGCTAATCCTTTGAGCTATGTGGGTAACTTTGGTTCTATGTCGAATCACTTTGTTCCGAATTTTGTCCCATATAGAAACTCCAAGCATAGCTCTCTCCATAGCTCGCTGAGCGACTTTAAACTTGTGGACCACCTTAACCGTGCATGTCCACGTCTCGTGGAAACGTGTTGGCTAGTGAATTACTTTGTTCTGGGTACGATCTATTCGTTGCCGGTATCAGCTATTTGGCGGTGGTTCTCCTATTTCTCCTTTGTTGTGCCATCTCTGTGGGTGCTCGGAGGCTCAAGCATCAACGAAGTGAAGTAGTGGATGCACAGCACTTTTGAAGAATCTTTACCTAAATGTACTTATTTCTTAGCTGCTTTCTTTACTGCAGATAGTGTCAGTCACGTCATATATATTCTATTGATAATAAGCTTGCGTTTGATTGCCATCTTGCCTGATGTTAAACGATGATATATTTGTCCAGTGTTTAACATTTCAATATTGAAGCGCCTATGAAGCCTGGTTTGCTTCTCTTAATTATTAACAATAACGAGCGAAATTACTACATAATACCAGCAAGCTGACAGAAGTCTAACCATCATCGCTAATACACAGATTGCAATCCTGATCAACTTGCTGCATCTATACCGCAACTTACATTTACATTGACACAAGTTGTACTTCATTGAATCTGTTTGGATGTGATATAGATCACATCTTAGGTTGATTCGAAATCGAGTAAGTAGGCAGCATCAATTTTCTTCCTACCATTAAAAGTATTGATTACACAAAGAAGTGTAAAGTTAATAAACGTAGAAAAAGGATAATGGATTTGTTTATACTAAAAATGTGCACACTTACCGAGTTGTTCAGCGAGTGCCAGAAGCACTTCATCTTCATCGTAAATAGTCTCCGTGAGGAACGGAATCAGCTCCGATCGGGTCCTTTCGACGCCCAAAGCCAAGGCGATGGTAGAAAGCTTTTTGATGGAATTCAAACGTAGTTGCACATCCTCATTTTTCAACTCGTCGATGAGTACCGCGATCGGGTACAATGATTCATCCGTTCCAGAATCACTCGCCGCCATTTTACCACAATATGCTGCTTTAATTTCTTATTTCGTTATTTTAACGGGTTTTATTACCACTATTCGGCGATTTACGGTTAATATTTTTATAAAAACGAACGCGAAGAAACTCAAATGCAGCAAAATGGCAGATTTTTTTTTCTTTTTTGGTCGGATCGGAATTTGTCATATTTTGGCCAAGGGTGAAATTGCATTTAGCAAACCATAGACAGAAAAACCAGAATCCACAGCCCAGAATCTATCGATTTTCGTTGTCACAGTTTTTTTGGCTTTCAGTCCTGCTACAGACAGAGGCATTTGGACCAATGTGACAGAATACTAATATTGAGCATTGCCAAGAAACCTCATCTCAGACGAAATCTCACAAGGACGTAATAAACCAAAATATTTCTTCTCGCCTCGTTGCCACAAACAAGTGCTTTTAAACCTACTTGCTCCTATCATAGCTAATTCCAATGAAAAATTTATTCTCCGAGAACTAAAATTTTAATAATTGACAAGCAAACGTCTCTTAACCGTTTTGATTTGTATTTTTCGTTACACATATTTTTTGCAATGATTATTTCTAATAACTAAGCTCATGGTAAAGTGATATGGGTCAAGATGACAGTCTCAATGCATCTATCGCCCACATTGTCTTGGGTTGCGTTGCCGGCAGAGGCATCAGCAGAATGTCCGGGAAGAGTTTCACTCATCCCGGCATGCACGCAAACTTCTTCATACACAGCGTCTTGGGCTTTCTACACTACCAGAGTTCGTAATAGTCATTTCGTTCATATTCCTTCTTGTAGGCATTATGGTCAGCAAGCCCTAGAAAACTGAGTTAGGTATTTGGAGTTGTCAAAACATGATAGAATGTGCCCCCGAATTTCGACCAAAATAAAATGAATGGACAGGCCCAGTAGAAGCGCATTTTTTAAGATAACAAAATGACACGCCGGCTCTCATTTCGTTTCAGTCGGTCTCTAGCCGTAGGAAGTGCAACACAACACGTGTCTATTGTTACGCGATAACGAAACATCTGACAAAATTATGAATTCATATTCTTTCCCGAAGTGTAAATACACAAATAAAACCGGGATCTATTTTTTGTAACAAATATACTGTACATTTTTATAATTAGGTGTTGAAGTATATGTCCAACGGTTTTGACTCGTTATTACTGAGCAATTTCAATGGTTAGGGCCCGTCGATTCATTTTATTTTAGTCGAAGCCCCCGAAGACATGTTGCTGTGTCCAAATTTAACCCGACTGCCTCCTACCACAGAAGAAGTAGACACTTCTGCCGTCAGCGTCGTCATTCACGCAAGGTCAATCACTCCTTTTAAATTTCCAACTAACCTACTTCAGGTAACATTGCTAAATTATTTATTCCAGGTGGAACATTCAACAGCGACTTTACTCCGGCCTACGGGTTAAGCTACAAAGCGACTCGGTACCTAGCCCTACCCTGTCTGATGGCAGACATCCACCACAGCAACCAAAACTTGGCCGCCATCCATCTTGTCTCTGGTCTGATTCCCTTCGCATTGGCCCTGGCCGGAAGCGAAAATGTCCAACTTGGAAATCTGATGATCGCTTGCAACATTCTCTCCCTATGTCATTATTCTTTGGATAAAAGTAATGAATGGGGCTGGTATACGGCCGCCAGTGGCGTTGTGGCGTACTTCCTGGCGAGAACGGAGGGGGGCCCGAAGCTTATTTACCCCCTGGCGTTGGCTCTGATGGAGTACTGCGCCTACAGGGTATTCCACGTCGTATGGGACGCACCGGATCCAACGCAGCGTAGGAGATGAAGTGTCATAAATATCTATTCGTCTTGGTCGTTCCTAATAAATTGCGTTTGTGATAGTCATTATTTTCTTCTCCAAAAGGTCTGAATAGGTATATAATAATGGACTTATGCTTACTATAAAATAAACATGCACGCGTTGTTGGTTGCATATTCCTCAGATCAGACAAGGGAGATATGGTAAGGTGGCGTCGTGGGTGCGCTCGTTTTTGATAATAACAAGCAACACTTATTTGCGCAACAATAAAAGTTACGAGTTATTTGAGCTTTTATCCCTGTTTTTTGGATTTATTTAATGCCTATTTATTAAATTATGTCTGCGTAATTTCATAATTATGAAGGAAACCGCAAGGGTACATTTTACATTACAGTTATAATATGAGAAAAACTTCAAAAATAGAAGTAGCGAAACGCCATGAATTTGCTCCGCTAAATGTGACTTTAATACAATAAACCAAGCCTTCTGTAGTTATAAGCTTTGCTTAAAAGTGTTAAAACCTCGCCTTAAAGAAATAAAATTAAACACATGCGACCTTACTTTAAAAAGTTACCAACAGCCCGTAGAGGGAGAACTTATACTGAATCTATGCAACAGCCGCACTCAGAGACGCTAAGGAATACTTAAAATTGCTCTGTCTCGTTTTCATGTGTGACAATTTCCGTCAACAGAGCAATTTTTAGCATTGCTTAGCTTAAGTAACGTTTTTAAGTAAGGCCGATGAAAAGTAATTATCTACCTACCCTTGTATAGGTAATGTATATTTTTATTAGATAGATAAAAATAGTTAGGGTAAGTACATAATAAGTATTTGAATCAAGCTCATTTTAAAGGGAGATGCATATTTAGTAGACAATTAATCCCCACAATATCCTCCGGCATCCCCACCATCGCCGCCACCAGAGTCGTAATGACCTCCTGAATAGTGATCACTAGACTCGTGATGACCTGATCCTTGGTGAGCCGTGTGATGATGATCAGAGCCATGCGGGTCTGAGACGGGTTGGCCTCTTGAGACATGACATTCTGCAACTTGATTATTTGACCCGTGAACGCCAGACACGTGGTGACCCGAATCGTGATGGCTTGTTTGTTTGCTTGTTTTGTTATCATCACCCCCACTGCCATGGACGGGAAGACATGAATCGTGATCACTCGAGTCGCGATGACCCGCCCTTTGGTGGTCCGAATCTTGATGGATTGAGCCACGGTGATCATCTAAAAATTCTAAGCCATAACATTCGGAATTGTGATTACTTGACCTTTGGTGACCGCGAGCGTTATCACCAGTTTGTTCTTTAGTTTTGTTATCATGGGGTTGCTCGCCAATGTCATCGCCTCCGCCATGTCCCGAAGCATGATGAGTCGTAATCTCCTCCGGGCAGTCATCACCATTGCTCGAGTGACGCACTTCTATCATGTCATCGCTGATGAATGACTGCGCATTCATATAAGTGAAGTTTTCAAAGTCATCATCATTGTTGTAACCCAGATTTGTTCTCTGAACTCCCTGGTTTCCTCTCCGATTGTGTCTGTTGCCATCACAGCAGCAAGATACGCAGCCGTTCGCACACCTCGTGACACGGTCCCAGAATCTTGAAACCCAGTTCCTGTTCGGGAGGTCTTCTGAATCACGCGTGCGCTGTGGAAGCTCGTCGGTCGTCAAAGGTTGTGAGATTATAGGAGACATTTTTCTACTTGATAAAAGCTTCGTTCACTTTTTGTATCGCCAACCAAGCGTTATTAACACGCACTTGGACTTTTGGACACTTTGGACATTATTTCTTTCTCATAAAATAATGAAAAAGCTTCGCTTGTTCATTTAATCACATTATTTCTTTTCTTACTTTATATAACAAGATTCAATAACACTACACTGCTTAAACATGTTCTATTTCTGTATGATAGGAATGCAATGAATTACACATTCCTCTATGCTTCAACATTCCGGACCACATCCGGGTAGGTATACCAACATCACAATATTTTCCTCATAGAATAGGTAAATAGTCGTCATACGGCAATTTTTAGCAGTAATGTTTGTATTATGTTCCACCATAGCGGCCAAACTACTCAACCGATTCGATACTAGTTGCGACCCGCGGTTTCACTCGCGTAGTGATGATTATGATGATGAAAAGTAGCCTATGTCGCTCTCCAACCCTTGAACAATACCTATGCAAAAAATCAAGTCCATCGAAGCTCTGTTGCTGCGTGAAAGAGGAAGAAACAAAATAACAAACACACTTTCACATTTATAATATTAGTATGATTATGGTCCGGGTGACATGGCTATATTTTACATGTTACATATATAAAAACCGTTAGAACAATTTCTTTCAAAATTCACAGAACCAAATTTTTATTTTGAAGGGTGTTGAAAACGGCTACAATTGAATTTTTGCCCATTTTTAATTTACCTCACTAAAAGTGGGACGTGTCGTTATATAAGGACGTAGTCGGGTTTTAGTTTTACAACCTATATCATGTTTATATTCCTACTAGCTCAATCCCGAGGTGTTACCAGTGATTTGCCAGTTTTTCTGAGGGGAAAGTACAGTACATATATCAGTTATTATGTGCCTTTACAAGTCGGCAGCGAGACATCTAATGGAAGCATTCTCGCTCCAAGACTGCACCCATGTAGTAAGGCGAAGCATCTCAACCTCGTTTCAGCTTGAAACCAGTGCCACCTTGGAAGAGGTGTGCCCACTTGGCGCGCTTCTTCACGCCCGTCACAAATTTCGCCATCTATACCTACGTGCTGATCGCATCAAGACCAAACGAGCACTATGCAAATAAGACCACCACATAATATTGTCCAACTTTTTATTTTCAATTCAATTTGCATTTTTTCGATCGTCGCGCTCGTCGCGCCGCACGTCATCGCTATACAAATAACTTTAAACACTTAATTTATCCGAATCTCCTCTTCCTATACGATACGACTCATAAATATAACAAAATACAATAATAATATTATAATAATGTACAGAAACAATAACGTAACGTCGGGGTGCGCCGGCGCGGCCGCTCGCCTCACAACATATGTACATAGCACCGCCGACTCAGGCGCCGCCTGCTCGCCGAGCGATCGCACGAACTACGCCATTGCATCGCGCGAACATATTCAAACATCGGCAAAGATTACGATCTTTTTTTGTTGTTTTATCAACAGGTATATAGTATTTGTTGTGGGAACTATGTGACTCTCCAATAATAGATAAACTCAGCATGTTGTGCAAGATTTAAACTAACATACAAATCTGCTCTTATAGAGCATTGAAAAAAGGAAAAACATGATGTTGTTCATAACTGAAGAGACTAATAATTATTAGACAATGATACAGCATCCATGTCACCAAAACAGCTTGACTGCTTGTCATCAACATCTACACTTTGCATCTACGCGATCACTGCGAGTGTGTGCCGGCGCCCTGGAGCCTCACTCTGGTAGTTCGAGGAGCTGGGTTGGCTCAGGTAGATGCGCGGACGCGGACATCCCAAGCGGAACGTCAGTGCAGGACTTATCGGCTCTATCCTGAATAAGATGCACAATTTCGTTCAAACAATGCGATGCATTCGTTTAAACAATGCGATGCATTCGTTTAAACTATGCAATTCGTTTGTTTGAACAATGCGATGCGTTCGTTTAAACAATGCGATGCATTCGTTTAAACTATGCAATTCGTTTGTTTGAACAATGTGATGCGTTCGTTTGAACAATGTGATGCGTTCGTTTGATCAATGCGATAAGTTAATTTGAACAATGCGATAAGTTCGTTTGTACAATGGGATAAGTTCATTTGAACAGTGCGACGCGTTCTATTGAACAATGCGATGCGTTCCTATTGAACAATGCGATGTATTCTATTGAACAATGCAATTCGTTCGTTTGAATATTGCGATGCGTTCGTTTGTTCGTGCGACCGATGGTCTGCTAGGACGCCGCCACTCACTGTTTTACATCCGCGAGGATGCGCCCGCCCGCAGCGGCCGCGCCGCCGCCGGCGCTCCCGACATCTACAATACAAGTAAAAAACAAACCAACGCAACAATCGTACGCTTGTAACATGGCCGAAATGTAATGATAAAACCATAATTTAGCATTAATTATCGGCGGCGGCGCGGGCGGCGCTCCATTCGATGACTAGTGTCGGACGGGTCTGGCCAGTCACGCGCCGCGCGCGGCACTGAGGCCCAGTATCTACGACTATCGAAAAAACATTGGTATCGACAAAAACCTGTCCACTTGCAACAACACTTGAATGCTCATCCTTTACCCCGCATGAGGCAAAGGTTCTAACATGTCAACTTAAGCTATTTCGAGCGGGGCCAATCCTAGGCGCGATTTGAATGAATGACTTTTGATTCTCCAATCACAAGCTGTCCCCCCCCCCCGACCGACGTGGCATCATTTTGCAAAAGGGAATTTTGACTACATGTGGTTATAATTATTTGACTTGCAAGGATGTTCTACCCTAGCGCAAACAAACACTATAAGGTCAATTGTTTTCTTCTAAACTTGCTGTTTGCAGGGCTTATAATGGACAGTTAATTTAGGAACTCAGACCAGTATAAATAAATATAAAGCCCCAACCGAAAGACCTTGAAACTTTTAAGCCGCTGGACAGATTTTTACCAAACTAAAAACCACCGTATTGAAACCTTCAATCAAATAAAAAAAAAACGGTCCACTCGTTCGAGAGCTACGATTATACAGACAGACAAACACACAAAGGCAGATACACAAAAGCATAAACTTATAAACTTTTCTTCAACGGGGGATTATTTAGTATGGAATTCGATACAAATGCTCTTTCGAAAGTTGTTCTACCCTCTAATTTCCAGCCATGTGTAGGTACACTTTGTGTACTGTACACGTGTACACGTGTATAATAGTAGATGTTGTACAACTACTGCGTCGAAACACCCGCGCCGCAGCCCACGGATCACATCTCTAACCAACGGCCTTACTTAGAAATTACACTTAAGTTAAACAATGACTAATATAGCTAGTTGTTAATTCAATACAATTCCCGTGAGCGGGAAGTTGACAGAGCAATTTTAAGCATTGTTTAACTTAAGTAGCGTTTCTAAGTAAAGTCGTAATAGTACATCACTATGATGACTGACCAGGTTTCAAATGAGGGTGGCGTTTAAGCCCGAGCTACATCGAGGGACAACCCCCCGAGGTAGGAGTCTGTAGTTGTTTTCTAATATATATATATATACTATATAGTGCTTTCAACTATAACCGCTTCGTTGGTTATAAAATTGTTCATTGCAAAGCGAACTGGTCCGTGAGAAGAAAAACTCACTAAGTTCCTATTTTTGTTCATATTAAAAGCCAAAGCTAAAGTTTAATGCCACGTCAAATTTTTTAAACTTATGCATAATACTTAGTAAACGTTAAAGTTTAATCCATCAAGCAAATATCACAGTAAATTTTGTGAGAACTACAAAACTTCCTCGTATACAAACTCGGGTGGTTTATCATGGCCATAAACACCACCCTCATTGAAATCGACATTGTTTCCGTCCTCGTCGCTCTCTGGTTCGTGTCAGTGAAAATGACAGGGACGGAAATAACATCTGCCCGATCTGGGCCCATAACCTATGCACTATTTCCTACTAAAACCGCGCAACGCCACAGACTGTGAACGAAGAGCCAAATCAAAAATTCATTATTTTTTTTGTTTATCGTGCGCCTGCGCACGCGACCTATTTATCACGTTATACACTCTACGTGCCGCCGGCGACGACTTGCCGTCGCGCCGTCCTACGAGAATTTCACAGCTACAAATAAAAAATATACTCTTGTTTGTATACACGACGGACATTCGAGGATATTCATTTGGCGGACATGGTGCGAAAAAAAATATGATACAAAATATTTTCTCAGTTTCGTGAGGGACTTTGTAAAACATGGACGCTTTCGCGTGCGCCCATATCGGTCGGATCTACCTCTTATAGGGGACACCCGGCAGATCTGTCAACGGGTCGGAAAAGTGTCCCGATTCACCCCGTATTGCGGTACCGAAATAAATTACCTCGCTGCATTACAGCTAGTCAAGTATTCAATTCAGATATTCAAAATATCCAACGAATCAAATCAAAAACATTAGGGAACGTACCCATACTACGTGACCCGTTCAGGGGGGTGGGGGGAGGGTCTTCAAAATACCACGCTTGGCTTGCTTCGGCTTAGGTTTTCGTCACTTAGTCAATATCCTCTAGGGAAATCTCGCGCTTTTTCGGACTATTTTCAAATATGGCGAATTACTACGTGAAACTAGAGGGGGAGGGAGGGATCTTGGCATATATAATGGGTGGTCAAATGGGTCTAGTTGTATGGGTACGTTCCCTTACGGCCATTTTTTTTGCATATAGTGTGTTGGGTTTCAGAATCGTGTAGTGAAGTCCCCTCGTGTCCGTCGTGTACCCGTGCAGCGTATATGAATGTTTGCGATGCGTGTTGCGATGCGTGTGTGTGTGCGGGGGGCGGGCGGCTAGGTGGGCGGGTGGTCGGCGGCGGCGAGACGCAGGGCGGGCAGCGACCCACCGCCGCCCGCCGGCAGCTCCGCGCCGCGAGTCTCCACCTGCAACACCACCACACGTGTTATACTCTCATCATCATCAGCCCTGAGTGACCCACTGCTGGGTATATGCCTCCCTTTGTTTATGCCACTCTCCCCGGTCTCTCGCTATAATACTCTCACAAATAATAAATGTTTTAGGAACTTGTCTCACCGCCGGCGTGCAAGCGATTAGCTAACAACTATATCCTCGCTCAAGAAACAAGAAACGAACAAAAGTAGATTCCGTATCAATAAAAGAGACACATATATGTGGCTGGTGCTACGCAGAGTTGCTCCATCCGAGCACATCAAGCATACGTCTTAGACTAATCGCACCAGCACAAATACATCCAGTCGCCCACAGGTGTGATTGAGACATTATTAAGCAATGCCTCAAATACAGATTTGTTTTTGTTTTTATTTCTTTTTTTCTTTTTTCCATTGGTTTGAAGTTATGTAATATTTTAACTCCTCTGTACCTTATTTTTAACATAATTAACATAACATAATTAACTTTAATTGAACGTACTCTTAATCTACCTACTTTAGTTTTAATTTAAGTATTTTAGTTGTATTTGTAGCTACTAAGCGCGCGCGTTAAGTTAAAATTGGAAAATCTTTTTCGGGTCACCAATGATACCGGCCTAGCCGAGTTTTGGGCCCACTGCTAATTCAATTTAACCTAGTTTATATATTATTTGTGGCTATGTATACAATATAATTATAATGTTAAACCGTTTCAGAAATAAATATTTACTTTACTTTACTTTACTTTATATTAATAGTTGATGTTGACCCAAACACAAATGTTCATCACATGAATGTTTGTCCTAGATGGGAATCGAACCCACGCCCCCTAGCTCAGAAGGTAGGTTCACTACCAACTGGACCAACGGGGAAGTCACATATTAATATGTCCTGCCCCACGATTCTACTAAAGAAATGGTGTTTAAATTGTAATTGTTGCGATTTTAATTGTTAAATAACTGCTTCAAAATTGAATTTTTTTTTTTATACTAAGTCATAATGTTAGGTGTTTGTTTATTTTCAGTTATTTAACAATTAAAATCGCAACAATTACAATTTAAACACAATTTCTTTAGTAGAATCGGGCCCTGAAAGGTTCTGGAATGGAGACCATGGACCGGTAAGCGCAACGAGGGAAATCCACCCACAAGATGGACAGACGACCTAAAAGAGACCGCAGGGAAACACTGAATGCAGGTCGCTTCCAAGCGGCCCTTTTGGAGATCGATGGGGGAGGCCTATGTCCTGATGTAGATGTACGGTGTTGCAAGTTGTACTGACCACCCTGAGCGCGTGCTTGATGGACTCGTAGGTGAGCCAGCAGATGGCCGCGGCCGGCATCTGGTAGAGCACGCGCGCCGAGGCGCCGCGGAAGAACCCGCGCGGACCAGACGTCACCATCACGGCGCGCGCCGCGTCGCGCAGCCGGTCCGCGTGCGCTGCCTCCTGCAACACGACCGCGACATGCATCACTATCCTGACATGGTATACTGTACTACGTACACACAGCTGGTGGCTCTTATATACATAAATAATCAGATCAGACAAACGAGGGAAATATGCATTAGTCACCGACAGCTATTAAAATCTACAAGTCCACATCGCTCGAAGAACCGATGGGGAAGTAAGGTTTTTGAGTGGAGACCACGAACCGGAAGACGCAGCGTAGGTAGGCCTCCCACTAGATGGACAGACGACATTGTGAGAGTCGCTGGCATCCAGTGGATGCAAAAGGCAGGCTGTCGTTCAGTGTGGAGGTTAAAGGGGGAGGCCTACGTACAGTAGTGGACGTCTTCTGGCTGATGATGATGACAATTATCGTGTTAATTTATCTTGTTAAATGTCTTCATCGTATGAACCACGCGGGGAAAAGTACATTCGTCTCGTGCATGATCCAAGAAAACAAGGTATAGCGCTCCGGGAGCTGACACCCAATTACGTCACTGTCCAGTTGCCATTTTATTGCAACAAACACAGATATTGGTTTTTTTTTTTCAACAATTTACTAAATATAGTACAAGATGCCTTTTTATTTCTTATTTGGTTTGTCCGCTCAAGCAAAGCAATTCAAATTAAGCACGAATTTATTATTATTAAACACATTATTTATATCAAAACCACATTGATTTATTTGATTCCCGAACAGGTAATATACGGAGATTGGGGAGTTCTAATTTCACGCTACTGGTAACACAAAGAATCAGTTGTCTCATCGAGATTCCGCCATTGTTTCGTGTATCGTCATCTCTCTCGTACTTGTTGTAAATTACTTATTCTGCTCTTGCTTATACACGTGTTCGTGTATGCATGACATCGTTGACGTAATTGCGGGACATACGTGACATTTTGTCTCGGAGCGCTATACCTGGCGGAGTATATTATTATACCATGGTCTCGTTCTCGTTCACTTGGCTGACATCACAGATTGCGAGCAAGGATATTGTTTGAAGATTATGTGGGGGCTGCACTCTGCAGTAGTGTAATACCTGCGTGTTGAGCACGGTCTTGCAGACGTCTAGCGGCGTGGTGGCGGCGGCGGCGAGCGCGCCGGCGCACGCCCCGGCGAGCGCGTGCGCCGCGGGGCTGTAGACGCGCGCCGGGTTGACGCGCGACTGGCACCACTCGTACGTGACGAAGTGCAGCGCCTGGAAGGGTACGTTCATGGCGACCTGCGTGCCGTACGAGCGGTAGAAGGCGCGCAGCCCCTCCGCGCGGTACACGCGCCGGAAGCACTCCCACACGCCGCGGTACGGCGAGTTCAGCATCTGCAGCCGCTGTTTCACCACTGCAACACACCACACCACACATCAATCAACAATGTTCCACACTCATCACTAGGTCTCCCAGTACCGGGAATGCCATTGAAAACAAACAGAACTTGTATAACTAACTGTAATTAGGGAGAAACGTGCAAAGCTATTTATTGCCCTGCAATCACGTTTCTACCAAGCAGCCGTTAGTTTTCATCGTTCTAATATTATAAATGGAAAAACTTGTTTGTGGTTTATTGTCGTTTTTTAGGGTTCCGTACTCAAAGTAGTGTAGAAACGGGACCCTAATACTAATCCTACTATGTCTGTCTGTGTCTGTCTGTCCGTCCGTCCGTCTGTCTGTCTGTCTGTCTTACATATTAACGGCTATATCTTTCGAACCGTAATAGTTGGACAGTTGAAATTTTCACAGAATATGTACCGTTACGGCGGATTAACTAACAAATAATAACAAAAAAAAAAAACATACAGTCGAATTGATAACCTCCTCCTAAATTCGGTTAAAAAAGTAAAAACGAAAGGATCCCCATATTAAAAAACGTATTTTTTAAAAGTACTTTTGTATTAGCTCTAATGGTAAAACGATAATACGTACAAGCATCAAACTTGGCGCGATTGTAGTACTTTAAAGTATCTAAAGTATTACAACAAATAATAAATAATGGCCAAGTGCGAGTCGGTGACAAATTTCTGTTCATTACCAAGTTATTATACTCGCGCGCCTGTAGATAACTGCGTTGCAAATTACTTACCACAATTTTGGAAGGCATTTTAATAACTGGTATGGTAATTCGGTTACTTGGACAACCTTATTGTATTTTGTGGTGGTACGGAACCCTCAGTGCGCGAGCCCGACTCGCACTTAGCCGGTTTATTTCAGTCTTCTAAACTACTTATATCTCTTGAATTCGACAAATGAAGCAGTTTTAGTATCAATTAGTTGTTTTTGACGTGACACCTACCAGCCCGAAATGATTTGTTTATACAATAGTTATTTATGATACAAGTGCGGAAAGTTGGTTATTACAAACGAGTAGACGAATGTAAGCCCGAGACGAAGTCGAAGGCTTACCATAGTCACGAGTTTGTAATAACCAATCCGCACGTGTGCCATACAACGTTTTACAACACATTTGCGAGAAAAAAACAAAAAATGGAAATTAAAAAAATACCGTAAAGTACACGCACGGTGCTATACAACGGAGCGTGCGGACAAATTCATTACAGCACGCTCCGTTGTATGATGCGTTTCATTACAGCACGCTCCGTTGTATGATCCGTAATGTTTATCTTTCGAAAGATGTATTCAGGCTTCGTAAGTGCACTTTTTGAGCAAATGTGTTGTAAACAATATTTACATTATATATTTGTTATATTGCTTGATTTTTAGATGCATATAGTTGGAGGGCCAGTGAATGACAAAGGATACTTTTCATTCCGAAAAATACATGGTTCCAATGGAAATATTTACGCGGGCGACAACGGGGATCGCAGCTAGTATATACTTAATAAAACGACAATACCATCTAATTCTAATTCAAAGTGGGGGTGATAAGACCTGCACTGACATCCCGCTTGGGGTGTATTGTTTGTGCATTTGCACCTGCCAGCCTACACAAACCAGCCGAGCTTCTTAAAATAGCGAAGCACGGCTTTGAGTCGCTGAAAGCGTCGTCTATACCTTGAAAACATATTTAAAATTTTCATTTAAATATTAGCTCGACCGGGAATCGAACCCGGAAACCTCAGCCGCATAAAGCAGACGCGTAATTAGACTAATCCGATCAACATGACGATATGACGAAACTATTTTAGCAAAAAATAGGAGAGACATATGTATAGGTCAAGATTCTTATTATGGGGATGGGTAATAAGGTCACGTGATGTGCAGCACGTTGGTTGCTCAAAATGGCATCTCACTAGGGATGTATACCGTACCGTACCGCTTGACAGGTATACAAACATGGCCGACGTGCCGCAAGGAGATCCTAAATTATGTTACTTTGTGGCGCGTCCACTATACTGAACGTGCTCAGGATAAGTACATATTGTTTAATGACGACAATGTAATGTACGATTACATTGTACAACGGCTTGTTATGTACAAGTTAATTTCTATGTTAATTTCCCCGGTCATGGTCGTGTTTAACAAAATGTACATAGTTGCATATATTTCAAGTACTTTAAGTCTTGAGCTATTTAGGTTTTAATCTCCTTTGCCAGTACGCTCGCTCGCAATGACTTCTTATTCAATAGACGTGACACATTGACACAAAAACTGCCTATGAAATTGCTCAGTCCAACAATGGCACGCCAGTATCAATCAAAGTTCGGTATCCTATCCCTGTGCAAATTCCCAAATTCCCTATGTAATTTAGATACACATTTTCAAATACAACATAATTTATTTGGGCATCAATGGGTATAACGTATAATAGTAAGTATTCCCAGACGCTCCCGAACTGGTCAGAGACCGAGTTGGAAGGTGAACTGAACTCTGATATGTCCGATCTCGTTATTGGAAACTAGCAACGCACCCCGGCTTCGCACGGGTGTGTCTTTTTTTACACCTTGGGGTATATTAGTGGAGTTTCAGTAATGATGGATATTTAAAAAAATTGCCTATGTCACCCGGGGATAGTATAGCTTCCCAACAGTGAAATAATTTCAAATCGGTTCAGTAGTTTCGGTGCCTATTCAATGCAAACAAACAATCAAATCTCTCCCCTTTATAATATTAATATAGATTAGTATAGATAAGGAGTTTTTAAATTGGTTCACCAAAAGGATTGTTTTTTATTTTACTTAAGGTGCGCTTGTAAAAGGACTACCTTAATTTAGTTAAAATTTTGCGTTATGTTAATGTAATAAACTCTTACGTATGTAATTATGAAAACTAAGAATGTGTCAAATAGTTTTTTTATGGGGAAGACACTTTGTTCACCATTTAACTTTGTTTATCACTGTCACTTTGTTTTTAATTACATTAATTCGAACGGTTGTGTTCTCTTAAGTCCAAAATTATTCAATGTTTATTACAAAAATGACATGATATATGTTGTCAGGAGCTTGTGTAACATCCCATAATAGGTAAATAAGTAGGTACGAGTAAGGTAACTAACATGTTTACTTACTCGTAACTAATTAACATGTTTGCTTGCTAAACATGTTTCTATCTAAATTCTAAAATAAAACCAAAAACTCTTTCATTATGTAATACAATGTCATAATATTATAAACTCAACTAAAGCCATACATCAATGACTAAAGCTATTGTAGTCATCACGGAGGGCTCTGGCGCCAGTAGCACAGTTTAATTACTAGTACAGGCGCCAGCCAGTCTCAGACAAACAACAATATTTGTAATGTTTAATGTAGTCCTAAGATGTCTAATTTTTCTTTGTAAGTTTGAAAACAAATATTGTTAATTAAGCAATTTAAAAAAATTTGGTTCAATAAATTATTATTATATTATTATTATAAGTTTCATAGTGTGATGTAATGTCTATAGGGTATCAAGTCGATGCCCGCTCCGGCTACTGCGTCGTCTAACCACTTTTTGCGGTTGTCTATTCCGGTCTAATTATATTCGCGAACGTTGTTTTTATCTATTTAACTATACAGTGTTACGCGGTACTAAGCCGAAAGGAAATTATAATCATTACTAAACAAATTTTTGTATGAGACCTCTGAAATAGCGAAAAAAATATCACCGGATCCATACATTTCGTTAACGATTGTTTTATGGAACAGCTGAATTGCTTTTGCGTTTTCAGAGTTAGTCCTTTATTAAAAGTTGATTGAAGAATGAAAGACCTTTCTTAGTACACGGAACCGTGTAATCCTATACTGGGTTACGCGGAAAGTGTGTACAAGACGAAAGGCGTCCATAGTACCCATCATTACTAACAACTTTTACTATGGGTGCAAATCTGAAATTGCGGAAAAAATATCAGCGGTTCATAGAAAACGGTCATTCACACTCGACAAAATGTATGGAACAGCTGATATTTTTTTCGCGATTTCAGATTTGCTCCCATAGTAAAAGTTGTTTGTAATGATGGATACTATGGACCCCTTTCGGCTTAGTACACCCTTCCCGCGTAACTCTGTATGGTAGGTTGTACTAATATTTATTCTGTACTATTAGGATGATAGCTCGGATACGCACAGTATCCTTGGAGCACGTTTTCTCTAAGCGTGATGTACTTTTCGCGATTGTAGATTAAATTAATAAACATACGGGCCGAAATGGGAACTTCCTCATTATTGAAGTCGGTAAAAATTAAATTAAATTGTATTTAAAGAACACTAGCGGTCCGCCCCAGCTTCGCACGGGTATAGATTATAGCCTATGTCACCCGGGGACAGGGTAGGTTCCCAACAGTGAAATAATTTTTCAAATCGGTTCAGTAGTTTCGGAACTTATTCAATGCAAACAAACAATCAAATCTTTCCTCTTTATAATATTAGTATAGATATGGCCGATGGGGCCGAAAGGTTCTGGAATGGAGACCACGGACTGGTAAGCGCAGCGTAGGACCTAAAAGAGACCGCAGGGAAACGCTGGATGCGGGCCGCTTCCAACCGGCCTTTTTGGAGATCGATGGGGGAGGCCTATGTCCAGCAGTGGACGTCCTATGGCTGAAATGATGATGATGATGTATTTATTGAGATTTAACACGGTCAAGCCAATTACATAGATTCTCACAATATAATAATATAATCATACATAAAAAAAACAGGATGCGAATGAATTAGCGTGAGCAGGATAGCACGTGATCACCATTGCCACCAGACTTACACAATAAAGCCCCAGACAGGAAGCCCGTCTACTACCGACCATTGTTATGACCCATAAGTCACTAATGTCACTATGTAGTTATTTTTGACCTACTTATCACATGTGTAAAAATAGCATTATGATTATTTATTTTATGTTATGGGTCAATAACTCGAATACCAACATAATAAGATAACAGAAGTGTGGTGTTTACGATATAAGTTCAAGGAGCTAGAAAATAACGAGCGGTGACGGAAATCAGAGCACAGTTGTATTGTATTGTTCACTACAGTGCCATCTACTCATCTCTGGAGTGCCGTGGTCATGGAGCCACCATCGTGCTTTTCAAACAAATGTAGCCTGTTCGAACGCTACTTGGGCTAAATGCGTATCTCGCGAGGAGCCTGTCTGACGTTGACAGCTTGTTGAATCATACCTCGGTTTGACAGCCGGCCGGTTTTATATTAAATCAATGCCAGTGCTAATATTGCACGTCCATTTAGATACAAGTTTGTTTTCGGAGCTCTTAAGAACAGATTATGTCTGTATTACATCTAGGTTTACCAACAAACTGCAATAAATATATTTTGATTTTGATTTTTGATTTTGATCAAAAAGTGTTTTAAGTATTTAGTTCGGGATCTTATCGCTCCCGACATGCTCCCGACTCATACTTTGCTGGTGTTTTTTTTTAATTATAAGTAATAGGCTTGCGTTTGACCGCCATCTCGCCTGATGTTAAGCGACACCCAGAAGACACCTAGATTTTGTACAATGTGACAGAATGTGTAATAAGTCGAAATTACAACTAAAAGACTGGGAGGCTTTTACAGCACTAGTGAATAGTGCATGAATGACTATGTAACGTAATTATAACTACATAGTAACAGGGGAACCTATAATCGATAACCGATGGGGAAGAAAGGTTCTTGAGTGGAGACCAGGAACCGGAAGACGCAGCGTAGGTAGGCCTCCCACTAGATGCAAAAGGCAGGCTGTCGTTCAGTGTGGAGGTTAAAGGGGGAGGCCTATGTTCAGCAGTGGACGTCTTCTGGCTGATGATGATGAGTAACAGGACGTGCACTATTCTCCAACCGCGATAGCTATCAGGTAAACAAGGAAAACAAATATGTAATTACCTACCTAACGTTATGCGGTTGAATTGTACTGTGATTACAAATGTATTTAGTTCTCTACATAATTATAAAAGGTGATGTGTGTATGTATGTTCCCTATGAAATCCGAAACGGCTGGACCGATGTGGTGGAAATTTTCAGGCAATCTTTAGAGTGATCCTGTGACGTTTGGTAGCAATTGGATCAACAGTATTTATTGGCGTTTTAATATTTTGCCTAAAAAAATATCACAAACAATAATTAAAGTACATATATTATATGAATTGACATTATTACATCATAGAAAAAAAACAACATCTAAGTTTAAAAAAAAGCTTCGACAGCAAAGGAGTTAGCTGTCGCTACCAAGGAGATTGCATTCTTTTCATCTTTCACTGGTAGATAAATAAATAAAATAATAATCATATTTGGGAATTTTTTTCACACGGTCATCTGACCCCAAACTAAGCAAAGCTGCCAGAGACTGATATACATACTTAAATATTTTAAAACACATTACTTAAATAGATAATAACACCCAGATATAGAACAAACACAAATGTTCATCACATAAATGTTTGTCCTAAGTGGGAATCGAACCCACGCCCCCAGGCGCAGAAGGCAGGTTCACTACCAACTGGACCACCGGGGCTCCAAATAGCTGATGTTATTCACCTAGGTGCGGGTGAACAATGGATATGGATTGTAACATGGTCGAAACGTCGAGCGAAAGGTACATATTTTTTACCTAAATTAAATAAAACGTGATAAGTCCCGATTAACATTTAAAAAATGGATATGGATATGGATATTTATCCGACACAGTAAAGAACTTGCCTGAGCGCTTCAAAATCAGTTAAGCTTGTATCTTCAGGTCCAAAAAGGATTTACTTTACGACAGTTTCGCGCGCGCGAACATGACATGCTTAGGGTACGGAACCCTAAAAAACACAATTAAAGAGCAATACAACTCGGATGGGCAGCGTTCGGGAAATTACGTGACATCTTCTCGTCCAAAATACCCACAGTGCTTAAAGACAAGGGTCTTTAACCAGTGTGTGTTGCCAGTGATTAGATAATGAGACGTGGTTGGTCATTAACTGTTGGCCTTTTGGAAAAACTCGAGTCACTCAGCGGGCAATGGAAAGAGCTATGCTCGGAGTTTCTTTGCGCGATAGAATCCGAAACGTGGATATTCGCCAAAGAACCAGAGTCACCGACATAGCTGTTAAAATTTGCAAGTTGAAGTGGCAATTGGCATGACATCGCTCGAAGAACCTATAACCGATGAAGAAAGATCTTGAGTGGAGACCACGAACCGGAAGACGCAGCGCAGGTAGGCCTCTCACTAGATGTACCGACGACATCGTGTGAGTCGCGTGCATCCAGTGAATGCAGATGGCATTCTCAGCCAGAAGACGTCCACTGCTGAACATAGGCCTCCCCCTTTAACCTCCACACTGAACGACAGCCTGCCATCTGCATCCACTGGATGCACGCGACTCTCACAATGTCGTCGGTCCATCTAGTGGGAGGCCTACCTACGCTGCGTCTTCCGGTTCGTGGTCTCCACTCCAGAACCTTTTTTGCCCATCGGTTATCGGTTCTTCGAGCGATGTGGCTTGCCCATTGCCACTTCAATATGGCGGATGATAACATTTAATCCAAAAATTACCCTAATAAATAATGTCCTGATTGCATATCAATGACGCTGCTAATCTCTCTCCGAGAGAATGAATGTTCAATTTAATTACTAATAACAGATAAATAATCACACGCTAATGTAGAGTAACTATCACGAGGTCAAAGATAATTTTGTATCATTGTATAATATCAATCACTTTTTTGCGAGAAAATCAACGATAACCTATCCTATAAATCATGGATGTCTCTCAGATTATCAAACAATGGAGATATGGGTGTCGTGGCGGGTGCGAACGCATCTGGCCTAAATCAGGCTTGATGCCTTTATTCGAACTCTCCATGCAGACCATGATCTAAGAAAAACAAGGTCTAACAATCTGGGAGTAGTCCCGTGATGACGTCACTGTCAGTTGCCACTTTATCCAATCAGCTGTTACGTGGTGTATCGTCATCTCTCTCGAACCTGTTGTAAATTGACATCATGACATCATTGCGGGACGCCCACGTGGTAATTTTTTCTCGGATTGCTATACCTGGCGGAGTATATTATTATACCATGATGCAGACGACCTTGTCGCCTTTTTAACAGACTTCAAAGAGGAGAGAGTTCTCAATTCTTTTTTTTTTTAAATTGATTACTCCTGATCTCCGTCATTTATCAACTGATTTGTTTTTATTTTTGTTTTATTTGGGTGGATATGCTTTCAAATAGGTCCCATAGATTTTTAAATTGATAATTATGGTCATTTTTAAGACGTTAATATTTCGACTATTTAAAACAATTTTTTATATTTATTTATTTATTGGAAAAACAACAGCTTTTTACACTAAAATATACAATGGAAAAGCGATGGGAAGCCAATTACAGGTTCTCACGAGTAGATATAGATTATGTAAAAAGTTAAACGTGTGCAAACACTAAGAAAAATGTAGGTAACAAAAAAAACAAAAAATGTATAGATAAAATAAAATAAGAATAACAAGGCAAGTAGTAGGTAATAATTAAAAATAAAATACACATAATATAAGCCCGACATTTTATGATTATATTTAATATATATTACACCACAATATATTTTTCATAATGACCAGAATAAATGGGAAAATTGGTTTATCCCACTTCGTTGTCCGTCTGGCAAGACCCTTTTTCTCAAGAACGCGTAAAGGTAGCAAGTTGAAATTTATACTAAATACTTGGGTCTACGGTTTCTTTCGGCTGTAAAAATATAAAAGTTGTAAGTCAACGCAATCAAAAGATATGAACGTTTATGTCGCATATTTTGCGATTTCACAGGGGAACCAAAACCTACAGGGTACTTCCCGTTGACCTAGAATCATGAAATTTGGCAAGAGGCAAGGTCATAGCTCATAGCACATATATAGGAATAAATCCGAAAGTTATAAATTTGAAGGTATATCATTTAAAAATTATTATTTTGCTATTACAAACTTACATTTTGTAGTTGGAATGTATGGAAGAACCTTATTGTGAACTACAAACTTAAGTTTGTCTTTCAATATTTTAACTTTAGTTAGTGTTTTTTTTTGGTCTCGCGCTCTGAGAGTTCCGTCTAACGGAACCCTCAGAGCACGAGTCCTACTCGTACTTGTCCGGTTTTTTTTTGTGATTATAATAGGTACGCGATCGTAGCGAGTGAGATAGCGGTGCGCAATATTCTGGGCCTTATGCGACTAAACATTCTCAAACGGCGACTGATTTTTTTCCCCACATTGTTTCCAGTTATTTTGCTGAACCAATTATGATGAAATTTCTATGCGACCAATCTGAACGTAGGTTATCATTTCAAATAACAATTAAAAAACAAATTGGTTTCTAAATGACGTAATAGGTACTGAAAATAACAAACGTTATTTTAATAAAACCCCTCCTTCTTTTAAGTCGGTTAAAAATAAACAAGACCAATTGAGTTTCTCCTTTTTACAACTGTTGTAAACTGTCAGTCCCCGGTTGAAAATGTTTAGTCTCAAATTTGGCCGACTGCAGATAAGTTGATGATAGGTGATCCGTAGACGTTATGCAAGCCATGTCGGCCAGCGCGGGGTTCCCGCAGTCTGACTCATAGATTCGTTTTCCTCAAACCATCCTACACTAAACTTATCTTGCGATTCTATGTACCACGGATTCTACTGAGAAAACCTCTATAATTATACATGGAAATCAGATTTCGTCCGCGTCGCAACGTTATTATCTAGACTAGCGAGCGAGCTCTCAAGGTAAAAACAAATATGCTTCGGGTAATCCGCTAACGTTATTTATACCATAATCTACACAAAATCCGTACACGTTGGATAACCTGATAACTAGCGGTTCATTTAATCTTAGACCAAAATAGTCGAAGCATCTAATGCATAAATCTGTATGGATGATAGACAACGGATTTTGCCTTTTCATTCATACAGATTTACTTTCCGACAGACAGAATATCTTTAGGTCGGGATGCGTTCATTGGATGGAAGAGTATTCTGCCGTCCACTATCTATAATGCCGTTAAGCCTCAAAACTAAGTTTCGAGATATCAGCGAAAAACGCGGTAGAATTTTAAAATTGTAGCTACTTTAAAACCATGAAATATATACGAGATTTATTGATATTAAAATATTGCCTTTTAGTTGTACTTTCAAGTAGATATACTTCAAAATTAAAACATCTATTTTATAATAGGTAAAATACATTTTTTGAGTTATAGCTATGCTTTAAATTTGGATTAACACTTGAAATCAAACGCTTAAATGCGGCTAAGTACACCTTAACGACATTTTAGTGTAGTATTAGTAGGTAACTGGATACTGAAATGCATGTATCATAAATTTTACTGATTTTACTTAGCTAAAATGCCGTTTAGAATGGTAACGGCAATACAGCTATGCATTACAACTTCCTTTGTGGTGATCTGCCCATAGCTAAATAGCCGTTAATGAATTTTAGTCGCAATTTTGACAAGAATTAAGGATAAATTAATTTAAAAGTTTTTTTAAACTTAACTATAATGCGGTTAAATACTGAACATCTTTACATAGCCACTTTTTAGCTAAGCATTTACTACTTAATAATTGAGAATACCATTTAAATTAAAGTTAACTTCTAAAATCAAACCATGCAAATATTCTACAAAAGATGTTTTTTATCAATTAATATTTGCTATTCTGGACAAAAACTATGTATTTTATACTTACCCATAACTGTTTCGGTTATAGAGAGATTAAACCTTACAAATTTATAAGGAACAATACCTTATATACCTCGATAACTCTAGGTATCAATGAGATCACAATTAAGTAAGCTTAGGTACTAAACAAAAATATACATGCATAAAGTCACAAGTTGTATGAAATTCAATGTACCTAAAATTATGTACCTACTTACTCGTAGATATGAGATCACAATAAGTCGTAACAAATAAACAATATAAAATATATACTTTACAATTAACTTACAAATTTTCGCGATTTTCATGTTTTAATTGTTTATATATTGATAGTGGAGTGACGGGTAAGATAAGGACTTTGCTAAAGAATACTCTATCAAAACGACGTATACCCCTTATCCTTTTTTTAGTAAAAAAAAAAGCGGTAAACACGCATGCGGTTCGCCTGATTGTAAGCAGAAACCACCGCCTATGGACACCTGCAACACTAGCGGTATTGATGGTGCTTTGCCAGCCCGGAGAGGTAGTTGTAGAAACCCTTTTTGAAACGCTTCACGTGGAAGACCAACGCGGGAAAGATATTCCATACCTTGCAGGTTCCCGGAATAAAGGAGTGAAAGAATCGGACGGTGTGAGATTTCCAGCTTTGCAAGATGTGGTGGTGAACTTTTTGACGGTGCCGGGATGTGCGCTAGTAGAAGTATGATGTATGAATAAGATCAAAAAGGTCTTCAGAGCATTCCCCGAAAAACAAACGATTAAAGATGCAGAGGGAACCAAGATCTTTTCGGAGGCTAAGTGGATCCAGCTTGCTTGGGATCGTCAAAAATTGTAGCGGCTCGCCTCTGTAGGGAGTCAAGAGGTTGCAGCTGGTATTCTGGTGCGCCATTCCAGAGGTGGGAGCAATACTCCACGTGGGGCCATACTTGTGGTTCATAAAGAAGAAGCCGCTGACCAGCGTGTAGTATCGCTTCACTCTGTTAAGCGCACCTAGCTTCTTGAAAGCAAGTTTAGCTTTGGCCTCTAAGTGACCCCGAACTGGACCTCACTAGAAATGTTTACGCCGAGGATCTCCCTCCAAGTTCTTTAAAATTTTCTTGGGAATGCCCTGGAACCGCGGATCAGCACTAAATGGATGATTTTTCTGGTGACATTACTTCTTTACACGTCAAATCTATGTCTCTCATACATATTTTATGTCATAGGGAACATGTTTTGTAATGTGTTTATGTGTGGATATATCAGTCATGTGATAGGAGTTATAAGTTGTGTTTCACAAAAATTGCCGTAAATGGGTCCTGTCATGGAATACGGTTGCGCATATAATTCATTAATAAATGAGTTTTAAATACTCTACGATTAAAATATTCACACAATAACTTAGACATAAAATAATTACTGCATTGTATGCAGTATTTATCTAGTGTTAGTTGTCTGGTGAACGTTAGTCTAGTATGATAGAATGTCCAAAATGTGTAACGACTTAGTACCCCGGCGTTGCTGGTGCCTATAAAAAAATTGCCTAGTGCCATGGCAAGAATATTGACAGGAATACTCCCCGACGCGACGTTTGCTTACTCGAAAACCGCTGACCTTGTAGATACTAAGCTAGGTCTGAAGTCAATTAAAAAAAAGTCAAAGTTAAAGGCCTTCCAAAACCACGCGAACACGCGGGCGCGGGGATATCGGCACGGCGCGGGGTACCAGCAAATAACTGCACTTTAGTGAAGGAATGCTGTTTAACGTTTTTTTAGTGGAGGAAACGTACATAAATATTTTTAGATTCATCTGTGAATTTCCATTAATGGCTAGTAAGAGTAGTAAATTATATAATAAAATCAGGCGAATACTTATCTAAAAAGCGGTTAAGCGACCTTAACGTTGTTTATGCAAAATATTTTCTAATAACAGCATTTTAGTTAAGGAATTTATATAATAATAACATCACAAAACTCAACTTAAAAGCAGTTAAAGCACTTTAACTATGTTTTAGGATACTAAACACAATTAACGGCTTTATAGGTAGGCAATAATTTGTTGATTGTCAATATATTTATGTAGTTATGGGATTATAGCGGTTTTTTAGTTAAGTAATGATGGATAACGACTTTAATAGCGTGTAAAGTTAAAAAGAAATGTCACATAGCGGCATTTACGCTATTTTTATTTCAGAAACTAAGACAGATAGGGATGCGATTCTTAGACAGATCGATAGACAATTTTGAACTCTATCCAACCATGTTTAAAAGTAAAAATTGACCACCTGTGGCTTAACGGCATTATAGATAGCGGACGGCAGTATTAGAAGCATATTTAAAATTATAAAAAAAAAAAAAACTGGGTTGTCTCTAAATTTATAGCTACATGTCATAGCCTGATCGTAGAATTGGCCACATCATAAAAAGGCTTCTCGTTTCATGAAATGACGCCATTGCACAAAATGACCAAGAAATTTTGGCTATGCCGTTGCATGCGTAGTGTTTCACCATTTGGCCACATCGTAAACCTAGTACAATTTGTAGGTTTGAATTATGGAGGAAATTGGTAAGGGAACTTACAATTTCTAGGTTTTTGCTCACTCACTGAACTCATCACTCCCATCAACAAACATATGATGATTATTTGATTTTTATTACAAAAATCTTATCGCTGTTCTCGGCTGCTATTTTGAAATACTTGTAAAAGCGTCATAAACGCCATTATTGGTGCAAATTGTTTCTTAAATATTTTGTTGTATGGCCAAGCGATGAGTTTGTGATAACGAAACACGATTGGTTTTTATCTATCAGACAAGGGCAAATCGTGATGCGGACAATAGACAAAATAATTAATAGTAATTAATTAGATATGGTTATTTAATATTGCTGTCTAAAAGAGACCGCAGGGAAACGCTGGATGCAGGCCGCTTCCAGCCGGCCCTTTTGGAGATCGATGGGGGAGGCCTATGTCCAGCAGTGGACGTCCTATGGCTGAAATGATGATGATGATGATGATGAATATTGCCTCCCACGTTAATTAATGTTGATAATGTTGCAAAATAAAATTATAATTCTTTCTTTTAATTTTCATGAAATGGCGCCATTTGGCGGCATTTTTGCGATATATACCGAACTTTACGATCGGGCTACGACATACACATTGGCTAAACATTTATATATACAATGTTGTTCCTATTGTTAACGCTCGTTTCTTAGGAATAATTAAGCGACAAACAGAATGCCGCGATAAGTAATATTTGAAGTGGGTTTATTGTGTCGACTCGACGAGCGGTTGAAAGGCTCTTCATTATTTTATCAGCTGAATGCAAATTAATGTGAAAGCAAACAATTACTCCGTTCAGGGTACTCGTGTTTGATAACACCCAATTAATTTATACTTTTATCGAACCGGTTCCCTCCTTACACCGAGAGAGATTAGGACACATTGGCATCGATTCTGATGTACTCTAAACTAAATTTGACAGCTCTAAAATTGTTGGCATCTTTCTCTCGCATATTAAGAGGCAGATAATTTTAGCCCTGTCAGATTGGTTTAGTTTACTGAGTGGTATGGCAGAATCGACGCCAATGTGGGACCATTTACAATTGAGCGCTACCGTGGTTCGGATAGCACGTTAAATTACAGGTTCTAATGGTTTTACTACAGAACAAAAAATTCGCAAAAAATATTAATGCCAAAACCATTAAATATAAATTTCTAATCTCAGTAACAACTGGTCTGTTCGTCTGAATTATACAGGCGGACATATACACCAATTGTTTACTTTTGGTTGGGAAACCTAAAAATTGTGTGGTCATTTCAGTCTTCGGGCGGTTTAAGAACTTGGGGAAAAAGGAGGGAAAGGAAGCAAATGTTTATTTATTTTATTCACGCTTATCAAATTGGTTATTGGGAGTAAATGGGTGATACCTTTGCCTAACAGTGGGCTAGTAATAAGTTAAAAATAAGAATGGTCATTTGAATCTTCCGAAAAACGTTTATTTTTCCCTTGTCTCGACGCGACACCTCAAGATAACCGCGTTTTTTACTAATAAACAAACTCTTACCGCGTGATAAACAATACGTGCGTGAAAATAATCACAAAAAATGAACGTAACTGATAATGAACGATACCGATTTAAGAAAAAACTATTTGAACGGTAAATTGTTGATGTCACCCTATTTCGTCACATAGTAACAATAGAGAGCATCGTGACCAGTGTTGCCAACCATGACTTTTTAAGCCAGCATAAAAAAAAGGTGTAGAAAATTTGAATGTTTAGTAAATTGCATGTGCGCTTTACAATCTGACAGCACCCGGTTCAATCCTCGCCGTCACATGACCAACCACCTCTGTTCGGCGGAGGGTATTGGTATGCATCTCACACGTTTTCTTAGTTTGGATACCAATTCACTTCCACTAGGAATATTAATATGTAATGGCACCATGTATTATAATTATTAAGAAGACGTTTGTCATCAATAAATTTTCATTTCAATTTCATTTAGTACTGGAAATTGAATTAATAAACTTATGTGCAATTTCAATGCCATCAGATTTGAAGCCGTCGATGGTCGGGCTCGGCATGGTGCGGCGCGGAAGCACGCCTGGACATTGGACAACTACGTTAAATGGGTGGATTTGACTTTTGCATACTGCGACACTACCATGGGCGTAGCAGATGATCTGTTGCGCCAGCTTAGATCGCGTTCAAATAAAGTACTATTTTTGTTAACGTGGTAAGGGCGCAAGAGTCATCATTGCGCAACACATCAGACACTAGAAATAGAGCCGCTGAGTCACGGTGTCATGCATGTTGTGCACTCCTCTATCTATATGAGGGGTTACGCAAAAAGGGTGTACAAAGCCGGAACGGCACCACACGACAGGAGTGAAAACTTCATCAAGGTTGACTATATATCTCTCGCTCTATATTCGACTCGAGCCGACTTTACCCGAACGATCGTTACATAGCCGAGCGTGACGGCTCAGTCTCATTCTATACCCACAAAATAAAGTGCTCAACGCTCCTAAAGAACTTTTCACTTGTCACACACAAAATGTATGAAAGAAATATCAGCTGTTCTATACATTTTGTCGAGTGTGAATGACCGTGTTTTCTATGGAACAGCAAATATTTTTTTCGTGATTTCAGACTTGCTCCCATAGTAAAAGTTCATACTGACGGGTACTATGGACCCCTTTCAGCTTACACCCATTCCGCGTAACCCAGTATAAGTGAGAAATACGATTTCCAAGAAATGCACGAGGAATTAAAAGTCCTTTTCAATGATCCTATAATAACATTTACCAATAAAACAGTAAAAATAGTTTCCTTTTTGGTTTAGGTTGGACTTTGGTTTTTATTTTTTAACTAGCTGAACCATTTGAGCTGAACCATTTGAGCTGAACCGACAGAATTCGTCCAAACAATCAATTTTACTTTCAGCAGTGCAAGTACCGTTCTTTATCGATCGTCAAATTCGATAGAATGCCATTTGACCAGCACTCGCTATGATCGAATCTATGGCATTTTATCGTATTTGACGATCGATAAATAACGATACTTGCACTGCTGAGTACTGCTTCACACAAACATTTCATAGAAAAAAGCACTTTTAGTTTTTCCCGAAATTTCTCAATTTTCCGGTTAACTTTTCCATATATTAATTCCCTAAAAAACCTTGTTCAGACAATTACGAAAAAATTTTTTTTTTAATTGGTCACTCTCGACAAAATGTATGGATCAGCAGATGTTTTTTCGCAATTTTAGACTTGCTTCCCTAGTAAAAGTTGTTCATAATGATGGGTAGAGGAGTGGGTACTATGGACTCCTTACGACATAATGCACCGCGTAACCCATTATAGATAGAAGATAATGCATTTTGTCTATTCTGTGTTTTAATTCTTAATTAAACGATGTCTATTTCCATAAGTCTATATCAATACTAGCTATAGTTTTTGTAATTCACATAAAAAGAACTAATGGATACTCGGCTTTATTGCCAGTCATCAGAGACGTTTTGTGTACAAAGTTCAAATAGTATGCTGTAGTTAACAGACAACAATTTACCACATGACCTTGATTGGAATCTAATAGGATATGAAAATATAACAAAAAAAAAATACTGAACCAATCTGCAGTTAGGCAGAAACGCGGACTTATCTGCGTTAAAAAAAAAAAAAAAAAAAAAGGCAAGAAACAGAGTGTTATGGCGTAAAATGTTGGGATATCTTAGTTGATTCCCCAAAAGAGAGGGAGAGGAATGTACTCTTTTTACTATCTTTTATTTAACTTCACATGTTTGTGTGACAGTTTGTATGTTAAGTACAAATCTTGCAAGCCTAATTTGACCCACTTCCCGTTATTCCGTTATTCCATTGAGTTGTAATTTGGTACACCTATGTAACTTTGTAATCCGACGAAGAACAAAGGTTCGAGACGTCGGAATGGCGGTAAGGAAATTAAAGTGGAGCTGGGCAGGACACGTTGCTAGGCGCAGTGATGACAGGTGGAGTAAGGTCTTAACGGAGTGGTGGCCGAGGCAAGGTAAGCGGAGCGTTGGTTGCCCAACTTCAAGATGGGTCGACGATATTATCACTATCGCGGGTCGAACCTGGACTAGATTGGCACAGAACCGAGGCAGATGGCATAGCAAGAGAGAGGCCTATACCCAGCAGTGGGATAAGGAAGGCTGTGGATGATGATGACGATGTAACTTTGATGACAATGCATTAATATGGTACTATGGAGCTTTTCTGATGATGGAGCCGGAAGGTGGTCATAGGAGCTAATGAACGCAACAAGATAACTCCATCGTGTTTGGGCTCTTTAGAATAGTCTTGATGAGTACAAAATGTTCTTTGCTAAGGTTAAAGTTTGTTTGAAAAATGTTTTTTTTTAACTGGAAACTTATTTAAAAGCTTTTCCTTAACTTGCCCTGGTAGTCTGGGACACATATTGCAGCTGAATTTTAGACCAATTAGTGTCAACCGCTTGAGCTGAAAGATATACTATACTTATGTAAGTTTGGTGACAATGCAATGTTATGGTACCATCGAGCTGGTCTGATGATGGAGACAGAAAGACAGAAGGTTGCCATTGGAACTCCTAAACGAAACGACGTAGCCCCGTCGAGTTTGGGTTCGTTGGATTTGTCTTCCCAATCGCTTTGGGAGATGATGAGCGGATGCATAAAAGATTGTATAAAAAAATGTTTGTTTTTTTTTTGCAATGTTTGTTAGTTTAGGTCAAATCTTGCAAGCTGATATAGAACCACTTTCTCTTATCCCACAGAGATGATTTGTTACATGTTAGTTCATGAATACTGTACACACCACATACGTACACATTGAATAAAAGCTACAAGGACACAATTAATCGGAAATGGGCCTTACATAGAGAGAATATCTGACGTTTCTTAATTCGGTATGTAAAGTATTTTTTTTATATTTTTATTTCGTAGATAAGGCTATTTTAAGAAACTAATTTCAATATTTTTGTTTTCTATTGAGTAGTTATTTTACAATATTTTTTTGAAAATTGAAATTATGTGACGTCACCATATAACACAAAATTTCGTTGCGTTGAGAAGCCTAAAAAAGCACCCCATATTGGCAGCCCTGAAAAAAACCAGACAGTCAAACCACATAAATGAAAAAATATTCTATTCTGTGTGACGAACAGTGTGTCAAATGTATAATATTTTTATTCTTAAACGGCACAGAAAATAAAATGCTACAATGTGACGTCATTTAGAGGACAATGAAAGTCGAATGATTTCTTAGTTTTATGTTAAAATAAATGGCATCTTATCGTTTTAAAAGGTCGGAGTAGAAAATAAGGGTTGGCAAGATAAAATCTCGAAATGGTTTTGGAATTGGCATAGGTAAATTTTTTTTAGCATACCGAATTGCATTGATCAGTGATTACATAATGGTACCGAGACGCTGCTGGTTTTTTGGAAAAACTCAGTCGCATAGCGGGTGATGGAGAGAGCTATGCTTGGAGTTTCTTTGGGAGAACCAGCTTTTCTAAAATCTGGAACGAGGATCTTCGACAAAGAACCACAGTCACCGACATAGCTGCCAAGATTAGCAAGTTGAAGTGGCAATGGGCAGGCCACATCGCTCGAAGAACCGATAACCGATGGGGAAGAAAGGTTCTTGAGTGGAGACCACGAACCGAAAGACGCAGCGTAGTAGGCCTTCCACTGGATGGACGACATCGTGAGAGTCGCGGGCATCCAGTGGATGCAGGTGGCAGGATGCCGTTCAGTGTGGAGTTCTAAGGGGGAAGCAATGGACGTCATATGGCTGCTGATTGACAATAAGAGTAACCAAGATGCCGCAGCACACACGCCGCGTGTCACACGCGTCGTGTCGAAGGGCCAGCGGCTGTTGATCCGACGCCACGCCACGCCACGCGATATATCAACGGGCCGGAACAGCGGTATCGACGACGGTCGCTCCCACGCCACGCGTTGCCTGTCTAGTCTACTTGACAACATCCATGTTGTCCGTGTTGATACTACAGTTTCCATGTTCACCTCGACGGATGTTGTGCTAACACCTACAAACTACTCCTATCCTATCGCGAGTTTGTAATTCGTGGTGTAAACAATAAAGAGTTTATCTACGTATCTACTAGTTTTAGAACTTTGATCGTTACGCTGCATTATGTATTCATTAGCAATTGGACGAGGAAATCATGGCGAGGATGTTGTTTGTCAATAAGTGGCGCTAACTATCACAAGCGAATCGCGCGGATAGCAGGTTGGACCTGCAGCCGTAGCACGGGCCGTGGACAAATCATCTTTCTACCTTTTTTATCATGTTAGAAAGAGACAAATGTATCCATATTCTTGCTTTGTCGCGTCTACGCGTGGATGAAAACAGTGGAAAGACAGGCCGTGCTAAACCTGCAGGTTTCAAGTGCAAGCACTTTCGTTACTTGGACGACCTTATAATTTCTTTCACCGAATCAAAATGCCACATTTTACTAATATTGAAGTCGGTTTTTTCAATTGATGATTATTGTATTTTGTGGTGGTACGGCACCCTCAGTACGCGAGCCCGACTCGCACTTGCCAGTTTATTCTAGTTCTAGCAACGTGTCTGTCATATGAAGGACAGCGACACGTATAATATAGCTACGTAGTCGGCGGCGGGAGTCGGACGCCTGAGTACGTGGCGACGCTATCGTATCACTGCACTCTGCCAGTTATCTCTGGGTTTGCTTCGATACCTAACTACATACAATGTTGGGGAAGCAATAACACTTTGCTTCGTTTATCTGGAGGACTATTGTTTTGTAGTCTCGATTTACAAACGCTATAAAATAACTGTCTAGGACTCTAGGCCGTGCTATCATATATAGTTTGGATACCTAGTACTGAAAAAGTCTGCCAAAAACTGAAGGTAAACACGTATTACACACACGAACATATTCTTTCTAGTTTTACAAACGCAATAATTAATAATAATTGCTAATTTAGCTCGGAGCTGAATATATTTTTTTACATTATCTTTAAAACAACACAGTTACAGTACGACAAACTTATTTGCGGAGTTAATAGCAGGAGCCAACGTTATAGTTTCTGAACGAAACTGACAGTAGTAGGTACATAGTTTTTTTTAGATACACAGGGTTGTGCGGAAAGGGTGTAACGAAAGGAGTCCATAATACTCATCAAAATGAACTATGGGACCAAACCTGTTTAGAAAAAAAATCTGTTTCATACATTTTGCCGAGTGTCAATGACCGTTTCTATGGAACAGCTTTCAGATTTCAGAGTTGCTTCCATAGTAAAAGTTGTTCGTAATGATGGGTACTATGGACCCCTTTCGGCTTAGTAGACACTGTCCGCGTAACCCAGTATAATTTGAAAAACTTTGTTCGCTCTGTAGGTGGGCAAAGGGCGTGTAAGACGTACCTTCCGCCGGGTTGGAGACCGCGTCGTGGACCAGCGACGCCAGGCAGCCTGACAGACCTGCAACACACAAGCCCGTCTTCATCACCAAGTCGTTCATAAGAGACCATCGTAGGACAAAGCCATAGAGGACTTCCACGCCGCAAAAGACACTTTGCAACCGCGAATACACGAGTGTACCACCGCCGACCCTAGCCTTTGATCAGGGTAATGCCATTTCTCCTTTGTATCTGGTCCATGGAAAGACCGGTGTCTGTTAAAGTGGTACTTAATTTAATTTACAAGTCACTGTCAGCTGTCAAAACTTTACCCCCTCCGCGGCCTTTACAGTGGGACGAATGACTATAATTCACCTAAAATGGTAAGTGACGATGTGGTCTAAGTTGGGGCAAGCTTGCCCGTGAGGTGCCTATTCACTCTTGTCTTGAAGAGATCTATGTTTTACTTTATAGGGAACACTGAAGCAGGAAGCGCATTCCATTCCTTTGCAGTTCGGATGAGAGGGCGGAGGCGGGTAAAATCTGGACGTTGATAGGTGACTCGTTAAAAATTTTAGTGACGCCGGCCCCGTATGGAGATTTAGGTGTTCTGCGATGATTGTTATGTAAGCGACGCCTTGGCGCCGTACATACAGAATTGCAGTCACACCTCAGCTTCGGAAGAAACTCGAGAGAACTCAAAACTCTAGACCACTCCCTGCATGTGATCCCAAAGAAAGCTGTCTAGAGTTCTGAATTCAGAGTTCAGCGTTCCGCGTTCATTGCGATCGACGGTTTCACCCATGCGATGAGAGAATTTAACATTTTGCGAAGTGGACGTAATTGGCCTAAAGGTATCACACTCACAATAGCAGTCAACAATTATAGGTCTCTAACAAGACCGTCAGAAATCTGAACTCGGAACTTTACCCGCTTGCTGTGGAATTGGCGCCGTAGGCGTAAGACAAACTCAGAAGACGGAACGCGGACGTGGAAAAGGAATTTCAATTGTAGTTTCCAAACATAAAAGTTCACGTCCATATATAGGCGTGGCCGCGCGTGGCGTGGCGTGACGTGACGCTTCTCTAGGTCAAAATATGTTTTTTTAAAGTTTTTTTTAATAATAATCTACTTAATAGGATTGCATTTCTCCGCCAACTCACCTGATGCTAAGCGATGATGTGGTCTACGTTGGAGCATGCTTGCCTATAGGCAAGCATGCTCCAACGTAGACCACAAGAAACCGATTCACTCGTGATGTAAAGACATCCAGATCGTAACTATCGGGGAACACCCATTCGGCAGCGCGTGTTTGACGAATAACTACGAGTTCTGCGGGCGGTACTGACCGTGCGTGATGTGGTCGTGCCGGTGCCGCGTGAGCCGCGACAGGTGCAGCTTGCTGTGCTCATAGGCGGCGAAGAAGCACGCGTGCGCTGGACCCGCGCCCGCGACCACGGCGCCCATGCCGCGCACCGGCCTGCAACAAACACACCACACTCTGATACAGACCTGTATCTCTCATGGGACAAATTGTACTTACGAATTTTTTAATTTTTTTTAACCTACATAGTTCAATAAAACCGATATGAAGGTCCTCATCAAAACTTTTGCTGAATGGGAACTAAAACAACCAACAAAAAAACAAACCAAAACGTCATCCGTGTACTTATGTATTTTTGTTTTTTGTTGATTGTTTCAAAAAGCGCTGAATCAATTTCGATATAATTTATATGGAACCATCTCCGAAGTATAACCTACTAAACAAAAAAAGATTCATCAAAATCATTTCATAATTGACGGAGTAATCGCGTAACAAATATTTAAAAAAATCTTACAGTCGATTTGATAACCTCTTTCTTTCGTCGGTTAAAACGTTCGTATAATGAAATTGTATTTAAACAATAGTAAAGATCAAGCCGGGTATGTCCTAAAACTGCGACCAGAACCACCGGAGGATGGGCAGCAGCGTCCTGTTAGCACACGGTGAACGTACTGCGATCCCCCCAGCCGCCTGCCAAGCGTGGGGATTATGGCAACACCCCTCTCTAAATGGGAGACCTTTGTTCAGCAGTGAACGTTTACTGGCTGTTTTGATGTGAAAGATTAAGATAAAGTAATGTAAATCTACAAACTTTGGATGGTAGACTATGAAAAGTTCGTTAAGTTTCCACAATTTCCGCGGAATTACAGCCACAGATACCGTGATAAGCGGGTAATTGATCTATTTCTGGGAAACGGATCACGGTATCAGTGTATACAACTCTCCGGGATCCGTGGCTGGTCACGTCTGATCTGATCCGTGTATAGCTGTAGACAAACCCAGCAATAGTTGTGTTGGTGTGACTCTGGTTTTGTATTCGTATTCGTTCTAATATTTATTTCCGAAAAAATATTACAAATATACTATTCAACAAATTATGAAAATTTATTAAATTTCAGCACGGGCCTAACACTTCACAAGCTGCGAGCGAAGCGCTAAGAGTATTCTATGGTAAAATCGGTCATTTATTATTTTCATTTAATGTTGTTCTAATTTTTGTGTGCTAGGATAATTTATATAAAAAGCATTTTAATGAAAAACCAGCTGAGGAAGAAATTTGTCAATGTAGATAATACATTGTTATTATAGGACAGATCATAAGAGTACAAACAAGCCGACAGTATAGCAGATATCCGTGAGCGAAGCGAGCGCAAATATTTAGTGTTTTTGATTCTATTGTAACATTTCTTCCAACTAAAAGAAAATTTTCGATAACTTATTTCGGTGCGACAATTTAAGATATTTAGAGTGCAATGCAGTAGGCGAAAGCTTAGCAATCTTACTCCGTGGAGCGGCGCGGCCAATTACGCAAATTAATTATAAGACAGATCATGCGAGTACAAACAAGCCGAAAGTAGCAGAAATGCGTGAGCAAAGCGAGCGTAAATATTTTGACTTTTTGATTCTTTAGTAATATTTCTTCCAACGAAAAGAAATTTTTCGATAACTTAATTCGGTGCGATAATTTAATATATTTAGAGTACGATGGAGTAGGCGAAAGCTTAGCAATCTTACTCCGTCGAGCGGCGCGGCCGATTACGCAATATATAACGAATCCGTTACGTCTCCGTTCCGCGTAAGTCATGCCGTCAAAAATACTTTATCAATCACGGGCAATTTTTGTGAGATAAGATGTAGGTTTGTGTGATAAGTTTGAGTGCACATGCCGGTAGAGCGTTGGATTGCAGCATTGCGTTTATCGCCACATACGTGCGCTGATATCGAGCGATTAGCCCTACTATAACCTCTTGAAACACGATTCTTATCGATCCTTCTACGTTGAACCTTATCTCTGTCTCTACTGTATAGTAGAAAGAGTAAGAGCATTCGAAGATTGATTCTAGGACTTGTAGCCCCTTGTTCTGGCTTCCATCCAAGCATCCAACAATTGCAGGTGTAGGTTATTATAGGGCATCGCTGTGCCTGCAACGCAGTGCCGTAGCGTAGACCTGCCACGAGCCCGTTCTATTTTCATAATTTGACAAAATCATAACCCTCCTTTTGCTGTAGTTGGCTAAAAAACAAGACAGGATTTTGGAGGGAGCCAGTCCAAGCATAACAAATACAAATATACAATTGCGAAAGCGAAGCGAGTGCGTTTTTTTTGCAATCTTTGTTGAATGGGGCCAAAACTTTTGATTGAGGCGGCACTGGCGCTCCGTGAAATGCCCCCTGGAGCGGGTTCCGTGAACCCAGGCACCGAGATATTCACTACGTTAAATGTCAAGGCCGTCAGATCGCATCATGCATCGCCTCACGCATTATCAGACCGTTTTGTGAAGTTTTGTGTTTAGTTGAGCTGCATGCGGGGGAGTCGCGCGGTCACGGTCGTAGTACTCCCACACCGGCATGCTAAATACGTGTATTTTGTCCTTGGGTGCAGAACACTTAATAATACCTAATAGCTTTGTCTATACGCGTCACAATTAAACGCACGCGAATTCATTCAATATTAAAAACAGAAAGAAAAAAAAAACTGAATTTTATCCAACTGCCCAAGAAGGAGGGTAGTTTTTCTGGCCCTGGAGCGGAATAGTGGAAAAGCCACTTTTACCTCCTAAGTGGGATGGCTGGGTGGGATAAGTGGAATAGCTGCGCGAGTCATTTATCCCACCGCGTACTACAAAAGCAGTAGAAGCTTAAAACGACAGTGAAGCGATGTATAAATGTATGGAGAGCGTTAAGTACTATCGTTTTCTATCGGTGCTAACATAATACTTAGGTCAATGGCCGTTTTCCGCTGTGCCTTTGGAATACCATTATCATCATTATCAGTTTATCAAAATCCCACTGCTGGGACACAGGCCTTCTCTCAGAGAGAGGATAGGCTCTAATCCACCATGCTGGCCCAGTGCATGTTGGTGAATGTCATACGTCTTTGAACTTTTGAGGTTCTTGGACAGACAGGTTACCTCCCGATGTTTTCCTTCACCGTTGTTGAACGATGGCATCGAAACTGCACATAATTTATTGAATTACTAAGTGATTGGTGCAGGGCCAAGTATCGAGCCGGGTGCCATCAGATTGTAAAGCACACATGCTACCGCCCACGCCACCATCGCTCTCGCGCCTCACCATCGCCTTTGGAATACACATAAGTATCAAAACTTGATAAATATATAAACATAATGTGAATATTTCAAGTTCAAACACTTAGAAACAAAAACATCTATAATTCAAGGCATGGAAATGAAGCAATTAATTATTTACGGTGAAAGGTCAAGGCCTCTCGTTCATTGTCAATACAACAACTACAGTAGTAATTATATATGTTACTAGAATTTAGGTTAGAAAGTATTTATACCTACAATGGAATCCTGGGGCCTTACGGACAACTCCTATTACAGGCACCTAATCCGCTCAGTTGGAAAATCACGCGACCGCAAACCGTATCTGGACGCGATAAGGTTTGCGGTCGCGTGATTTTCCAAATGAGCGGATTAGGTGCCTGTAATAGCAGTTGTCCGTAAGGCCCCTGGAATGCAATCAGCAGATTGTACTGTGAATAGAGCAAGCCATTTAAGCCAAGACATTCTATTAGATAATTATACGTTTCCTCATCATCATTATCAGCCTATCATGTTCCTACTGGTGGCCAGGCCTTCTCTCAGAGAGAGGATGGGCCCTAATCCACCATGCTGGCCCAGTGCATGTGATGAATGTCATGTCTTGAACTTTGAGGTTCGTGGACATGCCGGTTTCCTTACGATGTTTTTTCCTTCACAGCGATGACATTGAAAATACTTGCGATGGTGGCTGAGCGGTAGCATAAGCGCTTTACATTCTAACGTCACCCGGTTCGATCCTAGGCCCTGCACCAATCACTTATATTAGATTATTTAAACTAATAGACGGCTAGCACTCAAGGGTATTGATGTAGAAAAATTCGACCGGTGTTCTGACGTTACTGACGCCCACCCTCAGGGGTTAGTTCAAATAATGAATCACGCTCACGTTAGTTTCTATAGTAATACACTTATTAGATGTTTAGGGGAAAAAAACTGCAATCGTTCGACCTCAGAACAGACAAACAAGGCAGATATGGAAAGGTGGCGTGGCAGCAAACGCATCAGGCCTAAACGAAGTCTCCTGCAGAGTTTAGCCGAACTCACGCTGCAGACGACCTTGTCGCCCTTTTTGCATGTGGTCTGTAAGTAGTTCATTGATGTCGTTACAAGTTTATTAGTGTGCCTGAAATATGAGTACGGTACTTACAGTTTTTGCGTTAAGCGGGTTAGTTATACTGAAAAAAAATATGGAAAAAAGAGACATTTAAAATGATAATAGTCATTTGTCCTAATGTTTAATTTATTACAAATAACAGGCTTAGCGATGAATATAAGTAAATACATTAAACTGTACTTATTCTGTAAAAAATAGTCAAATTGGCTGATAAATCTCTGAGATGAGCGCTTAAAGTTTTAGGTGAGAATAGAGACGGGATACTCTGTCCTTTTCTCGCAAAGCGTGTGTTAGTATAGCATTTGTATGGCGCGTCTAAGGCGTGACGTCATAACGCAGTATAGTGCGCTCTCTGTCTAGCATGAAATTAAAATACTTATAGCTTATTGATTTTTGAACTAATTTTAATTTTGTTTTCGTTGATGGGCTACATATATCAGCTTTTTATGAGTTAAATAAAAAATTAAGTCACCATGCGCCTATTGTACTGAGGCATACACCCTTGTTTCTCTGATCTGAGCCAACTGAAAATATACAAGACATTCTCAGTTGAAAAGCCATTGACCTCAGATATAAATAACGTTGGCATACATTGTTCTACTACCCTTTTAAATTAAAACATAATAAGGTTATGACACACACCGGCCACACTTAGCATGCAACAATAATGTAAACAGGCGCGGGTACAGAAATTAGTGTTGAGGGAGGGCAATTTTTCCGCGATTTTACCTATCTTACAGAAAATAAGTTCTAAATAAACTTCTAATATTTTGTTACATGTTACACTTGTATTTGACTAATTACGGAAACGTCAAATAAAGACAAATTTAAAAAAAAATAAGCATGTCAGGGGTGCAATTGCACCTATTGCCCCCCTTCTGTATTCGAGCGTAATTGTAAACTTGTTTACCAATAATTGTCTGATAAACAAGTAGTTGCAACTGTATCCACAAGCTGTCTGTTTGGATTATGGAATTTAAATTCACATGTTATTGTACCTGTTATGAGTGGTGTATAAATGAAATGGTCATACACTTAGTTATTTGCATTTTACAGACAAAAAGATCCATACAGGTATCTTGATATCTTGGATTTGTGGCTTCTGCAACTAGTGTCACAATTCGGTATGTAAAGTTTTTTTTTTGTATTTTTTTTATATTTTTATTTCGTAGATAAGGCTATTTTAAGAAACTAATTTCAATATTTTTGTTTTCTATTGAGTAGTTATTTTACAATATTTTTTTGAAAATTGAAATTATGTGACGTCACCATATAGCACAAAATTTCGTTGCGGTGAGAAGCCTTAAAAAGCACCCCATATTGGCAGCCCTGAAAAAAACCAGACAGTCAAACCACAGAAATGAAAAAATATTCTATTCTGTGTGACGAACAGTGTGTCAAATGTATAATATTTTTATTCTTAAAAGGCACAGAAAATAAAATGCTACAATGTGACGTCATTTAGAGGACAATGAAAGTCGAATGATTTCTTAGTTTTATGTTAAAATAAATGGTATCTTATCGTTTTAAAAGGTCGGAGTAGAAAAATAAGGGTTTGTAAGATAAAATCTCGAAATGGTTTTGGAATTGGCATCTATAGGTTAATTTTTTTTAGCATATCGAATTATAAAAATAAAATAATAAATGTTTGGAACATTTTTGCACACACGGTCATTGACCCCAAACTAAGCAAAGCTCGTACTATGCCAGAGACTGATATACATACATATCATAATCAGCCTTTTAACAGTCCACTGCTGGACTTTTAGCCTTCCCCCGAAAGGGTGGTTGGAAGCATATCCACCACGCTGGCCCAGTTGCGGGTTGGTGGATACGCCATTGAATTTCTTCTCCGTACGATGCAGGCTTCCACACGATGTTTTCCTTCATCGAAAAGCCTGTGGTATGAAAATCCGTACATAAACTCCAAAGAGCTCATTGGTACGGGTCTGGGGTTTGAACCCGCGACCTCACGCTTTCATATATATATATATATAAATAAAAAAATAAATAAATAAATAAATATTTTGGGACATTTTTGCACACACGGTCATCTGACCCCAAACTAAGCAAAGGTTGTGATATGGCTGCCAGAGACTGATATACATACATATATAGTTTTAAATACATACTTAAATAGAATATGCATATGTATATTATTATTGCTTATGTATATTTATGCCAATGTTTGTTTCATGATAGCCTCGTAAACGGTATCATAGGTGGCTAAAACAAATAATAGACTCTGTGTACAAGTAATCCATATTGGGGTGCACCTGCTTCGACAGATTTGACAAAACCATGTGAATCACAGGTGTGTGACTTATCACGGATTCGCACTAAGTAACCTTGCGCGTATTGTAACATACTATTATCTATACTGTTATTTAATCTGTGGCGATAAGGCGCTTCACTACTGCCCCAAATCTAGAGATAACAACAAGCGCCGATTTTATTACATAGACCTAAGTTTATCAGACACCTAAATCGAATCAAGTAAAACCATCGATTTTATAAAATGATCTTTTTGGGTGGGTCATAATTTGAAATGATCAACACAATGAAATAAATAAAAAATTAACTGGCCAAGTGCGAGTCGGGCTCGCGCACTGAGGGTTCCGTACCACCACAAAATACAATAATTATCAGTAAAAAACCGATTCAAAATTATTAAAATATGGCATTTCGATTCAGTGAAAATGATAAGGTCGTCCAAGTAACTAGGTTACTTAGTTCATCAAATTACCAGTTGTAACTTGATAATGGACATAAATTTGTCAACGACTCACAACAAATTCTAAATAATGGCCAAGTTTTTTTTTTTTTTTTAAATAGGCTTGCGTTTGACCTCCTACTCTCCTGATGTAAAGCGACGATACGGTTTACGATGGAGCACGCTTGCCTGGAAGAAACCGATTTACTCGTGATTTGAAGACACCCAGATTGTGTTGTAATGTTTGGAGTGTGTAATTATAATCATGCCAAGTTTGACGCTTGTACGTATTACCGTTTTTACATAACAGCTAATACACAAATACGTTTGTTGTATGGAGCCCCCCTTTCGTTTTTACTTTTTGTTTTTTTATTATTTATTAGTTAATTCGCCGTAACTTTACATATTCTGTAAAAATTTCAGCTGGCTCTCTATTACGTTTCGTAAGATACAGCCGTTTAAAGGTAGGATGGACTGATGGATGGACGGATGGACGGACGGACGGACGGACGGACGGACGGACAGACAGCGTAGTAATAGGGTCCCGTTTTTGGGTAACATTTGGGTAAGGAATCCTAAAAATTAAAAAAATTGTTCTACAGTCTTCGTCTTATCGCCTAATTAATGGAACTTAATTAATAGTTCTGGTTGGATGACTGGGACTTCCCAGCGTTCTCAATGCAAAAATGTGTTGTTAGATTCGTCTTTATCTCTGGAATGTCTAATAATGCTTAGTTTTTAGGGTTCCGTACCCAAAGGACCCTATTACTAAACCCTTTTTTTTATTTTTTTTTTCTAGGCGGAAATCTTCCAAAGATACCCTGCTGCATTGGGGTGCAGCCAGGTTATGTGGGATTATACCCACTAAAACCCCCCCGGTGACCAGCCTTAGTGCTTGACAAGAGGGCTCCGAGATCTCCAGAGGAACGCACCGGAGCCCTCGGCACTGCGCTACGGCTCCTCCCGAGACAACCGTGTTGTCTCAGCCCCTCCACCCATGACAACGTTGGTCACACAACGTTATCGTTCTCTCCCTGGGCACGCTTATGTGGATGGTCAAAGCCCCAACTTTGACCATCCCGAGCCCAGAGGTCCCCTTTTAGTAGCCTCACCCTATTACTCACCCTGTCCATCTTACCTTTTAACGGCTGTATCTTTCGAACTGTAATAGATAGCCAGTTGAAATTTACACAGAATATGTAACGTTATGGGGGATTAACTAAGAAATAATAATAAATTCAAAAAGTATTAACTAAAGGGGGGCCTATACAACAAATGTTTTTATAAACATATTTTTGTATTTGCGCTAGTGTAAAAACGGTAATATGTACATGCGTCAAACTTGGGATGATTATAGTAAACACTTTAAAGTAAAACAGAAAATAATAAATACTGGCCAAGTGCGAGTCGGTGACAAATTTATAGTCATAGTATTTTATTGATAACAAATTACAGGTACACGTCACAGAAAATAAATGATAATAAAATTATTTAAAATTGTTACAATAATATGATAGAAATTTAATTTTTAAACAAAACAGTAAAATAATTGTAGTCAAAAATAAAATACCAAAGTTAAGCAATGTCGGGCGCAGTCAGCACTTCGATGGGTGACCAATTGGCGTGATATAGCCTTTTTGCTTTTTTTTACTTTAATAGTTAACAAAGTTTGTATGGCGGAACCCTCAATGCGCGAACCCGACTTGCACTTGACCGTTTTTTTTTTTCAGCTGTTGCTAGGACTTTCAGCACATGTAAGTCTCAAGTAAGGAGTTCAGCATTTGTGATGTTTAGAGAGGCAGAAATGACGAATGCGAGTGCAACATACCTGAGTAGGCCCTCGCGCTTCACCATGTAGCGGAAAGTCTCGGTGATGGAGCTGTTGTGAGCTGTCCGTAGCGACTGCATTCGAGTCTGCAACAACACGCAGCATCAGTTTCAAACCAGTATGCACAAGGTTAACTTAAAAATATGGTGAAGACGTGCATAGAAACTCTGAGCGTAGCTAGAGAGCTAGCACAGCGGGCAATGGAGAGCCATGAAGGCCAGCAGTTAAGGACCACATCTCAGTACCATATGTGTTCACTGGCAACACACACAGGTTAAAGACCTAGACCTAGTCTTTAGGCTCCGTAGTATTTTTGTCAATTTTAAACATTATTTGTTAGTGTGCAATAAAGTATTTAAAAAAATATATTGAACAAGTTTTTCTGTACAACCAACTCTGACATTGTAAAACAATACCAGCTGTTTCATACTAATGTATGTATGTATGAATGTAATGACATGTATGTTCATACTAATGTATGAAGCAGCTGATCAACATAATCTACATAATAAAATTATTGAGAGTAAACAAAATTTTTCTATATTATTATATTTTGTTAAATGGTCTAAGGCAGGTTTTAGAGCTGTGGGGAGACTTGTTCGGGTCGTTCGTATAGGCTCCCGGAGCGAAGACATGTGAGGAGCTAGAACATCATTTAATTTCACAGCGAGACGCGGATTCTTCTGTACAGGGCTTGCCTCTGCGTAGATCCCGTCTCCCATAGTATGAACGACCCACACAGCTGTAAAACCAGCCTAATAGCAAAACTGGTCTCTTTGCAAGCACTAAAATTGGGCCTCTTAGATCGACATCTGGCTCAAAGTAGTAATCTTAGTTGATGGTGGTAAGATCTGGGGCCTTACGGCTACCTCTTACTGCGGGCTTGAGACAGCGCAGTTCGGAAAATCACGCGAACGTGAACCTTAACGCCGAGATACAGTATGCAGTCATGCAACTTTTCACATCACCTAAACAGAATTGCTTAAAACAGGTAAAGCTGTAAGGCCTCTCCCTCTGCACTGACGTCTTGCTCTGGGTGAATTATGCATCAAAGTACTGTAGTGATACAGTATATTAAAATGAGAAATTATTAGTGAAAAGATGTACAAATTAGTTCCAATTGGAGTATCTTGATATATGTTGATATTGTTAATAAGAATCATGAAAAGCATCCACCTGGCCGGTCTAGGAATAGATGGCAGGCCGAACTTGACACTCATATAAGATTGGAGTACTGTACCCCAGGACTTGGAAAAGTAGAGGGAGGAGAGGAACCACTTGGTCTTGCAATTGGAAAAAAATTAAGCTCTTAATAATAATAATGAAATCAATCGCAACAATGTTGTGCAGATCAATGTGATTGACATTTTTCTTTGATAATAAATTATGAACACTAATTAACAATTTCCAAAATGTTGTATTAGATAGACAACATCCAAATCAAATGCCATTCTGTACATTTTGTTGTGTGTGACTTACATTTTTGTAATGCACATTTTTTTTTACAATTTCAGGGTTGAACTCGTAGCAAAACTTGTGCATCATTACAAGTACAATGACCTCCTTTCGTCTAACTACAACAATTCCGTGCAACCCTGTATTTAATTTGAATAGCCACTTCATGATAATGAAGCTTCGTGTATCTTTTTATAAGTTGATTAAACAATCGACTTATAAGGTGCCATAAGGTGTACTAAGATCTACTATTGATTAATGACAGTTGAGTATGGTACCATGAGACCAAACAATTTGTCCTTGGTCAAACCTTGTGTTTGGAAAATAGCCTACAAATATATCATGCATGCAAAGAATCGCCAGCTCGCTCGGAAATAGGCGATTGAGAAGTCTTTACATAATACAAAGTGGAAAATTGGTGGCGTAATAGGGCAGCGAGTGCGCTGTCAGCCGCTGCGAGTAGGTTATGTGCGCGACGGCCGGGAGTGTCTACCAGAGTCGGCGCTTACCTTCACGGAGTCCAGCGGGTACATTATCACATGTTCCATCACCCCCGCTACCGCCCCGGCGGTCATGTGTGTGACGAAGTTTGTGGTCGGAAGAGTTTCATAGTCCTCAAAGTTCATAATACTCACTGAATACTGACACTTAGCACAAAATAAACACAGATTTAGGTCAAATGTTGAATTAAGCTTGTTTTACCGAATTAGAAGTATCATTTTCACTGGTTATAACTATTTTCGTCACTAGTCAACCAAAATTTAGAACAATTAAAATTGATTCCATCAATACGCTTTCAACTTGAAGCACCAAGCACGCGCGACTTATTTTACTGACTGGCTGTCATCAGTCGTTTCGAATTGTCATATGAAATGTCTTTTGCATAGATAGTACCAACTTTTCTGGTAGAATGGCCAAATGAAGGAACAAAAAAAATCCGTAAGCAATTTAGTATTTTTTTATAAAAATACTATGGTGGCTCCGCCCTACTTAAATTTAAAAATATTTACGGAGCACAAACAGTTTTTCTATTGTCTATCAACTGTCACTGTCATTATTACATTGCGACTGTCATGCGAGCTGGCTAAAAGAGGAAGCTAAAAAATTCCTTACGAAGCTGTCAGTTTTGTTTTTAAAATACGATGGTTGCTCCCCCATTCAATGTAAATTGATTGCTTTGTAATCATTTGCATAGATAATTAATATGTTTATTTTTTCTTCTTCATTGGCCACAGCACGTCCGTTTATTATGCCAGATGATGTCTAATAAAAATAAACAGCCAAGTGAGTTGGACTCGCATTCTGAGGGTTCCGTACAAACTTAATAAATAGGTATGAATGTAGATAGTTCATCCATTCCGAGTAGCAAGTCATGACGTCAAACTGTTAAAATATTGGACAAACTTGACTTTGTAGTTGGCAAACAAGTGCTCCTATACATACCAACTACAAAATTTAAGTTTGTAATAACAAAAAAAAAACCCAGACAACATAAGTATTTTTGTAATTGCTCTAATGTAAAAACCGGAATGCGTACAAGCGTCAAACTTAGCATGATTATCTGTGATGATTATAGAGTATTACAATAAATAATCAGCTGACAAAGCTGAAGAGGGAAGATGGTAGTGTAGCGTCGACCAAAGCCGAGGTATTAGGGGAAATCGAAAGGTTCTATGGACAGTTATACACTTCGGTTGCTAAACCTGTGAGCAGCTCGGCCAAAGACCCAAGAGCCAAGCTGAGCCGACACTATACCGAAGATATCCCGGACATCAGCCTGTACGAGATTAGGATGGCCCTGAAACAGCTCAAGAACAACAAGGCGCCGGGGGACGATGGAATCACATCAGAGCTTCTGAAAGCGGGTGGAACACCGGTACTCAGAGTCCTTCAGAAGCTCTTTAATTCTGTCTTACTCGAAGGTATAACGCCAGAAGCATGGAACAGAGGCGTGGTGGTGCTGTTCTTTAAGAAAGGTGACAAAACCTTGGTGAAGAATTACAGACCCATCTCGCTTCTGAGCCATGTTTATAAGCTGTTTTCGAGGGTCATCACGAATCGTCTCGATCGCAGGTTCGATGACTTCCAGCCTATCGAACAAGCCGGTTTCCGAAAAGGCTATAGTACCATAGACCACATCCACACGCTACGCCAAGTTATACAGAAGACCGAAGAATATAACTTGCCACTATGTTTGGCGTTTGTGGACTATGAGAAAGCCTTTGATTCGGTCGAGACATGGGCGGTGCTCGAGTCTCTCCAGCGATGCCGTATTGACTATCGGTATGTCGAAGTGTTGAAGTGTTTGTACAATAACGCCACCATGTCGGTCCGAGTACAGGAGCAGAGTTCGAAGGCAATTCCATTGCGAAGAGGCGTGAGACAGGGAGACGTTATCTCTCCGAAACTGTTCACTGCCACAATGGAAGATGCCTTCAAGCTCCTGGAATGGCAAGGACTCGGCATCAACATCAACGGCGAGTACATCACTCACCTTCGGTTTGCCGACGATATTGTGGTCATGGCAGAGTCGATGGAAGATCTCAGCATGATGCTCGAAGGCCTCAATCGAGTCTCCCAACAGGTGGGCCTTAAAATGAACATGGACAAGACAAAGGTCATGTCAAATATCCATGTTGTGCCCACCCCAGTATCAGTTGGGAACTCAGTTCTTGAAGCTGTTGACGCGTACGTCTACCTAGGACAAACAGTCCAACTAGGTAGGTCCAACTTCAAGAAAGAGGTCAATCGGCGAATCCAACTCGGCTGGGCAGCGTTCGGTAAACTACGCAACGTCTTTTCGTCCAAAATACCTCAGTGCCTTAAGACGAAAGTCTTCGACCAGTGTGTGTTACCAGTGATGACATACGGCACTGAAACGTGGTCTCTCACTATGGGCCTCATAAGCAAGCTCAAAGTCGCACAACGAGCTATGGAGAGGGCTATGCTCGGGGTTTCTCTACGAGATCGAATCCGAAATGAGGAGATCCGTAGACGAACGAAAGTCACCGACATAGCCCACCGGATTAGTAAGTTGAAATGGCAGTGGGCAGGGCACATATCACGCAGAACAGATGGCCGATGGGGCCGAAAGGTTCTGGAATGGAGACCACGGACTGGTAAGCGCAGCGTAGGACGTCCACCCACAAGATGGACAGACGACCTAAAAGAGACCGCAGGGAAACGCTGGATGCAGGCCGCTTCCAACCGGCCCTTTTGGAGATCGATGGGGGAGGCCTATGTCCAGCAGTGGACGTCCTACGGCTGAAATGATGATGATGATGATGACAATAAATAATGGCCAAGTGTGAGTCGGGTGACAAATTTCTGTTTATTACTAAATTATAACTGGCAATTTCGTTATGATTGTTTTCACCATATCGAAATGCCACCATAGTTTACTAATTTTGAAGTCGGTTTTTTATATTTAATTATTGTATTTTGTGGTGGTACGGAACCCTCAGTGCGCGAGCCCGACTCGGACTTGCCCGGTTTATTTACACTGTGGCACTACTGTGAAGCAGCACGACCCACATACATGGCACGCCACTTAACACCAGAGACCCAGTGTAAGAAGTTTCTAGATGTATTTATTTATGTATTTACGGAGTGCCTTGTTCTAATCTGAACTTAAGCAAAACAGGCTAGTTTTAGACCTTAATTCGTAGGCGTTTAGACTTTAATTCGGGAAGACATCGTTATTTTTGGCTATATAAGGCTCCAGCCGCCGGTCGCCTCACGGGTTAATATAGGATGGGAAAAGATAAAAACAACAATTAGTCGGAAATGCAAGTTTATTACTTCAAAAGCATAATCTTCATTAAAATCACCGATATAATCACTCGCATTCATTTACACATAAGTGGCGCCATCTGGTCAGTTTACATATTGATAGATAATTATTATAGTTTGGTAAATGATACTATGTGACAAGAAATAAAAAGACAGACGGATAACCTATAAGGGTACCGTTTTTCCCTTTGAGGTACGAAACCCTAAAAAGAGAGAGGACCAAACATGAAAAATTAGGTTTTAAGAGTCAAGGCACATAATTATAACGCGCGTCCATCAATGCCTAACTGCTGCTAAGGCTTCTTTATTACTTTTCTCAAACAGCGATTCATGGAAATGTCAGCAACAGGCCAGCACCTGTGAGTGCGTGAGCAACTGTATCTGACAGCACGCGTGATCTCTGATGCAAGAGATATAAAAGCTTCAAAACTTGTCAGAGCTTCATCTTAAACAAAAAAAAACAACAACAATATGTTTGTGTAAACGATCTGTCATAGTTATCACATACAATAATTGTCTACAAATAGAGTACTAGGCCATGATGGCGCTACTTATTTATAATAATACTTATTAAGCATTATTACAAAATAAATTCTATATAATTATATATACAATTAAATTATAGTCTGTATAAAATTTATATAGTCCTCACGTCATTCACACCATACATTGAAAGCGTACGTCGATAAGTTACAATCACGTTTTTATCATACCCACTAGGAATGCAGTTTGTTGCTTCGTTGAGAAGGAAAGCTGCATTAAGTGGTAAATAAAAGCACTTATAAAACAAGTAGGAGAATTAAGAAAATAAAACTATATAATTGAAAGTCAAACATAAAAATACGTACGTCTAAAATGTCTGTCATAGAAGTAAAGCACCGCTTACAATTTCTAACTTATAATTACATTTGTCAGAAACATAATTTCCTCGTGGGTATGAATAAAAGTATACATCACTCGGGGAGAGCTACAGATTCCAAACAGGTTTACAGTCTGTGGCTCGCGCCAACGCCTCCCTTGTTTGAAGTCTGCCTTTCACCTAATCTATTCAGCGCCGGCCCTTGCCTTTGATTAGGGTAGAGTGAGGTATTTAAACGCAAGTGTGCCGCTTCGCTTGACACGCCGAGTCAAAATTATATTTGGCTTGTTTTTTTTTTCGTATTTAATATTTTGGCGTCCCTTGCTATCTGAAGCTTACAGCGACCGCTACTCTCATTCTACCCCAGGGGGGTTAGACAAAATCCATTTCTGTTAGTATTAACGCCTGCGTAAAGATGAGATTGTATGAGAATGACATTAGCTTGGAGAACATCTCTCAAGCTAATGTCATTGTCAATGTCATCTTCATACAATGTCATCTTTCCGCAGGCGTTAACGCTAACAAAAAGTGGATCTTGTCCCCAGGGCTGGCGCTGCTTCTATTATGCTATTGAAGCATTTTGTGTATTTTAATAATATTTGAACCCCCGCCCCACCTTCACATAAAGGCAAGGTACATTTAAACAGGTAAATAAGTATAGATACGTAACATACCTACTAATTATATAAATGATGTGACATAATGCAATCTAGTAAAGCACTTCGTTTAAGTAAATGGCAATATTTGTCTGCCACAAGCATATGAGAGAAATTGTTCGCTTCGGAGAAACGTCTGGCGATAGCACAGGGGATTGTAACAACGGATCTCGATACCATATTTTTGTGTTTCCTGATATCAGGTAATCTTGGATAATGATATTAATATCAAATGCCAGATAAATATTTAGTTAAAATGTCTGTTGCGGTTGATCTCAAGGTCAAATAAATCAAAACGTTAATAATGTTCATAACCTTTATTTTATTATGAAAATTGACTTGGTTTTCACACCGTTGTCAACAGATCAGATGCAGTTGACCTTAGTCAGCGTATGCCAAAATATTATGTAATTCACGTATAATAAAAAACAAAACGTGTCCACCTTTCATTGAAGAATCGCAAGTACAGATTTCTGTAAGCGCAATATGAATATATACGTGCGTAAATACGTAACGAATTCCATACAAATTTATTTCCCTGAAGTGCCTTACGCAGTGCATGTCTACGTAAGCAAAACAGGACCGTCGCGCCATAAGCAGTAAAGGGGTGCGTAAGCAGATGGCTCCCATTCGTAAAATTTATGTTCACGAGTCTCTTAGATTAGAGTTTGCTAGTTTCAATAGCTAGATACTGAATGCATCTTTACGCTGCCGCGTCACGGGTTGATTCAAAATTTGTATGAAATGATGTACTATTTATTTATTTTTTACGCATGTAAATATGATGTCAATATCTGCAGAAACATATTTTAGGTAATTTGTTGAGACTTATATTCATACCAGTAACTACGACTGACTGATATTAATTACAACAAAAATGTGGTAGCAAATATTGTGGTCCGTTGCGACGAGAAACACTGTTCCATTGTCCCGCCTACTATACATATGCAATAAATTTATTAGAATCGATTAATTACATCTAAGTAAAGACGATCTCACGCAGTGGCGTACCTAGAGCCCGGATAGCGATACGGCGATCTCTCTTAGCCATAAGGCTGCCGATTGTTGCACTAGTTTTTTAAGCTGTTTTATTGTGTGTATGTGATTTGTGTTGCGAACAATACAACGTTTGTTTATCTACCTATAGCACGCTAAATTTAGAAGATGTATTGCCCTAGTCTTAATGAATAAAGTTAACTATATTTTATGAAGCTTCTGAGGACGTTCCACAAAGTATTTAGGACCTTTTTTATTTATGATTTAAAGTAAAAAAGTTACAATCACTCTACTATACCCATCTCTCAAGTTTTAACGCTCGTGTCATTATTATATTACAAAAACAAAGCAAATTAAAAAATAATTAAAGAAAACGGGCGAACCGACACTGTTATAAGCGATTCTGCAGTGCAAGTACCGTTCTTTTATCGATCGTCAAATTGACAGTCGAGGTCGTCAAATTCGACAATATGCCATTTTTTCAGTACTCGCTGTGATCGGTTCTATGGCATTTTAGCGAATTTGACGTCCGATAAAGAACGGTACTTGCACCCCTGGAGTGCAAGTACCGTTCTTTATCGAACGTCAAATTTGACAGTTGAGATCGTCAAATTCGATAAAGTGCCATAAATGGTATTTTATCGAATTTGACGATCGATAAAGAACGGTACTTGCACGGCAGGAAAGATTTACATATCCTCCATTCATTAAAAAATATCAATCAAATTACCGTATGTATAATTATGGAGTTGAAAATTTTTGCGAGGGCTTTTTTTAGGTATCAGCTTGACTCTTTCCAATACACATCGATCAGAGTGCACCCAAAAATCGATACACTTACACATATATGTATATTTGCGATTAAGTAATCTCATCGTAGGTGTAATTTTCACGGGAGCCATTCTAGGAACGCCACTAGCCGTGACATTCTTTACGGTACCGGATCACTGGGACAAAATAAAAAGATTTAGACACGTAATTACCGCGTCAACATACAAAATCAATTTTGAAACTTTGTATGGAATTCAACACGTAATTACGTACGTAAACATTCGTACTACGCCCACAAGTGTCACGCGCTACCCAAAGTAGCACAAAACAGATTTTGTCAATCTGAAGTGAACGCAAAGCGAACCAGACATTCTTTACAATAGTAGTAAACGACGATATTATGCATCACTGTCACGATATTAATAAATAGGTAAGAGTCTAAGGAAATAACATTAAAAACAACAACTTGTCACGAACGCGCCACGCCACCTCCGTTAAGTAGCTAACAGACGTGTGGATTGGTTGACGGACCGCCGTCCAACAAACGGGAGAGAAAGTGAGAATAGCATATTTCTCTCTCTTTCTGCCCCGTTGGTCAGACTGCGGTTTAGGACAACCAAATCTACGTCTGTAGGGCTACGCACACTGTGCCCTTCTCTCTCACACACACGCACACAAACACACATCAGACGTGACAGATAAGAAACTCCGATTGAAAACGATAAGTTTAGGTTTAGCAGGCGAATTTAATATCGTGAGACCTAAACGATCGAATCGAACGCAAGTGAATGCGCCGAGTCTCTTTCATTTCAATTGAAAAAAGAAAACTACTGTTTACTAATAAAAAAATATGATTCGGTAATTTTGCGAAGATAATATTTCAAAATATTTTTTTTATTTCTATATTGTTTATTATTACCAAATAAAATGGAATAAACAAATTTCCCATTAATTCTGGGTATTATAAAAAAAAAAAAACTTTTTTTGAAATATGAAAGTCGTAAAATGACCGCAGCTTATTTTCCAAAACTAGACACTGCCATTTTATATCTTAAAAAAACACAATCAAAAGCGCGAGCGAGATCGCTGCACCCAGTCTTCTGGCCCTTAACAGAGAATCACGCTGTATAGGATGTATTTCAACTTTTAACTATACAGCGTGTAGTTTTTAACGACGTCGACGCTATACTGCAACCAATCCAAAGATAATAATATAAATAGCCATTGAATCAACCGATCGTTATGGGAGCTTGATCAGCGAAGTAACCATGTCTTACAAAGTACAAGGGGCGACGGGGCGCGCCGCACCGGCGACGTTATTACACTCTTTATAATGTCTAAAATCGATATATTTGCTATTATGTGCATCGTTACTTATATATAGGGCAATATAATGTACATTATATTGATCTCTCAGCGTGACGGCAAGGTATAAATACTGTCTACTACGGTTAAAGCTATGCGTTTTGGAACGCTGTTTGCTAAAGCGAAATTATGCTACCAATGACCGGCCAAAAGGTTATAAAATCCGCCATATTAGATTTAGTGTGACGTCATTTATGCCCGTCATATAAAGTGTTAAGACGCATGACTGAGACTGAGATGACTCAATAGTCAGAATACGACGGGTTGACGTAGAGATTAGTTAGAGGGACTAAAGTATTTTCTGTTTCATAACTCTCTCGACGACAAAGCTCCCGAGTGAAAAAAGCTTAAATTACTTCCGTAATCAACGTTTTTGTGAAAGAAACAATGATTGCGCATGCGCATAACTTTAATCGTAGCACTTACTGTAGGGCGTGATAAAGTTTGGAATGCTGTAAGGGGCAACATCGCTACGCAGCATTTTAAACTTTATATTCATTACACAAATGTTAGGTTAGATTAGCGCCACTGTATATGAATGGGTCCTAGCACTGCGATAATCATTATTTATTTGTACAAATAACGGTGCGTTCCGAATCACGCTAACAGCGCAAATGAGAACCAACAAAGATGTTTTTGTTTGCTTGTTGGTTCAATTAGAGTTGTTCTGTTGGCGTGATTCGTAACGCGCCCGAAATAATCACACTTCACTCTTACTAATTAGGAGGAGGTCCGTATTAAAAAACTTATTTATAACCGAATCATAGCGTAGAGATAGACATCTACGTAGCTACCTAGTAGTACGCCGACCCATACAGTGAGACCCTCGAAAGATAATAACAAACTATAAATATAAAATTATGCCCGAACGCGAGGGTCGCACCGTATGGAAGTCGAAGTATAACTCCATTTTTAATGAGTCACTTCAAACTGTCAAACCACGACATTCTTATCTTAATGTTGTTACATGACAAAAAAAAATATATTTGTCAAGTTGTGTGTAATATTTTTTTTATTCTTTCCTTTGTGAGGACTTTGGCGTCGCACTTTTTGTGCATTTGCCAGCGTCAAGTATTAAAATAATATCAATTTTGATGAAATGTCGTCAAACAAGTCAGAGTCAAACAAAGTAAGTCAGAAAAAAGTTGGTAGTAAGTCAGGTTCAAGTCAAAGTCATGCCCTGGTGAAGTGATGGATACATTACAAGATTTGGAAACAACACGAAAATACATGTTTCCCACTCGAGCGCGTCCACAAACACTTAATAAATAATAATCCACCATTATTACGCATTAACGCTAAAAAATACACAGGCTTAAGAAAATAATACGAGATTACATGTTTTTTCACTTTGGCGCCAAAACTCCAATTGTAGGTACGTGTGCTGAAATTTTGACTTTGACAGGGCTGAAAAATATATTTTTGGAGATAAACCCACCTCGCCCTCTCATCTTAGCGCTAAGGTCTCCGCCGTTATCGCCGAGTAAGATTTACAAGTTGAAGGGACTCGTCAAAAATCAAGTTACACGAGCCGCGTCGGGGCGGAACGCGCCGCCACGCGCTCGCTCTTAAATAAATATCTAAATAAATAATAAAATGTGAATATATTATGTATGGTGAATATCTGTAGCGGGTTCAGAAGAGTCTGGCGCGGCGCTTGAGCTCGTTGCGGCGCCACTGCGGCAGGCGGTAGAACTCGGGCCGCGTCGACTGCAGGATGGCCTCGAACTCCGCGTCCGCCAGGTGCCGCTGTCAACACACGTTTAGCTTATGTATTGAACGTTACGAGCTTTAGAAACAACCACCATCTTTATTTTGATAAAACATCTATACTAATATTATTATCGATAAGCGCTTAGGGTTGGATCTATTCTGCATGAGCGTTGTGGCGGTTAGGCAGCTGTTGAGTAGGGAATTCTTTGTTTAAGCCTATTGTAATGTAATTTTTATTTATTCGACAAACGTATATTGTGTAACTGCGTAATGTCACTTAAATTGTTACTTTTTAAATTTTTATCCGCGAGGACCTGTAATTAGCTTCTGGATCTATTAAGATTGTTATATTTTTTTAAGGCTGTTGGTCTTCCTTTGAAATAAAAATAAAAATAAAATTATAATGAGGAAAGATTTTATTGTTTGTTTGTTTGCATTGAATAGGCACCGAAACTACTGAACCGATTTGAAAAATTATTTCACTGTTGTGAACCCACACCATCCCCGGGTGACATAGGCTATAATCTATACCCGTGCGAAGCTGGAGCGGACCGCTAGTCAAAAATAAACATCATCCGGCTCGAAAACAAAATATTTTTTTTTTGTTTATATTAGAACGGATGTCAAGGCATTTTTGTAAGAAATTTGTTGTAGCCAGTTGCACCCATATAAACGAAACGTCAGTCATTCGAAATCAGTTAGCAACTGTGATGTGGACAAAGAACTTTGAGACCTAACTATTGGATTAGGTAGGTAAGGACCAAGTTCTTTGTTTGTGGAGTTTTTTTATCGGATACATTTCGGGTGTGCTCTACATGATCTAATACCCTCCTGCCCATTTTCCCACCAGACGGATTGCCTGAGTGGGGACGGAAAATCGACACCGCTTCATGGTTGGTTGATATTCCGAAAACCCACTCCACTTGATTCCACTTTTATTGTGAGACCTGCTAGTCTGTTAAATCCCATGTCAACTGACGTGATTGGTTGAACGAAAAAACAACAGCCAATCAAGTCACTTGACATGACTTTTGACAATAGATTAAATTGACCAGGCTTTCAGAAACTGGGTGTTAAAGTTTGTAGTAGGTCTCACCTCGAGGTTGAGCCGGTCCACGTCGGGCGGCAGCCGGTAGTTGGAGATGAGCAGCAGGTGGTAGGGGTACAGCTTGGCGGGCTCGTGCAGCAGCAGCGAGGTGGCCATGTTGGGCAGCGAGCGCCGCGTGCCGCCGCCCAGCGACGCCGTGCCGCCGCCGCTGACGCACACGCCGCTCTGCAACACGGACACACCGACCGTCACATCTACTGCACTCTAGAGCCTTCCACACAGTGCGTCAATACCAGCACGGCTCGAACACGTGTGATACAAGGAACCACTACACTGGGCGTAGCCACGTAAGGGCAAGGTTGGCATGATGCATGATTAAATATAGAAATTTTCGGCACCTACTCCAGATTTATATTTTTTGCCCCACCCTAAATTAGAACCTTGCTAGGTCCATGCTCCAGCAGGCCTAGCACAGGCGTCTTTTCATCGTTTTTATCCATCATCGTTTTACACGACAGAGCTAGTTTATGGATACGTTTGTCTCTTTCTCGCGGGATAAAACGGTGGAAAGACAATCTGTCCACGATCTCGGCTAAGCCTGCTGCAGTGACATCGCGGAGCAGTTCGCGCGCGGTCGTATTTGGTGTGAAGTGGATCATACAGTTCCTGCTGCGCGACTATTACCTTGTGAACTGTTAAAAATGTAATTTTCCACAAAATATTCCATAATACAAGGTTACACAGAAAGGGTAAACTAATACGAAAGGGTTCCGTTATACTCAGCATCATGAACAACTTTTACTATGGGACCAAACCTGAAATCGCGAAAATAATATCAGCTTCCATACAATTTGTCGAGTGTCAATGATCGTTTTCTATGGAAAAGCTGATATGTTTTTGCGATGTCAGAGGTGCTCCAATAGTAAAAGTTGATCATAATGATGGGTACTATGGACCCTTTTTAGGTTAGTTAAAACTTTCCACGTAACTCAGTAAATAGGTAGGCATATCTAGTCGGGCAACTTTTGCCTGACGATTCCTTTTGACGGCGGCTATACAAGTGGGGGTGGGGGGTTCTCCTCAAGTGATGGGAAATTCTGGCGAGGTGTACGAGAGATATGTTCGAGGCTACTCACCATCGCGCTGCGATCCACGTCGGTGATGGACCCCGCTGACACTGGAACATACAAGCTTGCGTAACTACGTGTCCTCTCGTCTACAGTCCATTCATACCGAGACCCGCTTGCTTTGAGGCTGCCGTCTCGGTATGTGTTGGCCCGTACCGGATCCGACCGTCGAATTGAGACGTCGCCGGACCCGATACTGCCTGATCTAGTACAAGCGCCAGTAAAGCGAGCGTCAAGCGTGACCCACATTATTTCAGATCGCTGGAATGTAAACTTAAAAAATTTAAAAGAAAATTTTAAATGTTTGCCAATTGCCGAGTTTTTTTATTTGAACGGGACTCTGAACAATGTGGTTCAAGCTTCAACAGTTGATGGAATATTATGAGGACTTTAATTTTACAATGGAAACGCTATTAAACCTTACTGTAAAAATATGGCGGGGCGTGTAGAAAATTTTTATTTATACCTCCGGAAAAACTCTCTACGACTACTGGTTCGATTTATCTACGCGAAAAAAAGCGAGTCAGCGCTTTGTAATACATGAAATTGACCCAAAACATGAGCAACGTGAGATGTGGAATTAGAAGTAGATGTTGAGTAAATGAAGTTGCTAAGCCGACGGTTTGCGTTGCGTGCAGCGAAATAGGCTGACTTGACTGCTGACTGTACTGCGCTATAGCGAGTGGGCCGAATGGCTGAAGGCCCGACTGCCGAGTGAGAGCAGGCCAAGCGCCGAGTAAGAGTAGGCGTCGGTCTATTCTGTTTGGCAGTCGTGCCAAACAAGAGAAATATTTATATTTTCTATTTAATAATAAGCTTGCGTTTGACCAGGTGTTGGTGGTATACGTCCTCCACCCGTATTTACGACCCACACTTTCTGTGAGAATGGGTCGACTGTCAACTGCCAAACGGGAGTAGATTGACTGCAGAGTGGGAGCAGGCCGACTGCCGAGTAGAAGTAGGCCGACTGCCAAGCGGCAATAAATCGACTGCCAATTGAATTTGAGTGCGAATGTATCAACTAGCGACTGCCGAGCGGGAGAGCAGTAGGCTGCTAATTGCCTTGCGGGAATGTGCCTGGCGGCTAGTTTAGCGAGAAGCGCGTGCGCGGTACTCACTGCACAGGTCCGTGCGCACTGCGCCCGCGCCGCAATAACACACAACGGCGCGTCAGTACAAAACAACACACCATCATCAGCTCATTATTTTGAGCTTAGACCTCTTCCACGCACAATGCTGCAGTAGGCGGTTTCTATGCAGCGTCAGCACTTTCCCCTCACCACTGACGTACGTTTCGACGGAACAACATACCATTCTAGACGTTTTACATACAATTAAAAGTAACCGTCTTATAACGCTTACCGTAGCGCTGTGCGTGTCGATTACCGATTAAGAGACCAAAGTTTTACAGGGGTTCTACCGCCACTTCTTGAAAGGAGCTATCCACTGGCCTGCAACGAACGGATGGGACGGATCGAATGGAGCAAAACTAAGCTGTGGCAATTTATCACTGCTTAGTTAGTAGCTATTATGAATTCGGCGCGATACAATCCGTCTGATGCGTATGACCAGCGACCCTTTCTTTAGCGAGATTGACTTCACTAACTTTTTCTAGACTCTCAACAGGGAGGACACTATATTTGACAGGGTAGGCGCTTGACCTCAGCTAGTCAGTTCGCCCGATGTTACATCAGTTAACATCAGGTGTGGTCGAAGACGGTAAACACGGCTAGCCTGGAATGGGGCTTCTAGCGCAGCTCAGTTATTAATATAGACATTTTTAAAAAGAAAGTGGCGCCCTCTATATATATCATGGGGTACTCACTGTCAGACTTGCCGCTGCTGAAGTCTGTGCTGTGCGTCTTGTCGGCCAAACCGCTGAATGTGAAGTCTCCCTGCGACAGACGGCTCAGTTAAACGGACAATATGGACACCATCAAACCAGCCACCAACATAATTTCATTGTTTTTTCCATGCATACCATAGCGGCGGCGGCGTCCTAACTGGCAAACAATCGTACAAGTAAACGAAGCGGAAATCACAAACAAACATAAAATTTCTTTTGAGTGTCCTAATTAAAGATCGTACATCATCGCAGCAAGAAAAACAAGGCAGATATCATCATCATCAGCCCGAAGACAGCCACTGTTGATCATAAGCCCTAGATCTCCCTTAGATTTCCACACTGAACGACAGCCTGCAATCTGCAACGCGTATCTGTCATTGTTTGCCATTGGTGGGATCAAATGTCTCCGTATTATAAAGTACGGTGCACTTAATTATTTTTCACATGCAAATAAACAGTGGCAACATCGTCGAAGGTAGACACCCTTTTTGAAACGCGGCGGGACGGACTTTCCGCGCCTTCATACTTGTTTTTCCATCGCAAGGAATTCTTATTACCATTATTATTAGCCGATTAGTACGCCGCCAAATCCTTAAGCGAAGGCCTTAATTCTAATTATATCTTTACCAAGAGCATAATCACTATTTTGCTCTCTCAAAACGCCTGGTAGGTCATTCGAGGATTTGCGATATTAAGTAACATTGTCGCCGTCTTTCTCAATCGAATTGCAATAAGTGCGACGGAGACGGAAACAATATCGCACGCACAAGACCTGACCTGCCATATAAAAAGGTTAAGAACCACTGCGCTACTGGACCCACACTCATTTAAGTAGAATTTAGGGTTCAGTCGTCATTGTAATACTTGGAACGCTGTACATGGTCATACATTTTGTATTATTTACTGATAATCAAAGCAGTTGAAGCAGAGAGAATGCAAGGATAGCTTCATATAACCAGTTACCACGTTTCAATTATACAATAAAGATAGCATCCCCCGTCTATACTGGTACCTAGATTATTTATATCCAATGGGTGCCTGGAAGAAATCAGTTTTGGCGATAAGGCCGCCACTTGTTGCACTAGCTCGTAAGTTTCTCTATATGTATGTTTTGTGTGTGGGTGTGTATTGTGTACAGTAAATAGATATATGTATCTATCTAATAAACACTACGCCCCGCAGCTTTATAAGCGAATTTACAGTTTTTCATCTTTTCCGAGATAAAAATTATAAACCATCCTCACGATGACTACAATTTCCTTATCAAATTGCAGGAAATTAGTATTTTACTGACAGATGAAAGCTTACCATCGTATACACTGACCAAAAAGTGTCAAATACTCATCATCAACGTTTGTCCACATCTGGAGCGGTAGGCCTCCCCTAACGTCCGCCTCCGAGCCCGGTCTACAGCTCTCTGCATCCATTCCGTGCCTCTACGCATGTCGTCACTCCACCTGGCCGCAGGGTGACCCATACGTTTTCATCAGCCCGGTCCCACTTTACATCACTACTTGTATACTTCAGCGGTGGTCAGTTCTACGGGAAATGTGACCAGCCCACTGACATTTAACTGGAGGACGCTTTCCGAATCACGCCAACAACGGCAAAAACGCTAATTATTTAGCGCATTTGGGGGTCGTTATTAATTTATTGAAAAGCCAACAGCCTTTTACACTAAAAACATACAATAGAAAAACTATAGAAAGCCTATTACAGGTTTTCGGGAATAGATATGTATTAAATTAGAAGTTAAACAACTGCAAACACAGTAATATTGTGGTAATCGCGGTAATAAATGAATACTCTTCGTAATTCGGAACAGGCCCCAAGAATATTAAAGACAAAATTACCGCAAGACCAGATGCATACTCCATGGTTTTGTCTACAATCTTTTAGTCAACCGCATTCCTGATATTCTTTATCTTCCTTGGCAAATTTCATCAAGTTCATTTCAACCGTAAAAAGATTATAAACAGTTACGCTCGCATTTATGACATTGTTGTATAGTTTGTTGACCCCCTAGGATTGTTGGCAAGCGCTCGTTCACAGAGCTTCCCAATCCCAACCTACATAACTTAAAAATAACTTTAACTAACGCTGCATTGCTCCCAACTTCCCCTCCCAATAGAAAATCCTGGTAACGCGCTTGCGTGTTGGTGTTGATGCGACGCGCGGCGCTCGCTCCCGGCTCGCAGCGGAGGGGAGTAGAGTGTGGTGTAGTATACTCACGGCAGTGCTTGAAGAGAAGGTGTGCGAGCGGTTGGCGAGGCCGTACCCGGGGCGCGGCGGCGCGCGCAGCGAGGACACCACTGCAACACCCGCGCACTACGTACTACCGGTACCTTACAACTAGGAGACTCACGGGCCGGCCGGAGACGGGCAGCGTGGCGGCGCGCGGCGGCGACCCCGACCCCCAGGCTACACACGCCACACGCGACGTTACACTCAACTAATACGGCTGGTTCTACACTCGCTCGCCGCGGACGGCACGCGACGCCGCTGACCCGCGCCGACCGACGGACCACCCTTTACGGAACACGTTTTCAATGTCTATCGACCATGGTAACACAAAAAACGTGGTCGAAATGTCGAGTAAAAAATGCCTATTTTTGTCAAAGGGCGCTTGCAGACGATGCGTAGTACAAGTAGAAGTCGTAAGTAGCTACTACGCATCGTCGTTTACTACGTTTTGTTTAGTGCTAGTGGTAGTGCTTCCACTGCCACTTGCAATAAGCAAAACGTTGCAGACGATGCGTAGTTGCTACTTACAACTTCTACTACACATCGTCTGCAAGCGCCCTAAGTAAAATAATGCGCGATAAATACCGATAGACATTTAAAACGTGTGTTCAAATCGCGAAAGTTTAAAAATTACTATTACGGCTCATTTTGGTGGTAATCTGGTACGCTCAGTCTGGGCTTTATTAAAACCTTATTATATAAGACAATGGCGATCGCTTGCTATCCTGCTCGCACCGACTTCATAGCAACATCCGCGCGAGCAGAACGGCAGAAATACACCATTGCCACATACGTGATAAGGCCCCGAATTTGATGAAAACTAGATAGAGCTTCTTGAGGCCAGACTAGTTTTTATAAATATTAGACTGGTTGGATGTCAATTATCACAAAATGAGCCGATAAGGGCGCGGGTCGGACGCGTGACAGTACAACGGTAGTAGATACGCGCACATTTGCGCCCGCGCCGCTTTCCGCCCGCGGCAAGCGTCACTATAAAACCAGGTTACAACCACCGTCGGCGCGCGCGGCCCATCCGCTCGATTTCACTTTACACATCTATATACAGACCTACAGTTTCATATCGCATTAAATACGCATTCATCACATACCCGTTATACATAAACGAACGATAAGCCAAAAGGATGTTATCCGAAAGACAATAAAAAAATATAGTTCATAAAAATGCGATAGATGGCGTTGACAAGACATGGATCTGAAGATTTTGCAAAACCAGACGAAGAAAGGTCAATAAAAAAAAAACTTGCTTATTCTCATAGACGGACAATATCTATCCGTCTGCCATGCTTGTTTTTGTGTTTTTTTTTGTTTAGTATTCTGTGATTCCCATGATTTTTCATTGCACAAATGCGAAAAAAAAAACGAGAATCATATATCTTCAGCGCCATCTGTCGATGGTTGTGGAACTGTGTCCCTCCAGCTGTCAGAATACCTCATTATTAGTCCTCTGTCAGCTTGCTCTTCAAAAAGTATCGCGAAAACTCGACAACATATTTTAGGTAAATCAGGCTTTTCAAAGACTTATTTCTTTCACTCGTAAGAACAATCATTAACGGGAGAGAGTTGAATAAATGTGATAATCCACGGGGAAAAGTACTTATTGTCCAAGCTACTTTTTGTAGTGGACTGTTTCGTATGTTTATTCGCAGCGACGTGAAACTATAAAGACTGTATTAATCGAAGTGGGGCGCGTAGGTGCCGAGCACGCCGTCTGGTGAACATTACATAACTACTAATCTAGCGACTACAGACGGCGGACTTGCAGTTCCAGAGAGTAAGAAGGACAATTAGACGAAGTTAATAGTCCGTCGTCAGTAGTTGCTACAATGAAGCAGAACTAAAGTACATTCACATAGTGCGTTGGGGTAACACCAGAAGTTGCAACCGAGCAAAATAAAAATCTATTGGCAATATAGAAATCGGCATCTCCTGCAACTGCCAAACAGCGAGCAGTAGTTTATAGGCAGCCAAAGCAAAGGTGTGTAATTGTATCATTTCAAAGTTGCCATATTATAAATCGAGACAAAATATCTGTTCATTTATACACTTTTTTTTTCTTCTTATCTACGGTTGTTATACACAACCCGTTTTGTAAAGAAAACACACAAAATCATGACGATAAAAAAAAAGCTGTTACTTAGAATATTTGCATCCTGAATCAGTTGAAAAATTGTTAGAACCTCATAACATTGGAAAAATTCTCTGGTATTAGCCCAACGAAATTCAAATATATATCACCGTCAATGAATACTCTGGCGATAGTGTATAGAAAATTATGCTCCAAGACGCAATTTCCGGGACAATAACTGTCTGATGTACATAGGACATGTTTATGTATATACCCACCCTCCCTCGTGATGTAATTTTTTTTTTATTGAACAAATATGTTGCGTTCGCGCTCATTCATCTCACTGGGATTTCCCGTGTTGGAGATGCCATAGTGACAACTTGATAACCCGTTGGTCCAGTTGGTAGTGAATCTGCCTTCTGCGCTTGGGGGCGTGCGTGGGTTCGATTCCCACCTAGGACAAACATTTATGTGACGAACATTTGTGTTTGTTCCATATCTGGTTGTTAATATCTATTTAAGTATGTATTTAAAAAATTATTATTTTGGATTTATTTGACATATTTGAAGTTATATCAATTAAAAATAATTATTTTGCTATTACAAACTTACATTTTGTAGTTGGAATGTATGGAAGAACCTTATAGTCAACTACATAGTTAAGTTTGTCTTTCAATATTTAAACTTCAAAAAAAAAAAAAAAATATATATATGTATCGGTCTCTGGCAGCCATATCACAAGCTTTGCTTAGTTTGGGGTCAGACGACCGTGTGTGCAAAAAATGTACCGAATATTTATTTATTCAACTGTTACCTACCAAGGATCCTTGTTTTCTTTCTCTGCTTCGAATTGGCAATGTCAAGTTTTCTATTACCAATTTCACGCAGATAACGTGACGCGGCAGCGTTAAGAGTTTATTTCGTCATAGACACAAATGAAACAGAATCCATTTTTCAATAAACTTTTCATAATAACACGTCACGCGGATCTCATGTAAGTTAGATATTAAGGGCCCAGAGCAGAAATTTAAATTTATCATTCATCTGTCCGGCCGGGATGGAACCCCCCGGGTTCCCCTCCCTGCTTATGAGGCAGACGCGGTACCACTAAGTCATTCCCGTCGTCAGGGTTACTTTATCAATTATAATAATGATTAATGTGACTGGCACGGAAAAACCACGCACGATGAAACGCTCTCTCACTGCGGATTCATCCCATACAAAATTCATACCAAATATTAAAAAAATAAAAAACACTAAATAAATAGATTTGCATACTCATTGACGGCAATATTATGTTTGATATAAACAAATAAACATTTATTTTATACCATCACGTACATCATCCGAAGGATATAACGTCGCTACGTGATGGTATAACTACATGCTGCATTAACAGCGATATAAAATATTTAATCAATAATAAGCCAACACCGATATAAAGCGTGCCTGCTCGAACATGCACCAAGCGACAACTACTAACAATTAACATGCAACCTCCTATCCAGCGTTTGGTACATAAGACCATGCATTAACTTCTTTAATAGGCTTGTGTCCTAATTTTCATTTATTACCGGTGCTCGTACGATCACCGAAGTGCAGCAACGTCGGGCGCGGCCGGTACTTGGATGGGTGAACGCCTGGGCGTTGATGGGACGTTGTCTTGTTGCACAATTTTTTTGTACTTTAGCAGCTAACAAGCTATGTGGTGGTACGGAACCCTCAGTGCGCGAGCCAACCTCGCACTTAGCCGGTTTTTTGTATTAAAAAAAGAAGCTGATCATAAATAGAGACCACTACAAACAATATAAAAATTTGTTCAAAAATAAATACGTTATAATATAAGTATTTTAATTTCATGCTAGACAGAGAGCGCAATATAGCACGTGATGACGTCAACCTGTGCGCGCGCCATACAAATGCTATACTAACACGTGCTTTGCGAGTAAGGGACATGGCAACCGCTCTTTATCCCAACCAAAAACTTTAAGTGCTCATATCTCCAAGATTTATCAGCATATTTATGTATTTTTTTCTGTATGTGTAATGTATTTAGTTATATTCTTCGCTAAGCCTGTTATTTGTAATAAATGAAACATTAGGACACATGCCCATTAGACATTCAGAATTGAAAAGTCTAGGATACATAATTTTTATATATATATATATATATATATAAAAACCCGCGTGACTTGAACATTATCCAAAAGCGACCAAGAAAAAAAGAGTAAATATTAATATTTTATTTCTAATGTTTGGCCAAAAGACAAAGAAAGCTGTGATAATATTAGTGAAGCAGAAAGCGCGGTAGTGGTCGGTGCATGACCCCGGTCTCGTCGCCGCGCGGCGTTTGCTCACGCCAGACAGGGACAGATAGAGTATGATCGGACGGCGAGCCACGTTCCTGCGTCCCTTTCTAGCGCGCCCGCGCCCGCCTGACCCGTGTGTCTCGGAGTCGCTTACATGGTTTAAAATGTTTGCGTACAGAAGGTGAATACCAAGCGGACGACGCACACTATTTACTTGCGTAACATAAACGGCCTTACTTATAAACGAAACTTAGGCAATGCTTAAAATTACTCTGTTAATTTCTCGCTGACGGAAAACTATCACACATGAAAACGAGACAAGAGTAATTTTAAGCATTGCTTTACTTAAGTAACGTTTATAAGTACGGCCGTATATGTCTTACTTTACGTGTTCTAGTGAGCATGTTTAATAATTGCCGCCCGCTCCGTGTTACACTCTCCTTAGTAGGCCGATCGTGATCTTACAGGGCGTCCAGCCTATTTGTAGAGTTGGATGGGGGAGCCACTGTCTTATTTTTTCAACAAAACTAAACAATTCTCGTGGAAAGTTTTAGTTCCTTCATTTGGCTAACTCTACAGAAAAGTTGGGCGCACTATAGCTGACACCATAAATTATTTTAGTATTAAAAAAGCTTTGTAAAGATTTTGAATATGTTTAGATCACGGTCGGCCGAATTAGAATTTAGTCGGACATCAGATAGCTCAGAGTAATATACAGTGTGATTAATGATAAAACCGAGTTGAAAGGGGCTCAACCTGAGCCAAAATACATCGATAACCAGCCTTTATTTAAAAACAAGCTTTTATTTAAATGATGCTCGGGATTATTATTTAAATGTAAAAAAATAAAATTTAGGCAATCATTTTTGTTTTTTTATTTTGCGGCCATTTTGACAATAATACATTATTGGGTATTCTAGATTGTATTGTCACTAGAACTAAAGGTAATTTCAGCAAAATCGCCTAGGAAGAACTGATTCTAATTCAGCTTGCACGTTCTGACCTACACAAACTAACAAACATTGCAAGTTTGTATTTAAAGCTTGTAAAAAGATAGGAATGAAAATATTTCGTGTTCTCTTTCTATTTTTATTTAATGTTCAGTCGATAGTTTTCACCCCCTTTCGGATTGCACGTTATCAAGAATCACAATGTATTAACATTGTTAATGGTCGAGCGAACAACGCCACAAAATATATTGATGATCTTTAATTATATTCTCGTATATTATATCTACATATAAACAGTTTATTGCATGTTTCGTAATTATATAGGAGACACATTCGGCGTTACTCGTTTGGCCGGCGAGGGGAGGATCCGATGAAAATTAATAGTCAGAGCTAGTCACCAGATTAGTCAGCGATAGGCCTTAATCAGCAACGATTACGTTTTACTGCAATACGATCGAATGTTGACGTGAAACATAATCGTTGCAGATTCGATTCATGTAAATGTAGAATGAGCTACTAGGTTAGCCATATTGTTAAATTGTTAGAATTATTTAGGCACATCTTGATCGTTAAGAAAGTCATTGCCACACTGAAAGTTTCTCAGACGCAATCCATTTTGAATATTAATAAAAAACGCTGCAGGCGTGCGTGCCCGGCCCGCTTTCGGTGTGGCAACGGATAGACTGCGAGTATTCAACTGTATAAGGTAAAAATAATATATATATCGTAACTATAAATTAACGATGAGATTTAGCGTCTACCCACAAAATAAAACGCAGAAAAAAATGTGTGAAAATTCGAAATGTTTTCCCGATAACAGTCAAATAGTAGCTAGGACATGATGAGACCTAGTATGCGTTTTTCAGTTTGTGTTAACAAAAAATTGCGAATTTACCCTCAGATACGAACTACTTTCGTAGGGGTCATGCGCGGAATGGTACACGGGATTACTAGTCCCGGCCTCGTGTGTTCTCATTGGTGTCAAACGTAGGGCCGTTTGTGGATTATAATATTGGCGAAGGCATTAGTAATCACGCAAACTAGAGCCCATCAAACACATCGTATAATCACGATCCGAATTAGCCTCAACCCATTGGATACGGCTGTCCAAGATCGTGCCGCCGCCATTTTAGACGTGATAGAGTATTTGTAACACATACAAGACGGTTCTTTCGACCTTAGGCGCAAGCCACACTCATGGGACGGACGGGGCGGTCTCCGCCAAAACAATCAGGTGTCCTTTTAATCATCATCATCATCATTTCAGCCGTAGGACGTCCACTGCTGGACATAGGCCTCCCCCATCGATCTCCAAAAGGGCCGGTTGGAAGCGGCCTGCATCCAGCGTTTCCCTGCGGTCTCTTTTAATACGGTTTAATGCGGTCCTTTTAATACGATACAAAGAAACGCGTCGCGCGACGGTTAAGGGCACGACCACAGATCTGTATCAGGCTAGATGCTGCGAATTTGCCTACTTTAGATGTCTATTTGGTTAGAAGTTGGTTGGTGGTTAAGTAAAAAATATACGCGTCGACTTGAGAACCTTCTTTTTTTAGTTGATTAAAAAAGCAAGTTGTCGCATGTTCACGTACATATGCTCACAATACAAATATAATATACAAACAATCGTACGGACGGTGGTAGTCGACATCATTGTTTAATGTACAATTCATTTATCATCAAGGCCTCTCAGAGTTGGATCAGTGCTGTAACTGAATTCAGTTCGATCTCCATCGTTTTGACAGAAGCACGTCCGACGTCAATACGAAAATAAAATTTGACGTGAAAATACAACTTGATAAAGATCTGAGGGCGACCTTTATTGTTTGGTATCGTTTTAAAAGGACACCATGAAAGTGAGCGTAAGCATTCGCGCCGTCTTCTGAGTGTGTCGTACGCCTTACTTTAAAATCAGCGCGTCGGGGCGACACGGTCATGGACAGGCGTGTGTTAAAGTGTAATATGGTAAGTATGTAAAGGTATAACTGTGGCGGGTTATGTTACAGTGTGTAGGTAGGTACCGTGGTAGGAGGATAGCTGGTGCGAGTCAGTGTCGGTCCGCGGACGCGCGCTGTCGAGGTGCCGCGAGGGCGAAGCGCCGACGGGCGACGAGTAGCGCAGCCCGCGACCCACCTCTCGGGACGCGCTCGGCGTCCTAACACATACAAGCAAATAAATATATTAGTTCGTGTAATTTGAGAAGCTTGGAATTTGTCAGGATTTTCAGATCGTCCTAAAAGAACCAGAAAACATAGTACTAAACAACTAATACTTTTTTTATAATATTATGCTAGATGTTAGTGCAACATTTTTATTTATCAGTCTGCCTTTGCCGGGCCTTCAATATTAACATTATATTATATATATACAATATATTATTCAATTATAAATCGTTTTATATAATGAATTATTTCGCAAAAAGAAACGATTCGCTCACGAAAACTTGAAAGATATAAAAACAAATAAATACAAAATTGACACCTGGGAGTTCTACTCATGCATTTGTAATGAATTGATCAGAAATCTTCTTCTTTTTATATATAAAAATCAATGTGTGTGTCTATGTATGTATGTTCCCTATGGACTCCAAAATGGCTGGACTGATTTCGACTGGACTTTCACTGGCAGATACCTGATGTAAGAAGTAACTTAGGCTACTTTTCATTATCATTGCCATTTTTCATCATCAAAAGAGTGAAACCAGGCAGTATTTAGTATTCCATAAAAAAGAAGATGTCACTTTTTTTGGGGTAAAAAACACAATGTGCTTCTTTGCCCGCACCACCAAAAGAATCAAGCTGCACGCGGTATAATTACAGTATTAGATGTGATACGTGACGCACCTGCTAGCGTTTCTGGGGTCCAAGTTCTGTTTCTTCCACTGCTGCAGTTTCTCGCGCTCTTTTACTTCTTTCAGGAAAACCTGGAATCCATCGGCGGTATGATTATTTTGGGGTCAGGTGACCGTGTGTGCAAAATTGTCCCGAAAATATTAGAAAACAAAACACAAAATAGTTTACTACAAAAGATCTATCGAGTTAGTGTAGGTAAGGGATTGGCAACTGTCGAAGTGGCGATAGCATAGCGTAATTTTGTTTACGCAGTTTGCCTGGCAGAGAGAGAGAGAGATTGAGAGAGAAAGAGATAGCTCATGAAATGGAAGGGTTTGCTGAGAAGACACGAAAAATAAATGACGTCACACTAAATTCATTATGGCGGACGCTCTAAGATGGTGGGCGTTTTTTTTATCTACCGTCATGATATGGTTACCAAATAAAAGGGTTTGCTGAGGTGAATAAGTATTTTTTTTTCGAAAAACTTTGTTTTTAAATTATATAACTTAATTCTATTTGTAAAAACTTTAAAGACTTTTTGCTATGTTTTGCGTTTTTAAAGTTGTTTTTTTAAATAAATATATTGTCATATATTTTCAAGATAAGGCAGGTAAGAAAAAAACAGACTTTATGGTCTGTCGAATTTAGGATGATTATTTTGTCAGGTCACACCCATGAAATTTCGTATTTTTTCCGGTAAAATGTACTACAAATAGTGTCGTACTTCATTGATGGGTACCGCCCACTTAGTGAAGTGTCACGCATAATGAACAACCACAGACAATCGAAAAACTGTTTTGAAATGAAACAAATCAAACAATTATTTTTTTATGGTCATCAAAAAAATATAGTTGCTAACTATATTATTTTTATTATAGAAACTGACGTGGTTTTCACACATTTTATCTATAAAATATATATTTTTTTGGTTTGATGGTAACTTATTTGTAAAAAATATATTGCGTACCCAATAATTGATTTATTTTTTCAGCATAACCATGCAACTATCGATTCCAAGTTCTACGAGAATAATATTGATGGTCGAATACACAGATATAAACAACCAGATCGGCAATATATTTTAGTGAAAGAGACAACTTGATATGGCTCAGCACAAGTACGAAAAGGACATAAATAGATTTTGTTGTCCTTATCGGCGTGACCTGTTTTTGGTACCTCAAGTGTCAAAATCTGTAATAATCAGTGACAAACAAAACGGGTCTGAATTATATTTATTGCCTTTTTTTGGTGATTAAATGTGATAAATGCGTGTTTCCTCTGAGAAATAATTGTAAAAGATATTTTACAATGGTTGGTTGTAGCATTTTGGGCTGCAAGAAGCGCAGTGAGCGAAAATACGATGAAATATCATTTCACACGTAAGTAAACATAATATAAAGCTTGTAACGATCACCTAAATAAATTCAGGATATCAATTCGCAAATATTTTATTCATAATTAGTCAGTTTTTAGGTCGATTTGTGGTCTAATTCTATGAATTTTATCAAATTATTCACTTAGAAAATAAATTATGAATGTTGCCAGTTTATGAAAGAAATTACCCACCGCAACTAACATAAATTATTCGTTCTGCAGGTTTCCAACTGATCCTGTCACATTGCTGAAAAAAGCTGGCACATTGCAAGAAGTGCAAAATACCGACCCTTTTATGCCCATATGAATATGGTGAATGTTAATATTAAATATATATTAATGAGGCCACAGTTATGAAGCTGGAAAAGCAAAAGGCGATTTCGGCGAACCAATTCAAAAAGCTACGCGCTGTTCGTGAAATTTGTACTGTAAACATTAAAGAGTCTATTTATCTAATTATTTGGAATGTTATACATAATTCCATTCATGAAAAAACTAAACTGACCAAGCGCGAGTCGGGCTCGCGCGCTGAGAGTTCTTTACAATCACAAAATACAAAAAGTTGTGCAAAAAGACAACATCACGCCCAGGCTGTCACCCATCCAAGTACCGACCGCGCCCGACGTTGCTTAGCTTAGTGGTAAACAGAAATTTGTCACTGACTCGCACTTGGCCAGTGTTTATTATTTGTTGTTTTACTTATGTTCACTATAATCCGCTAAATTTGACGCTTGTACGGATTACCGTTTTTACACTAGAACAAATCCAAAAATACGTTTAACGTTTGTTGCATGGGGGCCCTTCCTTTGCCCTTCCGTTTTAACTCTTTGACTTTTTTATTATTTTTAATTAATCATAAAAAATCATGCTATGGTTACTTTACAACCCTTTTTCTAGTACTATATTCTAATCCTAACAAATAATTATAATAAAAACGCAAGTAAGTTTGTAACTTTCTGTCTGTTTTTTTACGAGGAAACGGCTAAGTCATGGTATAATAATATACTCCGCCAGGTATAGCAATTCGAGAAAAAATGTTTACGTAGGCGTCCCGCAATGATGTCATGATGTCAATTTACAACAGGTTCGAGAGAGATGACGATACACCACGTAACAGCTGATTGAATAAAGTGGCAACTGGACAGTGACGTCATTGCGGGACCACTCCCAGATTGCTAGACCTTGTTTTCTTAGATCATGGGCTAAGTCAAATTTTGTCAGGACGATAGGGTATATCATGAGGACAGACAACGTACTTTTCTTCCCAGAAAATTGCAGGTAGCTCCGCGGGTTGCAGCAGATAGTGTATAAAATATAAATATTTAAAAGGTAGTATTGTTTCCAAAGTACTCATTGAAGATTCACTACCCATCATAGTAGGTAAATTACCCTAACTTATAGCAAATCATTTTAATGTGGCAACACACCTTGTTGAAGCGAGAGGCACTGAGCTAGCCACGCTCATTGAAAATCTATAGGTAGTAGATCTGTGGTCGAATAGGTTCATTAACGATTACACTATACTTCATCCTTACTGTGACCTGTCAAACTCATCATCCTAAATTTGTCAAAGCACAGTAGTGTAGTGTTACCTGTGCGATCCCCGAGTGTATCTTGGTGAGTTCCTCCTGTTCGCGGCGCAGGCGCGGGTCGTGTCCGTTGGCCTCCTCGTCCGAGTCGGGCACGCCGGCGTACGAGTCGGACCAGCGGCGCCGCCGCTCCGGGTCCGTGTACGGGTATGGCGGCGCCGGGAAGTCGTCGCGCTCGATCCGCGGCTGCGTGCCAGGCGGCGGCTTGTACGCCGACGGGTAGTGCGACAGAGAGATGGGCTCCTCGTCGGCGGCCGCGGGGGAGCGCGGGCGGGGGGTCTCGCCGCGCATCGAGTCCACGAGCGCGCGCATGCCGCTCGCCGCGCGCGCAGACGACCGCGACTCGGGCCGCGACGCGGGCCGCGAACCTGTACCGGACACGATAAAAATTGTTTACAACGCCACAGCGAACATTGTTTGTTTCTTGTTTACAGACACAAGCCGCGTGTTTAGTTTGGAGCTCACTGACCAAATACATACGTGTCTTACAAAGAATCCTAGTCTACTTTTAAGAGATTTGTTTTACTAATTAGTTTTTAATTCTTTGTAAGTTTCCTCTTTTTAGTGAATAAATTTATCTGTATCTTTATCTAACTGCTATGATAATGGGAGATATTCCGATAAGCAATAAAAAAAGTTCATATCAATGCGATAGATGGCATTAACCAGGCATGGATCTGAAGATTTTGCAAAACCACTGACGAATAAAGGTTAATAAAAAAGCTTTCTTATTCTCATAGACAGACAATATATATCTGTCTGTCATGCTTATTTTTGTGTTATTTTGCTCTTCACATCATCAAGCCATCATCATCATCATCAGCCAGTAAACGTCCACTGCTGAACAGAGGCCTACCTCTTAGAGAGGGGTGTTTCCATAATCCCCACGCTTGGCAGGCGGCATGGGGATCGCAGTTCGTTCACCGTGTACTAATAGAACATACTCGGGTTTTGCTCTTAGTTTCTTGTTACTTGGAGTTTTTTTTATATAACTTGTTAATAGGCTAGAACTACACACTGGTAAGTATTTTTTGGTCAGATTGCGCTCTAAAAAAAGGTGCAAAGGTCCCAAGGGCGTCACAGTAAAAATAAGTTTAGGAAGCCCTGCTTTAAACAATATCGTTCGTCGTTCGGAAGAGGCAGTAAGTGTGTGTGTTGACTCGCCTGTGGTGGCGGTCGCCGGGCGGTGGAAGTGCGGCGAGGCGGGCGCGCGGTCACTGGGCTGCAGCGGGCGGCGCAGGTACGACGGCTCCAGCGTCAGGTAGCTGTAGGTGGTGATGCGGTGCGGGGACACGCCGCCGCTCGAGCCGCGGTACTCGCGCAGCGTCAGCCCCGGGGACACGCACCGGTACCCGTACTGAACACCACAGATAACACAAATCTTACATAATTACCATACCACCCCAGCACATTAGATATCATAGCCCCTGTCATCATGTGTGTCAGTGATGCATTGTTGTTTTAGCTGTTTTTATAAACAGGATTACGCGGAAAGGATGTACTAAGCCGAAAGAGTATGTTATACTAAGAACAATATATATGAATCCTTGGTTATACTCAACATTATGATCAACTTTTACTATAAGATACCAACCCTGAAAAAATTTATTTTATTTAGTTAATATTTTTTTCGGGTTGGTCCTTTAATAAAAGTTATTAATAATGAATATTATGAAAAATGAGTATTATCAAGGAAGATAGACTAAGGTATTATGGACCCCTTAATATAATAGTAGACAAACAAGCGACGGGCCACCTGATGGTCAGTGGTCACCGTCGCTTAAGGACACCTATCGGACGGAGCATTGCCTATCTCTAAGGACTATTTTAGCTTGGAAGATGTCTATTTTCAACGTTGTTTTAGACAACGTTCTCCACTGCGACACGCTGCAATATGCTCAGTAGCTGGGAAGTTCATATACTAAATGCACAAAGTCTGTGAGCAGTTTGTGTCTGTCCACTGCTAGACGTAGGCCTCAGCAAGATTGGATGCAGACAGCTGACAACTGAGCTCAGTGGGTACAATGGGAAGGAACTGGGTCATCATCATCATCAGCCAGAAGACGGTAACTGCTTACTATCAATACTCAATAATTTAATGATACATGCACTGGTCCAGCATGGTGGATTAGGGCTCATCCTCGCTATGTGAAAGGAGTCCCAGCAGTGGGAACTGGGATCATGTTGATGATGACAAATATTAATATTATAAATGAGTGAGTGTGCATGTTTGTCCTTACTCAACTCCGTAATAGCTGAACAGAAATAAATGAAATTTGATGCGGAGGTAGATGCTACTTTTTCCTGTGGGATGGCGGGTGAAACCGCGGCGCGCTGCTAGTAAATAATAACTATACTTTACGGTTAGTCAACACATTCACATGCCTGTACGACGACTACTAAACAAGGTACAATAACTAAACAACATAATAACTAACAAAAACTAAAGTCAAATGCAAATGTGTCAACTAAAAATATAAATATGTTCAGTGTTCACAGAACGATCTCCTCGTTAAACAAACTCAGCGCCAAATGTTCATTGTACTCTACCAGGGGCCTTACGGACAACAGCTAATTGCGGCACCTAATCCGCTCAGTTGGAAAATCACGCGAACGTGAACCTTATCGCGCCCAGATACGGTTTGCGGTCGCGTGATTTTCCAACTGAGCGGATTAGGTGCTGCAATTAGCTGTTGTCCGTTAGGCCCTAGGACTCGATAAATATCTCTTTTTAGGATTCCGTAATACTTTATAGTATTATGAAACCGTTAAAAGTTTATCCAGTCCGTTAGAATTCTTTAGAACCATTTAACTTCCATATCTATTATCATCATCCATGATCATCATCATCATTAGGGATAGCTCTGAAATGCACACCTTTTTATATCTTTTTATAAAGAGATCGTCCCGCGAGCACAAATTTAAAAAAACCGGCCGTGGGTCGTTCGCTAAGTCGTCACAAACAAAATATTGAAAATCGCGGCAACACACTTGAATAAAGTATTCATACAATGTGGATTCTTCTTTAGAACGATAATCTTTCCAAAAAAGAAGATTTATCTTAGAAGATTGATCAGCTCGGTAACTCGTTTCGATACTTAATTATGCGACGACCCGCCGCCTTAGCAAATCATAATAGTGTTGTGTTCACCTTCCTGGTGAGGCTACTGTAGGGGCTGGTGTAGGAGCCGTTGACGCTGGGCGTGCGCGAGCGCAGCGAGAACTGCGGAACAACCACGCATGCAAACTATAACAAGCCACCTCCGTTCTCGGCTCCGGGAAACTCACGCTCGTCTTACACGGAGGTTTAGTTAGGCATCAGTTTAGTCCAAGATTGTGGTCAGAAGTTCAGACCGTGATTGTGGTCAAAAGTTCGGTACATGATTGTGGTCAGAAGTTCAGTCCAAGATTGAGATCAGAAGTTCAGTACATGATTGTGGTCAGAAGTTAAGTTTAATATTGTGTTGAGAAGTTTAGTCCATGATTGTGGTCAAAATTCAGCCCATAATCATGTTTAGAAATTCTGTCCATGATTGTGGTCAGAAGTTCAGTCCATGATTGTGGTCAGAACTTCAGTCTGTGATTGTAGTCAGAAGTTCAGTCCATGATTGTGGTCAGAAGTTAAGTTTAGTATTGTGTTGAGAAGTTTAGTCCATGATTGTGGTCAAAATTCAGCCCATAATCATGTTTAGAAATTCTGTCCATGATTGTGGTCAGAAGTTCTGTCCATGATTGTGGTCAGAAGTTCAGTCCATGATTGTGGTCAGAACTTCAGTCTGTGATTATAGTCAGAAGTTCAGTCGTGATTGATAGTGATCAAGGTTTTAGACAGAACTAATGCCAGACTTTACAATGATGATGGGGTTTACGATGCTAATAAACGAATGACGAACGTCGAGCGGAGCGGAGGCGGGACGTAGACGCGGCGTAAGCGTCGCGGAGGAGAGCACATTAGATATAAACTGTCTATGTATTTAGATACAGTGCGATTAACTATCTGTATAAACGGCAAAATGAGAGAACTAAAACTTTCAACGGATCGCTATCAGGTTTGTTTAGAAAATGCGATTATGGCTCCCTCACTCAACTCTACAAATAAACTCACTCTCCTCCGCGACGCCGAAACTACTGTGCATACGGATACGACAAAGAAGCTAGCAAACTAAGGCCGAAACCGCACTGACAGCTTGCTTAGCAACGATAGCCTAGCAAGTTAGGGAACGTGTCCCATACTATAGGGACTCATACAAAGAGAATAAAAAAATATTGCTTTAAATTCTTAGACTGAGCATAACTATGTAAACAAATCTTGGAAGTCGATTTTGACCTACTTTTAACAGCATATCGATTTGAAATTTTGCAAGTATATGTAATCCGGATGTCAAAACAATAATATACTACCATCGAACTGATCTCCTGATGAAGCCAGGATGTGAATAACTGAACTCTTTAATGGCTACTAAGTAAACTTTAGGCTTCTTTTTTGTTAAGCATGTTTTTTTGAGCTGCAATAATTCTTTAGGACACTTTGTTTCATATTGGAATCGAATATTCGACTCGTTAGGCTCTAAGAGTTAAGCAAGCCAACTGCCAGTGCAGAAGAGGTTACTTCTCAAAACAATTCTAAGACTATGCGTAAGCAAAATAAAACTTCTTTGTCGTGAGACATGCCTCATACAAATTGTCAGTAGAACCAAGGAAGATAGTTTTGTCGATGGTAGAAGTATTAGTGCACGTAATAATTATCGATGAAAAAAAACAACCAACAAAATTATTCATATTGCCAAATCAATAGGCGTCGATAAAAATTCGTATTGTTTGGAGTTAGTTAAAAACCACTGCCAAAGTTCAATAGATTTTTTTTGCCCTTGAGAGCTGCCACTAAATATCAATAAAAAAATTTAACCAGTTCACAAACTGGCGGAGTAATCGAAAAAAAAAATACTGATGAATTGAGAACTTCCCTTCTGAAGTCGGTTAACACGCGAGCTTATTGACTCTACTGACAACTTAGTATGATATATACAGAAAATAAACTGAAACAAAAAATAATATACAGATAAAACACCAAAACATAGTAAAGATCGTCTAAATTAAAACTGCAACAAACCCTCTATCATTGCACTGCAATAGGCATTAATCCTTATTATTTTTATTATCTCCTAAAAAAGTTGATCATAAAAAGAGCCCATTAGCAAAAATATAATAAAAATTTGATCAAAAATAAATAAGTTATAATTATTTTAATAGCGCACTATAACAAGTTATGACGTCAAGCCGTGCGCGCGCCATACATATGCTATTCTAACTCACGCTTTGCGGGAAAGGGACAGAGCATCCCTTCTCAATCCCCACCGAAAATTTTAAACACAGAAATTTCTCAGCAATATTTTTTCTTCAGTATTTGTAATTTATTTAATTATATCCTTGGCTTAGCCAGTTATTTGTCTTAAATAAAACACCAGTCATCTAGCATACTGTAGACTACACTATATTGCGTATTTAGAGTAAAGGGCCTGCAATTTTAGTTTAGACGATATTTGAAATAAGTTTAAAATGTAAGTTGTGCTAAGTAATATAATTATACTAATTAAAAATGCTAACATTAGAGTACTGGTATTTATGTGAAACAACAACATTGACAAAACAAATTTGAAGAATTATTGTCTGCGCAGATTTCGTGCTTCGTGCGTTCTCTTTCGCTCGCGCATTTCAACATTTTGAACATATACATTGACAGAATGTACTTGTGTAAAATCTAAATTACATTAACGGCCGGTTATCCGAGTCGCGTAGGCAACAAAACGCTCCCTCAGCCCCCGCCAACTTATAGCGACAATGTAGTTTGCCACGCATGAGTCAGGACGCCTGCGGGGGGTGTGCAACGACAAAAACGAACATAGGTCCGACCTCGATGACGCCTGGCGCGGTACTGAATGCGGCGCGCGCAAATTCTCGCGACCTTATTACGCTTTTAATTTCATTAAAAAACGAAACTATTCACTATAAAAATACTATCCAAATAAAAAAAAATGATGAATAAAATTGCCTTTCAGGACATGCAATTTCCAGGTTGATACGAGCTTTCATTAGAGCATAAAACGAAAAAAATAAACTAACTCGACTTTGTTTCAGATTTTTTTTGATCAAGGAAAGTTTATTCTATCGTGTTGTGAACCAAATCATAAACTCAAACACAGATGTATCTGTGACATATATTTTTTTTCAGCTCAAATATTGTAATTTAACTGAATAAAATTGATTTAAAACCGGCAAATTTGGTGTATGAGGCCGTTAACAAATAAAATTACATTACGAAATGTTAAGTATAATTTTCATTTTAATCATACATGTATTCAAACAAAAACACAAAAAAAAAATATTACTACAGTATGTTTTAATTTTTATGCATGAAATTTGGTTAAATCAATATGTAAATATTATTAACTTAGCTTTGATTTCACAGTACATTCAGTAATATTATATCTTTTAAAATATTGTAATGCCAGCGAGATAGAGAACGCACGAAACATCTAAAAGCCCTAACAGACGTGTGGACTTGGTTAACGGACCGCTGTCTGACTAACGGGAGAGAAAGAGTGTGAATAACATTTCCCTCTCTTTCTCTCCCGTTAGACAGACGGCGGTCCTTCAACCAAACCTACGCCTGTTAGCAGTTTTATGGTTTCTTAAATTTTTTACATGCGTGTATAGATGAAGGTATACAAGTGAAAAAAAAAATGTCTAGTAGAGTGTGATGTGAATGAGTGAGAGTTGAGTGAGACCTGCAGCTCGGTGGAGGCGCGGTCGCGGGGGTCGTCGGGCGTGGCGCGCGCGGACGGCGCGTGCGGCGCGGGCCCGCAGCGAGGGTGCCAGATGGCGGCGCCCTGCAGAAACATCTCCTCGCCGTCGCCGAACGGGTCGCCGCACTTGGTGCAGCGCGCGCACGTCGGGTGGAAGTGGTGGTGCTCGCCCGCTTGCAGCACCTGGCCAAACAGTACATTACACTCACTGCTGTCCGGGTCTCAGATACCGCTGGAGACACCTGGTGGAGAAGGGCCCTGGTGGTCCTACTCAATTTTTATGATGAAATGGGCTAGCGTTTGATCACAACCAGGCCTGGCGCACTCCGCAGCTACACACCTAATACACTGAATATAGCTGTAGGTAGTTAGCGCTCGCAATTCCTGAATTACACTTTTTTGTGTAGTAGCAAGAGTCGCAACTTGTTTATAAATGATTTTGCGGAGTGAATCTTCTGTACTTGTTCTATTATTACCTATGTCTTCTGTGTCACAACTCACCTCATGGAAAGTGACGATGTGGTCTAAGATGGAGCACGCTTGCCCATCTAGGGTTACCATAATGACCGTAATTGATTTTTTTAAATTTAAAACCGAAAATTTAAATAAAATTTGAAAATTTTAGTATGATGGTATTTTTTTGTCGTCCCTAAAGACGTTCATCAAGATTTACTCGTATTACATCGCATAAGCTAAAAAAGCCCGTAAAATTACAAAGCCGGACAAAGGTTTAAAAGTTCGTACATGTCCGGACAAACCAGGACGGATGGTAACCCATGAAGTGTCTATTCACTCTTGTCTTGAAGAGACCCAAGTGAAGTGGCTTTTCTGGCTAGAACTCATTTTGGGTCAATGCATCCACCCTAATACAGTAGTCCCGCTCGCAGCAGGGTCCACCCGGCAGCAGTAGTACCTTGCCCGCGATGTAGCGCGCGCAGTAGGCGCAGCGCACGCCGAACAGCCGCTGGTAGTCGCGCTCGCAGTAGGGCGCGCCGCCGCGGCCCATGTACTCGCCGGCCAGCACGGCGCCGCACGCCGCGCACTGGAAGCAGCCCGCGTGCCAAGCACGCTCCAGTGCCACCAGCGCCTGCCCCTCCGCCAGCTCGTGCCCGCACCCCGCGCACTCTGCAACGCAACACGTTTCCACATCAATGAGGCTATCTGTTCGAGGAGGAGAAAGCAACCACGACGTCTACCCAGGGGCATATATGAGATTTGCATACATACCCAGAAGCCCGGCGACTTTCATCGAACTGTAAACCACGCAAATGCCTCGGCTCTATTGCCATCTGGAAAGTTCCTCGACTTGTAACGATGTGCAGTCGCCGGACTGGCCCGTCAGCACTCAGCACTGAGTGTCGCTGGCTCCGTTGTATAGTTGTACACAATGTGATGACGTACCATTTTGGTCAGCGTGCGACATGTCTAGGTCACCATTTCCGTTGGCGACGGGCGCGTGGTCAGCGGGGGCAGGTGTGACGGGCCCGGCGGGGCTGGCGGCAGGCGCGAGCGAGGGCGCAGGCGCAGCGCGGGCCGTCTGCCGCTGCGGCTGCGCCACGCACGACGAGCACACTACCTCCGCGCCCGTGTACGTCACCTTCTCGCCAGATGGGAATGCGCGTCTGAAATCACCACAACCACTAATCAACCCAAGGTGCAAATAAAAGACGAGTTGGGTTTAGTAATACTTTACTTTACAAAAAATACAGACACCGTGGTAAGGTCATTGCATTTCTACTTTTTCAACTCTCTCGCTAATAGGTGCTCTTATTTATTCTTCCATAGATAAATGGATATGGATAATCATAGGTACCTCACATTCACGCATTTTTTTCTAGCTAGTTCAGTTGTAACAGAGCTTGTAAATATTTTTGTACAGATTTCTTAGGTTTTCTGTATTTTATTATATTAGTAAAATTGTCTGAAGCAATAAATACATGGAATACCTTCATAAGCCCAGCAGGATGTAGGCCTCTTATCTTGATATTTCGATGTATCGTCGACCCTTTCGCAGCTGGACGACCGACGCTCCACCTATCTACACACACTCCATTGCATATTCGCCGTAGACGCTAAGGAAGAGCGTTAATTGGATCTTTCAAGATTCTATAGTGACAGCGTGTAGTGTACTCACTTGCATCGTGCGCACGTGAAGCACTTCTGATGGTATGTGTTCCCGAGCGCAGAGACGACCTCACCCTCCACGTACTGACCGCACGCCGCGCACCGTGTGCCGAACGCGCGCTGGTAGTCCTGCAACAGACCACGTTACTGTGACTTTGGACGACGATCAGGCCAATCAGTTGGTTCAGTGGCAGCGCGTCTGTCTCATAAGTAAGAGGTCTCAGGATCGATTCCCGGTTGGGCAGATGTTTGAAATAACAATTTAAGTATATGCTGTGTTAGAATATAGCTGAATTAGCTGGGTTTAAGTATATGTTAGTGGACCCGGGTATGTCCTGGACCCGGATGGCGTGTATGTCCTAAAACTGCGACCAGAACCACCGGAGGATGGGTACCAGCATCTTATTAGTAAACAGTGAACTTACTGCGATCCCCAAGCCACCTGCCAAGCGTGGGGATTATAGCAACACCCTTCTCTAAGAGGGAGGCCTTTATTCAGCAGTGGACATTTACTGGCTGATGATGTGATGTTAGTTTTCCTTTGTTTTTGTGTGTCTTCCATGGTCTCCCAAACACAGGTGATGCTAGTGTGATCTATGAGTGTAAAACGTAACTTTAAAGGCTAATTTATACGGAGACAGCTGTGTTGTGACATTCACTGTTAACACGGGGCCAGAAGGTTCAATATGGAGTACGTCCAAGAGGACGATAGATAGTGGGAGCGTACCTGCGGGCAGTAGTAGTACCCGTCCTTGCAGAAGAAGCCGCCCTTGGCGAGCGAGGCGGAGCAGGTGCGGCACGTGAAGCACGCCGTGTGGAAGTACTTGTCGGAGACGCGCAGCACCTCGCCGCTGCACTTGCCGCCGCACGCGCCGCACACCACCTTCCCTGCAACAAACAATACTCTCATCAGCTACGTCATTCCAAACCGGAACTCAATTCTTATGCCAGCTGTAGATCTCGTCAAACATCTAAATATCCGCATCGACAACAATGTCCTTTTAAAGAAGTTTACCGCTATTGGATTCACGCCTAAGCTGCTAGAGTTATATATTCGAATTACTTCTCTGATTCTGACTCTTAAACCTTGACAATTCAAAAATTCGACAACCAGCAAGATTCGAGCTTGCGTGACGATCCTGGTAAACGCCCCTATGGGTATTAGCCAGTGATCTACGGTTGAGATAACGGTTCCCATGCGAGATGATTAACATTAAATTCCTAATTGAGCCAGTTCGTTTTTCTAGCTCTCTGGGTTTCGATCTACTCCTTATCCGACCTGTTCTGGGGAAAGTGAAGGCAGCACGCTAGGTGCCAGTTTGTGGTTATGATAAACGACCTGGCGGAGGCCGTCAGAGCAGCTGAATATCTCATGTTTGCAAAGATCTGAAACTATTAGGTTATAGGTTGTGTGGAAGACTGTGAGGCGCTGCAGAGGGATATCGATGCGTGGTGAAGAGGGGAGAGACTACTCAAGCGAGCATGCTGGGTAATTAATTTAAAAAATATATATGCTGGGTGCGAAAACTGTTTCAGACTCCGCGCGTCTAAGATACTGCTCAGTATGCTCCTGCGACTCAACGATCGCAATCTACTCAACGATGTGATTGGTCCTAATTCCAGATGCGTCTTCTTTGCTAAATTTAAGTTTATGATGGATGCATGTTAAAAACATTAAAGTTTAATACATGATGTAAAATAAAGTTATATGATTATTTACGGGATATTTACCGTGGTTTTTGTGGTTGTGGTTGTGGTTGGTTTTGTTATCATATAACTTTAGTGAACAACCGTGATAGTTTAAAACAGTGTTTTATGATGTAAAATATTTAGTATTGTTACATATTTTTTCCTAGTTCTCTACAAATGATAACAATACTTTGTACTGTTCGCTTGCTATGGGCGTTGGCTGTGCTGTAAGCACAGCAATCATTTGAACTAGAATAAAATAAAATATATGCACACCACTGTCGAGCTGTTCCTCCAAATAATTCACAAGCAGGCACTATAGCAAATATGCATCTTTATAAATAAAAAATCTGGCAGCGCATTCCTCGGTCCTCAGTGGACGCAGGGGCGTGCGGCCCCCAAACTAACAGGCAATAAAGGAGATTGTAATAAATTAGAATTATCACGAGGGTCAATTGGGGGGCAGCCAACGCGGGCGGGTGCACTCTGCTCTGCCTAACTTGCCTCGTTAGTTAAGGTCAAATCTTGCAACTGAATTTTAAAACAGTTATCCTCAACCTATTGAGCTGCAAATTTTGCATACACGTTTCGTTTGGATGACAATGCATGGTTAGCTACGTCATTCTAATCCAATCCAATCCAATATGCGATTCCCAAAGATGACAGACCAGTTATTTTTTATGCACCCCCATGATATGGGTATCAAATGAAAGAGTTTGCTAAGAACGATAAAGCTAGTTTAAAAAAAAATCTTTTACATCTGATCTTCTATATCGATGCTTCGAAATGATGTTCTTTTTAATTGTATTTTGTAGCTACGTTTGTGACACTCATATCTGCATGCCTCATCGACGAAAAACATAAGTATAATTTTGGTTATCGGTCGGACGCTGGTCGGACGACATCGTTAAGACAGCAGGAAATCAGTGGACAAGGCTAGCACAGGACCGGAATGGCGCGCTGAAGAGGAGACCTATACCCAGCAGCGGGTGGAAAATGGTTGTTGATGATGATGATGATAATTTTGTACGCAAAATCCTCCTCCTATTATTCTACATCGGCCATACTTATAAAAGTTACATAAAAAAGTTAAGCAATGCTTAAATCGGCCCTGTCTCGTTTTTATGTGGACAGTTTCCGTCAGCGAGAAGTTAACAGAGCAAGTGTTTCGGCAAAAAAAATGCATCTGCATCTGGTTGACGTATTGGAGTAACAACCCGGGTAGTTATAACCCGGGTATGTCCTAAATCTGCGACCAGAACCACCGGAGGATGGGCAGCAGCATCCTATTAGTACACGGTGAACGTACTGCGATCTCCAACACGCCTGCCAAACGTGGAGATTACGGCAACAGCCCTCTCTAGAGGGAGGCCTTTGTTCAACAGCTGGCTGATGATGTGAGTGGAGTAACAAGTGGTTTTTATCCATCAATCCATCTGCGTGGACAATAATAACATAGTAGTAAGTATTGAACTGTTACCTAGAGCCTAAGTACCAGTGGTCAGGTCGGTGGCCGGACCGCCGATCGATAGGTGAGGTCAGCTGTTCCCAATTACTTCTCAGCTGTGTTGCCGCCGGGCGGCGTGACATCAGCCGTTCTTTACGATCACACGATACGGTACTAAACTTTATACGATCACATTGATTTACAAACACATAGATGTTGGATCTACAAAGTACAGAATATAAAGGGTACAGAAAGTCGGCTCCTGTTGACCTTGAGTATAATTAATTACTCGCCGTAGCGCTAGGGCTGGCAAAGCAACTTTAATGTTGTTTTTATCGGGCGAATTATCGCGCGAAACTATATGTTGTAACTATACTATTACGTGTAGTGCCCTCGCGACTGGCGTCGACCGATTCGATCCAAGATCGCTGTAAGTGCGCGTCTTTGTGTGCGTGCACCTGTTTGCGCTCGATGTATGCAGCACTCGCAATTTGAAGACACCCAGATTGTAACTATACCGGGCAACACCCATTCAAGCAGCGCATTCCACAAACTAGCATTTCGCACAATAAAAACCTTAATGAGAACCTTTATAAGAGTCAAACTCGATATCCATAGTTTCAATTATCTTTGTCCAGCCAGCACTGTTTCCATCTAATAAACTTTTTTTACCGCGTGTGTTAGATAAGGCGGCAGACGGTGAGCTCAGTTTGTTCACCGTGACGTCGCGATGCACTGCTTAGTGGATAAACACCTAATAGGTGAACAGTGTGGGCAGCGTCTGCCACCAGCGCGCCCGCTCTATGCAGATGATGTCATTTGAATATCTGGCACAAGGATGAATCGATCAGGGAGTAACCGGCCGAGTATTCAGCTCCTGCCCAATAAAAGCCCGAAAAAGTGAACAACTACAAAAGATATATCCATATGCTCTTAATCAATCATATTTAAAACTATTGATATCAATAATGTCGGTACCAAATCTAATTATTCATCATCATCATTATAATTAGCCTTTTAACAGTCCACTGCTGGACTTTTAGCCTACCCCCGAAAGGGTGATTGGGCCATATCCACCACTGGCCCAGTGCGGGTTGGTGGATTCACATACGCCACACAATTCACATATGCAGGTTTCCTCACGATGTTTTCCTTCACCGAAAAGCCAGTGGTATGAAAATCCGTACATAAACTCCAAAGAGCTCATTGGTACGGGCTCGGGGTTTGAACGCACAAAATGCAATCGTTCAACTATATATATGTGTGTGGGATTTCAGAATTTTTAAATTTTATTAATTTTATGCGCAAGTACGTGGACGAGACGCGTTAAACATGAACATTGGCGAAAGAGGGAGGATGATTATGACCAGCAGTGGGCTGAACGAGCTGTCAATGATGATGATGATGACGATGGTGACGCCATCAGATTTTAATTAGTTTGCTTGTATTTTTTAAATTTGTCTAGTATTATATTTATTTTAAAACCAACAGCTTTTTACACTAAATATATACAATGGAAATAACTACAGGCTCTTACGAATATATATGAATTAGATAAGAATTAAACATGTGCAAACACTAAGAAACGTTAACGTTTAAACGTTGTATGGGTAAACAGCTTAATTTCGCTTTAATTTAATATTGTACATGACCAAACCATAATATGTTTGTAAGCAAATCATTGTTTTTAAAAAATATATAATTAATAGGCTTTAATAGTGAAATTTTATAATGATTTAATGCTTTAATAGTTTTAATAGTGAAATACACTGTTCGACGGACCGGTCGAGTTGAGACGAGTAACTCTGGTTTCTATTACCAAGTTAGTGTCCATGTGCGCACGCCAGCCAAACCGAAAGTGGCAAACCGACGGCGCGCGCGCAGCAGCGACTGTGCGAGTATTAGCTAATCTGCCACCCAATACCAGGCGCGGCGCGGTACAAGGAAGCAAAAATGGAAACATTCCAATCCCATACCGAAAGCGGAAGTTCAAACGCTTTCGCTACTGGAAGTACAAACTAGTATCAAACCGTTCATTGTGGATGTAGAGACTCGCCTACACGTCTTGGAACTGAGCATTCTCTCACGAATGTTTACAGCATTTCCTTTATAGCTGCAGCATCCGGGTACTGTTGGCCCGGTACTACGCGCCTTGCAAATATGTACTATATGCTATTGTAACTAGTAGGTACTCCAGGGACTTAGGGTATACTGTGTACTTATCAAGATGGACAGACGACCTAAGAGACCGCAGGGAAACGCTGTATGCAGGCCGCTTCCAACCGGCCCTTTTGGAGATCAATGGGGGAGACCTATGTCCAGCAGTGGACGTCCTATGGCTGAAATGATGATGATGATGATTAAGACTTGTCGCATCAGCCGCAATGTACGAAAGTCAAAAGTGAAATCACTGCTGTGTTTCTGTCAATAGAAAGTGAAATACTGAACAGGATTGTTCAACTAAGAATGCTACACTGCACCACAAACCGTGGCCCAAAGCCATAGCGCTAAATACTTCAAAATCTTCAAATATAGTAAGCAAAAATATTCGTATTGGAGTTGGTTAAAAACTACTGAGCTAAATTCAATGAAATTTGTGTAAAACCACTTGGAGAGCTTCCTCTACAATGTAGAGGAAGCTGTCCAGATGTAGAGTCTAGATCATTAAAAAAAACGAATCGAATTTGAAGTTTCCTTTCTGAAGTTGGTTAAATAGAAACCAAACTAGGTTTATTCGTAGTTACTAATAGAATCCACAAAAGGTAAGATAAAGTTCTATTTTGATCGGCTCCACAAATATAGGCACGCGTTCCCGGCGGGCGCACGCGCATGTGCGACGTATTAGTTACGCGCGCGCACACCCGCGGCGATCTGCCGTACATCTAATTAGTGCGAAGGGCGCATGCGCCGCCATCACACCTCGTTGCATCTCAGAGTGTGCTTGTGCTTGCTCAACGATGCGAGTTTTACATATGATCCGGCAAGACCACGTGAAAGATGCATGAACAACTATCATGCAGTCAAAGGTACTTACTTCTAGGTACAGGCTGGCCGCTGAAAGAATGCGTCTGATAAATGCAATAACATTAATAAAAACTGAATATAAAATAGGTTTTATTTTTATTTTTTATAACAGATAGACTTGCACTTGGCTTGTGCATAGTGTGTGTTAAATGAAGTAATATGTAATAATAGAGACGTTATAGGCGAACAACACGGCTTTAAAAACTGACTAAACGCAGCATATACCATAACATAGCATAGCTTACCTACGCATGTATACTCGTAAGTGCATTTTATGAAATAAGGGAAATAACATGAAAGACTTTTTACGCTATATCTGTTGTAAGAAAGAGACAAAAATACAATTTGTTGTGGACACTCGGAGTGCGTGACTGAGAGACGGCTGAACAAAGTCGGGCAGCCAGCCTTGCATTCGTCTAGTCAATATGGTGGCGGGCACAACCTGTCTACAGGTAAAAATATCTCAAACAAGCTTTTTCGCTTTCTCATCAGCAAACCCTTTCATTTCATACCCATATCATGGGGGTGCATAAAATAACTGAACCGACAGCTTTGGAAGTCCGCCATATTGGATTTAGAATGACGTCATTTAGCATTTACATTGTCATTTAAATAAACGTGTATGCCAAATTTCAGCTCAATCGGTTGGGGATAACTCTGGTCTAAAATTCAGTTCCAAGATTTGCTCCATACATACTCGTACATACTAACTAACTAACAGGTCAAGTTAAATAAAAGCTTGTAAAAAAGCGCCATGTGTAGAACGGTGATGCCGGCACCCCCGATGGAGCGGTCGCGGGATTCCTTAGCCGGAATGCGGTGTATAAATACCGCACGGAGGCTGGCGGCGCGCCAGGCGCCTGGAGTGCTGGAGCCCCGCGCCGTGGGCCCCGGGACTTGTCTCTACGTACGCACGACGATCATTATCACACCACGGCGATCCTGGCGATCATCACACCACGGGTGCACCGGTAGCCGACGCTTACGTATTTTTTATTACATTTATATTGTCATTTCCTGCTAGCTAACATTATTTTGATGGACATTTAATTTAAATAATATTTCTTCTTTCAAATTTTTTATTCTTTCTTAATTTTTCTTTTTAATTTCTTTTATTCCTAATTTCTTGTTTATATTTTTTTTTAATTTCTTCATTTAATTCCCGTGTAATATAAATAAAATGTAAAACATTTCTTGATTTATTTTCGTCTTTATTGTACTGTTAATATGACTTTATGTATACTTTTCGTTTATTAATTTATATATTTTTTATTGTTTATTTTTATTTTTATTGAATATGATTATGTAGTTTTTATTTATAAATTCATATTGTTTAGGAAATTCGTTGTATAATATTGCATAACAAATTGTCTTTAGAGTAATTCGTGTTTTGCGGTACTAATTGAAATAAAAATAATAATAATACAAGTAAAAAACGTTTTAAATGATCCTAAAACAGGAGACAACAACCACTCACATTCATCTAAATACAGCAATAACATAGCATTCATTCAATGTCTATACAGGGTTAGCACACTCAGTACATCAAAACAAACAACATTTATACCATTCCCCCGCCAAAAATTAAATTTTATTCACTGAAAACAGAATAAAAAGCATCTTTTAAATGCTATTTTGGTGTTTTAATTTAGAACACCAATTTATTCGACCTCATCTCAATGCTGTACAACCTTCCTTTCCTTGCGCAAAAAATACTCGATACAAACTCTTTAAATCAATCTTTTTCTCTTAGTATGATCATCATCATCATCATCATCATTTCAGCCGTAGGACGTCCACTGCTGGACATAGGCCTCCCCCATCGATCTCCAAAAGGGCCGGTTGGAAGCGGCCTGCATCCAGCGTTTCCCTGCGGTCTCTTTTAGGTCGTCTGTCCATCTTGTGGGTGGACGTCCTACGCTGCGCTTACCAGTCCGTGGTCTCCATTCCAGAACCTTTCGGCCCCATCGGCCATCTGTTCTGCGTGATATGTGCCCTGCCCACTGCCATTTCAACTTACTAATCCGGTGGGCTATGTCGGTGACTTTCGTTCGTCTACGGATCTCCTCATTTCGGATTCGATCTCGTAGAGAAACCCCGAGCATAGCCCTCTCCATAGCTCGTTGTGCGACTTTGAGCTTGCTTATGAGGCCCATAGTGAGAGACCACGTTTCAGTGCCGTATGTCATCACTGGTAACACACACTGGTCTTAGTATGATGTATAGTATTTATTAACGGATTTATATCGAGGTCCATGAATCACTCGCGTCGCTCAGGATTCATCTATGGCCCTCGCTTTAAGTCCGTCCTTTATTCACTAATTGCATAATATATCGTTTTAAAACATTTCGAACTACGCGGAAAAAAACTCTGCTGTTTCATACAAAAAAACACATTCAGTCCCAGCAAAATGCATGAAACAGCTGTTTTTTCCCGCGAATTTTGCAATTTCGTAAAACAAAAGTTGTTTATTTTGACGTAATGAAGCTGCCCTTGAGAGGTTGCTAATCTGTAACCCTGTATGCCACATACCCTTTATTATCGGTGATCCATACTTTACCCAACGATAACTGACGATACCCAAACCTAACTGGAGAACGATGTGTTAGTTATGCAGGAGTACAAATTTATGATAAGATACCGAAGGAGGTGAAAAATGCATCGTCATTTAATGTTTTCAAAAATAAATTAAAAAACTATATTTTGAACGACATAACACTATTAGGTAAATAAAGTCAAACATCTCAGTTTCTAATCTGCGTGCAATTGCACTGTGGCACGGCGCGTACCTGCATACTAACTGATAACGCGCGGTGCTAAAGCGACCGTTCAAAGCTGACCATTTTTGACAAATAAATGTAGGGTAGATACAAAACAAAATAAAATTAACTATTATACAATATAATAATGTTAGTTAGTGCTTATGTTTGTGATACTGTTAAACATATTATTATTATTTTAGTTTATTTAAGTTTACCAACATGTGGAAGCATTAGTTACTAAATTAATTTAATTTCTCACATAAGTGAAATAGTAAATTTCTTGTTGAGAAAATAAAAGTTCTTTAACCCGAACTCGTCTTGTGACGCAATAGCTGTTGAATTACCCATAAACAAACCAAACGAAAAATAAAGTAATTCAATCACAGCCTTTATTTTGTCTCGTCGAACTCTAAACAAATAGACCCATCGGTGCCGCGAGTTAAACTCAAATAAAAACCAATTACAATTCCAAGAGCGATCTGACAATCGATCGTGAAACAAATACGGAAATTGGAAGACAAAAAATGTTGACAAAAAATGTCTATGATATAACGTGAGTCACGGACAATGCGAGACAAAAAACAAATTATGAAACCTGTGTATTACGGTCATTAGAGTACAATTTGGCATCATTACACGACCGGCTACAGTAATATTTGGGTTGTTTAGTCTGTAATCTACTAACATCATCATTCAAGCACTTGTGTAAACTGACTTGCCTCATATGACGAACATGTTATATTGGTTAATAAAGAATCTGAATCTGAATCTGAATCAAAGCCTTCTTTATCTCACTGCTGGATATACCTATGCCTCTCTCTTGATGTGCCACCTGCCTCGGTCCTGCACTAATCTGATTGCCTACTACGCCTAGTGCGAGTATTCCTATTGTTTTTGCCACAGAAAAGAGAAGTAACTGGAACGGAAATGAGAAGGAAAATCTGTTACCAGGCATTATGAGTGAACCTTGATTGAACATTCTTATTTAGATCAACGCGTCGAACTCCGCATCACAGTTGCTAACTGATTTCGGATGACTGACGTTTCGTTTATATGGGTGCAACTGGCTTCAACAAAATTCTTACAAAAACGCCATGACATCCGTTCTAATTAAAAATAAAAATAAACTGTGATTTTTGCGTTTTCGATCGAGTTAACTACGATTTGTATGAAATAAATATTATAAAGACGAAAGATTTGATTGTTTGTTTGTTTGCATTGAATAGGCTCCGAAACTACTAAACCGATTTGAAAAATTCTTTCACTGTTGGGAAGCTACACTATCCCCGGGTAACATCTAGGCTATATTATATTTTCAAAAAAAATAGGGATCCTTACTAAAACTCCAATAATGTAACCCAAGGTGTAAAAAAAAATAAGACACACCCGTGCCAAGCCGGGGTGCGTTGCTAGCATGAAATAAAAGAGTATCGGTATGTCCATGAACCTCATTAGTTCAAAGACACTACATTTACCAAAACGCACTGGGCCAGCATGATCGATTAGGGCAGTGGGTAAGGGTGGGTAACAGCAGTGGAAACATGATAGGTTGAAATGATGATGATAGCCATTTAATAGAGAATTCCGTGGTTCAGCCGCAGTTCAGCAAAGTTCCGACAGCTCATAAACAGCTGTTCAGCCAGCCAGGGATTTATCTGATATCGAGTAGGAAGGAGGGATTGCCCAACTCTGCCTACAGGTAGTTTCGCAACAGATGCTTACTGGCGGCCACGAACAATGCCTACATTTTATTCCGCATATAAAACCACACAGTCCTTTACCAAGATAGACACTGCGACCACGTTAAGTTATATGAAAACCCAGCGTAGCAAATTTTTTGTACCTATCATGACGTCACGAGAGCAATTTAGCAGTAGTTTAACTCCATTCGAACGGCCACCTGCTTTTGAGTTAATACAGTTTAATATGGAACAATTTGTTATTTTTGTATTGACGTCTGACATGCTACTGCCACGACGACGGAGATTCAACTAAATTATGCGGCGTGCTTTCTGGTCAGACAAACAAGGTAGAATGCTAGTACAATTATTGTTGGTGTTCAACAGCAGCAAAAAACTCGCAAAAATAGGCAAACTCCCAAGGGCGAAACATTAAAAATAAGTTTGGAAAGCCCTGAACTAGCACACTCCACATGCAAAAAAGTAAGGTCGTCTGCTGGATGAGTTCGACTTAAGGCATCAAGCCTGATTTAGGTCAGATGCGACGCATCCACCACGCCACCTTACCATACCTGGTTTGTCTGATCTGAGGTCGTGCTAGTTGATCTAAGTCCACAGACATGCAATGTAGGTGAACTTGCGGAGTCTATCATGATAAAGGTCTGCTGTAACAGCAGCAAAAACAAGTTACATAATGGTGAGGCACAGAACCAAGTTCATGAATCACATGTTTTTGCTGCTGCATCCAGCAGTCTACATCATTAGAGGTTATTATCGGAATGATAGGTGATGTTTTGTTAAATCTCAGTTGGACATGGCATGTGCTCATTAGTAGAACAGCAGACCATCGGACAGGAATGCAGGAAGCTATTAGCTATATACGACAACGACCTGTATTACCCAACTTTAAGTCTTTTATTAACTGAACTATAAGTTAAATTTATTTAAATTAAAGTGGGGTTGGGCGGGAGACGTGGCCAGGATGCACCCTGACAGATGGGCCCAGAGGATCACACAGTAGGTGCCTGAAAACGGACGAAGGAGCCAATGCAGGCCGAGAAAACGCTGGCGCGATGACATCCACACGTTCCAGATGCAGTGGTCGAGGCTGGCGGGTGATCGCACTGTCTGGAAAGAGATGGGGGAGACCTTTGCCCAGGAGTGGGACAATATAGTATAGTAAAAAAAATACTACATTTGTGCTGTTTGTCTATATAGTAAAGTAGAGTACAGTACATAGTACACTACATAGTACAGTACATAGTACAGTACATAGTACAGTACATAGTACAGTACATAGTACAGTACATAGTACAGTACATAGTACAGTATATAGTACAGTACATAGTACACTACATAGTACAGTATATAGTAAAGTACATAGTACACTACATAGTACAGTATATAGTACAGTACATAGTACAGTACATAGTACAGTATATAGTACAGTACATAGTACACTACATAGTACAGTATATAGTAAAGTACATAGTATAATAGTACAACTACAGACAAGCAATCCCAAGCGGTTACTACACAATAAGACTTCAACACAAAAGGCTTGCAGAACACCTTACGCAAGATCAGTATTTCATAAAATATGTATTGCGACCTGAAAGATAGATATCTCTATAGTGTTGCGTTGGCATCGATTACTGTCCGATACGTTTTTGTTCTTGTGTTTTAAGAGTCCTCTTCCACACGCTTTAGCCAAATCCACATCGTTAAAGTTTTTGAATATAAAAAATCACAACTAGGAATAAAAATAATAGTTTTAAACATGAGAGGTCTTATTTTGAAAGTTTTCTTCGATCTCTTTCAACAATATTAAAATGAAAATTACTTTACAATGTTCTTTTACAACGTTCTAATTCTCAAGATATCAAGTAAATTTTTGACCGACTTCAAAAAAGGAGGAAGGTTCTCAATTCGTTCGGTATTTTTATTATTATCATGTTTTATGTATTTACATCGATTACTATCTGTGAACCATTTTGCGTGTTTCTTTTTTTATCATATAGAGGAAACTCTCGAGGAGGTCCCACAAAAAATTCATAAATTTTAGCACAGTATTTTTTGATACAGATTGAATAATATGGATAATTATGCTTGAGTGTCTACTAAATTCGCTAAAATACTACAAACTATAACTACAATAGGTTTGTTTAGGCGCTTTGTTCGAGTCAAAACAAGCAGGTATTCATACAAAGAACAGAACAGACTCAAAGGTTTTAAGTATTCCACTATCATAGGCCGTAATGTTTCACTACAAATTATAACATAACATCTTTAAAAAAAAACGACTTCAAAAAACCACATAACAAAACATTGTGCCACTACAAAGAACAAAATAATATTGAAACACGGACTTTGAAGACGGGCGGAAACAAGAAAATATTTTTTTTTTAATTAGCCGCCTCCGCCTGAAATTTCATCCACACATCATAGATAAGTGGAAACCGCACACTGTGCGATTCACACGATCTTTCTTGCCTCACACCTGCAAAATGTGGAATGCGCTACCTTCCGCGGTGTTTCCGAGACGCTACACCAAAGGGTTCTTCAAAAGGCGAGTTAATAGAGTCCTTAGGAGTCGGCAGCGTATTTTGTGATGCCTCTAGTGTTACAAGTATCCATAGGCGACGGTGACTGCTTACTATCAGGCGGCCCGTCAGCTTGTTTGCCAACTTGGCATAAAAAATATATATGATAATAGTACCAAAAATATAGAATACAGAAAGAATTAAGTGATACAATAGAAGTGTCGAGTGCATACACGTTGGGTCAGACGAGCGTGCGTGTATCGTATGGGACAGTTCCCCCGAGTACGATTTGAGGGGTCGTTTTATGGCATCCATACAGCGCATACGCGTCCTTTATTGCTTTAACGATGTCCCAGACACAACGATACCATTGTATATACGTATAGTTTGAAAGTATGAGTATATGTTACATTACAAGCAGCGCTCGTGGTTTCACCTGCCAATTGGCATCGATTTAGATTTACTCTAAGCTAAACTAAATTAAACTTTTTTTTTGTTTGACAGTTCTATAATCGTTGCCGACCATCTCTTACATACTAAAATGAAAAAAGAGGCAGATAATTTCAGTCCTATCAGATTGGTTTAGTTTAGGTATGACAGAATCGACGCCATTGTGAAGGAACCATAATGTTTTCGGAATAAAAACTACCTTCAACCAATTTTCATTCAACACTGTTCCGCAGGCCCAGCACAGGCCGCGGACAAATGGTCTTTCCACAGTTTTTTCCCGGTAGAAAAAGACAAACGTTCCATATTCTAGCGTTTCTCGCGTCTACGCGAGAATAAAAACGTTTGATAGACAATTTGACCACGGCTCGTGCCGTACTGGGGGGTTAGACAAGATCACAAGACCCACTTTCTATTAGCGTTAACGCCTGCGGAACGTAGAGGGAGAAAACTTAGCCTATGCTGCGGAAAGATGAAATTTTATGAAAATGACATTGACAATGACATTAGCTTCAGAGATATTATCTCAAGTTAACGTCATTGTCGTACTGAGCTTGCTGTTTCTACGGGGTTAAAGCCTGTACTAATATGTATTCTGTGGTTAAGTATAGACAAATAGCTTCCGCATTTATAATGTTAGTGTGATTAGTGCGAAAAACGCAGATCAAGATTACATATTGCTGCCTCCAACCACTTTCGTCAAAAATACCAACGCAGATATTGCAACAGCGAAAGCGATCAATTCATGAAAGTACCTGTCGATATGAAGCTAAGATTAGTAATTAGTACGAGCACTGAACCCACTGATCAATGATTGGTATCTGCTCAACTCAGGAAGTCCACTCCTTATCTAGATCACATCATAATTATATCGATTGACTGGCTGTTGCCCGCGATTTTGTACGTGTAACTAGTCTTTCGCAAAACTTCAGTCCTTAGCTGTTGGTCTTTTGGAAAACTCACGAGTCAAACAGCGGGCAATGGAGCTATGCTCGGAGTTTCTTTGCGCGATAGAATACGAAACGTGGATATTCACCAAAGAACCAGTCACCGACATAGGTGTTAGGGGCAGGCCACATCGCTCGAAGAACCGATAACCGATAGGATAGAAAGGTTCTTGAGTAGAGACCACGAACCGGAAGACGCAGCGTAGGTAGGCCTCCCACTAGATGGACCGATGACATTGTCAGAGTCGCTGGCATCCAGTGGATGTAAAATGCAGGCTGTCGTTCAGTGTGGAGGTTAAAGGGGGAGGCCCGTGTTCAGCAGTGGACGTCTTCAGGCTGATGATGATGAAAAAACTGTTCACGGATATAACAGATTGCTTTAGACTAGAAACAAAAACCCTGTCAATGTCATTATAGCCTTCCATCACGCGATATCGTCTCGTCAAATGCGAAAATTATACGAATCATCATGTCTATTGTTTTTATATCACATCAGCATTGAAGTGCTTAGTCTCTGCCCTGGCACTGTAATTATCACTTCAATATTAGACTCGTTCCAGATCAAAATAGAAACTAAATTACTCGAGTAGACTTAGTAGACTTGATGTATTCTACTGAGAAGACAAAGCACTACAAGGACTCACCAGCGTGTCGTGAATATAAACTAAAGGTAGCGAAGTTCGTATAGGCATAGTAGCCAGTCTTAATGTCAGAGTTTTTAGGCCGCTTTAAAGCCTCTGAACATACGTAGTATAGTATGAAATCTTTGCTCTGAACGATTGTTGTTTTAGAACAAACGACCGGGACCTACAATTTAATGGGTTTTTTTATCGAATGGTCAGGGCGCTCACGAAAAGGCGCCATCGTTTCATGGTTGATATTCCGAAAACCATTACGAAACGCTTTGATACCACATTTATTGTGCAAACCTTTAACTTTGGAATACGCTGACAGAATGGGTGTTCCCCGATAGTTACGATCTGGGTGTCTTCAAATCACGTGAATCGGTTTCTTCTAGACAATCGTGTTCCATCATAGACCACATCATTGCTTAACATCAAGTGAGGTGGCGACCGAAGCCAAACCTATTACACAGCAATAATAATAAAAGATAAGACTGAAAACGAAAGCTGACGAAATCTAAAAACTATCTTATAGAAACTCAAGACAAACGCGTTTTAGAAAACTGAGAAGAACTATAAATCCAGGTAAGGCATTAGTTAAAATAGTTGGAGGGAGAAATCTCCGGAAGCGGTTTTCCTTCGAGCCGCGTCAATGAAGTCATTACACGTAGATACTCGACAGACGATATTTAAAAGGGTTTTTCTCGGCGTTTAAAGCCTGCTACAATAAGCTATCTATTGCATCGCTTAACCGATTTGTCTCGCGATAAAACGTCTACATTTCCGTTATGGCACGCCCGTTCGACGCGGGAACGGGCAATTAGAAAGATTTATTGAACTGGGTGGCCTCTATCTATTGACTAGTATTATCAGATAAATAATTAGACGACAACATCGACTCTGCGCGATAGAATCCGAAACGTAGATATTCGCCAAAGAACCAGAGTCACCGACATAGCTGTTAAAATTTGCAAGTTGAAGTGGCAATGGGCAGGCCACATCGCTCGAAGAACCGATAACCGATGGGGAAGATAGGTTCTGGAGTGGAAACCACGAACCGGAAGACACAGCGTAGGTAAGCCTCCCACTAGATGGACCGACGACATTGTGAGAGTCGCGGGCATCCAGTGGATGCAAAATGCAGGCTGTCGTTCAGTGTGGAGGTTAAAGGGGGAGGCCTATGTTCAGCAGTGGACGTCTTCTGGCTGATGATGATGACGATGAACATCGACTGATGTACTCTTAACTAAACTTAACTTAATTTAACAGCTCTAAAATTGTTGCCATCCTTCTCTCACATATTAAAATGAAAAGAGAGGCAGATAATTTTAGTCCTGTCAGATTGGTTTAGTTAGCGAGTGGTATGACAGAATCGACGTTAATATATTTTAAACTATTACGGTTGTTATATGATTATTTACGGGATATTTACCGTGACATGGTTGTGGAATGAGCTCCCGATATTTCGGCGCAATTACATGCACCATGTTCACGGGAAGACTGTGACCACAACCTTGCCACGGTAAATATCCCGTAAATAATCATATACTTTTATTAGACAATATGTACTCGTTTACGGGGGCGATTGATTACAATCATATCGAATCATCATTATCAGCCTACCATGTTTCCACTGCTGGAACACAGACCTTCTCTCAGAGAGAGATAGGATGGACCTTAATCCACCATGCAGCCACTTCATACCTAAAGTGCCGAGTGCGCCAGGCCTGGTAATAGTTACACACGAAAACAAGACAGAGCAATTTTGAGTATTGTTCAACTCGAGTAAAGTTTTTAAAGTAAGGCCGTAATTTTTAAAAGACAGCTAACGTTATCCTTTCTCGACAAAATTTTAGACGAAACAAAATGTTAATAACATTCGATTTTACGTCCTTTAGTATATATCGTTCAGAACAATGATTGATTTAGAATGTCGAAGCATTGGAATCGTGAAGTGCGCATTAGAAGTTATCGGTAGAGCAATTAGCATCAGTTAATAGGTTTCGTCTACGCAAGAAACGCTAAGAGTAGCGTTCGCGATATCGTTATGCAATGTAATAGTGCTAACAGACGCTCGAACGCGGCTGACGGACCGCCGTCCAACCAACGGGAGAGAAAGAGTGAGAATATCATATTTCCCTCTCTTTCTCTCCCATTGGTCAGACGGCGGTTGAGGTCAGCCGCGTTCGTGCGTCTGTTAGCACTATAAGGACTACAAAGCAGAGAAATATGACTTTGAGACTACGTTTTAGGGTTCCGTACCCGAAGGGTAAAAACGGGATCCTATTACTAAGCCTACGCTGTCTGTCTGTCCGTCCGTCTGCCCGACTCTTTCTAACCGTAATAGATAGCAAGTTCAAACTTTCACAGAATATGTAATGTTACGGCGCCGGCGGATTAACTAAGAAATAATAAAAAAGTTTAAACGAAAGGGGGTTCCCATACAACAAACGTATTTTTTAACGTATTTATGTTTTAGCTCTAATTTAAAAACAAAAGCATCAAAGTTGGCATGATTACAGTACACATTATAATGTATAACAAATAATGGCCAAATGCGAGTCGGTGACAAATTTCTGTTCATTACCAAATTATAACTGGTAATTTACTTACTTGGATGACGTTATAATTTTTTTCACCGAATCGAAATTCTATATTTTACTCATTTTGACGTCGGTTTTTTAAATTGATAATTATTGTATTTTGTGGTGGTACGGAACCCTCAGTACGCGAGCCCGAATCTCACTTGGCAGGTTTATTTCTTTAATATTCAAGAGCAAAGTAGAACCGTCTAATTAACTTTAATGGAGAATCCTTCGACTTCCCAGCGAGTACTATCTGTCGCAAATAGCTCACATGCAGGTCGGCGGGTCATGCGACGGTTTCAGAAATACCCGGCCATCCATCATATTTATGAACTCTATTAGGACGCGATAGAGGCTAATTTTCCGAGAGAAACAAGACAAATTGCTGTGTCAATCAAGTTTTCTACTTTGATGTAGATAAATAGTCGAGCGTCGTTCGGGACGTCGACGTAACCCCAGAATAATGTGCAGCTTAGTTAATTTGGACTTTAAGACTATAAGGCTTAAGGTAAAAAATTATGGATGCATTTGATGATGGCGTCATGTAGTGTTTATTCACAGAATATCTGTGTGTTTATTAACCCCCCGACGCAAACAAAGAGGTCTTATTAGTTTAACGAGTGTGTCTGTCTGTGATGTCGTAGATCCCAAACGGAAGAACCGATTTGATTTTTTTGTCAACGAGATACAATACCTATAGAGTCACAATCTCTAAGTGAAAACAGTCAAAAAAAAACCGAGCGTTGATACATCCTTATCCTTACTAATATTATAAATGCGAAAGTAACTCTGTCTCTCTGTCTGGATGTTTGTTCGCTTTTCACGACTGAACCGCTAAGCCGATCTTAACGAATTTTGGCAGGATGATAGTGTACATCATATGGACGGACATAGGGTACTTATTCTCCCAGAAAATGCAAGAAATTTGGAAAATCGCGCGTAGCACCGCGGGATTCAGCTAGTCAATTATATAATTCACAATGCAACATTTACTCCAATTTAGACGTTATGTCACTTGCATAGTGTTCAACGTCGCCAGCCTGCTATATCATCGCAGCACTGGCATTGGGCAGCGTTGTAGTTGGATCACGGTTGCCTAAAAACTAACCAAAAATTCGGCACAATTTGTAGCGTGCGCAGAATTTTGGTTCGGATTTTTTTTGTCACGTTTGTATTAAGTAAATAAAAAAAATTATATCATTGTATCATTTGTATCTCGATGTTTTTGGTTTATTTTTTGGCTTGATCGAGACTGTTCGTTCGATTGTTTGTTGGTTGTTGAAAAAAATATGTTTAGTCGTTTGAGGTATAAAAAGCTCTTTTATCGGGGGGGTTAAAAAATTCAAATGTTGTAAAGCGACGATTTGGTCAAATATAAAGCACGCACTTAGAAGATAAATATTCAGACTATGAAAAGACCTGAATATATCTATAGGAATTGGTGGTTACGCAACATCCGGGAGTGGACCAGCATAGCCAGCGTCGAACAACTATTCCGCTTGGCACAGGATAGAGAGAAGTTCGCTGAGCTGACGGCCAACCTCCAGTAGTGGAGAGGCACTTGAAGAAGAAGAAAGAAACAAGGAAGCTGGCAGGCTGTTCCGTTCCTTGGCTGTACAGATCGGAAACTTAGAAACAAAACAAGTATTACGTATCCAAGGAAAACTCACTATGTATGGCCCACTGCCTTACCCCCCAGTAAGGCAGTGGGCCCTGCTGAACCCTACAACGTGACAATCTCCGGCAACTTGTTGGGAGTTTCCCGGGACACAGGGATCCTGTCACAGGATAGGAATGATATATTATGAAGTTGCCTTATCCGTGCAAAAGAACAGACAGTAACCGACATACTCGTATCTTCAATTACTTCGTCGTTAATTATTATCTTTAAACTTGAACCTGTTCTAGGAAGATAATGTTTGAACGAAATCTTTGTTCCCAGCTAAAAAGAATTCCTGACTACAAAGAATGAAGTTCCTGTCGTTTAAATGAAGAAAGTTCTTTTTGTTCGTCCGTGTACATTGTCTATTGGAGTCTTATCAACGCAATGATGTGATGACTCACTTTCTGTAATAATTTGTTTGCGGTCACAGGACTGCGCTACTCGGAACTGCAACAATGTCTCACTATGCAATTAGGTTAATGATTACTAACTACAATACCTTATCGTACCATCCTCTTTCTACTACAAGGCAAAGATGGCTCACTACCTACCTACCACCTACCTACCTACAAGGCGGCCACCAAGTAGGTGGCCACTACCTATAGTGGCCACCTACTTTCTTCGTGATCTAATTCCCGCCTACCTATTTTTCTATCGGACTGCCAGAGGGGGCACGAAAAATCGACACCACTTTATGGCTGATATTCCGAAAACCCGTACGAAGCGCGTGGATTCCAATTTTATTATGCGAACTGCTTGTCTGTGTAATGCTCTGCCTGAATGGGTGTTCCCCAATAGTTACAATCTGGGTGTCTTCAAATCGTGAGTGAATCGGTTTCTTCGAAGCACGCGTGCTATATCGTAGACCGCATCGTCGCTTTACATCAGGCGATTTGGCGGTCAAACGAAAGCCAAATATTAAATTTAAAAAAAAAAAAAAAACTGGCGTTCGAAAATGGGATTGTTTTAGATTCTTTCAACAGATCTTTTTTTTTTTTATAGAATAAGTGGCAAACAATCTGCGGACCACCTGATGGTAAGTGGTCACCGCCGCCTATAGACACCTACAATACCCGGGGCATTGTCAGTGCGTTGCCTACCTTTGAGGACTCTATTTACTCTATTATGAATGACTATCCTGCCGAATGTCCTCATGATGTCACAAATACTCGAACAATAAAATTATGTAAGCTCGATCCGTCGGTGATGCACCTCGCGTTGTGGCCCCTACGCCAGACTCCAGCCGTGGTAGTGACTCCAGCGCGACCTCGCTCCCACATTTTATTCGCAGTAACGAGAACAACTAGTGACCACTTGCTCGTTGTGTGTCACGCGACTAAATATACTCTCTGAATGATGTGGCAGGCAGATATCTATCCATTGTAAACTTCGTAAATTCAACGTAATTATATTTCTTGTAGTTCTCCAGAGATATAGTTCAAAGGGAGATAGATACCTATACCATTGTTAAAAGCCAGATAATTATGTCATGATATTTTACGACAGAATCACACAGGCATTTTAACCGACTTAAAAAAAACTATTCATCCTGGTTCTGATATAGTTTTGCAAAGATTCATTGAACAAAACACCGTAGAGAGAGGGTAGAGGAGGAAAGCCGTAAAAAAGCATTTAAGTATAAACATTTATCGATCAAATAAATAAATTAGTCAGTCGACTGAACTAGTCAGATTTTTTTCCTATTTGTTCAGTCGTCTGAACTAGTTAGACTATTTGTTCGACTGAGTTAGTGTACCTTTTTTATTTGCTGAGTCGACTGAATTAGACAAACTTTTATCTCACCTGAACTAATAAGGCATTTTTTCCAACTTAATTAGTCGACTGTTAATCAGACTTTTCCCCATTTGTGCAGTCGACTGAACTAATGGAAGAAGAAAAAAAAAGATTACGGAAACGACATCAGAAAGGCACTAGAATATTATGAAACGAAAAAGCAATAATGCAATTATGTAGTTGAAAAGCAATCAAAGCCAAGACCAGTCCACCAGTGATAACAGTGAATTGTGGAAAAGATCAAAGGTTACATAATAGTATATTTCAATACACAATCAATTAAAGTAGCAAGTATTTTAGGCCAGCATTGAGTTAGCAGTAGGAAGTAGCAGTGTAGTACAGAGAGTCTGTTGAGGCGAAACAATGGTCGGTTGTGGCGCTGCCGGTTACTCAATCTTAATGTTTCCAATTCACAAGAATGTTGCTCATTATATTTGAAAGTACGTTTCCCAATACAATAAACATTAAGTATTAATGATCGTTATGTTTCATTCGTGATCGGAAGTTAAGTACTTACGCAGAGTTATGGTTACTAATAATTGGCTATCGGACCTGATATTTTTTATTGTCTTATAAAAAACCTGATCATAAATAGAGCCGATCACCCTTCGATCAAGGATGTACACATTGATCGATGGGATCACTGACAACAAAATTAAAATGGGTCCAAAATTGAGGAAGATATTTATAAGCATTTTGATGTCTAATAAAAATAAACAGAAATTTAATAAACTGATTCTTAGACGAATCTCTAGTGCATTTCCGCTTTCCGTTTTAGTTTTGAGGGTGCACTTCCGCAAAGTAACGCCAGATTCAATCAACCAGAAATTTAAGCTCAACATTCTACGTTTGCTGATCGTCTGCTAAGTTTTCATCAGAGTAGTCCAGTGGTTTAATGCAATTCGCTCAGTAATTGCGGCAGGTGCAGTGTAAGCTCCAAACAGAGCCCCTGCCTTAATGCCATTACCATCGGACGGTCTCCGTCAGGAAGTGATGTTAAACAGTCACTCACGGTCTGTTCGTATATAATGGTTTCCAGGGAAACGCATTACATTGCTTCAATGTTGTTTTGAAGTCACAGAACTTTATCTGCAATCAGCATAGACATCGCAAGCACGTCATAAAGGGGCATAAGGGGGATAACTTACCCTGGCACCCCAGAAAGGGTGTGCCTTGGAGCCCTAGCCGGTTGTAGAACTTAGTGATCATTTAGATCAAAAACTATATTAAAATTTAATTAAAATTATTCACGAAATATTGACTCGAAAGAAGAACTTACTAGTACGTGTGCTTTTAGTATGCTTTTGGTTCGGACTACGGACATTTTTAGACGCTCTCCGGATATCTATAGTTTTATATATTTTGCCAGCGTCCTTTTCCTGAGATTGAATATAGAAAAGAGCTAGTTTTTTAGTTGATTGAATCAGGCGTTACTTTGCGGAAGTCCATTTTTAATTTGTATATGAATAACCTAGATAGACCTAGTTTTTTCATAATTAGAGTGAATTGGTATCTTCTAAGTATGCGTGCTTCATATTCGACTCAATCGTCGCTTACCAAAAGGCGAGTTGGTAGTTAACAGGACTACGAGATACAATAGAAATGACACTCAAATAGAAACACAATATAACAATTTATCAAAATCAAAGTACCAGTAGAGAAAGTTCAAAACGTGCATTTAATTTTGCAATGGCAATCGAGCCACCGCCGCGCACCGCAGAGATCACGGTCGCGACAGCCAATCAACCCGCCACAATCAATATCTGACTGCCTAATGTCTGACACCAAGTAATTACCTGCACTTTCTAAATATACTATTAACATTGATGCTCCACGCCAATTTAAAATTAATGCCTAAGAAATAAATAAAAAAAAACTATAAAAAAAAAAACGGCTAAGTGCGAGTCGGGCTCGCGCACTTAGGGTTCCGTACCACCACAAAATACAAATAAGGTTGTCCAAGTAACCGAATTACAAATTATTATAACGCCTTCCAAATTGTCGGAGTAATTTGCTACGCAGTTTGCTACAGGCGCTCGAGTATAATAACTTGGTAATGAACAGAAATTTGTCACCGACTCGCACTTGGCCATTATTTATTATTTGTTGTTATACTGAGTGTGTATTACAATCGTGCCAAGTGTGACGCTTGTAAGTATTATCGTTTTTACATTAGAGCTAATACAAAAATATGTTAAAAAATACGTTTGTTGTATGGGGACCCCTCTTTTCGTTTTAACTTTTTGACTATTTTATTATTTGTTAGTTAATCCGCCGTAACGTTACATATTCTGTAAAAATTTCAACTGGCTAACTATTACGGTTCCAAAGGTATAGCCGTTAATAGGTAGGACGGACGGACGGACAAACAGACAGACATCGTAGGCTTAGTAATAGGGTCCCGTTTTTACCCTTTGGGTACGGAACCCTAAAAAGCAATGTATGCAACAAGTAGAAAGTGAGATGGGTACGCGTGGGCACGGAGATGCGAACTGCGATGCGACCCTACGTTAGCCTTTCTCCGCATCGTGATTGAGACGAATTGCTCTGCGTGTAGCTATTTGTAATATTAGATTAACGAGCGGCGAGCGGAATGTTCCTGTCACAGGCAATTTGATGACTAAGTTCCATTCAATTAATCGTGATACGAAATTATATGATACCAAACCGAATCACACACGAACTAGAGCAAATAATAACCATTAAGGCCATAGCGACAGCAACCATAACACTTATTATTCATCAGTGGAACGAAACCAATAAAACTAAGGAAACGACGCGAAAGGTCGTTAAAATTCACAATTTTCCTTCGGCACAAAAACGTTTTGTACTTGAGACAGTGGTAATTACGAATTCTAAGTTATCAAGTATAGGGTCCGTGCTGCCGTCGCAACGTTCTAGTAATGACATTTTATGACCAGGAATAATGCTGGTTTCACAGCTGTTCGGGAGAACCGCGCAGGTCACCCGTACGGGCTCCCAGAGCGGAGACACACGTGAGGCGCTAGCTAGAACATCATATCACAGCGACGCGGATTGTTCCGTAGGGGAATTGCCTCCGCGTAGATCCCGTCCCCCGTAGTACGGGCGACCCGCACAGCTGTGAAGTTTAACCAAATTACCTTTCATACTTTGTCTGGATATCATCACGAAGTTAGTTATATTTCAGATTATGAGGAAGCACGCCAGTCACTATATTTTCATCGATAACGTTGCTTATAGACGGTACACTTACCTGCAAAGAGACAAAAAAAATGGGTTAAAATCATTAGCAAGAAAGCCAAGGATACATATAAAAGGATAAATATGATAGAACAAGGATAAAAGTAATGTGTTGCTTTGGAGGAAAACCGCATTCGAAATCTAGCCGCAGATATACCCAGTATGACACATAAAGATAATATATACATAGGGTATGTAAATTACACAGCTTGTAAAGCAACGCAATCTGCGCAATATCAATATTGACTAAGGAAAACGTAAACAGATGATATAAGCTAGGAAAACACTGCGAGAGCGGCACAGATCGCGTTTGCATCGTACGCTGTCACGGGCCGATGTTTACTACTTCACTAATCGCACGACAGACTGTCGGAACGATGGGATAATGCTACGGAATGCGACCCTTTAGTCTCGAGGACAACACAATGGCATTCATGAGACGCTGTCAGAATCGCTTCGTTGGGAAACAAACAATTAACCTTAGAATAATAACTACACAAAGAAACCAAGTACATTCGCAAAATTTAAGCCATTCAAATGTAGTCATATATGGCTCCAAAAAAATATAAAAATTTTACTATGACAATTTGCGCGGTGAAATCGTTCCACAACAAATCAGAAAAGCAGCATAAGAGTTATGGTGTGACATTCCACAGGTAATCCATTAATTTTCTTGCTTAAATCGTTTAAAATACCAATCGAAACGTAAGCTACAAAGCGAATTTGTAGCTTACGCTTTGAGAAGGCGTTGTTTGGAAACTTACCATCTCTGTGTAGTTAATCTGAGAGTCAAACGTTATTCAAATTATTTAATGCATGTTGAAGGTAAACACAACGGTTGTGCAATTTAGTGTGTTGTTATTGTTAGACCGTGTGTGCATTCATTTTGATTCAAGCCTCTAGTGATGACATATAGAGATATTGCGGTCCGGTGGTTCCTTTGTCGTGCAGCCATTGAACAGATGACACTGGGCACTCAGGATGCGACCTCCGACGGTGATGGTGACGCCACTCGATTACCACAATTGACCATGTAACGGGTATTCTGAATTCGACTTTAGTAGTGTATATTTACATTCTATTTTGAGCCATTTCCTTTCTACCAAAATAACAAAAAAATACTCGATATAAATCGAGTATTTTTTAAACTAAACTTCAATTCCCTTTCGTCACAGAATACATAATATATACAGAAGTTAGATTTTTTAAAGATTTTGTTGCGTTCTTTTTTGTTACTTACTTCAAAAAAGGATGTTCTGAATTAGCATAAAATATTTTTTTTTCTTTATTGTTTTATTTTACGCTATATCTTATAATTGTAACAAAATATTCCCCATCTAAGGGTAGAAAATTAGGGATGAATCCTTTCAGTTAAGTTAGTTATGTTTATTTAAAAAAAAAAAAAAAATGTTTTCTATTTTTGAATATTGCCAATCACGTAATAGACTTGTCGTCATATTTTTCCGATCACTCAATCAGCAGTAATAAAGTGATTGTTTACGTATGAGTCAGCATCAGTCTCGGCCGACAGAAGCGGTAACCTTGGCCTTCCTAAACTTGACGCCGCTAATTAAATGGTAATCGCCACTTCCCATGCGAGTGATATTGTTGCATCATTACTACATCCTGCTGTAAAATCTACCACCGACCACGACATTCCGTCCGTCCGTTCTACCTATTGACGGCTGTATCATTCTTACCGTTGATAGCCAGTTGAAATTTTCACAGAATGTAATGCTACGGCGGATTAACTAACAAATAATAAAAAAGTCTAAAAGTAAATCGAAAGGGGGTTCCCATACAACAAACGTATTTTGTAACGTATTTATGTATTAGCTCTAATGTAAAAACGGTAATACGTACAAACGTCAAACTTGGTATGATAAAGTAGGTACATACTTTAAAATATAACAACAAATAATAAATAATAGCCAAGTGCGAGTCGGTGACAAATTTCTGTTCATTAAATACTAAGTTATAACTGGTAATTTCGTTTTTGAATTTTGTGGTGGTACGGATGGAACCCTCAGTGCGCGAGCCCGACTCGTACTTGGCCGGTTTTATTTATAAAGAATAGATCTACGTTTGGCCACCTACTCGCCTGATGGTAAGCGACGGTGTGGTCGAGGACGAAACACATTAATCTAGCTAGAAGAAATCTAATCTAGTCACTATAGCCTTGAAGATGCCTAGATTGTAGATCTCAGGAAACAAGGAGGACGGCAGGGAGTTCCATTCTTGGGTAGTACGTATTATGACAACCCAAATCGTTGTGTACGAATTTTTGGAATTTCCGCGAGGAAGGGGTGGTAGTGTGCAGTCCTACTTGTCCTGTAGTAAAAGGGGGAGGGTGGAATGAGGTCACGAAGCTCTTGCGCACACTCGCCGAAATGTATCCGATAGAAAATAGACAGACAAGCAAGTTTAGTAGTTCATTTGAGGTGACGATAAACACTAGTGTCATATTATGTCACATTATACCACCGATATTTGCACTGACTACATAATAGTACAAGGTAGTACTATATAGATGATAATAATAATAGTGTAGTAAGACCACAGAATACCTTATAGTACAAGCGTGACAGATTAGCCGCGAGAATGAAGGTCAACAACCATCAGCGAATAATCTGATAACAGATAATGTAGCCTGTGAGAATGTCTCTCTCTAATGTGTGAGTGTGAGAGAGACACAAACAAATAGGTATTTTTCTAATCCCCGACGCGAAAAGAGGTGTGTTATATTATAAGTTTAACGTGTGTATTTCTGTCTGTGTAGCTTCCAAACGGCTGAACCGATTGGTAGAGAACCGTAAACTTGTATGACGGTAATGCGGCTTGCGCGCTTTCAAATATTTTCAATATTTATTTTTTACAAATAATCTTACGCTTTTACAAAAAGCTGCGACCACTAAAGTATTTGAATGATTGTTAGGATAACACACAATTTTTTTTGTTAAAAATATCTTCTATTGAATTTGAATGAAGATGATTCAATTCATTGAAGGGACGTAAAAACGGGTGTTTTTTTTTTTAGGAAAGTTTACGATTTTTTTCTATCGAGTCTAATTTCTTTAATCGTGTATCGGTGAACACATCCGAATAAAACATTTCAAGAACATTTATTAAACATAAAGAAATAATGTCAATAGGGTGTTTGACTGTATTGAAAATATTATGCCAATTGACATCATCCATAAACATGACACAATGAAAAAGCATATTTCATTGATTTTTTTATAAAAATATGCTTATTTTTTGTAAAAAACGCGAATAAAATAACTGTATTTTCGACATTTGATCACGTGATCGAAAACGGTCTGTAATTGGCTTCATCCCTAGTGACGTCACACAAATCAAAACAAACAGATTTTGTATTGATATTTGCGAATTTAATGTTGTAAAGCTATTTTGAGAGCGATTTATCCAGAAATTATCACCAAAAACAGTCCGGAGGTCAAATGTGAGAAGAATGGAGAAACATTTTGTGCAAGCAGACAGCAGTAACTTACCCAAAATTAATGTATTTATGGTTGCATATTTCTTCAATAATAATCTACGTCATTGTTTCTACGCTGCAGAACTCAAAACGTAAAAACTACAATGTAAGTATTAATTTTTAATTGTTCTCCAAGCAAAACATTCAATCAAGTTGTACAAAAAGTATGTTGTAGTAGGTGGATATCACTATTTTGTTAGGTTATGTCTTTACATTGTTTAAAAAGAAAGTAACAGTACATAAAATAGTAATGCAATAAAAACACAAATTGTAATAGAAATATATAGACTCAAATAAGTACCTCAAAATGATCTTCGCACATAGAAACACTTGAATTAGCTCCAATACTTTTGGGTTATCTACGAGCTACTTAGTTCCAACCACTTTTTGCGAGTTTTGGGGTCCATTGGAACAGAAACGAATAGTTTTTCCGGTGTTTTATGGAAGTATTTGTACATTGTGGCACTACACAACATTTATAAACCATTACTTCTATTAGAAAATTAGTGATTATCAAACTGTTGCTGCCTGGCTGCAGCTGTTTTGTTTTGTGTGACGTCAATCGTCGCTCGACCGGAGCTATGACGCAGGTCTGCGTTTTGGCGCGATATTTTTTTATTCAAACTTTAACATCGATTTATATCGCAAATACGACTGATATCCAGAAAATATAAATGCAGTATACATTAAATTATATCAGGCAATAATGTGCAATAGTTTCCCAAAAGTAGTCAAATACCCTATTAATCGATATTAAAGGTCTACTTTTGAATATTCGTGATGACGAATCGTCAAATTTGAAGCATATTTCGTCTTAAGTCGTGTTGGTACTAGGCAGGGGCGGCCATAGCTTAATGAGACCAATGGACGCGTTTACGTACGAAGTCTACTATAGATCGTATAGTGGCGGTTGCCGAATTTCTAATCCATTTGGATAACAATTAAAAGTAGGTCTCAGATCTGTTACAAATTTGCATTTCATTTCAATGCAAAGCGGTTTGCCTATTAGGGTAATTAGTTAAACACATCATGAGCTTGCGGTTTGTCTGGAATTGCGTTTGTGGTCGCACATTTCGCAAGAGTATGGTCGTAAAGATTTAAATTGCATGAATTGTTAAACGCCGATAGATTGTGTACATTCGCTATGATTTAATTTCAGACAAAATTATTTTACTTCTTTTTGCCGAATAAGTGAAGTTAACAAGTATATACTTCGCAACGTCTTCTCGTCCAAAATACCTCAGTGCCTTAAAACGAAGGTCTTGAACCAGTGTGTGTTGCCAGTGACAACATACGGCAGTGAAACGTGGTCTCTCACTATGGGTCTCATAAGTAAGCTCAAAGTCGCACAACGAGCTATGGAGAGGGCTATCGGTAACATTGGGGGTTTCATAATAGTAGATTAAAAGAGCAGAATTGTAGTTTTTTTTTAATTTAAACATTGTACATTTAATTATTTTCTATCTGACACTAGTAAATGACTGTTTTTTTATGGAACAGCTTTTTTTCACCATTTCTAATTTGCTAGCATATGTTTTCCCCAGTGATGGGTACAATGACCTCCTTTCGGCTTAGTACAGTCTATATGACTAACCATGTAGAGAAGAAAGCAAAGAATAGAGAAACGCAGGAGAATAAAAACAAAACAACGCAGGAGAGTACACTTAACCCATTCAGTGATGTAATAAGCAGTGATGAGTGAAGTGACAAACCATGCCCGCTTACTATAGGAGCGAGTGGAGTGATTAGCGGCCCCATTGAAGGCGACGTGTGTGCCATTGTGTCAGCGACCGCACGCCGGAACGTCACACACGATACTATCGATCAACTGTATTGATAAAACAATGTACCGAATGCAGCCAACAACACGGAATAGAGGAAGGAAGCTATAAAGCACTTTACATTCAGAGAACTGAGGGGAAAAGATAATGAACTGGTAAACCAGGTGGCCATTAGTATCGACAAGCGTCATCTCCATATGGAGGTCAGTGGGCAAATCTTGTGATCTCGTGCAACATTCCCAACACAGTTCAGGCGAAAACTTTTTTTAAAAATCTTACATTGAATTTTGTCTTGCTTTGCGTGCTAAGAGAGAGGCCTATGTTCAGCAGTGGACGTCTTCTGGCTGATGATGATGATATTCAGCCATTCGCGTCTTGGATCGAAAACCACTTATCCCTGATGTTTGTTTCAACGCAGTTAAAATGAGTGCAAGCAAACGTGTTGCGCCAGTAGCGCGATGTTATGACCACTTTCGATCTCCGCTGATGTAACGTGTGGTCGGCGGCTCGTGACCCGTGGCCGTGCCACATACGCCGGCCGCCCTCCACGTGGGGCTTCCTCCACTTATGTACTATGTTCATGTGTTTCAGCATTTTGTTTCATTATCGTAAAGATGCTATTAAGAATGAAGTGAAAGAGTGAAGATGATACTTATTAGATTACCTTGCGTTACTCCACATCTCCACATGGAGCACGGTTACCTAGAAAGTACCTGTTTACTCTCGATTTGATTAGGGTTAGGTACACATATTCCGGCAGCGACCCACATTATTGCTGTGTAATGTAAACGGGATGACATATAAAACACGCAGAGTGGCGACTACTTCATTTATTCAGCAATCGAAATGAACAGAGAGAGAGTTAGCTGGCAGGCTGGCTTATATATACACTCCCCTCAAAGGCTTGGCGAGCTTGACAGTGGCATGGCGTGAGGGAGGGGGTGTGTCATGGCGGCTGGCTGGTTGTCATTCGTAGTTTCGCAGGCAACGTCACGTCCGTTTTGTTACACTCGACCATCCTGCAACAATTGCTCCCGCAATTGGGAACAAACAACAAGGTTTAGTTTCTAATAAATTAACAATGTGTGCAGTCTGAGGCTGACTACACGACTGGCAATTATTAGGTCTACGGGCAACATTAAGGGCTGGTGGTAATATTAAGGGTCAATGGCAATATTTAGGGTCATTGGCAATATTAAGAGCCAATGGCAATATTAAGGGTCACTGGCAATATTAAGGGCCGCTGGCAATATTAAGGGCCGCTGGCAATATTAAGGGCCGCTGGCAATATTAAGGGCCGCTGGCAATATTAAGGGCCGCTGGCAATATTAAGGGCCACTGGCAATATTAAGGCGTACTGTCAATAATAAGGGCTTATTGATGATAGCTTATAACGATCAGTGATTCATTGGTTCCATCAAACCTGTCGGTACCATCAAGGCTATGGTTACCATCAAAGCTATAGTTACCATCAAAGCTATAGTTACCATCAAAGCTATAGTTACCATCAAAGCTATAGTTACCATCAAAGCTATAGTTACCATCAAAGCTATAGTTACCATCAAAGCTATAGTTACCATCAAAGCTATAGTTACCATCAAAGCTATAGTTACCATCAAAGCTATAGTAACCATCAAAGCTATAGTAACCATCAAAGCTATAGTAACCATCAAAGCTATAGTAACCATCAAAGCAATAGTTACCATCAAAGCTATAGTAACCATCAAAGCAATAGTTACCATCAAAGCAATAGTTACCATCAAAGCAATAGTTACCATCAAAGCAATAGTTACCATCAAAGCAATAGTTACCATCAAAGCAATAGCTACCATCAAAGCTATAGTTACTATCAAAGCTATAGTTACTATCAAGACTATTGAGGCTGTTAAAACTATTGAAGCCACCGAAACTATTTTCAATATACTACCGAAGATGTTAAAACTACTGGCAGTTGCTACTGGGAAAGTTAGAACTACAGAAATATCAGGACTAATATCAAAACCATAATAATTAATTACTATCACCATCAGAACAATCGACACTATCAGCAACTTAATTGGAAACAAACAGAACTACTACACTGCGCAAATGCGCTGCGCTGCGCAAATTCCTCTCGCTACAATTCATACGAAGATACTACTTATTTGTAACTTGACCATAACATCAAAATATAGACAGCAACTAATGAATGGTAAGTGCTAAGTTCATCTTTGGAGCAGTAAAGGTATAACAGCTATGCCTATCTAACAATATCACAATGTAATAATTCCGTGGCAAACATCAAATCTGACACACCTGTTACATAATGAATATAAGGTACGTAGGTACTTAAAGTGCTCATATAAATTTATAGCACTGACAATCCTAAACTTATTTTAAAGATACATCATAACAACTAAACTAAAACAACGGCGTAAGGCCATTTATTAAGGTACCTACACTTTGCATAGTTAAGCACTAAATTAATTTTAAACTGGCAATGCTATTCCTATGCTATCAGCAAACTATTGCTATCAGTGCCTATCCATTACTTTCGTGAGAATCAACCAACTCGTTATGAGTTTATATTATGTGTTTAACTTCGAGTTGCGTTGCATCAATTTGCGCGGTTAAGTATGTCTAACAGTAACAAATTCATATTTTGGTTATTAATACTTAATTGAGGACATAAACAAGTTTAATGTAATTTTGGAAACATGATTGAAACTTAAATGGTTCCTTAATAATCTACAGTTTTATTATTTGTTGCTTGCACTTATTTTTTAGTTCTAAGGCGTGCGCCGACTCTTGCGTAATAATTCCTGCAGGCGCAGATCGCACAGATTTGTCACTGTTTCGTGCAGGGGCAAAACTTGGCTTTGAGCTGACGACGTGGTACCGAGTATCGACTCAGCATAGATTTGAAATAAGCTACCCCCATGTGTTTCAGTTTTAACTGTGGTTTTATCATGCTCAGTACTGGAAATGCAATATCCCTTTGCGTTAAGGTGTGCGTTATTTTAGGTACAGCTTCCAAGACTAGTATCGACTAAAGAATCCTTTGACAAACTTCGTCAACAAGATTGAAACGTACAACTTTATGTAAAATTTTCTAGTAAATAAAATCTATGTCGAAGGTTGTCATATCTCCTAGGCTCAGTAGAGATGTCATGACTAGGCTTTGCATTGCTATTTGCTAGGCTCACTATAGATTTATTTCCAGAAAATCAGGCTTCTTTCGCCAACTGAATAATTATCAGGTTTTTAATGACTAATTTTCTGTCTGTCATGATTCAATTGTAACACCAGTCCAATTCACCAGTACCTAATCTGAATCACATTCCATCACAAATTACTATTTTGCAACGCGAGAAATTCCCCAGTCTACCCGCAGACATGACAATAAAAGTTATTTTCCATCCCACCCACAGACTCGACTTAGAAATAAAATGAGGTATCGAACTAACGAAGCTAGCACTTCCAAAATGTAATTTTTCTAATCTACCTACAGGTTTCGTAGTTTCTCTGATCAAAAGTGTAAAAGTCAATTATAAATCTTTAGACAAACTCGGCATCGATTAAACTGGAGTGAATAGTTGTATCTAATCTATGTATGATATGTAAAGGCTGTTTAACCTAAATCTTACATGTTCATAAGCACGTACTATTGGGATTACCCTCAAGTTGTGCGTAAGGAGTGTGATTGCACGTCAATCTACCAACCATTGCAGTTTTATTTTATGATCACGGAAGAAAATTATCGAACTTTCGAGTGCATCTGATACAATTTTTTTTGTTTCGTTTTGACCTACCAATGAGTAGTCACTAATAATATGCAAATTAGAAAGCAAAGCACGGGCCAAAGACAATGATTTAGTTTTCGTCTTTTCTTCTGTACAGTCTAAATCACGTCTGTAGGTACAATCAAATCTATCGGAATTGGAACTAGGCAATTAGGTACGATAGTTACTTAGGAAATGTGCATGGTTTGCTCACTGCTATCAGTTAATGGTCATATTTTGAAGTCATATACTTGTAAATTTTCTAATACTAACTTGAATTAGTGGCAATAAGGTCAAAAATAGGTATATCTCATAAGCATAATGGCAAGTAGAAACAAACACACCTGGCTATTAGGCTAAGGCTCCTCGCTAGCTCCAACTGATGCAGGCTGGCCTCCGCTGCTTTAGGCCCTAGTTAGGTTAGGACCTCGCCCGGCTGCTACACGTCACACGGATGCAGGCCCCATGCTGGCAGGCAGACAGGCAGATTGGCACGCAGGCGGGCAGGCTGGTAGGCAGGTAGGCAGGTAGACAGTAGTATCTTGCCACGTGTCTTGCGGCCCGAGATGGAATCTTGAAATCTTCGATGTCACAGTTTTCGCACGCAGTGGGTAGTAAGGTCACGGGCAGAAAGTAGGGTTCGCCGTGTTTAAATGCCACGGAAGCGGCAACAAGCAATATCCTTATTTCTTCTTCTTGCTCAGTACGTGGCGTCGAATGATGAGAAAACAGGGTGGGTGGTGTTAGATCTTCATGATTGTGGCGACATTATTCTGCATTTTTACTTCGTTTTTCATTAGGCCAACTAAGTAGCACGATGCTTTAGCTTGGCAGAGTCGACCTTCTTGCAGTACATAATTACGTCATCGTAAATTCTTCTCAAGCAGTAACTTCGCCGTTATAGACAGGATTATGCAGTCTTCTTCGAGGATCAGAATCAATTTGACCAAGCGTCATGAAGCCGCAATGCGCGTAGGTATTAAATTTTCTTCTTTATCCCTCTTCTGATTGTAAACGGGATGACATATAAAACACGCAGAGTGGCGACTACTTCATTTATTCAGCAATCGAAATGAACAGAGAGAGAGTTAGCTGGCAGGCTGGCTTATATATACACTCCCCTCAAAGGCTTGGCGAGCTTGACAGTGGCATGGCGTGAGGGAGGGGGTGTGTCATGGCGGCTGGCTGGTTGTCATTCGTAGTTTCGCAGGCAACGTCACGTCCGTTTTGTTACAGTAAATAAAAAATGTGGACGCTCTTTGTAAGTACGTAGGGAGTATTCACCACGTATGGATGGCGAACTGTTCGCGATTGTCTGGGCGTCCGATAAGAAAAGGGCATCAAGTTTGTCCGTTATAGCTGGCCGATGAAGTACGAACCTACTACGAGTATACGATTATTTCCAAATGTGGACACAAGTGTTCGTGGATGGCGGTCGGTGTGCGCGTGAGATGACGCGGTTGCCCTTGGCATTATTACGGCGCGCGATGACATCATCGCTCATGTCGCATGGGTTCGGCTCATCTGCCACTTCAACGAGCCGCTGTCGCCGCGTCGCGTCGCGGTACCGTTGCTCGCAATGATTGGATTTTCCGACATTCCGGATTTTTTTCTAGCCTACTCTTATAGCTTTTTATTTATTTACTAGTAGGCTGTCCCGGCTTTGCACGAGTATAGATATATATAGCCTATGTCAACCGGGAATAGTGTAGCTTCCCAACAGTGAAATAATTTTTCAAATCGGTTCAGGAGTTTCGGAGCCTATTCAATGCAAACAAACAAACAATCAAATCTTTCCTCTTTATAATATTATAGTATAGATTTAGTAATAGGCTTGCGTTTGACTGCCAACTCGCCTGATGTCTCGCCGGTCTACGATAGAGCACGCTTGCCTAGAAGAAACCGATTCACCCGTGATCTGAAGACACCCAGATTGTAAATATCGGGGAACACCCATTCAGGCAGCGCATTCCACAGACTAGATAAAAGTGGCATCAAAGCACTTCATACGGGTTGATACCTGTTGATTCTCTAGCCAGTACCTATATATCAGCTTTTGGGTGCTCGAAACACTTTTCACAATGTTACTGATTGTTACAAGATCAATAGGAGTCGGGTTGAATTTTTTTGTTTGACTCTACTTAGTTCTTATTGACCAAAACATGCTTCCTTTTAACCCTTGTTAGTAATCTAACGCTGCCTTTACCAGTACTTCAGTACAGCTCAATGCTTCGGAATTCAGTTCTTTTTGATATTTAATATCCGTAGCAGTTCATTAGGTAGACATTGAATAAGAGTTGTAAATCGTTTCTATCGATTAAATTAATTGGTGGCTTTACGTTCCCTTGGCCATAAATAGTGTGTAATACTCTAGACTCCAGAGTATTATATGTAACTCGCAGTGTTTTTTTTTTCTTGTTCTAAGTCTCTAGAGTCGGGGCAAAGAGCAGGCAGTTATGCTATTCTTCTGTCTTACGCATTTCGGTCCCATCACTAGAAGTTAGGCCGACGCTTTAGGCTTCTGCAATAATAGAACGCCGCCAGGATTGTTTAGGACGTCCTAAGCTACCTTTCTTTTATTTTCTTACACTATCCAATCTAGAGTAGCAGAGAAATTCGTATCTTAGGAATATTTTCATAAGATACGAATTTTTACTGAGTTTTACTCGTGGCTTGCAAAGGAAGCAGCAGCTTTGCCCAGGGATTAGGTGTCAATTGTGCCCGCTCTATCAGCCGCGCCGATGTCATTGTGTCGCCAGTTATCATTACGCGAGGCCTTATCTGCATTTTCTTCTGTTGTATTTTTAGCGCTTTGTTTCTCCGTTTATCAATTATGTTTTTGTAACATTGACATTATATCAAGTTTCATTGCAATACGTAGAGTTTATGTAAATAATTTTGTATGAGCATGTATTTATTTTCTTCGGTATTTTTTGTTAAATACTAGCTGCGCCCCGCAGTTTCACCCGCTTAGTGATGAAAAATGGTGATGATGATGATGATGATAAGTAGCCTGTCACTTTCCGACCATTGAACTATACCCATGCAAAAAATCATGTCGATCCATTGCTCCGTGATAGTACAAAACAAACAAAAAAAAACTTTTCGCATTTATAATATTAATATGATATCATATGGAAGTCATATGTAAGGCCTCGCGTAATGATAACTGGCGACACAATGACATCAGCGCGGCTGATAGAGCGGGCACAATTGACATCTAATCCCTGGGCAAAGCTGCTGCTTCCTTTGCAAGCCACGAGTAAAACTCAGTAAAAATTCGTATCTTAAGAAAATATTCCTAAGATACGAATTTCTCTGCTACTCTAGCTTGGATAGTGTAAGAAAATAAAAGAAAGGTAGCTTAGGACGTCCTAAACAATCCTGGCGGCGTTCTATTATTGCAGAAGCCTAAAGCGTCGGCCTAACTTCTAGTGATGGGACCGAAATGCGTAAGACAGAAGAATAGCATAACTGCCTGCTCTTTGCCCCGACTCTGGAGACTTAGAACAAGAAAAAGAAAAAAACACTGCGAGTTACATATAATACTCCGGAGTCTAGAGTATTACACACTATTTATGGCCAAGGGAACGTAAAGCCACCAATTAATTTAATCGATAGAAACGATTTACATATGATATCATATGGAAAAAAAATATATAATTATGTATTTGGTGACAGGAAGACGGGTGCCTACTTCGGCAATAAAATTGCATTACCATTCAACGTGGCTACCAGCATTATATATTTTTATCAAAAGAACTTATTGTTTAGTGTTCTTTAATTTGTTTAGTTTCTTTCTGCATATATATTTAAGTATTTTAGGATGTAATTCATTAATTGTTTGTTGTTCTATCTTATCCGATATACCTTATTCTAATTCTATTTAAATTCCACTGCCGCGACAAATGTATATACGAGAACGTTCAACTTCCAATAATCGTGACTTGCAAGAGTAAACTCCAGCCCCAACATGGAATTACAACATTTGCAACATGAGTGACGTCACGGCTTGCGAGATGGTTCCGACGCAGCTGCGTGTCCCGAATCGAAATGTTCGCTCGTTTATTGCTTCTTTTGTGTATTAGTATCGATTACTATCGACAGTCGAACTACGGACAAGTTGCCAGTCAGTGCTGTGGGTAAGCCGTGTCGCATTTCACGCGCGAATTCTCCCTTGATTCGATGATTTGCCCCGTTACAATCGATTCGGCTCTATTGATGCGGGAGATCGATCAACTTTCAATATTAAGTTTTGATTGCTTACATTTGTATCAATACAAGCATTACAGTCGACAAGCGAGATACTTTCAAACTATTTCTTATTAAAAACTATTACATTCTGGGACTCTTTTTGTTCATCTTGTTTATTCGACTGGATGGAAAAAAGAACTATTTGTCAGAGTAAAAGATGAACAGACATTGATACAAAAGTATGTGGACGACATTGGATGTAGAGGGAGAGAGAGAGGAATGGGCAAGGGCACTTTGGAATGGCCACTATAGAGAAATGGATTGTAAGGGAGGCATACGCTGCAAAGGCAACATCTGCGACCGATAAAAATATTATACAAGTATATAAATGTGTAAGCAAGCATAGCAGTAGAAATAAAGGTATTTTTATTTATTTACAGTAAATATTATCGACAGTTGCCCGTCCAAATTTCAATAAATTTGTTTTATGGTTGGTTCACACAAGAATCCGTGCGCTACATCGATTCTTCAATCGGCGTTGAGCCTTAGAATCGGCTCAAAATGTCAAACTTCTAGCCACAAAGTATTTTGATTTTATGATGCTCCAAAGGAAATGTAAAATAAACCCGCAATTCAAGTGCCTCTGTTTATGTGTTTAGTGTAGTGTGTTCTGGTTTACACAATAAAGAGTTTTTTTAAAAAAAATTTTTAATACAGCATTGCCCATGGCAGTTCTATTGTATGTTTTAATCTAGAAGACTCAACACAGACAACAAACAAACATGGTCGATTGTAACTTGATGTGACTCACATATCCGAACAGCTCTCTGGTTGCGCCCGAATCGGGTTCCAGTAGCCTATTAAACTGGCCCACATCTAGTCTGTTCAGTTTTGCTTCTACCTATCTCTCAAACAACTCAAACATGTCGGCTGTCTATTATATGATACGTTTGCGTGAAGCCTGACTTCAACAGTATACGTCCAATGGTTTAAAGTAGCGAGACTAATCAGCCGCAAGCTGAGACAAGCCGACGACAATCGCTCCGTGACACGAGTAACATCTATAAACTGAGCCCATGACACCGCAATGAGCACATCACTGACGCAAACTACAATGATAATACCACAAGCTAATAGTTATTTATGATACAAGTGCGGTAAGTTGGTTATTACAAACGAGTAGACGAATGTAAGCCCGAGACGAAGTCGAGGGCTTACCATAGTCACGAGTTTGTAAAAACCAATCCGCACGTGTGCCATACAACGTTTTACAACACATTTGCGAGAAAAAAGGCTACAAATGAAAATTTTTTTATGGAAATGGAAATTAAAAAAATACCGTAAAGTACACGCACGGTGCTATACATCTGAGCGTGCGGTAAAATTCATTACCGCACGCTCCGTTGTATGATGCGTAATATTTAACTTTCGAACGATGTATACAGGCTTCGTAAGTGCACTTTTTGAGCAAATGTGTTGTAAAATATTTTTCGTAATTCGTTGTAAAAAGGGTGAAGGAACTAAAGTGGAACTGGGCAGGACACATGGCCAGACGTAGCGATGGGAGGTGGTATACAGCAGTAACCGCGTGGTGGCCGAGACTAGGTTGGCGGAACCCAGGCCGACCGAGGATGAGGTGGACTGACGACATCTAAAGTACTGTCGGGAACGAGTGGATGCGACTAGCGAGAGACCGGGGAGAGTGGCATAAACTTGGTAATGTAAATAAATTGGTCACCTACTCGCACTTGGCCGTTATATATTTGTTGTTATACTTTAAAGTGTGTACTATAATCATACCAAGTTTGACGCTTCTACGTATTATCGTTATTACATTAGAGCTAATACAAAAATACGTAAAAAATACGTTTGTTGCATGGGAACCCCCTTTCGTTTTTACTTTTAGACTTTTTTATTATTTGTTAGTTAATCCGCCGTAGCATTACATTTTCTGTGAAAACTCTTACTGGCTATCTATTACGGTTCGAGAGATACAGCCGTTTAAAGGTAGGACAGACAGACAATGTAGGCTTAGTAATAGGGTACCGTTTTTACCCTTTAGGTATGGAACCCTAAAAAAGGATATCTAAAGTCAAAATATTGTATTACATAACTGCTGAAAGTCATTTAACTTTGCCTTGTACATTACCGACGACTTCAAAACAATTTGGACTAGTTTATTGCAGTCTGCAGGGCAATCGCGCTAAAAAATTACGGACGAATCGTTGACGAATCGCAACCGCTCCAATACTTTTGGTCGATTTCGTATCGTGCTAATGGTTTTAACCAAAGACAAAACGCAACCCTATGACAGTAGGAATGTAGGCGCTGTCAAACGAACGTTTCGGAAAAAGCTAGAAAATATCAG